>LR994581.1:6212500-8612500 GCA_905187575.2 Celastrina argiolus | reverse complement strand
CGCTTCACTCCTGTTAGTCGCAGCGTAATGTTTTATAGCCTAAATCCTCCCTCTTTGCCACAGCCGCACGCTATTACTATTTACGTTACTATTTTACCGATATTAAGTATTTATAGTACAAAATTGAACGTATTTGTAGGACTATGTATCAAATTAAAATTTATACTTTTTAACTAATTCTGTGTACATAGAGTTGAGTAAAACATGTTACTCCTGGAGGAGTTATATGCGTCGAAGGAATTTAGCCAAAGACCCTAAGAAAAAAAAGGGGAGGGCTCATACGTTAATAGCGCGTGCAGATCTGGTAACCATTATGTTTGATAATAGCCATACTGTAATGACTGTAGATTTTCTTGTCCACGAGTAGTTTGACGATCTACAAAGCGTATTGGCTGAGTACGTTGGTGCTCGAGTGAGAGGTCGCGAGTTGAAATCCCGCTCCCGCGTTCAAATCGAGTGTTCCTGGGTCATGGATGTGTGTAAATTTGTGTATAATATAACTAACAAAAGTAATAAACATGTTTATAGTATTAAATATATTTCCATTGTCTGGTACCTGTAACACAAGTTCTTCGGATTCTTAGCACGGGGTCAGATTGAAGTGGTGTAAAGCGTTCATAAATATTATCATTACTATTATATTATTATCACTTGCCGGTTCGGAGTTTTAGATTAATGAATCGAATTTAATAGACGTAGATGAGTTAGATGTAGGTGTTAAAAAAAAAAAGAGGACCTTGTCAAATTCATCATTATCATTGCTGAATGAGTATGGTAACCCTTTTGCTAGGGTTGTAAGTTAATTTGGCCTGGAGCGAGCTTATGGAAATTCATATTCGGGCAGCGACAGATAAGCCTGTAGATTTTGAACCTTACAAATGTTTAAAAAGAAAATGAAATTGTTATGTGTAAGGTACAGGATCTCATTGATGTCAGTATAGTACGCGAGTCGATATCACAAAATGAAAGTCTAGTGGCGTTAATCAAAGGTAAAATGGAGACAATAGACTTAGTACACTATAGGACAATTAGTACTTTGAGAAGAAAAAGGAAAGGCGGGGCTAGTTGACATTTAAAAGTTAAATATTTATAGTTGTACTATTTGTAGTGTTAAGGGAATGAAAGGTAAAAAAAAAAAATAATAATAATTAATGCCGTTGTTAGAGGCTAAGCTCTTCTGGATGGAGATGGAAAGTAGTGGATAGAGGTGATCTTATAAATTTGCTGAAAACCGGGTTCTATTGTCATAAAAATTTGTACATTGTATAGTACTACTGGAACTTTTTACTATACATATTACTTTGATTAAAGTAAATACGAAATAACGTATTTGGGAGTCTGTGTTACAATTTATTACAGTCTGTGTGACCTGGAAAAGTCTGTGTGACCTGAAAAAGTCTGTGTGACCTGGAAAAGTCTGTGTGACAATAAAAAAAAAAGAAAATAGTCTGTGTGACAATAAAATATTACAGTCTGTGTGACCTGGAAAAGTCTGTGTGACAATAAAAAAAAAAGAAAATAGTCTGTGTGACAATAAAATATTACAGTCTGTGTGACCTGGAAAAGTCTGTGTGACAATAAAAAAAAAAAAAAGAAGAATAGTCTGTGTGACAATAAAATATTACAAAGTCTGTGTGACCTGGAAAAGTCTGTGTGACAATAAAAAAAAAATAGTCTGTGTGACAATATATTACAACGTCTGTGTGACACTAAAAAAAAAATAGTCTGTGTGACAATAAATTACAAAGTCTGTGTGACAATATATTACAACGTCTGTGTGACTATATATTACGTCTGTATGACAATAAATTACAAAGTCTGTGAAATTATATTCAACTTCAGTCTATGTGACTCCTAGGTCTGTACGAATCAACATGCCTATTATGTGGCTCTAGTCTGTGTGACGATATAATATAATATGTGTTAAAGTTCTTTGTGATAATATATTACAATGTCTGTGTGACTAATAAGCGTAATGAGAATACTCAAAGCGATATGATACGCCGATGTCTGGGTGACCTTAAATGTACATACATTTATTTTAATTTAACGATGATGATATTATAGAGAAATGGCACTGACTCCACACAATGTTAGGCATCCCACTTGTCAAATTTATCAACGTAACAATTACCATAGATATACTGTTCAGTTTTTTTTTCTCAGGTAAACGGTGGCGAAGGAAAGTCGTGGGACACGACTGCTGCAGGATGGCCGAGTGTTAACAACATATTGTTACAAACATCTGGATCCATGATATTATAATTATGCGTGTTTGTATTATACTAGTGTTAATTTCATTGAGCTGTTTATTGGTAATTTATCAATCAACTGATTGTTATAGATTATATTGATGAAGTTATTTTAAGTGATTAAATATTTGAATGTGGCAACCCATGACGTCACTTCCATAATAATAAATTGTCTTACAATTTATTATCTAAACTAAAGTACGAATAATTATATTATAATTAAGTGCCTATTGATAAAGGATAAATATTTGTTACCTAATAATTATATTCGATTTAAACGTATTTAGCTAATTATAATTAAATCTGTAAAATAGTTCTCATATTGATTTTTGCCCGAACGATTGTCAATAATATATAAGGGCGTTAACGTTCGATTGTCTTCAGACTTAAGAATAGATGGATATTGTTGTAAGCAGAGACTCTGCCCGATTAAATATTATAAGATATAAGAACATGGACCAACTGTTTTATTTACGTCCGTCTCAATAATTTGGTTTTGTCGTGAAAACCAAACAAATTACATAAGACATGTCTTTTTCTGTATGTAACAAGTACTACCTAAAGAATATTATTTGTAATATTATGTGATATTCCCTTTTCAAAGGATTTATTCAATTTCCCTTTGCGGGGTACTCGTATAACTTTATCATAACTCTAGTCTAGACCGCGAAGACGATGAAAGAATATAAAAAGAAAACATTGAGGAGCTCCTTGCCTTGTTTGAGTAATAGAAAAAACATTATAGGTCTCTAATACATAATACCTTGGGACTAAAGTGCCCCTATACTAGGTAGAATTCACAAATTTGTATTCTACACAATTTTTTAAAACTACCTATTATATTATGTCATCTTTATACATAAGTATAAAAATGAATCGCTGTTTGTTAGTCTAGCTAAAACTCGAGAATGGCTGAACCGATTCGGCTATTTTTAGTCTTGAAATATTCGTGGAAGGCCAGGGAAGGTTTGTCTGCTTAACGAAGTGGGCACGGGTCAGTTAGATGTGTATAAATGATAACTTTAATTCATAATAAGTCACAAAATCGTTATTTATAGGTATATAATAAACGAGTGTGTAAAATAACAATTGTCCTATTTTTTGCCAAAAGATGGCCCCCCCGAGTTTCTTATGTCGATTCGAAAATCCGCGACTTCTCAGTTTGAGTTGGTAACCACCTAATAAGGTAGTTAGGTGCGAGTGAGTGGCGTCGGGTTCTATAACTAGATTCATATCAGCTTCACATAATATTATCCCTTACCTTTTGAGGACTCTCATCCAAATCCTTCCATCCAAAGTCTTCAAATACAAGGTAAGAAAATTACATACGGAAAATGTACCTACATATGATATACATCTTCGATTGGTAAGAAAATGATTACTTGGCTTACCTATGAAGCAGGCTTTCGCCACTGTTAGGTAGGTACTATAAATCAATTGTAGTAAAACTCCAGATCTTTCATAGTGTATTTATTATAAATTATCTATTCATCATAACTCAAATATTTTTAAACATACCTACATACAATATGTTCTTAATAAATTATAACTGGTTACTAATATTTATTGTTATCACATTTTCCATTAACATTATATAATTATTATTTATAATCACATAAATCTTTAAAATAACACATTTAATACTGAACAGCAAATCTACTTAACAATATTAACATTAACAATTTTATAAAAGAGACTATGACTTACCAATGAGCTGCTGAGGCCACCGCTGATACCAGAATTGAGCTCACACCTACCTATTTGCATCTCACTCACTCCTAGCCCGAGTGGCCGGGAGCGAGGGGAACCACGACCAGAGGCTAATGAGCCCCTCTACGTGGGGTCGAAGGACCCGGTATTGAGGATACCGAGCCGTATGTGTTGCTTCTGTTTTTCTAGGGAAAACCCCCCGCGACAGAACGCAGGGGAAAACCGTGGCTCTAAGGGAAGGAAGCCTTGGAAGACTTATTCCTGAATGGCGAGACGACATGTGGCGTGTGGAGGCCCCGGTCCTGAGACCGAGGAACGTGTGTGGTTCCACTCCTCCGAGCGCCGCGCATCGTCCCGCGGACCAAAGCCCTAACCAAGGTGGGATTGAAATAAAAACAGACAAGACGTTTTTTTGAAGGCAAAACCCTCGCGTCAGGGCGCAAGGAAAAACCGTCGTAAAAAACACTTTATTAACTCGATTACCTGAAGGGCTAGACTTTGACGAGCGGTCTTTAACCAACTCGCGGACCCAGCCAAACCAGGGAGTGGGAGGGGCTCCGGGAGCCATGATGGTAGGGAAGGGCATGATGATGCCAACGGTAAACGCCCGAGGACGTTGCTAGAGGGCGCTGGTCGCGCCCACGCGCCGTACAGCCTAACTCTCCAGTAGGCCGGGCGGCAGGCGGCGTCTGGCGCCCTCATGGTGTAAGGCGGCGTTGTCCGGGGCCGCCGTGGATCCTCGCCAATCACCCAGGTTCCTTCCCTCAAGGAACCTTCGGATGGCGCGGATATCCACAGGCAGGCGCGGGACTTTGTCGCGAGCGGTGGGACGTCGCTGAATGCGGTCTTGATTGGCTGCATGGTGGCAGCGCGACGAGGCGAGGCGGCGTCGCAGGTCCAAGGCGGCGAGACCGGTAGATCCAGCCCATGCTAGGAGAGCGGTCGAACGGCGCGGCGGGGCCGGGAACTAGCCTCTCCCCAGGGGCTAGTTGATCCAGCGCGGCGGGGCCGTGACTCTACTCCACCTGCAGGGCCGGTTCCGCCAGCGTCAAGCGGGCGAGGAGTGCTGAGCGAGCCCCAGCGACGAGGCGAAGGTCAGCAGGCAGCGGTAGTGCCTTGGCGGCATGATGGTGGAGTGGGCTGCGGTGGGCAGCGTTGCAGGCCGGATGGCTGCATGCGGTCTTGAGCGGCTACGTGGTGGCAGCGCGACGAGGCGAGGCGGCGTCGCAGGTCCAGGGCGGCGAGACCGGTAGATCCAGCCCAGGCGAGGAGAGTTTGGTCCGCTAGCGTGGCGGGGCCGGAGACTAGCCCCTCCCCAGGGGCCGGTCAATCCAGCGCGGCGAGGCCAGCAGACACTACTCGATCCAAGCGGGGCCGGTTCCGCCAGCGTCAAGCGGGCGAGGAGTGCTAGGCGAGCCCCAGCAGCGAGGCGAAGGTCAGCAGGCAGCGGTGGTGCCGTGGAGGCATGATGGTGGAGTGGGCTGCGGTGGGCAGCAACGGCAGGTGTGATTGCCGGGTGGTGGGCAGGCTCAGGCGGGTGCCTGAGGGCGGCGGTGCAGGGCTGCGGTGCGAGGCGCAGTCCTGGGGGCGGCGCTCTGTGCGCTGCGGTCAATCCGAGCACTTCTCGGCTGGACGGGGTGGGATCCGGGACGCGCAGCAGGTCTCGGCCGGACATTGGGGCGGGGGGCTACCACAACCCCCCCGCGAGAATGCCGACGGGGGCCCGGCGCGAACGGTGTCCTCTCCGTCACAGCTAGGCTCGGTGTCTTGGCGGTGATGCGTCTCAGGTCGACGCAGGGTGGTCTTCCACGTCGGGACGCGGACGGCCATGGTCTTCTGCTTCTGCTGGCGGTCTTCTCACCAAGCTTGCGCTTGGGGGAACTGGCCTCCCGTGACCACAACGCTGGGATAAAATCCCAGCGGGGCGGGCGGGCAGCTCATCTTCCCGGCAAGGCGGCAATCCACACTCAGTTCACAAGAACCAAGCGCGGATTGCCGATCGCCCTTAGAAGGTGGTGTTCGGAGCTGCTCCAAGGTAGGTGGTCGGCACGGACGCGACACGGAACGGAAACGCGGCGCGATCGGGCAGCGTAACGACGTGCGCGCGCTTCGGAAGCCAGGACGATCCTTGAGCTCACAGGGCTCAAACTCCCTATTTTATACTAAAACCCCTGCCTGTTCCCTCCAACTGGTATCAGCGTTAACTCTCTGAAGGAAGTCAAATATAAGTCAAATATGAGAATATCAAATGTACTTTTAAGTTTACAATAGTATAAAAATCCTCACACAGTCTTAATAAATATTGCACAATTACATAATTTTAATAATGATATTTCCTAATTTTTATACAGTTGATCTGATTAATTACATTTTACACTATTTAACAACTTATTATTTGTCACTTCCGCTAACAAACAAATTATCAATCAAATACATATTTTAAAGACTTATAAAACATTCTAAAAATCATAATCCACACCAAATAATTATGCAATAATTACCGTGTAATAACTTTTCTTAAAAATAATAGCTTACAATATTGCCAATTACAAAAATCCTAAAATTATAAATGTTACTAAATAAATAGTTAATACAGTTATTTGCTATAATAATAATTTATAATACATACATTTCTAAAATTTGACCTAACACTCGGCCATTCTGATTTGGTGTATGCCCTCATACACAGTTAAATTTGACCTAACACTCGGCATATATTATAAATAAAGCGTCATTAATTCTGAACTTTTAATATGCAGACTACTAACTTTTAACTAAAACTAACTTTTAAACTGACTTTGTTGCAAGATCTTCTCGAGTTACTATGACCGTCTTTCAATCTGCAACACTTACTCCTATAATGCATGATCTTCTCGAGTTACTATGACCGTCCTTCGATCTTAGCATTGTACTCTTTAAACTTTTCTTTATTAAACTTAACTTTTATACTCTGACTTTGTTGCAAGATCTTCTCGAGTTACTATGACCGTCTTTCAATCTGCAACACTTACTCCTATAATGCAAGATCTTCTCGAGTTACTATGACCGTCCTTCGATCTTAGCATTGTACTCTTTAAACTTTTCTTTATTTAAACTAACTTTTATACTCTGACTTTGTTGCAAGATCTTCTCGAGTTACTATGACCGTCTTTCAATCTGCAACACTTACTCCTATAATGCAAGATCTTCTCGAGTTACTATGACCGTCCTTCGATCTTAGCATTGTACTACTTAAACTTTTCTTTATCAAACTAACTTTTATACTCTGACTTTGTTGCAAGATCTTCTCGAGTTACTATGACCGTCTTTTAATCTGCAACACTTACTCCTATAATGCAAGATCTTCTCGAGTTACTATGACCGTCCTTCGATCTTAGCATTGTACTACTTAAACTTTTCTTTATCAAACTAACTTTTATACTCTGACTTTGTTGCAAGATCTTCTCGAGTTACTATGACCGTCTTTCAATCTGCAACACTTAAGAAAACAACTGACTCTTATAATGCAAGATCTTCTCGAGTTACTATGACCGTCCTTCGATCTTAGCATTTTACTCTTAATATATATATTTTTAAATCAAATTAAGAATATAATTTTTAATAATAATTAATTATTAAAATTACAATTTAGAAGCTATTTAGAACTATTTAATTATCTTCATAATTACTATCTACAATACTTTCAACTTAATCCATATCGTCATGTACATCATGAGAAGCAGTATTAACCCAAGGTAACATACGGTTTGCGGCTATGACTGATTTGAGTTATAATAATTTTGTCTTTTTGATTTCACAAAGGGGCCGAGATGGTCAATGTGCAAGGTATGAAATGGATCCTTAATTTTAGTAATATAATGTAACTATCCCCTCGGAATTAGTAGACACAGGCGCCTACGTATTTTTTTTCTTATAAATTTTGAAATTTATTTTGGAAACCACAATGTACCCTTGATTAATTCTTAAGTTTTTTTTTCTATTATGCCAAAACATCCAATATAATGGTCGGGTATCCATCTCGATCTCTTTGGTACAGCCTAGCTTAAATAATTTTTATTGCCATCTATAATTTTATAAATTCCATTATATTTAATTATGTAACTATCACTATATAATAATATCTATAACCCTCTGTAATTCCGAATCTTCCAATTGTAATTCAAGTAGCCAATCTTCATTAGTAATTAACATAATCGTAGGATATTGTTCTAGTTCGTCACTTATAAGTGATGATTCCGTGGGATTCCGTGATATTGCATCTAAGTGTGTTATGAGTATCAGGACGGTATTCTACTAAGTAAATCCTCTATTGCGTGTAATTGCAGCCACCAACGCGCTATTCTTCGAATGAGATCCCTTTTTGAAAAGGTGGTACGCACAGTACAGTCGGTAATTATTTTAAAGCGTTCTAAGGCAACATATGAAAGCTAATGTTTCTAATTCGTATGAGTGAAAATTTCTCCTCTGTAGAAGTCTGGCGACTGTTAAAAGCTACAGGTGTAAAAGAGTCTATTTTCTTTAATCCGTTGCATTAGAATACCGCCTACTCCGATTTTACTAGCATCGGTATGAAGAAGACGGGTCTAGTAATAAGTCTTCGTTTCAATTCTATAAAATAGTTTTGTTCGTCAGCCCAGGTAAAAGGAATATCCTTTTTAAGAAGTTTGCTAAAAGGATAAGATAAATGTGCAAAATTTTGAATATACTTACAGAAGTAACTAACCAAGCCTAAATATTGTCGAATGCCATGTTGATTTACTGGCCGTGAAAAATTTTGTACGCTATCTATTTTATGATTACCGGGTCGAACCCCGTCGGAGCTAATCTTATACCCCAAGTAGTCTGTTCTGTCACATAAAAATTTCACATCGCATTTCTTTAAATTAAAGGGTAAATTAGCGTTTAGTAACAATTCAAGAACGTGTTGTAATCTATCTAAACAGTCATCAATATGTACAGCGTAAATACCCTTATTTCGTCAATGTAAGCAGTGGTTTTTTTTTTAAATTTAGAAGTGCCTAATACCTTATTCATCCGTTGGAATACGGTTGGTGCGTTAGCCGGACCAAATGGAATATGGTTAAATTCATACTGGCCATCGCGTGTGACAAATATTCCGATGCCAAATCAAGTGTTATAAAAACAAGAATGTACTGATAATCGTGCAATTTCATCCTCTATTATAGGTATCAGAGGGCTTGCGTACTAACATTTCAATCATTTCTCGTAACTTTTCTAGTTTTGTATGAGACAGTCTATATGTTCTATATACCACGGGTATTTTACTATTTAGTTCTATATTCATTTCAGTTAGGTTTGGGCATCCTAACTCCTGAAGGGAGTCCCCTAAACAATTTTTATATTAAAGCTTTAATTTTCCGTTTCACATACAGATTATCCTATAGATAAATCTTGGAGGGAGGAGATATTAGTGTTTTTGATACTTAATTTATTAGGTAATGTGGAAGCAATACGACTAATAATCTGGACTGGAAAAGCTCGACCTATGAGGGTATTTTTAGCTATTTGACATGACGATTACTCTGGCGTTATAACAACGTTTACTTATTTTCAATACAGCTGTACAGACCACAGTTGATAAAATATTGATCAATTGGTTTTCCTATAATTTTACTATAAATCAAAACATAACCATCGTAATCAGATTGAGAAACAGCCCTAACAGACGAGCTTCCATGAAGTGTAATAGTTTAGCTAATTACTACTCTTATAATATTTTATCTAACAAGGGCATTTCCTTATCAACACTAAATAAATCAAGCCTGTTACTACATTTTGTCACTAAAATATGAGACTGTTCTGTAAATGTTTGACCTATTAACAATGGAACATCTTGATAATTTATCTGAGACTACCTTGCTATCTACGTTGGCAGAAACGCCATCTATTACGAGATCTACATTTACATTTCCAAATCAAGTAAAAAGAAATAAGTAAGGACAAGACGCATATCTTGTCCTATAAAAGGATCATGTTCCAATCCCAAATGAGTTGAATGAATGAATCAAATATATAATCAAACATAATTAAAATAAACCAAACTAACTTCACTGACGAAATCTGGAAATCCATTAACTTATTTTGTTATTTTGAATTGGGAGAGGAAGATGAAATGCGCATAGTTTTATGAATAGGGTTAATGCTTTCCTTGTTATTTAAAGTTTAAAAACACGCTTCAGAATTGTGGTCAATTCTTGAACATCATGAACACCTAATAAAAGGCTTCGTGCATCTAGTATAATAGTGGTCCTGGTCTTTACAATTATAACAAGTGAGTGTTTGGAATTGATTAGAATCTGTACGCATAAATGATTTTTCATTTCTTATTCTCCTTTTTGTTATTGATCTATCTAACTGATCGGGATGAGAACAACGCAACGCTAATGCACTAGATTTCATAGTTCTATCACTTATTCGATGGATTCTACAGTCAACTGCTCGCTTTCCCGTAATGTCACATTAGTTTACAAGTGCTAATTTCTCATAGAAATAATTTTGTATAGATTCATTAAACCTACTTTTACGTCTAAACATTTTTTTAAAGGATTGGCCATAATAGTGTTCGTGTGGAACTGCGCTAGTCAAATTGACTTGCGACTCGTCCCAAGTGTATAGTACCACCGTTTGACCAATCCTTGTAATTTTTGCACAAAGAAATGGATAGTCTTACCATCCCAGCCATAGACAGCAGCGCATTCGTTGACCTTTTTAAACCATACGTCTATACGTTGGTTATTAGAGGATGGATCGAATATCGGTAAAACGTTTTTGTAATCATTTCTATTGTTTACAACTGGTGTCTGTGGCTGTGATGTCAATGTTTGAATATGCTTTAAAACATAGTTGGTAGCGGGCTCACTGACCTTTGGTCCATAATTTCGGCACGATGCTAAGACATCGGGTCACCGGGCCGTGAAGTCTCGCAAATTTCAGGCTGCCCGCGGCGCACCCGGCCGCCGCGACGCGGAGACTCGCGAACGTCGCGCCCTCTGCGCGTGCGGCTGCTGCGTCGCGGAGACTCGCGAAAGTCGCGCCCTCTGCGCGTGTGTCAGATTTGATTATTAATATGGCAATTTGTAACAAATTTAAATTGTAACTAACTATGAATTTATTATGTTGTGAATAATTTAATAAACACAAATAATTGTGTAATTCTTAACAAAGTAGTTTTTAAGTCACTTTGAAATTTATGTCAGTATAATATTATTTCCGATTCTACAATTTAATAATTTGATTTGTTTAATAAAAATGTAATTATTAAGGTTAAATTCTGAAATAATGTGAAAATAATTGAACATTCATTGTAAACATTTTTGTATGTCAATTTCAGTATTTCATAATATTGTAAATTATTCTACGAACTTCCGCTTTAAAATAATATTGTCATTGTGTTATATCTTCCGGTGAAAATGGCGCCAAGTTATACTTATAAAAGAATATGTCCGCTATATTGGCTTCAGTTCTGAACCAGATAGTGAGAGAGACACATTTAAGATAAGTACCATATTTTCTGAAAGCCTCTATATTATGTTGTAGCTAAGTAATATTATTATGTCTCGTTTTATTATAGTGTTTTAGTAGTAAATAATTTATTAATATATTTTAATACTTGGAAATATATTTTAATGATAAATTATTGGTATATTGTAAAAATATTCTAATTTGCTGATTGGTACTTTTAAATAAAAAGTAAATTACCAGGTTGTTAAATACAACTATTATATTTTATTCCATAGTTTATTATTTATTGTTTAAATTCTATTCCTAGTACAGTAAAAATATTACAAAGCTGTTTAAGATATTTTGGTTACATTTATTTATTGATAAAAGGAAGTGTAGTATATAAAATGGTGTGTTGCTAATTGTCTTAATTTCTTGTAATTAAAATAATAGTAGTGTGATATAATAAAACTTATAAATACATTGGCTTAGCGTTTTACTTTGAATTTTGATTTTAGTAAATCTACACTTTAATATATTTTTACAGTTAACTTTTGGCCATTCTACTTTATCATATTTTAGCTTTCTTTAATTTTATTATATCTTCTTTCCCCTTTTGACATCAGAAGTGGTGATCCTCTCCATCCCGCGATTTCTATTTCATTTGTCTAATCACATTTTTGTTTTCAGATACCTACCGCAACAATAGTTGGGAGTATATTTTTCCGATGACAATGGCCTTTCACCACCCATGGTATCAACTATCAACACTACTTGTTGGACAATAGAATATTAGAAGAGAACTGGATATTGTGGCTGCAGGATGCCAAGTTATCTAGGCCCAAAAAGAAAAGTAAATTGACCAGTGTATTTCAATGATGGTACTCCACATAAGGTACAAGTTATTATTTATGAACAAATTGACTTTAATGATAAGACAAGCATTGTGTTTAGAAATTTTGTAATTGTTATATTTTAACAAAACTTCTAATTTAATTTAAAAAAAAAAACGTTAGTCAGAAAACGCCGTATGGCTGTAGGTATATAAAATATACAACACAATAAACATAATAATTATGTAAAAATAGATAATATACATTATTATTTTAGTTCATTTTTACTCTGCTTATGTTTGAAGCTAATTGAGCATAAATATAGGGAAATCTTTAAAAGGTTATATGAGAGTGATACATAATACCAAAGCTTGCTTTGGACTATTATGTAATTAATGTTGGTAGTTATTGTTGGTAAGAATTGAAAATAGGTACGTCAAAACGTATCAATATTTTAACATAAACGACAATACCATATTTTATTTTGAACCAATAGCGGTTTTTCTTTCTACCCGCAATTTTGGATTATTTTTTAGTTATGTTTTTAAGTCAAATACTGTTGTGGTGTTTTGTGAGAAATGTTATATCGTTTTTGTCCAATGCCTACTATAAAGATTCTATTAACGATGACACACCCCGGAAGTGAAGTGGTATTATTAAGTTTTAGTGTTGAAATTGTTATAAACTTTTTCTATCGCTTTGGTGAAGGATGGCCCCTAGCTGAATAAAGATGATTTGGTTTTATCAAAAATATTGAGATATTGACACGAATTATTACTATGGATAACGGTATGTTTCTATTTTATACAATATCACTAATTTAATTTTGGGGCTCACCAAAAGTAATTCGTAAAGAAACCCTTTTTTAAAGTTAACATTGAGAATGTGGATAAGGTATGATCGTGTACAAATAAAACTGGATAGATTAGAAACGTTAAATAAAGAGTATTAGTGATAAAAGCATTTGTGTGAATCCGTTTAATACAAAAGAGTATTTGTAATGTCTGATACTTACTTATAATATAATTGTTTTTTTTTGTGGTCTATTGGGTCAAGAAACATTATGGGTAACAAAATTTATTGCAACGTTTTACTTAATGTTTTTTAGTCTATAAAATATGTCGGTGTTTGTATTTTAATATATATACAGTTATTTATCGAACACTAAAGGATGAGCAAAATGTTAACTAAACTATATAATGCTTTAGCAACTGAGAATCTATATTATACAACTAACTATAGTATCGTGAACAAATATTGAATAGTATAATATTTATTTGTATGGTAGTAGGTATTTTACAAAAGCTTTCGCTAAACTAACTAAATGTAGTTATTAACTAATTATAAGGCTTAATAATTCATTATAATTGTAAGTTATAGAAATGAGTAATTTTTTGTTTTTTGTATGATAATTATACTAGAAAATGGGTATGATACAAACATTTATTGCTTTTTCATCCCACATTTATATAATATATTGTTTACATAGTACGAGACCATAATGAAAAATATTTAGACCATAATGAAATTAAGAGCAAATTGTGTTGTGACCTGTTGGAGGAGGCTCAGAAATTACAACTAAATATAGCCACTTCTACATAAAATAAAATTTCCTCATATTTTTATTTAAAAAAAAAAATCTCGGGTTAGGTTAGGTTAGGTTTGGGTTAGGTTTGATTTAAGTTAGGTTTAGGTTTAGGTTAGGTTTGGGTTAGGTTAGGTTTAGGTTAGGTTTGGGTTAGGTTAGATTCGATAGATATTAATATTAATCTAAAAATATATATGAAAATATATTAAAAAATGTGAAAGTAGGATTGGCCGAACGGGGTTATGTTTTTATGGTATAGTGGGCCCGACAGACGTTGTTCTGTCGAAAACTATGAATTGTATAAATAAATAATTATAAATACACCTAAGCACAAACATATACCCACCAACCTACTGGGGAAATAACAAAGTCTGCCTCTTCTCACTCTAAACGGAATATTACTATTACCTACAATAACAAGTTTTGTTCGTAGTCCAATATTTTATGATATTTGAACTATCTAACCTAACTAGAACTTGATTTGATATAAATAATGGCATGGCCTACCATCCCATACAATCTATCTTTAATACAAAAAAAATGCAATAGATGTCACTACTATTAACGTTTGTAAATTATAAAATGTAAATATGCCGAACCAAGTACAAAATATATTCACATTAAAATAAAGATAAGAATATTTTTTTAAGCATAACATCACATTAAGCTAAATTCAACTCCTCAATTAAGAAGATACGAAACGAAATTAGTGATTAGTATTTTCTAATAGTGGCGCTAGATGGCGGTTTCCGGAATTTCTAAGGACTTCAGCCTTTGCCAGTCGCATTGCCAGTATTGGGGTGATGCCATTTTCTAGTATTAGGTCATGTGACATGTCTCTGATAAATATCTACTTTGTGATAATGGTAAACCAAATTAGTTCTTATGGAAATGTTGTTTATTGTTCCAAAAGTATTACAATCGAAATTCTGAAGTATAATACTTTTTACTCATTTTTCAGTTATTAGTTTCGTGGTATTTATAGTTAGACTCGTTTTTGAAAATTGGAAATAAATAATAGTATTTATATATATAAATAATATATATTATTTCCGGTTCTACAATTTAATAATTTGATATGTTTAATAAAAATGTAATTATTAAGGTTAAATTCTGAAATAATGTGAAAATAATTGAACATTCATTGTAAACATTTTTGTATGTCAATTTCAGTATTTCATAATATTGTAAATTATTCTACGAACTTCCGCTTTAAAATAATATTGTCATTGTGTTATATCTTCCGGTGAAAATGGCGCCAAGTTATACTTATAAAAGAATATGTCCGCTATATTGGCTTCAGTTCTGAACCAGATAGTGAGAGAGACACATTTAAGATAAGTACCATATTTTCTGAAAGCCTCTATATTATGTTGTAGCTAAGTAATATTATTATGTCTCGTTTTATTATAGTGTTTTAGTAGTAAATAATTTATTAATATATTTTAATACTTGGAAATATATTTTAATGATAAATTATTGGTATATTCTAAAAATATTCTAATTTGCTGATTGGTACTTTTAAATAAAAAGTAAATTACCAGGTTGTTAAATACAACTATTATATTTTATTCCATAGTTTATTATTTATTGTTTAAATTCTATTCCTAGTACAGTAAAAATATTACAAAGCTGTTTAAGATATTTTGGTTACATTTATTTATTGATAAAAGGAAGTGTAGTATATAAAATGGTGTGTTGCTAATTGTCTTAATTTCTTGTAATTAAAATAATAGTAGTGTGATATAATAAAACTTATAAATACATTGGCTTAGCGTTTTACTTTGAATTTTGATTTTAGTAAATCTACACTTTAATATATTTTTACAGTTAACTTTTGGCCATTCTACTTTATCATATTTTAGCTTTCTTTAATTTTATTATATCTTCTTTCCCCTTTTGACACGTGCGGCTGCTGCGTCGCGGAGACTCGCGAAAGTCGCGCCCTCTGCGCGTGCGGCTGCTGCGTCGCGGAGACACGCGAAAGTCGCGCCCTCTGCGCGTGCGGCTGCTGTGTCGCGGAGACTCGCGAAAGTCGCGCCTTCTGCGCGTGCGGCTGCTGTGTCGCGGAGACTCGCGAAAGTCGCGCCCTCTGTGCGTGCGACTGCTGTGTCGCGGAGACTCGCGAACGTCGCGCTCACGGCGCTCGAAGTGGATTGCCTACTCTCGTGGCCGTCATCAAGTCTTCTCGTACGTGTCTCGTTTTCCATTGTACTCAAACACACAAAGTGGGTACTTTTAATATTATATGTCACTAAAACAATTTAAAAATTCAGTTATTGTTGAAGATTTAAATTAATATCATTTCTAAATTGTAGGCGTGTACGTGTCACTTCTGATCTGTAGTAAAACTCCAGATCTCTCATAGTGTATTTATTATAAATTATCTATTCATCATAACTCAAATATTTTTAAACATACCTACATACAATATGTTCTTAATAAATTATAACTGGTTACTAATATTTATTGTTATCACATTTTCCATTAACATTATATAATTATTATTTATAATCACATAATATAATCACATAAATCTTTAAAATAACACATTTAATACTGAACAGCAAATCTACTTAACAATATTAACATTAACAATTTTATAAAAGAGACTATGACTTACCAATGAGCTGCTGAGGCCACCGCTGATACCAGAATTGAGCTCACAGGGCTCAAACTCCCTATTTTATACTAAAACCCCTGCCTGTTCCCTCCAACTGGTATCAGCGTTAACTCTCTGAAGGAAGTCAAATATAAGTCAAATATGAGAATATCAAATGTACTTTTAAGTTTACAATATTATAAAAATCCTCACACAGTCTTAATAAATATTGCACAATTACATAATTTTAATAATGATATTTCCTAATTTTTATACAGTTGATCTGATTAATTACATTTTACACTATATAACAACTTATTATTTGTCACTTCCGCTAACAAACAAATTATCAATCAAATACATTTAAAGACTTATAAAACATTCTAAAAATCATAATCCACACCAAATAATTATGCAATAATTACCGTGTAATAACTTTTCTTAAAAATAATAGTTTACAATTTTACCATAGTTAAGTTATACAATTAAACCACGCTTTTAGTATTGCCAATTACAAAAATCCTAAAATTATAAATGTTACTAAATAAATAGTTAATACAGTTATTTGCTATAATAATAATTTATAATACATACATTTCTAAAATTTGACCTAACACAATATTATGTTAAATACATATTTTTCATTGTAATAATTTCAAATAGAAAATTAAAACAAAAGCTCGTAATCGTATTATCGTATGAAAAAGGTTTGACTGACACCTAACAGATAAAAAGTTAAATGAAAAAAGTCCTGAGGGCATCAAATACTCCAAACGACGAGTTAAAAATAACACGACCTACTCCAAGAAAAAAAAAATGGCGGTACGTCGTATCGTCGTATCATCGTAATATTATTAAGATTTTTTATGGTTAAACCTTAATTGAAGACATGAATGGATGAAGGTAATATGTAGCAAAATTCTGATTTCGAGAAAATTGAGTTCAAACTCTCACTTAAGCATTTTAGAATATTTCGTAAGTACATTAATCCAAAGATCCGTCTCTAGAATC
Source organism: Celastrina argiolus (assembly GCA_905187575.2). Lineage (NCBI taxonomy): Eukaryota > Metazoa > Arthropoda > Insecta > Lepidoptera > Lycaenidae > Celastrina > Celastrina argiolus. The sequence continues at coordinate 8,595,043 of LR994581.1, read as the reverse complement.
AATGAACTTAATACGTTACTACATATTATCCTAAGGGCGTGTTTCACCAAGCAATGTTATAGTTAATCCTTCGTTAAATACCATGTTGTTCCTCTCGTAATTCCTATCAATGAATGAGAAGGCATGGTAATTTAACAATACGTTAACAATAACATGCGTTGGTGAAATCGGGACTAAAAGGCTAAAATGTTTAAGTGACAGTTTAAACCCAATGTTCTGGGTAACATTTTTTTGCGACTTGCGAATAATAATTAGTTAAAAATGCGAATTTACTTTTTCTGTAATGCATGACGCTCAAAACGAAAAAAACCTCGGTTAGTCGTTCTTGCGCACAATAGGTTCCGTGCAAAAGTCAAAAGTCTTTGTTGTATGGGATTATTATTTAAGGGAGTCAAATATTTATTTATTTTGTTTTTAGTATTGTGTCAATACAGCAACAAAAGTACATAATCTTTTGTGAAAATCTCAACTGTCTCACGATTCTAGAGATACATCCTAGTGACAGACAAACTGTTTTGCCCGGTTGTTGGAACCCGGAACCCGCAACGCGGGAACCCGGAACCCGCAATGCGGGAACCCGGAACCCGCAACGCGGGAACCCGGAACCCGCAACATGGGAACCCGAAACCCGCAACGCGGGAACCCGGAACCCGCAACGCGGGAACCCGGAACCCGCAACGCGAAACCCGCAGCATGGGAACCCGAAACCCGCAACGCGGGAACCCGGAACCCGCAACGCGAAACTCGAAACATGGGAACCCGAAACCCGGAACGCGCAACACGGGAACCCGGAACCCGCAACGCGGAACCAGCAGCATGGGAACCCGAAACCCGCAACGCGGAACCCGCAACGCGGAATTCGGAACCCGCAACGCGGAACCCACAACGCGAAAACCTAACGCAGAACCCGCAACGTTCACGGAAACGCTGTCAAATGGAATAAATAGTATCCTTTGTCCGTCTACTTGCTCTAAGCTACTTCCTCACCAATTTTCAGCCATATCGATAAAGCCGTTCCTGAGTTATCACTAATTTAACTAACACGACTTACTTTTATACATATCGATGTATAGATTACTCCTACTAACATAAGCTAACGCCCTGTGAATGCTCCCGTCACAGTCGATCCAGCCGATTCGGTGATCATTAGTTAGATGACGATGATGATGATGATGATGAAAAGTAGCCTAAATTAATCCTTGTAACTTTAGCTATCTACCACTGAAAGTCTCGTTAAAATCGGTCCAGCCGTTCCAGAGATTAGCCGGAGCAAAGAGACACGCTGACAGACAGAATTTTTTTAAAATTGCATTTTCGTTTTCAGTACCTAGATATCGTTGCCAATGCCAAAAAAAAAGAAGAAAATATCGTTTAAAATGTCATATGCATTTAGAAAAACGTTGCTAATTGAAAGTTACAAACTGACATACATTAATAGATTTCTGAACGCATAGTTGTTACATCATTTGACAACAAATGTTTGACATTTGATGAACAAAATATGAGTATTTATTTACATGATTAATTATTCATTACACATCAAGTTTTCACTATTTTTAATATGTATTCTGCTATTCGGGGAGGAGACAAATCCAACGAATCAAAAACCATGAAAATTGGTTCAACCGTTCTCGAGTTATAAGTGTTGTAACAAACACGACTTTCTTTTATATATATAGAGAGATATAGAGAGATGAATCTGTTTGCATCCACGACCTATGATATTTTACAAACAATATACCGGTACTGTATGTGCGGCTTATTATTTCCTGACGATACAAAACAATCAACCCACAGAATACCTCACTCCCATATATATATTTTTTTCGCTGCTCTGGCGGTAAGTATCCCTACTCTGTCTACCCATAATTAAAAATCTTAAAATAAAATAATTTTAAACAAAAAAACCGACTTCAAAATTATAGAATAAATTTATTTACCTAAGGGCCGATTTTTCAATCGTCAGATAACTTTTATCTGTCGAGACGCCCTACGCCGCGACGCCATGCCGTTGAGTGGTGTGAAGCGTCCATAGACATTATTATTACAAAACGATATACATTTCATCAATACGAATATATTAAGGGGTGTCTCGTGGTTATGGGATCTTTGGATACGGTCTCCCTTTCCAGCGAGCTTGTTAGCTTTATTCCTGCAATCTGTGTTCAACTAACATTTCCACTGTGAACTTGTAGTAAATATAGGAAACTGAGATGTACGAGACGAGGATGAGGCTTTTGTTATAAAATTGATTAAATTATTACAAAGATATTTTTGTTTGCCCGCGAATTAACGAGAAAAGTGTTAGGCACATAACGTTAGATGGTCTTAGAAAACAAATAAATGTTGTTAAGTAAAATTCTTTAATCGTGTTTAATCAAAAGAACAAACCATTTCAATAGGATTATTATTATTTACTAACTGACCCGTTTGTGATACATTCAGTTACATCGCGGAACCCGGAAACCCGCAACGCGGAACCCAGACCCCGGAGCCCGCAAAGCGGAACCCGCTACGTCGAACAGCGGGTACTGCAACGCGGTACCCGTAACGCTGAACCCGCAACGCTAACGAATAATAGTTACATAATATATAAACTAATGTCTATTATAAAGCGGAAGAATTTGTTTGTTTATTTGTTTGTTTGTTTATACGCTCTAATCTCAGGAACTACTGGTCCGATTTAAAAAAATCTTTTTTTTTGTTCGATAGTCCATTTAAATAGAGGCTTTAGGCTATATAACATCACGCTGCGACCAATAAGAGCGAAGCGTCAGTGAGAAATGTTGCAAAAACGGGGAAAATTATTCACATTTGAGGACTTTCATTGCGTGCGCTGCGGTTATGTTACTCAAAAACATATAGGTATGAAAGAATTTGAAATCCGTGACAGTATATGACTATCTCTTAAGATATACTCATAATAATACTATTTGTACAAGAAGAGGATAGGCTATAATATTATAACAATACGATGTTACCATTATTATAAATTCACTATCATAATAACAAAAACCAACATGAGCAATCAAAAGATAATCGCGATAGTGTTTCCGACAACCACGCGAACGAAGTCGCGGGCACAGCTAGTAATTATAATAATAGAGTATTAGATTACGTTAATTTTACTGAGCTTTAAATTGTTCCTGCTAGGCCTATAATTGATATTATGTATTCCGCGTTTTGTTGTAACTGTCGAATTTTTTATAAGTTTTCTTAAAGGCATTGAAGGCTTTTCTGGGTATAACAGAATTTTGATAGTATTTTCTTACATTTATTGATTTGAAACACAATATATTAGGCCAAATATTTAAAGCTTATAAAATTCGCTATTTAGTGCATTGAATTCTTTATTATCCACATATTATGAACACTGTTGGTTACAATGACAATCGTGTCATAGACTGACAATATCAAAACCTATGACTATTTTGTGTAAACCTAACCTAAACCTAAACCAATATCAAAACCTATGACTATTTTGTATATTATTTAACACGATTTTCTAAATTCGTTTTAAGTATTTTTCTCGCACATTTTCCAATACTACGATTACAAAACCGACTTCAATAACTAAAAGCATAAAATAATAATTTTATTATGTACTCACAATTAATGTTCATTTTGGAGTCGGTTAAAAACTAGTTTTTATTAATATTACTGGCTCACCTGATTCGCGTATTATGTTATCTGATATCAGTTAATACACGAAACATGGAAATCCTATTACAATACAAAAAGGCAATGCCGCACGAAATTTGTTTAAACACAATAAATTACCAAGGCTTAACGTACAAACCATTAGTATAAGCACAATGTATCTGGTATTAATCGTGTGTGTACTAAGCGTGGGAGCAGTCATTAATCCATACGGACCGACTATAGTTAATGATTACGTAAATTGCATTAGTGATGTAATAAATCACACCTTTGATACTCCTGGTCTCCTGGTATTTATAAACAACAACGACAGTATAACATTAGTATCGAACGTGAGAAGCAATTTATTGAAAAGGATCCATCGTAGCATGAGGTATATTATCAAAGTAATAATGATGAATAACAAACATGCCGAATTTAGAGAACATTTTAATGTAAGTTTGTTTCATACGGAACAACATAACATATCTCCTGCAGCGCTATATTACATTATATTTACTGAGTCATACGAAGAATTTTCATATTTTTTAAACATAATTGTCAGATCAACCCATTGGAACCCGTATGCTAAATTCATAATATTTTTCTATTCATATTATGCGACACTACAAAAAAGACTGTACATCGTAGAAAATATTCTAACGTCTCTATTTAAACATAATGCAATTGACGTTATAGTTATACTTCCTGATATAAACAATATAAGGATTGCAAATATTTACAGTTGGAACCCATACGATCCCCCAAATTTTTGTGGATATTTTAATGAAACGGCTCACGGTAGATTGGATATCATGAAGAAATGTGATCACGGTATTCTTAAGTATAAAAAGAATGTGTTCGAGAATAAATTGCCTAATAACATGCACAAATGTAGATTGCATATACTAGCACTAGAGAGGAATCCTTTTATGAGTAAAAATCCAGATAACCCCAACATTGAAAAAGAATTAGTGAACGCATTGCTTAGTAAATTTAATTTTTCTAGCAAGTACACTTTCGTAAATTTATTTCGAGGTGAGAGAGACAGCATGGGAGAATGGGATGGAGCTTTATGAGAAATAGTTTCAAAGAAATCCCACATACTTCTTGGAGGAATATTTCCAGACTTTGACGTTCATGAAGATTTTGAATGCAGTTCATCCTATCTTGCCGACTCGTATACATGGGTGGTTCCTCGTGCTAATCCATCACCTCCCTGGGTTGCACTTACAATCATATTTACTAAAACAGTATGGTATTCTGCAATAACGGTTTTTTTTCTCGGCGTTTTTACTTGGGGTTTCCTAGGTAGTGTATGCAAAGATTCGTCGTATAATAAGTCACTAGAGCATTGTTTTCTAAACACTTTGATTATATGTCTAGGTTTTGTAGCATATACACGACCAACAAAAGAAAGCCTAAGAGTATTTTTTGTATTTTTCAACGTGTACTCTCTTATATTATTGACAGCATATCAAACAAATCTGATTGTTGTACTACAAAACCCAAAAATAGATCAGCAAATTGACACAGTTGAAGAAATAGTTCTTAGCGGTCTAGACTTTGGAGGCTTTCAAGAGTTGAGAGATTTGTTTCTGAATTCTAGTGATCCATTTGACAGCTCTATCGGAGAGAGATGGATGGTCGTTGATAACATGACGAAAGCCTTGATTGATGTTACTGTGCACAAGAATTTTTCGGTACTGTGTAGTAGGCTGGAACTTGCTCACTTGTCATCCGTAATACCAGAATTGAACGACGCTTTTGGAAAGTTTACTTACTTTGCGCTTAATACCAATATGTTTACTGTTTCTATGGAAATGGTAGCTTTAAAGGGATTTCCATTCATGAAAAGATTTTCGCACACTCTGAATTTATATAAGCAACTAGGAATCAATGAAGGAGTCAGACGACAATTCCGATTTGATAATAGGAAGAATCGTTCGAAACTTTTGATCAGAACCTATGAACACAGGAATAAATTTTATCCACTATCCCTTGATCACTTGCAGTGTGGGTTTTTCGCTCTGGGGCTTGGAATAATTATAGGGTCAACTATTTTAATTTTGGAAATAATATTGTACACTGAAAAATGTATGATACTTAAGACACACTTTAAAACACGCAATGAACTACATAGTAAAAAAGGTAGTAAAGGATTTATCTTTAAAATGACGTGTAAATAAATTATCAATAAATAAAATAAAATAAAGTTTGTTTTATGATATTTTTTTATTTTATCTATATTTAATAATTTAATAGTAATAGTAATAGTTCTAAGAAATAGTATCAATGAATGTTGCATAAACAACACAATTTTATATATAAGATTATAATCTAACCACATATATACTAAATACACAGGCTTTTCTAGTTTATATTAAATACAAAATAATAATAATAAGTCGTACCTACTTTTACAAATACTTTTATTAATACATCACAATAGTTCATCATTAAAAAAACATCAACTAAACCAGTTACAAATTATTATTCAATTAACAAATTCGAAACAAAAACAGAAACCAAAAAAAAATATGTTTTAAAATATTTTTTTTGGCAAGTAAGTATTTGTAAAATACCAAAAAAATGTGAATTTGGATTTAAATTCGGACAAAAATATATTCATATAGTTGCAAATTCTAAAGACTATAATATACATAAATCTAGAAAACGAAATATTATCTAGTGATTGTAATAACAAGCAATTTGTTCCCTTGATATCATTATTACCTTAGATGAAGGGCATGCTAGGAAAGGAAAAGAAAAATAGTCTAGGAGTAACAATACATGGAAAATCTTTGGACATATTATAAGTAGTGGTGGAAAATTACCAGTGCAATCGATGTAAAAGCTGTACAAAGATGTAACAGACGAAAGCTTAACAGGTCGTCGCGACCTAACGGAAGAATTACTTAATGATTTCATAAACAGTTTAATATCTGATACAGGTGTTATATATCACATCCCTTTATATACTTTAGGTTTGTTCTACCTATATAATATTCTTTATAATATAATATGTACAAAAATTATTTCTATTCTATTTTGTATCAATGTCGTAAAGTAAATAAATAAATATTTTGTATATTATTATCATTTACCAATGTTCAGGTCATTACTAATGTGTTGCTTTCTCACAGAACTTTGCTTTGTATACGAGTCATTAAGACTTCGTCCTGTCTTTATAAAACGAGTTGATAATACTTTTAGTCACTTCTATTCTGACCTTAGTCTAAGTAATATTATATAATATAAAACTATTCATGTACCAATTCGCAATAAAGATTTTATTTTAAACACTAGCTGTGCCCGCGACTTTGTTCGCATGGTGTTTGTTTGACTTAAACCGTTTATGCAGCGCATGCAACGAAAGTCCCCAAATGTAAATTGTTTGTTTGTTTAAACGCACTAATGTCCCGTATATGATGCCCAACGCCGCGACGACCGACGCCGCGACGCCCGACGCCGCAACGCCCAACGTCGTGGAGTCGACACCCGACGCCGCGACGCCCGACGCCGGGACGCCCGACGCCGCGACGCCCGACACCGCGACGCCCGACACCGCGACGACCGACGCCAACGCCCAACGCCGCGACGCCCAACATCGGGACGCCGACGCCCGACGTCGCGACGCTGACGGACGCCGCGACGCCCAACGTCGCGGCGCCCGACACCGCGGTGCCCGCCGCCGTGACGCCCGACGCCGTGACGCCGAAAGTCGCGACGACGACGCCCGATGGCCCGACGCCGCGACGCCCAACGTCGCGACGACGACGCCCGACGCCGCGGCGCCCGACGGCGCGACGCCCGACGGCGCGACGCCCGACGGCGCGACGCCTGACGGCGCGACGTCCGACGGCGCGACGCCCGACGGCGCGACGCCCGACGCCCAACATCGCGACGCCGACGCCCGACGTCGCGACGCTGACGGACGCCGCGACGCCCAACGTCGCGGCGCCCGACACCGCGGTGCCCGCCGCCGCGACGCCGCGACGCCGCGACGCCCAACGTCGCGACGACGACGCCCGTCGGCGCGACGCCCGATGCCGCGACGCCAGACGCCGCGACGCCAGACGCCGCGACGCCCGACGCCGCGACACCCGACGCCGCGACGCCCAACGTCACGACGCCGACGCCTGACGTCGCGACGCCCAACGTCGCGACGCCGACGCCCAACGCCGCGACGCCGACGCCCAACGCCGCGACGCCGACGCCCGACGTCGCGACGCTGACGGACGCCGCGACGCCCAACGTCGCGGCGCCCGACACCGCGGTGCCCGCCGCCGCGACGCCGCGACGCCCAACGTCGCGACGATGACGCCCGTCGGCGCGACGCCCGATGCCGCGACGCCAGACGCCGCGACGCCAGACGCCGCGACGCCCGACGCCGCGACACCCGACGCCGCGACGCCTAACGTCACGACGTCGACGCCTGACGCCGCGACGCCCAACGTCGCGACGCCGACGCCCAACGCCGCGACGCCGACGCCCAACGCCGCGACGCCGACGCCCAACGCCGCGACGCCGACGCCCGACGTCGCGACGCTGAAGGACGCCGCGTTGCCCAACGTCGCGACGCCGACGCCCGATGCCCGACGCTGCGACGCACGACGCCATGACGTCCGATGCCGCGACGCCGACGCCCGACGCCGCGACGCCCAACGTCGCGGCGCCCGACACCGCGGTGCCCGCCGCCGTGACGCCCGACGCCGTGACGCCGAAAGTCGCGACGACGACGCCCGTCGGCGCGACGCTCGATGGCCCGACGCCGCGATGCCCAACGTCGTGACGCCGACGCCTGACGCCGCGACGCCCAACGTCGCGACGCCGACGGCCAACGTCGCGACGCCCAACGTCGCGACGCCGACGCCCGATGCCCGACGCCGTGACGCCGCGACGCTGACGCCCGACGCCGTGACGCCCAACGTCGCGGCGCTCAACGTCGCGACGCCCAACGTATATCTTCAAAGACTAAGTAGTAGTGGTATAACATTAATATTTAAAATCGATTCATAAACGACGAAGATATCCACGAACAAATATAAAAAAAACATAATATATTTACGTATTGAGAAACCACCTCCTATTTTGGAAGTCGGTTAAAAATATTATGTTGTATTTCATGTTACAATCTACCTTTGTGTCAAGTTTCATTTAAGTACGTTGAGTAGTTTGGCTGAAATACCGTCAAATAGGTAGTTACAATTTTTTGAAGATCCCACGGGAACCCTTTCGTTTTTCGGGATAATAATTTCCAATAATGCTCTTCAGGTCATAAGCTACCTGCCTGCCAAATTTTAATTTAAATACGTTGAGTAGTTTGGCTGAAATACCGTCAAATAGATAGCTACAATTTTTTTAAGATCCCCCGGGAACCCTTTCGTTTTTCGGGATAATAATTTCCAATAATGCTCTTCAGGTCATAAGCTACCTGCCTGCCAAATTTCATTTAAATACGTTAAGTAGTTTGGCTGAAATACTGTCAAATAGATAGCTACAATTTTTTGAAGATCCCACGGGAACCCTTTCGTTTTTCGGGATAATAATTTCCTATAATGCTCTTCAGGTCATAAGCTACCTGCCTGCCAAATTTCATTTAAATACGTTAAGTAGTTTGGCTGAAATACTGTCAAATAGATAGCTACAATTTTTTTAAGATCCCCCGGGAACCCTTTCGTTTTTCGGGATAATAATTTCCAATAATGCTCTTCAGGTCATAAGCTACCTGCCTGCCAAATTTCATTTAAATACGTTAAGTAGTTTGGCTGAAATACTGTCAAATAGATAGCTACAATTTTTTGAAGATCCCACGGGAACCCTTTCGTTTTTCGGGATAATAATTTCCAATAATGCTCTTCAGGTCATAAGCTACCTGCCTGCCAAATTTTAATTTAAATACGTTGAGTAGTTTAGCTGAAATACCGTCAAATAGATAGCTACAATTTTTTTAAGATCCCCCGGGAACCCTTTCGTTTTTCGGGATAATAATTTCCAATAATGCTCTTCAGGTCATAAGCTACCTGCCTGCCAAATTTCATTTCATTCTATACAGTGGTCTTAGCGTGATGCAACGACAAACATTCCCATATGGACAGACAGACAGACAGACAGACAGACAGACAGACAGACAGACAGACAGACAGACATTTTTTTCAAAAATGTTATTTTTAGGTTCTGTGGCTCTTATAGACCCGCTTTTTTTGATTTTCACTTAAATATTCTTAATGTACAGACATGACCCCTCTACAGATTTATTATATGTATAGACCAATAATGCTCTTCAGGTCATAAGCTACCTGCCTGCCAAATTTTAATTTAAATACGTTGAGTAGTTTAGCTGAAATACCGTCAAATAGATAGCTACAATTTTTTTAAGATCCCCCGGGAACCCTTTCGTTTTTCGGGATAATAATTTCCAATAATGCTCTTCAGGTCATAAGCTACCTGCCTGCCAAATTTCATTTCATTCTATACAGTGGTCTTAGCGTGATGCAACGACAAACATTCCCATATGGACAGACAGACAGACAGACAGACAGACAGACAGACAGACAGACAGACAGACAGACATTTTTTTCAAAAATGTTATTTTTAGGTTCTGTGGCTCTTATAGACCCGCTTTTTTTGATTTTCACTTAAATATTCTTAATGTACAGACATGACCCCTCTACAGATTTATTATATGTATAGATAATATTTTATGTCACTTAACGAATTTGGCGCAATCGGTAGGATTTGCAAGGAAAACTGGGATCAACGTGTGTGAAAAGGACAAAGATCACCAAATCACATTACCGGTAGGTACTTGAAGTCTATTTTAGTTAAACGAAAAAACGGAGCAAACTTGGTACAAAAGTCATTTTTTGCCCAAACGCTCTGAAACTGATAAACGAAATTTACTAAAGATATTCAAAATGGTTCAGCTATTGTTGAAAAACAACAAATTCACGAAGATAATATTGTTAGTCCTCATTCCATTGTTATTTTAAAGACCTTATATCTTAATCACTTGTTTGAACTACAGTAACGAATATAAAACTATTTTGACACCCACTGTACAAACTAAATCGTTTACCTATGATACGAGTACCTATCAAATAAACTCATTAAATAATCCAATATCGAACAAGATAATTTAAATACGAACGATATATTGAATCTTGTAAGAAGTGAACATTTAAACAAAGAAGAATGTGAATCATTTTATACGATAATATCCGAATACTGTGACATATTCTACACCGAAGGTCAGCCTTTAACTTATACCACACTAAACATTCAATTCCTACAACCTCTGAAATACCGTTGAATACAAAAAAATATAGATTCTCTTTTATTCACCAACGGGAAGTAAAATCACAAATTCAAAAAATGTTAGTCCAAAACATAATTCAACCTAGTACATCTCCATGGAGTAGTCCGATCTGGATTGTACCTAAAAAACTAGATACCTCTGGGAAACAAAAGTGGCGTTTAGTTATCGACTAATAATGAACTATAATAAAAATAAACACGTTCCAAAACATACTCAGCAACAGTACTCCATCCGTTCTACAATGTCTAAATAAAATAACGCACGAAAAGTTACAAGGAGCAGGTATTTTGACACCACCTGAAAGTTGAAAACTTCACACAGGTTACAGCACCTTAGCCGCCGATCACATATCCGAAATAAATGTATCTTATCCAATCCTAATGCCATACATAAGGAATGAAGATTGCTTTAAAGAGATAAAACAAATAGAAAGACCACAGATCATCTCTCTTTCAATTAATGACAATGTGAAATGACAAAAAAGGTACATCCTTTAGATTCCCTAAGACAAATAAAATCGACAACCGACGGTCGTGCTCACTGCCGAAGTAAGGCAAAACACAGTCGCCTTGACTCTTTACTGAGCGCGGCAAAACAACAAAAAAAAAAATAGACAACCGACGGGCGTGCTCACTACCGAAGTGAGGCAAAACACAGTCGCCTTGAATCTTTACGGAGCGCGGCAAAGCAACAAAAAAAATCGACAACCGACGGGTGAGCTCACTGCCGAAGTGAGGCAAAACCCTTGACTCTTTACTGAGCGCGGCAAAATAACAAAAAAACCGTCAACCGATGGGCGTGCTCACTACTCACTGCCGAGGTGAGGCAAAACACAGTCGCCTTGACTCTTAACTGAGGGCGGCAAAAAAACAAAAAACGCACTAAAAACTGACCGAGGATTTGCCTCAGAAGTAAACCTCGCGCGGCTGCTCCCAGTGTAAATATAAAAATAAAGAAAATATTTTGAAGCTAATAATAATTGAACATTTAGACAAAGAAGAGTGTAAATCAATTAATAGAATATCCAAATTCCGAATGCACCTCCCTGTAGTTTACAACTCTCAAAATATTAATAAGGGTCTTTGTCGTCTGATACCATAGATAGGAATAATCCTTTAGACAGAAAAAAACCAAACAAAGGCTAACAACGCTATTTCATGCTGCTAATTGTGCAGGGAAATGATGCTTCACACCACAAAAATAACAGTCGTCAAACTTCAAATATTAAACCAAAAACAGCCGTTGAAAACAAAGTTTAGAAAACGCGAGTATAACAACAACACGAAAATAACAACAGTAAGAAACTAAAATCCTCCAAGACCTATGTAAAGGCAAAAAAAGAAACAAAGAAGCAAAAAAGAGAAAACCACACAGTACCTGACTACCTACCTGTCCTGTGATAAGTTCTGAGATTCCTAAATCACATAGATTTAGTAATAATTAGTCAGAAAAATGTAGCTACATTTATCAGTCTGTCTATAGATTAGTTGTGGAATTCAAAAAATGGCAGTCCGGCGTAGACAATGAAAACTCTCTTACACTAAAATTTGAAACTAAAAACATATTTAGAGCCAACAAGTTCTTACTCGACAGTAAATATTTTTACGGAAAAGATGCACAAACTATTCCTGAAAGAACTTTTAGTAGGTACATTATTTCGGTGTCATTGAAACCAGGCCAGCTACGCTGAAGTTTGTAGTGCCCAAGTATGTGCGTAATACTCGTAAGTCGTAACCCAGTGGCACAGGCTACTGATACTATTGAGAGATAAGGCGCAGGAGCGACTTTATGTTTGCCCAACCGACAAATGGTTCAGCCAGAATTAGGAAAGCTGGGTTCGATTTTCACTTAGCGGTGTCATTTTTCTCATCTTCGTCACTCTTCAAATTATCTGCATTGTTTTCAACTTCGTTATCCTTTTCGTTTTTGCCATTTGACACGTCTTGATCTTGTTCGACCGCTGTAATAAAGTAAAATATTGTATTCACTTGTAATTATAAAAACTAAACAACATTATGTAAATACAAATCTGTTGATACCTTACTAATTAGAATTAGTAGTTAGGCGATAGTGGTAGCGGTGGAACAAACATACATACAAACATAGATTGCCAAAATCATTACTTACATTGGCTTTTTTTTATTTTTTTTATGGCAAACGAGCAGGCAGTTCACCTGATGTTAAGTGAATCCTGACGCCCATAAACATCCGCAACTCCAGAGGAACTGCTGGTGCGTTGCCGGCCTTTGACGAAAAGGTAGGCTTCGCCGTAGTCGGGTAAATACTTTGAATCTTATTTACAATAATTTATCATAATATTATAAATAATACATGTTATCATTGTACAAAATATACTTAGAGTACATAACTATATACAAAGTAAAAAAATTATGCAGCTCACGAATTGTCAAGCACTGAGCGAACTGATGCCCTTAATATATAACTGATGGTTAAGAACATTCTCGATCACGTCAGAATTCAAACAAAAAGAGATCAAAATCGGTTCATTTTTATTTTGTGTGTGATGCCACGATACCCACACATAATAATAACTATAAATATAATAATAATCGCCTCCGTGGTCTAGAGGTTCTGAGCTTCGCTCTCAACCAGGAGAAGGTCATTGGTTTGATTCCCGCGTTGAAACAAAAAAAAAATGTTGTTTTCAAGTTTGGTTAGGACAATGCAGGCTGATCATCTGATTGTCTGACAAGAAAGATGATCCATGCGTCGGATGGGCATGTAAAAAGTCGGTCCGGCGCTTGTTCTCTAGCCAGTCGTGTCGGTTTACCGTCCCACTGGGTTATGAGAGTAAAAGGAAGAGAGAGTGTCCTTGTGTATTGCGCAAACACTTGGGCACTATAAAATAACTCCTGCGTAGCTGGCCTGGTTTCAATGAAATCGGCTACCGACACCGAAATCAGTGAGGGGAGCTATTATTATTAATAACTATAAACAAAATTAAAACTTTGTACCCCCGATATTGTAAGACACGAATAATAGAAGTTTAACTCACTTGATAAAGGCGGTTCAATTTCTTCAAAATAGTTGTGTCCATATCTCTCAGCATCAGCTAATGCCTTTTGTATAGATCCCATGTCTGCGAAGGCTTGGCACACTCTCTCCCGAAGCCATTCCTTATGAGTTGCAGTCCATTGCTCCATAGTTTGGGACTAAAGACGACTGGGCTGGGACTTAGGAAGTGCACACAGTGGAGTCTAAGTTACTAATGATGTATTTCTAATGTGACGAAGGTTTATATACCCAGTAGTCATTAGTTTACCAAGAACGTCATTAGTTTATTTAAACAACGATAAGTGACTTTGTGTTGCTTATTTTTTTTGTCTTAATTTGATATTTTACTACCAATTCATTGTGTACCTATGAGAAAGGCGCTAATATAATTTATACGACGTGTAACAGAAATGAGTGATAAAAATGTACTGGCATAATTCTTGAGTTCTGTTTTATTTACAAAAAGTAGTTGCAAAACATTTGTAAACCAATCAAATTTTGTACTTAATAGAATTTCAAATATTGAAAAAAAATTGAATTCGCTACATCTAGCGTTACATGGTGATTATACATTATACACATCGAATCAAAAAAGAGGGTTTTGATTTTGATTTGCATGTATGTAGTTATAAATATAAATTAGACAAATGTTATAATTGCTACTATTTTAGGTCACTTAAAGAATTTTTTTTTCTTGACGGTGTCGTGTCGGCTAAAAAGCTTTGTTATCACTTTTCAAGTAGGTGTTCAAATATTATTTATCTGTTGCTAACAACTTTGTTTGCAATCACCTGATAATTGCAAGAATTTATTGTAGTCGGATTTTCATAGATATATAGATAGATAGATAGTCATCATAAACAAAAGTAACTCTTTCAAAGTTGCTTTCACAGCAAACTATTAGATACAAGGGATATAATAATATTATACGCATCTCTAAATATTATCACTTCTGTTTAACACGTTGTATGTACAATTATTTTGATGATTTTATTGTGTCATACTAAGGTATAATGTCTGAGGTATAATGTCATTGATACTAAGGTATAATTTCAGGTGTTACACATCACAAGTGCTGGTCATTAAATAAAAAAATGGTTATTCAAACGTAACTTTTATTTCTTAATTGTCAAATCTTATTCTAGCGTTACTTAACTTAGTATACGTACATCTGATAAGGAAACTTATTGTAAATATAATTACAGGACTAGTTATCTATAGACCTTAAATAGTTAAATAGAAATTATTGAAAATCTCGTTTTTATATTTCTAAAGTTAGCAAGTTTTTATTTTCACCACTTGTCCCCGTGTATGAGTTTTGCTCACTTTGTATTATCAAATACTTTACAGGTCTGATAATAAATGTTGTTAATTAAATCTTGTTTAAAAATATATATTTTTAAATAACTATTTCCATTTAGTAGAAACCCCTTATAAAGTTGAAATTTAGAAATTAAATAATGATGTTCGAGCTAGTTTACTTTTCAATATCCTCCGTTCTGTTATAATGTGAACTAAATGTAAACAAAGATCTTTTTTCTGCTCTTATTGCAAAGCCGATCTAAATCTATACAAATACGGCAATAATGCTCCTAATTTAAATGTCACTTATTCACATTGTTTAAGAAAACGAATACATTGATTTGATCCGTACATATTTTTTGACATCATACAACATAATAATATTATTACAGACAACTTTTTTATGCTCATTTGTTTTACTATATCCTATTGTTCTCTTTAATGTTACATTGTGTTGTATGATGATCAGAATATTTTTTTTTCTTTCTTTCTTTCATATTTTGTTTACATACCGCATTGAATCGGAACTTAGTGTACAACAGCCAAAGTATATACAGTAACTAATCTTTGATTCAAGCAAACCGGTAGCTTATTATGTATCTAGCACCAGCAATTCGACAGGCGTAATTTGTACAATTGTTCACAATATCGCTGTCAAACGTATACACTTGAGAGCGATAAGGTTCGAGCACATTATGCCGGGCCGCAACGCAGCGCAAAATGCGTACCTAGCACATTTGTGACGGGCCGGGCCGCATCGCATTGAAGGATTTTGAGTGCGTAAAATATGGATACATCCCATTTGTTCCAAGTGAAAGATATTCGGAGAAACCCATCATCTTTTTTCCGATCTTTTAGCAGACAAAAACAAGTTTTGGGGATATTTTCGGATGACCTCTGATATATATTATCCGCTTGCTACAGCACACTGTTGCCCGTCAGCAGCAGCGGGGCGGGGCGGGCCGCATCGCACTGACGGAAATCCGCCGCGCATTAATGCGAGCCGCTGCGGCCCGACACAGTGTGCGTTATTTCATACA
This sequence comes from Celastrina argiolus, assembly GCA_905187575.2. NCBI lineage: Eukaryota > Metazoa > Arthropoda > Insecta > Lepidoptera > Lycaenidae > Celastrina > Celastrina argiolus. The sequence continues at coordinate 8,578,726 of LR994581.1, read as the reverse complement.
ATTTGTATTGTAGCAGTTTGAGCGGATTATTGCGCTCCGCCCCGACACGCTGCGGCCCGGCGTAATGTGCTCGAACCTTATTGTATACAATTGTACAATTCACGCCTGTCGAATTGCTGTTGCGAGATACATAGTCAGCCTGCGGTTTACAGTTTCTCGCCGTCCAAATGCTGAACGTTGTAGTACGAGTGATCGGGGAATCGTTCCAGTTCTATATAGTCCGTCTCCGTGCACAGAAGACGTTCCAGCATCTCGACCACTTCCTTGAAGTCCGGCCTGCCGGCAGGGTCCGCTTCCCAGCAGTAGTACATGATGTTGTATAACTCTCTTCTGCAGTGCTCCGGCTTCTCCAGGCGATGCCCGTCTCGAACCTGTAAAGTAAAACAAAGGTTAAATTGCATCCAAGTTGGGCATTCGTTGAGGTGTTAATGAAGCTATCCCATCAAAAACATAACTTGTATAAATGGCCAAATATCGCCATTTAGTTGTTTTGCCTTAAACAGTTGTGAGATCCAGGGATGCCAGTTTTTATTATATTTCTTAACTAGACCGAAATTCCAAAATGTTTAAGTTTTTTCGTCATTTATACACAAAACAACAGTTTAAAACAATTGTATTTCAAATTTGAAGCTTCTATGTCTGCTAAAAGTGCCTAATATTTTGATGATCGGTCAGTGAGTGAGTCAGTGACAAAATTAAGAAACTTTGACAAGTTATAATTCTAAAACAGATACACAACTTCATAGACATATTAAACTTATTGCACTTTTATTTTTGTGTCGGTGGTAATTAATAAATCAGCCTCAACTCACTCGTCCTACAGGTAGGCAATGTAAGTTCTCATCGAGACGAGAAAAAGAAATAATAAAAAAGTCGATAGCGACTACACAAGAATATAATAATATTAACGATTTATTACAGGAGTTAGATCATCATCATTATCATTTCCGCTATGACATCCTAAACTAGTCATAAGCCTCCCCCAAAGTATTTCAGGACGGTTAGTTGCCTATACTCGCAACGCAGGTTGGCGAGTGCAGTTTTCAGATAAATGTCCGCCGAAACGGTCCTATTTCCAGATATAATATTATGTTCTCTCAGTCGCCTTTGATTGACACGCAAAGAAAATATTTTTTTTAAAAACTACTTGTAACGGTAATGCCGCCAATTTGAACAGTTTTTATGTTCAAATGAATATTGTTTATTCTTACTAAGAGATCTTTCAACAATTGTAGTTGTAAATTATCATAATTATATCTATTACCTAATTATTTAATAATGATGATGATAAGTAATTACTAAATGAAGAATTTTAGGACATGTTTATCCTTTAAAATTGTTATATTTTTATAAGTATCTTGAAGAACTAAGGAAATATACCAAACTATACCCTGAAGATCCTAGAGTTAGTATCCATAGAATACCTTAGGATCTAAGGAAAAGTACCTTGCTATACCCTGATAATACTATTTATTTTTATTCTTAAAATACTATACCATAATATTAACCAGTGGTCGATTCTGCAAATTAAATCTCGTAAAAATACAGTTTCGATACGGTCTCAATATTATTATGTTAAAACAGCTAAATGGTATTCACATAAACGTCCAGTTGGACATAAAACAGAGTTCTGTTTGATTGGTCCAATTACCAATTTTATTTCATTCAAAGTCTAAGTTAAATAAAATTAGGGCATGTTGGGTCAATTTTTTTTGCTAAATTTGGGAAGGTTAACTTCAATTACATGTTATACAATTACGAAATTCTTGTAAACGCCAATATTCCAAATAAAACTGGATTTGGTTGCGTATGAAATGGCCATTTAAAAGGGCTTAAATGGTTGATTATACCCATAGGGAGGATTTTATTTAGCGAAGAAGAGAAAGTATTCCGAGAAGTGTGCGAGTATGAAATTTGCCTTAGCTAAAGTTTATTTTGAGAGCACACCTTTTTATCTACACTAATATTATAAAGAGGAAAGATTTGTATTTTTGTATGTAACGACTTAACTCAAAAAGTACTGGACCGATTTTAATAATTCTTTTTTCATTAGAAAGCTACATTATCACTGAGTAACATAGGCTATATATAAAAATCAATTGCTGTTCATTAGTCTCACTAAAACTCGAGATCAGCTGCACTGATTCGGCTATTTTTGGTCTTGAAATATTCGTGGAAGTCCCGGGAGGTTAACACGGTTTCCATGCTCAACGAAGTGGGCACGGGTCAGCTAGTAATCCATAAAGCTATTTTTATAATGCATAACTTTCCCATGTAAATAACTATGTAATAAATAAAAATTTAAAAAATCCCCCGACTCAGCGTGTAACATTCCTATCACACCTATCAAACGACCTGATGGCCTTGAAGACCGATTTCCACCAAGCATAGCTAGGAACACTCTCGACTTATATACCATTCAAACAAAAAACGCATTAAAGTCGGATAATACGTTTGGGTGCTACGATGCAGACACGTCAAACTTTATAAGTTTTTGCGTCGTTTTTGCGACAGGGGTTAAAAATGACATTCTGTATTTATTGTCGTCATACGGCAACTTCATAATATTTAATCTATACTAATATTATAAAGCGGAAGAGTTTGTTTGTTTAAACGCGCTAATATCAGGAACTACTGGTGCGATTTGAAAAAATATTTTTTTGTTGGATAGTCAATTTATAGAGGAAGGCTTTAGGCTATAACACGCTTAGGCATAACGCTGCGACCAATAGGAGCGAAGCGTCAGTGGGAAATGTTGCAAAAGCTGGGGAAATTAATTACATTTGCGGACTTTCATTGCGTGCGCTGCATAAACGGTTTAAGTCACCCAAAAACCACGCGAACTACGTCACGGGACAGCTAGTAAATAATAATAATTTATTAAGTCGTACGTCGACAATAAGGATTAATACAACGTTATCTAGTATCGAGTGAGCAATTACGTCCTTTTGTTAGTACAAAAGCTTAGCATTATTTAATACAATAACATCGATATTAACTACATTTGAGCAAATACAGTGTGTTCTGAGTTCTAAGAAAACACGATTGTCTTTAAAGTTTCTCAGAGAAAATACTACTGTCTGACTTATGAGGTACATAAGGTAAAACAATAAAGGAAATAGAAAATTAAATGAATGTAAGAGAAACACTAATAGAGTAATGTTTGTGAGTGTGTTTATGTCTTCACGCGAAAAGGACTGTACTAATTTTTACCTGTTTTATTTATTTATATATTATTAATAAATTTTATCCCGAAAAACTGATCGCCGTTACGCCGCCTGTGGTGCCGCGGGAATTTTTATTTTATGCATGCGAGGTTTTATGGATGTATGTATAATATAGCTGTATGTTTTGTTATAAGCGTTTCACCTAGTAAAATTTTTGGTATCCATCCCACGAACTCTATGAAAATATGTCGCAAAAACATATTTTTTTAAACGGTAGATAAATATCGTTTTTCAAATACTGCAAAAAAAAAACATATTTTATCCGATTTTTAACACAATATATTCTATTCGCTGCTGATTATTTTACGTTAGTACTCGATCCATATTTAATATTTATATAGTTAATGGAATCAGGCGTTACTTTGCGGAAATCCATAGCATACAATTTAAATATATTATATCTTTGAGTTTTGCAACCTGCATGGTGGTGGGACTTTGCACGATCGTGTTAACATTATTGCTTGTGTGGTGGTGGTGTTTTCATGGTTTTTGCTTGCGAGTGTACGCATAAGCAGTGTGGGAGGAGGGAGGTGCATCAAACGCATGCCTATGTGTACACTCACTCATCTGCTTGCAGGTTGTGGTTATAATTGTTTCGCGGGATATTGCTAGATATAATATATTTAAATTGTATTTAATATTTATGTTTCCTTTTAGTAAAACGTTATCTTAATATATTTACTACCCTACAACAAATGTTGCCAGCTCTTTATATTCTAATGAGTTTTAAATATTACATTATTGTTCCTAAAAGGTATTACGAAGCCTTTGTCTACATGATTAAAGGCTTATGTACAGATAAGTCAAAAAAATAATGGTCTAATACGTCTTCGACAATTAACACAAACTCGCCTATAAAATATTATAATTTTTAGTACATGATACTATGTGTTCTGGCATATGTGATTAAATAGAAAACAAAATACAGTCGGTGGCATTTTAGAAGACAGCAACTTTGATTCAAATAACCGCGGGTTAAAACTACGTAATCAAAATATTGCCCTCTCATATACGCATGTAGTACTAACCTTTTAAAGGAACCAGTCGCAATATTTTTTAAGAGTTGTTTTCTTGTGGAATATATTTTTTATAATCCATGTTAGGGAATTTAGTTACTTTCCCAACACTATGTTAGTGCTTATTGATGGATTGTATTAGTACATTTACGAGATAGTATGTTGGAGCAACATAGCTTGCCGCGATGGTCAAAAACCGCGCGGTAATATTTTGAATCAGAGTCAACCAGGAATTGTGAAACAGGATTAACCCTTGCGGCTTGAATCTTGAAAACCATAATGAGACCATTATATGGTTTCAAGTTTTAAGTCTTTTTACAACCTGGTTGTAAAAAGACCAGTTCTAATAACTTTGTAATATTTTACTACCTTTTCTCATTTTAGACCTTGTGTTTATTTTTTACTTTTTTTTTTGCCATGCGACAGAAAAATAATAAATGGTAAAAACTAAGAAAGGTCACGCAAAAAAAATATTTCCAGAATGAGAAAAGGTAGTATAATCATAATATCAGAAAGTTATTATAACTGGTCTCTTTACAGATTGGTATAGGTTATAGATAGTACAGGTTGGTATAGGTTATAGATACGGGCCATGGGTCTGACCTAAACTGACCTTTCTCATTACGTCACCCGCTGACAGTCCGGGATAGGGCGTTGACCCCAACGTCACGATCTCCCACAAGAGCACCCCGAAGCTCCAAATATCCGACTTCACACTGAATATGTCATCGTACAGTGATTCCGGAGCCATCCATCTGCAAAATCATAAATTTGTATGAAACATTGCTGAAAACTTACACATTAGGAGCGTAAGGACAGGCCCTGTCTACGCGTTGAAATGTTCGTGTTTGCTTTAAAAGAGCCGAACGCGATTTGTTATCTACGGCACGTGAAACACGAGAAATAGTAAGTGTATGTATGGTAAAAATTATATTATACTACAGTAATTGTGTCAAATAAAACACAGTATTTTGAATTTTACTAGCCGTTTATAATATGACCTTATTCTTATTTCTAATAACATCTTAGAGAAAATCATATTTTCTAAACAAATATATGCAATATACGAATAATATGGCAGTTTCACTACTCAGTTTCAAATATACATACGAACAAGAATTAAGTAGATATATTTATATAGTAGCATTTCTTGTGTTGCTGCTGATGATAAACTTTCGTTAACTGTAAAACACCAACTGTAAAACACCTCTAATCTTTTGTTTGGCAAAGGAGAATGGGCAAAATTGTATGGAGCTTGGGCTATCCGCGGCCAAGAACAATTCTAACATATACATTCATATTAAGCAGTCCTACAATTACAGTGGAGAAATCTCAACGCCGAAATATACTTGTGGATAGAATGCATTTTTGTTTTTGAGGACGATGTGCATAATTGAATTAGTATCTTAGCTTATTTTAGAGCGAAAACGGGAAGGTAAGATGAAATAAGAAACCTTGGATAGTACCAATATGAATTTATTACTTAATAATACAACACAGTACATACTTATTACATTATCATGATTACAATAATGATACATAATATTATACTACACTATGTTTAATATGGAGGTCCAGCGGTTATTAGTGCTTACTCGTGTTCTATAATAGCACTTAATTCCTCTGCTATTAACCGTATGTCTTCGGTTTGGTTTCTTGCCCAACCGAGGTACCAGACTACGCACATAACGTGTGCGCAGCAACCGACCATGCGCCTTCCACTCAAACATGAACAATAATAATGAGCTATCGCTTCTCGTCCATTCCTTTGACGGTCAACGACGATATAAGAATAATAAACCCTGGATCTTACGTGTCTAGATTGAATTCGGACTCTTAGGAACGAAACGTCATGCTCTTCAATATACTCGCTAAGTCCCCTCATTTGTTGCTCTCGATACACCTCAATGTTATAAATCCAATAACATTGAGGTGTATCGAGTATCGGTATGTACCAAGAGCAAACAAAATAAGGTCTTCTTCTGTGAGATTTGGAAAATCTTCAAACATAGGCTGATCACCACTCATACTCACGAACGTTGCTCTTTGTCTATTTATGTATAATAATAAATCCTTTATTGTTGATGGAAGTTTAGAATGATGCAATAGCATTAGGTAAACACAAATAACAAATAATTATTAAGCAATATTCTTCTATGCGATTACATTATTTCGTATTTAATTATTTTCAAAACTAAATGGAATACAATAACACATCCAAAGCAAATTGGTACTTTCATTTGACACTAATTTCATTAGTGGCCGCCGATAGCCCAAATTGCCTATTCTCCTTATGTGCCAAGAATCTTGTCTCTAGAAGTAAAGGCAATTCAAGATTACTCCATTTTCCTAAGAATAAGGAGAAATCTTGAATTATAATAATAAGTCTAAAACCTAATACTTTAATTCATAACGCTATATTACGCATATTGGTTCCAGTAAAAACATTTCCGTTTACAAACGACACGCGAAGTAGTGTAGATAATATTATCTACACCCAATTAGTGTAGATAATATTAATTAAAATAAGTAATTTCATTTACAATACTATTAACTTCAGAAATTTTTGCAAGGACGCATCCTTACCTTCGGAATTGTTAGCTTCGATCTATCACTAGTTATACAAAAAATACTTTTACTTATAGAGCGCATATTATAATTGTACTTTCTTGTGACGTGAGTTTAAATTAATGCTATTTGAGTACATGCTTTAAATGTGTACAATACGCTAACTGCTAAGGTAAGTATCATTTCGTCCTTACATAATATATCCGTCTCAAGTAGTGTACAAACAGTTTCGAGTATTGAACGTTCAAAAGAACATATTTTAATAAATTTTATAAAATTTGGAAGTTTTTCAGCTTATTCTATTGGGGTTTTATTATGTTCACGGTTCTTGGTTAGAGTTGAACGGTGGGGTCGCAATTTTAATGTTAACTGAACAATAAAGCGGTATTCGCAAAACCGGGTAACAATAAAACTTTTGCATAATATTAATATTACTTAAATAAAGGGCGCGCCAAAAACTTTTTTTTCCTTAGAATATTTTGTTACCTATTGATCAGAACCAAGTAGGTCTTCGTTCTAATTCAATGTAATAAATTACAAACAAAGTATGGGCATCTATAATGCTGCCAATTTCATTGTCGTTTATTGTTCTCTGTGAATTTAAATTTGTGGTGTAAACATCTCAGCGACATTATTATAATACATCAACCAGAACGGCCATTCTAGTAAATATTCTGTGCTAGTAATTATTTTAATTAAATTCACCTGTCCCAGGCACTACAGTATTCAATAAGTGTCTACTTGGCTCGGAGAATACTGTATCATACAGGACGAAAAGGACTTAGTTATACACTTTAGAATATTAACACTTATAGATTCACGATAAGACATACATGCTATAAAAATATACCTTACATAAAATTTTCTTTACAAATGAAAAGAAAATCAATAATACAATATTGATGTAGTAGAATTTTTTTCACATAGTTATCACATTGAATTGGAACAGAGATAGTCTAATTAATCTAATCTAATCTAATCTAGTAGTAATATTGATAAAAATATTAGTACTTATAAGTTCGCAATAAGAAAATATAGTCACTGTTAAAAAATGTTCCTTACAAAATATCCCATCTAAAAATATAAAATGCTCTACCTTATAGGAAGGCGACCGTCGCTTTTTCTTTCATAAACTTGAGTGCCACCTATGTCCCTGGCGAATCCAAAATCGGCCACTTTACATGTCCTCTCCTCTGTGATGAGAACATTCCTGGCCGCTAAGTCTCGGTGTATTATCTGGAAATATAATTATGTATACTTAAAGAGAGATGTTATGCTATATTTACTCGCTAGGCCAGCGGCTTGATAAGCATGCCAACCCTTTCGTTGTCCACCGCTGACCAGGGTCCCAATTCCCGTAACTCGATTCTATTCTCAGTCTGTCTCGCTCGCACAAGCGTCAAATCATGCGAGAATCATCTAAAAAATCGGTGCCCAGGGCCCTGATTTAAGATACCTATTGCGATACGCTATTACCACTTACATTTTTTACAAAAATTTCGCTAAATGACAAGCATATTCGTATGTCACGTAGCGAAGCATATTATATTAAATCCTACATTTTGTGTTCGAACTTCGTAGGTGATAATAGTGATGACATCTTGAATAAGGACTCTGGGCTCCGATTCTCTCCTAGGGTCTGGTCGGTCCCACTCGCAATCCTGAGCCCTGAGCCCTGGGGCCTGATTCACAATGCCTAGTTTGACTCGGATTCGATAAATTAGTTCTTTGCACAACTGCCAATACACGCCTGCCACGCTAAGCGTTGGACAATGACCGGGCGTTAAAGTTACCGATTCAAATAAAAATTAGGGGAAATCCCCCCTTGCTTTACGGTAGCTCTGGAAGCCTGGTAGCCAAGAAGATCTAGAACGGCTCGACTGATTTTAATGTATATTATGTTATTTGTAAAAATATTTGTCTACTTCTTCGTCAGATTCTGGCTATTAATTTTAAAATTTAAAAAAAAATTAAAAAAAACTGAAATTATTCTTTTAATTAAAATAAGTTTTGAACTTAACTGTTTCGAATGAATGTATTAATAAACTTCAAAATTTTATTACCTAAACAACTTAGTAAACGAGGCTCTAACGAGGAAACATGCTGTACGTGCATCAAAGTAACCTATATCCTAATGACTTAATAACTATTTATAGTTAAAATCCTTAATTATTGTCACTACGCTCAACAAAACTAATGTCCATTAGTTTTGTTGAGTTGTCTTAACTCTTAACATGAATGTACTCGCAGCATTCTGATGGCTAATCAGTTCTTAGTAAAGATACCTAAACGATTAAAAGCCTAATAGCATCGCAGGCGGTACAAAAGTTAATCCTAATTGTTCATTATATTCACACATGTGAATGTTTTGGATGGGTTCACATTACTTACCCCATTCTTGGATGTCCCTTAGAAAGGTAAAAGTGGCGTGACGTTAGAATCTGTCTACCTCCATGTTTGTTTCAGTAGTGACTGTTACATTTTGTCCTGGCTTAATTATTCAGCACACTTACTAATTTAGCTCAAGAAATCCCCTGCTTCTGGCTAGAAGCTGACACGTGACTTGACACACGTCGCCTTCTAAGTGGCTACTTAGAAGGCGACGTGTGTCAAGTCACGTGACGTCAGGAACTGACTGCCTCCATGCGTGTAGTGACCGCTATAGCTTGCCAAGGTTCAATGACTCATCTCAATTACCCCTTTAGAGCTGAGGAAGTCCATGCCCCTAGCCACTTGGAAGGCGAAGTGTCAGGTCGCATGACGTTAGAAACTGACTGATCTATGTGTGTCCCCGCACCGTTGCCAAAACATAATTACTCACCTCAATTACCCCTTTAGAGCTGAGGATGCCCCTAGCCACTTAGAAGGCGAAGTGTCAGGTCACATGACGTCCATGACGTCAGAAACTGACTGGTCTATGCGTGTCCCCTTACGCTTTCCAAGGCTTAATTACTTGTCACACTTACCCCTTTAGAGCTGAGGAAGTCCATGCCCCTAGCCACTTGGAAGGCGAAGTGTGTCAAGTCCCGTGACGTCAGGAACTGACTGCCTCCATGCGTGTTCCCGTAGTGCCGCTCAGCACGCGAGTCACGAAGGAATTGCTGCAGTTTGCCCAGGCTCACAAACTCCATTATCACCAGTGTAGGCTCCTATGGAGGAAATATTATTTACTAGTTACTTACTTAGTTCTAGTAGACTTACTAGAGAAATGATGCAAGATATAAGGACAAGTATATAAATAGAATCTGTTATTTAGTCTGAAATATGTGTCTATCATGTCGTCTTTGATATAAGGCTAAAGAGTTTTCTCGTCTGAACTAACCCCAGGAACCAATTTGGTCCAATTTAAAAAATATATTTTCGTGTTGGATGGCCGATTTGTCGACCAAGAATATAGGCTGTATATCAGTGACATGGGGTTTATATTAAATTTCTACTGGCTTTACTTTATCTTCTACTAGTTAATTCTAAAAACTCTCATTCAAATGTCTACCTATTATACAGGTTTACCTCTGAAGAAGAACCAGCCATCTTTATTGCTATAATATGTGAAATATGTATGTTAGTCTATAAGGTATTTATAATATGGGCCTATGCAGCCTGAAATAAAAGTATTCAAATTAATTAATAGGAGCAGAATATAAAAAATAGGGGTTATTCCACGCGAACCAAGTCGCGGGCTGCTAGTTGTAACGGTAGTGTAAACTTGGAACAGGAAATGGTCTCATAAATAAAAACATTATATGTTTGCGCAGTAGTAAAAATGTGTGGAGAAAAATAAAACAGATTTAGGTGTCGCTGCACGTTCGCAGTCCATTTCTGAAATGATGTTCCAACTAACGGCCTGAAATGGCAAGCGTCGTGTTTCGTCCATGCGATTCGAGAGTTATAAATCATATTTATTGTTCTAAGGGCCGATTTTTCAATCGACAGATATCTTTTATCTGTTGAATAAACATGTGACTTTGACATTTGTTCCATACAAAATCTGCCAAAGTCACATAATTATGCCTTAGATAAAAGTTATCTGACGATTGAAAAATCGGCCCTAAGGCTGAATACCCACGGGAGTTTTTATGTGGTAGCGACAGAAAAGCTGTACTGTAAGGAGTTATACAGGGTGTTTTGGGGATGAGTGTAGGCATTTTGCAGATGGATAGGGTCGGTCTATGCGATCATTTTCTAGTATGGGAACTATAGTCAGATATTTTTTTTTAAATGGATGATGAATTAGATGGTTTATTTATCTGTGTTTCTCTGTATATACACACGACCTTTGCAGTACCTAGCTTACTGAACCCAAGACATTCGTCGTAGGGCTAGGGTCCACACTATCACACACACACACACTCACACACACACACACACTTACACAATATCTTTGTAATTTGAATGTCACGGTATAATGTCTCCAATATTATAATACTAGTGTACCTATCTAATTAGATTTTGTTTTGTGATTTTATTGAATAAGGTTTTGAATGTAATCCTCACTGTACCTACTTTATTATTTTTTTTTTTCTTTCCTCTTTATGCCATTGTATTTTTAGATATGAAAGAGACTGGCCTCCACGACACAGGGAATCCTAGTGTGGAGACCAGTGATAGGCATAAGATTGTATGCATGTGATTCTGTTTAATAAAATTTTTATTATTATTATTATTAAATACACATCGAAATGTATGAAAGTCACTAAGATTTGCTTTATGATTATTTTCTTATCACCACAATTTGATTGTTTTTGCTATCGGAATATTTGTAAGACTTTTAATTCATCGTGTGGTATGTGTTTAAATTGACAAATAAATTTTTTTTTTTTAATATGAAACTGTGTCTATTTTTTAGCTTGATAACCCAAAAAGTGTAAAGTATTTAAAAAAGCAGTTTTTGCTCTTAACTTAAAAACTAAAGGATATCGGACTATAGTTCCCATACTAGAAAATGATCGCATAGACCGACTCTATCCATCTGCGAAATGCCTATACTCATCCCCAAAACACCCAGTATTTATAGCACTTTGTATAAAGCTTAAATCGAATAAGCAAATGGCAGATTTAAAAAAATATTTGTGTTGAAACGAAGCCTTTAGTAATCTAATTTTTTTGTGTTTATTTTAGATCATTCAAAATTTTAATATCAGTAAAGTAAGTCGTACCCTTGTTCCTTCTCTAGCCCGTCAATTTGTGAATTGACATTGGCAATTCACAAAGGGTGTAATTATTAAAAATAGTAGTAGAAGGTAGCCTTACCTCCGGTTTTTTAAATCGATCAGCAAACGTTTGAGTTAACAAGAAATTCTGAACGCTCATTGGTGAACGTAGCGAGTGAGCGAAGTTGCTGCGAGTGATATCTACCATGTGCATTCAGAATGGCTTTTTAACTCAAATGTTAGCTGGTCAACGATTTGATCAGCATTTCAGAAACCGAGGGTTTAGCCATTTAAAGCTACGAGAGTCAGTAACCATACATCAATGTAACAAATCTTTTTACATAATTTCGATATTTTACCTGTATAAAATGTAAACTAAAACTTGAGAGGTGTCAAGGGACACCCGGATGGAACCAAGTTTATTATTTATTTATTACAAAAAACCTGTATACACTCAACAAAAATAATCGTCGCGACACCACACTGTTCAATGCGAAATAGAATTAAAATATCTGGCTTGCTTTCTTAAGAGAGAGAGAGACAGACAGAGAAACATGCGACGCCGCACAGCTTACAATAGCTTACTATAGCAAAAAGTGTCGTGACAACTTTTCGTAAGAATTTTTTCCGTCTAGCCCCCTTTCACAACGCGCGATAAGGAACTTCGTTCCAATAAATAGATTACCTTCTCCGTACAGCATCCAACGAGCCGGACGACATTGGGGTGGGTTCCCAAATTCTTCATGACAACGAGCTCCTGTAGCAAATCCGACTTTTCCTTCTCAGAAGCGTTTTCCTTTAACGTCTTAACGGCCACTGTTTGTTCGCCCTTTTTCCCTGTAACGATACATTATTACGTTATTAAAGTAACTACTTCAATAATTGCATAACTTCCATGAATTAGCGACCAATTATACAGGTATGTATAAAACTATTATGGTCTCACGAGTGATTTGTTCAACGTGTAAAATAAGTGATTTAAGAATACGCATATTATATACTTTTTATGGAGTTCTATGTGAAATTAGCAACACTGACAATATGAATTTTGTAACATATAATTATGAAACTCCTTTTTGTATATGTCACAGTCATCTGATTGAATCCGCTATTTAATTGACGTTAAATACGTTACGTACGTCCATTGAATTCTATTTTTACCAACAAATTCAATGAATACGAGACTAGGAAAACCATTTAAGATTTTATTTTTAAACTTCAAAATTTCCGAATGTGTATCTACTATTATAACGCACATTAAAGTAAATTAATCAAAAAATATATCAACACATTGATATCAGCTGTACGAGCTGTTTGACGCCATTATATAACCGCGCTAGTCATTCAATTAAATAAGCAGATTCAATCAGATGACTGCGACATATACATACTTTACCCATAAACGTCGTACATCTTTTCAGAGCATGGGTTGCTATGTATGGCTTCTACTCTACTACTCACCTGTACCGTTCGTAAATGACGACATAGCGCTCAGAATTATTTTATAATATAGTCATAGTCTTCTAAGCGTAATATTCCTTTACACCTCTCTCACTCGACACTCTTTTTGTTCCAACTCGGGGATCAAACCCACGACCTCCGTAGTTGAGAACTCTAAACGACTGGACCACAGAGGCTATAGTAACTAAGTATACATAGTTGATCGATGTTCGCTATATATTTCCTTTATTTTATATTTCTTTTAAATATTGATTTTGTTTGATCGTAACGAACTCGACCTTCGAATAAATAAACAGTCAACCACTGGATCACAGAGGCGTCGAATTTTGAAATCCGCACGACCAGGATTACATGAATACGTAAGCAGTTACCGTCAATATCTATGGCCTGCGCTCGCCACACCTGCCCGAAGGCTCCCTCGCCGACGATATTGAAAATCCTTAGTTTGTGTCGAGGAAACTCCCACTCGTCGCGAGGCTCGTCCTTGCTGAGGCTGGTTTCTTCAGCGAGCTGGAAATGTGAGGCACAAAATTATGATTAGTTCACTCACAAGACAGACAGCAAAACTTCTGGACCAATGTTCAGTGTGTAAATTTTATTGTATATCTGACCGGCATTAGGGTGTCCACACACGGAAATTTTTTGTAGACCGGCAATTGGGCAGATCTTTCCTACATATAATTTCTGACCGATTTCTTGTATGACATAATAATATGTGACGCAGTATTGCAATCAGTATTTTTATCTACAAAAAAATTAGACACCAATTATCATTTGTGAGTGGCCCCTTTAAAAGTCTGCCATGTTTTAAAATTTTCCAGAAATGTTGTTATGTTTTAATGTTATTTTATACTTACGACTATTAATGATAATGTTATATTTTTTTAAGTTATTTTGAAAAATCCTTAACTTATGTGGAGTAAAGAAAATGTATGCATATGAAAATGGAAATGCCGAGATTATAACATTGTTTTAATGTCAAATCAAAAACCCATATTACTCAGGAGCTAACTTGTGTTTCCAAAATGATGCCTATTGCCTGTGTACCATTGTGTAATTTCTTTGAAGGTTGCATATTCTACAATTAAATTACCTATTTGAAAAATCCAAAGGCAAGACAAGTAATTAAATTTGACACTGATACTTGTGTGCTCGATTTTGAACTCTATTATAAGTAACTCACAGTTATATTTTCAGTGATTAAAATTTCCTCCGAACGGGGAAATTCAGAACAATAATTATTATATTTCGACGCCTATACTTTTTAAGCGGAATTAAAATTAACTATGTACCTACCAGTTACTAACTAGGTCTAAGTAATGAAAAGTGTAATAAACTTTTATTGCGGTTTCTTTGATAAAATCAGCTTAATTGAAATGTCAATTTCAGTTTAATGATAGTAATCTCTATCGTTAAAGTGTCTGGGGAAACGTCTTTAAGTATTTAACGTTAAAATATTACACCTGGAGTCTAGACCGAGAACACTGATAAAATTTTAGTTAAACTGTTGGAATTTATTCGTGCAATGATTTACGCTTTGGACTTCAAAGTAACAAAGGAAGTGTCTGTCATGCTTAAATGTCGTTTCATTACATACTTCAATAGGGATTCCCTATACACTTTTTGCTGCACAAAAATGTCAACAGCCAACACTCATAAGCGTGTTCTACACTTTTACTGGATATACTCGTAGTAATCAGTAATTGAAAATGTTGTAAGCTGTAATAAGTACCGCCATTTCACCAATATTTTTCTGGTTTGCACATAATGTATTATTATTATATTTAATGACCATTCAATTAATTAGTATGTATTTTCACGCCTTTTCTATTTACTATAAAAATTACACAGTGCATAAGCTTTTCAATGTTACAGTGATTTATCTGTTGAATAAGTTAACAGACAATATAGAAACATTGCTACAAGCTAATTAGATAATGCATTGTTATGTAAATAAAATTTTATTAGTTATTACATTATTATCTAAATACGGATAAACACAATAACAGCTCTTTTGTCACTAAACACTATTAAATGTAAACTTGTTTAGTTTTAATAATTTCGTCACAAAAATTTTGTTATAAAACTGCAGTGTAGTAACAAGATTAGATTAATTTTGCTTTATTCCCAAATTCATTTATTTTTCACACCTAGAGTACCTACATTATATAATATAACAAACAAATATTTGATTTAAGTTGTAGTTACTCTCCTACGTAACGTTTACACATATAAGTACCCTTTGTCTTACTAATTTTCGATCAGGTCACGTGTCGTGCGAATTTAACATTTTTAACCATCCAAAAAAGTGCACAACGCGCCAAAGAGGTTTTCACTTCAAAAAAATAATTAAATACATAAACAGCGAGAGTAACTTATTAAAAAAGCAATATCGGAGTATATAGTAGTAGTTTAGATGCAACACGTTGCGACGTTACAAAATACACCGTAGTCGTTTTAATTTATACGTCGCCATAACATTATCTTTGTTACCACTAAAATCTCACCGCAAGTCTCAAATCACTAACTTTTACGATTTCCATTACTTAATTCATTTTACTAACCACTTTGAATATTTAAAGTTTACCGCGCGGTAGTTACTCAGGTACAGAAGAAGCGATGCTAATTCTGCCCTGGTAATAAATAGAGCAGTAAGTCAGAAAAGGCGGTTTTGGGAATATGGCACCTATTGTCAAAACCGCGTTTTTTGACTTACTGCTTTATTGATTGACAGGGCAGAATCGCCCTCGACAATCTTAGGTTTTCTATGGAAAAGACAGACAATGTATAACGATGATTACCGAAAGAAATTATAGTCTTCAACTTCAAATCACAAGTAGCAACGAAGATCCGTAAATATTTTTTCCATTTTTTACTAAAAAACTGGGGAATGAGAACGATTTGCAAATGAACCTTAAAATGAAAAATATAGGCTATTTACAACTTGTTTATTTTATTAATACTTTGCTTAGGATAAAATTAATCTCAAAGGAAACATTTTCTCCGTGATGTTATACAATATTTTTCAATTGATGAGTAAAATCCGGATTGACGTTGTAAAAGGTTTTATACAATATTATATTATCTAATATTTTACTACGAATAAAGTAGTCATTGATTAATGATAATAATATAATAAGTTCTAATGAAATTCTGACGTCAAGCGCACTTATTGAAGGCCACAGTAGCAAAAAATAATAACTGAGATACATAAAGCGAGGCTCTGATAAGTACTTAAAGTAATGAATCAGTCGATATCAGACTTCCTGAGGGGTTTGCTAGCTTTGACATCAATATTATCGATGTGTTTTTATGAATAATTCCTAAAACACGATAAGCAAAACTTATAATATAATATTATGCTTCATTGTTAAACATACTCTTACTTTCGACTGGATGAAATGGTGAAGTCGTAGTGAGGTCAAATAGCTTTCACCATAAGAGCTGATCATGATAATGATAATGATTGATGAAATAATAAATGGGCCATATCTGACCTGCAAATGGCCGTTGTCCCAGGATTCGTATCGATTGGAATAAGCGCGGGGACGATCCCACATGTTGAGGGAAGCGTCTTGGAGTACGATACCGCTTGAGTCTTTGGTCTGCGGAAAACCGGTTGCTATGGTAAAATATACTACATCAATGGATTCTAATTTTATTATTCGAATTTGTCTGAATTATCTTATGTCTCCATTGTACTTTAAATGTCAATGCTGTTAGATTTCATTTTTGAAGGCTTAAAAATTATTGTTTATATTTAACTGTGTCAATTTATGTGTGTTGAATAGTTAAATGTGCTTACCATATCGTCTTTCTTTGTTTTCGTACTGGCCACGTGATTCTTCTTCCATACAAATATTATGACTGCAGCCACTACCACTACTAAACCACCGATCGCCACAACGGGTATCACAGTCAGTGGTATATCTGTTCCACTAGGAGTATCGACAGCGGCCTGAGAAATATTATGAGGTTTCTTCTTTTCTTCTTCTACAACTTTGTAATCGTAAACGTTAGTTGTATTTTTAACATTAGCAGTCGTTGTTGGAACAGGTACTGTGGTAGTTTCGACTCTTGGTGGTTTGGTTGCTTTGGTGATTTGAGTTGGTCTGAACTTTGGTGGCATGGGTACATTGGGATAGTTGGGGAGAGAGAATGGCGGTGGGCGAGGTAAGTTCGGTCTTACACCGGTACTGTCTGTTACGGTTGCGAGCACTTCGGTTCGTTGAGGAATAGACGACCCATCCGATGCAGTTACCCAAAGAGAGTATGAGCGATTTTCCTGAAAAATGAGGAGTAGATTAGGAAAATACATACGTATTAGACAATTCATCATGAGATTCCTATAAGTACTTCTTATCTTATGATATTATATAAGTATGTATAATATATAAGTACGTTATTTTTTAAGATAAGAAGTACATAAATCTATAATATATTAAAGTGGAATTATTTGTTACTTCACATATATTATGAATGTTTGCATTATATAGGCTCAAAAACTACAAAACCGATTTTGATAAAATTTTGCACATAGTATATTGTTATAAAAAAAGAAGCAAATAGACTACTTTTTACGATTGACACTGTTTTCTTTTGGACATCTAGTAATCAAATTAAATTACAAGCTCTAAGGAGAACGAATAATGTATGTGCCCATTCTTTGTTTGGAACCTGACTACTGTAGTTCGTCATCTACTTAAGTTACAATTATTAATTGCTTAGGATTGACACATTTGTTCCATCCCTTAATTAATCCCATCAATTATTTATCATTGCCTTTCACTACACCATTAGTTTCGTTTCTTTGTCTTACATTTGATATCGTGTCCCTCGTTTCTGCGACTTTCAGCTCTATTGTGTTAGCCAAGAGTTCTATTTTCCGTGCTCTTAATATTCTCTTGCTTTCTGAATTTCATAGAGCCTCAGGCCCGTATAAATAAAACAATCTCAAACCCAACCTCACCTTGAGAACCTATTTGACAGATAAAACAACGTTTCGTTTCACTTTTAAAAGTGAACAACTTTATTAATGTTACATAATACTTTAATTTATTTTCTTTTTATACCGTTATATTCGTATTATAGATTACAGGAAAGAATAAAATAAGTATAATATGTATATTTTTATAATCTTTATTTTTAAGTTTTAAGAAAGAAAAAAATTAAAGTATGGAACATAATTAAAATTCTTCATTTTTAAAAGTGAAACGAAACGTTGTTTTATCTGTCAAAGAGGTTCTAAAGGTGAGGTTGGGCTTGAAATTGTTTTATTTAAAATACGGGATTTAGAGCCTCACTGATGGGCGTCAGATCATCTTATTTGTTTTTTTTTGTCTTTGTCACTAGATACGAAATAGTGATAAAACTTCTGTATACGGTAACCGACTTTTTGTACGTGAAAAATACAAGTTATACAATTAAGCAATAATATGGAAGAAAAATCTTTCCGATTATCGGTCCGACAAAAAATAGGCCGTGGCACCCTAAGCATGTATATCGCCTCCGCGGTCTAGTGGTTTAGAGCTTCGCTTTGCGTCGAGTGGGTTCGATTCCCGGGTTGGAACCAACAAAAAATGTTTTCAAGTTTGGTTAGGACAATGCAGGCTGATGACCTGATTGTCTGACAAGAAATATGATCCATGCGTCGAATGGGCATGTAAAAAGTCGGTCCTGCGCTTGATCTCCCGCCAGTCGTGTCGGTTTATCGTCCCACTGGGTTATTAGAGTAAAAGGAAGAGAGAGTGCTGATGTGTATTGCGCACACACTTAGATACCTACATGAATCGTTACTTTTGTAGACATATTTTATTACGAAGTAATGAGAAATATTCAATTTCCTATTATGACTCATGTGTGTTATTTAACCTAGTTTTCACGTGATAAGTGAAGTGGAAGAAAACTTGATTATACGAAGATTCATTCAAGCTTGAAATACAATATTTTCTATAAGATACTGTTTGTTTACACCACAAATTTGTTGTTATAAGTTCCTGTTTTTCGTTATTTTTACCCGACAGCGTCTGAACGAGGGTTATGTTTTTCGAAAGTATACAGTAATTCTATATATAGCCTGAGCAGCTCGAAGGATTTTAGGCCCGTATTAATAAAGAAGTCTCAAACCCAACCTTACTTGAGTTTCCCTTTAAAAGAGAAGAACTTTATTTATATTATTACATAATATCACTTTCATTTTTTTCTTTTTTGAAACATAAAAATAATGATTAGAATAATATAGATTATACTTATTTTAATATTTTTCTGTTTTATGTACTTAATAAAAATAAATTAAAGTAAATTAAAACAACGTTTCGTTTCACTTTTAAAAGTGAACAACTTTATTAATTTCACATAGTACTTTAATTTATTTTCTTTTTATACCGTTATATTCATATTATAAATTACAGGAAACAATAAAATAAGTATAATATGTATATTTTTATAATCTTGATTTTTAAGTTTTAAGAAAGAAAAAAATTAAAGTATGTAACATAATCAAAATTCTTCCATTTTAAAAGTGAAACGAAACGTTTTTTTATCTGTCAAATAGGTTCTCAAGGTGAGGTTGGGCTTGAGATTGTTTTATTTATACGGGCCTAAGTCATCACAATAACATCTGTTGATGAAATTTGCACTTAGTGCATATAATTGACATACCTTATCACTAAGAGTATCATTTACAGTGACGACCCCGTTGTGGGGGTCGATGGTGAACGGCGTGGGTGGACCAGTTGTCTCCAGGCCGAATATCATCCCCTGCCCACTGCTGCGGTCCGCTGTGACCCTGGTGACCACGGAGCCGACGGGGTCAGTGGACATCACGAACCAGTTTCTCTCCACATGCGTTATTGTTGGCAAGCCAGGGGGCAACTGGGTAGCAGCTGCAATAGAAACACAATCATGGTTATAAAACCAACTTTTGCATGCTTGTTATTGTTAATAGTTTATTAAAATACCATGCCTTCTCATTCATTGAATAGGAATACGAGAGGGATAATGTGATATTTAATGAAGGATTTAACAAACAGTGTTTGAGTCTAAGGCCCGTATAAAAAAACAATCTCAAACCCAATCTCACCTTGAGAACCTATTTGACAGATAAAAACACTTTTAAAAATGAAGAATTTTACTTATGTTACATACTTTAATTTTTTTCTTTCTTAAAACTTAAAAATAAAGATAATAAAAATATACATTATACTTATTTTATTGTATCCTGTAATCTATGATATGAATATAACGGTATAAAAAGAAAATAAATTAAAGTACTATGTAACATCAATAAAGTTGTTCATTTTTAAAAGTGAAACGAAACGTTGTTTTATCTGTCAAATAGGTTCTCAAGTGAGGTTGGGTTTGAGATTGTTTTATTTATACGGGCCTTAGTTCCAAATTCACCAACACATGCTAATGCTTTATTAAATATTATCATGTTATCCCTCTCGTATTTCGTGTCAATGAATGAGAAGGCATGGTATTTTAACAAGCCACTAGACACTAACAAGGGTTGGTGGAATCGGGACCAAGGGTGCTCAATTATCACAATCTACTTTTTAAAGAACCATATAGATCTCGTGTCTGATTTTTCCCCTATATTATATTTAGTCAGGGTTCCCCCATACATGGTTTTCACTTGATTAGTATCAAGCTAATTTTTCGTGAGTACCTTCATTTGGATGAGTCGCCCAAGAATTTATTGGACGGAACTCTTGTCTGTGGTAGCTAACGGAGATAGGAAGAATAAAGTTTATGGAATTGGTGATTCCAAAATATCTATTATTATTATTTTTTATTGTCAAGATAATGATCTAAATTATCCGAAAAAATATTTGTCCTCCAAAATCTATGGTTTAATCAAAGAGTTCCCTCTTGCCAACTTGTATCGATAACGAGGTCATCTTAAATTATTAGTAACCAGCTGATTTTGTTTTTATTCTTAGTTAACATTAATGTAATTCACCAGACATAATTGTCCTACAAATTGCGTGGTACGTTATCCCGGTCCTACGCTCGAAAGTTGAGCATTTTTTTTTTATCCTTGCTAACTCTGTTAGCTACCACAATCGAGAGTTCCGTCCAAGAAATTCTTGGGCGACTCATCGAAATGAAGCTACTCAAGAAAAATTAGCTTGATATTAATCAAGTGAAAATCATGTATGGGGAACCCTGACTAATTGGACTGACAGTCAGTCACTGACTTTCCGTATGATGTGTGCGTAGCACTATTGCATCAGTATGTTTATTAATATAAGTAATCTATCCTAATATTATAAAGCGGAAGAGTTTGTTTGTTTGTTTGTTTAAACGCGCTAATCTCAGGAACTACTGGTCCGATTTCAAAAATTCTTTTTTTGTTGGATAGTCCATTTATAGAGGAAGGCTTTGGGCTAAATAACATTTCACTGCGACTAATAGGAGCGAAGCGTCAGTGAGAAATGTTGCAAAAACGGGGAAAATTAATTACATTTGGGGACTTTCATTGCGTGCACTGCATAAACGGCTTAAGTCACTCAAAAACCACGCGAACGAAGTCGCGGGAACAGCTAGTCTAGATACAGGGTGTAAAAAGAGCAGTCACTATAACTTTGGGATATGATTAAAGGACCTTTTCTCATTCTAGAAATGAATTTTTAGCATTATTTATTTTATGAAAAATATTTTTTTTTTGCAATACCTATATTATTTTTAGTCGCAAGGCTGAACTGTTTGGAACAACGTTCTGCATTAAATTCTTAAATTTTATAATTTTTGCCCTAGTACGTAATGAACGTCTTACGCGTGCTATTGACCTCTCAGCGTAATCAGCTGATCGCTTTGTTGTGCACGTTGTACAGATTGCCTATTCAAAATTTTAATACAGTAGATTAAAAGCAAATGACTAGTACCAATGGATATATCTCTTGCCTGGTTATTACCCCACGAAGTTATAGTGACTGCTCTTTTTACATCCTGTATATAGAAAAAATTATACATTACTCACTCAGCCTCCCTTAAACATTAGATTAATTTTATTTTAGCATATCAATATTAATTATATAATTAATTACCGACTAGTACGAGACAGTACAGTAGACACGATGTAAATATTATATTTAAAAACATCATGTAACTACTTCTTTGTATTTTTGATTACAATTTATAAAAGAAAGAGTTGCGCTTAGAATCCTTAACCGTTTTTTCTTTCGAAATTATTTCAAGAGAAAATCCGAGAAAGTAAACTCCACCTTTTAGCAAATTACATTTGCATAAAGCCATTTTCGGAAGTCGGCAAAATATTATGTTCGCAAGTCAATGTTTCTTTATAATTTGCTAATAAATTTCAGACTGCATAGTCCCATATTGTAAATATCTAACCACGCCTCCATGATATACTAGAGCTTCGATTCCCGCGTAGAAATGACTGAGTTGTTATCATGTTTGATTACCACAATGCATACGTCAGATGGTCATGTAAAATGTCTGTCATGTTCTTTCGCCAGACGTGTCAGATAACCGTTCTACTGGGTTATGAATGTAAAAGGAAAAGATAGTAGTGTCTTTGTGTATTGCGCATACAATCGGGCACTACAAAATGAGTCCCGCATAGCTAATTATAATGAAACTTGTTTAGTTATTATTACAGATATCTTACAGAATAATAATTTTTATATGTACTCAAAAACTATGTACACTTGATATTGGTTTTAAAACCTAGAGAAAGATCTTTTAGAGAAATTAAATTGATGTTCCTTTTAAAATGCTTGAGAATCGCAAAAATAGATAGAGGGACTCCGTCGAGGACTTTAAATAAAATTACTATTTGAATTAGATGTGAACAGATGGCGAATTAAATGGATTATAGATATCAAATAAACTTCAATAAAATATGTAAAAAATACATTTTTATCGAGTGCAAAGTTTGTACAAATGGTTTCTGTCTAGACTTCAAAGAATATTAAAAGTTTCATCTAAAAAAATATTGTCGTGGCCGAAATGGTCCAAGGGTCGGAGCCTTATTTTTTTAAGAAATTGAACCTTTAAATTCTTTTAGCCTTAGTGGTCACTGGTCAACAAAATCCGGTCAAGAGTGAGTAGAATTCGCGCACGAATGGAATGGAAGGAAAAAAAGGAAGGTACAAAACGCAAAAATCACGTTTGTTGTAGGTACGGGTATTTATTTATTTATATATCAGGTAGGCACGATTGTAGTATCCCATTAAATAATAATTTTATTTTGTTTTTAGTATATTTTATTGTTACAGCGGCAACAGAAATACGCCATTTGTGAAAGTTTCAACTGTCCATCTATCACGTTTCTTGAAGATACAGCATAGTGACAGAAATATAGAGGACCCCGTTTTGTCCTTTCGGGTACGGATCTCTATCTTCCATAGCATACGTTTATTATTCTTATAGTATATAGTGTGTAAAAAGAACAGTCACTATAACTTTAATATACATTTTAGTTTTTACCATTTCTTATTTTTTAGTCGCAAAAGTAAGGGAAAAGCAATCAATTTTATTATATAAAAAAATATACAAAAAATACTTTTCTAGAATGAGAAAAGGTAGTATAATCATAGACAAAAGTTATAGTGACTGTTCTTTTTACACCCGATATAAGTCCAGGGGGCCTACTCAAGATGCCATCGCTAATTATCGCTTACAAAGTTCGATAACAAAATGTATGGGATTTGACATAAGCTACGCTAAATGATCGCGATTTGGTACGTCATTTAGCGTACCTTATGTCAAATCCCAGACATTTTGTTATCGAACTTTGTAAGCGATAATTAGCGATGGCATCTTGAGTAGGCCCCCCGAGTTTTTAACTTTTTAAGCTAAAGTAACATTTTAAATTTCGTTTAATACTACAAACTTTAAAATAGCTAGCTAGTTTTTTATTTCCTTTGGGAGTACCTAGTTGCTTTTACTGCAATTATTTCTGTATTAAAATGTATTCATTTAAGTTTCATGTCTGTTGAACTTTAAGTTAATTAGAAGACCTACATTGTACCCAATGCTATTGTTTTGATAAGACGAATTAATATTTTTTAAGTAATAATATGTTTAGAGTTTTTAAGGAATAATAGTTTTTAAGTAATAATATGTTAAAAATCAAAATGACACGTTACGAATGCTGAAAGCTGAAAATTTAAGTACTTTGAAACCCTACTTTCTGAAACCTGATATTATAGATAAATGTAAAAAAAAATAGATAATAATCTTAATTACGTTTATCAGAGTATTTAAATATATAAATCGATATTTTTGTTTTAATATAACAATATGCAAATACATCCTTTTTTACGTTGTAACCTTTTTTCTCTTTATGTATTAGTGACGCGAGTATTAAAACTACTTCAGTATTTCAAGTGAGGCAAGACTTAGGGGATTGTCGTTATAGTTTTTGCTAATAGAATCTCAAAAATTTTTAAAACTAGTTTTTATAAGGTACAGACAACTGCAGCACGAACTGAAATTATTAAAAGCACAAGAAAATTCAAGAAATGGACGTTTGGGGGACCTCCAAAACTTAACCGATTGGGATAATTTTCCATTATAAACTAAAAATAGGCTTGAGCTACGTTCCTATGTTTTGATTTTATTGTATAATGCAGTAAAATTTGTTTTCTGGCTGTTTAAACGCAGCGAAAAGTCTGCTAATTTTTTTCTAACGTCCATGTCTCCTTAAATAATAATAATAAATTTATTAAAAAAAGGAAAAACTAGGGACGTATAAATAATATACATATTTTATATGTTCAGAAAAAAAATTGTTACTCTAGCGGGAGGGTTACTAATCCAGGGAGGAAACAGGGCCCAAACCCCTATTTCTGTATGGAAAAACAGGCGTTGTGTATCCTCACACACACCACAGGAAACACCACGGTTGAGAGAAATGCAAAATAGGTATTTATAAAATCTATTGCTGTCTCGCAGTGTCTTAGCCAGCACTAGCTCGATAGAGACAACTCCAACTTGGACTGAAATTACCTATTAAAAGTACCAGAGATCGATGTTTAGGGGATTCCTGTTTCCTCCTCTAAAACTTAACCGATTTAAATTTTTTTTCTGTATTAGCTAAAAAAAGAATTGAGATAGGTTCCTATTTTTTGATTTTGTTGTTTATTGTAGTCAAATCTGTTTCCTAGATATTTAAACATAGCGGAGAGTCTGGCCATTTTTTTTAGGTTTTTAAACGTCCATATCTCTAATCCATAATTAATTTATTAAAAAAAGGAAAAGATAGGGACGTACAAACAATATCCATAAATATTTAGGAAAAAAATAGTTACTCTACGGGTATTATCCAGGGAGGAAATAGAAATCCCCTAGACCCCTATTTTTGTATGGAAAAAAATTCGTGGTGTTTCCTCTTAAGCCGCAGGTGCGGGTTTGAACCGCCGGCCGAAAGAACAAGAAAGTTATGCATATAAAAGTTTAAATAATAGGCATAATATCATATTCTTCTTACGTTCTTCGATTACTGAGTAGGTAGTGCCAGAATGACGTGGTATTAAAGTAGACGCAACCACGTAACTCAGGTACTGTAATCAAGGATGAACTGGATATAAAATTACGGATATGGACTTTTAATTATTTCGGATTATCCGTTTGTTTCGGTTACGGAACTTTCATTTCTGATTCGGTTACGGTTATGGATTTTTTTTATATCGGATATCAAATAGTTTCTGTTACGGACCTCCCTAGCAACCCTGCTGCAGATCGAATGATATAAATATCATACTATTCGATATGTTCATTTATTTTAGCGTGAGCCGGTACTTTAGTTTATTTAAGAGTTCATATTTGAGTTTATTTTGAGCATAAAATGGAAGTAGAGTTATATATTTACACTATGTTTGTGATATTTCAACAACACAAGCAAATAAATGGACATCATAACGTTTGGATAAAACAAATAATATACTTAGACCCTAGTATGTATTATTTAAGTTAATATTTTATTGACGACCTCTGTGGCTCAGAGGTCTGAGAGTCAATATTTAAGTAGGAGATCTCTCTCTTGGTTCAAATCCCAGCGAGGGAACAAACAGTTTTCAATGTTACGAGAAGAACGGGGATAGATTGACGTGGTATTGGTGTTCATAGTTAGAAAATAGGATATTTTAAATACACTCTAAAAAGTATAATATAATGAGCAAAAAGTCTTATCTATCTACACATAAAAAAATAAGCTTTTAAATCATCAAACTGTCATTATATCTAACAGCGTAATTGCTAGCTAATGGCATGTCCGAGTAGAATCGTTATTTGTACAGCCTCTGATATGTAGAAGTTATTAGAAGCTCAGTGATAATTTATTTAACAAGAAGAATTATTAGTTTTAACAAAACTAAGTATCAACACATGTTAAAGTTAATTCTTTATTAAATATCATGTTGTCCCTCTCGTATTTCCTGTCAATGAATGTGAAAGTATTTCTACAAGCCAGTAACACTAATTATTTACAGGCGTTTGTGAAATCGGGACTTAATTATGATGAGTAAAATTAGTATAATACATAAAAATTCATGATAGAGTACTCATCAATAAAAATCAAACGAGCCTTAAACTCGATCTTTGTGTCGTTTTATTGCGGAGTTCCATTTGCTTTTTAGATCAGCAGGCTTACTCCCGACACAATTGAGAATCGAATCAGTTCGATCTCAACGGCTCACGGTATTTTATTTGGTGGATTACTTTGAAACAAACCAGGATAAAGAGAATCGTTAGATCGTAACTTTTTGTACTCTCGGCCATATCAATCGACTGAGAATCAAAATAAACAAACGTCAATTTATTCGGGAGTATGCGGCACGATCGAATCTGAATCAAAATCGAATCAGAGTGGAGAGTAAGGCCCCAGCTCCATATTATCATCGTAATATTACATTGACACGCAACGTACAAAATATGCATGCGAAAACTCTATCTGACTTGGGGAAGTCGGTCAAATTTAATGTACTCAATTTTATTACACACACGGGGACAGGTGACAATAAATTAAAGCTTAATATAGAAACTAATCTTCATCAATAATAATCAATTTACTCGCTCATCAAACACTCAGTATGCACTATGCAGTATACGATCTCAAAATTAATTGATTCTCCACATTGAAGTAGGCAAATAGGTTTGGAATACAGGCTTCTACACACTGATGAGTTCCTAGTACATCGTCATTAAATCTTGAACACTTCGCTATGCACTTGGAAAGTCATTAATCAAACAGTGTTTCATCCTGTCAGGCCAACATAGTTGAAAGTAGGCCTCGAAGGGCCACACAGTCGTGCGAAACCTATTTATGCTAACTTTGTAGAAGCTAATAAAATGTAGACTTGTCAAAACAATACACCGAGTATTTCTAAGCAATATTGTTTGTATCTTGTTTGTATTTCCTAGCAGTTAGCAATAATTCGTAACTAAGGAGAAATAAAGTTTCTGATAATGTTTCAGTTTCCTTAGGTAATTAAATAAATGTATTCATAACAAAATTGATTACTGAATCTATACTAATATTATAAAGCGGTAGAGTTTGTTTGTTTGTTTAAACGCGCTAATCTCAGGAACTACTGGTCCGATTTGAAAAAATATTTTTTTGTTGAATAGTCCATTTATAGAGGAAGGCTTTAGGCTATATAACATTACGCTGCGACCAATAGGTGCGAAGCGTCAGTGAGAAATGTTGCAAAAACGGGGAGACTTTCGTTGCGTGCACTGCATAAATGGTTTAAGTCGCTCAAAAACCACGCGAACGAAGTCGCTGGGACAGCTGGTATAAAATATAATAAAGTAGAAAAGTATAGCATCATCACCGTAGATTTTTCTACAATCTTTTAATCTGTCTCTCACCTCACTTTGTCCATTCTTCCGTAGAAGTAAATCAAATTTCTACAGTGGTTATGCTGCGTACCTACTGGTAGTAGTTTTTCGAAAACTTACTAATTTTCCTCAACTATTGATTGGTTCGGGTTTTCTTCGATAAAATATGCAACACGCCAGCTCCGATTCAATGGGTAGTAACTACTGACCTAGATAATGTTATGTGCATACCTTTTGCATAGAAAACGCCGTAAAATATAATCACTTGTCTGTCACAACTTGGATATTAAGTATTTCGCTGACACCTTTACTGTGATTTATCACCTCTTGACTTGGGGTCAATCCCCGCGTTAGAATAACGTTTATATTATGACGTTGTTTTTATGTTTGGTTAGGACTATGCAGGCTGATCTACAGATGTTTTGCCAAGACTGACCCATGCGTTAGATGGGCATAAAAAGTCGGTATTGCACCTGTTCTTTCGCCAGTCATGTCGGCTTCCACTGGTTTAAGAGAGAAAGGAAGTGTATGTTCTTGTGTATTGCGCACACAACAACTACGTAACAAACCAAAAAAATCGGTGTGGGGCGTATACACTTAAAACTCTTTCTGACTATCCAGTGTCAATTTAAACGTAAGTCCGTATAATTTGACACTATTACACTGGATGACCCACTTTCAACAATGCTTATTAGTTTTTACTGCTAACGGCTTGTTAATATACAATGCCTTCACATTCATTGGCAGGAACCACGAGAGGGATAACACTATATTGAATGAAGAGTTGTGATGGTGAAATTGGCACTAAAACTATGTTCAAACGTGTTTCATTTTGTGATCGCGATAGAAGAAAATTAACTGTAGGGTGTAGAAAAAATCACTGTAGGTTTCCGCGGAAAATAGTGCGCGCCCCGTTTTGGGTACATCGTTCACGGAAAGTACTCTATTAGTGAAGTTTTATCAAACTAAATAGAACTTTGTGCTACTACACTAAGGGCCGATTTTTCAATCACCAAAAAACTTCATTTTTTTAGATTTTAATATGACATGGATTTTGGATGTATACCGTACATAACCGAACCTCATTTAACACAAAATTCATGTCATAATAAAATCTAAAAAAATGAAGTTTTTTGGATATACTGAAAAGCTGTAGTTTTATAGATACGAGGTTGTGAAAGTAAAGCGACGTTATGCATCTTGCAATAAAATTTAAACGTAATAAAATATGAATCCAGTTGTTTTATGTGAGTTAAAAACCTAAGAAAATAACTTGGAAAAAAGGCTTTGATTTAGCACATCCTTTAAACAAAAAATGTGTTTTAAAAAGTTTAAACATGTTAATTGCATAATGCATTGCATGTTTATTGTCACAATTGGAAGTTATGAATAATTAGCTAAAATTTATACTGGATTTCATTAGTTCTAGTAAATTATCGTATCTAGGTGTTCGTATGACAAGTAATCTTGTTCCTTTACGCTTGATTTCAACTTAGGTGTTCTCGTACGTTAGTATTGATATTTCAGTCCATTTGTTATAAGCCATAAATTGCTCGTATCCTTTATCTTCGTGTCATTAGATTGGGTACTTCTATAAAGGTACTTTCTACAAAAGTAAAAGTGAGATAGAATAGAGTTACGAGCATATTATTACTAACGTTCACATTTGGACTAAGGCCCGTATTAATAAAGAAGTCTCAAACCCAACCTCACTTGAGAACCTACATAAAATAAAATAAAATACGTTTGTTTTCGCTTTTAAAAACTAATAACTTATAATATTCTATAGATAATACCTAATATCTTAACGCAAGTTAATAGTTATTGTAATTGAACAAATGCGTTCTATTAATTAAATTGTATGTAATTCCCCAACATGACGTCATCAAGGTTTTGCATTGCTACAACACTACTATCGTTACATTATATGTCAAAGATTCGTTATGACGTCAAATTGTGACTGTTACAAGGTGGAGAAGATCATGAGGCGTGCTCCTATACTAGAACAATATATCGCCATTTAATGGTGCGTTTAAAGTAAACAGCGCAATGAAATGATTCAAAGCGTAGGATCGTGCTACCCAGTGCCGCGTATACGAGCAGGCGTCCGAAATTTAATAACCTATCTCCAATCTCAGTTTGCTACGTATCCCTAGATTGGTATCTTACCTACTTGCCAATAACAAAACTATGCAATCCAAATTTGGTATTGATGGATTGAATAGATGGATTGCACCAATTTGTGAAGCGATCTGTTCCCATTTCATTCTAGTCTGTTTTAGGCGCAAAAAATAACGCAATATTATTTTTTAAACGCACCTTAATAGTCCACGGCACTGCACTGTAAAATATGGAACTTTTAATTTTAATACAATAGAGTTGAAAAACGAACAAAGCTGTTGAATCGGACATCTAATAACACTAAATGACAGTTTGATTTTCACCTTTAGTGTAGTAGCACAAAGTTCTATTTAGTTTGATAAAACTTCACTAATAGAGTACTTTCCGTGAACGATGTACCCAAAACGGGGCGCGCACTATTTTCCGCGGAAACCTACAGTGAATTTTTCTACACCCTACAGTTAATTTTATAATTAAAATTTACAAATTAAATAAAATCTAAAGTTATTAATTTTTTTGACTATACCACAAAGTAGATATACATATAACAGAGACACGACCTAGTACTAGAAAATGGTATCACCCTAATACTGGCAATGCGACTGGCAAAGGGTGAAGTCTTTAGAAATTCATTGTGAGAAAACATGATATTTTAATCAACCAATTACTTCAACAGGCATTGGCGTTGTTAGTGGAACTTAGAACTTAACCTATTAAGAGCTTTTGTTTAAATTTGTATACTTACCTTAAACTATAGGTAAACTTCAAAACATAGTGTATTTTTTATCATAATATAATATTATGTACTAAATTAAACGTATTTACCTAATATATTATGGCTATATACAATATACTGTTTATATATTATATATTTTTTTCAAAACAAAAATTAAACAGAAAATACTCCTAGAGAAAAACCGAAATATTACAATTATTTGTCACAAAATCTTTTCATTTAAGTTTTTTTAAGATTTGATTAATTGTGAAGTGATCTCAAGTCACTCGACCTTGTTATATCCATGGCACTGGCCTTGTAAGGCAAATCCGGCCATTCGGTTGTCGGCCATATTGTACAAGCGCTGCGCGTATGAACGTAAGTACTAGGAGAGCAGAATACTGCGAGAGGTTCTGTTAGTATTCCAATGTACCAAGTTCGAGCCGTTTAGTATTGAAATAAATGGAATGCTTTTGATTTGTTTGAAGCTTATTTAATTAATTTGTAAAAAATGTAATTCCAATGTAATATCAAATATATTGTGTATTTTTTTGTTTGTATTCAAACGGTATTTTGATTAAACCGATTTTGTAATTGGCATTCGCGAAACGCAAATATTGATGTTCAAATATAAAACCTTTTTGGCAACGTGAATCGAATAATTTCATTGATATTATAATGTTCGATACAACCGTTTTGTAAACGATTTCACAATAATATCACTGAGTCAGAAATTAATCAGAGCTAAATAACATTGGCTGACTTCTCATTCAAACTTCACAGGTTCTTCACCTCGATTTTTTTACGCCGCCGGTTTTATACGCTGGGTTAGTCCCGAGCCGGTGTGGTATATACCTAGGACAATTTTAAAAGTGCTCTAGCTAACCAATTTGTAAAAGAAAAATTTTTAGTTTTAATTTTTCGATTTCTATGAAAAAATAGGTACGTACATTATTGAAACGGAACGCAAATCTCAGGTTGTCACAATAGCGTATGATACGGCCGTTCTTAAGCTGTATTAAAATGTGATTAAAACTAAGTACATTAGAGAAAGCCGGCTTGTACATAATATCCAGGCTCTTATCATCTAATTATACAGAGCCATAACTTGTTTTATAAACAGCGGGAGTGAAAGCTACTTTCACTCGGCCTTGGATTACGACTACCACGTAACGATTATCACTTACATATTCTGGCCGCGTGCTGTAACAGACCAATTCCGACACTATGTTTCACAGGCAAAACAACAAGCTGGTGTGGCAAAGCAAAACAAATTATGATGCTAAGTCCCAATTTCACCAACGTTAGTGTTGACGGCATGTTAAAATATTCTTCTCATTCATTGATAGGAATTACAAGAGGAACAACATGATATTTAACGAAGGATTAACTTTAACATTGCTTGGTGAAATATGCCCTAAGATTCGCAGGCTGACTGGTAAAGCAACAAGACAGTTTAACGCTTTACCAGCCAGTCCGCATCGTCAGGATTAGTGCAAAAGAAATTCTGACGCTACGAATCGCAGGCTGACTGGTAAGGCAACGAGATAGTCTTGTAGCTATACCAGTCAGTCCGCAGCGTCAGGATTAGTGCAAAAGAAATTCTGACGCTACTAAGGGGCTGACTGGTAAAGCAACGAGATAGTCTTGTAGCTATACCAGTGAGTCCGCAGCGTCAGGATTGGTGCAAACCAAATTCTGACTCTACTAAGAGGCTGATTGGTAGAGCAACAACAAAAACAAATTTTGACGCGACTATTCACAGGCTGCTTGGTAGAGAAACAAGCCCAGTTCAAAACAAATTCTGAGTTTTGACTAATGTAACAGCACGCGGCTGGGTCACCAAAACTCGCGCTGGCTGTGTTGTGGTCGTGCTGCCCTGAAACTACGATTCAATTTCAAAAAGTACAGACTGACCGATGTAATATAATATTATATCAACACAGCCTACAATTACTGCTATGTTCCTGCGACAGTTCACACCATACTGCCTATTTATATGATGTACCATAGTACATTTATATTAGCCATGGCTAATGCTACTCAGGATGACATTTTTAACTCTGAGAGCTGGCGAGGATTTTAATAATAATAATTAAGTTACAATAGTCAGGTTTCCTTTTATTTTTTTTAATTAATTAAGGAAACCTGACTATTGTAATTTAATTAATGTCCCAATGTATGGGACATTGTTTTCACTTGATTAATTTCAAGCAAATTTTTCGTGAGTATCTTCTTTTAATGAGTCGCCCAAGAGTTTCTTGGACGAAGCTCTTTTTTTTGTAGTAGCTAACAAAGATAGCAAGAATAAAGTTTGTGGATTTGGTGATTCCAAAATATATATGATTATTTTTTTGATAAATCTCAAGATAATCTAAATTATCCGAAAAAATATTTGTCGTACAAAATCTATTGTTTGACCAGAGAGTTCCCTTTTGCCAACTTGTAACGATAACGAGGTCATCTTAAATTATTAGTAACCAGCCGATTTTTTTTAATACTTGTTAATATTAATGTAATTCGACAGACACCATTGGCCTACAAATTGCGTGGTACGTTATCCCGGTCCTACGCTCGAAAGTTGCGATTTTATTTTATCCTTGCTAATTCTGTTAGCTACCACGATCGAGAGTTCCGTCCAAGAAATTATTGGACGTCTCATCAAAATGAAGCTACTCTAGAAAAATTTGCTTGATATTAATCAAGTGAAAATAATGTATGGAAGAACCCTGACTACTAAGCAGAGGAAAATAAAAAATATTATTAGGTAACTAAAACTGCTGTTTTGTAGTTACGCCCCATAACGTACAGGTATTATTTATTTTACTAGAAAAAAAGTTACAATTAAAATTTACATAATAACCTTTTTTTTTTTTTTTTTTTGTATTATACTAAGATTAATTTAATCATTAATAGTGGAAGAATGAGGTATACGCCTATTTGTTAGATTAATAAAGCAGTTTCAACTGCAAGTTATTGATAATTTTACTCAAAAAGATATGTCTCACGTGGGAGTTAAAATATTTATTCGACTTACTCAGCGCAGTAAACACAACACACTATTTCCAAAGTGCAATCCTCGTTTTAAAGTTTCAACTTCCGTATAAGTTTGCTTCTGGCGATGTGTTGAAATAACGTTTTAATTGAAAACTAAAAGCTCCGTGTGTTCAAGAACTGCAATAACATTTCTCTCAAGTCTTAATTCTTTTAAACAATTATATGATATTGACTAAAGTTGACTTATTTTGTACAATGTAATGCTGCGACTGTACTTAAATACTTTACTACTTTGTTCTTTTCTTGCTCACAGAAATAGATATAGGAGAGCGTGTGTTCAATTTTTAGTGGTTCATATTGGATGGTTTTTAGGTTTATGTACCCAAAGGGTTAATACGGAAACCTATTATGTACTAAGACTCCGTTGTCCGTCCGTCCGTCTATCATCAAGATGTATGTCATAAACCGTGATAGTCAGGGCCCTAATTCTCAGGCGTCGAACTTAGTTTTTACTATCGGTCTGTCCCGCTCATGCAAATGAGATTTACCGCGCGTGCGAGCGGAATATATTAATTTTCGAACATTTTTCCACTCCCCGAGAATCGTGCTCCAGATAGTTGACATTTTCATAGATGATGTATTTCAGTTGTCGCTAAAACAACAAATCGTCGCTTTATCTTCTCAACCTCGTATCTAAAAAGTTGTCTCGATAATATTTAGCTTGTATTAACCTAAAGTATTAAAAACTTATTTTTATATACTTTACCTAAAGTATTAAAAACTTATTTTTATATACTTTACCTAAAGTATTAAAAACTTATTTTTATATACTTTAGGTTAATACAAGCTAGATATAATACTTAACTGAACCTCATTTAAATAAAAGTCCATATCAAAATAAAATCTAAAATTATTAAGTTTTTTTACTCCACTGAAAAGTTGTAGTTTTGTAGATACGAGGTGGTAAAGACTAAGGCGACAAAATACCTACTAAAAACAGAATAAAATAAATTTTGAAGGTCCCATACAACTAACGTGATTTTTTGCTCGCTTAGCACAGACCCTCCGTGCGCCCGACTCGCACTTGGCCGGTTTTTTTATTTTCCCTATAGATAGATAGGTTATTGTAACCGGTCGATAGGCGCCCTAATTATAATTAGAGTAGGCGTGGCGATGCGTTACGTTGCAACCCTGTCTCTACAATGTCTCTACAATATTTTAAGTGTATTCCTAGACGAAATAAATGATAAAAAAAATTCGCCGTCGATAACCCTCGACAAGTCTCCTCAATCCTCGCCTCTTTCCCTTTTCAAGTACTAGGATCACATAACGTCAAATATGTAGTCTCTAGTATTTATTTGTTTTTTACAGGTGAATTCGAGTTGCAAGGAAATAACATTTTGAAGGAATTTTGTAATCTGATTCCTGTTTCTTTGGCCCTAAGTTACACAAAAATAAAAAGTAATACATAAATAAAAGAAACTACGTATGAAAAAACATTTAATAGGGGAAATGACATTAATTATTAGTTTAATTTAAATAAAAAAACAACTTTAACAACTAAAAAGCATAAAATAATACTTTTATAATGTATTTACTGTTAATGGTCTTGTTGAAGTCGGTGTGAACAAGGTGAAATTCAAGTCAGCAACTTTAGATTGTTCTTTTAGCTGACACCAACTCCAAAAAAAACATTATTGCAAACGCATTAAAAAAATATTATTTTATGCTTTTTATATTTTGTTTATTTTTTATTTTATAATTTTATAGTATAAAATATAAATCCATCCAATTAAAGTAGTTTATTTTTTATTTTATAATTTTATAGTATAAAATATAAATCCGTTTTGTAGCTACGATGCTACAGATAGACTGACAGGCACCAAATTTATAATTTCCGTTTCTCCTTTTGTGTCGATAAATAAATTAAAAAAAAAAAATTAAATAAAAATACGAAATATTTTTTATTTCGTATTTTTACTAGTTACTTAATTTTACAATTATAACAATACAATAAAATTTATTTAAACATTATTAGACATAAATTGAATTAAAAATTAAGTTTTGATCGCAAACATTATTATTTTTAATTTATTAATATTATAAATTGTTTTTTATTATTTGTGTCGATAGTCAATTATAAATGTAAAAAACGGAATGTGAACGAATAAAAACGTTATTTTCGTTTACACTTTGCAACTGGAACGAGGGGTAGGTACTCGTATATTAAACTAGAGGTCGTCCTGTAAAATTTGCTTATTAATAATAATTGATAAATAATAAGTAGTTCTAACTTTTTAAGTTTTATTTTACATCGTCGGGCGTAGGTAGAAGATTAAAGAGAATTGTGAGAGATTGTTGGTTGTTATTAAATGATTCTACCAGATTGACGTGGTGTGAAAGCATGCAAAGATATTATTACACCTATAAATCCTACGTGTGTAAAGACCTAAAGCGAAGTTTAGATAGAAATTGTAATGTTCGTCGTAACAAATATCTAGTAAAAGGTAGGGTTGCCATCCGTCCGGTTTTCCCGTATTTATCATACTTTAGATAGATAGATTGCCAAACATGTGTAAACGCATAACTAATAGACTGACAGAGAGGTATATAGGTATTACAATATTATAGTGGATGCATGTTGAGAGGATATACGAGTATGTTCCAAGTATTTTGATATTATCCACTTTGTAATTATTCTTTTTATTTTTACTACAAATATTTCCATGCCCCATGGGCAGAAATTGTGCCCACTGTAAACTATTGTAACAACCATGTAACCAATTTCCGGAAATAAAGAATTGAATTGAATTTGAGGGCGTCCGGGGAGCATCCGTACCGGACGGCTGATATCCGAATTTAGATTTTTTTGTATTTAGATTTCTTGTAATTTGGTGAGGCGTACATTTGTTCATTTTGGGCTCCAGAATATGTCAAATTTTTTTAATTTTGTAGATGGCAACCCTAGTAAAAGGTAACAGCCTCAATAAACGACGCAGTTGTAAAATATTGAATAGGTTCGTTGTAAAACGCGAATTCTCCCACAAAAACCTACGTAAAATTAACTCGCGCTTGCTAGCGTTTGCTTTTATTGTTACATCAACTTCAATTAGGTCGATATTAGATAACTGTAAGGTAAATGTTTAATGAACCCCTGAGTATTGAGTGAATGCCCTGATGATGATGAATTATAGCTAAGAACGCTCGTGATCACGTTGGCAATCAAACCAAAAAATCTTAATAAAATAGGTTCATCTGTTTGAGACTTAGATCATTTAGTATAATCTAAGGTTTGGGAGCTACATTGCCACATACACGTACACACACTGACTTCTAAAACCTAAATAACACCCCTCTGTTTTGTCGGGGGTTCATAAATTGTATACCTACACTGACGTCAATTTGGTCGGTATAAGATATCGGCTTTTTCCATAAGAAATGGAATCACATTTTGACGTCATCGGAATTGTCTCGAATTGGGCCCTGCGAATTATTTTTAGCCCTTATCCCTTATTCCTATTTTATACCATAAAATTATTCCATAAACTCAGAAATTTTTGAGTACGCAATAATTTTGAGGATCCATAGATTATTTTATTTGTGTTCTTGTTTTTCTATTCAATGTAATATCCCTTTAATTTTATTATTCGGCTCATCCTGATCTTTTATAATTAGAAATAAATTGTCCCCACTCAAAGCATTTCATTGATATTTCCATTAATTTATAATCGTAGTGCCGTAATAAGTTAAATAAATGAAATAATCAAAACTAACTTTTGTAATACCACGAGGATTGTAAATATAATTATGATAGAAATACTGTATTTTAACAAATTAAAAAGTAATATATTTCTCTAGAGACCAACCCCTTAGGCCTTGGAGCCTAAAATTAGTAGAAGCTCTTGGAAACAAACATACATAATATATAGACTGCCATAATAATATACTCCCTTATGGTTTCGCTGTAGTCGGGTAAATCTCTTTGAAACTTTAGACACTTTTCAATTATAGAGGTTTTCTTGGCAACTGCCAAGTAGGTACCAACTCAATTTGTTCGTTTGACTTTAACCGTTTAATTACTTCCTTATTGGTTTGCAAATACTACTAATTAAAAATGTGAAAGTTTGTGAGGATGTATGTTTTGTTACACTTGCACGACAACTAAGTTTAGTAGGGTTTGATTAAGTTTACTATCATGGTAGTCCATCAATTGGTGAAAATATATTTTTAACCAACTAAGCCAAAGGGAGTATAATTAAAGTAATTATTATGACAGTTATATACCTATATTTGTGTATGTTTGTTACATTCGTAGCGCTATTTACATCGATATTAATAAATGACCCTTATTTAATGACATACCCCTCGTTCTACTTGCTAAGTATAAACGAAAAGAACGTTTTTTTCGTTCAGATTCGCGTTTCTTTAGCACTGTTTAGAACCATTAGGATCGTTTTGAACTGTTTTCATTAGTGTTCCACACGCAGCTGTCAGCTATCAAAAACTGTTCAAAACGCTCAAAATGATCACGCCATTTTGCTTATTTCTACCCAGCTCCCTTCTTGAGGCAAAATGTAAATTTTTTGAAGTTTACCTGGATTTGACAGATTTCACTGATCTCGGGTTATTTTTAGGTTATCGTGGAGGAAATTTATTAAGGATTATTTTGTATTATTCATGAAATATGATATGATAATTTTAAATATACTTAATAAGAATTTATTAGATAAACGGGAGGTGAAACAGTAAAGCGATCAGATCGAAAATTTCAAAATTTACAATATTGTGCTAAAGAACAGTGTACGATATGAAGGACAGTGTACGATATGAAGGACAGTGTACGATATGAATGATCTGAGCGTTCAGAGTAAAAGAAGCGTTTAAAGGAACACACTGTAACTGAATGACAAGCGTTTTGTCACTTAGCGAATCTTTTGTCAAATCCCGTACATTTTAGTGTTCGAATTTCGTAAGTGATAAAAGCAATGGCATTTTGAATTAAGGCTCATCAATAGATTCATGATCATAGCAAGGGTAACAATTAACATAGATAGGCTATAATATAATTTATGTAGTAAAGTTCTATTATAAAGAATTCGTTGTTTTTATCATAGTAAACAATAAAATTACACGGTGTATTCTGATTAATTTCTTTGTGGGTCCCAAGTGTTAGAAATTTTATTGTTATTACATCTAAAATTCTACACTTAAGTATTTATTTTGTACTGTTGTCAGAATCGATTTCAATTATGATTATTGTTTTGGTTAAATCTAAAGATTATGTTGGCAATTTGATTATTCACCTTTTTAACTCGTACATTTTATTCTTTTAGTTATTGCATTTATATTGTTGTTAAAATCAACATTTATTATATTAATATGAGTAATTGCAATTCTAAATAATATTAATATTGTTTAGAATTGTACCTAATAGCTTTTGTTTTTCGATATGTGAAAATAAAAGAAGAATAAGATGTCAAATCAGAATTGTCAAAAATAATATTGTCAATCGGTGATCCTGAAAAGAGGAGGCGATAAGATGTTGAGTTTTAAAAAGGAATTCTATAAATATAGTTAATTGTTAATTTAACAATAGTAAATTGATCCCTGTATGGTTTTGGGATATTATTATTATTAAATACTGAAAATAGAAAGATATCATCAACCACGTGTTGGGCATTGTAAAAATATTATTAAACGCTTTGAAGATTCAATTGGGGTATTGGTTATTTTCTTTCAATTCAGAAGCGTCGATTACGAGTCTGCGGCCACATAATATGGTATATTTGGTGACGTACAGAGTCGAGAGGTAAGCTCTAAGCTATTCTGACATCAAAAATGCCACAACGGTATGGCGGTAAGTAATTCTAATTCCGTACATTTAAAACGTATGTGGATCCTGTTATGGGATTGCAAATACGCACTATGTTTAATTGATCCAAAAACCAAGAATAAAGAAAGTGAAAATGACTACGGCATAATATTTAGTACTACGTAAAGTAACGCACGTTCATGGGAAGGCTCGATGGTTGGTAATTCTTGAACAACTTCATAATATCCTTTTAAGATTAAACACATGATACAAGGAACGCTCGACTTGGTAATCTTGTGACACCACGGATTAAGAACGGCTATGGGATAATAACCACTGGGCGCTTGACTCACACACTTTATAGTAAATACTCATGGCTGAAAACACTAATTGATAAACATGGTAATAAAATAAGACATTAATTTAACTAATGCGGCCTTGAAATATTATTGACTGATACTTCAGTAATAAGATAATCATAGGAGCAATATTAGTATAGTTTTAAAATATATAATATATTATTTAAAAGAAAATGCTGTGTGAAAACTAATACTGTATTGTGTTAATGATAAAAACCTAAGCATTATGTATTAAGCAGTATGTATACCTACTGTCAAGTATGGTGGTTAGTTTAGTTAAATTAACTTTATTAAAGCTGTCCTGGTATAGTGTATACTAAGTCATAAACTCAAGACATACATATAGTAATAAGACAAACATAATATAAATAACAATTAAAATATTGAACTAAATAATAATGAGATATAAATAAACTTTAAAATTTGTTCATAAAAAGAGTTGTTGTCAAATTATGTCAACAATATATAAACCTAAAATTAACTATCTCAATGCTAGCAATATTATGCATGTTGCATTATCAAATTATCAATAGAATACTGGACCCACTGACAAACTTTTGGTGCCATTTGATGAACTACATAATATACATACTCGTATAATATGTATCAATGTTCGTTTGAAAGTAAAGGTATTTTATTGTTATTATTATAAAATCATTGATGCAGTGTATAGTGAAAATCTATTGAATATAATACTTAAAACAATGTCATGTGGAGTGTGAACACACTGAGAAGAGAGATGCTTGTTATTAAAGGACAGTTCGAATGGCAGATGACTATTCTGAACTATCTTATTATTGAGATATTCAAATAGGGATGCATCACCTGCTACACTATTGCTTCCTTGTTCCATTTGTTGAATTGACATTATGCTAATAGTACCATTTGCAATTTCATTAATATAACATATTAGTTCCTTACTGTCATAATATTAACTTATTAGGAATTTGTTTTTTTGGAAGAAAAATGATTCTTAACTATTTGGAATTTATGATGATAGAGTGATTAAGTGTATTTAGGTATATAGGATGTCCCTTCAGTGTTAAAGTACCTTAAAGTGATAAATATCTGTCAGGTTGTCATAACTCATTAATATAACTTATTTTCACTCCTGAAAAATCTAATGATTTGGAATAGATAATAATCTTTACATCAATATTCATTGAATATGGAGATGCATAGTAACAACAATTTTATCTTTACTAGTTAAATGTTTGTTTGTTTATATCCATGATCACAAATTTATTTCAAATATATCTATTGTCGATTCATACATTCAAATCATAAGAGCTAGGCTCTTGTCGGTTGAGTAATCACCATGTCTATTGTTGATATACAATTATTAAGTATTAATAGTAATTTGAAGTTTTAATTTAAAATAAGTTATGGTGTTTACAACTTGGCCCACTGACTTAAAACATTCAAACAAAGATACTAGTGCTTAAAGTTTTAATTCTACCTGCACAGATGACTACTAATAAATTATTTTGTTGTCTTGTTCTTCTTTATGTGATCATAACCTTGATGGGAAAAAATGGCTTCCCAGGCTCATATGGAAAATGAGTCAACTATGCTTTCAATTATATCTTTGTGAAGGTATAGACTGGTGTTTGGTGATATTTTTAAGAATTTGTAGAGAATGATTGAATTTGAACAAAAACTTAATCCTAAAAAAAAAAATCCCGTGAATTGGAGATGATACCATGTAATACATCAGCCATTTATACCTATCATGTTTTCTCATATATAACAGAGACACGACCTAGTATTAGAAAATGGTATGACCCTAATACTGACATGCGACTGGCAAGGAGTGAAGTCCTTAGAAATTTCGGAAACCGCCAATAAGCGCCAATAAAAAAAAAAAAAAAAAAATAAAATAAAACTTATTACTAATTTCGTTTCGTATCGTAGGTATTAAGGAATTGAATTTAGCTTAATGTGATGTTAAGCTTAAAACATATGCTTTTAACGTCAATATTTGTACTCAATTCGTAATATTTGTATTTTATAATTTACAAACGTTAATTATAGTAGTGACATCTGTAGATTGTATGGGATGGTAGGCCATGTCTGAAGTATATGAATATGACATCGTATCTTACACATCGTCACATTTAACAGAACATTTCGTCATAAATTAAAAAAAAACTAGTAGTAAAAAAAAAAAAAAAAATTGTAATTATAATAAACAATAGGGTAAGCTGTCGAACGATGGCCCAGAAAAAGTTTGAATGCTCATAACTCTACTGAGAGTGATTATAGTCGTGTTTTTTTATGTGTATTACTTATCTATTGTTTATTAAACATTGAATGTCCATTAAAATTCAAGCTTTAATTCTACTGCAAATTGGACAGTTAAATTTTCTGTTATTTCGGGAAATGGTTCGCTGTGTACCATGTGTACACACTGAACCAAGGGGTTCGCCTGCAGTGAACCACTTAGATTTTATTTGTTTATACGTGAATAGAAATATAATTTGTTTAGTAAGATAATCAATTATTAAAACATCGGTTATGTGTCGATAACTACTTTCATAACTAAAGCGCCATGACCTCTAATCTCTCTACTAACGGATTTTTTTTTCGACCCATTCCGTAATAATAATAATTAAGGAACTAATAATGAGCAAAATATGCAAGCAATAATTTTAAGTTGAAATATCCTAATATAACGGTTATAATCGCCATTAGAGTACATATACGATGCGTCACTATTATGTCTACAAATATGTAGGTCAAAAAAAAAAAAAAAAAAATTACAATGCACTAGAAAACAAAATGGTACTTATGTAATTTTTAATATTTGTTTTTCTCGAATGCAAAGCGATTATAATAGTATGTCTGTATGTCGTAGATATATTGTTCTGGCGGTAAAGCAATGACATTTTATAATTGTAATACTTTTAAATATTCTACTATTTCATGACTTACTAATGAATAAGTTTTTATCAATAGAACGGCAATTATCTGTCGTATATCGCTTGCACATGCTATTTAATCATAATAATATGTAACTATTATATTATTATGTAAGTCATTGAAGTGTACTTCACACAATCAGTCCTGCGATTGGACGGACTGGCATAATACAGTGCAGTCTTGATATAGCAAATCGGAGGGGAACAAGATATTATTCCCTTTATCAAGTAATTCGTTGAACTGATTGGTTAATCTAAAATTCGTCATAAATAGGTAGAAATAATATTATAGCTTTTACATATTTCACACTTCCGAGACATTTCAACTTAAATATTTAACAACAGTGATGAGCGGAAGTAACGTAACGTAACTTTTTATCAAACAACAATTATTGTTATACGAACAAAACATAGTAACTAATTCTTAATCTGTGGAACAAAAGCGTGTCGAAATATGTCGCAACATAAATCACATTCTAAGAAGTTAAGGGCGTGTTTTACCAAGCTGTCGAAGTACCAAAATGTCGAAGTTAATTATTCGTTGGATATCATGTGGTTCCTCTTGTAATTCCTATCAATGAATGGGAAGACATGGTGACTTATCGGACCATTGACACTGACGTGCGTTGGTGAGATCGGGACTAAGAATCATACATCGATGGGAGCTTTATATTAAGGTGCCACCGTAATAGTTTTATTTTTCCTTAAAAGGATCTTACTTCCTTATTATTTTTGATTTGGTTTACAATACAAACCATTTGCGAAACAAAAGTTTACCATATGTTAACAACTAGCAAACAACTCGAACTTATATTTACTAGGTATGAAACTATGATTTTTATGATAAGATTGAGCGCGATATTATCCGGTGTGATGCGATGTATTATAACCATTTGAGGATGACTCATTTGCAAAAATCACTGTATTAAGTTGACTCGAAACTAGCGATTAACTTATATCGCGTCACAGGTTACTGTATCTAGTGAGATGATATAACACCCACGTTTAGCTTGCTCGCCAAATTATTCACCGAGTTGAATTATTGAGTGATTCGATATTATTTTAATAACGTCTATAAAATGATTATATTA
The DNA here is from genome assembly GCA_905187575.2 of Celastrina argiolus. NCBI lineage: Eukaryota > Metazoa > Arthropoda > Insecta > Lepidoptera > Lycaenidae > Celastrina > Celastrina argiolus. The sequence goes on along the minus strand of LR994581.1, from coordinate 8,534,477 downwards.
TAAACCAACAGCAGTTCCGCTAGCCGGTTTAGATGAGTCGCTACTACATATAGTGTTGAATGTTGAGAGAGCCAAAATGCTTCAATTGCATGAATTTCCACATTACCCAACTCACACCCAGAGGATGATACAAGATTACTTTTGATACAATGAAGATCCCACCTATGCATGTACATTATGAGCCTTTTGCATTTGATGACCTCGTTAGCTCACTAGCTGGGCGCGTCGGCGCTTGAGCCGGAGATCGCGGTTATTCCTCTTTATGGATATGTAATTCCCCTCTCGCCATACTACCGATTTCTTTTCCTACTCTTTCACTGTACACGCTGCCAGACTTTGGAATTCATTGACAACAGAGATCCGTGAATGTAAAACCCTCACATTACTTAAAAGAGACTAAGAGAACTTTTCCTACTCTTTCACTGTATAGTGTACACGCTGCCAGACTTTGGAATTCATTGACAACAGAGATCCGTGAATGTAAAACCCTCACATTACTTAAAAGAGACTAAGAGAACTTTTCCTACTCTTTCACTGTATAGTGTACACGCTGCCAGACTTTGGAATTCATTGCCAACAGAGATCCGTGAATGTAAAACCCTCACATTACTTAAAAGAGACTAAGAGAACTTTTCCTACTCTTTCACTGTATAGTGTACACGCTGCCAGACTTTGGAATTCATTGCCAACAGAGATCCGTGAATGTAAAACCCTCACATTACTTTAAAAGAGACTAAGAGAACTTTTCCTACTCTTTCACTGTATAGTGTACACGCTGCCAGACTTTGGAATTCATTGACAACAGAGATCCGTGAATGTAAAACCCTCACATTACTTAAAAGAGACTAAGAGAACTTTTCCTACTATTTCACTGTATAGTGTACACGCTGCCAGACTTTGGAATTCATTGCCAACAGAGATCAGTGAATGTAAAACCCTCACATTACTTAAAAGAGACTAAGAGAACACTACTTACTGTATTGTGTTCTATGAGTTATTTTTACCTGAAATAATTTGAATAATAAAGAAATTTGATTTGATTTGACTACCTCTGACAGGTCAGGTTTTCGTATTTTTGTTATATTATCATGTATAAATTGTACTTTCCTTACATAGTAAGTATATTTTTTTGTTTATTTATTCATTCATTGTCTAGCTATATATATATTATATATTATTTATAATTGTGTTATTATTTATCTAAGCTTATTATATATATTATATTAAGTAATTTGTCCTTTTTTTTATTGTAAAATGTGTGCACATTATTTAATTTTGCTCTTTTAAGTATTACAATGTCCTATTTTCTTGGGTCGTCTGGAAGATTTCCAATTTTGGAATAAAATGTGCCTTTGTAAAAAATGTATTTTAGTAACAATTTTTATTTGTGAATTTATAGTGTGTACATAGATTGTGAAATAAATGAAATAAAATTTATTTGTATAATAAAACCCAAAAATATATATATATACATATATATATAGATATTAATAATATTCATATAGTATAAAAGTATTAAACATATTACCGCTGACTGGTATCTGAATCACAAGTTTTCGGATTCTTAGCACAGGGCCAGACTGACGCGTGGTGAAGCGTCCAGTTGTCCAGAACAAATGAATAGTAATCTAGATTAATTGCCTGGTAAATGACTCTGGTGTGAGCTTGTGCCAAGTATCCTGATTCGTGGAACCACGATTTAAGATTGAGGGGTTGAGAAATATGAGGAAGTATCAATGACGATGGACTTTTGCATATGGATGTATGTGTTTTTATATGATCGAATGCTTCCAGAACAGCTGCGAAAAGGCCGATACACCCAGAGGTGTAAGCGGTAACATGGAATACAAAACAGCTATGGGCCGTAACACCCAGAGGTGTAAGCGGTAGGTAGCGTGACATACAAAAGAGCTATGGGCCGTAACACCCAGAGGTGTAAGCGGTAGGTAGCGTGACATACAAAAGAGCTATGGGCCGTAACACCCAGAGGTGTAAGCGGTAGGTAGCGTGACATACAAAAGAGCTATGGGCCGTAACACCCAGAGGTGTAAGCGGTAGGTAGCGTGACATACAAAAGAGCTATGGGCCGAAACACCCCGAGGTGTAAGCGGTAGGTAGCGTGGCATACAAAACAGCTATGGGCCGAAACACTCCGAGGTGTAAGCGGTAGGTAGCGTGCCATACAAAACAGATACAAAAGGCCGAAACAAGAAAGCAGTAGTGTGGTGAAGACTTCGATACATCTCCGAGGCCGGCACGCCAAGGGGCGCGTGTGTTCCTGGTATTCCAGTCTCCGATGCAGATGCGCCCACGGGTGCAAAAGTGCATCATCTCCAAAGCCGGCACGCCATGGGGCGCGTGTTCCTGGTATTCCAGTCTCCGATATAGATGCGCCCATGGGTGCAAAAGTGCATCACCTCCGAAGCCGGCACGCCGTGTGGCGCGTGTATTCCTGGTATTCCAGCAATGCATATGCAGTATGCACCCCATGAGTGCAAATTGCATTATCTCCGAAACCGGCACGCCTTATGGCGCGTGTGTTCCTGGTGTGGTGTTAGTGTAGTGATTACCCGGACTGGGTCCCGGGTGTTTGTGTAAAGTGAAATTGTGAAGTGGTATTGTGCAGTGCAAAGAGCAACTTTTAGTGAAAAGCTAATTGAATGGGGTCATTCAATAATTACAAAAGGATGGCCGAAGATTGTAAAATAAAAACAAATTTGTTCAGTATTATATTGCATTAGTTTTAATTTTCAAGCAGGATATCTTACTAGGTACATAATCTCTGTAAAAATAATAATAATAATAATATACCTATAACATAATGTCATTGCCCGAGGACAGGCAAAAAATTCAGGATGGCCGACTGTTAGAAAGGAGAAAGCCCATTTCAGGCCCAGAGCGGACAGCCGTCTTAAGAAGACTTAATTTCTCCAGAAATGTACCATAAAGAGACATGATTTTTGATACCATTCAAATAACCGCTACTATAATCAGTAATGTTCCAATAAAAAAAGGAATTTTATTGGATTATTTGGAACCTAAGTAGAACGTTGAGGTGAAATGTTACCCGATGATAAAACTAATCAATCAATCCGAATATCGATTTATAAACAAATAAAATAAACTCATGTAAAATACAAATAACGGGTCACTGTTGGTAATAATTCTGTAAAGAATTAATCAAAAGAAAACAATTATCTTAAATCCAATGTTTACGTTTGTACTATAAACGATAAAGATTAATAAAAAATCATATTATATCGATTATTTTTTACGTAATCGATTTATCGATTTCATTTTTTTGCGACAAGCGGCAACACTGATGACTGAAATGTCATTTTTCAAACGAATGATTTCGACCGTTCGCTTGTTGCTCAAAGATGCGTTTTGTTTTGTTTTCGATTTTTTTCACCGCAATCTGGCTTTCTCGTCTGAACTTGTTTCGGCTTTTCACGTATGACTTTGGCATTGTTTTACTAGTTTTGTTCTCTCCTTCTACGATTACTTAGCCCTGGATTAAAGGATTACGCTATTTGATTGTGCATACCAAAATGTCAGAAGAACATTGTATATGTTGTGGTAATAATGTTACCGAGAACCGTATTTTAGAGCCCGAAGAATTACGTGTCATACAGCAGTGGGTTGCACGGCAGCAGGTAATCATAATATTATAATAAAATGTTTCTATTATTTCTTTCATTATGGTTTAATCCTTAAATCTTTTACGGTTGAAAATATTTATCATTAATGTTAATATGTTTTAGGTGTCAGGCGATAATCTTGTTTGCCACAATTGCTGGGTATCAATAACTGAAAGTCTTGCACTACAACAAGGGCTATCTTATTACCTATATCTTACTATTATAAATTATTGAAAAGTCGGAAAAGGCCTTGAAAATAAAATAGACAAAAAGTAAAAAAATATATATTTCTACAATAATGGCGGCATTTTAAGTTTTTTTCTCAGATATCTAATACTATTAACATTTTAGAACACTCATTTTTAATGCGATTTTTTGATGTCCACATTGGGCCTGAGACACTATGGAGAGTGGGCTTTCTCCTTTTATTGTTATTACATCTAAAATTCTACACTTAAGTATTTATTTTGTACTGTTGTCAGAATCGATTTCAATTATGATTATTGTTTTGGTTAAATCTAAAGATTATGTTGGCAATTTGATTATTCACCTTTTTAACTCGTACATTTTATTCTTTTAGTTATTGCATTTATATTGTTGTTAAAATCAACATTTATTATATTAATATGAGTAATTGCAATTCTAAATAATATTAATATTGTTTAGAATTGTACCTAATAGCTTTTGTTTTTCGATATGTGAAAATAAAAGAAGAATAAGATGTCAAATCAGAATTGTCAAAAATAATATTGTCAATCGGTGATCCTGAAAAGAGGAGGCGATAAGATGTTGAGTTTTAAAAAGGAATTCTATAAATATAGTTAATTGTTAATTTAACAATAGTAAATTGATCCCTGTATGGTTTTGGGATATTATTATTATTAAATACTGAAAATAGAAAGATATCATCAACCACGTGTTGGGCATTGTAAAAATATTATTAAACGCTTTGAAGATTCAATTGGGGTATTGGTTATTTTCTTTCACAAGACAGATCTAGCTTATCCCTCAGGCACGCCTGATATTATATCAAAGGGTTTTTTGAGGTTGTCGATCCGGGCTACACTGGAATCTCAGTAGTTGGAATGTGTGGTGACATTTGCACGCTTGAATAAAATACGTGTATCTATTCTCCTACACATTTAAAAAATTTTAGTAAGTATAAAAGTTTTTATTTTTTATTTTGTTTTATTAGGTTTGTAAAAAAATTATTACACGTAATACATTAAAAATATACAATTATAAAACACAATAAAACGCATACCAATTATAGAAGTACTTATAGACAAACGCCACATTCACAATAAGTTGATAAAAGAACACATTTAAACAAATTAGAATTGAAATAGACAAAATTCATGCGTTACAATTGGCTAAGATTGATTTAAAATTCATAAAATAGCAAATTAATTTTAAAAAAACATTGATTAGTACCTACATAGATTAGCCTACAGCTTACAACAAGTTACAAGACTCATCGAAAAATATTAGTAGACCGTACTCAATGCGTAATCCGTATATTGTATTTAATATTATACTAGGTTAGCTTTTTTTCTTATTACTTAAAATGATACGAGTTTTGTGTACCCAGCGGCCACTTAAGTACCTACATGATATCCAATATGGCATCCAGGAATGCGATAACAATATACGGAAAAGCCTTTGAAGAATAGCAATCCAATGACAATAGTCAATAGCATTGATTGATATTAATATGGAAAATATAAAAAGAAAACCTACACTCTGATTGAATGCAATATAGCGAAAATGCTTTCTAAAAATTTAAATATGAGTAAGTGACATTTTCATTGAAAACTTAAAGGCCAAAACTGAGCTTAGTTTACATATTAATCATATTGAATCGGAACAGAGTAGGTATGAATCTAATTGGTACATTTAACTAGGTATAGATAGAAGTTTAGAAACGCTTAAAGTTCAAGTTAAAATATTAATTTTCAAACTAATCTATGTATATATAAAAATGAATTGCTGTTCGTTAGTCTCGCTAAAACTAGAGAACGGCTTAACCGATTCGGCTATTTTTGGTCTTGAAATATTCGTGGAAGTCCAGGGAAGGTTTAAAGGGTTTGTATGCTCAACGGGCACGGGTCAGCTAGTAATAATTATTTAAATTGGTATATATCTACTTATGTAGAACTTAGAAGTGTGCTTGCAAAGTGACATCTATCTAAATATTGTTCGATACTAAAAAAATATACAGAACAAAATTGTTAATAAAAATAAATATTATGTAGGTAGGTAGGATTGCATTATGGGGTTTTCTCTTGTCGATTTAAATATGTCTCGAATTCCCTGCGAGATATTGGAGCCATTATTTTTCCTGTCCGATAAAATAACAAGATAGATTGAGGATAGAATCAATGAATACGTCTTATTTCCTATACTTAAGTCTCGTGTGACTCTAGTATACAGTACCTACTACATACTCGTACTTAGAATAAGAAAGTTAGGTGCATGTGAAAGTTTTAGCTCGAAACATATACGCGACATTGTCATTCGTATGATGAAACGTGATGAGCGAACGAGATGAACATAGTGTGCAGTTCAATGCTCACACCGTCACACGACCTTGATATGGAAATGCCCGGTGGGACGCGACGTGTGTGCGTTGAATAGTACCAGGGCGACAGAAATTGAATGGGGTGCTATTTTAAAGTAGACTGAAACTTTAAATTTTACTTTATATGACACTGAATTAATCTTTCAGATAATAATATAAATTATCCCATCTGAACAGATTCAGTATAATATGCCTATTAGACTAACACTAGAATTATTCGTATGTATAAATAAGTGAAATAACAAACGAAAAACGAGGGCAATTGACCCTGTATCTTGAATCATCTAGCACTGAAAATTAAACATAAAAGATATTATCTTTATTATGTATATATAGCGTTATCTTTATTATGTATACTAAACATTTCTTACAAGTAAAATCAATTATTGTTAAAACAATACTCGTATAGGTAGGTAATAACAGTCAAGGCTACCTTTATTAAAAAAAAATTCTATACGCACACTGCACAGCTTTTAAAATAATTTTGTTTAAATAGATAAGGTTAAAGTTTTAGTTCCTAATTAATCGGTTTATTTTCCGTGGGCTGGTAGTAAAACTTTCGTAACCGGTAATAGGTTGTTTATGAGAGGATGCAATGAATAAGATCATGATCATTGACGTCTATGATAATAACATTTTTCGTGTTTCTTAATCTTTGTAGTATAGACTCTTTAGCACCATTTTAGCAGTATGTAATATGCATGAACTTCAACTGACTAATGTAAATGTGCTTGTTATGAGCTTCACACCATTGTGATAAAATATCAAAAGTTTAGACACGTTCCCATTCCACCAACGCTAGCTAGTGTTAACGGCTTGTTAAAATATGCCATCTCATTCATTCAGAAATACAAGAAAGATAATATGATATTTAATGAAGGATTAATTTTAACTTGAGTTAGTGAAATTTGCACAATCACAATTCAAACATCAAAACAAGTGAAATAAAACTCATAACCACTTGAAAATTACTGTTGTTCGTAGATCTGCAGATAAAGGGAACCCCATGGTTCCACATGTCTCCCCATGGAGGGCTCCAGCTGCGTGTTTTAACGGGCGATGAGTAACAGCCGGATTTAATAACCTATCTATCTATATAACTAGGTTTCGAAAACCATTGTATGGTTTCAGGTTATCACTGTCAATGTCAGCTGTTGTCGAAGGTCTGGAGATGAGGAAACTTCTTCATAAAACCTGCTCATAAAGCAGAGCCTTCGCTTATCCACTTTGACATTGGCAAATCACTGAGGAGCCATTTTTAAAAAGAAGAAGAAGATGAGGAAACATTACGAGAACTCCAACAGCTTGTTTTAACTGGTAATGACTAACCTACATTTATATAACTAGGATTCGAAAATCATTTTAACTTATAAGGTTTCAGCATACTATCACTGTCAAAGTCAGCTGTTGTTTATATGTCTGCAGATGAGAAAATATTCCATAGTCAATATATCAATAGTTTGATTATGGTTTTCAAACTATTTATGTGACAGGTTTGAACTAGGTCATTGAAATGGGGCATAGAACAGTCTAGATATAGCACCAAAATTATGATGAACTAAACCAAATTCTTAATACATTGACTATAATTATAATTAATAATTATGTATTAGTTATTAAAAAATTCATTTATTAACCTCTAACGCATAATGAAAGTAGGATATTATGTATATGATAAGTACTTAGGCGGAATAATTTCAATGTATTAGTCACCAGTCAATTTTTGGGCGTTACTTGAAAAGCAAAATTGTATGTGGCATAAATAAGTAGGTAAGTACTAATAATCATTAATTATTTTTATGAACGTCTTCATAACACGTAGCTTAAAGACACTGACGTATTCTATAATTGTTATATCAATTGCTATTTCATTACTATATATTTTATTATTGTTAGATAGGAATTAGGATGTTAATTGAACCTAATTTTCTATTCCTTCATTTTATCTCACATGCGTACTTAGGGGTCAGGAGATAATAGATATATTCCTGCAACCAAGCAATAAATTTTGTTTCCAAATTGGGAAGAAATCGTCTTTTTATGTGGTCTTAGTATTCAATAACAGGATACACGGTGAGCTTAACACGAATCTAGATATATCTCTGTCACATGTCCATAGCATACGCTAGAAGAAAAGAGATAGAGTATATATTTTTTTTATTAAAAAGTCTCACCGGTCTAGTATTGGGCGAACGTCGATGGCTCAAAGGGATACTGGGATGCTGTCTCTCTCCTGCGCATATACACCCTGCGATGTGTGACGAAATAGCAATAGGGATCATAGAAAAACTGTTATTGATGTGTGCATACGTGCAAACTGGACTCTAGAGATACGTGTGCCACATACGGGAATACTAGCCTAGACTCGCTAGGCACTTCTTATATCCTAGTACTTTCTAAGAACATCTAATGCTCCTAGGAATTCTAATCAATGTGTTAAACGCGTTTTCTTCTAATAGACGTTGAAAATAGTGTCCCAAGCATTCTACATTATTGAAAATCATGTCAGTGGGTTATGTGTACCACCAAAATTATAATTATAATATTTAAGTACCTAAACATAATTTAATTACGACATGGTACAAAACTAAACAATGTTTAGAATTTTATTTCCGTTCTAATAGCAAAAATATACATCAAGAAATCAACCCAAATAAATAATATTAAATGTTACGGATAAACTTACCTAAAACAAAGCATCCTGCCAGAACACCGACGATAGAGAACATCTTAAATTGCATTGCACTGCCGCTGTATTCGGTAACGACAACTTTTGCGTCGCCTCATTTGTTTCGTAGTGTCTATGAACCACATCACTTCACAAACACAATCATAAATAAACTCTTTAACTGACAAAACTAACACCTTGCACGTGCCTGAAACAAATAAAAAATGTTAAGTTTTTCAATAAAAAAGTTAAGTCGATGAAATCGTTTGATATAAGTTTTGACAAAACAGGCTTAAAGCCCATTTGAACGTGAAAATATTATAACATTTTATACTCAATTGTCGAATTGTTTATTTATTTATTGTTTTTTTTTTGGTATATATATTTTTTTTTTGTAGGTATATTTTTAATTTTTTCTAAACTTTAGTGGGTTCTATGCGAGTCGATACTAACACAGATTCACCGAGAGAACATGAGTTTTGAAGAGATAGCTTTTGCATCATAGGCATTAGAAAATGAATGCAATAATAATATAGGTAGTAGGTAGTAATATTCACTTATTATATTAATATCAGTACTTAATATTGAATTTTGTAATAATAATTCATTTCATTATTATAATATAATATGTAAACCTAAGTAAGTAAAGTAAGTACCTAATCATGAGCTATGTATAATCTTAACCTTATTAATTGTATCCAGCTTCTTAAATTATTAAATATAATAATTGTAGATACTAAGTGATATTTAATTACTACTTTGTACCAAAGCTCTACCTACGAGCGTGCATTCAATTTACGACGAAGTTTCAGTTTTTCGGTGTTTTTGACTGCCCCTCACACGCATAAAATAACTAAATTAAATAAAACAATTAGAAATATATGAAGATAAACTCTTTATTTTGGACATCATTTTATAAAATTAAAGTTTTAAGTAGTACATTTGAGTAAATTTAAAGATTTCGGAACGCCGAATCGCAAAAATGCCGATTTTAGCTCACTTTGATAAAGAAAATAACAATTAAATCGTGTTAATATAGTTTAATTTCTATTTTTATAAAAAAGATTATAAAGTCCTTCAATGAAATATTGATAAAAAATTAAAAATATATGTATTGTTAACTGCATAAAAAATCTTTTAAAAATGACATAATTTACGTTTTTCAGTGCTGTATTTCTACTGGAAAAACTAAATTTCTTCGATGATATTATTTTTATAATTGATAATCATACTATTGGTAAGTTGACACTATTTTTTATTTAATTAAAAAACGATGTTTATCCCATTATTCAATTTTTTAAAAATTACTTGTTTTCAACCAAGCGCACGCGTCATGTAAATCGCGATCTATTTAGTACCCGCTGAGAATTCGTGAGGGGAGGCCGTGTCGCTCTGCGCGGGACCATCAAAGTATAAAGGTTCACCGACCTGGTCCGCTCATGGACTTATAGTGCGACTACGCAGAATTGACGCTTTGACGAGCATTAATATTTTTATGAGAAATGGGGGAAATTTACAGAGATTATATTATGTCGATTACAAAGTTCATAATATTTATATAGAAAAAAAAATATTAAGAGGTTACCACAAAAAAGGTGTGTATTCAGAGTTTATTTATAAAATTTAAAATTTATATAATAATCATCATCAGCCCCTGTGTGTCTGTTTCTCATATCGTAGCTCCTAAATGCATCACAGATTTTGATGCGGTTTTCTTAAGCAGAAAGCTGGTGTGGTTTATATATTTAAAAATTATACTAATCATCATCAGCCCCTGTGTGTCAGTCTGTAATATCACAGCCCCTAAATTAATCAAAAGATTTTGATGTCAATTTCTTTTGTTGAGAGCTGATGTGATTTGTATATTTAAAAATTATACTAATCATCATCAGCCCCTGTATGACTGTCTGTAATATCACAGCCCCTAAATTAATCAAAAAATTTTTATGTCAATTTCTTTAGTTGAAAGCTGATGTGGTTTATATATTGAAAAATAATACTAATCATCATCAGCCCCTGTATGTCTGTTTGTTATATCGCAGTTCCTAAATGATTGACAAATTTTGATGCGGTTTTTTTTAGTTAAAAGATGGTGTGGTTCATATATTATTTAAAAATTATACTAATCATCATCAGCCCCTGAGTGTATGTCTGCTTTAATGTAACTGTCATCAATATAACCGAGTATCTGGGGGCACGGCAGTGCTTCTGTCAACTTGAGCACGGCCGTACCATCAATTTCTCGTAGCAGTTTAGGCCATTTTCAACTCCCTATAACTTTGTTGTGGATTAAAAGAAGCCTTCATTTTTAGTTACTAGGAAAGCATTGTACAAACACAGTATATTTCAAATGTAATTCAATTTGAAACAGAAGTTACATAATTATAACTTGTCAAACTCCTTACTATTGTCACTGACTCAATCACTCACTGACCGATCATCAAAAGTATTAGGCACTTCTAGCAGACATAGAAGCTTCACATTTGGAATACAAGTAGTGTTTAGTGTATAAATAAGGGAAAAACCTAAAAAAATATTTCTGTAGAATTATCTAGACTAACTGCATAATTAACTTTGTAATGTCATTTAAATGTATAGGATTACAAAGCTGTATTTGCCCTTTTGACAAAAACACGCGTTTAGTAAATCTTCTACAAAAAGAACTGAGATCCCATCAAAAACATATCTTGTAAAAATTGCCAAGTCTCGCTACTTAGTTCTTCTACAGTAAAAACTTGTGAGATACATGTTATGCCGGAAAAAATGTACATTACGGTCGGTCGTGTTGGCGGCTGCAAATTTTATGGCGAATAGAGCTATATGTAAGGAGTCACTAACCAAAATTAAAAGTTGCGGCAACTCCTAGTTTTTTAGTTTTTGAAAAAATAAAATTCGTATTTTTGTATGAATATTCGACTACTTTTGACGTAATTTTGACAGTTTTTTTTATATAGCGCCAAAAGCCATTTTTATTCTAGTTCAATCACCTATTTTTCTTAACTAGATAATCGGGCAGAATTACGTCAAAAGTAGTCGAATATTCATACAAAAATACGAATTTTATTTTTTCAATAACTAAAAAACTACGAGTTTCCGCAAGTTTAAATTTTGGTTAATGACTCCTTACATATTATAGCTCTATTCGCCATAAAAATTGCAGCCGCCAACTCAACCGACCATAATGTACATTTTATCCAAATAATCTTTAATTTTATTTCATTTTCATTCAATAATCAGACGGTTGCAAAATGCTAGTTAGTATAGTGACAACATTTTTGTCACTGAAAAAAGCATGTCCATCCCGACTACCCACTAAAAATTGGTATTTTAGTACATTTTAGTGGGTAGTCGGAAGTGGGTCAGTAAAATATTTAGGGACAAACATTTCTGGACATCAAAGATGAAAAATAAATAACTTGGTATATTTTTATTAAAATTAGGTTGTTGAATTTTTTATTCTCATTACTTACTTATCCTAAATTATAAATGTGAAAGTTTGTTTGTTTGTTCGTGTGTTTGTTTGTTACTTTCTTCACGTCTCATCTACTGACCAACCACCATGAAACTCTTTTCACACAATCATCGCGAAAGTTATTCCCGACGGTTAGACAGTAACGCGGACTGAGCCGCGGGCGATTACTAGCATGTCGAGTATGTATAATTTGTATTTTATAACTTGAATACCATTTAATTTTATAGAAGTATTGAAATGGTAGGTAATATTAAAATTCATTAGGATCAAACTACCAATATTACTCGCGCGCGCTACGTACGCTCGACCTAGCGTTAACCCACACATGCGTGTTGTTATGCGTCTGTGTGAGTCGATATCGTCTCTCGCGGCGATTTCGACTTGATGAAATTTGATTGCGCGCTCTTAAGTGCCCATTTATTTTTAAAGCCAGTAAAAAATATGTTTGTACAAACGTTGCAAAAATAATAATCAAACGGTAAAAGTAAATAATGGATATAATTATTTTTATATCTTTATTACAGGTTGTGTTCACATACGCGCATACCAGAAACTGGTTTCAAGTAATAAATTGTAGATCAAACGGTTGTTAGTTTTTGCTGTATTTATTCCTGTGGAATTTTGTCATAGCAATTTCTCTTGACCTGTCTGAAGCTTGTCACAAATCGTTTACTTCTTCGTGTTTTTAATAATGGTAACTTGGTGAATTGCCAATGTCACAGTGCTTGGTTTGTGCAGAGTCAGGTGTAGTGAAAAAAAGAAAATAATCCTCTTAATTTTGTAGTTAGTTTACAGTTTATATAGATTATATACAATATATAGGTACTTATACACCATAATGCTTACAACAAAATAACCATAATAGGTATAATATGTTATTATTACATGAAGCAAAAACTTTGTCCCCTTTTTACGAAAATTACGTAGATAGAGAAGTACGAATTTTCTCAAACCTATAAGTACATAATAATTACTTAGTTTATTATATAGGTACAAGAAATGTCTCTTACAATCACTCATAGTGGTGGAGACTCGCTGGCTATCCAGCCACCAGAATTTTCATTTCAATTCGACTTCCAAAAAAGGAGGAGGTGATTCGATTTGTGTGATTCTTCTTTTATTCGACGCAAAATAGCCACAAAAATTTGTAATGATGTAATATCATGTTTTTGACAGATTCTTGTGTTATCTAGTTCTGATTGTAGTGTATTGTCATCTGTCCCATGTTTTGCTTCATCGATCATCATACCACACAGTCCACACCCCCAGCTATTAATTATTTTTCAAAAAAAAAACAACAGACACTTCCTCATTTCTTTCTTCTCATTATTATTTACATATTTTATTACGACTAAGAGCAAACGAACCCTCAAAAGTTGAAAGTCACAATAACGGTCGAAAGTCTACCAAGGACGACTCTAGTTATTGTTTACTTTTATTTATTCTGTCTTATTATGAGAAACAGTTCATATACCCGGTAAACCATATATTCCTATCGAACTCAACCACTACGCCACGGAGGTCGTCCAAAAATATAGCATTGCGGTTCCCCCTCCACAGCATAATTTTTGTAACAGACTTTGTAAAGTTTGTCCCTGATAAATTTTACCTAAAGGTAAACAAATGGAAAACAACGAAATTTTGACATATTTTCATTTTGTGAACACTTATAAACACTTTACTTATACCTGTAGGTATATTAAAGGATCGTACTTCATTATTCAATACATTTGATAACAATTAAACAATAATTAACATATTTAAACATCAAATGAAAAACCTTATCAGTAAAAATAAAAGACAGTAGAATATAGTCTATAGTCTATGGCGTTCATGTAGCATGTAGCGAACACATTGGTCATTGAGCCAACAATAATCATTGAATTAATATTGGCCAATTGGCATCACTGTCTAATCTATGGTTGTGTCATAGACAGCTTTTTTAGGTTTAGGTTAAATTTATCTAGGAAAAGATAAAGATAAAGATTTATTTATTCCAAGAAGGACGTACTATAGATGCAAAATAGAACATACTGATTTCAATAGTGCATCGCAGACGTCCTATAAATAGTAGGTCTCAAAATCGGTAATCTGCAGCAAAATCGAAAATGCTACATATTTTATGATGTATGCTGTTATTAATTTTAGGTATTTCTAAGAAATTTTTACAATAATAGCACACCTCCCTCCACATAAACTTAGACTTTGCTAAATCTCATATTCATCCGTTCGGACAATACTTGTTAAACTATATATGTCGCAGTCGTCTAATTAAATCAGCTATTTCATTGAGTGACTAGCGTTTTTATCGAATGACGACATTTAATTGAAAGACTAGGCCGAACATTGATTGTACAATCGTCACTCAACGTCCAATTAGTTAGCGGATTGTAACATAGCCCTTATATGAGAGCGGACATAAAATCAGTCAGGTGACTGAATTTTACTAAAAGCGAATCTATCAACCCCGACTCCACGTAGTACTTGTCTGTCAACCCCTAGAGTGTATATTTAAGCGCGTAGGCGCGGAGGGAGAGCATCCCCCGCCCGCCGTAACGAAATGCAGAAACCAGGACTCGCCGTGGCGGCGGAGGCTGGTCGCCGAAGGCGACCATAAAGCCGGAGCTGCCTAAGGCGAGTGTTGGTTGATGTCATTCGTTACGCATGGGCGAAGGGGCTGCATTTCCCGCAGCGCCGGAGACGTGACAGACCGACATTGTCCCAAAAACAAATCTATCCACTCCCCCAATTAAGAGGGATTTATACTAAATTTTTTCCAGCTCCTCCTTTTTTGGAAGTCGGTTAAAAAATCGGAAAATTATTCGCTAACAGACATAAAAAAAACCTACTTATTCATCGATTTGAGAAAGCTCCTCCTTTTTTGGAAGTCGGTTAAAAAATCGGACTAAATGACGTTCAGTCAATGACTACATGACTAAATGACGTTCAATCAATGTTCAGTCAAGACATTGGACGTTACAATAAACAACTTGACGAGTTGTCCTTTAGTCTTTCAATTAAATGTCGTCATTCGATAAAAACGCTAGTCACTCAATGAAATAGCTGATTTAATTAGATGACTGCGACATATATAACGATTCCCAGTTTATTGAAAGTCCATTAAGATTCAACTCAAAATTGTTATTACTGTTTTGTCGGTCTTTGAACAAAATAAGCAGGGCCCTGACCGTTATTATCACTTTCGAAGATCGAAAACGAAAATTAGACATAAGGTTCGTTGAGTGACAAGCGAATTCGTCTGTCACTTATTGAAGCTGATGCCAAATCCCATAGATTTTGTTTTCGAACTTCGAACAATGATATTCAATGGCATCTTGATTCTGCGCCTTACTTACTTTCCAAACTTATTCGATTTTGATTTAGATTCGATCGAGCCGCGTAATCCCGTAAAAATTACCATTTATTTTGATTTTCAAGTCGATTGATATGGTCATCGTAAAAGTTACGATCTAACGATCCTCTTTATCCTGGTTAGTTTCAAAGTAATCCACCAAATAAAATACCTTGTATTGGTTGTATCGGGAGTAAGCCTGCTGTATTAATCTACTTGACCACGATCACTAGACCGTGCCTTACCACTGGCTTTCTCTAAAAAAATGGACCAATTCTAAACGCCATTACAGTTCAGTGTTTATAGAAAGTACTTTACTTATTCCGCGAGTAAAATTTACCTCAAATCTGATCATTCGACTTTTGTCGGAAATTCGATTTCACGTTCTCACTTCCCGTACTTACTTTTATACAGTTTTTAAGAGTGTTTAAGAGCGCTCTCGTTTTGTAATGAAATGGTATCAATAGTCTTTACCTAATGTAATTAAATTGTATGTATAAAATAATAATTTATTAAAAGTGCATTCCAGGCCGCTGATTACGTAACTTATGTGGCTTTCCCGACCGTCGACATCAACTGTCATTGTGACGTTAAATCTTTTTAAAACACGATTTAAAAAGTTAATATGACATAATTTTGACGTTTTTACTTTTTAAATCCACAGAAGATATCAGGGCCCAGTTGCAAGGTAATTAACGAAATTTTTTACTTAGGCCAACTACTAATTTAGGCCTAAAGAATCACGTTCCGTTTTCTTTCGGCCTAAGTTCATAGGTACATAAAACACATTGTAGTTCATAATATTGTGAAGAAATTAAATTAAAATTTATTATCATAAAACATATTTTCCGTTTAACAGATTTTTTTGTTTACCACATAATAAATTATTATGGTTGTTAACCACACAGTTTTAGTGGTTATTTAATGTAAATATTATAATATTGTAATAAGATCAAAACAATAGTCCCCTTAGTCTTGCCTTATCAATACTGAAATTAATTTTCACACTCGCGTCAAGAAAAAAAAAAGAAAGAAAAAAGGGTCTCCTTTGCTTATTGTTTAAGCTATATTTAAACAAAAATGTTAATTTATAATTTTCCTGTTAAATATAATGATGATTATTTTTGGCATTTTTCTACATTATATACGAGTAAGACCAAGCGCCTGATTCAAGATGTGATCCCTATTTATCGCTTAAGAAATTCGAAAACAAAATGTATGGTATTTCACATAAGCTTGGCAAAATTTTGAGCAATTTCATATGTCATTTAGCGAAGCTTATGTGAAATTCCATACATACATGTTTTCGAACTTCGTAAGTAAGCCCCCATATTGAGAAAAAAGTTTCGAAGTAATCCAATTTTCAGCTCCTCGCACGCATGCAGCCTTAAGTAGTCATGACTAAATGTGTTTTTATTATAATATTTACATCCTTCAGATCTACCAGATTAGCCGTTATGCACTGTCAAAGTTCGGGTGTTCCTAGCTCTATTAATCAGGGTTCCCCCATACATTGTTTTCACTTAACTAGTATCAAGCAAATTTTTCTCTCTCTGTTAGCTACCACAAACAAGAGTTCCGTCCAAAAAATTCTTGGGCGACTCATCAAAATGAAGGTACTCACAAAAAATTTGCTTGATACTAATCAAGTGAAATCAATGTATGTACCCTGACTATATACCCTAACGTAAAACCCTGGTTAGGTTACATAATATGTCAACTTCCTTATAATTTCTTCCTCCTGAACCAGCCTAATTTAAAGGTGGAAAATCAAAATATTGCCAGCGTGAGACACCTGTATTTAATTACTTTAATTGTAAATTCTTAGTAAGTTGGCTCAGCCAAGCGTCTTTACCACATCTATCATGGTAACGAGTGTATGGCTAACCGTAGATACTTGTTAGACAGTCATTACTTTATTATAATTAATATTGATTAATTATAATTTACGTATATACTTTTTTATTGATTCATTATTATTACTTATATACTTTTGCGCAACTCCCATTCTCTAGCATTGTTTTCTCTAACACCATAAGGTTGTCTGGAAGAAATTGCTATCTAGTAATAAGACCGCCTTTGTGTGCATGTCTGATTTTTGTAATTTATATTTTTTGTCTCTTTTGTAACTTGTTGTGGGCACATAGGGTTATTATATGACAGGCGTTTTCCGCATTTGACAGGCATTTTAAGGTTTAGACAGGCGACCGGCATTGGTTTGAGACAGGCATTTAAGTTTTCACACAAAGGGCCTGTTCCAGGAGACGCTCTGAACGTTCAGATCATTCATAACGCTGACATTGACAGCTGACAGTGCCTGTGAAAACAGTTCAAAACGATCCTAAACAGTGCTAAAGAAACGCAAATCTGAACGAAAAAAACGTTATTTTCGTTTACTATTTTCTTTAGCACTGTTTAGGATCGTTTTGAACTGTTTTCACAGGCACTGTCAGCTGTCAATGTCAGCGTTATGAATGATCTGAACGTTCAGAGCGTCTCCTGGAACACAGGGAAGGAAGTTCAGATACCTAACATATTTTTTTAAAGCAGTGGTGCAATTTTCTCAAAAGTAGAGAATTGAATAGTGACATTAAAGAATCTGCTAGACTGTGTTCTCTATTTTGGCACAATGCGAATGTAGAGCGTGTGTTTTATCTCATCAACGCCTAGTAGAGTTAAGAAATTCGGCTGATAATTAATTGAATCAGTAAAACCAATATTGATTATTTTGGAAAATTACAAAATTGTTTCTGGTGAAGATTTTTACGTTTATGTATTACAAATGAAAGAACCCATAAAACATTATATCTTTTAAAAATATCTGTAATGAATATCCTTCATTATTATTCTGTTGTCTTCTAGGTACTAATTACCTACAGCGTTTTTGTTAAGACAGGCATTTTTCTGAAAAATCAGGCATTTTAGGTAAAATGTACAGGCACTCCTCTATTTACATACGGTAACCGTATGTGCACAATAGAGTATAATATTTGTAAGTGTTTGTATTTGTATTATTATTTAGAGCACAAAACTGGAAAATAAAGTAAAAAAAAACATTAACATAGTGCAGTAGTCGTCACTACGAAGGAAAAGAACTTTAAAAGGTTCCCTCGATTCCTCTATGATCCAGCATCAGATACTGGTTTCCTGATTATGGTACCATCATCAGAATGTCTCCTTTCCAACAAAAAAATATTATGAAAATGTTCATGAACGACCAACCGCGAACATACCTACATAAAAAAGGTCAAGTGGATTAACCTCCTTCTTTTGACGTCAACTCATTTTTATTAATAAATACCTAGACATTTACATAAAAGCATTAAACTGTAGATGCTTCAAATTTTCAATAGCAATTACTTAGACTTAATAGTAAATTTTGAATGTTAACTATCTCATAGATTCATGAACAAAATTGTTTTGGAAGATCAATACATTCTATTTGTATAGGTCTGTACAGTTATTTATATTTGAAATATATTTTCGAATCAAAACTACACCAAGGCAGGTCAGTAATTTGATATTTTAACTTTTTAATTTCAAATGAAGCTCGCTAATTGGTCCACCACTTGTCAGTTGAAGTTTAAACCAGATTTTTAACCTGCACCGGTGTAGTTTTACTCACCGAAAAAACTAAAATATTACTAAAAACACTTCAAACGTCTTGAAGTTCAACAAAAACTTAAAAATAAGTAAAGCAATACTACTTTAATCTTTCTTCTTCTTCTGTTATATATAAAATTGAATTGCTTTTCGTTGTCTCGTTAAAACTCGAGAACGGCTGAACTGATTCGGCTATTTTTAGTCTTGAAATATTCGTGGAAGTCCAGGGAAGGTTTAAACGGTGTATGCTTAAACTAAGTGCGCACGGGTCAGCTCGTACTTACATAAATTAGGTTCTAATGTACTCCAGTAAATAATGGTCGTGTTCGCAGGCGTATTTTTAGCGCAGGCGCTGTGTAATTTCATGTCAAATAAAATGTTTGCCAACATTTTTTTTATAAATTCACAGATCTAAAAAAAAGGTTTTTAATCGGTATTCGGTATTCTACAGCGCATGCGCTACGGCTATATATACTTTAATAATACTTTATTTGAGTACCTTTGTACTTGCTAAAATTGATTTAGATAAGTATTTCTTAAGTTTTCTGTACTTACTTCATTTACTCGAAAAACAAACAACTACATAGGTACACGGACACCTCACATAAGTACGTCTATTAATAATTACCGTATCAGAGAGCAATTAATATAAGAATGTTTACAATCGTATTGTTTTTTTCTACAGGTTACGTAAGTAATAGATTATCCATTACTTAAAGAAACGGAAACTTGTGTTAGTCAAACAATATCTAGTTTTTCCAACTTGTAATCAGAATGTAACACTTACGTACCTATCATTCAAGGGCGAATGTTTAAAATATCTCCTCACATCTTAACTACTAACGTTGAACATTAATGAACTAAGTTAAACCCCTTATGACATAATTCTTAGGGCTGATTTTTCAATCGTCAGATAACTTTTATCTAATGAATAAATATGTGACTTTGGTAGATTTTGTTTGGAACAAATGTCAAAGTCACATGTTTATTCAGCAGATAAAAGTTATCTGACGATTGAAAAATAAGCCCTTAAGATATTATATTGTTTGTTATGATTCCTAAGCTTAAGATTGTAAATGGGTTCAGTGTAATAATTTACATAAGTTATGAAAATTATTATGACTATTCGATACTGATTTAATTAAAATGCATCTCGTTTAAAATATAAAAAAAATACTTACTTCTATATCGAATTATTGACACAACTTGTACATCTATCACTAAGACTCATTTTATCTTTAAGCCCTTTTTTGTTTTTTTTTTTTAATTAATGTACCAAAATAATATGTTGTTCTATTGGTGAGTCAATAAATAAATAAAGTCACACAATATTTTATCATTATTATAAGATAATTTTATATTATTAATATATGACAAATTTACATAAATAAGTGTTAATAAAGACAATTTAGTAACGTCAAGCGAAATCCTAGTTTCGCAACATATTATGACGTAACGGAAGAGAAAGTACCGACGTCCGACTGTCATAAAAGAGCGGTCCGCAGTCATTAGGGTGTAGAAAGTTTATCGAAATGTAGATGCAACGATGACTGACAGTAATTATTATTGCATTTTAAGTACTAATAAAACGAATAGCGATTTGATTTGTTGACGGTGGTAGTTGTACAAATTATATTCAACTCAGCTCCATGGACTTATGGCTATTCAATTGAGATTTATAGTAAAGTATTAATAAAATTTTGTAATTAATTTATTTCTGTACTGAAATTTCTCTAACCTGTATTTGACGAACGCTGAATACTCAAATCACAATAAATTATATTGACTACTGCCATTTATCGATAGATAATTAAAAAAAAAAGTTTTATGCAGGTCCATTATTATTTATTATAAATATCAAGAAGAGATTAAGTATAAAAATGTAATTTCTAGTTAGAAAATCGCGAAAAACAGTAGCAAAGCAAGTAAAAACATACCTCATTGACAATTAGACAATCCAAAAAATTAACACCAACACTACACTGTTACATATTGCACCACTTTTTTTTTTTCTTCACAAAATAATCCGCATCAGCAGCGTTCTCCTGCGTGCCGGATCTCGACTGTGACGATCGCTTACAATTCACTTGCGTATGCGTTTGCTTACAGTAGGGCTGTCACTTCGATACTTATATATTTTTGCCGGAGTTGTTCTATCAACTATAATTTCTCCAATTTATTTGTAGGCAGGAGTCGGAAGTTAGGAGTTGGAAATAACATTCTCAATTTTATCTACTACGTTCCCTGAACTTCCACGAACAATTCGAGACTAAAAATATCCAAATCGGTACAGCCGTTCTCGAGTTTTAGGGAGACTAACGAACAGCAATTCATTTTTATTTAAGAGATTGTATTTGTTTAGTTGTTTCATATTCTAACAAATGAGGTAATCAAACACAATTGTGTTTGATTACCTCATTTGTTAGAATATTTAGTTATATAAAATTATATAAAATAATTCTACTATAATACTAATTATTTTATATAGTTATATAAAATAATTAGTTATATAAAATGAGGTAATCAAACAAAATATAATATAACCTCAGATAGAAAAATATTGTGATCTGGCGTCTTGTCAATCAATATTAGGGTAAAGTCAGGATAGATGCCTCACTTTTTGAAATTATCTCTTTATTTCAAATCCACTAATATATCGTTAAAAAAAACTTTCAATATTACTAATTTGGTCCTTTATCTTACATTACGGCTTATTATAGATGGCCTAGCAATTACTGGTTGGGCAAAAAATGAGTTTCTGCAGACCCATTTTTGGAGGATAGGCGCCTACCCTATATGGATAGATGCCCCACCATGAAAATATTAAGGAGGTTAGATGCCTATGGTATGGGATAGATGCTGTATGGAATAAAATAATAGAAATATGCATTATTAAAATTTGTTTTATTGAGACATATCAATCAACATGTTATGTTAATCATCTTCAAGTAAAATAATAATAAAGAATTTAACAAAAATAATTAACAATTTTTAATTAGCTTAATCAAGTAAGTAATAAAAGTTTTAAAAATCAACATGTACTTATACTTATAGTCTCGCTTTTCCACATCTTGAGCAATAATTTTTGAATAGCGTGCAGGTTTCATGCAACCACTTCTGGCACGAAATGCACTGAATCCAATCGGATTTCGATTTTGTGTTTTCATAGCTATCAAAGCACTCTATGCAATTATTTTCATCTGTATGTTTAGGATGACCTGGATTTTCTCTCTTATTTTTCGTCACATGGAAATCTTTACATGTCTCTTCTATCATTTTAGAGTAAGTACCTGGTTTATCTTCAGTTTCGCTATTTGAACTTAAAATGATGTGCCTTTTACGTAAACTTTTTATTTCGTTTCTATCTTCAAAGCTTTCTGGTTTGTCTATGTTAGTTTTCTTAACAGGTAAACCTTTGGTTTTCTTTCCTTTCGTTTTATAATTTAATAGTGGATAATCTCCACTATCACTACTTGAACTATAAATACTTTGTCTTTTTTGAGCTCCTCTTACTTCACCTACTTTAACGTAATTATAATTTTCTTTCTTACTAAAATCATCACTAAAATCAGTCTCACTATAGTCATCTTTACGATAAGTATTTCTCCTTTTTCTTTTATAAACTCTCTTAAGTCGCTCTTTATCTTTGGTTTCTTTGTTTGCCTTCTTTAATTTTCCTTTTCCTTTAGTATCAGTCTTGTTTTTATTAGTTTTTACTTTGTTTTCAATTTTAGTCTTGTTTCTTTTATCTAACATAGTTTGTATTTGTATTTTTTTTCTTTCAGCAATATTGTTTTTCTCTTTAATTTTTTCTTCTGTATTTAGAATATCTGCAGATTGTTTCACCCTTTTAGACATTGTTAAAGGAATTTGTGGTATTGGTGATGCTTCGACCAAAAATTTTGAAGGTGTTTCTTTTTCTTGTATGCTATCTAAAAACTGTGTAATTGTATCGTCACCAATATCGACAATACTAATATTCTCTATAATATCTGGATCAATCAAAAGGCTAGGAGATTCCCTGCTTAATGGAGTAGGTATCAGATTTTCCGGTGTTCGATTTGGATCTATGTTGCTTATATTTATATGTTCACTGGCCAGGTTTGGTCGACAATCAACTATCGGAGAAGAAATCTGAGATGGAGGTGTTTGTATTCTTGGTTCAACCTCTTCAGGTGCATGTTTTATATATTCTCTTTCATCCACGAGATCCGGTTGGCGATCCAGCGAAGAAGAAGCCAGAGGCAGAGGTGTTGATGTCGGTCCTTCAATGGCAGCAGACTCAGATGGTTCGCGAGGAATTGGTTCGCGTAGTGCGATATCTGATATTATGAAAACAGTATCGGGCAAAGCATTTGGATTTAGGGGATAAATCCCGCTTCCTCTAAAGCCACCAATTGCGTTGGAAGGAGTAGCTGCGCGAGTCCAAGCATTGCGTATAAGCGTTCCAGCATTGTAACGACTGATCTTTTTGTTAGGGTTTGTTCGCATAAAATGATTGGTTTCATGGTTGAAATAAGTTTTCAATGGTCCGAAAAATGATTTGTCTAAAGGTTGTAGAGCTGAAGTTGTGTGGCTGGGTAAGCACAATAAAACGATGTCATTATCAGTAGCAGCTTGCAGCATGTCTGGCGCAGATGAATGTGATGCGTGTCCGTCTAATATAAGCAACACCTTACCTTGGGGCTTCAGAGGTACAAAGTGTTCTATTAGCCATTTGAAGAAAAGCTCCGAATTTATGTACGCAGACTTTTTATTCATGTAGACTTTTGACCCCTGTGGAAGTCCATTTTCAAAGTCTGGTTTTTTATTTACACCTTTTATTATAATAACTGGTGGAAGAAAGTTACCAATCGCATTGCAACAGGCCACGATTGTCATCGTTTCACCTTTCTCTGCGGATGTAACCGAATGAACCACCTTTGCACCTTTTTTGGCGACAACTTTTCCGGGTTTATTATTTAGCTGGACACCGGATTCGTCCATATTAAATATCCTTTTAGGCTTATTCAAAAGGTCATTATCTGTCATAACTTTAGTTAAAAGCTCATAGAAGTTAAACACTTCTTCTCTACTAAGTCCTTTAGCTCTAGCAACAGATAAGCCTTCAGCTTGTCTGATGGACAACTCCGGATTCCTCTCAATGAAACTTTTGAACCATGCATTTCCGGCCAATTGCTTTTCATTGTCAAATTTGTGTTTTAGTTTAAGTTTTTCAGCAAATTGATATGCTAGCATACAAATTGTCTGCTTGTTAGGAGGAAATCCTGCATCTGCTAGATTGAGAATGTGGTTTACCAACCTTTTTTCATTTGGAAACCCAAGGACAGGATGTTTCCCCAGTGTTAATTGTGTTTTGTTTTGAGCAGCGTAACGCCTTCTTAAAGTTCTGGATGGAATTTCAAAGAGTCGGGATATTTCATTGATCCCCATAATTCCTTTATCCATTTCGTTGAAAGCTGGTAGTAATTTATCTGCAGTCCAAGATACCACTCGAGTTTGAACGCCCGCCTTTCTCTTATATTTTCGTGGCATGGTTCACCTAAAACAGACAATTACAAATATAGGTATGTGCTAAAATCTTTATTAGATCCATAAAATGAAATGTATACTGTAACAAGTTAATACTACTTAGGCACCTAGGTATAGATGCCCCAAAGAACCCATAAAATTTATCAGTAATAATCGAATAAATATAATAATTTAATGCAAAGAAAATTATAAGGAAATAAAACATTAAGAAAACATGTTAATTTATAATGTATAAGGACATGAGGGATATACGCCCTTAGGGGCACCTATACCGCGAAAAATCAAGGCGACTATCCTTTTTGATATGGATAGATGCCCTTGTATATTTTTACTAAAATAAACACAAAACAACAACTTTATGAATATGTATGTGTAATTTAATAACCTGTGTACTGATATAACAAAAATTTTATTGAACTAATTACTACTTGTAAAGTTATGATGCTGTGAATACTTACATAAAAAAGTCCGAGCTGTTTGACACGTTCGCCGCGGAGATTGTTGCACACACGAGCGAAACACGTCCACTTTGAACGACGCACTTGCGGGGTCTGAGGTGCGCCGCGTCTGCGTTCCCGAGTCAACCTATTAAATCGTAGGTACCTATTTCGGAAATATGAGTTTTAAAAAACGAGGCACCTATCCCACTGCGGCATCTATCCCGGTTTTACCCTATATACATTTTGATTACGTGTGTTTTCCAGCGTATCAGATGTCTAATAGAACGAAAAAGTAGAGAGTAACTATACTAAAGTCCTTAGAATCATTATAATGGTATAACCATCGTACATATTATTATTATAATATGTACGATGTATAATTATATAATTTGACGTATAAAAATATGAAAATATGCGTGTATGTGTATCACAATAATCGAGTAGTTATGTTTTAATCGAGGTGACAGATAAATGTTTTTTACAAACTTACGGGTGTAGATTCTTGTGTTAATTTAAAAAAAAACAATTTTTTTTTACAAACTTACGAGTTTAGATTCTTGTGAGTGGTAACCCTATTTATGGTAGCGAGTTAAGACATACCAATTACTTTACCCCACCACAATTGTCATACACAATCTAATTTGAACACAATGCCTACGTGACAGTGTTCAAAATAGACAAGCAAATAGTCTCATCAATAATAATGCCACCGTCATACACTTTTTAGCTATTTAAGTGAGAAAAGTTTGCTTTTGAGAAATTTTGATTTCAATAATATGATAGTTGGTACGTACTTCTGATGACGAAGCAATTCTTACTAGGTACCTATAATACTTACCATAAAAGTTAGCAAGTAACTTTCTAAGTTGGCTATGGGAAAATTGTCCTATAAGCAAACATCTGCTGTCATATTGCTTGTGAGAAGATGAATCATATTATATTATTTGTCTATCCAAACTAAAGGGTTCCGCTTTTTAACCGTCTTCCAAAAAAGAGGTTTTCAATTTTACCTGTTTTGTATATTTTTTTATGTATGTACACCGATTAAACTGAGGTTAATGATCCGATTTGTATTATTCGATGCAAAAAAGTTGCCATTTTGTCTCCTAAAAATTTTACGTTGTCTAGCATTGCAGATTTTATTTTATGAACATTTTTTCATGGATGATGTATCATGTGGTTTTAGTACGACTAATTTAGGAATATCACTTTCGCATTTTTATTTGACTCTCGACACAAAAAAAAAGAGATGAAAATTATAAATATGGAGTGTGTGGTGTATGTCAGTCTATCTGTAGCATCGTAGCTACCAAACGGGTTTATTTACTGTAGTTTATTTTGACTTAGATACACTAAAAAGTAAAAAATTAAATACGTTTAAAAAAAGACTTCAAAAACTAAAAAGCACTTAATGGTATTTTTATAATGTAGTTACAATTAATGTTCTTTTTGGAGTCGGTGTCAAACCTTTGCTTTTTCCATATAAGGTCGAAACCCTAAACGGAATTATTATGCAATTCGCATTAAAACAACATCAGTTTACTAAACTATTCAAGTATGGTGTGAGAAAAGATTGTATCTTACCTGTTTATAGCGTTCGTTAAATGTTTTTGTAAATACGATACGGTTAAAAAGCACCGCGACCGTTAGTCCAAGTCAGTGACCATCGCACGTGCGCGCGCACCAAGTGTTTTACAGTCAGATCACTCGGAGTCAGTCGACAGTCATTGTTTTATTACGTCATAGACAACTTGCAGCATTGCTGTCCTGGCGATTTACATCAAACAAACATAAAGCTAGAGCTAGAACAAGATCATTCTTTCGTAATCTTTTAGTGTAAAAAAAGTTAGATCGATTCACATCAAACGAACATAGAGCTAGAGCTAGAAAAATATAATTTTTTCGTAATCTTTTAGTGTAAACAATAGCTACAGATATCGATTTACATCAAACGAACATACAGCTAGAGCTAGAACAAGATCATTCTTTCGTAATCTTTTAGTGTAAACAAAGCTAGAGGTATCGATTCACATCAAGCGAACATAGAGCTAGAGCTAGAACAAGATCATTATTTCGTAATCTTTTAGTGTAAACAAAGCTAGAGGTATCGATTCACATCAAGCGAACATAGAGCTAGAGCTAGAACAAGATCATTATTTCGTAATCTTTTAGTGTAAACAAAGCTAGAGGTATCGATTCACATCAAGCGAACATAGAGCTAGAGCTAGAACACGATCATTCTTTATTAATCTTTTAGTATAAACAAAGCTAGAGGTATCGATTCACATCAAGCGAACATAGAGCTAGAGCTAGAACAAGATCATTATTTCGTAATCTTTTAGTGTAAACAAAGCTAGAGGTATCGATTCACATCAAGCGAACATAGAGCTAGAGCTAGAACAAGATCATTATTTCGTAATCTTTTAGTGTAAACAAAGCTAGAGGTATCGATTCACATCAAGCGAACATAGAGCTAGAGCTAGAACACGATCATTATTTCGTAATCTTTTAGTATAAACAAAGCTAGAGGTATCGATTCACATCAAGCGAACATAGAGCTAGAGCTAGAACAAGATCATTATTTCGTAATCTTTTAGTGTAAACAAAGCTAGAGGTATCGATTCACATCAAGCGAACATAGAGCTAGAGCTAGAACAAGATCATTATTTCGTAATCTTTTAGTGTAAACAAAGCTAGAGGTATCGATTCACATCAAGCGAACATAGAGCTAGAGCTAGAACAAGATCATTATTTCGTAATCTTTTAGTGTAAACAAAGCTAGAGGTATCGATTCACATCAAGCGAACATAGAGCTAGAGCTAGAACAAGATCATTATTTCGTAATCTTTTAGTGTAAACAAAGCTAGAGGTATCGATTCACATCAAGCGAACATAGAGCTAGAGCTAGAACAAGATCATTATTTCGTAATCTTTTAGTGTAAACAAAGCTAGAGGTATCGATTCACATCAAGCGAACATAGAGCTAGAGCTAGAACAAGATCATTTTTTCGTAATCTTTTAGTGTAAACAAAGCTAGAGGTATCGATTCACATCAAGCGAACATAGAGCTAGAGCTAGAACAAGATCATTCTTTCGTAATCTTTTAGTGCAAACAAAAGCTACAGGTATCGATTCTCATCAAACGCACATAGAGATAGAGTTAGAACAAGATCATTCTTTCGAAATATTTTAGTGCAAACAAAAGCTAGAGCTAGAACAATCGCTGAAACACAAGAACGCTTTGATGAGACCGCTCAGTGGCGCGAGAACAGCTGTTCGCGCGCTCTTGAGTCTTGCCCCGCTTGAGTTGCGCGCCCGCGCTTGAGCGAGCATTCTTAGAATATTCTAAGAATCTTTGCGAATGCTCTAAGAACAACGAAAGAATGCTTTATGCCTGACAGTTTACACTAGAAGAATTTGATGTAATGGGGATAGAATGAGCTTTCGCTCGTTTGATGTAAATCTACCTTCAGAATAATGTTTCTTGACGGCTGCAGCTTCATCACCAATAGCTGGTGATTATGTATCTCTCAACAGCAATTCGACAGGCGTAAATTTTGTGTCAATATCGCTGTCAAACGTATACACTTGAGAGCGATATTGTACACTATTATACAATTTACGCCTGTCGAATTGCTGTTACGAGATACATAATCAGCGTGCTGGGCTAATTAATAATAATAAACCTTCTGCGAAAACCACTCTATCAATTGGTGGAAACTGCATGAGTGCAGTGCAGAGTTTATTGCGAACACACAGACAAACGCGTCGGCGAACTGTTTTTAATATAAAAACAGAGGGGGTTATAAGTTTGCCATGTATGTGTGTTCGTCTGCCATCGTACTTTGTAGCTCCCAATTTTTTTTTGTTTTCACAGTTTGCAGTGAAAATAAAAAATCGGGGGTAATATAAAATTTTGTCTCTAGTTGTGTAATATGCAAATAAAGACAACTAAACATTAACTTTTATTCTATGCTGTATTTGGACCCTTGGGTGAGCCGACAACAAGTCTTGGTTATTACCGACTAACTCTAAATCCTCAGCGCTTCTGCAATCCTGGTAGTTTTCAGAAAATACATTATTAAAAGGGCTCCACACATCAACCGGTACCGACTACAAGTGTGTATTAATTAGGAAATAGAAGACAACTAACAATAGGCAGTTTAATCGGAGGATGTAATAAAATACAGGATAGATAGAGTGTCTAAAGTGCCTCTTTAAGGGCATACACTCACTTAGACATACATTCTTTGCAATCACCCCCTGAATACCTAACTTTGGTGGCTATCATACGTTTGAATAAGTTCGGAGTAACGTGTCTTTAATAAGTTAAAAACACGGTTTAAATCGTTTTCAAACGTCAAAACGACAATAAATTTTCAGAAACATGGAAAGCCTCCGAAGTGGAGTAATCAGGGGACTGTCTCGAGACTGTCTTGATCTCTAAGTGACTAGAGTGGTCGCCCTAACTAGCTAATGTAGGCAACCAACAAAATTAAAATTAAATACAGGAAATACTCATGAGTCATGCTATCTAATGACTCAAATAATTTAAAAAAGTCGCTCGCTCTATATAAAGATTAAAGAGCTACAATAGTTTGATAGTTACCATGTATAGGTATAGGACATAATAATAATATGTGAAGCAAAAACAATACATACAATTACAGAATTACGAAGATTGTGCGAATGTAGGAATGTGGCATAGTTAGTTTAATTTTGATAGAGGAAGAAATTTATAAAATGATATATAGTCATAGCGAGATAAATATACTTAATGTACCTAACAACCTTTGACGACCTCCGTAGCGTAGTGGTTGAGCGCGTTGGTGCTCGAACGAGAGGTCGCGGGTTTGAATCCCGCCGAGGGAACAAAAAGTTTTCAATGTTCCTGGGTCATGGATGTGTATTATATTTGTGTATAATATAACAAAAATCTTAAATATGTGTATAGTATAAAATTATTAAATATACATATATTCGTTGTCTGGTACCTGTAACACAAGTTTTACGGATACTTAGCACAGGGCCAGATTGACGTGATGTAAAGCGCCCATAGATAGATATAGATATAATATATATTCATTGATATTTTTCATTAAGACCAGTATTGAGCAAAAGGTTTCAAAGTATACTAATTTTCAGTTTATCTCGAGCACACCCTTAAGAATTTGTGACCTAGTCAATAAAATTCAATTTACGGTAGCCGCGTTGTGATTCTTGTACCTATAAAGTCGCGCCCTTGGGTCCGTTATTCAGTATTCTCGAACGTTACTAAGGACAGAAGCTTGTGAGTTGTGACATGTGAATTGTCGACCCTATTCCGAGAGAAGTCGCGATTGACTGCGAATAGACCACCGTGTCAGGTCATGTGGAATGCACAGACAAGCGGTATTCTGCCAATAAATATACAATACATTTGTATTCCTGTTTAACTGTAAGAAAGTTGGTGCAAGACGTAACTAGCCTAAGGGCCTGTTTCACCAAGCAATGTTAAAGTTAACGCCATGTTAAATATAATGTTATCCTTCTCGTATTTCCTGTGGTGGAACACGGCCTAAGCCACAAAGTATAATATTTTTAGAGCTAATACTATAAAGAGGTAAGATTTGATTGTTTGTTTGTTTGCATTGGGTTCCGAAACTTTTAAAAGCCGATTCTAATGAAATATGGTATACCTAGACTATGGAAAATAACAAGGGCTCCTTTTTATTTCGAAAAGAATTACCATTCCTTCAGGAATCTCTTTTGCGCAGAACAAGACGCGCCACAATATTTAGAAATATTTATATTTTTATAGGATGATCCATGGCTCATACATTAAGCCGTAAATGACGTGACAAATCACGATTAAAGATTTAATATAAAAGCTACAACTCATCTGTTGAGTTCCAATCAGGGATGAAATATGAAATTTCGAATACGGATATGAATATTAAATTATTTCGGATTATCCGTTTGTGTCGGATAATTTTGGTTACGGATATTACATTTTTACAGTAGCAATACTTTAATTTCGGATTTGGTTACGGTTATAGATATATTTTTAATATCGGATATCCGATAGTTTCGGTTACGGTTGCGTAGCTCCCTAGCATCCCTGGTTCCAATCCAGGGCCCTAATTCTCAGGCCTCGAACATAGTTTTTACTATCGGTCTGTCCCGCTCATGCAAATGAGATTTAGCGCGCGTGCGAGCGGGATATACTAATATTCGGAACTAAGTTCGAGGCCAGAGAATTAGGGTCCTGGTCTGGTGTTAGGTCAACGACCAGCGTGTTCGTGTGTGACTAGGAGCCCGCGAGGCCCGTGTCCGACATAGTAAGATTCACTCCATGTGGTCATTTTAGGCCTTTGCTTTTTTTTACTTAAATCAAGTAATTTATATGAGGTGCCAAAACAATTAATGCTCTACGCGTCATTCTCTTCACACTATGTCGGCTTAAGAGGAAACAACACGGTTGAGAGAAATACAAAATAGGTATTTTTAAAATCTATTGCTGTCTCGCAGTGCCTAAGCTAGCCAGCACTAGCGCGATAGAGACAACTGCAACTTGGACTGAAATTACCTATTAAAAGTACCAGAAATCGACGTTTAGGGGATTCTTGTTTCCTCCTCCAAAACTTAACCGATTTAATAATTTTTTTCTGTATTAGCTAAAAAAAGAATTGAGCTAGGTTCCTATTTTTTGATTTTGTTGTTTATTATAGCCAAATCTGTTTCCTAGATGCTTAAACATGGCGGAGAGTCTGGCCATTATTTTTAGGTTTTTAAACGTCCATATTATCTCTTTAAACAATTAATTTATTAAAAAAAGGAAAAAATAGGGACGTACAATCCATTTATGAAATTCATAATGAACTAGCTGACCCGTGCCCATTTCGTTGGACATACAAATCGTTTAAACCTTCCCGGGACTTCCACGAATATTTCAAGACCAAAAATAGCCGAAAAAATAGGTTCAGCCGGTCTCGAGTTTTAGCGAGACTAACGAACAGCAATTCATTTTAATATACATATTTTTGTATACTTAAAAGATAATTGAATACAATAGCCCGCACAGGTGTTATTTGCCTGGGAATTTACCAGGTCTTATTATAGCAGCTTTAAAACTTTGTACTTTTAAACAAATATATCATCTAATTTTATTAAAACAAAAGTGTATACGAAAATATAAGACGCGAAATTAAAATGAAACTTCTATAAAACCTCGTGGTAAAACTCCTGAACAAATGGATTATTATTAAGGCTAAATAAAAAATGTACATATTTTAATGATAACGTAATATTATAATGTAGCATTTTTTGTTATAGTCTTCAAATTATTAATACCTCTGCTGATTTCTAACGACGACTTTCATTGTTATAACATACTAGCTGACCCGTGCCTACTTCGTTGAGCATACAAACCGTTTAAACGTTCCCTCGACTTCCACAAATATTTCTGAGCTTCGCTGTCGACCCGGAGGTCGTGGATTCGATTCCCGCGATGGAACAACAAAAAAATGTTTCAAGTTTGACAATGCAGGCTGATCACCTGATTCAGACAGTCGGATGGGCGTGTAAAAAGTCGGTCCTGCGCCAGTTATCTCGCCAGTCGTGTCGTTTTACCGTCCCACTGGGTTATGAGAGCAAAAGGAAGAGAGAGTGTCTTTGTGTATTGCACACACACTTGGGCACTATAAAATAACTCCTGCGTAGCTGGCCTGGTTTCAATGAAATCGGCTACCGACACCGAAATCGGGAGCTATTATTGTTATTGTATATTATTACAAATTATGGAATATAAAAAAAACTAAACCCGTAATATGTTTAATTTATTCGTATAAAGTTTTCATTTACTTAGTTTATGTTTTAATCTTCTTTGTATTCTGTGTTTATTACATTCCAGAACAAAGCAGTCGTTTGTTTGCTAAATTAGTATTGTTGCGACCACGACATAACATGAATAGGTATTAGGTATCTAGTAGTTAGTATCTACTTGTAACTTGATTAACAGTCTTTAGAGTTCGGGCAGTCTTCACCCTCAGCCTACTGTGTTTTTGTTGGACCGATAATCGGGTAGATTTCACCAACGCTTGTTAATCTTAACTGCTTGTTAAAATACCATGCCTTCGCATTCATTGACAGGGAACACGAGAGGAATAACATGATATTTAATTAAGGATTGACTCTAATATGTGCTGGTGAAATTCACACTTATATGTGTAACGTTGTGGTCTACGGATACTGGTTATAATAGTTTTTTTTTTACGTTTTTATATTTTCACTTCGACTCTGCGCCAGTAGAAGGCTTCGATCAACATTACCTACACCGTTTAGGGCCGATTTTTCAATCGTCAGATAACTTTTATCTAAGGAATAAATATGTGACTTTGACAGATTTCGTATGTAACAAATGTCAAAGTCACATGTTTATTCGGCAGACAAAAGTTATCTGACAATTGAAAAATGGGCCCTTAGTGTATTTTTGATGAACCTAAGTCCCGATTTCACCAACGCATTCCTGTTAACGTCTTGTTAAAATACCATGCCTTCTTATTCATTGATAGGTATTACGAGAGGGATAACATGATATTTAACGAAGGATTAACTTTAACATTGGTTTGTGAAACACGCCCTAAAAGTCATATCATTTGACTACCACTTCTGTTCAATTACATATAAACATTGAGTAACAATTTAAAAAGTTCAAAGTTGAGGACAGCCAATATGATTCGCTGGGATGTGTACATATTGATAAATCTCTGCTGTTACTCGATCAAGAATTATCTTCTACATTCCATCCAAGAACAATTTATCAACAATATGGCGTGTGGCTAGACACGGCCGTTGGTGTATGTAAATACGGCGGTAGCGTAATAAATTATTTTTTTGCCATCTAGACCCCTTATTCAAGATACCATCGCTATTATCACTTACAAAGTTCGAAATGAAAATGTGGGATTGGCCATAAGCTTCTCAAAGTGATAAACTTCTTGACTAAGGCCCGTTTATATAAAATAATCTCAAACCCAACCTCACTTGAGAATCTATTTGACATATAAAAAAACGTTTTTAAAAGTGAAACGAAACGTTTTTTTATCTGTCAAATAGCTTCTCAAGTGAGGCTGGGTTTGAGAGTGTTTTATTTATACGGGCCTAAGAGCCCAGTACCAGGGCCTTGATTCTAGATGCCAACGCTATGACATAGACCAATAGTCCATGGTATTACCTAACGAAGCTTATGTCAAATCTAATACATTTTGTTTTCGAACTTCGTAAGTCATAATAACGAATAAGGTCCAAGTCATGTACATTGTAATTTGAATGGGGATGATGATAAAGTGCCTTTGCATCCGTTATTGTATGACTTATACAGTATACTCCAAGTAAAGTAACCACTCTTTATATACTGTAGTGCCTGGGACGGGCGGTTTTAAATGTCGTATGGTTGCCCAGGACATACGGCATTCTCCAGAGGAAGGACTGGTCAATAGTCGGCCTAGTCCAGAGGAATGACTGGTCAATAGTCGGCCTAGTCCAGAGGAATGACTGGTCAATAGTCGGCCTAGTCCAGAAGAATGACTGGTCAATAGTCGGTCTAGTCCAGAGGAATGACTGGTCAATAGTCGGCCTAGTCCAGAGGAATGACTGGTCAATAGTCGGCCTAGTCCAGAGGAATGACTGGTCAATAGTCGGCCTAGTCCAGAGGAATGACTGGTCAATATGTCTGGGGCCAACGATGAGCGGTTCACGATGGTTTAACACAGTATTATTTTTATTTATTTATTTATTCAAACATCATGCACATTTGTACATAGGCGGACTTTTCTACCAGTCAACCTTTAGGTGATTTAGAGACAAAAATATGTAGATGCTTTCCATATGTGTTAAAATAGGATAATTTTAACTCGTCTGGAAAGTATTAAATTATTTATTGCTATCATAATCATGGGCCAATGAATATCTATTGTCTCTACGCCAAACCTCATTAAAACGGCTAAATTGACCAATCACGAATCCGTATTGATTGAATGCCAATTAAATTGGTGAAGGTCCGCGTAAACGCAGCCCATTTCCGGATATTATTCCCTCTGTTACGCCTTACGATACCCTCGGCAAAGATGGTTGATGAGTTGATGCGTTTCTTTCTCCGGCAACCCGATAATCGCACCCCTATCAATTTGTTTAATTGTACTATTAATAATTTAAAATACCTATAAGCGTTTGTTTCACAATAATTCACAAATTATAACAACGGCGTGAGAACTTGATCACTCGATGCAGCGCCCCACATACAGTTGACATGAAAGTAACGAGTGGCTGGACCGCGGCCCGCTTCGCTGCACGATCTCGTGAGGGCGAAATGCCTTCTCAAGCGTCTTAATAACTTTACAATTATAACATTCAAAGTTATCATCATCATCACCTGCTATTATCATCATCACCTGCTATTATGATCATCACCTGCTATTTATACTAATATTATAAAGAGAAAAGGTTTAGTTGTTTGTTTCTTTAAATTGAATTGGCTCCGAAACTACTGAACCGATTTTGATGATATTTGGTACAGATATATAAGAGACCACGAGGAAGAACATAGGCTACTTTGCTATTCCTGCAAAATGTACTGTTCCCGTGGGCAATGGACATGTACGAAGTATCGGGAAACATCTAGTCTATATTAACATGATTATTTTTTAACTTTATAACGACTATAAAATAACTTTCTGCACACCAGTCTCATAAACTTTAATTGTGCAATATTTAATATTCCTCCGTTCGCTTAGTTCTCTTATTACTTAAAGTTGTGCTTTACATATTATTTATTACAATATATTAAGTTGAATCAATAAAATATTATTAATTTTCATTTGTTGTTTTATAAATTTGGATATATTCGCGGGTGCAGTAGCTTGGAGTATAATATTGAAGACTTGCATGACTATTGACTCCTCATAATTGCTGCGCTCCTGGTACAAAACTAAGGTACGCACGTGAAATTAAAGCATAAATATAAAAAACTGTAGAACCATCTAAATCGAATAGAGGATTTTCTTATACTTACATATGAAAGG
The DNA here is from genome assembly GCA_905187575.2 of Celastrina argiolus. Lineage (NCBI taxonomy): Eukaryota > Metazoa > Arthropoda > Insecta > Lepidoptera > Lycaenidae > Celastrina > Celastrina argiolus. Next base: position 8,498,128 of record LR994581.1, on the reverse strand, counting down.
TTCAGCTTGATATGGGTTCACTTATATTTAAAATAACTTACTAGCTTAGAAAATTGTAAAGGAAAAGGGATACACGAAAGGACCTATAACATGTTAACTAGCTGTCCCGGCAAACTTCGTATTGCCTTATTAATTAATTGCTTGACATACTGACTGCAGCGCCACCTATCGGTTCCAATTGTAAATCTAAACCATTCTCGAATCTCCACGAACACACACAAAAAATTTCATCAAAATTGGTCCAGTCGTTTAGGAGGAGTTCAGTCACATACACACGCACACAAGAAATATATATATTAAGATAAGTATGTAATATAATAATTTATTCCTAGATAAGAGCACTTATTTATAAGCTGTTCTTTTAACAATGTTATAGAAAAATCAGCATTAATTACAGCTATAAAGTAGACAGTACACACAATAGGAGAATATGCAGAAAGGAATAATATAATTGTCTAAACATAAAAGGGCCCGAAGGTCTAATTATCAAGTTTTATCCATTCAGACCCAAGCCCACTGTTATAGAACTTATATAATAAAAACAACAATTATACCAAACAGTCTGGGTCATGTCGCTATTTTTATTCCTTTTGTTTTGCGCTTACAAACTAAAACAATCCTGCCATCTTGTTAATCTATAATCATGATTTCAGATTATAAAAGGGTATACAAATAATAATAATTCGTAATTTATCTATGATCATAATTGGCAGGTAATTAATATTTGATCGTCTTGTAAATAGCATCACTATTTAAGAAGAGAGACGTGGTCGTACCCGCTAGTAAAATCTAAGCATCAGTTCACAATGAGATACGGTACAAAAAAAAACTGTAAAGAGCATAATATTTGTCTGTCGTTGCAAGGTTCGATGCCGATAGCGGGTGCGATCACGGCTCTACCTTGACCATTTTTGTACCTATGCATTTCTGGATTTCAAATTGAATTATTTTCTTGATTCAGCGGGTCTAAAAAAGACCCATTTTTTGCGAAGTCGGGTTTTAGTTTTTTAATATTTTTTTATTATAAATTATAAAAATGAATTGCTGTTTATTAGTCTCGCTAAAACTCGAGAGCGGCTGAACCGATTCGGCTATTTTTAATCTTGAAATATTCGTGGAAGTCCAGGGAATGCTTAAAGGGTTTTTTTTTTTTATGCTCAACGAAGTGGGAACGGGTCAGCTAGTAATAATATCTCCCCTCACCAATTTCGATGTCGGTAGCCGATTTCATTGAAACCAGGCTAGCTACGCAGGAGTTATTTTATAGTGCCCAAGTGTGTGCGCAATACACAGAAGCACTCTCTCTTCCTTTTACTCTCATAACCCAGTGGGACGGTAAACCGACACGACTAGCGAGAGATCAGGCGCAGGACCGACTTTTTACATGCCCATCCGACGCATGGATCATCTTTCTTGTCAGACAATCAGGTGATCAGCCTGAATTGTCCTAACCAAACTTAAAAACAACATTATTTGTTGTTCCAACGCGGGAATCGAACCCACGACCTCCGGGTCGAGAGCGAAGCTCTGAACCACTAGACCACGGAGGCGATAATATGATAGCAGCTACACTAAACTGTATTACATCCGATTTTATATATTATCAGCTAGTATAAAAATATTAAATATGTTTCCGTTGCCAGGATCGTCCATATTGACAAATTGTGAAAAAAATGTGTCCATTTTATTATTCCGAGTGCCCGAACAAGATCTGAGTGATATGAATGTTATTTAATATCAATGGTTTTCCAATAATTTTGCTATGAAGATACATAGAGCGGTTCTAAAATTGTATGTAATGCTGATTTAACATATTGTATGTTCAGCTTTCTACGATGGTGAGCTATGAGAAAGCATTTGAATTACGGCTGTTATTATGCTTCTAATTTCTCCACAGTCCATCTCTTTTACTTGCAAACAATAGAGGGAGATGGATGAACTCAGTCAATGGAACGAAGAAGCTATGTCTTAAGGTTGCCAACCGTAAAGCATTTTTCTTTTGCACGTAGGCGTTTTTGTATGATAATCCTCGCGTGACTGGCAACCCTCCTTACCTCATACAGGTTCAATACACTTGTCATGCATAATCAGTTTCGTTAACAATAAGCATAGTATTTAATAGAAGCTGGTCAATCCTTATAATCTACTAGCTGACCCGTGCCCACTTCGTTGAGCATGGAAACCGTGTAAACCTTCCCGGGTCTTCCACGAATATTTCCAGACCAAAAATAGACGAAACAGTTCAGCTGATATCGAGTTTTAACGAACAGCAATTGATTTTTATATAGCCTATGTTACTCAGTGATAATATTGTAGCTTACTAATGAAAAACGAATTACCAAAATCGGTCCAGTACTTTTTGTGTTAAGTTACATACAAAAATACAAATCTTTCCTCTTTATAATATTAGTGTAGATTAATCAATATTATTTAGTTCTTACCTTTTTATACATAAATCTTCTGTGTGTGTTTGTGGTTAAACTACTTCTAAAGCGGTTCCAATGAAATGTTTGGTGCACATTCCACAGATATTTAAAACCTTTTAGATTCACAATTTGATCCGGTAGGTGGCGTTGCTTTCAGTGCTCAATTTAATTCTACGGCGCTACGAAGTTCTCCAAGACAGTTTTGTATTTAAATATTTTTCGATAACGTTATGAATACGTAGGTATCAGTTGTTTCTGCTATCCCCACTGATAATTACGTATACAATATACTTCTTCAAATTCCCACGTTTTACGGATTATTGAGCCGTGAGCGTAAAAAGTGCGTATAGAATTTACAATCAGCTCGCTCGCGACGCGGCAATTAAAACCTTGGCGTTATGCAATAGAAATGAAATTCGCTTGGACGGATGTCGCGTCGGGGTTTCTAAGATCCGTTTACTATTGACGCAATAAGATTTCAGCAACCCAACGCGGATCTTTCGTAAGTTCTTTGCTCTAACACGGATGGAATCGCAAACAGAAATAATTTATTCTACACAGTGAATGGATGTGGAAAGAATGTGTTTTGAAGTGGCAAAAAAAAGCAGAAGCCTGCTGATTGGACTACTGAGGACTGAGGTTAAAGTTAAAAACAACGTAATCATAAAAAAAAGACTCTCGACATTCTTCATTTTTGTAATATGATGAAGTAGTAAAGAATTGGCAGCTGCCAAAGTACCATCACACTCTTTATTGCTTCTTGCCTCTTGGGTTTATGATACCCTAGTACTGAACGGTGCCGGCGAGAAATGAAATCCAAACTGCGTTGCAATAACGCCCCAAAGACGAAGGTAATAGGAGTTCACAACATCAAAGATGTCTCATTGCTTTCTTGCATTAAACGTTTAATACATCAGCAGGCTGAGTGCCGGTTTTGTCACGGCACGTTGTGAAGAAGTTAACTACAATTTTTATGAAAACAACGCCTCAAGTGGCGAACAATGGTAACTAATTCGAAGCCATACTTATACTATAATTGTAGTTAATAATAATAATAATAGTGTTGGCTTCGGCCCCATGCATGCCTTGCAAAGGTCCGGGATGGAATTGCCCGTGAGCAAGGAAAGCTTAATAATAATAATATCTATAAACGCTTCACACCACGCCAATCTGGCCCCGTGCAAAGTATCCGAAGAACTTGTGTTACAGGTTACAGGTACCAGACAACGGAAATATATTCAACACTTTTATACTATACATATATTTAAGATTTTTATTTTATTCATACAAAAATTTTATATACATCCGTGACCCAGGAACACAGAAAACTTTTTGGTTCCTCGGCGGGATTCGAATCCGCGACTTCCTGCGAGAGCACCGTCGCGCTCAACCACTGCGCTACGGAGGTCGTCAAAACCTTAACTTCTTCACAGCGAATACAAAAACTCGCATTCAATGGGACAATCACATTTGAAGCGCCGCTAAAGTGAAGTTATGGAATGTCTGACGCTGTCATTCTGTTCATACAACTATAATTCGATAACTTCACTTTTACGGAACTTTCCAATGTTTCGGCGTGGCCTACTGTACACAGAAACTATAATTATGCTGTCCACAAAAATTACTTTCCTTTGTAGCTTAGCAACTAATTGCCTACTAGCACAACTTCTAGTTTGGGACTAACTATTATGTAGGACAATAAAATGTCTGGCGCACATCGGAGTTCATATAATACGAAACAAGTTTATTTTTGTACCTTTGTAATGAAATACCTAACAAAACATGTTTGAGTGCCTCCCCCCCACGTCATACGTAGGAACGATAATCGGACAGTTTCCCTGGATATTATTTCAGACCGACTTTTTGACTTTAAGCACTTTTTAGTCAGTATGTTCTATTTTTATCTCCTAAAAAAACTAGGAATTGACAAGCCAAATCGGTCATAATTTGTATAGTGAAACAAACTGCGACAAAATCGGTGGAAAAATGAATATCGGGCTACAAAATGTAGGCCGTACTACATAGGGCACCCTTAGAATTAATATGGAAAAATTTAATGTGATATTCATTTCCATCTGAAACTATTCTTTACTTACTGCTGACAACTACAAAACTCTTGACGTAAGTTGAAAGCGACAAAATTATTCAATAGAAAATGTTTCTGTAAGAATTTGCGTGCAAATATTATCGGCGATGTTATTAGATGAAAATTGACGACATTCTTCGGATTTCTTTGCAAAGTTGAATGCAGAGCAGAAAATAGAGCAGATAATATTAAGAAAATAAGTACTACTACGTACTGCTATTTCCTAGTTATACCCGCAACAAAAACAGAAGTCTGTTATGAGTGGAACGTGTCTGTCTGCGTGTGTGTTTGTAGCATCGTAGGTCTTAAACGGATGAACCGATGTTGATCTAGTTTTTTTTGTTTGAAAGCTAACGTAATCTGGGTTGTTCTTAGCTTATCAGTTCGCTTGCTGACAAAAACGATATAAAATAATATATAGTCATAGCGAGATAAATATACTTAATGTAGCTAACAACCTTTGACGACCTCCGTAGCGCAGTGGTTCAGCGCGTTGGTGCTCGACCGAGAGGTTGCGGGTTCGAATCCCGCCGAGGGAACAAAAAGTTTTCAATGTTCCTGGGTCATGGATGTGTATTAAATTTGTGTATTAATATAATAAAAATCTTAAATATGTGTATAGTATTAAATATATATTTCCGTTGTTTGGTACCTGTAACACAAGTTCTTCGGATACTTAGCACAGGGCCACGTGGTGTGAAGCGTCTATAGATATATTCGGGGGTAAGGTACTCGTAAATTTAGTTTACTAACTATATTTTTGTGTTATACAGTATGTAAAAAGAGCAGTCACTATAACTTCATGGGGTATATCTATTGGTACTAGTAATTTGATTTTAATCCACTGTTTTAAAAATTTTAAAATTTTCAATAGGCAATGTACAACGTGCACAACACAGCGATCAGCTGATTACGCTGAGAGGACAATAGCACGCGTAAGACGTTCATTACGTACTAGGGCAAAAATTAAATAAAACTTAAGAATTTAATGCAGAACGTTGTTTCAAACAATAATCATCCTTGCGACTAAAATAATAAATTGCAATTATTTTTTTTTAAATAAATAATGTAAAAAATTCATTTCTAGAATCAGTCAAGGTCCTATAATGCTATCCCAAAGTTATAGTGACTGCTCTTTTTATACCCTGTATATAAATTATAAACCTAAAAGAAAGGAAGTGTGGAATAACGTTAGCTTTGTATTTAGCCATAGAACCAAGGGGAGTATTAAATACCGGTAACGCACCTGTAACTTCTCCGGCGTTGCAGGCGTATTATGGCCACCAACATCAACGGCAAATTCTTGTAAACTTGTCAAAACCTTCTAAAGGCATGTGAAAGTAAATAAGAATTTACTTGAGATTTTAGGCTCAACTCACATTGGCGTATTCGAAACGTCAAGTTTGTCACCTACAGAATAATACTTAACTTTATTTCTTTAGTTTTTAAGATACAAATTTGTATAGCTGTAACCTGGTAGCCATCGTAGACGCGCCTGATAAAGCAGACATACTGACGCTCGCTATCGTATTCTATTATACAAATTTGTACCTATATACTACAAAATTAAAAAAATACCACTGAATTGCCAAGCAGTGGACGAATTGATAATGAGAAAGAACACTTTTGATGACTTCAAACAATAAATTTAAAATTAAAAAAAAACCCCGACTTAGCGTGTAACATTCCTATCATACCTGATGACCTTGAAGACCTGAACCGATTTCCACCAAACATAACTAACAACACTTGACTGAAATACTTTTCAAACAAAACAAACCGCATTTAAATCGAGTCATCCGTTTGCCACAGACAGACACATACACATTGACACAGACACGTCAAACTTATAACACCCCGTCGTTTTTGCGTCAGGGGTTAAAAAAACCTAATCAAAATCGGATCATTCATTTGGGACCTACTAAAACTACTTATATCGGTTTTTTATCGGGTGTTAAAAATAAGGATGAAAATGGTGACAAATATGACGTTTTTTGCCATTGTAAGTTGAGTCTTACAATTATCATTACCCGTTGACTTGTCCACCTGTGACCGGTTTGTCCACCTCAAGCCTCGAATTGAAATTACTGGCCTTCCGAAGAAGTGCCTTTTGTAGGTCACCATGAAGAATTGAGCTTTATGATAATTATGACCAAAAACAATGGTATTTTTCAATTGCTCTTTAATCGCTGTAATGTGTCACCGAAACGAGACACGGCGCTGCATTTTGACAGCAAAATTGAACTTTATATTACTAATATTATAAATGGGATGTTAATCTCTATGTCTAGGGGTGCTACTAACATTGGAGTACATCCCTTTATAGTGTAGTCAGTCTAGTGCTGACTATCCTGGTCAAATATGTCTCGTCTCTTTTTTTTTTGCCCCATCTGCTTAGATAACTGATTGCAAGATATTTATTAAAATATATATATATATATAATTATTATAAATGGGAAAGTTTGTAAGTATGATGGATGTTACTATTTCACGCAAAAACTACTGGAGGGATTTTGATGAAATTTTGCATAGTAAATTTACATCCTGGTTAAACACATAAGCTACTTCTTACTGGTTAAAAATGTTGACTACAACATATATATTATACTAGCTGACCCGTGCTCGCTTCGTTAAGCATATAAATAGTCTATCTTACGCGGTTTAGATTTTTTCATACAAAGGTTTTTTCAGCTAACTCCCCTTCCCGTGAGAATTTCGGGAATTCGTTTCTTAGTGCACCTCTACGGTACCTAAGCACTTAGGCACTTGAAATTTGGAAGGGTACGTACCTACCTAATGCTTTTCACGCGCTCACCTGGCCCGAGTGGCCGGGAGCGGGGGAACCACGACCAGGGGCTAATGAGCCCCTCTACGTGGGGTCGAAGGACCCGGTATTGAAGATACCGAGCCGTATTATACTTTATGTTTTTCTAGGGAAAACCCCCCGCGGCAGAACGCAGGGGAAAACCATGGCGCTAAGGGAAATGAAGCCTTGAGAGACTTATTCCTGAATGGCGAGACGACAAGTGGCGAGTGAGGCCCCGGTCCTGAGACCGAGGAACGTGTGTGGTTCCACTCCTCCCACGCCTCTCATCGTCCCGCGGACCAAAGCCCTAACAAGGTGGGGGCAAAATGAATGAACGACAAGACGTTTTTTTGAAGGCAAAACCCCCGCGTCAGGGCGCAGGGAAAAACCTTCTGTGTAACATTTTATTTAATGTGCGACAGCCTGAAGGGCTAGACTTTGACGAGTCGATCTTTAAACCGACTCGCGGACCCAGCCGATCCAGGGAGTGGGGGGGGCTCAGGGAGCCATGAAGGGGGAAGGGGGCATAAGGATGCCAAATGGTGAACGCCTTGGGGCGTTGCTGGGAGCGCCGGGTGCGCGCCCGCGGGCCGTGCAGCCTTTCCCAGGGGCCGGGCGGCAGGCGGCAGGTGGCGCTCGACCGTGCGGTAGGTGCGACGTCGTCCGGGGCCGCCATAGGATTCCCGCCAGTCTTACAGACTCCTTCCCTTCAAGGAGCCTTCGGATGGCAGGAATGTCCAGAGGCTGGCGCGGGGCTCCGTCGCAGGCTCCTTTGCTGAAGCATAAGAAGCGGTGTACGGGGTGTAAATCCGGTTGCGAGGCTGCTGGACCGTTGCGCGACGCGGCGAGGCGGCTTCGCGGGTCCACGCGCGGCGGCGTGACCGGGAGTCAGCCCAGGCGAGGGGAGTGTTGTCCACCAGCGTGGCGGGGCCGGGATACTTCGGCCCCCCCTGGCAAGGGGGCGAGTTCGCTCGGCGCGGCGAGGCCGGCGGACGCGGCTCAACCCAGGCGAGGGCGAGTCACCAGACGTCAGGCGGGCACGTGGAGGGCTCGGCCGTCTCAAGCGGCGAAGCGGAGCCGGGCAGCAGCGGTGGTGCCGTGTTGGCACTGGTGGTGGTGAGGTGGTGGTGAGGCTGCGGTGTGCAGCAGTGCAGGCCGGGTGGACTGCGGTGTAGACGGCGGCGGGAGGGCGCTCGCCGGTGGCCGGGAAGTTGTTCCACGGCGGTAGGTGCGGCAGTGGAGTCTGCCGGACGTTGGGCGGGCTCAGGCGGGGTGCCTGAGGGCGGTGGTGGGTGGCTGCGGCAAAGGCGCAAGCCACGAGGCAGCGCTGTGTGCGCTGCGGCGAGTCCGTGCACTCCACGGCTGGATGAGCGGGATCCAGGACGCGTCGCAGGTCTCGGCCGGACATTGGGGTGGGGGGCTACCACAACCCCCCCACGAGAATGCCGACGGGGGCCCGGCGCGAACGGTGTCCACTCCATCTCAGCTAGGCACGGTACAGGCTCGGTGGTGTCTCGGGTGGCAGCAGGGCGGCCACAGGACACGGAGGCCATGGTCGAGGCGACAGCACGGCGGTGTGACACCCGGCGGAGAACGCTAGGTGGAGCTGGCCTCCCGTGACCACAACACTACGATGTGCAGCGGGGCGGGTGGGCAGTTCGTCTCCCCGGCAAGGCGGCAATCCGCACTCAGTTCGAATGAACCAAGCACGGATTGCCGAACGCCATCAGGAGGTACTGGAACTGCTCCAAAGGTGGTCGGCACGGACGCGTCACGATCGAGACGGACGAACGCGGGATCGACGTGCGCGCGCGACGGAAGCCAGGACGATCCGGAAGGGTACGTCCAGTCAGTTTCTCCTTTTATATATAAAGGCCGTGTTTCACCAAGCAATGTTAAAGTTAACGCAATGTAAAAATACCATGTCATCTCATTCACTGACAGGAAATACGAGAGGGATAACATGATATTTAACATTGCTTGGTGAAACACGCCCTTAGAAGATTGTATCGTTACAATTACAGTGGGCATATTATGATTTACTGATTATGTATACTCTGTCTCAACTCAATGTGATCTATATGTAAACAAGAGATTGTTTCTCATCATAGCGCGTTGAATATTATGTGACGTTTAAGTAGTATTGCTTAAAACGAGGTTAAAATTACTTTTGGATAATTTTAATAGGTATTAGAAGTACTTTTGACTGTTAGGAGTTTGACTGCAACATAATATACAAAGTATAAAATATTCGGCGACAGCTGCAGCTGAAATTTTCAGTTATACGAGCTTTCAAATTTGGATGCTGGAGCTTTTAAATGGACGCCAGAAGTCAGCAGCTCTATTCAAAAATTTCCGGAAATATTTCTAATGGAAACTCCAACTCCAATCCATATTTAATTTTAGCGATTTTAATTTCGAAAGTGATAATAGCAATTGCGTCTTGAATAAGAGCCATAGAGCGTGTTTCACCAAGCAATGTTAAATTTAATCCTTCGTTAAATATCATGAAACTATAAAGCATGTTAGTGTTAACGGCTTGTTAAAATACCATGGCTTCTTATTAATTGATAGAAATTATGAGAGGAATAACATGATATTTAACGAAGGATTAACTTTAACATTGCTTGGTGAAACACGCCCTTAGTCCCGATTTCACCAAAGCATTTAAGTGTGTTGAAATACCATGCCTGTTCATTAATTGACAGGAATTACGAGAGGAACAACATGATATTTAACGAAGGATTAACTTTAATATTGCTTGGTGAAACTCGCCCTTAGTATCGATTCAAATTTGTCGATTTCAAACGGATTCGAATTCAAAGTCGGTATCTACCTTGTTTTACAAAACGGATGTTAAAAATCAGTAGCTCAATTCACAAATTTCCAGAAAGATTTCTGTCTGACATTCGAAAAAAAATGACATTTGACATAGTTCGCTAAATGAGAGGCGAATTCGTATGTCAATTATCGAAACTTATGTCAAATCCCATACATTTTGTTATCGAACTTCGTGAGTGAATGCCGGTGTCATCTTGAATCAGGGCCCTGGATTCCTATTCTCGTACCTCGAACTTAGTTTCGAATGTCAGCCTGTCCCGCTCGTGCACGCGTGCGAGCGGGGCAGACTGACATTCGAAACAAAGCTCTAGTCACGAGAATCGGAGCCCCGAACTCACAGCTTATCTCTGTATGAAACATAATATGTTAATATTCCTCCTATTAATATAATTAATAGGACCCGACCCGGGCCTTTAGTTTGATTAGTCCAATTAAGACGAATGGTCAAGCAAATGACCTTGAGTGTTTGGACGTGGAGCTAACGCCATCTATTTATGAATAGTAGTTCAATGTAGCGTGCATTAGGATGTCAAATTATATTTTCGCTAGATGGCGCATTTAGCATATTTCTCTGAGTTGAGCAGAGTAATAATAAACAGAGGCTACATTTTATATATTAAATAATATATACTTAGATTATTTTTTTTATTTTATCCCCGTTTAACCCTTATTATTTTAGTAAGTTCACCTCGGAATTCCAGATACCCAATTATAAGAAAAGTATAACAAAGAAATATGACCTTTGACCCTTGAAATTTAATAGTAGCGTACACCCTACCATATTATGTAGGTTTTGAGACAACTTTTGGGGGAGTCAATATACAAATATTTACAGACTTACAGCTGGGTATCTCTAATTCCAAGATTCTTGCCAAATTTAAGCTAATGACTGGACTAATGTCCCTTATTATATGTATATCGAATACGGCTCAAACGATTAATTTATGACTGCTAATATATATATATATATATATATATATATATATATATATATACAGCGTGTAAAGAGAGCAGTCACTATAACTTTCGATACGATTATACTACCTTTCCTCATTTCGGAAATGTATTTTTTTTATATATTTTTTTGTCAAAAACAAAAAAAAAATATTTTTTTTACCATTTCTTATTTTTTTGTCGCAAAAATTATAATAAAGCCAATTTTTTTTTTTTTTGTAAAAAAAATACATTTCTAGAATGAGAAAAGGTAATATAATCATATCCCACAGTTATAGTGACTGCTCTTTTTTACACTCTTTATATATATACAGGGTGTAAAAAGAGCAGTCACTATAACTTCGTGGGGGAATAACCAGGCAAGAGGTATATCCATTGCTACTAGTCATTTGCTTTTAATCCACTGTTTTAAAAATTTTCAATAGGCAATCTACAACGTGCACAACACAGCGATCAGCTGATTACGCTGAGAGGTCTATAGCACGCGTAAGACGTTCATTACATACTAGGGCAAAAATTATAAAATTTAATTATTTAATGCAGAACGTTGTTCCAAACAGTTTAGCCTTACGACTAAAATAAATAGCAAAAAAAAAAATTTTTTTCGAAAAATAAAGTTTCTAGAATCAGTCAAGGTCCTATAGTCATATCCCAAAGTTATAGTGACTGCTCTTTTTACACCCGTTATATTATATACATTTTGTTTAATTTTTTACAGTTTACTTCTTACACAGGGAACTTTTGTCTATAGATGATTCATACAGGATGTTAAAAAAAAAAATTAATTTAAATAGATTTGTTTATTATTTTTGAAGTTATTTTTTTTCCTTGTTGGCAATGGGACTAGTTGGCTTGAATGTTAGGGGGCTGACTTTCTTTTTTTAGACTTTTTTTAATTTTTTTTTTGACAGCCTCTGTTACATACTGTGGGTCTCTAATGGGTATATTTCTCAGATATCTAGGATCCACTAATTCTGGTAGTATGCAATCCATATAGAAGTCTTTCAGCTTTTTTTCTTCTGTCTTTCCTCGGCGTTTCTCTCTAAATTCTGTAAAAATACTCTTTTTGAATTCTCCAGCATATCTTCAGCCATATCCGGTTTTGAGCAATTTTCCCCATAGTTTGTTCCATCTTGGGTCTGAAACAATCTCCTCTTTTTTCTTAAATATTTCTGAGTCAGTTTCCGACTCTTCATTCGTTTTTCTTCGTTCCGTTTAATTTCGTTGCGTGGACTTTTTCCAACAATTGATTTATGCAGAACGGATAAAGGTTTTTGAGTATTGAATGATACTTTTCTGGTTCCTAATATTCTTGATTATGTTATGTTTTTTCTGTATTTCAAAGAATACTTTGTATCTGTACTTAACGCTAAAAATTTATTACAAAAATTTGTAAGTAAATGATTCCGGCATACTACTTTTTCAACGGTATAATTTTCATAAGGTCTAGATTGGATTATTTTTGAATACGTGCTGGCGTCCCCGTCCGATATTTAACGCGCATTTCTATACTTTTTTTAAACCCTTGCACCAAGATCTCAGACTACATTCCTGTAGACGCTCCTAAAAGAAAAAACTAAATTTAGTTTTGATTCATTATTAATTGTGAAATAGTATAACTATTAGTTATACCTCAGTCAGCGTAATATAATAGTACCTAATACACGCAGAAAACCAGGAAATAAAGGGTACTACGAGTCAATAAAAAAGCTAGTAAATTACCAGAATAATTTTTGTAGCATGTGTGATCTTTTACCTCTTTACCCTTGTTCTAAGCTAGGACACAAATACAGCAATGTTTATTTTTAATTTTTGCCATTTTTAATTTTTTTTATAACAAAAAAACCCAAGTCAATGAACTGTAAAGGCAAAATCACGAATCACTTTACACGCAGTAGGAGCCAATGTTTTGTTGACTAAAGACATGTTTTTTTTTAATATTTTTTACGGCTTCCTTTATTGATAATGAACCTGAAGCTATGGCATATTTCCATGGCAAGCAATTTTTTTAACATTATGTATAACTGTAGGTTTAACTGTATAATAGTGTAGCAGTAAAGAGTAATTGTTTGATGTCTCTGTGATAAGTATTCTGTATGATAAACATTTACATTACAATGACACTGTCTATAGACTATAATTGTAAATTATGCATCTGATGATCATCATAATTTTTATCTTTTCTGTACAGGCGGAATCTTGGGATCTTTTGGGGACTTTCCGCGGTTCTATAGACTTAAAAGTAGGTACCTATTAACTCAATAGCGACCAACTCCTAATAGAACCTATCGTCACCAGGAATACAGCTTCATATCTAATTTTAAGTCTATGGGACCGCGGGAAATTCTTTACATTATAGGTACAATAACAAAAAATATGTCTATTTTATAATTAGATAGGTACCTACCTACTTACTTTTCAATATCATTTGCTTTGGCTTCTTTTCTTTTGTCTGATTTGCAACACGAGTTCTTCTTTTATATAGCAACTTCAATAATCGTTTGTTACTTTGTTTCGGAATACTTTTATTACCTATGTTTGTTTCAAAGTCGAACCGATTTCACACAACATGTGCAAACTACAAGCCGGTAAGTAAATGTCAATTGTCATTTGTCAAATCAAAACAAGACCACGCGAGATTGTATTACTCTTATCTATGCACCCGCTCACTGTGCGCGCCGTGCGGAACGGCAACGCTGCATTGTACATGGGTTGCATCGAACTGGCAACGTTGCATTCCATAACTAAACGCCTGATTAAATTTTATGAGCAAATACTCTACTAGTGGAGTTTGATTTACAGTAGGCACCAAAGACCTTTTATGATATAACTTCTATTTTGCAATAGTATTTGTTACAAATCGACAATGAACAACAAGGTACAAAGTAAAGAAGCATGCATGCAAAGATTCATTATAAACGGATAAGCCAAACCAAAACAAAATCCATCCTAAAATATTCATTTTACGCGAGTCATAGCATTTTCTAAAATGTATTTCTGATTACTGAGTGAAGATCATCAAAATTATCGACAACAACAATATACTTCAAGATACACTTTATAATTACACAAAATTTCTTTATTTCCCCAGTCTGTAATTTAGCTGAAAAACATAGCCTAAAAGTCGTGAAAAACGCATTTTGCTTGACCATTCGCCTTAATACAAGTTACTACGATTACTACAATCCATAACAATATGGAATCTGGGAGGGATTTTGGGATTTACAACACTTCAGATTAAAATAAGTGAATTTAAATGTTATAAGTACCTCGTAACAATCACGCTCGGTTTCTGAAAAGCTGAACAAATTTATCACCTATTTTGAACGCTTATTGGTGAACATAGCGAGTTGCTGCAAGGAATGTTTGCCAATCAGCATTCAGATAAGCTGATCGAAGATTTGATCAGCATTTCAGAAACCGGATGTCAGTATGTCATATAATCGAAGTCGTTCCTCTTTATATATATAATATACTAGCTGTTCCCGCGACTTCGTTCGCGTGGTTTTTGAGTGACTGAAGCCGTTTATACAGCGCACGAAATGAAAGTCGCCAAATGTAATTAATTTTCCCCGTTTTTGCAACATTTCTCACTGACGCTTCGCTCCTATTGGTCGCAGCGTAATGTTATATAGCCTAAAGCCTTCCTCTATAAATGAACTATCTAACAAAAAAAGAATTTTTTAAATCGAACCAGTAGTTCCTGAGATTAGCGCGTTTAAACAAACAAACAAACAAACTCTTCCGCTTTATAATATTAAAGTATAGATATAATATGTAGTAGTATATATTCCATTAATGTTTCTAAATTTGTAAACAACTAAATGTTAGTTGTTTTTACTTAATATTAGTTTAAACTTTAAAATAAAACTCAGTGATAAGTCCAATTATGGAGCAACATGATTTTGACAAAGCTCCTTAGTGAAGGTTTAAAAAACATTAAAACATCAAGTGAAAAAATATCTGGGGGCTTACCCAACATGCTTTTACGTTTGTCGTTATCGAAGTACGCTATTTAAAAATGTATGGAATTGACTTTTGCGTACGACTAATGACGTCCTTAGTCGTAATCGATATTTGTAGTGCTACCCAACCTGTACATTTTTGTCGTAGACGATAACAGTAAACTTTTACGCTTTCCAATTGACGATAATGTTATATGAAATGGCTACCCAACTTACACATTTTGACATTTTGTCGAACGCTATCTTATACGTTATTGTTTTCAAGATAACGAAGTCTAAAGAGGTGCTTTTAACTCCGATATCGAACAATATGGCGGATATTTATTAATCAGCTGATATTCTTGTTTAGAGTACAATAGAGTTTAGGTGCTTTGCGATTATTGTTGGCCGCACAACACGAATATACCTAGGAGAGGCGTATATATACAGTAATTGAAGGCAATAGAAGACATTCCCGACATTATTTGTTGTCTCCCGATATAAAACATTGATAACTGATTTATATCCTGTTACTGGCTTTGATCCTATCTATACTGTATTGTTAATGTATTACTAATAAGCTGTTGGTTACCCAAACAAAATAATGCCAAAACAATGCCAAAAACTTAGCAGTGTTTGGCATAATTAGTGAATTACTTACAAGCAAGTGATCTGTAGGTAGTGCAAACTGCTGTTGAAGACAAGATAATATGAGATTTTGGCAAAATTACTAAGCTTTGGTTGGTAGGTAGGTACTCGGATTTGCAAACATAAAAACCAATGCTAAAGACTGCTAAGTGAAAGAGATGATAATGAAAAAGAAATGCTTACTGTATTAAAAATATTTTAGAACTAGAATTAGGTAAATAGAATAATTCATCAGGAATAAGAAAGCATTCATGAACAAAATGTGGCCAAATGGAACTGTAAAAACAAATCTTAGTATACTAAACTATTTCTCATTATACCTACTGACTAATTAAGTGTAAATAAATACAACAATAATAATTGTTAATAAAACATTTTTTCCAGTACTTATTTGTAATTCATTTAATTCCTTTAAAGTTAAGTAACTTTACTTGTTAATATCTTAACATATAAAACATTGAAAACTGATTCATAAGCTTCAAATTACTTGTAAAACATTAGAAACTAAATAAGTATTAATATGTTTAATTGTTGTAAATCTTAGCAGTTTTTGGCATAATTAGTTTCAAAGTGAATTACTTATATTAAGCAACATCAAAAGCAAGTGAAAATCTGTAGGTACTGCAAACTGGTAGGTGAAGACAAGATAATATGAGATAAAACGTGGCCAAATGGAACTGTAAAAATTAACAAATCTAAGTATACTAAACTATTTCTCATTATACTGATTAATTAAGAGTAAAATAAATACAACAATAATAATTGTTAATAAAACATTTTTTTCCAGTATTTGTAATTAATTTAATCCCTTTAAAGTTAAATAAATTTACTTGTTAATAACTTAACGACTCACATGACGGTTCCAATCCTACCTAGGATTAGAACCTAGCCTACATGTTCCATAACAAGGTAGGAATTAAACACCCACCGTCTGACGGTGAGTAATAATTATGAAAATGGGATAAAAACACACCAGGCAGTATATGTAAATATTTATTAATATGAAATGTCAATATTGAAAATTTGAGTGTCCCACGTGATTCTTTGTTTATTTTTCTTTTCAATGCCTTATCGCTGCAGGTCAGCAGGCACTAGATGGTGCAGGTGATGTGTCCTATTAAGGCTGCTGCAGCCGTTGTCTGAAAAAATATATATTATTAGCTTTATCAGGACTTAATATAGATATAGACTTATGTGCTTTCATTCACACAAATATATTAATTATAATTAAACATATCCATTTTGTGATTTGTGAAAACCACTTGTTATTTTATTGTTACCTAGACAGGTGATGATAATATGTTTATATATGGATCAAGTTATATAAATACAAATAAGTTTTATAAATAATGATTAATTAAACAATGACTTTATACAGTAGTTACTTCAATTATACCCAATATTATTATGCCAATCCCTACATAATATTATGGCAATCAATTTCCCATAAGGGTAGGCCGGCACATAATATCTAAATGTAATAAGATCCTAACATCATACTTCATTCACTAACTCACATGGTTATGTTACGGGTGACGATTTTATTGATCAAGGTACACAGTATGAATGGCTACTTTAGCCATTTGATATTCGTGACTGCGTAGTATATACAAAGTCTCCCATTACTCCCATACGAAGTAGATAATATTATACTTATTAATATCGAATATGATGTTATGATAAATGACTGGCTGCCAGGTAGGTACGGAAAGCCTTAAATTGTATACCTACTAAGCACCACTTTTTTGTTCTACCATAATTATTGTTGCCGTTTGCATAAACATTCCATTTAAACACGTTACATAAAAGTTTTATTTACTTACCTGTGTTGTTGTTAACCTCTATTAATGTATGAATTTCTCCGTGATTGTATTACTGATCTATGGCATCGTGCTTTTTTGCACTCTTCATAGTTTGATTACACATCTTCTTCACTAATTACTAATTAGCTTCAATACAAGTTCATTGTTAAAAACATCTAAGTAGCAACTCGTCGGCCATTCGGCAGTGTTACCAACTCTCATAAATATTTATGTCCAAACTTACAACAAAAGTCCCAAAATGGTAACAACTACTTAAAAAAAATCCCTAAATTTTCTTATGGCACTGAAAACTATAAATATAATAAAAATAAATTAATACTGATAAAAATGTTATTATGTCCATTATACGTTAAGATACACTACCAACATTATTTTTTATACAGATTGACTTTTAAAATTTTGGTCGTTATAGGTAAGTAAAAAAATAGAGACCCCAAATATAAACCTAAACAATTTTACACCTAAAAACTGCTTGTAGAAATTTTTTGCCACCGAATTTAGGGGAAAATCTTCTAGGTTGGCAACACTGGCACATGGTAGTTTGTTGTCTTGTAACTTAGATAAAGAATCCTGTAACATGATAGTCTAGTGACGGATTTGACAGTTGACACAGTTGACACTTGACAGCGAAAATTACGTTTTAGAGCGCCGGAACCAGAGACAAAACGTTTTAAAAATGACGCCAAGACGAAGCGCAATCTTAGTGCATGTTGGCTACGAAATCAATGTCGCTATCTCAAAACAGATAACGTATCTACAGAACTTTACGTAACTAAGCGATGGCATCTTGGGTAAGGGTCCTGATATAGAATAATAACATGGTTATTATAAATTACTGAAATAATGATGATAAAATGTTATGGGCTCAAATTGCTGAGTAATTTTTTAACTTAATTACATTTTGCCTTATTGAAGCTAACGGGGTATCTGTATTCGTTCTAAAGCTTTTTTACCCGACTACGGTGAAGTCAAAAGGGAGAGTAATGATTTAATTGAAACCAGGCCAGCTACGCAGGAGTTATTTTTAGTGCCCAAAAGTGTGCGCAATACACAAAGACACTCTCTCTTCCTTTTACTCTCATAACCCAGTGGGACGGTAAACCGACACGACTGGCGAGAGAACAGGCGCAGGACCGACTTCTTACATGCCATCCGACGCATGAATCATCTTTCTTGTCAGACAATCAGGTGGTCAGCCTGCATTGTCCTAACCAAACTTGAAAACAACATTTTTTGTTGTTTCAACGCGGGTATCGCACCCACGACCTTCGGGTCGAGAGCGAAGCTCTGAGCCACTAGACCACGGAGGCGATTAATACCGATAATCGATATATATTTGTTCCATACCGATCCAATTATTATGAATGTCAATAAAGTCGTAATAATAGCCCGGGTAACATAAACATATTATAATTTACGTTACTGGTTATTATTTTAAATCCAAATGGAAGCGCAAAAAACGGAACGTAACTATTCCAGAGTATTTTTCTGGAATTTTTAACCGACTTCTAAAAAAAGGAGGAGGCTCTCAATTCGGCCGGCTTCTATTCTTATAACGGGTGTAAAAAGAGCACTATAACTTTGGGATATGATTATACTACCTTGTCTCATTCTAGAAATGTTTTTTTTTTTTTTACAAGAAATTTAAAAAAAAAATTTTTTTTTGCTTTATTGTTATTTTTGCGACAAAAAAAAAGAAAATATGGTAAGTAAAAAAAAATTTTTTAGTTTTTACCAAAAAAAACATTTCCAAAATGAGTGAAGGTAGTATAATCGTATCTCAAAGATATATTGACTGCTCTTTTTACACCGTGTATATAAAAATGATTTGCTGTTAGTTAGTCTCGCTAAAACTCGAGAACGGTTTAACCGATTCGGCTATTTTAGTCTTGAAATATTCGTGTAAGTTCTGGGAAGGTTTAAACGGTTTGTATGCTCAACGAAACGGGCACGGGTCAGCTAGCCTTATATATAAAAATGAATTGCTGTTCTTTAGTCTCGCTGAAACTCGAGAACGGTTGAACCGATTCGGCTATTTTTAGTTTTGAAATATTCGTGTTACTCCTGGGAAGGTTTAAACGGTTTCTATTCTCAACGAAATGGGCACGGGTCAGCTAGTAGAATATATTTAAGGATAAACAAAAACAGCAAATAAGTTTGTTGGCGTTACGCCAATGTGTAATAATATACCGTTATACGAGTATCAAAAAAGACTTGCCCTTTTCTTTTCCCCATATTTTAACGTATCTTATCTACCAGATGTCCTGCAACATGTTGTGGCAATAAATATTATTGATGAGCTTGAAAACCAGGAAGCCTTTCTTGGCAAAATTCGAACCTGTGACCTCGTGTGTACTGCCGCCTACAAGTTTATTTCCGCACCAATGTCGTGCCCAAACTAGATTGGACACAAGACGGGACATTGAGTTAAACTTATATTTGATGACCTCCGTAGCGCAGTGGTTCAGCGCGTTGGTGCTCAATCGAGAGGTTGCGGGTTCGAAACCCGCCGAGGGAACAAAAAAGTTTTCAATGTTCCTGGGTCATGGATGTGTATTAAATTTGTGTATTAATATAATTAAAATCTTAAATATGTGTATAGTATAAAAGTATTAAATATATTTCCGTAGTCTGGTACCTGTAACACGCGTTCTTCGGATACTTAGCACGGGGCCAGATTGACGTGGTGTGAAGCGATATAATTATTTAATAATATATTATTATTTGTACGGCATAGAATTTATTCTATGTCCAGTCCAGTCCTTTTTGCCACTAGGGACATTGTTTCGATGCCATACCAATTGTTAACTTTATGGCGAGTGACACGCACTCAGGACATCGAAAATCTAATAAAAGTTACGAGCCATTCACAGCCTGTCACGGTCGCTGCTTTGCAAAACGACTAGAATATCGTGTGACTTGAGCGCCACTTATATTGACTATTCCCTTAGTATTTCGCCGTAGCGATGCTTTAAGTTAAGTGGTTCGTTAAATTACGTGTAGACACTATATTGAAAATTAAAAATATTTTATTTACAAATAGGTTCGAAACTAACACTTTTAGAATTGTCCTGCATGATGACCTATCACCGGTTCGGGGACTAACCTATTACTATTATACTATTTTGTTATAGTGTCCAGGAAAACCTAAACCAAAGCACTTGTACCTAACTGTAAAATCATGTTGATTTTATTAGCATTCGGCAGTATATTTGAAATGCTAAAGAATGTCTATTATCATATTTATATCCGACGCAAAAACGACGGGTTGTTTAACATGTCTGTGTGAATGTGTATGTGTTTGTCTGTGGCTTTGAAGCTCCCAAACGGAAGATCCGATTTAAATGCGGTTTTTTTGTGTTTGACAGGAAAAAAACGACTGACAGGTCTTTAAGGTCATCAGGTCGTTTAGGTGTGATACTGAATGTTCCACGCTATGTCGTTTTTTTTTTAAATATTTAACGTACAGTGTAACACAAAGTAGATAATAAATATAAGTATAATAACTTTACGAATACGTAGTTGGCCATTGTTTCTGCTTGGGGCATAAGCCTTTATTAGCAAAAATATTTGTATGGTTTTTATAGAGGTTTATTATGGTTTTTATAGATATAGTTACGCACAAAACTTTTAAGGAATTTAGTAAAGTAGGTACTATATTAGTACCTACTTTACTTAGTTTAGTTCATCTTGTTTTAATTTTCTTACGAATGAAGAGTCGCTTAATAATCGTTTAACGCGCAATGAAGGCATATTTTCAATATAATATAAGTCACATTTAGTCATAGAAACACTAGAAATACAAAAACGTGTGTCCTACTAATAAAATTATTTACACAACTGATTAGCTATAACTCAATATCTAATTAAGTTATGGTTTTAATATTATATTTATTAGCAAATATATTTTTAGGTTATTTATAGAGGTTTATATGACAGACGAAGAATAAGTTCGCTATGGTATCCTATGCTATGGTATTTGTATCGTTAGTCATTATTCCGAATATTATTAAAATCAGTCATCTTTGGAAAACATTCCGTTATCAATAGAGTATAGCTTGTATTACCATGACATTCGACTCAAAATCGCTTGCTCTCTCTAGTGCCGTATTGAAAAGTTTGTCACTCTAACCTACCGTGTCTATTCCTGCATGTTACATGGGATCACCACACTCTCCACACATGTATGTTTGTTTGTCACTTTATCACTGTCACTGAAGTTCTACATCGATTTTTTTCAATCAAAATCGGTAAAACCGCGCAGTGTACTCTACATTTAGCGCCACACTGCGCGAGAGCCTCCTGGTGTTGCCAGAACTTGTACTAACTTACTGACACAAATAAAGCTTTGGGGAGAATCTGCCATGTACACATAGTAAATATTGGAGGCACGGAGTTCTTCTCCATTAAAATAAGGCATCGGCTTCACTTACTACTTACCTCTTGCAGACCCTAAAATACACGTTAGGGCTTCCCAATTAAGGAAAACCAGCTTACGCCAGTAGTAAAAACATAATAATTAAACTTAATTCATGAATTAAAATTTAAGTTGCTTAAAAAATATATCATTATATTGAATCCTCAAAAGCTATTTAAGTATATGAGTAATATTACTATATTATATGTTTTATATTCGTTAATATTACTCTATTAGTATCGTCTATCTAATATAGTAACAACTTTCAGTAGTAATGACAATATAATTTCGCCAATTACTAAATTCAGTTGGAAGGTATCATATTAACTTTAACAAACTTTACTCAAATAAAATGTCCAGTGCCAATTATCATAAACTTCCTTCAGCTACTTTATACCTATAATAATACAATCCACTTTTATGTCTTTGTATATTAATATGTTTCCAAGTTTTAAGTTGTTACTACAGTAATAAATTCTCCCCAAATTGTGGGAAATTTATCAGGCTGGCAACACCGGTGACAGCCTCATCCCCACCAGCCGCCAACTCGTTTGCCCAGTTTCGTTTTTCCGTATTCACTTAACATAAAGTTCATTATGAACGATTCGATTTGAAAATCATTGCGCACGAGTTAATACTTTAATCAACTATTGATCTTTGGCATCCATTTTAATATCGTGTCGATTGAGATATCTTGTTTGAGATAATTAAAGACGTTTCTATATAATACTTATGGCCGAATACTAAATAGCTTACTAAAGCTCTTGCTTTTCACGTGATGTCACTGCTTAGCAGAATGACAGACTTAGCTGAGGTACGGAACCCTAATAATAAGTAAAAAGTTATAAAAAATAAATGTCTGTTTTGGTGGCAGGCTGATCACTTGAAGGTTATACAAGGCGTAAAATAAATAAGTGATAATACTTCAGGATGTGTATGTGCCTCCTATGTAGAGTATACTGTAAATTGTACAGTGTAAAAGTACCAGCGCTAAAAGACTTACTTTTTACTTTCATTTTTGTATGAGTATTGAATACCCGAACATAATAATAATATAATACAAAAGTATTAACTTTAGATTGACAATAACTTCGTCGATTATCTGTAATCGACGACTACCATTTAGCAGTGCGCGGAAAAAACCAGGTTTATTTTGCACTGTCTAGATTTTTAATGTATTTCTTACTTATATTGATACAATAAATAAATAAAAATAAATCATCAATTATATCATGCAATCATTTTAAAAAATCTCCTCTTTCAGCACTGGTACTTCCCCAGTAAACACTATAGGTATACGGGAACCATCCACACTGTAAAGTATTATCACTCATTAACATTGTAGCCTGTATTTTGTTTGACAAGCCTTCATCTTTGTGTTCCATCCATGCGTCGGGTGAGCACGTAAAACTGAGTCCTGTGATTGATTTCTCGCCCGTCGTGTCGTGCCCAGAGTTAAGGAAGAGAGCGCTCTTGTGTATTGCGCACACTTGGACATCATCATCATCATCAGCCTGAAGACATCCACTGCTGACCATAGGGCTCCCTCAAGGACTTCCTCAACGACCGGTCGTGCGCTGTCTGCATCCAACGGCTGCCCGCGGCTCGGACCAGATCGTCGATCCATCTATCACTTGGACACTATACAAGAGTCTGTTGGGTTACCGGAATCCACGGTCACTGGAATGATGGTTGCTATTACTATTTACTACTTTCAATTAATCTAGGTCGTGGGTTCGATTCCTGCGTTGAAACAACAAAAAATGTTGTTTTCAAGTTTGGTTTGGACAATGCACGCTGATCACCTGATTGTCTGACAAGAAAGATGATCCATGCGTCGGATGGCATGTACAAAGTCGGTCCTGCGCCTGTTCTCTCGCCAGTCGTGTCGGTTTACCGTCCCACTGGGTTATGAGAGTAATAGGAAGAGACAGTGTTTTGAGTATTGCGCACACACTTGGGCACTATAAGATAACTCCTGCGTAGCTGGCCTGGTTTCAATGAAATCGCCTACCGACACCGAAATCGGTGGGGGGAGCTATTATTATTATTATTTCAATTAATCTCCAGCAGCCATCTTTGATCATTACAAGCTGGTAAATCGTGTCCTTGGTACGACAGTAAACACAACCGTACGGCGCCAAAGGGAAAAATTACCGACACACGGATCCAAGTATCATTTAATTTTCCCTTCACTCGTCGTTCGCCATAAACTATAGCACTAAACACGTTATGGCTTATAAACTTATCGAGCCATAAACATTTTGTTGCTAAGCGGCGAATATCCGCTGCAATAATCCTTGTAACACTCAACCGTTTCTCGAATTAAGAGCCTCTCAATTTATTGCCATCTGCCACCCAGACGTATTGACCAGTCTTTTTTCTGGACAAGGTAGACTAGTGACTATATTGTCACAATGCCGCAAGGGCTCCCCCTGTTCCAGGTAGGTATTACAGTATTTGAAGAGTGGTTCTTTTGCTCGGAGAATACTACTATAAATCATACAACGACAGATCAAAATAATAATAATAATAGCTCCCCTCACCGATTTCGGTTTCGGTAGACGATTTCATTAAAACCAGGCCAGCTACGCAGAAGTTATTTTATTGTGCCCAAGTGTGTACGCAATACACAATCTCTATTCCTTTTACTCTCATAACCTAGTGGGACGGTAAAAAGAGAACAGGCGCAGTCCCGCCTTTCTACATGCCCATCCGACGCATGAATCATCTTTCTTGTCAGACAATCAGGTGATCAGCCTGCATTATCCTAACCAAACTTGAAAACAACATTTTTTAATGTTCCGACGTTGGAATAGAACCTACGACCTCCAGGTCGGGAGGGAAGCTCAGAACCACTAGACCGCAGAGGCGATTATATAATAGAATAATAATAATAATAATAATAATAATCTATGGACGCCTCACACAACGTCAATCTAGCCCTGTGCTAAGTATCCGAAGAACTTGTGTACAGGTACCGGACAACGGAAATATACGAGTATTTAATACTTTTAAACTATAAACACATTTATGATTTTTGTTTTATTAACAAACAAAGGCCTATGTAATCTACCAGGGATTAGTAAAGCGTTTTCTTTTAGTCCGTAATTTTATGTAACATTTGAGGACTACTATTATTTTTATTTATTTGTTTATTACTTTATTACATTTGTTTACTTAAATATAGTACCTACTAGTAGCACCGTAAACCCGACAAGGGTTTATCTCGATGCTACTAGGTGTAGACTTAATGGGAATGATAGTAGTCTACAGTGTACTAGTTTGCATTGAGTCACCAGTGCAAATGTCAAAATGGCAATGCCGTGACTGGAACCTTATGAACCGAAACCCGGAAATCCGGACAGACCTCAGAGAACACGAGCGTCGAGTCTCCACACTCGCACTTGTATACAGTGTGTAAAACGAAAATTTACTACTGAATTTGATAGCTGACAAGATATTTCAACACTGATTAGTTGATTTGCCTTTCAGAAACCGGCTGCTCCGACACCGACAATATTAGGTAAGTTTCGTTCGCACTGATTGAAGTGCAACAGAAAGTTTTATACAAACCCTGGCACAAACCAACTTATTACATTCCTCACGGGATGAGATGAAAATGTTAGTTACTCAAGTTTCTTGCCAGAGCGAGGTTCTGAAGTTTATTGCGAAATATTACATTTTAAAATAATTTCATTGAGCCATCTACTTATTATCTAAACTGGATTTGATGCAGCGAGTGCTAGCGGGCAAAAATGTTGAGCTACTTATTTTAAAATGTACAAATAATTACTATTTAGAAAAAACCTTTCAAAAGACAAATCAATATACCCAATATAATATTGTGTTACTTGAATATCGTTCCAAATATTATTTTGTCTGGAAATGTTAAATTGTTTGTAAACACTTTCGAAAATAGCTTTGAGTTATTCTAAAGTAACAAAATAAACAATTAATCAAAATCTACTTAGTAAATTAATTTTTAAATCTATTTATAACAAAAGCCATGGTATTTTAACAAGCCGTGAACACTAACGTGACTTTTAGATGAATGAGTTCGGTCAAATACTAATTTCAGTCCGGATCTCTCTTGTCGTTTCTTTTTGACGACCTCTGTAGCGCAGTGGTTGAGCGCGCGCTCTAGCTAGATGTCGCGGGTTCGAATCCCGCCGAAAGAACAAAAAGTTTTCTGAGTTCCTGGGTCATGGGTGTATATTAAATTTGTGTATTAATATAATACAAATCTTAAATTTGTAAATAGTATAAAAATATTAAATATATTTCCGGTGTCTGGCCCCTGTAACACAAGTTCTTCGGATACTTAGCACAGGTCTTTTTTGGGGGACAGATTGAGGTGGTGTAAAAACGTCCACAGATATTATTATTTCTGCTGAGATATTCTCGGAGCGCTATGACATGGGGTTCTTCAGGAAAGGTACATATTAAAATGTTCTCCTTCAGGGCCGGCGTTGCATTGGTGATTCCTCTGGTGTTGCCCATGTTCATAGGCGACGGGTACCGCTTACAATCAAAGGCCCGACTGCTTTTTCGTCTTGCTCTAAAATACCCCATAAAATATATATTATTATTATTTCTTGCTTGTACCACATATTACTAATAGCTAATAGTAACTGCGTAAGCTGCACTGCGTATTGGTCATAGCATAGACCATCCATGGTCATAGGCAGTGCAGCTTAGCACTAAGTACCTATAATAAAATAGTTTGTTCTCAATAGTGTGTTGCTAAAATAATCTTTAGGCGCTAAAATAAATTCGAATTCTTGAAAAGTTCACCAGCTCCGAAGTTCACAGAAACCATTTAAGTAACAATAGAAAAATGTTGCAGTTTGTTTTAAATACATATAAATTTAAATACAAATCGAAATATCGTGTTTCATTAAAACATAATGGCAATAAGTATGTCGTACAACTTGTAATTGGATATCGGCAAACAAAGCAAAAAAATGTATTTATATTCCAAAAGTTTGTTTAATATCAATGACCTGAACAGATTAATATATGTATAGGTACAAACAACGTTTTTTTAAAAAATTATCTTCCGATAAAGACTTTGAAAATAATTTGGCACTTATCCTGAATAATCCTGATGACCTATTTGTTGCCTTTTTCTTACAAGTCAAGTTGTCTAGTGACAAACATAAAAACACTTAAACATAACCTGACGTTTATTAGTTTTTTAGTAATTTAGTGTTTTGTGATGCTCTTAAATAAGAATATTGAATTATAATGAGCTCTTAAAAGAGAGGGATTAAAATAAATTATGTCTATATATTATTATAAGCATGACCATTCCATAGGCATACCTATACACATTTAATTTTTTCTTGTTCCCTAATTTTGTAATTAGGTAAATGTTGCTAGGACAAAGTGATAATTTTGTGATTATGCATACAGTCATTCATGTAGCCCTTATGTTGCCCAATTAAATACAATAGCAAAACTTTGATGTCGCATCCCTGGTGGGGATCGAACCCACGACCTTTGGATTAGAAGTCCAACGCGCTATCCTCTGCGCCACAGGGACGTATTAAGTATCGGCCAAAATATGGCTTAGTTCACATACGTGTGAATAAGCATTAAATGACAAATTTAAAATTTTCTATTTCGTTTAGTATTTTGCCATAAACATCTCTTATTACGAGTAGTTTTAAGTTTTTGTCATTACAAAATTTATACTGCACCCTACTTACTTGGAAAATGAAACTGGAACTCTTTATACTACATTCTTCTAATTAATTTCGTTGTTCCCAAGTCAGAATTAGTATGTCCCTCGGGTATCGCTGAGATCCTATCAAAGGGTTTTCGAGGTTGCTTACAACTGGTCGATCCTGGCTACACTACATGATAGAAGACAGAGTTGTAGATAATTGATGATGGAAATATGTGGGGCTCAAAAATATTACTTACATGTAATTGTCGTGTGGTATGTGATATATATGTTACCGGCCAATCCCGATTTAAGGACAAACTAGTTTTGCCTAGGCCCAACTAGTTCTTCCTATACACGATAGGATTAACCAGTATAGCCTAGTCTAAACTGATTTGTCCTAAGCCCGATAAGATAGACCAGTTTAGACTAGGCCAAACTAGTTATAAGGACAAGGCAGAAATGAGGAAAATCTGATTCACGAATTCGGATTTTAATGGTCACATTTTATTTAACAAAACATTCATATTAATTTTAGTATTTACACAGAGAACGTTTTACATTTATATTTACATCCTGATATTTACATTATAATAATACCAATACGAAATGGAAATACACAGGTTTTACAATATTTGTATTGAAGCAAAGTTTGGTTAATTTTTAGTTTTTATTTAATACCTAACATGTATTAAATAAAAACTAAAAAAAGTTTATTATTCTTAAATTATGATAACGAAGTTCTTTTAGTTAATCTATTTTATAAGGCTCGCAGAGATGAAGCAACATATTTTTCACCTAAATCATATTTATGTCTATTTTCAGTATAAATGTATCTAAATTAAATAAAGTTTTATTAATCCAGGATTAGTTGTTTAATACTAGTAATTAAAATAAATTATGAGAAGAAGTAGTCTCTACCTGCTTATAAAATATGTTTCCTGATAGTAGGTATTGGGTACCTAGATAAAAACTCAAAATATATTGAAAACACACTCACAATTAAATACAAGCTTATTATGACGTCACAAACACGTAACAATGATTGAATTAATGGTAAAATACATTAATCCCTTAAGGAAGCTGGACTAAATCCGTTAAAGACTTTCTATTGTAAAAAGATCACAATATTTTTTAAATAATACAATTACTATTATATTTAAAAGAAATTATTAAAATAGAACATAAGTATTTTAAATAATACTTGTAGGCGTGGCCTAGATTCCATCTTAAATAATTACACTCGCGTGCCTTCTGTCTTCCTAGTGTCCCTGTAATCCTTTCGCCTTATCACTACCAAATAACACTTTATATTACATAATATATTTAATTACATTAAAATACCGATTTAGAACACTTTTATAAAACACCTAAGCATAGACAAAATAGCTTTAGTTATTTGAGCTTATAGCTTTAACAACAGTTTCAAATATACTTAAGTTACAATAATTTACAAATGCTTCTGGATATATTATTATTATTATTTTATGTCGTTATTCACTTGTTTTATAAGGAATATTTTTGCTTATTAATATTTAATGATGAGGAATGTACAGATTTTGTTATTTTAGTCTAATACATGTTATAGAAGTTAGGCCGCAAATCTTGCTAGTATTAAATTAATTCATAATTCAAGAATTACCTTAAATGGATTCTCAAAACTTGGAAAAGGATAATCACAAATGCACACAGCGCCGCGCTTTTATATGAGTTGAACTATCCATAAGAATGTATTATAAATTTTATACAAAGTACATCTACATTTACATTTTAAAGGACTTTGATATTAAAATTGGTCCAATATTTGAACTAGGCATACCAAAGTTCCATCAATTACAAAAATATTTACCTATGAAATGCAACTGAACAAAGACGCAACTTATATACACAATATATTGTAAGTTATTTACAAGATTATTCTATTTTGTAGATTTAGGATGCCCGACCTTTTGTAGGTGAAATATAGAACATACAGATTAACATACAGCAATAGTGCAATGCACACACACACAAATCGGTAATGTTTGTGTGATGATACAGTCTGCGCTAAAATCGGCGTAAAAAGCACGTAAGAAATTGATCCTAAAACATAATACATTATCATTAACATTTGACTGGAGTACTAAACCATTGATATTGAAAAGGATGAGTATTAGAATAATGATACCTAAAACCTAAAATTATACTTATAATTAAAAGGTCCAAATTTTATACATCGAACGTTTACACCTTGCATCCATGTATGTATGCTGAAACAAGGAAAATGAAATTCATAAAGAAAACATATTATTTAAATTTTGGACAATTATATTTTGTTACAGGAAAATCGTTGTTTGATAGATGTTGGTCCAAAATACCTTCTATCATTTTTACTTAAATCAAAAGAGTTGCCTCGAAATACTCTGGGTTTTTTTTTTAATCTGCAGTACCTATAATTTTTTTCTAGAAATTATAGAAGTGGGACAAGCAACGATTCTCGAAAGATATAAAGGACCTGGTTATAATGTACTATCTTACAACCTGGGAATAAAACCCAGATGTCGATAGCAGCTAATCTCTCAACCACTGGCTAGCTACTCGTATAAAGTTACCTCACCGTCGTAGTAAGTCCGGTGCGGGCAGCGCGGGCAGCTAGCAAGCGAATGCGGTCTCTGCGACCGCAGCCCGCCGCCGCGTGTAGAGCTCCCCCACTCGGCTCGCGCACTTCTTCCTCTCAACCACTGGCTAGCTACTCGTATAAAGTTACCTCACCGTCGTAGTAAGTCCGGTGCGGGCAGCGCGGGCAGCTAGCAAGCGAATGCGGTCTCTGCGACCGCAGCCCGCCGCCGCGTGTAGAGCTCCCCCACTCGGCTCGCGCACTTCTTCCTCTCAACCACTGGCTAGCTACTCGTATAAAGTTACCTCACCGTCGTAGTAAGTCCGGTGCGGGCAGCGCGGGCAGCTAGCAAGCGAATGCGGTCTCTGCGACCGCAGCCCGCCGCCGCGTGTAGAGCTCCCCCACTCGGCTCGCGCACTTCTTCCTCTCAACCACTGGCTAGCTACTCGTATAAAGTTACCTCACCGTCGTAGTAAGTCCGGTGCGGGCAGCGCGGGCAGCTAGCAAGCGAATGCGGTCTCTGCGACCGCAGCCCGCCGCCG
This sequence comes from Celastrina argiolus, assembly GCA_905187575.2. NCBI lineage: Eukaryota > Metazoa > Arthropoda > Insecta > Lepidoptera > Lycaenidae > Celastrina > Celastrina argiolus. The sequence continues at coordinate 8,467,374 of LR994581.1, read as the reverse complement.
CGTGTAGAGCTCCCCCACTCGGCTCGCGCACTTCTTCCTCTCAACCACTGGCTAGCTACTCGTATAAAGTTACCTCACCGTCGTAGTAAGTCCGGTGCGGGCAGCGCGGGCAGCTAGCAAGCGAATGCGGTCTCTGCGACCGCAGCCCGCCGCCGGGTGTAGAGCTCCCCCACTCGGCTCGCGCACTTCTTCCGAAGCCTTTGTGTTCCACGATATCTGTAGATGCATATACTTCGAGGGGATTATTATTGTAATTGAACTAAAGCTTCTTCACGCATTCCTTGAAGAGTAAGTTGGGGAATGCTTAAAGAGATCGTTACAAAAAGTGTGATCGGGCAAGGCGAACGGAAGTTGAGAGGGTGATATAAGTTTGGAGAGGGTGATATAAGTTTGTGAAGATAGAAAGAGAAAGATACGTTTCGTATATTAGGGGTTAAAGAGAGAGTTACACGCACACATTTTCTTTCTCGCACAGCCAGTTGCTTATTTAAATACTTAGTACTTAGTAATCCTATATAACAGTCATAGACATAGATGGACATAGAGCAAAAAAAATTTTAACTTCTGTCTTGTGGTCTACCGTCTATTTTTATAGTAGCAGGTCGGCGTGGCAGTTTATATATATCTGCATAGATGAAATACGTGCCAAATATGAGTTCGTTTTTGTTACGACGGTGGCTTTTTTTATGAAATCCTGCCTACAATATTGGCCTGCCTGAAATAATACCGTATAACTTTAATAATTTTAAATATATTATGTATAAAAACGCTCGCTGTTTGCATTTTAATAAGTTACATATTGTATTTCTCGTAAGTGATTAATGTAATCTTTTGCGAAATAAATAATCTTAAAACCTAAAACCTCAATACGATTGATACATACCGTGACTAAGATAAGAAATAAAAGTACGGACTAAGGGCATTGTTTTAATCAAGAAGAAAATCTACGTGCGTAGTAGGTAATTACTTTATAGTAAAAGAGAGAAGCTTAGTAAATAATCTAGTAAGCAAATGAATATACAACAGACTATTCGTCAGAAATAAAGGCAGTTCACAGCTGCGACTAAAAGGTTAATTAATGCATTGAAAATACAGAGCCGTGCCGAGTACTGCTGAGCCTGGAGCCGTAAAGTTAAAGTACTTTGAGCACGCTGTAAACTCGAGTTCTGACTCTAGTAAGCTTGACCCTTCCGGTGCTCACATCTGAAATATATTTTCGACCCTTCATTAACTTTATTAGACTGACACATTGTCGGATTAAGAGGAAACACAGCGCCTGTTTTTCCATACCATTTTTACCATTATGGATAATGCCGCTAGAGTAACATTTTTTTTCCTGAATTACGACCTTATTTTTTTTTAATGATTTAATTATTTAAGGAGATTCAGATTTCAAAAATTAAAATGACCAGACTCTCGCTGTGTTTAAACATCCAGGAATCAAAGACTGTATTAGACTGCAATAAAATCAAAACATAGGAAACTAGCTTCAGTATTTTTCTAATTTATAATGAAAAAACTATCTAAATCGGTTAAGTTTTGGAGGAGGAAACGGGAAATAAATGTCGATTTCTCTGGCTTTTAATAAATAATTTCTGTTCGTGCTGCGGTCGTCTCTACCGCGCTAGTGGTGCTGGCTAGCTAGGGCACTGCGAGACAGCAATAGATTTTATAAATATCTATTTTGTATTTCTCTCAACCGTGGAGTTTACCTTTTAAAACAGCCCGAAAATGAATGGAGTGAAAATTATTTACACAAGTGTCCCAATGAGGAAAAAAAAATTTCTGCGAAATATTTCCTGCCTAAATAAGAAATATTATACCTACCCATACATTGAACTAGCTGAGCCCGCGCGCTTCGTTCGCGTGGTTTTTGAGTGACTTAAACCGTTTATGCAGCGCACGCAACGAAAGTCCCCAAATGTGAATAATTTTCCCCGTTTTTGCCACATCTCTCACTAATTCGCTCCTATTAGTCGCAGCGTAATGTTATATAGCCTAAAGCCTTCCTCTATAAATGGAATATCCAACAAAAACGAATTTTCCAAATCGGACCAGTAGTTCCTGAGATACGCGCGTTTAAACAAACAAACAAAAAACTCTTCCGCTTTATAATTATTATTATGCTACATTTTATACTGAAAAAGTACAATGTTTGTCTGTCGATCCCGCGTCTACGGTCTGTATTCACGAGATCAGAGACGCGGGAAAAGGCCAGTATTATTTATATATTAGGGACCTAGTGACTATACAAGATTTTATGTCCGTACTAGATTTAGTTTATTATCTACACAACAGATATTTCATTACATGGTCGTAAACGGGCCTATGTATTACAATTTTCTAAGATGAAATGGGTCACAAAAAATCCTTGGTGTATCCACAACATTATTTATTAGGATACCTTTATTTAAGATGAGTGTAAACCTTCCCTGGACTTCCACGAACATTTCAAAACTAAAAATAGCCGAATCGGTTCAGCCGTTCTCGAGTTTTAGCGAGACTAACGAACAGCGATTCATTTTTATATACGAGTATAAGACTAGCTGACCTGCGCCCACTTCGTTGAGCATAGAAACCGTCCAAACCTTCCCTGGACTTCCACGAACATTTCAAAACTAAAAATAGCCAAATCGGTTCAGCTTTTCTCGAGTTTTAGCGTGACTAACGATCAGCTATTCATTTTTATATATAAGACTAGCTGACCCGTGCCCACTTCGTTGAGCATAAAAAAAACCGTTTGAACCTTCCCTGGACTTCCACGAACATTTCAAGACTAATAATAGCCGAATCGGTTCAGCCGTTCTCGAGTTTTAGCGAGACTAACGAACAAAGATTAATTTTTATATATAAGATTTGATTGATAACGCCAGCAACTTCGAGGGATTTGAGTACCATACGAATTCATGTGTCACTTAGCGATAATGTCAATTCCCATACATTTTTGTTATCGAACTTCGTAAGTGATAATAGCGACGGCATCTTGAATAAGGGCCCTGGACTTAATACAATAGAGCTGAAAGTCGAACACAATCGTCGAATCGAGTGACAGTGTCAAATCCTGTGAGAATGATTTCAATTGTCAAATCAAGTGATAATGTCAAATTTGACAATTTGACTCTTGTGTGTTCCATTTTCAACAATGTTTTATTAACTCAGAGTTATAATCACTTGTGGCGGTACTACTAGCGCCACAATCCTGCATCGCGCTATCGAAGTTTTCTAAGTCCGGCGCTATATATGCGACATCTGAAAAACTAGTACAGTGGGCTTCGGCCTGACCGAGCATACCATCACGCTCGGTCGTAGATCTCCCTTAGGGGCTTCCACTAGTACTCTCACACCCCCACTGCACTCTGAATGTTCATCGGATCAAATAATCCCAGCCTAAGAACTGTCTCTTGAAAAGTGGTATGTTTATACCTGAACGAAAAAAAAGAACAAAGAACAAGGTGTAAATATAAGCTTCAGCGTTTACACCAAATTATTAATAATCTTAAATTGTAAAAGCGATACAACGAGATGCTCAACGTCCTAAATGAATTTAATAGACTAGAATAAATAGTATGAGTATTCGCTCGTTTGATGTAAACCCACACCTTAACACGAAAGTTTTTATTTTGTACATAAATGAAATTAGGTCAAGTTTGGTATTTGAACAATATAAAAGTAGGTTCCTTAACTTTTGGATATTATTGAATCCAATATCGCAGACAATAATGCAACGTGTTATATATATTACGTTGTATAATATACTTATCTTTGTAATGTCGGTAAGATGTCGGATATCGTATTGGATAAGGAGATGCCGACGATATCGTATCGCATAAAGTCAATTCGTAGTAACGGCTCACCGTTGCATATAGATCGAGAGTTATTAGGAAACGACGACAAACGAGTTTATTTTTATATACAAATCCCGAAGGGGTGAAAGCGTTAGGCCTAGAGGGGATGAAAATCATTTCTACGAAAGCATACAAAATTCTGATTGTGAAGTGGCATCACGATACAGTAGGATTACGGTTCATCGCATGGGCTTTGTTCTTTGAATGAGGATCATGTCATTATACCCTCTATCCTGAACGAATGAACGAAGGAATCTGGAATCTTATTCATTTCATTCTTCCATTTGTTTATCATAGCGCATACCAATGCTAGAATAAGTAAATGTGGATTATGTTAAACATTATAACCTCCAACATCGTTAAAGTTAAGCCATGAAACAGGCATTCATAAAGCGCCCAAGTGTGTGCGCTATACCACTGTCTGTTTTTTTCTAAACTCTCGTTAATCAGGACAGACGGATGATCGATACGACTAGCGAGGGATCAGACGTGGGACCGACTTTTTACAAGCCCATTCGACGCATGTGTTATCTTTCTTGTTAATCAGGTGATCAGCCAGTGCTATCCTAGCTAGACTTGAAAATTTTGCTACGTTTTATTATGCGGGAATCGAACTCACTACCACCTCTTACCACTGTAACACAGAAACATCGAACAATCAAGCCATAGTGAAACAATATTCCAGAAAATTGTTTGCTGAAAATTCAAAAGTCAAAGTGGATTTTTTGTTGGGGCCACGTTTTGTAGAGCAATTGTGACAAAATTGCTTTTTTGGTACCACAGGGGTGAAAATTGATAAAATTTAAGTGATTCGCGCCCAACACGAAACTCATATTGTGTTCGTCCAATGCTGAATTTTCCGATCTACATGAGTATTCGCTTTCGTTCAAATAAACGCTTTTTTTATTAAGGCTGTGTAATGTGTATATGCCTACATACATTGTTTAGTTCAGTGTTTTCCAATCATTGTTTTGCCATGTCCCGGTCATTTTCACATTGCCTTTTCGTGCCCCATCTATTTTTAAATTCAAGCCGGTTTCATTAGATTAAAATATATATATTTTAATAATTATTAATTAGGAAATTACGAGTAGTAACTTATAAACTTAACCAGCGTTTCCCAATTGCCGGGTCGCGACCCGGTGCCGGACCATCAAAATAAAATACTGGATCGCAACATTCTCCTTGTTTAATAATAAAATACCTACCTATATAATCAACATTCAACATTGAAAAAACAGTCGTAAGCCATCTGAAATCATGTCATTATTTTACCTTACAAGTCGACGAAAGTACAGACATATCCGATAATGCCAATCATAATACAAAACATGATAAATAAACATATCATGTTTTGTAAAGTATTAAAAATACAATATTGATAAATGTGAATTATTTAATCTAATTAATATTTATTAAAGTATATATATTTTAATCTAATGAAACCGGCTTGAATTTAAAAATAGATGGGGCACGAAAAGGCAATGTGAAAATGACCGGGTCATGGCAAAACAATGATTGGAAAACACTGAAATAAACAATGTACGTAGGCATATACACAGCCTTAGTAAAAAAAGCGTTTATTTGAACGAAATTGCTAGCGAATACTCATGTAGATCGGAAAATTCAGCATTGGACGTATAAAAAGTAGCATAATACGTATCACCGAGGTATAATATAATATTATAGGGTTTTCCCTATAATATTATAGTATACCTACCTTACGCTATTGTATATTTATCAAACTTAGTTACCCATAAAAATCGATAACATTACATGTATACTATTTTCCTCCTATCTACATGTTTTAATGTTATAAGAGGCCTAAGTACAAGGCCGGTGATAATATTCGTAAATAGCTGTTATGTAGGCCATGAAGACGTCAAAAATGCTCTAGAAAGTAATGTAAGAAATTTTCATGATTTAAAGGATTCCGCACCCTTAGGGAGACCCTATAACTAACACTTCACTGTCTGTTTGTATGTCACCAGGCCATGTAGCCTGAAATAAATGGTTTTTATTTTATTTTATTTATTTATTTATTTATATCATAAGAACCACGATAGCCAGACAGTTGCAATTTTTACAATTGATGTATTCCAGTTGCCGTTATAACAACAATTATAGGTATAAGGAGAAGTGGAGTACCATACAACAAGTCGTGATTTTTGCGCAAGGCCGACTCGCTTACGGTTTTTGTGAATTTGGGAAATATGCACATGTCGCCTAAAACATTTTCATGTAAAAATGTTGCCAAGACGAGTCTACATAGCTGTGAAAAAGTTATCAGATCTCATGTAGAGCGAAGATTTTCGATCTATGCGCCCTTACCAGGCCTAACTTCACACACTCTACATTTCAGTCAAAACGTGATGCTTGGCCGTCTTATTTCACACACTTACGGGGTTATTCGACATAAAAATCTAAAGTATAATAGCTACGACATTCAAACTTTGTATGTTTCATATTTTTACTGGTGTCATTATATTATCTTGAAATTTTCAACTATTTAGCATCATCCAAAGCAAAGTTACGAGATTTAAAAAAAGTTTTTTTTTTGATTCGAGAAAAGGTAGATAGTGCTTGCGCTTCACTTGGATCGTCTTGGCGGGGTCCGACCGTGCCCCCAGATTTAGCGCAAACTAGTGAATTACGTCTTGGGTCCAAAGTTGAACCCACCACAACCCCCACTCCCCCGAAACGTACCCACAACTACAGTTCAAGGCTAATGGAGATGTAACGTAGTTATAAACTGTGTTTGTTTGTAACCTCAAAGTATGTTTTATGGTAAATTTCCCCCAATTACGTTAACAAGTTAAGTAAACATGATTGTGTTTACATAAATTACGCGATTTATCTGTAGGTTGATAGATTTTAGAATCTGCTAGAATAAGGGCCACGGCAAACTTTTTGTGTTTTACATTTTGTAGTTGAAAAATAGAACATACTGATTTCAAAAGTACACGTCATACAAAATGTCGGTGGAGCAATATCCGGTAAAATCGGTGGAATAATCGTCTTAATTACAAGTAGGCCGTGGACGAGATCCCTAATGTGTGCAAATTGAAACAAGAATTTGAATAGTAATTCTACTTCACAATGTACATTTTATTTTCTACTTTGTGATGTAGATGCAAAAAAACACGGCAAAGGAAAATCGTGAGGAGATCCGCATATGGTTGGACCTTAACTTATTGACCAGCCATTCCGAATCGGCCGGACATGTTACGAGTATGAGAAGACCATATTATGTGCTGGGCAACTGTGCGACATTTAATAGATATTCCTCAAACATTTCACATATAGGACTGGCGCAGGACCGACTTTTAAGATTATAAGTGGAACTACAGTAGGGTCTTGCTAATCCGGACTCCCACGTGTTCAGTGATCGCTGTAATCCGGCCGGCGATTCGCGGGGGAGGCCCGATACCCTATCGGTATCGGTAGGTGCGGGCTGTCATGAGCCAATGCGCGGTCAGTCTTTTGTTTATCGCCTTTCGTCATTCGTGTAATACGTAGTGTCAATTAAGCGCACTCGCTAATATCATGGCGCCGCCACGTAAACTTTCGACATTGACAATAAAAGACAAATTACAGATTATAGAAATGTTAGGTAAGGTGACAGCTACCCTATCATTGCGCGGTTTGGTATTAATAGGCAGGTCAACTGTAGGCGACATAAAAAAACAAAGACAAACTCTTGAAGTTTGTTAGCCTAACAGAACATGGTACATTTTGTCTTTATGCTATAATTTAAAAATTTATTAAAGAAACTAAGGTTAAACATGTGTTTTATTAACAATAAACGCCTCAATAATCCGAAAAGGGTCTTGTTTTTGCCTCTCCGGATAAACGAGTGCCTAATCCTTCGGATTAATAGGGCATACTTCATAGTTTAATCAGTAAATATCCATAGTAGCGCTATAACTTTTGTATAAAATTTTTTTTTTTTTTGAAATTTTTGTAAAAAAATATGAAAAAAATATATATTTCTAGAATGAGAAAAGGTAGTATAATCATATTATCCCAAAGTTATAGTGACTGCTCTTTTTACACCCTTTATAAATATATTATACATATTTGTTTATTATATAGATAAATATTTGTGTATTACAATGTTGTAAATAAATATTTTTTATACAGGTATATGTATGATTATTATTTTAGTGCATAATATTTAAATTGTGATTTTAGCGTTAGAACTGTTTTATTTCTAAGTAGTTAAAGATTCATATTTTTCTTTTGTTTTTGTTTTTCTTTTTCCTATGCCAGGGGTTGCTTGGAGGAAATCGCTTCATAGCGATAAAGCCGCACTTTGTGTTAATTTTTATGTTTTACTGCATATTTATTTTGTGTGTGTGTTCTTTTTTTGTTTTGGACATAATAAAGTATATATTCATCCATTCATCCATTCATAGTTGGTGCATATTGCAAAAGTCCATTAATGGTGAAACGATTTATCAATCAGTTCATTATTACTGGGCATCTGACTGGTGACTAATGGAGTACGGTATATCTACCACATTTGAAGATTCATTTCAATTACACTGTAGACTATGCTAATATCGTAATACCAACCATCGCGCCAAAGTGTATCTTAATCCAACTGTGTCACGACGTAACCGCACCGCTGCTGCTAGCGACAACTCAACCGCATCGCAGCTACAAGCGACGACAAAACCGCATCGCAGCTACAAGCGACGACACAACCGCATCGCAGCTTCTAGCGACGACGCAACCGCATCGCAGCTACAAGCGACGACACAACCGCATCGCAGCTACAAGCGACGACACAACCGCATCGCAGCTTCTAGCGACGACGCAACCGCATCGGAGCTACTAGGGACGACGCAACCGCATCGCAGCTACTAGCGACGACACAACCGCATCGCAGCTTCTAGCGACGACGCAACCGCATCGGAGCTACTAGGGACGACGCAACCGCATCGCAGCTACTAGCGACGAGACAACCGCATCACAGCTTCTAGCGACGACGCAACCGCATCGGTGCTACTAGGGACGACGCAACCGCATCGGTGCTACTAGGGACGACGCAACCGCATCGCAGCTACTAGCGACGACACAACCGCATCGCAGCTTCTAGCGACGACGCAACCGCATCGCAGCTTCTAGCGACGACGCAACCGCATCGGAGTTACTAGGGACGACGCAACCGCATTGCAGCTACTAGCGACGACTCAACCGCATCGATACTTTGACGGAACTACAACGCAACCGCAAAACGCGCGCCGCAGTGATTCTACCACAGTTTAACTGCGTTTTATGGCGTCGACGTTTCGTCGCGTGTTTCGTTGTGTTTCGTGTTTTCAAAGGCCCTCATATAAGTGTTTTGCTCATTTGTAGTCAGAGATCGAAAGTGATTATTCAATTGAATAACAATTAAGTTACTGCCGAACTTCTTTATAATTATTGCTATCAAAATTACAAGATCGGTGCGTATCCGTGCTCTACATTATCCAAGCATTTTAACGAATAAGTCAATAACCTTTTATCAAATTAACGGTAAAGCTAACTATCGCTCTTTTAAGCCATCATATTAGTATTACTATAAAACAGATTGTAGTAGTTACTTTTGGTACCTCGACCTTTTCCTAGAAAACACTCAACATATTCATGTAGGAATTCAAATATGTACGTAACAATGTACTGCGGTCTAATATGCTCGTAAACATTTACTAATACTGAAAGAATTTAATATATCCGAGTATATTTACTGTTCCCGCCCACTATGAGATTATTAAAATACAGTATAATAAAATTGATAAACTATTGATATTTATTTGAATACCTAAAAAAATATTTGTATATCAAAATTGTTTTATATGGAAATTTGAAATAACAGAGTGTCTCTGTGCTAATTTTCATTTCGAATACCTAACTAATTGTTTTTAATTGTGCGGATTGCGCGGAAAGAATCATACCTAAATTATATCTAAAGTTCATATTATACTTTACATTTTGTAATTTGTATCACACTGAATTTAATTTGATACAAATGCAAAACAAAGCTCATTATAATGTAATCATCAATATAACTTATTTACCAGACAATAAATAAAAACAATGACTAATTAATTTGGTAGAACTGGGGCCTTACCACGAGGTCTTATAGTAGTATTAATTTAACATTACTTATGAATTTCGTGTAAACAAATGTGATCTCTATATAAACAGGTGATTTATGGGTCATATAGGAAGCCGAATATAGTGCGAAGAGAAGGACGCGTAGAGCAATTTTGTTTTGGCACCTCATATAAATTACTTGCCATAACTCGACAAATCGCGATTACAAATGTCCACAAAAGTTACAAAACAGATGATGTTCAATTTTTCAAATTTTATTTGGAAATACAACTTTTCATTTTCACTATAATTTTTCTCAGTTTTGTTTACAACAATTAAATACCAGTAGTATTAGAATTAGAAATTGTTTCTTATTTCCGCAACATTTAATATTTTAAAGGAATTAAGAAAGCTTTTGATATTTTGTGGAACGTCAAATGTGGAGAATTAAGCTCTCAAGAACGTTAAGCTGGATAAGGATAAATAGCTAACTTTCCGGCGGCCCTTTTGTTCTGAAGTGGAGCTCTTTGCTGTATTTTCCCTTTACCGAAATAGAACTCGACAAAGCCAACGGAGTTTTATTAAAAGGCACTAAGCTGAAAATTAGAAGTGCAACACCTAGTAAGTGCTGAAATGCTAAAGAGCGTAACAGCTAAGACTGGTACTATTATCCAGAATCTAGTTCAAGGAAGGATAAGGATCATTTTGGACAACGAGGTCAAGCAGCCGGCCAACGATTAATAGTTTTAAAGAGTAATTTAACAGAAATATGTTTATTTTTATTTCAACTAGTGATCCTCGAAAATTCTTGCCATAATTTGACTTTCTCTACAATCCTTAATAGTTTTTTTTTTCGTTGGCCTGCAATTTGACTTTGTGGCCCAGATTTGTTGGGAGCGTGATCCGTGTCCTATGACTTTTGAATCGACGCTCGTGTATTCGATTTTCAACTGTATTTTCTTCGGACTTCAAGATTCCGGATCATTTAGTCCCAGCCTAAGATCATAATATAAGGAGGCTATAAAATGAACAAAAATAAAATAGATAAAGATTTAAATCGTTAGATACTCGTATGATTTAATAGATACTAGTGATTTTTTTTTTGTATTGTTTTTGTTGTTTGATGATTAACGTTACTATGATTACGATAACTATATCGGTGTTAAGCAAAAAGACAGACGTTTTTACTCTTGTCTTCTCTTTATAAAATGATACAATTTGGAAGGCCCTTTCATCATCAAATATATGTGTACTACACCGAGGTATGGACTCCATGCAAAGATGCCCTTTTTCTTGTTACAAAATATACATGCTGAATTTTTTATGAGCATGGTAAGCGAAATTAGAAACAATAAGGAATAAATAGGGCTTCCGAGCATGATTCCGATAAAAACTGAAACTACACCATTAGGTGTTTCCAATCTCTAGCCAAAAATTTAATTAATGCTCTCCTGATTTAGGAAAAAAAACGCAGCCTGTATTATACCATTCGATGTTGGTAATAAGGAATAAATTCTGGACAATTTCTTTCCAGAATTCATTATTCGTCCATACGAAAACTTAAGGAAAATTTTGTTTCAATAAAAAACACTTGTTGAATATTTATCTCGGAATTAGGACATTGCATAAAGGCAGTTTAATATATATAACGATTCAAATCGCAGAAAAAAGAAACTAAACCATGAAAAATTATTATTATTTAAGGTTATAATTACGTTAACGAGTAAAAACCTGATCTGGATCTGCTGGCGGAGTGGGAGTTGTCCGGGGGGGAGTCCGGCAGCGGGCGCTTGCGGCGGAGGCACGAGTCGCGCCAGCGGCACAGGATGGCCGTGCGGAAGTAGGCGCGGAACCTGGGGGACATTCAATGAAAGTGAAAAAAAATTAATGTCAAATGTCAAAGTTTCTTTTTTATTCAGAATAAATTTTACAAAAATCTTTTTTGAACGTAGTCAATTTTTTTTATTCAGGATGAATTTTACAAAAGCGTTTATGAACGAAGTATTTTTTTTTTATTCTGGATGAATTTTGCAAAAATGTTTTTTAACGTCGTTTCTATATGATGCCTGCTACTTGTAAGGGAACTAGCCCAGCGAGAAGAACTGGCGTAAAAAACTGGAATGGTGCCACCTTTTACCAAAAATATGTAAAAGTGCGTTTTTTATATATATAATGATCATTTTATATTTACATATAAAATGATCAATACTAAAACTAAATAATAAGTACATTATTTATTTCCAAGATGTGCTGTCATTCACTAACTTTGTAGTATATAGGTATATGCTTTTGCAAATTCTCTTTCTTTTTTTTTCTGTCGAGAAACATTAATAACATTAATAAAGTTGTTCACTTTTAAAAGTGATACGAAACGTAGTTTTATCTGTCAACTAGGTTCTCAAGTAGAGGTTTTGATCGAGATTGTTTTATTTGTACGGGCTTAAGATATCCTGGGTCCTAACCTCGAATAATGTCGAATGTCAGTCGTACGAGCGGTGACATAATGTTCAAACGATTACGTAATTGTCAATTATCACTGCTAACCCCTTAGTTGTTCTGAAGCGTTCTACCGAAACAATTAGTGTGTTAAATTGGCTATTACGGACAGGTAGTACAGACACAGAAAATCTGAAGCTGGGTAACGTGTTCTGGCAACGTGACTATCTCTGTCACGAGTTACGGGGTAAAGCTAAATTTCTATTCCTATCAAAACATATAATATATTAATAGTCGTTACTGTCTCATTGCTGGGGAAAGGCTACCACTGGACAAACTTTTTTTTAAACGTATCTTTTATCGTCGTCTGTTTTTTATTATAAAACGCGTCTAGCTCGTCGCGCCACCAGCTTTTCTATGACCGTCCTTTGTTTCATCCTTTTTTGCGAAGTCGGGTTATAGTTTTTTAAACTTTTATTTTATTTTACATTTTTCTGTTTCCACATAAACTATAACATTATATTTCCACTAAACTAACGTTAAATTAACACATAGAAGGTAACTAAACAACTCCTAAATACTATTTGTACGACCGCATTTGAAACGTTCGTTTTGAATTTCACATTAAAATATAATCATTAATTAAAAATTTAAATACATATTTGTAATGTGCTTGCCAAGACCTATCTTTTGATACCAAACACGATACAATTATCTTAATTTAATTTTTTTTGGAGATAGTTTTTGAGGTATAATTTTCAAAATCCAAATTTTTTAAAAAAATTATATAGCCTATGTTACTCGCGGGACCACTACAAATCGATTGACACCTTATTTATTAAAATCGGACCAGTAGTTTAACCGCTACGAGGGAACATACATACATACATACATACAAACATACATACATAGACTGCCAAAATCATTACCCTTCCTTTTGGCTTCGCCGAAGTCGGGTAAAAAGAATAGAAAAAAAATAATACATTTATGGGGCTCTCCGTATTTAGAACTGATATACATTTTTTTTTCATCAAATCCATACGTGTGAGGTACGAGTATCTTTGGATAGGTCTTCAAAAATGATATCGAAGTTTCTAATATTTTTCTAAACTGGATATGTTTCGTGAGTGACGCCCCCTGTAACTTCCAAAATAAGGGAATCGTGTAAAATTAATGAGTGAGTGATAATACTTTAGGGTCTATTATGCCTCCTATGTAGAGTATACTGTGAAAGTACCAGCGCTGAAAGACTTACTTTTGACTTTTATGTAGATATGTATGAGAAATGCCCCAACATCATTAGTATTACCATACAATAATTTAAAAAAGTACCTCTTTAGCCTATAAAAGATGCAAACATTCATCAAAAATTCGTTTGAACGAGATATAATAATTAGTTTTTTTTAATACGTTATAAATTGTAAACCATATTTTACCTTTCATTCAATCAACTCAAATATACAAATAAAGAAAACATTTAATTTCACAAACATGTACCTTACATAATGTAACTTGCTACGGAAGTCTACGAGACAGACTCGCCGCTTGTAATTATAAATAAATTAAAATAATTAATAAATATTATTTTTGTCACACTATTGACAAATGTTACATAGAAGCATATTTTTAATGATAAGAACTTTGTCTTAAGTCTGTATTTGATACAGCACCTTTGGTGGATAAATATTATTACAGAAAAATAATATAGCAACTAAAGAAATAATAAAGACGTTTTTTAATATTTAACAAAAAAAAATTTTGTAAGTTTACGTCGAATTAAGGCTAATGTGTGATAATGCTTTAGTGTGTATGGGTCCCGTATCTATAAGTACCAGCGCTGAAAGCGTTTCTTTTTTTTAAATGATTGTATGGGGAAATTTATGATGTTGATTTCTCACAAAACATGAAAGTCAAAAGTAAGTCTTTCAGCGCTGGTACTTTCCCAGTATAATCCACATAGGAGGCACATACAAACCCTTAAGTATTATGGCTCATGTACATCTTGTATAATTAATAAATTACACTTACAAATATATTTTATTTTTATGTTTATCAACTACAAATACCTAGCTGAATATATGTAGTCATCATTCCTATTTGAAGAACTTACTTTGCATTCATCCAGTAATATATGATCGGGTTGACCATCGCGTTGGCCATGGCCAGCCAGTAGAAGCCCAGGTACACGTGCTGGACGTACTTCATGTACAGGATCGACGGGTTGAAGTGGGTGTAGATGAAGTAGGAGTGGTACGGCAACCAGCAGATGCCAAAGATCACTATCACTAGGATGAACATTTTCACCACCTGGGGACAAAGAGTAGTAGAAAGTAGTATTATACAGGGATGAAATGGATTTAAAATTTCGGATACGTAGTTCTTCCGTAGTTTTTGAGTGATTTGAGCTGTTTATGCAGCGCACTCAATGTCCCCAAATGTAATTAATTTTTCCGTTTTTGCAACATTTCTCACTGACGCTTCGCTCCTATTGGTCGCAGCGTAATGTTATATAGCCTAAAGCCTTCCTCTATAAATGGACTATCCAACAAACAAAGAATTTTTCAAATCGGAACAGTAATTCCTGAGATTAGCACGTTTAAACAAACAAACATATTCTTCCGCTTTATAATATTAGTATAGATTTCGGTTTATCCATTTGTTTCTATGGGTTAGTATTACATGTTTGACAAAAACTTAAGGATTAGTAGGATTTAGGATTAGTATAAAAAAGTATTTAAAGATTAAATAACTATAGGTATTAATATATTAATAAATGCTAATTACAAAGTGTGTTTGTTGGTTATGTTGGTAAACTGTTTGACCAATTTAAATATATTGAAAACCTCTTTTTTAAGTCGGTGAAAAATATAATTAACAAGAGAATGAAGACCAAAACCGTAATAGACTTCGTAAGCAATTATTAAAAATGGAAAAATGGAAAATATGCCCTGAACAATTTAATTACCTACTATTGTCTAAAAAGGGGTATTTAGGCCGCGTTTCACCAAGCAATGTTAAAGTTAACGCCATGTTAAAATACCATTCCATCTCATTCATTGACAGGAAATACGAGAGGGATACCATGATATTTAACATGGCGTTAACTTTAACATTGCTTGGTGAAACACGCCCTTAGTCCCGACATTTCACCAACGCTTGTTAGCGGGTCGTTAAAATACCGTTCATTGACAGGAAATACGAGAGAGATAATATGATATTTATATAATGATTTAACAAACAGTTTAACGAAACTAGGCCTCAGTAGTTTGTTATTATATTATGCTAAGAAATATAAATACTGTATAGTTACTTACCTAAACATAGGCTTAAACCTTTTAACCTTAAAAATTACCTCGCCAACAATATTTTTACTCATTCGTCTCACGCGGTCTACTTAATGTTTATTACCTAATCTCAACTCAATATAACAAGTACTTATCGAGCTACGTGCCTTATTACCTGTGTCTGTTTTATTAGCTACATATAACATATATGACAACTTATAATATTAAGCTCAATATAATAATATAATTCATATTCCTTGTAACTTTATTGTAACCGGCGCTACCAATATAATATTTGAATCTAATATATTGCTTTATTAATTTGTAATTTTAATGCACAATGGGCTCTACTTACTCCACAGTGTGTGTCGTCTTGAGGTTAAAGGACTTAAACAGCAGATAATAAGGTTGACTTTATCTACAAATCGACCCCTATTGGGGGTCGCAGCTGTTGAACGTAGAGTTTAAAACCCCATAAAAGTTTTACTAAACTTTTAACACTCAGGAGGAAAAGTAGTAAAGTTACAATAGTAACGATCATGTTAATACAAATGTAAAAATAATAATTGTAAATATTAGAATAAAATACGTTTTTACTTTTATTATTTAGTAGATTTGCCCGCAAATCCGCCCGCCTAAAACAGTACTAACACTTTTTAGAAATATTTAATAGCCTATGTATTATTCTAGAATGTCAGCTAAAAAAATGTTTGTATATAAGTATTACTAAAATTTTATTAACATTGGTCCAGACGTTTGCGCGTAAAAAATTAACAAACACACACAAACTTTTGCCATATATATAAGTGTCGTTTAAGTTTCATTGCACTTTTACCTGACCTCTCTAGACGCTGTACGAAATTCATAAACTACATAATGCATATCTATCTCCAGTAATAAATTAGTTAAGCCTTTCAAGTCAAGAGAATTATGAGGTACAAGTCTCTCAGAGAGATTTACTTCAAAATTACTTTTTCATTAGACACTTATCCACAGATTAAGTCACAGTAACCGGCACTAGCATTTATGGCCAGTAAAATACAGAGCCAAATAAGCTATTTGAGCTCTAGGTTTTACAAATAATACATAAATAAACTAACGTAGGATGTTAAGTTTCTTGTGTCCGCTAGCGATGGTTATTGCCGTCCATTTTATTATTTACTTTGTGCTTCCCTTGAGAAACCCGAAGGCTTGTTACCTTTAAATCTTGCAAAAGTAAACTTAGGGAGTAACCGCCAAAAACCAAATAAAACAGTAGAGCAATTTAAAGTTTTACAATTCATATGTTACAGGGTGTAAAAGAGTCACTATAACTTAGTGAAAGGAAAACAATTTTTTTTTACTATTTCTTATTTTCCTGTCGCAAGAATAACAAAAAAATAAAGAGGAAAGGAGTTTCGGTTTTTGTCACGTCGCGCGTCGTCAATGTCTTTTAGGAAAATCACTAGCTTCTTCAAGAAATGTTTTTGGTTTGTAAAAAAAAACTGAATTGGTAATGGAATACGTGAGAAGTAGGGTCACCTAGGGCAGGAAGTGAAAATTAATAAAAGTGATCACGTACTTTCGGTCCTACCTAACCTCCTAACCTTTAAAATTAGGTTAAGTAAAATCAAATAAGTTTGTCAAGTAACAAAAACAGTAGGTACGAGAAGTAATTATAATAATTATAAATTATTATTTACTTACAAAGTCCCGATTTAACCGACGCATGTTAGTGCCAACGGCTTGTTAAAATACCATGCATTCTCATTCATTGATAGGAATTACGAGAGGAACACATGATATTTAACGAAGGATTAACTTTAACATTGCTTGGTGAAACACGCCTTCAGTACCGATTTCACCAACTCGTTAGTGTTAACGGCTTGTTTAAATGCCATGCCTTCTCATTCATTGACAGGAAATACGAGAGGGATAACATGATATTTAATAAAGGATTAACTTTAACATAATAATATTTTGTTGGTGAAATTGGCACTTAAAAGAAAACCGGCCGTTTTTCCACACAAAAACATCTACGCGAGCCCTGTTTCCTCTCTGGATAGTTTCACTAGAGTAACAATTTTTTCCGAAGTATCTATGCATACTCGTACGTCCCTATTCATTTCTTTAAAAAAATATATTTAAAAGACGTTTAAAAACCAATAAAATATGGACAGATTTTCGGTATCTCATACGAGGAAATTAAATTTCAACGTATAATCTTACCTTATGTGTTTGATTTTTTACCCTACGGCCAGCCTTTTCACAATAAAAAAAAATATCGGGGATAAATCCACTTTTCCTTCAATCAAAGAAGTACAATAAAAATACGTTCCGTCGATTTATTTCACCCATACTAATAAAAAATCCGAGTATTTACTCAACACAGACCTGATTTATAAAGCGTAATTCAACTGAGATTGCGCTGAACTGCGCAATCGCCAATTAACGCTTGCCGCGCTAAGCATTGACCAATAAACGTTCGATATTTTTTTTATTCTAGATGAACGGGTATTGTGAATAACCTAGTTTATTATTTAACATTCCTGCCTTTGAAATCAGTTTTATCTTCAAGCTGGTCATTCTACGCCGCTCTTCGCAGCCTACTTCTGGCCTTTTGGCTTTATAGTAAAAACGTCGCTGAAGGCTTTCACTTTTTTTATGTTGATTACTTTTACTATACCCTATTGTTCTGTATATTGTATTGTGTCTGGCCTTTTGGCCCTATGGTCAAAACGTCGCTGAAGGCTTTACATTTCATTTTTTATATGTTCATAACTTTTACTATACCCTATTGTTTTGTATATTGTATGGTGTCTGGCCTTTTGGCCCTATGGTAAAAACGTCGTTGAAGACTTTACGTTTAACTTTTTTTATGTTCATAACTTTTACTATACCCTATTGTTCTGTATATTGTATTGTGTCTGGCCTTTTGGCCCTATGATCAAAACGTCGCTAAAGGCTTTAACGTTTCACTTTTTTATGTTCATTACTTTTAATATACCCTATTGTTTTGTATATTGGATTGTGTCTGGCCTTTTGGCCCTATGGTAAAAACGTCGGTGAAGGCTTTACATTTCATTTTTTTATATGTTCATAACTTTTACTATACCCTATTGTTCTGTATATTGTATGGTGTCTGGCCTTTTGGCCCTATGATCAAAACGTCGCTAAAGGCTTTAACGTTTCACTTTTTTATGTTCATTACTTTTAATATACCGTATTGTTTTGTATATTGTATTGTGTCTGGCCATTTTGGCCCTATGGTAAAAACGTCGCTGAAGGCTTTACGTTTCACTTTTTTATGTTCATTACTTTTAATATACCCTATTGTTTTGTATATTGTATTGTGTCTGGCCTTTTGGCCCTATGGTAAAAACGTCGCTGAAGGCTTTACATTTCACTTTTTTATGTTCATTACTTTTACTATACCCTATTGTTTTGTATAATAGTATGTGTTGTGAGATTATGATGATCAGAATTAAAAAACTATTTCTCTCTCACTAACCCTAGATCGCAAAGCCCTGAGTAGGGGTATGTACCTTTCTTTTGCTCCGTATGGAGTCCAGCTGCCTCTGCGTCAGTTCCCCAATAGACCGGGAGCCCCACAGCACCCTCCCCATCGCGGAGTAGAAGAACGTCATGCCCAGCATGGGGACCGCGTACGTGATCACGAAGAACAGGACCTGGTAGCTGTGAAACATAAATTATATTAGTAACTTATATAAATGATATGTATGTACGCTTCATACGTACGTCAATCTAACTCCGTGATATATATTTGAAGAATTTGTGTAACAGATATAACTCAGTGGAAACATAATATAAAATTATTTTATAAAATATCAAATATCTTAAATATGTGTATAGCACAAATACTATACACATATTTAAGATTTTTATTATAGAAAACCTAGACAAATTGAATACACATCCTGGAATACAGAAAGCTTTTTGTTACCCCGGCGACCTCCAGCTTGAGTACGCTTAACCACTGCGCTACAGAGATCATCAAATCTGAAGTATGATCAAATAGCCAACCCACACTGCAAGGTAGCGGCGCTGTATTTTTAACCGAATTAAAAAAAAGGAGAAAGTATGTACTACTCAATTCGTCGGAATACTTTTTATATGTATACATATGTTCACCGATTACTCAAAGACGCCTGGACCGATTTGCAAAAAATTTTTTTTATTTAACAAGATCTGACGATCTGACTATCTTTGAGAAATGTATGGGCTGATTTTTCAATCGTCAGATAACTTTTGTCAAAGGAATATATATGTGACTGGCAGTTTTTGTATGGAACAAATGTCAAAGTCACATGTTTATTCAACAGATAAAAGTTATCTAAAGGTGCGATTCCACCGGTGTTCTGAACTGTTGCGAACATTGTGCGTAACAGATGTTTGTTCCGGTGGACTCGCTAACGCAACATTAACAAATTGGAACACAAACAAATTGACACAGCTGGAATTCTGAAAAAAATGTTGGCTAACAAATGTTATGAACATATTATAATAATTTGAAAAATCGGCAATTAGACGTAAAGATCACTTTTTTAAAAGTTGTAATATAGCCATTTACAACGTTACAACTTTACAGCAGGCATGTTCGCCAGTGAAATTCAAAAAATGGTTATTGTTTTGCTACGTAACTAAATTACAGACGATTGCCTGATCGAGTGAAGGCACGAAGGAACGCAACGAGGTTGTATGAAAATAGAGCGACTTTGAATGTAAATCACATTTTAAGTCGCTTTATTTTCATACAACCCGATTTGGTCGCCCACACGCTCCGTTGACGTAGAACGTCTATGAAATTACATTTTATCGCCAATAATTGAATACTAATGGCATATAGCTCGATTTGGAATAGTGGAAAGTGTAAATAAAAGATGTGTGTTAGTATTGTGAACATGAATTTCCATCAAGAACAAACTACTGTTTGTTCATTCAATCAGTGAATGAATAGAATCTGGTACATTTTGCCGGGTTCACACAAAACCAATAATAAAATACTATCTTCATAGATATCCATTTTATATTTTAACTCTTAATTGGTAGCATCCAGAAAGTATTATATATATTTTTAGATTATTATATTAATTTCACTTCATCACATCACATACGAGTACGATACGAGTACTACGCTTAATTAATTTACATAATCTTGAAATAACCTTTTTCGTCTATTTTGTTGATTAAATTTTTAAATCCCGTGAACTGAAATTTTCTTTTTACCCGACTTCGGCGAAGCCAAAAGGAAGGGTAATGATTTTGGCAGTCTATGTATGTATGTATGTATGTATGTATGTATGTATGTATGTATGTATGTATGTATGTATGTATGTATGTATGTATGTATGTATGTATGTTTGTATGTATGTATGTATGTTCCCTCGTAGCGGCTAAACTACTGGTCCGATTTTAATAAATGAGGTATCAATCGATTGGTGATGATACCGCGAGTAACATAGGCTATATAAATTTTCAAAAAATTTTGGACTTTGAAAATTATACCTCAAAAACTATCTCAAAAAAAAAAAATTATGATAATTGTCTCGTGTTTGGTATCATAAGATAGGTCTTGGCAAGCACATAACGAATATATATATAAATATTTTATTAATTATTATATTTTATCATTAAATTCAAAATAAACGTTTAAAATTCGGTCGTACAAGTAGTATCTAGGAGTTGTTTAGTTACTTTCTATGGGTTAATTTAATGAAAATATAATGTTATATTTGATGTGGAAACAGAAAAATATAAAATTAAATAAAAGTTTAAAAAACTATAACCCGACTTCGCAAAAAAGGCTGAAACAAGAAAATAAATCAATTTGAAATCCAGAAATGCATAGGTACAAAAATGGTCAAGGTAGAGCCGAGGTCGGACCCGTATAACAAATCAAAAATTATAATATTCGTCTGCTTTTGCAATTATACAATCCCAATAGCGGGTACGACCACGGCTCTACCTTGACCATTTTTGTACCTATGCATTTCTGGATTTCAAATTGATTTATTTTCTTGTTTCAGCCTTTTTAGACCCCTTTTTTGCGAAGTCGGGTTATAGTTTTTTAAACTTTTATTTTTTGATATAACTTTGTTTATTCATAAATAAATTAAATTCATTTGTTTTAGTGTCCTCTGCCACAATTTTTTTTGGAGCGATGCAGTCGTTTCGAAAATGCTACTAACGCACGTTTGTCGCATTTGCAACGAGCTACAGAAGCGCTCGATACTAACTGCGACTGTATTGATGCAAACGCGCGACCCTGTCGTACGACATAGGTGAAATAATGGAGGGACTAAAGCGCGTTATTATCGCGACAGAAATGCGACGGTAAAGCGTTTGCATCGCGACAGAAGCGCGTCGGTATCGCGTTGGTATCGCGTTTGTATCGCGACAGAATCGTGGTTACGTGGGCGATGCGATGCAACAAAAGCGGAAGAGTTTGTTTGTTTGTTTGTTTAAGCGCGCTAATCTCAGGAATACTTGTCCGATTTGAAAAATTCTTTTTTTGTTGGATAGTCCATTTATAGAGGAAGGCTTTAGGCTATATAACATTACGCTGCGACCAATAGGAGCGAAACGTCAGTGAGAAATGTTGCAAAAACGGGGAAATTTATTCACATTTGGGGACTTTCGTTGCATGCGCTGCATAAACAGTTTAAGTTAAGCAAAAAACCACGCGAATGAAGTCGCGAGCACAGCTAGTTAGTGTATATTTATGATAATTCTATTCAAAATTGCAACTGCACTACCTTTAGTGTAGTTTAATTTAGGTAATGCCTCCACGGTTCCCCTCCCCGTTCCCTCGCCCCCCGTGTCCCACCATCGCCCCCCACATGAATCCCACACGGTTACGAATCATAAATCATGAGATAAGCTCAACAGTTGTAATTGCCTGAAACGATTAATCTAATTACTGCCCGCTTTCATGTACTTCGTTAAATATTTATTCGGTTCTTAAATTTTGAGTGATGCGGGTGTAAAAAGAACAGGATTGATGGGATATGATTATATTACCTTTTTTTTTTTTGGAAATGTATTTATGTTTTACAAAAATAAAATACACTTATATAAGATTTTTATCATATATTATACACAGTTAACACACATCCATGACCCAGGAACATTGAAACCTTTGTTTTGTTACCTCGATGGGATTCGAACCCGGAACCTCTCAGTCAAGCACCAACGTGCTGAACCACGAAGAGGTCGTCAAAATGCCTATGCTTACATATTTGGTTCTAGGTCTTTTCATTTTTATTAGTTGGTCAATCTGGATCTAGACTCCGATCTTAATACAATTTTTAAACGGTGCACGTGATATGAAAATACAGTAATACTAGGTGGGACACCTTTCATTTATCTCTTCAACATATTATATTAACTATAAACAAAATTATTTATGTTTTTGTCAAGCAGTAATCGAACTAATAACGATGAATTATGCTACTATGCTGAGAACACCCGCGATCAGATTTCAAGCAAAATAAACACACACACACACACAGTTACGTAACACAAATTTATATTATAGTACCCCCCTGTTTTGGGGATAAAAATACCCCCACATAATTTTCTTGTCTACAAGCAAACAATATGAACGGAATTAACTTACGTTTATGCTGACATTTAATTACCTGTACAAAATTATGTTTATGTTGATACGTGGGCTGCAGCTTGTTTGAAAACAGCCATTTTTCGGAACATCAAAACTTGCGTAAATTCGTTAAATTATTTTGTTCCGGGAACGTTTACGATACTGCTTTACATGTTTGTTCGCAAGATTCTCCCTGTATAAAGTTCAGAGTAAACCAAAACAGTTTTTAAAATGGAGAAGCCCGATCCGTAGTGGGAATACAATTAATTGCTGTATTGATAAATCAGTATTGTGAAGCGTTAACAGAATTCCACAGCAAAAGCAATAATATTCTTCATAAAATTAGCTGAAAACAAAAATAATATTCTTGTTATCATTTAGAGAACGAGAAATATATATTTTTTTAATAGTTATCCTTTTCAATTTAGATAAAAGTACTATTTCTCTACTCAATATTCATAATTCTATACTCGGTAACCGCTAAGCTTAGAGCGAATTCTAGTTTTCGTTTCTGTTAACCTTCAAACCTTTTCGAGTAACTAATCTTAGAATATGTGGGTCTTATCTTTACCACAGAATAAAATATCTATAATCTATATTCTATACTACACAGTGTTATAGTCTACATGCCTACTAAGGTTCACAAGAGATTACGGATGTATGTACACATAAGAGTAAAATATTTAAGCTACACAAAACAATATTTAAATGTCAGTAAAATAATGCAATATTTCAAATGTCGGTTGTCCACCCGTGCATCACTCTCCTTACCTCCAAAGGGATCGAAGAATGATACCTACTGAAATGTGATCATTTTCATTGAACCAATCTTTACAATAAAAAAACTACGAAAAAAAAACAGACTTAACAACCAAAAGCATAAAATAATCGGCCCACCTTTTAACACATCCACAAATTTTCTTTTGTCAGTAAAGGTACAAACACCGACTTCAAAAAGAAAATTAATTGTAACTACATTATAAAAGTATTATTTTATGTTTTTTGGTTGTTAAAGTCAAATAGAAAGGTTTTAAGCGTAGGTACTTTTTTTTTACTTTTCGGTGTCTCGAAGTCTAAGTAAAAGCTAAATCTGTTTCGTAGCTACGATGCTACAGACAGACTGACAGGCACCATATTTATAATTTCCACCTTCTTTTTGTGTCGTGATTCAATTATAAATGCGAAAGTGAAAACTCCTAAATTATCTGTACTGAGACGCTGTTTATGCAGCGCGCGCGAAAGTCCTCAAATATGAATAATTTTCCCCGTTTTTGCAACATTTCTCACTGACGCTTCGCTCCTATTGGTCGCAGCGTAATAATATACAGGGTGTAAAAAGACCGGTCACGATTTCGATCCGAGCCGAAAAACTTTTTTTTTAAAAAAAAAATTTTTTTTTCTTTAATTTATTATTTTTAGTCGCAAGTCTAAACTGTTTGGAACAACATTTTGCATTAAATTCCTATTTTTTATAATTTTTGCCTTAAAACGTAATGAAAAGCGATGCGCGGTCTATTGACCTCCTCAGCTGACTGAGCGCGCGGCGCTCACTCAGAGTACCTACCGACTCCCTACCGTAATTGTAATACATATTGTACCTACAGTCTACACGCGAATACTATAAGCCTTGTACCAAATGTGTTTGTATTAAGTGTTAGGTATTCAACTTGTAAGTTATAAACTAACTCTGGGTTAAAATCTGGTACAACTGGACCTTACACATAGTGTAGTCACCAGCGGACGGATGAATCGTTTTGAACTTGGAACTCCTAGATTGCCTGCATCGTATAGGTATTCGCTCGAATTTGTTATCATGACAAACTAAAACTTTCTCTGTAACAAAACCTGTGTACCTACATACTAACTAACTCTTAATGGCAATCGGCAATCATCGCTTTTTTATGGAAATTACAGAGTCTGTAATTATTAACTGTAATACAGACGATGTATAAAAGCGAAGATTCCTGAAAGATACCTATTTAAAACGTAGTCTACTCAGTCCAAATTCAGATTAATTAAGTAGGTATGTAAAACGACGTCTGTTTACTTACGTGAATGATGTAGCTAGTCGCATCTACAATGTCACGACTCACGTCTCACTTAAACTTTTAAAATTCGTATTTCGATAACAATAGTTCCTAGCAATCCAAGCAGCATAACACAATAATTATCATTAGATGGACACATCACACAACACAACATTACGCTTTCAAACACAATCTACCTATGATGTAAAAAAATACCTAACTAAAAAATAAATCAACCAATATTTTACCTCGAGATATAAACTACAACTGAATTCGAAAATACTTTGTGTCGACGTTTAAAACATACCGACAAACAACTCTTTAGAAAATACTATTTTCTACTTTCTGCTACTTTGTAATAAAGTGCATATTCCCGCGCGGGAAATATGCACACCAAAGGCCTCCCGCGCCGACCGTTGCAAGGGATTGCGGGGCGCGGGGGGCGGCGGGCGAAAGAACCTACTACCTATTAGTGATGTGACCTATGAAAATTAACTTCGACGTAGTCGATATTTTTAAATAATTACTATGTAACTTACTGTTTTACATTCATTCAGCTAAGTTTCTATGAATATCTTTCAGACCACTAATTGAAAATAGATTAATAATGTTTGTAATATTAAGATTTAAAGATGATCTCATTATTACCTAATGCGAGTATACGGTAACTTAATGAAGTATTAAATTTTAAACATTTAATTATTTAACATTAAAATTATTCACGTATGAAAAATAAAATAGGTAGGTAGGTACCTAATAATTATCGATATCCAAATCTATCGATACTTTAAGTGCATTGGGTGCATGCTTAGCATTTTGCGTTTTAGTGCATTGGGTAGGTACATGTTTTGCGTAAATTATTTTTTTCGTAGACAGTTGGCACGTGGCAGTAAAGCCGTGTGGTTAGATTATTATTTTTCCGCGATAATTTTATAATCATCGTTTTAAATGTTTTAATTTTTGTGTTTATTATTACGGTTTCGTTTCTTTTAGGTGTTTCTTTTGTGATTACTAATTAGTATTATTTATTTTTCACTGTTTAAATGTGTTTGTGTGTGACTTTCATTTTTAAATACCTACGCCATACATTTAAGTACCGCGTAAGAAGATTTTAGGTATATTGCAGAGGCATTGAGGATTTAAAACACAACAAGGTTGGTTATTCAGGTTTTTAATACGTCTTTATTCTGTAACTGAATGATGTTTGATCGGTGAATTTTGAAATTGTCGACTTGCTGGTCAATTTAATTGTCCGACCATATTTTTCGTTTGTAAACTAAACTAAGAAGCTACCTACTGTGTCACAATCTCAATTAATTTTAAGTTTTAAATTTAATTTATTAAATAATAATGAGCATTGCGAATGTCGCATAAACAAGCGTCCATAGATATTATTATTATTATAAACGTGTTCTTAAGACGTTATAGTCGCCTCCGCTAACAGGTGGTATAAAGCTTGGCTTGGCGGAGGACGTGGGTTCGATTCCCGCGTTGGAACATCTCCTTATTGTCGACATGAAATATGAACCTGCGGCGTGTTCTCATTGTGGTCAATCGAGTTAGGTAAACCTCCCACTGGGTTATGGAAGTAAAAGGATAAAGAGTGTTCTTGAGTATCGCGGTATTATTAATATTAAAGTATTATCGCCTCAATCGTATAGTGATTCAGAGCATAGCTCTCGACCCGGAGGTCGTGGGTTCTATTCCCACGTTAGAACAAAAGAAAGTATTTTCTTAGTTTACTGATTGTCTGATTAGAAAGATAAACCATGCGTACTGCGTAGCAATGGCATGTAAAAAATCGGCCCTGCGCCTGTTATTTTTCCAGTCGTGTCGGTTAATCGTCCCGGGTTATGGGAGAGTAAAAGGAAGAGAGCGTCCTTGTGTATTGCGCTCACACTTGGGCACTTCTGCGTAGCTGGCCTGGTTTTAACGAAATCGGCCACCTACATCGAAATCGGTGTAAGGAGCATGCAATTTTTAGATTTATTCTATTATGTTTATGTTTATTTAAAAAAAAAAAAAAATAAAAAAAAAAAAAAAAAAACCATTTATTTCAGGCTACATGGCCCATATTATAAATACCTTACAGACTAACATACATACAAAATTTCGGGCGGCATAGGCCCATATTATAAATACCTTACAGACTAACATACATATTATAATTATAACTAAGATTTATCACGTATTATAATCGGCGACGTGATGTGCGCCTCGCTCCGGAGTCTCCCCCGGAATCTTCGGTAGACTACACCCATCGGCCAGAACTCCTCCACCTCGAAGGTCGATAAGCGTTGTGTCGGTACTCTCACCACAAAAGAACTAAAGTTAACTTTATGGCGAGACTCCAGACGCTCGACCCTCAAGTTGAAGGACGTCTTCTTCAAGATGTAGCCCACGATATCCTCGACCTTCGTGGACCAGTGCAGGCGGGACACGTACAGCGGTGTGGTGGGTATTTCACACCGCAGCCGCTGCTCGGGTCCGCAGGGTGCGGTGCCGCGGTGGTTGCGGACGGCGGGCTTCCTCTTCTTTCTTCTCTCCACCAATGTGAAGCCCTCCTCATCACACCTCCTGCTCTCACCCTCGTTAGATCGAGGAGGTTCTGCCTTACGGCTATCCTTAGCCTTGCGACTCTCTTTCACCCCTTTTATCTTCACCCCCTGGGGAGGTGCGGGGGAGCGGGCAGTGACACCCGCAAAACTTTTCTTCTGCTGAGTCGCTGGTTGACTCAGCTTCGGCTCGACCTCGAGGGGAAGGCGGGCGGGAGCGGCGGCGGTCGCTGACACGTCGAATTCTGCTGACGCGCAAAAGGTGTCAGCTTGCGCGCCGCGGCGACGCGTATTTACGAAGGTCAAATGCTCGGGTGACATACATAATGAATTATTATTTTTCATTTGCAATAATTCATTACGCAAATCACGGATGGTGGATTCCGATGCATTCAACCTACCTCGCATCTCGTCCAGCTCTGCCTTCATGCTATTGAATTTCTTCAGCAGGCTGGAGACGTCGACGTGGTCCATCGTCACCACCGGCAGCTTGTGGAGATCTTTCGCCACAAATGCCGGCACGTCGTCTGGATCCGTCTGCTTCAGCAGGGAGATTATATCCTGCACGCTTCTCTCTGTCCCATCTCTGCGTCGCGATGGCATATTCGCGCTCTGGCCGAGCGTCTCGTACAGCAGCTGCTTGCCCTTGCAAATCTCCTCGCTGTTGAAGGAAGACTTGCAGATCTGCATGATGCTGACCTCGTCCATGGTGTCGATGGCATGCTGGATAAACGCCAGCAACTCATTGGCCACGAGCGCCATGGTGACGTGCAGCGGCAATCAGCCGCGCGATTCGCAAAAATATAAATTAATATTTGTTGCTCGTGTATAACGCGGAGCGCGACCGTTCGCTGGCTCGACACATTATACACTGAATTTGAACACTATCAGCTGTTTTTCTCTATTTGCAATTCGTTTGGATGCACCTGTACGCGCGAAAACCGGCGCGGGGCGTGGTTACCCGCTACTGCCCGTGAGGTTGTGTACGTTTTACATTGCGTATTGCAAAAAATTAAAATTTTAAAACAATGGATTAAAAGCAAATGACTAGTACCAGTGGATATACCTCATGCCTGGTTATAACACCACGCCAGAATAGTGACTGCTCTTTTTACACCCTGTATAACATAAAGCCTTCCTCTATAAATGATCTATCCAACAAAAAATATTTTTTCAATTCGGACCAGTAATTTCTGAGATTAGCGCGTTCAAACAAACAAACTCTACTGTTTTTTAATATTAGGATAGATTGCATTTTATTGTTAGATTAAAAAAAAACGTTTCAAATGCGGTCGTACAACTACTTATACTACGTGTCTAGGGACTAGGAGTTGTTAATTACTTACTATGTAATGGTAACTTTAATGAAAATATATATTTGATGAGAAAACAGAAAAATATAAAATAAAAATAGTTAAAAAACTATAACCCGACTTTGCAAAAAAGGGGTCTAAAAAGACTGAAACAAGAAAATAATTCAATTTGAAATCCAGATATTCATAGGTACAAAAATGGTCAAGGTAGAGTCGTGGTCGTACCCGCTATTGGGAATGTATATTACAACAGCGTATAGCAATGTATATAGAATGTATATAGCAACGCGTTATAGTATTTTACCATTATAATCAACCTATGCTCATTATCCCACATTACGCTTGAAATAATTTCGGCTTTCGGATGTACATCCACGTCAACTAATTTATGCTGGGATAATTGTATTAAGCACGCTCGTGCGGTTCCCAATAGACAATAGATGAAAATTATAACCGGCGCTACGGCAAACGGCGTGTTGAAACGCGTCTACGTTAACGACACAATAAATACTTTTAAATTAAAAACTAAAACCCGACTTCGCAAAAAATGTGTCTAAAAAGGCTGAAACAAGAAAATAATTCAATTTGAAATCCAGAAATGCATATACAATAATGGTCAAGGTCGAGTTTTTTGAAAACATTGAATTATTTTCTTCAGCCTTTTTAGACCCATTTTTTGCGAAGTCGGGTTTTAGTTTTTAATCTTTTTTTTATTTAATATTTTTCTGTTTCCACATCAAATATAATAATTATTATATTTTTATTAAATTGTCCATTACATAGAAAGAATCAACTTCTAGATACTACTTGTACGTCCGCATTTTAAACGTTTATTTTGGATTTAACAATAAAATATTATAATCTATACATATAATAAATCTGTAGAGGGGTCATGTCTGTACATTAAGAATATTTAAGTGAAAATTAAAAAAGGGGGTCTATATAAGCCACAGAACCTAAAAATAACATTTTTGAAAAAAATGTCTGTCTGTCTGTCTGTCTGTCTGTCCATATGGGAATGTTTGTCGTCGCATCACGCTAAAACCACTGTATGGAATGAAATGAAATTTGGCAGGCAGGTAGCTTACGACCTGAAGAGCATTATTGGAAATTATTATCCCGAAAAACGAAAGGGTTCCCGTAGGATCTTCAAAAAATTGTAGCTGCCTATTTGACGGTATTTCAGCCTTACTACTCAACGTATTTAAATGCCATTTGGCAAGCAGGTAGCTTATAATCTGAAGAGCATTATTGGAAATTGTTATCCCGAAAAACGAAAGGGTTCCCGTGGGATCTTAAAAAAATTGTAGCTACCTATTTGACAGTATTTCAGCCAAACTACTCAACGTATTTAAATGCAATTTGGCAGGCAGGTAGCTTATGACCTGAAGAGCATTATTGGAAATTATTATCCGGAAAAACGAAAGAGTTCCCGTGGGATATTCAAAAAATTGTAGCTACCTATTTGACGGTATTTCAGCCAAACTATTCAACGTATTTAAATGCAATTTGGCAGGCAGGTAGCTTATGATCTGAAGAGCATTATTGGAAATTGTTATCCCAAAAAACGAAAGGGTTCCCGTAGGATCTTCAAAAAATTGTAGCTACCTATTTGACGGTATTTCAGCCATACTACTCAACGTATTTAAATGCCATTTGGCAAGCAGGTAGCTTATAATCTGAAGAGCATTATTGGAAATTGTTATCCCGAAAAACGAAAGGGTTCCTGTGGGATCTTCAAAAAATTGTAGCTACTTGTTTGACGGTATTTCAGCCAAACTACTCAACGTATTTAAATGCAATTTGGCAGGCAGGTAGCTTATGACCTGAAGAGCATTATCGGAAATTATTACCCCGAAAAACGAAAGGGTTCCCGTGGGATCTTCAAAAAGTTGTAGCTACCTATTTGACGGTATTTCAGCCAAACTACTTAACGTATTTAAATGAAATTTGGCAGGCAGGTAGCTTATGATCTGAAGAGCATTACTAAAAATTATTATCCCGAAAAACGAAAGGGTTCCCGTGGGATCTTCAAAAAATTGTAGCTGCCTATTTGACGGTATTTCAGCCAAACTACTCAACATATTTAAATGAAATTTGGCAGGCAGGTAGCTTATGATCTGAAGAGCATTACTGGAAATTATTATCCCGAAAAACGAAAGGGTTCCCGTGGGATCTTCAAAAAATTGTAGCTACCTGTTTGACGGTATTTTAGCCAAACTACTCAACGTATTTAAATGAAATTTGGCAGGCAGGTAGCTTATGACTTGCAGAGCATTATAGAAAATTATTATCCCGAAAAACGAAAGGGTTCCCGTGGGATTCCCAAAAAATTGTAGCTACCTACTTGACGGTATTTCAGCCAAACTACTCAACGTATTTAAATTAAATTTGGCAGGCAGGTAGCTTATGACCTGAAGATCATTATTGGAAATTATTATCCCGAAAAACGAAAGGGTTCCTGTGGGATCTTCAAAAAATTGTAACTACCTATTTGACGGTATTTCAGCCAAACTACTCAACGTACTTAAATGAAACTTGGCACAAAGGTAGATTGTAACATGAAATAATCAACATAATATTTTTAACCGACTTCCAAAATAGTAGGTGGTTTCTCAATTCGTAAATATATGTTTTTTTTATGTTTGTTCGTGGATATCTTCGTCGTTTATGAACCGATTTTAAATATTAATGTAATACCACTGCTACTTAGTCTTTGAAGATATACGTTTGGAAATTTCGACATCGTTTATACTGCAAGCATATGGTAATTAATAAATAAAAAACCAGGCAAGTGCGAGTTAGAATTGCGCACCGAGAGTAGACCGCCGACGCCGAAAAATTTGGCGGTCGGCGCAAGCAGCGCAGCGTCGGATTGAAAGTCGGCGTCGGGCGTCGGCGTCACGACGTTGGGCGTCGCGGCGTCCGTCAGAGTCACGACGTTGGGCGTCGGCGTCGCGGCGTTGGGCGTCGGCGTCGCGGCGTTGGGCTTTGGCGTCGCGACGTTGGGTGTCGCGGCGTCAGGCGTTGGCGTCGCGACGTTGGGCGTCGCTGCGTCGGGCGTCGCGGCGTCGGGCGTCGCGGCGTCGGGCGTCGCGGCGTCGGGCGTCGCGCCGTCGGGCGTCGTCGTCGCGACGTTGGGCGTCGCAGCGTCGGGCGTCGCGGCGTCGGGCGTCGCGGCAGCGGGCACCGCGACGTCGGGCGTCGCGGCGTCGGGCGTCGCGGCATCGGGCGTCGGCGTCGCGGCGTCAGCGTCGCTACGTCGGGCGTCGGCTCCACGACGTTGGGCGTTGCGGCGTCGGGCGTCACGGCGTCGGTCGTCGCGGCGTTGGGCGTCATATACGGGACATGAGCGCGTTTAAACAAACAAACAATTTACATTTGGGGACTTTCTTTGCATGCGCTGCATAAACGGTTTAAGTCAAACAAACACCACGCGAACGAAGTCGCGGGCACAGCTAGTTAATAATAAAAAATATAAATATATATTCGTAATGTGCTTGCCAAGGCCTACCTCAGTCATCAAAATCGGACTAGTAGTTTAGCCGCTACGAGGGAACATACATACATACATAATATACATACATACATACATATGTATGTATGTATGTATGTTCCCCCGCAGCGGCTCTCTTGTTGTTGAACTAACTCTTGTTGATGTCGGTTTTTACTCGACTTCGGCGAAGCCAAAAGGAAGGGTAATGATTTTGGCAGTCTATGTATGTATGTATGTATGTATGTATGTATACATTTTATTAGGAAGTACGCGGCACGATCGAATCTGAATCAAAATCGAATCAGTTTGGAGAGTAAGGCGCCAGATAACCTAGCTTACGATTAATTATGCATCCGTTCAGTCAGAAATTATGATACTTTGGGAATATAATAAACCTTTACTAGATTTTACTAGCAATCAAATGAAAAAATAAAATCTAAGCATTAGTTTACACCAAAGTGTGGTAGAAAATAAAGTTGCAAGGTTCGATGCCAATAGCGGGTGCGACGGCTCTGCGTTGACCATTTTTGTGCCTATGCATTTCTGGATTTCAAATTGAATTATTTTCTTGTTCTAGCCCATTTTAGACCAATTTTTTGCGAAGTCGGGTTATGGTTTTTTAATCTTTTTTTTTATTTTAGAAGAGGGATGTAATTTGGCTCGGAAATAAAAATATTAGATAATATAACATGCATTCTCGATGCGGGCTGTAGCTAGTATTACAGAACATATCTATACATATAATAAATCTGTAGAGGGGTCATGTCTGTACATTAAGAATATTTAAGTGACAATCAAAAAAGGGGTCTATAAGAGCCACAGAACCTAAAAATAACATTTTTGAAAAATATGTCTGTCTGTCTGTCTGTCTGTCCGTATGGGAATGTTTGTCATCACATCACGCTAAAACCGCTCTATGGAATGAAATGAAATTTGGCAGGCAGGTAGCTTATGACCTGAAGAGCATTATAGGAAATTATTATCCCGAAAAACGAAAGGGTTCCCGTGGGATCTTCAAAAAATTGTAGCTATCTATTTGACGGTATTACAGCCAAACTACTCAACGTTCTTAAATGAAACTTGGCACAAAGGTAGATTGTAACATGAAATAATCAACATAATATTTTTAACCGACTTCCAAAATAGGAGGTGGTTTCTCAATTCGTAAATATATGTTTTTTTATGTTTGTTCGTGGATATCTTCGTCGTTTATGGGCGTCGGGCGTCGGCGTCGCGGCGTTAGGCGTTGCGGCGTCGGGCGTCGCGGCGTTGGGCGTCATATACGGGACATTAGCGCGTTTAAACAAACAAACAATTTACATTTTGGGGCTTTCGTTGCATGCGCTGCATAAACGGTTTAAGTCAAACAAACACCACGCGAACGAAGTCGCGGGCACAGCTAGTCGCAAATATAATTATTAGTGGGAACCTGTTACTCTATTAGTGGGAACCTGTTACTGGCTTTCATCCTATCTATACTGTACTGTTACTGTGTTACTAATAAGCTGTTGGTTACCCAAACAAAATAAATAAATAAATAAATAATCATTATATAGTGAGATGATCGTCGTTTCAGCCTTTTGCTATCCACTGCTGAACATAGGCCTCTCCAACACATTTCCAGTGCGACCGGTCCATTGCCACCTGCATCCAACGTGACCCGGCAGTTTTTCTGGTGCGTAAACATTGAAGGTATTTAAGCCTACTCGTACCACGCCGCGCTGGCTAGACGGGTTGGTACAGGGTTTTGTTTCGAGTTTTCCTTCTCTCACACTAGTTGTTGTTATGTGTGTGAGCTTCCTTTTTTGTCGCCTCTTACGACTCCCCTAGGATAGTATCGGGGGTGGTGACAATTGTATTCTAATGCCGTCACCACACGGCGACTATATAGTGAGATGATGGTTCAAAGTAACAACAAACGACGTTTGCCCTAGGAACGGCCGCGGTGATAGTGTTACTCAGTCTCGGTCGATCGATCTTGGCTAAAACTGTTATGTCGGCAAATGGAAATAGGCCGCACTAGCTAGTTAATTCGGATTAGTCATTGCCATTTTAGCTAGCAATCACATAGACACGGTGAGCAGTTGGCCGGTGTGATCGGGTAGTATATAAAGACCTTTATTGTATTTTATTTACAGTGAAAACCAACAGCTTAATTCATAAAATTTTACAAGCTTAGTACTTTGTAAAAAATATAGTCAATAACTTATCTAAAGAATTTCAAACAGCCATGCAAGTGAGACCATGATGTAATTATAAAATACTAGCTGACCTGTGCTCACATCGTTAAGCATATAAATAGTTTTACACAATCCTTAACCCTCAACGTGGAACCCACAACCCTGAACCCGCAACGCGAATAAATTTTTTATTTCATTTATCGATTTGGAATACAAAATATAATTCCAAATAGTTTAAACTTATATAAATGCGGTATTTATAGCATTTCACAATTTTTATTTTCCATTTGCAAGCAATGTTGTTACCATGACAACCGTATCATATAGATTGGTAACGAAGGAAAAGATCGAAGTCAAGGTTCAAACCCCGGTAACTATTACGTTTATTTTCTTCCTTTTTCTATTTTTTTTTAAATATAATATAGCCTATATTCAGCGCTGATAGTGTAGCTTTCCAACGTCGAAAGAATGTTTCATATTGGTTCAGTGGTTTCAGAGACTATTCCATTCAAACAAACAAACATTATAAAGAGGAAACATTTGATCAAATGTTTCCTCTTTATAATATTAGTATAGATATGTCCCTTCTTTTCTCTCCGTAGTATTCCACAAATCAGCGTGAATATGGGATTTTTGAATGTCATGTCAGTTGATCATAGATACATATGAATAGCGGTCCATAAATCAGGGGTAAGTAAGTTAAATATGCATCAAATAATAAAAGATGAATACTCACATAAAATCCATGTAGGATACGTCTGGCAAACCATCTGGCCATGACAACAAACAGGCAGTCTTCAGCGTCCCTTTTGACCTGGAAAAAGTAAATATTAGTTTCCGGTTTCTTCCAGAAATGAATTTATTTACCAGAAGAAAGAGTGCTGCCCAACCCAAGCGTGTACGCAATACAAAAGTATTGCGCACACGCTTGGGTACAATAAAATAATTTCTGCGTTGCTGGTCTGGTTTCAACCGGTTACCGTCACTGAAATCGGTGTAGGGATAGCTCCCTATTAATTACTTATTAATTATCGCTATAAGTTTTAATAACGTAGATTTGTATCGTATTGACATTATATAAACGAAGTTTAACATAACTGTCCTATTATTATCAATTCCATACCTCTTAATTACCACTGCAATTAATAATTAATGTCGCCGAACACAAAGGAATTATACAACTTTACAGAAAATGAATAGTTTTATTACTTAAAATACGAGTAGTAAGTTTCCATTTCGAATTTGAAAAAGATTTATCCGGTGACAATTACATGGATGCTATGTCTGTTACAGATAAACTTATTTTGAAATTGAATTTCTCAAAACACAATTCATAATCTTACAACATCATACTTTTACAAAATAAACGCCTTATCGCCTTCTTATGAGCAGGGTCGTCATTTATGTTTATGTCAGTGTTTCGTATGAGAAATGTCATGATTCCGGTAGTAGGTATTAAAGTAGGCCTCTACATGCGTAGTTGGATGATTTATACAGCATTCTCCGAGCGAAGTAACCACTCTTTATATACTGTAGTGCCTGGGACGGGCGGTTTTAAATGTCGTATGGTTGCCCAGCACATACGACATTCTCACAACATAGTCGGCCTAGTCCAGAGGAATGACTGGTGACTGGAGGACAATACGTCTGAGGCCTACCATGTGTGGGTTTCCTTCACCGTTAGAGAATATACGAACGTATATTGTATTTGAGATCTAAAAAAATCTCATTGGTACATGCCACTACGTGGGAATCGAACCTGCACCCTTTCGAGTGCTAATTAACTGTCTACCCACTAGACCACGGACTCTCTAGGTATTAACTACACTGATACCTTCAATTCAATTGTCGACCGGGCCAAATAATAACTATTATATTATTACAAACGATGTTACGATAATTCCTAAATATTTTAGATGAGCACTGACGTAACAATTCGACGGACCTCGCAAAGTCCCAAACCCATACAAAACAATTGAAATACCACAATTTTTTACTAAGGTTCAGGTGATATTAGATTAACAAAGGAAAGTCAAGTATTAGCTGTTAAACTATTGTTATTTCTAGGTGTAGCGGTCAAACCAGAATAAAACAATGCTATTTTTATGTTTAGTTAGGATAATGCAGAGTAAACTTCATTCTCTGATAAAAAAATATCCATGCGTTTGTTGAGTATATTGGTCCTGCGCCTTGTTTCTTACCTGTCGTGTGGTTTTCTATCCCACTACGTTACGAGCATAAGGAAAAGGAAGACCTCTCATATGTGACACACATACTTGGGCAATATTAAAATTCCTCGCATAGCTTTCCAAATAGATATTCCAGCTACTGAAATTGCCTATCGTAGGTATTACACATAGGTGGAGGGTGACACCGCCAAGTGTTTTTACATTAATGCAATATCCATAGATATTATGTTACATCAATGTAATATAGCTATTATCTAGTTGACTACGCTTAGCAAAATGATTTAAATGTTAGGGTCGCACAATTGAACTTTCCGCGGGTTCGTGTTCATAAATATAAAGTTTATTTATTGAATGGTTCTCGGTGGTTTTATTGGGTATGTATTGTTTAATATTTATGTATAATTGTTACACAATGGATGCGTTAGTTTTACTTATAATGATTTATACAAAGTTTTACAGCAATTAATGATAAAAATTGCGTGAGGCTAGAATAATATTACGTTGTATAAAGTAAATTTAATGTTTGTTCTTACATCTTTTTAAAATATTTTTAAATATTTTTATACGTTTGTTGGTTGTATTGTCTTTATATTTTACGTAACATTTTACAGTAAAATATATTTATTAAACGAGCCACATCTCGCTAAGTCCTCTAATCAGACGACGGCATCTGAACTGAATGGCTGTTATTTACATCAATGTCGGCGGAATCTAACTCCATCTCGCAGTAAATCTCTTTGTGAAATTATATCTGTTCTTAAAAGTCGCCAATAAGATTCATCTTAATTTACTTAACGTTTTATTCCGAAGTTTTAATAAAAAGACGTTTTTATCTCGATTTAAGTTCTATTTATTTTACGTCCAAATGAATTCAAATAATAAACTCAAGCTGTAAGAAAATTATAAGTTTTTTGTTGTGAAATTGTTGGTGAGCCGGGGACAAAGCGCCCCTGGAATTAGATTAAGTGAGCTATAATGTCGATAAATCATCATTTATAACATCGCATAATGTGTTTTCAGAATATATATTTTTTGTTTTACTAGGTACCTATTAGATATTATTTTCTAAAACTTCTAATTGATACTAAAGACTGGTGCGATAAAAGATAACTTAGGCCTTTTCATTCGTTTGATTTATTTAGTATTTTCCAAAGTCATAAATACGGCGGTGCCTGGTACAGGCGGTTTATAGTACAACCCTTCATATTATTATACGGCATTCGGAATGTCTGGACAATACGTTTGGTGAAGATAACTACGCAATAAACCCTACTTAAACTACATGTGTCTTTAGGAACCCTCACAAAGTAGATAACCTCAGGCCTCATATAAATTAACGTTTATTTTATTTATCGCGTATAATATTGTTGAAAGGCCTATAAAGTCTAGAAAACTAATATTAATTTTCCAGTATTTTAAATACCAAAATATTTCGTGAGCTCGCATCTAAATTGCTAATTTGAAACCAACAACTAGAAGAGTTCAGCCTTTCTGCCTCATCAGAACACGTACAATGCTTTTTTCGGGAGCTCAATTTACACGTAGCAAAAAAATTGCCTCTGCCTTTTGGCCAAGCCTTTTTGACTGCAATTTATATAATCATTGCACTCTTTTGGCTTACATACTAGTTGGTAAAAATTTATAAATCAACCATACACACTAGAAACCTACTTTTAGGGTTTCTCATTACTTAAGGAACCCTCTTTCCTCTGTCCCTCCGTCTGTCTGCCTACGCTTCTTACCACACTACCATAGCTAATATTATGGTAGATATTATGTTCCGCTCCGATTATACAGGATGTAAGCAGTCACTACAAGTTTCTTTCCTCATTTTGTAAATGTCTTTTTTTGTCAAAAACTAAAAAATTAAAAATCAATTTTTTCGGGGTCAAAAAGTATACTATTGGTTTTTAAAAAACACATTACTCGCAAAGCATTCACACATATTACTGATAAAAAATCACTGTTACAGGCGCCCAATAAAAAAAAACTGTGTTTACATATGGGAACAGAGTCTAACAATAATTCTCGTATTGCCCTAGTTTACCTGTACTCCTTTGTAGTGGAATACAACAGGCAGGGCACGGCGAGGAGCATGCCACTCAGCCAAATGACTCCGATCATGATCAGCGAGCATGTCTTCGACATACGCGGCCTCATGGGTCTCACAATGGCTTGGTATCTGAAACAAAAACATTTTCAAGTAAAAACTTCATGCTATATTACTACGCTGGTACACTACCGCATAGCCAAAAAGGGTAATGGATTATTTGCATTATGTTTGTTTTTTTTAATTGTAGCATTTTCCAGTATTTTAAACAAAATATTTCGTAAGCTCGCATCTAAATTGCTAATTTGAAACCAACAACTAGATGTGTTTAGCCTTTCTGCCACCAGAACACGTATATCGCTGCTTTTTTGGGAGCTAAATTTACACGTAGCAAAAAATTTGCCTCTGCCTTTTATCAAGCCTTTCTGACTGCATTTTATATATTTTTAATTGTAGTATTTTCAGTTTCATTTATTTTGTTGTATATGATGTAATAAACTGTTTTATGCTTATTCGATTGCACGTACAAACGAATTCTTTCTCTATAGTAATATTATTATACATTCAAACTTCCAAATCGCGAGGAAATTAGAAATACATTGGGAAAATAGCAGCCTTTGAAGATTCATGTGAAAATAATATATTATTTTCCCCACATAAAGTAATTACATTACGTTCCAACCAAAAATATGGAAAAATACTTTGTAAATATTTTGGCAGATGTATTTTTAAAATTTTCATTAGTTTATTCCGCGTATTGCTAGTTTTAAATATCAAAATTATACGTGTGTCATTTATTAATTTACGCTTCCTAGTACGTACTTTACATCTCGCAAATATTTTCCATAATATTGTAACAGGCAGCTCAATTATGTCACCGAGTTCTCACCGAATATATTTCCTATCTACGTAATGTTTTCGTCAAAGCTACGAGAGAAATAAAACCAGCCAGGTCGAGGGAGTCGCAAACGAGGGGTTCCGTACAAAAATTACTTAATAGAACTAAAATCGCTTAATATAACTAAAATCACTGAATATAACTCAAAATCACTTAATATAACTATAAAAAAATCAAAGGTCGAAAACAACCACAAAGAGAGAATCTTACTATGCTTATACACACGAACGCACCAGTCGTTGACCTGTTGAAACTCATCTGTTTTGTGACTGTGAAAGCGCCGCACTGCGTTTCGCATGACGTCATTAGGTTTTTCGAGAAGGTTTCTCCAGACGCAATTTATTCCGTCCGGAAAAAAGGGAACGTGTGCGTCAGTTAATGTATTTTTTATTACTCATGCGGGATAAGTAGCATCTTGGCGCCCGCTGTTGCGGTTGAAAACGAGCCGATACCACTTATCCCGCATTTGTAATAAAAAATAGTATGTGCAGCCCGTGCGATATCTTATCGCACTAGTTGCACAATATACTATTCTACTGATTTCATGCGTTCAAATGTCCGAATACGGAAAACTAATACGGAAAAGTTTTTATGCGGCCGGCATAACCCTGAAAAAATTGTATAGCTATTACAGTTTATGAAATACAGGCTGGTGTCATAGAGACGGACATACCGACAACGTGATCTTACAGCCCGTATCAATACACTATCTTTGAATATTTTTTTTTAATTAGCCTTAAGCATGCCCAAAATTATTTCATGAAAGGTGTATTTTCTTGCCACGCTTGGCAGGCGTGCGCCGTGTTAAAATATTAACAATGTCCTTGGAAACGCAGCTGCTCATTTCCAGACATATATCTATCTCCTTTTACAACGGGAAAGATAGTTGATGGGGTGGCGCTTACTCCGGCAGCTCACGGTGCACATTTATGTATGGAACCCTAAATAGTGACGCAAATGATAACCTGTCGAACGATATTCCCGTGAGAGTGAACACGCTGGCAGCCACCGTGACGTTTGCGATGAAGTTGCTCAGCTGACAGTAGCGCACGCCGAACACCCAGTCACTGGAACAAGAGGGAGAGTATATTCATCATCATACACTTTATTATCTACATACACCGTATGATGACTTAGTCGAAACCGGTCGTGTATTTCAATATGTAATGTTTATTAACTAATAAAGTGGAAAAAATGCAAAAAATTAGTGTATTATTACTGTGTAACATGTATTTCCATCAAGAACCTACAGTACATTCATTATCATTTCTGACAACTCAGAAGTGATTGTTGTCAGGTGAGGCCTTTTTTGGTCATTGTTTTTAGATGAGGTCTCTTTTTATAATAATAATATACCTTTATTTAAAAAAAACACAACAAAACAACATTGAATAATGTAGCCCATCAAACTGCATAACAATTTGCCGGTGGGTTCAGCGCTCTATTGATAAGTTGATAACAGCAACATGCACTACACTGTTAGTACGAGGTACTAACACACTTAATTTTAGGTTTCATTAATTAGTAACTTAATTTGACAACAACAATTTTTAACCCCCGAC
This sequence comes from Celastrina argiolus, assembly GCA_905187575.2. Classification (NCBI taxonomy): domain Eukaryota; kingdom Metazoa; phylum Arthropoda; class Insecta; order Lepidoptera; family Lycaenidae; genus Celastrina; species Celastrina argiolus. Next base: position 8,425,855 of record LR994581.1, on the reverse strand, counting down.
GCAAAAAAGAAGGTGTGTTATAAGTTTGACGTGTCTGTGTAAATGTGTATGTGTCTGTCTGTGGCATCGTAGCTCCCAAACGGATGATCCGATTTTAATGTAGTTTTTTTGTTTGAGAGGTAGGTGTATCAGTCGAGACTGTTCTTAGCTATGTTTAGTGGAAATCGGTTCAGGTCTTCAAGGTCATCCGGTCGTTTGTCGGGTGTGATAGGAATATAACACGCTAAGTCAGAGGTTTTTTTTTTTATTTTTAATTTAGTTTCTACTTATTTTTAGTTACTTTTTATCTACTTTTTTTTACATTACTTTTAGGTCTGAGGAGCTTAAATTAGTGGTCCAGTAATCCATGAGGAACAAAATGGGATTATAATCCCTGGAGTTAACATATCTTTCAGATTTTTTTATATTACTTTATGGTACTTAGAAATAAGCATTTTTGGGTTTGTTGTAGGGCAATCCTTTTTCGATGTGCGGTCTGAAAAAAAGCTAGCTTAGGCTGTTATAACCCATGGAAGTTTATTCATCTAATGTTTATTAATTAAAAATGTTTACCAGTTTGATAACAAAACCAAAATGTTTTTAATGGTGTCTAGTTGGCAACACATATTTCGTAACTTATTTTCAAACGCGTTACAAAATTTAGCTTAAATGTCTGGGCGGTAATCGCTTGCCACTAAGCAGACTATCAGCTTATTTGCATTTATGTTTAAGTTAGTAAATAATAACAATGTCTATGAACCCTTTAACGCCACATCAAAGAGACCAAGTTCTAGCAGAGCCAGTTATATATACCAGACCAGGGGCGGGACAGCGAAATAATATTTAATATTGCTATAATATATGTTATTTAATGTACTGTAGGTTCTTGATACATGTTACACAGAAAAACCCGTCGTGTATTTTTATAAATCTGTTAATTATCTAATAAAGTGGAAAAAGTGCAAGTAATTTGTGTATCATTACTGTGTAATTGCTACAATATACAAATATTTAATATCTTTACAGTCCAAAGGTGGAACAGTGAAATAATATTTAATATACAATAATCAAGATTTATAATTATTATACAGGGTGTCCCAAAAATCAACGATAAACCGAAAACGGGTGATAGGCCAAGTCATGACAGTTATGAGAAAAATGTGAAAAAAAATCTTTGTCATGTATTTTTCACATTATGAGGACTTTTAAAAATATCGGAAAAACTGACACCCTGTGATGGTCTTTCATGTCCTAAGACTACAAATATTACTTTTTTGTGATTTTTTTTTCGGTATTGTAGTCATGACTAACCCTTCTGTAAATCACAATTCATAATTTAAACATACCTGCCTCAGTTTTCAATAAAATGGTGTGTTTTGCCCAAGATTAAATTCAAAATAATTACTACACCCAACTTTAATCGTCTGTACTGTAAAAAAAAATTACTACAGTATTTTGGCAAGTAACTTTAAAAGATGGCGCATTAAATCTGGATTCCAAAATGGTATGATACTTGCTGGATTACTTCTTTGTTGAGGAAAAAAAAATTTTTTTAACGGAACCAGATGTTAGGCCAACTCTGTTTAAATTTTTAAAATGTTGGTATTAAGTTGTTATGTGACGACGATGAGTGACGTCATCTTGTCTAGAGTGAGCGAGACAGACAGTGACGCTCAGTGCGAGTGAGATAGATAGTGACGCCAACCCGACAACACAGTGATGAACGTGCAAAACTGCAGTACGTTACGATCTTTCGTTCATTGCGCATCTTTCTGTATCCGTATTGACTTCGTACTTACAACTGTGCTTCTGTTTATTGGACTTGATTTGCTTTGTGATTTGGTTTTATCTGCCCCGTTTCTGACGACCCTGGACTTGTTTTACTGTCGTATCTTCGGTTGTAGTGTGTGATTCCATTGTAGTGTGTTATCATGCCATCTCGATACACCGCACAAGAATACACCAATATGCATCTCATCTATGGAGAATGCTTATGCAACGCTAATGCTGCAGCTAGAATGTATCGTGAGAGATACCCAAACGCTGAGCGTCATCCTGATTATCGGGTATTTATTAACGTGCATCGGTCACTCTTAGAGGGTCGATTCCCTAATCAAAATACCAGCGAGGGAAGGCCTTTCATACCCTACGAGGACGAAGTGCTCGAGGCGGTCGAACAAGACCCGAGTATCTCAGTACGTGGGATTGAAGAGAACATCGGAGTGCCCAAAAGTACTGCACATCGTATTTTGCAAAAGAACCAGTTTCATCCTTACCATGTACAACGAGTACAAAGCCTGTTACCCCGAGACTACCCAGAGAGATTGCAATTTTGTCAAACGATGTTGCAGAGATACAGAGATGATCCGCGATTCTTTGAAAAAATTCTGTGGTCTGACGAATCCACGTTTAAAAAAGATGGTTACATGAACCTCCATAATTTGCACGAATGGCACGTGGATAATCCACATTTGATGCGGGAAGACAGATCGCAGTACCGGTTTAAGGTGAACATGTGGACGGGAATTTTGAATGGTACTGTTATTGGTCCATTTGAGCTACCGGAGAACTTAACTGCCGAGGTTTATTTGGACTTCTTACAGAACCAATTACCAGATTTGTTGGAAGAAGTGCCACTAAACATTTACGGCAGCATGTGGTACCAACAAGATGGCTGCCCAGCACATTACGCTCGCACAGTACGAGAGTTTCTCGACCGAGAATACCCCGATAGGTGGATTGGGCGGGGTGGTACAATTTCGTGGCCTGCCCGTTCACCTGATTTAAATCCCATTGATTTCTTTTATTGGGGAACAATAAAAGAAAAAGTGTACTCTAAACCAATTCGAGATTTAGCCGAGCTGCGCCAAAAAATTACAGAAGCTGCTGAACACATTAATTCAAGAAGATACGCCCGTCTTATTACGCGATCATTTTTAAGAAGATGTAGGGCTTGCATTAGAGCTGAAGGCAAACAGTTCGAACATTTGCTGTAAATCTTTGTAAATTAAAGTAATAACTGAAGAAATCCATTGACTGACTTTTATTTCGAACTTGCACCTAAAACTAACTAATTACATACTTGATAACAAGGTGGCGTCTGTTCTGTATCTCAACCACTCACATTTTCAAAAGAGCGTTGTATTCATACCTGAAAATTGAAGTCTTAAAAATGCCTACACTGCAATACAATTTTTTTTTAATAAAAAAGCACCCGCACTTAGGCGTCACTGTCTGTCTCGCTCACTCTAGACAAGATGACGTCACTCATCGTCGTCACATAACAACTTAATACCAACATTTTAAAAATTTAAACAGAGTCGGCCTAACATCCGGTTCCGTTAAAAAAATTTTTTTTTCCTCAACAAAGAAGTAATCCAGCAAGTATCATACCATTTTGGAATCCAGATTAAATGCGCCATCTTTTAAAGTTACTTGCCAAAATACTGTAGTAATTTTTTTTTACAGTACAGACGATTAAAGTTGGGTGTAGTAATTATTTTGAATTTAATCTTGGGCAAAACACACCATTTTATTGAAAACTGAGGCAGGTATGTTTAAATTATGAATTGTGATTTACAGAAGGGTTAGTCATGACTACAATACCGAAAAAAAAATCACAAAAAAGTAATATTTGTAGTCTTAGGACATGAAAGACCATCACAGGGTGTCAGTTTTTCCGATATTTTTAAAAGTCCTTATAATGTGAAAAATACATGACAAAGATTTTTTTTCACATTTTTCTCATAACTGTCATGACTTGGCCTATCACCCGTTTTCGGTTTATCGTTGATTTTTGGGACACCCTGTATACAGATTTAATACACAACTACGACCCAGAAACACATAAAACTTTTTGATCCTTTGGCAGGATTCAAACTCGCGCCCTCCGACTCCAGCGACACACTAATCGCTGAGCCACAGAATTACACTTACCTATGCAGCATGTAGATGAAGTTGAAGAGGCAGTTGAGGCTGGCCATCATCAGGTCGGCGAAGGACAGGTTCACCAGGAAGTAGTTCGTCACCGTGCGCATGCGACGGTGTGCTGAAAATACAACTATATATTATACCCATTTTTATGAACATTTCGCGGTTGAGTAGAAAGGACTCTAGCTATAGGACCGGTTGAATGGAAAGCCTGAATGTCAATAAGTATGTGGAAACAACAAGCTTATCTATATAATATTAAGTGAAGCAAGAACATTATGGCCCATTTCTTCGTGAACAACGTGAAAATCCCATTGCTTGCGTAATTTTAATAATTAGGTATATTTACTTTATAACTTATTGAGTATCTTCTTGATAAATCTGCTCTCATTTTTCTTAAAATTTCTTAATGTCGCGCTTATAAATAAATAGAAATACACTTGAGAATTGAGAATTCACTTCTTATTAAATGATCAAAGTAAGCATAGATGATAAATTTAAACTGTTAAAAGTTATTCCGCCAAAGTGAACCTTCAAGTTGCGAGTCTTTTATCAACTTTTCTTATCAAGTGTATATTGTGTAACTTGTCTTACATTCGACATACTGTGCGACATAATCAGTACGGCTTATTTAAGTTTACGGAACAAGTGACATTGGAAACGTGTACGGGGTACATAATATACTATATCGACAATAATAATACGGTAACGCGGCAACGGCGTACTGCCGCAATGCCAACTAAATATAATAGACATCTTTGTTTCATAAAAGAAGAAGAAGGAATAAAAAAACATAATTAACCCGGCGAGCGTAAGGTTGGAATAAGTAACAAAATGCGCTAGGTGGGTGTGGCATACCCAGATCGTTATTGTGTAGTTAATTTACACTAATAATTTAAATATCTATTTTCTTGAATATCAAACTAATATTTAGTTGTATATGTAACTAATTTAATAGAGAAATTACAGAAAATAAATTAATAATGTTATTTATTTAAGAAATTAAAAAATAAGAGGTAGAACTTAAAATTATTAGTAAATGCACATGTTTATGATATTTTATCAAAAATATGAAAACAAATACATTAAAACGAATTTTTCTTCAAGTACACTAAACATAAGAAGAAAATAACACTTGAACTGGAGAATTCAACTAATTAAAAAAAAACTTATTCGTCTTGAGATTTTGTGCAGTTTTTACAAGCAGAAATGACAAGTTACAAGGATAAATGACGACTGCACTGGTATCAAACGTATTCCATCTTAAGGTCTTTTTGTAAGACACATTTCACATCTCTTTATAGTCGAGACTACATATTTTTTTTTTTAGTACATGTGATTTTATTTATTGAGACATCCTTTTGAAAACCGAATAAGCATTTTCTTTGAAATTTCAGTCTTATCATATCTAATGATGTGCCCTCAGCAAATGTAATAACAATGGATAACTGGTAAACTATTTTTCAATGGTAACATTCCGATTCGTCTTCGAAATTGTAGAAACGAGCCTATCTATAACCTATCAAATTCGTTACAAGTAGCGTAAGGCGGGTGTCACGCACCCGCTGACAGCTTCAGCCTCGTCCACAGCAGACGCCGGGCGGTGGTCGATGGAAACAGTGGCAAGAGATGGTTCCGTATGTAACCCTGAGCAGCTTCTCGAGCGCACGAAGTTATTAAAATATTAATCGGTTTTTAAAAGGTCTGGGTGTATCACACCCAACCTTACGCTCGCCGGGTTAATTTTGCTTCGGAGTTTTAAATTGAGAAACGAGATTAATAGAATTGCATAAAGAGCTCCACGCGTTATTTAAAGCTTGATCTGTAAAATAATTGTATTTTATAAAACACTAGCGACCCGCCCCGGCTTCGCACGGGTAACATGTTTTGCTTAGACGTTACTCTTGACAGCGCGACATATAATTGGCCATGTGAAAAACACTCAACGCTCAAGTCTAATCCTGCAACGTTAAAAGTTAGGCACGCGCCGCCCGACCCCCGGCCGGCCGCGGGTCGGTACCGCCGCGGCGCAAACAACTACGACCCTGCATTTTAAATTTGTAATATCTTCGGTAATATTCGCATAAATTACATGCTGTAAAAAGCATATTGATCTATAATAAATGCACAATTTATTTAACGTACTTAATTGAATAAGGATTAATGCTGTATTGTTTAAAATCACTTCGTAAATAACCATTTTTTAGTAAAGGATAAAAATGGTTATGGTGGGTTATCCCTAAGAGATAGACATATACCATCGCGGACTTTTTTGTTGAACTTTTTAAGGTGAACAATACTGTAGTACATTATTTTGGTCTATCTCGTAGGGTTCAGCCAGCGTTTGCAATATAAGCGCAAAAAAAACGTGCTTATTTACGACATCACATTAGAAACCTTTAAATTTATCAGTGTTCCTCTACTATATTATGCATTTATTATACATACAAACCTTCCTTAAGAATCACTCTATCTATTAAAAAAAACCGCATCAAAATCCGTTGCGTAGATCTAAGCATACATACGGACAGACATACAGCGAAAGCGACTTTGTTTTATACTATGTAGGTATTGATTACGTGTTTTTATATTCTATTTTTGTTGTAGTGTTCACTGTTTGTTTTTAGTTGTAAAATGTGTAGTTTTACCTAACGCGAGTGTGATTTATTCAAGTAATCCTCGTAAAACAAAATCGTTACAATAACTAGAGTAAATTTAACATACCACTTTCGTGAAAATAAACATTCACACAAATTTTCGTCCCAATTTAAGTCACTCACGGCTCTATTTGGATTAACATTTTAATATTAATTTCAACTAATACATATTAATATTTTATTTTATATTTAAAGAATAAAAAGTTACTTAAAAGTTAGTAGTAAATAATATAATATGTGGAATTTAAATAAGTGCGGACGTTTGCTTTTTGCATTTAAATAGTAATAAGTTCGTAATAGTATTTAGTAAAACGATGTATTCCATTTATCCATTTTGTAAACTGTATTAAATTCGCATTTTTTAAAAATGGTTGGCCACTTAGGTTTTAGTACTTTTTTTGTTTACTCAAACATGTCGAAACTATTTTGATATCAAATTTCATACTAAAAACTTGAAATACGTGAGTGCAAGAAATCTTATAGGTATGGGGTCGTCTTTGGCTGATAATTGCGGTCTTTCTGGGATGGGTAATTATTATTTTAAATTATTATTACAATGTTAAAATATGAACAGTCATAAAATGAAAATTTCTACTAGATGAATAAACAAGATTATAAAATTTTTATTTTTATTAAATTATATAGCAGTGTGCGAGCTGATGTTGATGGCCTTTAGCTACACACACATAAACAATCTTTGTTGGCAATTTGTTGTATGACAATTGACAACTAATATGAGTAACACCGCTCTGTTTACGTTGGAGGTTAAAATATGTTAAACTAAAAACGCCAGGGGGCCTACTCAAGATGCCATCGCTAATTATCGCTTACAAAGTTCGATAACAAAATGTATGGGATTTGACATAAGCTACGCTAAATGATCGCGATTTGGTATGTCATTTAGCGTACCCTATGTCAAATCCCATACATTTTGTTATCGAACTTTGTAAGCGATAATTAGCGATGGCATCTTGAGTAAGCCCCCAGTGCGGTCATTTGACTACTCCGGTATTCCATATTATGTGGACGACCTCTGTACAGCAGTGGTTGAGCGCGTTGGTGCTCGAGCGGGAGGTCATAGGTTCGAATCCTGCCGAAGGAACAAAACTTTTTTTGTGTTCCTGGGTCATAGAATAAAATATTAAATTTGTGTATAAATATAAAAAAAAATTTAAATGTGTTTATAGTATAAAATTATTAAATATATTTCCGTTGTCTGGTACTGTAACACAAGTTCTTCGGATACTTAGCATTGGGCAAGCTGATCCGTGCTCACTTCGTTGAGCATACAAACCGTTGAAACCTTCCCTGGACTTCCACGAATATTTCAAGACTAATAATATCCGAATTGGTTCAGCCGTTCTCGCGTTTTAGCGAGACTAACGAACAGCAATTCATTTTTCTATATAAGACTAGCTGACCCGTGCCCACTTCGTTGAGCATACAAAACCGTTTAAACCTTCCCTGGACTTCCACGAATATTTCAAGACTAATAATATCCGAATCGGTTCAGCCGTTCTCGAGTTTTAGCTATTCGAACAGCAATTCATTTTTATAAATTATAAGTAAAATATAAGTAAATATTTCTAGAGTTAAGACAGAAGTTTTGCTTAGTGAAGAGCTTAATTTAACTTCACAGAACAACATTGGAAACGTGTACGGAGTACATAATAGTTAATCTAGAAAGCCAATTAGCGCCCAGTAATTTGAATACCGTTAGTTACGTACACTTAATTAGTTGCAGTTACAAGCTTATGTCACAAACGAGCACATTGCTTTTCAGTCTTAGCAAGAGCAAGTAAGAACAAGTGAAAACAATAAGCCATAAGCGAATAACAAGATAAAATAGCAGTAAGCAATATTATGAACGTATATTGCAATATTTTGACTAAGAATTAATTTATTACGATATTGCAACTTTTTGTGTACCTACAATTGAAGACATAAATGGATGAAGGTGTATCAAAATTATGATTTCGAAAAAATTGAGTTCCAATTGTCACTTAAACATTTTAGAATACACCGTAACACGTATTAAGTACATTAATCTAAAGATCCGTCTCTAAAATCAATTTACTTAATACGTTACTACATATCCTAAAATGTTTAAGTGGCAGTTTTAACTCAATTTTCAGAGTAAAAAAATTTTGTGACATATCACCTTCAACCATTAATGTCTGCAAATAAATAAATTGAATGTAAATTTTATTGCATCTATGATTGACGAAATATAGGGTTCCTTTGAAGGAGAACTAGCTTATAGCAATACATGCAATAGTTTGGCATCCTTGTATATATTGATGGCGAAGGCTGATTTTAAGGGATAATGTATACGCCTAAATAGGATCACAGAAAACATTCAAAATTTCAAGTAACAAATTTAAGAAAGTAGTCAAAGAACGTTTGTGTGCAAAAGCAAACTATAAAGTTAATGATTATAATATGAATGATAGCACACCTTGGGAATAAAGTAGCCCCCTACAAGGCTACTTATACTTATACTTATATATAATGTACTCATGTTATTTAGTTTTAGTATTCAGATATTAATAGTTAATACATAATAAATTTATACTTTTTTTTTAAAGATAAATTTTCCATCTTTTTGGTTTTTGTGCGAGTTTCTTGACAGGATATGTCTGTACTTCCATCGACTTGTAAGCAAAAATGGCTTGTTAAGTTTCATTTGGAAATAAAACTTTTTTTATTTTATTTTTAATAACATTTAACATTAAATTTATTTATTGCAAATCAAATCAAAATATTTTTATTCAGATTAAATTTTACAAAAAATGTTTTCTGAACGTCGTTTCTATATGATGCCTACCACCGGTTCGGGAACTAGCCCAGCAAGAAGAACCGGCGTAAGAAAGTAGTGCCAATCTGATATGTTTCGTAAAGTTTTAAAATAATAATAAAATGTAATATTCATAATACATTTCTGCTATTAATAAATGTGCATTATTTAATCTACTTATTAATGATTTAAAAATATACATTTTAATCTAATTAAACCGGCTTCAATTTCAATTTAGATGGGGCACGTAAAGGGGTTTGAAAAAACCGGGTCATGGCAAAACAATGATCGGGAATTACTGGTCTATATTACCTGTAATAGATGGAGGAGGCCTTTACCCAAACAGGGGTCCACATCTCATAACTACTAACATTAATTTTAAGTATATTTATTTCTTCAATTTATGCTATACCTACCTTACTAACAACACTGCAATGTATGACAAAAATGTAGATATGGAATAAATGGCTTATTTATTTATTATTTTATTTATTTATTTATTACCTGTAACAATCCAAATGACGATAGCGTTGCCGCCGATGGCCACCGCGAGCATGGCGGCGAACACGCACACCCAGGAGTTGTGGGCCCACACTGGCATGGTGGTGGATGGAGGTGAGGAGGTTGGTTTCTTCGGAACCAGCAGGGTCGCGGCGCCGAGGAGACTCCTGTTGAAGTCCATCTCCCACGTGTAGTAGACCTGTGTAGTAAACTTTTATTTTCAGTCATTTAGTACAAAATCTTAGTAATAGTTATACTAGAATATGGGCTATATAGACATATTGAAAATGGTAAAACTACATCTTTGTCATTTAATTTTTTTCCATAGTTTACCGAAAATCGAGATACACCGTTTTTTACCCTCAAAACTCTCCCCCTTCCACTTCCCGACCTCATATCGCCCGTAAATAAATAATAAATAATTTATTTTTCCTTTCATTTGGTTTTGAAAGTTATCGAGCCTGGGTCTAATAACAATATTTTTTTATAAAATTAAAGTTTACAAGTACTTTACCCAATTTTAGTAAAACAAAATATGACATAATAAATATTATAACTTGATGTTGTAGAAGAGGGATACAATATACTCCTTATGAATTAATTATACGTAAAACTCTGCGTGGTCTAGTGGTTCAGAGCTTCGCTCTCGACCCGGAGGTCGTGGGTTCGATTCCCGCGTTGGAACAACAAAAATGTTGTTTTCAAGTTTGGTTAGGACAATGCAGGCTGATCACCTGATTGTTAAATTAATTACAATTAAATTAATCGCAATTGAACTTTTAATTGCACCTTGCAATTAAATTAATTTGATTAACGTGTGACAATTGCAACTCACAATTAAAATAATTGCAATTAACTTTTTTTGTTGTTTTATAAAACAATTAAAACTAACAATTAACTTTTTGTATCAAAATGAAATTTGTAAAGATTTAGGAAAATTAAGCTTGAGTTAAGCTTAGGAGACAAGTATATTTTCAGAGTATAGCCTAACAATATAAATAAGACTTTAGAAAATATGTTAACGAAAATTTCTTATTAATAATTCCAAATATCCAAAAAAAATATCAGAGGCAACTATAATATTATTATACCTTACTCTCTTACTCTTACACTTGAGCATGGGAGCTCCAAAGAGCTATTACCCGAACGACTACATATTTATTTAACTACATATTTATTTAACAAAACAATTAAAAATTAATTAATTGTTAATTGTTACTGATACAGTTAACAATTAAATAATTGTTAATTATATTTTTTCACAATTACAATTGATTAATTGTTAGTTGTTGTGGTTACATTTACCAATTAATTAATTGTTAATCTTTAATTGTTCTTGCAATTAAAACTTGCCCAACACTGGTGGTGATGACTACTGTAATTGATATAGTGACATATTATGCTTGCAGTACTTTAAGCGATGTCGAAATTTCCAAACGTATATCTTCAAAGACTAAGCAGTAGTGGTATTACCTTGATAGTTGCTTTAAAATTATGTTTTTAATCGCATATGCTTATGTAATTTATGTCCCTATAAATTTCGAGGAGTTCCCTCGATTCCTCACGACGCCATCATCAGGCATCCACTTTGATAACTATGAGACCAAGTTCGACTGTAATTGACGTAATACAGTCGAACTTGGTCTCATAGACATATGTTTGCATTTCTTTAATCAACGCAAAAATTTTCAAACATGTATCTCTATGGACACAGAAATTCTGTTCAGTACTTTTAGGTCCAGGATATGGTGCAAAACCTTACTGTTTGGTAACATATGCTTAGACTTCTTCAGAAAATATCAAAATCTATATATGTTTCCATATGAGTTCCCTCAATTCCTCACGGATCCCATCATGAGGTCACCATTTTGGTGACAATGAGACCAAATTTGAATTATACCCTACACAACACAAAAATAATATTTAAAATTTTTGTGTTGTGTAGGGTATAATTCATATGATATATACTTATATACTAATTTTTATAAATTCGCGGATATCTTCGTCGTTTATGAACCCATATATAAACATAAAAAAACATATACCTACGGTTGAATTGAGAAACCTCCTCCTTTTTTTGAAAGTCGGTTAAAAATACTGTTTTCTATTGCTTCGAGTCGCTGTGTAGCCCGATCTATACAGGGTTTAAAAAGAGCAGTCACTATAACTTTGGGATATGATTAAAGGACCTTTTCTCATTCTAGAAATGATTTTTTTTTCATCATTTATTTAAAAAAAATGTTTTTTTGTAATTTATTATTTTTAGTCGCAAGGCTGAACTGTTTGGAACAACGTTCTGCATTAAATTCTTAAATTGTAAAATATAGTACGTAATGAACGTCTTACGCGTGCTATTGACCTCTCAGCGTAATCAGCTGATCGCTGTGTTGTGCACGTCGTACATTGCCTATTGAAAATTTTCAAATTTTTGAAACAGTGGATTAAAAGCAAATGACTAGTATCAATGGATATATCTCGTGCCTGGGTATTACCTCACGACGTTATAGTGACTGCTCTTTTTACACCCTGTATATATAAGCGATCGCCCCGCACGTCCCGCACACCCCGCAGTCCAGAATTGACCTCTCTAGAGTTTTATTATAAGTATATGTCGGCGGGATGGCGCTTCAGTCGTGCAACATGTCACCTGTAACTGTCATCTGTCTACGAAACGTCAAGCTATGACTTTGACAGCTGTCATGGCTTGGGAGTGGTCTATGCTCGTTTGAAATGACACATAACAGTGGGGTGTCAGACGGAACGGACGTGAGCGCAGAACTCTCCGCGTTTCTGATCGTTATCCATTTGCATCCACGATCTGAGTTAATGTTCTAGAGTGAAACTATGTTACTTAAAAATGAATATACCAGTACTGTTTGTGCGGCTTATTATTTCCTGACGATACCAAACAATCAACAGACGCCCACGGAATCAACAAATTACTCTAATCTATGCACAGAATACCGCACTCCGTTATCAGAAGCGAGATGTAACCCTGAAAATCAAGATAGATTATAAAATTGATGGAATTGATATGGCCTTGCTGACATTCAGATCACGTTGAGACGGAACAGAGTATATTACGGAGCCTCCACTACCAAAGGCAGCATGCTATATGCATAGCAAAAGGCGAATGATGGGATTACAGCGCTGCTGACGATGGTAACGTGCTGAAAATGGGAACGTGACGATTTACAATAGAACCACGATATTATGACAAGATTGACGTGGCTAGTCAACGACAGGTCTTGGTTATAAGCTTGGTGGCTTTGGTAACAGGTGGTAGCAATCTTTGTATTTCTCGTAATAATTTAGAAGCTTTCAAAGTAAATACAATTTCAAAGTTTCCATGAAATTGCTTGCCCAAAAATCTAAATAAACTTTGGTGTTCGTTTGTATTGCTGTTTTGTTTTATTTGTAGATGGACAATACACTGGGATAGTGCTTAACTGGACGATGCATAGCCTTGCATGCTTGCCCGATGCATAGAACGAGCTTTGCTGGGTAACCAACCAACGCAGATGAGCATTGTGTATCTTATGGACTTCTCTACTTGCTTCGCAAAGATGTGAACTGGTTGTATGAGTATCATTACTTATTTCATTGTAAAGTTCAGAATTGGTCTGGTTTTATAATCACAGTATTAGTAACAGAAAAGAGATTCAAAGTGAAAGATCTTGCAGTATTTTGATAATTAAATTATGTGACTTTTAAAACTTGTTATTATACTAGCTATATTCTTATTAATAGAGTGAAATCAACACAGTTAATAAAGAAGAAATCAAAGTTTGATTTTAATGATAATAATTATTATTACACAACAAGTAAAGGTCTTATCTCTGCAGGTGAGCGCAAGTTGTAAACAAACAGGCTTATACAATAACAATTGACATGTTCTTTGTAAATATTGTTTACATGATAGTAAGTAGGTAGTTTGAAACTACATACTTAAATGTAATTTTCATTGGTGAGCTTAAAACAAAAAAAAAAGTAACTTTAAATAATGTCTAGTACATTGTTAATTATTCCTAAGCTGGCTATAAAAAAAACTGTTAAAGTAAATTTGGAATATATATTACCTACAGATTTATCAGACTATTACTTTTTAGAACAATATGCGATATGGAATAGTTTAAAATTCGTCTAACATGATAATATTGTTTGTGATATGAGTTTTATGGAATTAACACATTTTAATTTCATGTTTCAGAAGTTACTGTATGTAAGCTGGTACTAATGGTGAACGAGGCATCACACACTCAACGGTCCAAGAGTCTCAGAGGCCGTGGCAGTCCACTGATGCGGTGGAGGATTAGAAAGTTCATTGAGTGACTTCAGTTAGCTTCGGCAAACTTGGTGATTTTGTAAAAGGTTGTAAACGCACTAGCGAGTGTTCAGGTATTATGAACGCCTCCATGGTCTAGTGGTTTTGAGCATGACTCTCGACTTGTTGATGTCAAGTTGGGTAAGGACAATACAATCTGATCACTTGTTATTGTGTGGCTCATACTGTAATAGCTTTTCTTCATCCAATCAGTTAGATCGTTGAATGGAAATGAAATTAATTTACTGCATAGTGATTTTAGATTTTGATCTTATTGTTATTCCCGATATTTAAACCTCGATAGCTTTTGATGTCCTCTTCTGGACATTTGCATCCCTCATAGTGTTCTATGGGAAGTAGTTGCCTATACTCGCTACACTTGGCAGGCGGGTCCGCGGGCGCAATTTCCAATTTTGTAGTATTCCCTCTGTCGCTTTAACGGCACGGGAAAAATGGTTGCTGGATGGATGCTGCTATTCTTTCTCTGACTCCTCACCGATAAGGAAACCCAAAAAGAACTCAATTTTACATAGTCTGGACATTTTTTTGTGCTGTTTCATTTTGTGTACAGATGGAGGTTGGGTGTTCGAGCAATGCTAGCGACGCGACGCAACGCAACGCGACGACGCGACGGAGCGCGGCGGGTGGTGCTGTGCGGCGCGGTGGCGCGACGGCTAGGACCTTCCGCTCTGTAGTCTGTACTTCGTTGAAGTATCAGATTCGAAACAAAGTTTATCTGGTGAGCGTAATTGTTTATCTCTTGACTGTAATGTGAAAATTTGGTACAGTCTTGTTTGAAGCCTATTTACGAAATATTCATTTCGATGATGAACAAACATTGAGTCGCTAGATGGGGATCGATACTTGCTAAAGGCGTTAGATTCTAAGAGGACATACAAGTATGCTCATGATAGACTGAGAAGGATGCTCTGAAGGTCAGTTGGTTGTAGAAGAGTTAGCTGATCAAAGTGATGATCTGAAGTTTCTGGCACATCGCGTGATTATGTTCGGTTACACTTGGGGGGAAAATGCTCGATGGAGGCATTGTTCTCTTTTGACGTGCTCGATGGAGGCACTGATCGCATAATGCTTGAGAGAGGTGTTATGTGGAGTGTAGACTGTATTGAACCGCGACATGTGTTCATTGCGTAATGATGAGTTGATTTAATGTTTGAACTTCAGATATCCTCCGATGTTGTTGATTTACAAAAGCACTAAGTAATTAGTGGACATAGTTTGAAATCAGTAAACATAGTTTGTGATCAATGTGCTAAGTTAAAAGAGTTGTAATAAATTTGATGTTAAGTGAATACGTTTTATTGGTCAGAGATGACCGAGGGATGGCAAAGGCTACTGGTAGTATGTGTCTCTTTCAGGCACACACGAGGACGTGTGATGCGGCAGGATGGCCGTGTCGGCGGGATGGCGCTTCAGTCGTGCAACATGTCACCTGTAACTGTCATCTGTCTACGAAACGTCAAGCTATGACTTTGACAGCTGTCATGGCTTGGGAGTGGTCTATGCTCGTTTGAAATGACACATAACAGTGGGGTGTCAGACGGAACGGACGTGAGCGCAGAACTCTCCGCGTTTCTGATCGTTATCCATTTGCATCCACGATCTGAGTTAATGTTTTAGAGTGAAACTATGTTACTTAAAAATGAATATACCAGTACTGTTTGTGCGGCTTATTATTTCCTGACGATACCAAACAATCAACAGACGCCCACGGAATCAACAAATTACTCTAATCTATGCACAGAATACCGCACTCCAATATATATATAGAAGAAATAAAGAGTAATAAAGAGAGAAATAAAGAGAAGAAAAGAGTCCAGAATGCCTGTGTGCGTTTTTGCTTTACAGTCCCACCACGTGCCCATGTTACACCCTTCATTAACAATGCTAACCTTCTTAAAATGAAGGAACGCAGGAAACTTCATTTTGCTTCGCTTCTTTTCGACATAATTCTCACCCGTACGCCTTCTTACTTGTATGAAAAAATTTTCTGGGCAAGTGATGTCAATACACGAACAAGAGCCTCACACTATAAGATCTTAATGCCACAGCACCGTACAGCAGCATTCCGTGGATCCTTTAAGTACGCGGCCTCCCGCTGTTGGAATAACCTTCCGCCTCCTCTTAGGGTGCTGAAATCAAAAAAAGCGTTTAGTCGTAATTACAGGATTCACCTACTTACCTTACAAAAAAATTAGGAAATAAATACCTGAGATGTATGCACCACGAGCGTGAGGTGGGGGTTTTCAAGCGGCGGGTCGCCCATTATTTACTTTCTGTTTACTCTCCCTTTGTGTGTTTGTCGTTTTTCCTTATATAATATGTTGTTATTATTTATGTATCTTTAACTTGATTTGTGTCCATGCCACGTCAAAGACCACGCCTATTTTGCCACGCTGTATTTTTATTTTTGTATTCTATTGTTGTGTTGACTTGTGCTGTCAAATGTGTCAAATGTCATTAAAACGTAAATTTTTACCATAGACCTTCTGTCAATAGATTTTCCCCGTGTTCCAGTTGCAGCTGTCAGCTGTCAAAAACTGTTCAAAACGCTCAGAATGATCACGCCATTTTGCTTATGTTTACCCATCTTGTTTTTGACGTTTACTTAGATCTCAGAGATTTAACTGATCTCGATGTTATTTTTAAATTATGGACCGAGCAAATTTATTCTAGATTCTTTTTTAATGTAGTTATTATTGTTAATTTAAAATATAAATAGAATTTATGGGTAATAAAGGAAAATAAAGGAAATGTTAAATTTTGACATCTGTCAGTCGTTCCACTAGCTTATGAATGATCTGAGCGTTCAGAGTAAAAAGCCCGTATTTATAAGTTTTATTTAAATATATATATTTTTTTTTAATTTCTATAGTTCATTATTTGTTTTCTTTTTTTTTTTGTGTTTTTATAATAATTGTGCAGTGTATTGTATGTTTTAATTATTGTACCCCTGTGATGTCACTCATTGGCCCTGGCAGAATACCAGTGCAGCGGGCTTGCTCGCTGCGTATAGCTGAGCTAGGGTCCATTTTTGACATCACACAACATATATACTTAGCTTTAGTTTAGTTTCTAGATTCATATTGTTCCCTCTATTTATCCTATATGTGTTGTGTGATGATAAAATAAATATTTTTATTCTTATTCTTATTCTTATTCTTAAATAGATATAGATTTTCTCATCGTTTAAACCTTCTATGGACTTCCACGAATATTTCAAGACCAAAAATAGCCGAACCGGTTCAGCCGCGTCCGCGTGAAAATTAAATTTTCTCGCGAGTACTTTGACAACAACGTGTTAACGTAACTCGATTGATATAAGTACCCTCCCCGTGCACCTATTACATGAGAATGATGTAGAGTAAAAGGGTGTAAAAAATAACAGTCACTATAACTTTGAGATACGAATATACCACCTTTCCTCATTTTGGATATAGATAATATTTTTTAAAACTATAACCTTTTTTTTAACTTTTTACCCTTTACTATTTTTTTGTCGCAAGAATAATGAAAAATCAAAAAAACATCTAGAATGAGAAAAGGTAGTATATTGATATCCCAAAGTTATAGTGACTGTTCTTTTTACACTGGTAATATTTAAATGACCGTGTTGGGGCGGCATAGAATACTAACCCCAACCCCATGCCGGAAGATAAGGGAGTCGTAAGAGGCGACTAAACCCGGCATCTTTGCTTGGTGGTAAGGGCCCGTGATGGCACTGTTGATCAGTTCCTTCGCGGGGGCTGCCTGGCTAGCTACCACCCTCAATGTTTGAGTCAGCCGCCAAACGATCCGTCGTGTTCCGGCCTAGGAGGAGGCCTAGTTTCCCCCTTTTTTTCCCACCCACCTTTATCCTTTTTGCAGTGCCCTTTGATGTCTCCCTGGGTCCGGTGGACTCCCAAGACTTCGTTGCTCATGGGGACGTGATAAATTGGCGTGGCGGCCAGGGAGAGCTGGTGAAACGGCCGACCTGCCGCAGGCCGCCCGCCGGACAGTACAGGGACCCGAACCCAGATAACACTAATAAACTCTGGTCTGGGAGGCTGCCCCATCATCTGGCGCATAATCCCGTACTACGGTATGGTACCCGGTGGTTACGCGCGAGGGGGACCAGGGGTCCTTCCGTCCGCCGCGCCAGTAGCTCACATTCGCCCTTGGTGGCACGATGTCATGGACCCACACTTTGACCTGAGTAACGTCAAGGTCACTGCATATCCTACCTCTCCCTCTTCTCACACCTTACATACATCTCATGGGCAGGTCAAACAAAAGAAATAAGAATAACCCCCAAATCACTTACCACATTTAACGTGGACATGTGCAACATTAGGGGGATTCATACCAATCTAAATGCTGTCCATCACCACCTCGAGACAGCAAAGCCGGCCTTACTCTTTTTGACGGAGACGCAAATATCTGCACCGGGCACATCTTATTTAAATTATCCCGGCTATAGGCTGGAGCACGCGTTCAGGCGTCGTGCCGGACGAACATGCATACCGCATGTTCGTCCGGGGTGATATTAAAGTTGTAGTCGACGGTTGTTGCTCAGACATGAAACCTATTAATGCTGGCGTCACTCAAGGGTCTGTGCTATCCCCTACGCTGTTCATTTTGCATATTAAAGATATGCTGCTGAAGACCAGCAGCATTAATTGCTATGCGGATGACAGTACGGGGGATGGTTTATACACGGGCCCAGCAAACATTTCTCAGTCACAAGTGGAGGATAGCAGAATTAAACTTGTGTCTGAAATAGAGAACTCTTTGGAGCGAGTCTCAGAATGGGGACATCTCAACTTAGTTGAGTTTTACCCCACGAAGACACAGGTTTGTGCGTTCACCGCTAAGAAATCCCCATTCGTCATGGCACCACAATTTCAGGGTACCGCGCTCACCGTTAATAAAAGTGTTGGGATTCTGGGAGTTGACATATCGAGTGAGGTGCAATATCGGTGTCATTTAGAAGCTAAGGCCAAATTGGCCTCCAAAAAGCTCGGCGTCCTTAACAGAGCGAAGCGGTACTTCACTGCGAGGCATCTGCTTATGCTCTACAAAGCTCAAGTCAGGCCTCACATGGAGTACTGCTCCCATCTATGGGCAGGGGCGCCACTCTACCAGCTAAATCCATTTGATGCCGTACAAAAACGCGCAATCCGAATCGTCAACGACCCACGAATCACTGACAGGCTGGAACAACTAAGTCTTCGGAGAGACATAGGTTCCCTCTGCGTGTTCTACCGACTTTACAACGGTGAGTGCTCCGCGGAATTGTTCGACCTGATGCCCACGTCACCCTTCCATCATCGCACCACCCGCCTAAGATTGAAGTTTCACCCACATCGATTGGATCAGTAGCGATCCACCACGGTCCGATTCTCCCGATCGTTCTTGCCGCGCACCTGCAAACTGTGGAATGAGATTCCTTCTGAGGTATTCTCGGAACGCTATGACATGGGGTTCTTCAAGAAAGGTGTTAAAAAAGTTCTCCTTCAGGGCCGACGATGCATTGGTGATTCCTCTGGTGTTGCCCATGTTCATAGGCGACGGTGACCGCTTACCATCAGGTGGCCCTTCGTGCCTTGGTGCCTTTTCGTCTCGCTCTATGAAATAACGTATATAAAAAAAATTGGTAAATTATTTAGTTTATTCATCTATAAAATCATAAGCTTGTTAAACATATTTCAACTAGCCGTTAACTTTTACAGCGAACTAATTAGTATAATATTGATTATTTTTAATAAACAAGCCTATATTTTGAGGTCGCGACCTACAGTTGGGAAATCCATATTGTAGTTCAACGAAGCGGTACGTCATTTTCGGTAATTAAGGGCATCCACAGACTTTCCTGACAGTTCTCAAACTCTCCGTTTAATACAATACACCACTGATTTATTATACGTTACAAATCCTACTTCAATTTCAGTCATAATTAAGTTGTAAATTATGGGATGCTGTAAAATACTGTTATTAAAGATTTATAATAAAGTTTACGTACTTTAATAGTTATATTATACTGTTGTAGTTGGTATAGTAAAAAGTCAAAAATTTGTATGTATCTTATTTATACGAGTTTATCCTGTTCTAATAGACTGTATTGCAAAAAATGTCAAAAAATGTTAATTTGGTCGAATTTAGTATAACTGTTTACATTGATACAAAATTGGACCAAAAACATTTTCATGTAAAAATGTTGCCAAGACGAGTCTACATAACTTGAAAACCCTGTGAAAAAGTTATCGAATATAGTATAAAGCCAAGCTGTAAAGACTACACGCTCTAAACCTACAAGTTCTACACTACACCTTAATAAAAATCTATGAAAAAGTGGTCAGATCTCATGTAGAGCCAAAATTTTCGATCTATGCGCGCTTACTTTACCAGGCCTTAACATATTCTATATTTCAGTTAAAACGTAATACTTGGCCATTTTGCTACCGTTACAAAGATTTCATAGGCATTCATTCATCGTGTGTGAAATAAAACGGCCAAGCGTCACGTTTCAACTGAAATGTAGAGTATGTGACGTTAGGCCTGGTAAAGTAAAAATACATAGATCGAGAATCTTGGCTCTACATGGCTCGGCTTGGCTTGTCAGATTAGGCTATGTTAGTATAATATAATATTATTGTAACTTTTATATTCTAGCGAATCGTCGCTAGAATATAAAAGTTACAATAATATTACAATAATAATATGATCTCGTTGACATAGCTACGAAGTTAAGCTACGACGTAGCTAAATGGCACCGTAGCAAGTATTAAAAAATAAAATACCCGCCCGCGCTAATTCCATATCTCTTGAGAACGCTGTACTTATTTGGGATAAAATGTATCCTATGAGCACACTTCCTTATTTAGAATAAAATGTAGCCTATGTTTTAAATACAGGGTTGAAACTACTACCATACCAATATCATTAAATTCCGTTCAGTAGTTTTGACGCAAAGAGTACGAACATCCATTTATCTTACAAACATTTACATTTATAAATACTAGATGTCGCCACATGGTCGACACTAAATTCAACCATTTTATAATTATTATACTTTGAACATTTTTTAGTCATCAATTTGACACAATTTAAATACAGAATAATAACAATTCGAAAACACTTATTGATATTTGCCACGTGCCAATACTCGTAAACATGGTGGGAAATTTTCATTTGTACAAAACGTTTAATTAAATTTGATCGTATTCTATAAAGGGAAAACGTGAGCCGGTTACTAATTACTTGCTTGTGTAATGTTTAAATGTCCGGATTTTGATAAAATGAAGAATAACGTAGAAAAATAAAGTTAATTACTATAGATATATCATTATTCTCAGAAAGTATAATACACTCGCTTTTATCGGACTGTTCGCGATAAGTCTGTTGTTTGAAGTAACATTTATTTAATAGTTCCTATGATTGCCACTAAATTGTTTTGGCGCTATCGTCGTAGCAAAAAACATCGAGTGATTTTTGCTAATTGCTATTTTTACTTAATCAGCCGGTGGATCTTCATGCCGTTTTCATCAATGTATAGAGTGGTTCTCGAGGAAGGTTTCAGTGTATTATCTAATTTGATCCGGTAGGTGGCACTGCTGATGGTGCTTCAGAAACTTAATTCGGCGGTACTAAGTTTGCTGGGACAGGAAGAGGAAACACCACGGTTGAGAGATATACAAAATAGGTATTTATAAAATCTATTGCTGTCTCGAAGTGCCTTAGCTAGCCAGTACTAGCGCGGTAGAGACAACTGCAGCTCGAACTGAAATTAAACTTAAACGATTTAGATAGTTCTTTCTTTATTAGCTAAAAAAAGAAAAGGCTCCTATATTTTGTTTTTTTTTTGTATAATGTAGTCAAATATGTTTCCTGGATGTTTAAACATAGCGGAGAGTCTGGCCACTTTTTTTAGGTTTTTGAACGTCCATATCTCTTTAAATAATTAATTTATTAAAAAGAGGAAATAATAGGGACGTACAAATAATATACATAGATATTCATGAAAAAAAATTTTACTCTAGGCGTTTTATTATCCAGGTAGGTTTTATTATCCATTTATTAACCATGAATCCCGTAGACCTCAATTTTTGTATGGAAAAAAAATGTATGTTAAAATAGTTAAATTAAAAAAAATAACATTTTCTAACTTACTGAAGTATTCTTTTATGATATTATATCGTTTTAAATGACGCGACAGCGGTAAGCGTAATTTATATCTCATAGCTTACTAATAACTCTCACAGTCAAGTTCTAAATAAACACTGAATATGCCATATTATTTACTTTTGAAGTCCAAAATAACATAATATACACAACCTGGAAAATTAGTACAATATACGAAATAATCGTATAGTAATAGGATATATTATAGTGTTATAGTATGAGTATATTATTATAGGAGAGCCGCGTTCCACATCTACTATTATAATAATAATATTATTATTAATAATAAAGATTTTATTGTGTGTATTGAATAGACTTTGGCACTACTGTATCGATTTCAATTAAATTTGGCACAGATCTTTTCTGAATTTTTAGTAGACCACGGAAAATGCTACAAAGGCTATTATTTCAGTAAAGGTTTAGTAGGCTACATTTTGTTACGAGATTAACTGTATGACTTGCGACTTAAGCGTATTAAGTCGCGGGCTTCATAAAATTTATAATTAAACTACCTGACCCGTGCCCACTTCGTAGAGCATAGAAACCGTTTAAACCTTCTATGGACTTCTACGAACATATCAAGACCAAAAATAGCCGAATCGGTTCAGCCGTTCTCCTTGTATATTCGTAGCCTCACTAACAGGTAAGGACAGTCACGCACATTTTACTGTAACTAATTATTATAATCCAGTATCATAAATTTCCCCGGGCTAGGATAGACGAATGGCTAGGGAACACTCTAACGAAACATGTAATTTAGTACTAAACAAGCTGACCCGTGCCTACTTCGTAGAGCATAGAAACCGTTTAAACCTTCTCTGGACTTCTACGAACATATCAAGACCAAAAATAGCCGAATCGGTTCAGCCGTTCTCCAGTTTTAGCGAGACTAACGAACAGCAATTCATTTTTACATAGAAGCGATAAGTTTTACAAATTTAATACGGGAGCAAGCGGCGTCTAAACAAAAATACCTCATTAAAGTATTCAATATTCCCTCTAGATTCTAGAATCAAAAATAACAAAATTATTCTCTTTGATCTAGGTTCTGGAGTTTAGACCGACGTGAGCTCAAAGAGAATATTTTGTTGCTTTCGATGACCAAATAGATTTTGTGTGTAGACGTCAAATATTGCAATACAAAATATTGTATGTGTGTTGACATTTACAGCTAAGCCTTACAAAGGCATACAAAGGATACAAAGGAATTGTCAAATCTCTTTGGGTTAGTATTAGTGAAGTTTACTTCTTTTCACAACTATTAATAGTATAATTTAACGTTACTAGCATTGTTGTATCTTATCAGCAATTTTAGCCTCATAATAATAGCTCTCCTCACCGATTTCGTTGTCGGTAACCGATTACATTGATACCAGGCCAGCTACGCAGGAATTATTTTAGCCAAACCCAAGTGTGTGCGTAATACACAAAGACTCTCTCTTTTCCTTTTACTCTCATAACCCAGTGGGACGGTAAACCGACACGACTGGCGAGAGAACAGGTGCAGGTCCGACTTTTTACACGCCCATCCGACGCATGGATCATCTTTCTTGTCAGACAATCAGGTGATCAGCCTGCATTGTCCTAACTAAACTTCAAAACAACATTTTTGTTGTTCCAAAACGAGGATCGAACTCACGACCTCCGGGTCGAGAGTGAAGCTCTGAACCTCTGAGACCACGGAGGCAATTCGTTTTTGTATTATGCGTAGCTGATAAATACCCTATATCTAATGCATGCTTTTCGCTGGCTTTTAATTAAGTTTGTCTATAGATTTTAACCTCCATTTCATCATGCAACTTCTTTTTAATTACTGATTGGCACAATAGCAGCTCACGCTTTTTCTTTTCATTAATAAACATATATATTTATTGTGAAACCTCCTCAATTTGGAAGTCGGTTAATAACTATTACATTATTAGTCCCGATTTCACCAACGCATGTTAGTGTTAACGACTTGTTAAAATACTATGCCTTCTCATTCATTGATAGCAATTACGAGAGGAACAACATGATATTTAACGAAGGATTAACTTTAACATTGCTCGGTGAAACACGCCCTTAATATATATAATTGAAACCTAGTTTGATCGCAGACCACTGAGGCTGAGACGTGCCGACACAACATCTTGTATTTTGCATACTAAGTTGAAGTAACGTAAATATATTTTCCAATAAGTCAAATCCTAAATCTAAATAGGTAAATAAGTAAAGGGACAATAAATCAAGTGACGTTTACTTAGGTCCACGACCGTCTTGTAACTTTAGTAATAAATAAAGTTGAGTTTGAACAAAATATGAAACAGTCTTACTCCCATTTTGCCCTTAGAGCATAAGGTAAGCCACAATGACTACCTACTGCTTAACTAGCCTGGTTTCAACGAAATTGATTACAGACACTGAAATCGGAGCGGAAGCTAACTTACTACGAAATTCGATGGTAAGCAAGTTACCTAAATGGTACCAATTATTTTCAATTTTTTAGGTACAAATTATGATTATACATATTACGTAGCGAACGTCTTGTCGCGTCGCCCCGCTTTATGTTTCTCTTGTAAAGTGCACGTTTCTTTTAGACAAATGTTACTTTAAGTCTTCGCTAATGTGTTTAAAGTTAAGCCTTAGTGTAACCATAAAGTAAATAATAAAAGGTGTAACTAAAGCCCTTCGGAACGAAATAAGTCCATTTAATTAAATTTCCAACTCCAATATACTGTGACAATATAATTTGTTTGATGAAAAGTGTCTCATTATTTTTAATTGGTTCGATTTCAGGTGTGAATCTCTTTTGTTGATACAGAATACTTTTTTTACCTATTGATCTGAAGTATTTGAATATTATAATGTTTGTCGAAAAAAGCAAGATATGCCGTTAGTATAAAAAAATGCTACATTTTTGCTATGACACTAGCGCGAAGAACAATAGTCGTAGGAACTATTAATTAAATGTTACGTCAAACAAATAGACGCCAAAAATTTTTTTCTGTATTTCAGTGGAAAACTGACAAGGAGCTTGCGGTGCCCGAGTTGACCACTCACTATGCTCAAAATCTCCTCTCCGCTTCAACGGAAACAGCATGAGCACTATGCCAATCTCTATGATTGGTAAATTTTGGCACCGCTAAGCTCCTCTCCGCCCGCTCCGCGTCAGTGGAAACGTCAGCCTCACTTTAAACAGCTCTCTTTTATAATTTGTTTTTTTTTGGCTTATTACCTTTTAAACGTCGATAAAGTAAGAAATGCGATTGACGTGCTTATGCAATATATATGTAATAACCCTGCCGTTCTCTAATCGTAGCGGTTAACCCCTCCACTATATAAACGACGAACAGACGAGTGTGTACCTGTGTATTGCGCACACTTGAGCACTTAAATATTTTCTGCGTATCCGACTTGGTTAGTAGAAGTTTACGAAGTGTGTAATCGAAAAGTATTGGATCATAAAAATGATTTAGTAAGCGCTATCTCACCTCCACATCCTGCATGTTCGACGGCCGGAAGTGATTGAAGTGGAACCTCTCGCGCTCGAGAGTGATGTTCGATACAGCATCCATTTTACACCTCATACACAGTACTGTTACACATCTGACACATGGTTTTATTTTACTTTCTCGCTCACTATTCACCGTCCAATGCTCACGTTTTTACGCAGTTGATCGGCATTTTCGTGTTTTCATTCCAGCTGTCCAGGATATCTTTAGGGTAGTAGTTGTACCTGGAAACAAAGTAGTAAGAATAAGATAATCTAGTTTTTATATAAATACAAGGTGTAAAATAAATGAGTGATAAAACTTTGAAAATAAAATTAAAATAAAATACGTTTTATTTCCAAATGCAACTTAACAAGCTATTTTCGGAAAGTCAACAAAAAACAAGCTACCACCTTTAGGGTGTGCACTGTGTATGTGCCTCCAGTGTAGAGTATACTGTGAAAGAATCAGCGCTGACAGACTAACTTTTCACTTATATGATTCTATGAGTAATGCCTCAACAACATAAATTTGCCCATACAAAAGTAAAAAAAGGTTCCTCTTTCAGCGCTGGTACTTTCACAGTAAACTCTATATACGGGACCCATACAGATCCTAAAGTATTATCACTCATTAATTTTATAGCCTGTTTATTATGTGGCTAAATCTTAAGTGTGTATGTTATGTGTAACGATTAATTAAACGGCTGGTTGGATAATTTTTATGTGTGTTCAAGTGGATTCGAGAATGGTTCAGAAAGGTTAGTAGGTATGTAGCGTAGCTTTTATAAAACTCTTTATATTTTGTACGCTTTACTCTATGTTTATTTTAAAAAGAATATTTGACTTGTTTACGTTTTGAAGTTAGTATTTTTTTTATTTTTTTGCGTTATTGTCGGCTCTGGGGGCCTACTCAAGAGTCAAGATGCCATCGCTAATTTTTGCTTACAAAGTTCGATAACAAAATGTATGGGATTTGACATATTAAGCTACGCTAAATGATCGCGATTTCGTATGTCATTTAGCGTATCTTATGTCAAATCCCATACATTTTGTTATCGAACTTTGTAAGCGATAATTAGCAATAGCATCTTGAGTAGGCCCCCTAATATAAGACTGTAACAAATAAGTTTGGCTCGCAACTTGAATTTCTCTCGCTTCAGCACCTTCCTATTATTTGAAGTGGATAGAACATCAACCCCCCGCTTTACTGGTGACCCCGCTTTTGGTAGGTAGTTGTAGGTGTAGTTGTACATGTAGATAAAGCTGTATTTATTAGGTCGGGGAAAAAGTTTCATCGCATTTTATATAAAAATTCAAAAGGTTTTTATTATAAAGTTTATTTACAATTGACTAAAGTATATTATAGGTTCTATTTTGTTCGATAACTTTTTGCCATCTTATTGACATTATATCCAATTGCTATAAAATTTTTGGGGCTTCTAATGAAAAAAATGCGACAAGTGGTTTTGGCAATGCTCTTGTGATATCAATGACCGAAACTGGTGGAAATCTGAAGGTTTTATTTTTTGGAAATTTAAAGATACCCACGATTTAAAAAGTTAAAACGTCAAAATTATGACATATTAACTTTTTAAATCGTGTTTTAAAAAGATTTAACGTCACAATGACAGTTGATGTCGACGGTCGGGAAAGCCACAGAAGTTACGTAATCAGGGCCCAGGTTTATATTCCCAGGTTGTGGGCGTTGTGGCATGCCAATGAGATTTTTTTCAGAGTCAAAAATTATATCTGCTAAGTGCTACATTTATGCGACCGATTACGAGAAGAAATAAACATAACGTGTAACAACTGTAAGAAATCATTAGAAACCGAACAACATAATTTCCATATTAATTGTATTCTGTCGCCAGGTTCAATGACCCAGACGAGAACACAAATTCAACATGTTTTAATTAACCAACATATTATACGATTTATCTGTGCATCCGATCCAATATGTTGTTATAATAATACAATACAGTTTCGATATTTAAAGCCAGTGAGCCAAACACAGATATATAACACAATGGTCTTTAAACTATTGTAATGTAACAATCAAGCACATTTGCCTACATTATATTATGTAACGAATAAATTATATTCTATGATATGTAAGATGAGTAACATCATAATAACATAATAAGTTACATTAACACAAAACTAAATAACTTTATACTTAAATATAATGAAAACGTATTTCGTCACTTTACCTTCACAACCTCGTGTCTATAAAACTACAACTTTTCAATAGAGTAAAAAAAAATATAATTTTATAGATTTTATTATGATATGGATTTTTATTTAAATAAGGTTCAGTTAAGTATTATATTTAGCTTGTATTAACCTAAAGTATATAAAAATTAAGTCTTATAAACCTACTTCAGGTTACAAACTAGATATTGGCCGTATTCGGTGACATGTTCTTTGACGCATGCGCTTGTAAAGCACCAATCAAAAACCTTTATTTTCTCTTACCTGACAATTTTAATTTAAATAAATTGACGGGTAACAGAAAAAAAAGATTTCAATTGGTGCTTTTTAAGCGCATGCGTATAAAAATAAGCCACCGAACACGGCCATTTTCAAGAAAAAATAGATTATTTAAAGCGACGACTTATTATAAATATATCCGATAGATTAAGAAGTTGTATATATCCAGTCTATCTCCGGGTGCCGGAGACAGAATAGCACCTCCCCATCAACCATCTTTACCGTAGGTACGACACCCAAAAGGCGATAAAATCATAAAACTTTTAATTATAATGCTATTAAAGATTAACATAATATATACTTAATATTATAAAGCGGAAGTGTTTGTTTGTTTAAACCCGCTAATCTGGGAACAACTGGTCCTATCTGGAAAATTATTTTTCTTGTTGGATAGTCCATTTATAGGAGAAGGCTTTAGACTATATTATATCATTACGCTGCGACCAATAGGAGCGAAGCGTCAGTGAGAAATGTTGCAAAAAACGGGGAAAATTATTCACATTTGGGGACTTTCGTTGGGTGCGCTGCATAAACGGTTTAAGTCACTCAAAAACCACGCGAACGAAGTTGCAGGCACAGCTAGTCTATATTAGAATTACAATGAAAAGTTTTATTTTAATTATGTATTAATGTATTGCTTATCTATCGCCTTTTATCAGTAATTTGTATTATATTGTTTGATTTGATAAATAAATAAATAAAACACGTTTCATTTCCAAATGAAACTTAACAAGCTATTTTCGGAAAGTCAACAAAAACACAAGCTACCACCGGTGCAACCGAGAAGCACCGGCGTAAGAAACTCGCACGGAGCCATATTTTAGAGAAATATGAAAAATTGATATTTTTAAAAATTATATATATATTATTACATTGTAACTCAATCTATAAAACTTAGGATACATATACGAATTAATAAATATAAGCAGCCATCAAGTTTGGACACCTTATTCCCAGGGTGTGCAATCAGTAACAAAATCAATTCACTTATAATAAGCTTTAGCACACAAACGTTCTTTAACATCTTTTTTAAATTTATTAATGGAAAAAATACAGGCTGAATTATTGTGAACTCCTCATTTTTACCCGACTTCGGCGAAGCCAAAACGAAGGGTAATGATTTTGGCAGTCTATGTATGTATGTATGTATGTTTGTATGTATGTATGTATGTTCCCTCGTAGCGGTTAAACTACTGGTCCGATTTTAATAAATAAGGTGTCAATCGATTCGTAGTGGTCCCGCGAGTAACATAGGCTATATAATTTTTCGAAAAATTTTGGATTTTGAAAATTATAGCTCAAACTATCTCCAAAAAAAATTTAATTAAGATAATTGTATCGTGTTTGGTATCCAAAGATAGGTCTTGGCAAGCACATTACAAATATGTATTTAAAATTTTAATTAGTTATTATATTTTGTTGTTAAATTCAAAATAATTTGGAAGGTTAGAAAGAATACGCATTTCAATTACTATCGGAGCTTCCGTTTCCATACAAATTTTCGTTGGGCTAATGGCCTTATCAAGTTTCCTATATCTCATAACAAAGAGAGAAACTTCATTATAACATTATCAGAAGCAACATTGCTCGCTTGGGAAATAGAGTGCATGAGTGCGGGCAGCACCAAATTTGATCCGCCACATTACAACACGGTAAGGTGAGCCCGTTGAAATATTTGCCACGTGACCTAATTTGGCATCAACTGCCAAATTTGGTCCCAAAGGGTTGAATTTCGACAGTGAGCGACTGGCGTTACAAGATTAGAAGCCATGATGTGAGAACTGTTGCACTCTTATCCTAATAACATCATGTATGTTACTATTAACAATATTAAGCATGACATTATAGTTTTGTCAACAGAGCGCTAAACCTAAATTTCTACGCAGTTTGGTGGGCTGCATGTCTTAAAAATAGATCTTAAAAAAAATACTTTTTTTATTCTTATTTATTACTAGCTGACCCTTGCCCACTTCGTTGAGCATAAAAACAGTTTATGATGAAATTCAACTAAAAAAAACAACCCCTAACTCGGGAACGCGGAACCCGCAACGCGGGAACCCGGAACCCGCAGCATGGGAACCCGAAACCCGCAACCCGCAACGCGGGAACGCGGAACCCGCAGCATGGGAACCCAAAACCCGCAACGCGGGAACCCGGAACCCGCAACGCGGGAACCCGGAACCCGCAACGCGGGAACCCGGAACCCGCGACGCGGGAACCCGGAACCCGCAACGCGGGAACCCGGAACCCGCAACGCGGGAACCCGGAACCCGCGACGCGGGAACCCGGAACCCGCAACGCGGGAACCCGGAACCCGCAACGCGGGAACCCGGAACCCGCAACGCGGGAACCCGGAACCCGCAACGCGGGAACGCGGAACCCGCAACGCGGGAACCCGGAACCCGCAACGCGGGAACGCGGAACCCGCAACGCGGAACCCGCAACGCGGAACCCGCAACGCGGAACCCGCAATGCGGAACCCGCAACGCGGGAACGCGGAAACCGCAACGCGGGAACGCGGAACCCGCAACGCGGGAACGCGGAACCCGCAACGCGGGAACCCGGAATCCGCACCATGGGAACCCGAAACCCGCAACGCGGAACCCGCAACGCGGGAACCCGGAACCCACAACGCGGGGACCCGGAACCCGCAACGCGGGAACCCGGAACCCGCAACGCGGAACCCGCAGCATGGGAACCCGAAACCCGCAACGCGGGAACCCGGAACCCGCAACGCGGAAACCCGGAACCCGCAACGCGGGAACCCGGAACCCGCAACGCGGGAACCCGGAAACCGCAACGCGGGAACCCGGAACCCGCAATGCGGGAACGCGGAACCCGCAACGCGGAACCCGCAACGCGGAACCCGCAACGTGGAACCCGCAACGCGGAACCCTCAACGCGGAACCCGCAACGCGGAACCCGCAACTTGCAACACGGGAACCCTGAACCCGCGACGCGGAACCCGGAACCCGCAACACGGGAACCCGGAACCCGCAACGCGGAACCCACAACGCCAAACCCTTCCGTGAACGTTGCTGGTTCTGCGCTGTCAAATGGAATAAATAGTATCCTATGTCCGTCTACTGGCTCTAAGTTACTTCCTCACCAATTTTCAACCATATCGATAAAGCCGTTCTCGAGTTATAAATAATTCATTTAACTAACACGACTTACTTTAATACAAAAAGCTGATGTAAAGATGAAACTAACATAAGCTAACGCCCGGTGAATGCTCCCGTCACAGTCGGTCCAGCCGATTCGGTGATCATTAGTTAGATAACGATGATGATGATGAAAAGAAGCCTAAATTAATCCTTATAACTTTAGCTATCTACCAGTGAAAGTCTCGTTAAAATCGGTCCAGCCGTTCCAGAGATTAGCCGGAGCAAAGAGACACGCTAACAGACAGACAGACATTTTTTTTTAATTGCATTTTCGTTTTCAGTAGCAAGAAAAAAAAAGACAGAACAGACAGACGTTAACTTCGCACAAAGACAAATGACGACATAGTGGCGTCATGACGTTTTCGATTTTTTTTTAATTGTACGTGAATTATGACCATGGATCTAACTCCTTCGATCTGATTTTTAAATTAACATTTATAATATATTCTTATTACAACTTATAAGTTAAGTACTTTTTTTAAATAGGTATATTTATAGTTGTTAAAAGATTAATCGATTTTTTGAGTAAGTCTCTAGTGTTTAATAAGAAAAAGTGTTAACTGACGTAACATTATCACGACGTTTATTTCATTAAATCATAATTTGTATATTATATTTAAGATCGTTTATCAGTGAAAGCAAATCGTAAAAAAACTCATATTGGTTATGTTGACAATAAATATCTAATAATTATTAAATAAAGTTTAGTAAATTCTGCAGTTTTAACAAAAAGAAAATATTTATTTTATTATGTCGTCGTTACAACGTTACGTCGCTCATTTTTGATAAACTGTCAAATGTTACCTATTAAAATGACCCGACTATTTATTAGTGGTGGACAAATAGTTTAATGAATCCAAATAGTTTAAGTTTATGTTAATACGTTATTTATAGCATTTCATAATTTTTATTTTCCATTTGTAAACAATGTCGTTACCATGACACCAGTGTCATATAAACTGGCAACGACGTGAATCGATTGAGCCCAGGTTCAAACCCCGCGTGACCATCACGTATTTTCTTCTTTTTTCTAATTTTCTGCTTATTTTTTTCAACATTTTCTTTCATAATAACCTTTTCGTGACAATAACGAACATACCGTAAAAAAAATTGCGAAATTGGTCAAGCCGTTGTCGAAGCGCACACGACGTAAGAAATTTTGGAGGTCGTTTTTTTACACTTTGGGCTACATTTTTGGGGTTTTAGTAAGGAACCCTACTTTTTTTAAACATATAATATAGCCTATGTTCAGCGCTAGGAATGTAGCTTTCCAACGGTGAAAGAATTTTTCATATTGGTTCAATGGTTTCAGAGCCTATTCCATTCAAACAAACAAACAATCAAACATTACCTCTTTATAATATTAGTATAGATAGCTACTCTGGATGACAAACGGTTTAGTCTTATTCCAGTTTGCCTTTTAGGACTACTGCTACTAGTAATTACTAGTTTCCCTCGGCTTCGCTGAGTTAAATAGTATCCTACGGGAACATTGTGTGGTTTTTCCGGAAAGTCTAAGTGATAATCCAGTGACAACTTTCTGCACAGGTATTTTTTGGTGCTCCTACGCGGGAATCGAACCCACCGGGTCGAGAGCTATGCTCTGAACCACTATACCACGAATGCGTTCAAACATTTAGCGAACCACGTGTAGAACCCATTTATTTTTTGTGATAATAGGGATGGCATCTTGAATTATATAATTATAATATAACTAGGCCGGTTTACTTCAAATTACAATTTCACCGAAAATTGGTTTCCTTTCGATATTTCAGAACACAATAACAAGTTTTGTTTCTCATTCAATTCAATAAGCGGTAAGAGAGAAGTTTCCGGAATACTAATTAACGGATCAATATAATATTGGAAAGTTTTTCGCAACGGAAATTTCCCTGGAAAGCGAATTTTCCAGTTCTAGAGATGGCGGGTGGGCTGACCGAATAAAAATCTTTCTGATATTAATTTAAGTATTAATAAAATAATCTCAAACTAGGACTCAAGAATTGCGATCGTGACCTGTATAAAATGACATTTTGAAATAACTGTGACAACAGTTAAGCACTATTAAAGATTTTAAAATACAAATGCCTATAGTCTAATTAAACATCTAACTGTGGGTGTGTGTGTATAAGTAAGTTATGTTTATTTATTAGTAATTATTTTGTACCATATTTATACTTATAAATAAATTAAATGAATGAAGGTAGTGTGTGGCAAAATTGTGATTTCGAGAAAATGGAGTTCAAACTGTCACTTAAATATTTTAGAATAAAGGCAAAGTTACCTACATTAATTTAAAGATCGGTCTCTAGAATCAATGTACTAAATACGTTACTACATATCCTCAAATGTTTAAATGACAGCTTAAACTCTATTTTCTAGGTTATTTTTTTGTGACATATCTTCACCTTCACGCATTCATGTCTTCAATTCTTTTATTAGTTTTTCAGTTTCCTCATAGCCTAACTTAAATAAATAGTTGCGAATTAATAACCCAAAGACCAATAGGAGTTGAAATGTTTAAAAACCGGGGGTTTTATTTCATTATTTCACGCGAATAAGATCGCGGGCACATCTAGTATAGCATAACATAGATTAAGTTTTATGCAAATGAAGTTGGGTACAAGTAATTAAGCTTTAGTCTGCTTCTGTATGTCATTCCAGAATGTGTGACCGGTCAACGGGTCGGACACATTTTAATTAATTGAAATTAGGATAATTACGCGGCTAGGCAAGTAGGCATACCTATGTAGCCGGCGCGGCAACCCGGCGGCGGCTTACGACTTCAACGTAGGTAGTACGGGCGGGTTCCTACCCACGGTGTCTATGCGTTGGGTAAATAATTATTCAATTTTAAGATACATTTAATCAGTGATTAATTGATATAATTTTTTTGTATTTTTTTTTCATCTCATATAATAGCCAAATATCACGTCCTCAAGTATTGCTCATGTCTCACCAGTCACACTGTATAATGCTTTCCCTTTCATTAATACGAAGGAGGAGTGAGTAAGGCGTTGGAGAATTTGGCACTTAGTCAAAAACAATCCTTTCGTTTGTGCTAATGATAAGTGTCGTTATGGTAATTTATTCATAGGCAATTTAAATATGCTTACAAGAAGTACAATGTAATTAAGACCCAAACTTAATGTGAAAGCCTCTAATGTAAAAATAGGTACTAGGGTTCAGGAGGAGAAGAAATTTGACCAAAATTAATTTTTTAAGGTTTTTTTTAAATCTAATATTATGAAATATTGACAAAGGTGTGAAGTGTACATATTGTTATTATAGAAACCCATGATAGTGTAAGTTATATTTGTATTGTTGTTATTTTATCAATTTTATGTACAGGTACGATTTAGATTTTAAGTAATTCTACACTCCTCTATATTATTCCTTACACTTGTAAAAAAGGATGCATTTTTTTCCTTTTCTTTAGAGATAAGCTTTCGCCCGCGTTTAGTTGAAAGCATCCTATATTACTTCTTATACCTCCAAAACTATGTACCTACTTATAAAGTTTCATGATGATCGATCATGTAGTTATCTCGTGAAACTGTAACAAACAAACGGACATTCATTTTCACAGAAATAAGAGGACTTGCTCGTAAGATATATTATGTGAAACAAATCAGACTATTTACTTACTGCCGATAATCAAATTAAATGGCACTCAAAGTCCCGTCATCTCAAAGCTGTCATCGCGCCGTAACAGACAGCCTTAACCCCGGTTTCTGAATGGCTTATCAAATCGCCGATCAGCTTGGAATGTTAACTTAAATGTTATATAACATTACAATCTACGATTTGATCAGCCTTTCAGGAACCGGGTGTTAGGCTGTCTGTCACGGACATTCTGAACGCTCATTGGTAAACATCACTTACAATAACTTCGCTCAATCGCCACGTTCAGAATGCCTGGTTAACTCAAAAAGTTAGCATATCGGAGATTTGATCAGCCTTTCAGAAACAGGGATTAGGCTATTCTGAACGCTAATTGGTGAACATCACTTGCAACAACTTCGCTCACTTCACCAATGAGCGTTCAGAATGGCTTGTTAACTCAAATGTTAGCTGATCGACGATTTGATTTGCTTTTCAGAAACTAGGACTTTTATTAACGTGTCAGTAATCGTTAGTCTTTTATACGAAATTAAATCGACGCTTCACAGAAACCAGAAGCCCGACTGTCGTTAACTGTTACTAGGATAATCCTGTTTCAGTAACAGAATTATCTGGCAGATAGTTATGAAAATTAGGCTTCTGAGGTTAATTGAACTTGTTTCCTCTTTATCTAAATTTCAAGTGACGAGTGAGTATGTTTCTGGGGATAATATATTTTCGTTCGTATGATCTATGCGAAATGAAAATATCCCTCGTCCATATAACGCTGGTTATTGTAAAAAGATACTTATCTTTTTACTACTACTTAGTAATCAGTATAAAAATCGACATTTTCGAGTTTCCGTAATAAAAATATTGTATTTATCATAGCGCCTCCGTGGTCTAGTGGTTCAGAGCTTCGCTCTCGACCCGGGGGTCGTGAGTTCGATTTCCACGTTGGAACAACAAAAAATGTTGTTTTCAAGTTTGGTTAAGACAATGCAGGCTGATCACCCAATTGTCTGACATGAAAGATGATCCATGCGTCTGATGGGCATGTAAAAAGTCGGTCCTGCTCCTGTTCTCTCGCCAGTCGTGTGGGTTTACCGTACCACTGGGCTATGAAAGTAAAAGGAAGAGTGAGTGTCTTTGTGTATTGCGCACACACTTGGGCACTATAAAATAACTCCTGCGAATGAAATCGGCTAGAGACACCGGTAAATCGGTGAGGGGAGCTATTATTTATCATAATATTATACTCGTACTTCCGATAACTTCGTCGTTTACGCCTATTTTGTTAGAAAGAAGATATTTTAAAGGTGGTCCTATTATAAAGAAATCTGGGTTTGATGATGACAGACCAGAGAAATCGAGAGGAACCCTTAAAAATCATAGGACTCAAGTCAGTTTTTTTGTTTAATTTTTTTTCACATCAATATCTTCTATACAAGCAGTATATTATTCAATAACTTTCTGTATTGATTCAACAAAACGTTATATTATTTAAAAGATTATGAGCGTGTTACGTCAAAGAATACTTGTGGTATTTATTGATTGAACTTGAAATAGAAACTGCATGTTTATTATTCAGTCAGCTGGCTGTTCACTCACCTGCTGGCTTTGGCACGGTACGGATCCGTCACGGCCCCGTCACTGCATCATCAGCTTTAACTGCTGACATTTATTATTATTGTAGATTTTCATGTAGATCAGATTTCGTGCCGGAGTCATCACATAGATTTTACCGCTCTTTTTCTTTATTTCATTTCTTTTTTAAATCGTAGAAATAAAAATTATAAAAATATAGATTAATACCTCTTTCAATATTTTCCTATAATCTATATTATGAAAATTACTTTAGTAAAATATGTACAACATAAGTAAAGTCAATAAATAAAATGCATCTACACCTGATGATGACTATGTCGAAACCGGTCGTGTATTTTAAGTAATTATTAATGTAAAATAACAAATAAGTGGAAAAAGGTGCAAGTGGTTTATGTTTTACTATTTAAGTAAAGTTGTTCTTTTTTGTAATTATAACAAAACCATAAAGTAGATATTATATAAACAATACGTTATTTTATCTGTCAAATAGGTCCTGAAGTAGGTTGCCATTGTAATACTTGAGACCGAATACATAAAAGAACGGCACTGTGACGACGTGCTCGACGGAATGTTAAATCAACCTAAAATTTATTATCTACTTTCCGATTTTAACGAAAAGTTGAATTCCCAAAGAAAAAAGCTAACCTCACTATAATATGTTTAAAAAAATGTCTAGAAAACACAGAAAAAACTCTACAATAATAATATCTAAAATTAATTAATTATTATGATTTAATATAAAATGTAAGCCTAAAGTGGTCGCTAATGACCATTGATGTTTGAGCGACCTTAAATAAATAATTAAAAAAAAACTAATATTTACAGAGACCCAGTGTTTTAATTAGGGGTTATTACTACAAATAGTCAATTATTGACCTCTAAAGAGTTATGAATATATATTTGTAATAGTAGCTAGTATATTGCTGAAAGAGTTGTGAATAGATTTATAATAGTAACCAGGGTAATGTAATTTACATAGTCGTAGTAAAGTTTTTCCTAGTAATAAGAACCTATGTTAGAGTTTAGAGAACAGCTGTTGAACTTTGTTAGTTATGTTTTAATTAAAATATTTGTTATATATTTAATGTTGTAAACATAATACATTTAAAACAACAATTAAAACCATATTTTTGCTAAAAACATAGCTCGAGATTCTTTTGCTGACTTAGGGTGGTTAACTCGTGGTTCTATCTTTTTTCATGTCTTTTATTAATTATGTACTAAGTACTAATTAATTTCGTAGAAGAAGTTAATAAAAATAATCATCAACCAATTTCCTAACTTAGTAAATTGATTAAGTACGCCTTTTGGTTCTAAAATAAAAATAAAAATCTAAATAAACGTTAGGTTAGTATATGAATATAATAACAAAATAGTAAAATAACAAAAATAGTACCATAAGATGCACCTAAAACGCTTACAAAACTTACCAAAAGTCTTAAATCCAC
This sequence comes from Celastrina argiolus, assembly GCA_905187575.2. Taxonomy (NCBI): domain Eukaryota; kingdom Metazoa; phylum Arthropoda; class Insecta; order Lepidoptera; family Lycaenidae; genus Celastrina; species Celastrina argiolus. Next base: position 8,387,701 of record LR994581.1, on the reverse strand, counting down.
ATCACAATACTTTCCAAGCGTTTAACTTTTTAAACTTTTATAGTTAATTATTTTATTCACTGCTAACTCAATTTAAATATATTGAAACACAAAAAGCTCTTGAAAGCTTGCCCGCAACTTCGTAAAAGTTTCTCCTAATAAGCTCAAGCGTGCTTCAGCTACGCGTCCACACATTCAACTGCCGCAAGCCATTCCGACCTCCCGCGTTCTGAGTTCTGATGTCAAAAACAAAGTAAGAATTAAGCTATGAAGGTTATGAGATATACAAAAATAAAAAATAAAACACGGGAACTTGGGAATTCTAATTTCGAAAAATCTGGATTTATGGAGGAATTTTAAATCGCATCAAATAACATGTTCATGTTACGCACCGTCTCGTTATGTTTTAGTGTTTCATACTATAGAAACATATTTCTAACCGACTTCCAAAAAAGGAGTCGGTTATTGTTTGGATGTATGCATGTTTTTAATAGTTATGCTCTGTCCGTTCTTCCGTTTATCTGGCATCATTAAATATATCATTTTGTAGTAATTTATCGTCCATCTTTCCCGTGGGTTTCGTAAAAGATGACAGAGGGAATAATAATAATAATAGCTCCCCTCACCGATTTCGGTGTCGGTAGCCGATTTCAATGAAATGAGGCCAGGTACGCGGGAGCTATTTTATAGTTGGGCACTATAAAATAGCTCCAGTGTGTGCGCAATTAAATACACAAAGACACTCTTCTTTTTACCCTCATAACCCAGTGGGACGGTAAACCGACACGACTGACGAGAGAACAGGCGCAGGACCAACTTTTTACAAGCCCATCTGACGCATGGATCACCTTTTTTGTCAGACAATCAGGTAATCAGCCAGCATTGTCCTAAACCAAACTTGAAAACAACACTTTTTGTTGTTCCAACGTGGGAATCGAACACACTACCTCCGGGTCGAGAGCGAAGCTCTGAACCACTAGCCCACGAAGACGCTAAACACAGAGGGAATATACTAGGACTGCATTCTTTTTGTCTGTCATTTTACTGAGTTTTATCGTATGCTCCATGAAAGACAGTTGAAAGTTACGGCGTTCGAATCTCACCCCACTGTGGAGGTATATTTAAATATTCAGTTTAATACATTTCAGACTTTTCAGACAGATAAATTATGATTTGACATTGACATTTTACAATAATCGGTATAACTTCAAAACGGTTTACAAGTTGCCTCCCATTTGGCACTTATAAACCATGAGACTGAAACTTAAACTTTTAAATGCTGATAGGTCATGAAAATATTTAAAAATATTATATATTTAAAGGAAAGCGGTAACTTTGGAGTAATGAAAACCTATTGTTCGTTAATGACGACAATACATCCTGCTATGAGCTTGTTCAATTATTTGCACATTATTTATATTATATTCGTCATCATCATCATCATTACAGCTATGGCAACCATTACTGGACATAACCCTCCCCCAAAGTATTTTATTATTAATGGCTAAGTTAGAGACTTGATGATAAGTATTTTTAAGAATTTAATATGATGACATCTGACCCGTGCCCACTTCGTAGAGCGTACAATTTACAAACCGTTTAAACCTTCCTTGGACTTCCTCGAACATTTCAAGACCAAAAATTGCGGAATCGGTTCAGCCGTTCTTGAGTTTTAGCGAGACTAACGAAAAACAATTCAGTTTTATATATAAGATTATAATATTCGTAATTTCTACAACAAAGTCTCAATTGTTCTGCTAGAATTGTATAAACGTATAATTTTAATTTCAACTAACATTAAACTTAAGTTGCCCTTCAGCACCTACATAGATATTAAGTGAGCGCGTCAATTTCTAGATAAATAAAATATGTATAAATACAATTCGGACCACCAAGACACAGGCTCCGCCTAGTTTGGGGTCCACTGCCACAAACTTTATGTAATAACAAAATACACAACTAATCACAAATGTTTCAATATAGCTATGTAAGTTTTAACATATTTAACTATATTAAAAGCATTGTAGAATAAAAAAAAAAAAAAAAAATTTAGTTGCAGCAAAATCGAGTATGATCTAGGGATTAATTATAGTTTGTTAGACTAGAAATGTTTCAGTTCAGACGCCTGAGATATATGATGCTAGTTTTTCAAGACAGTAAATAAAACTAGTTTTTAACTCCAGACAAAAACAGGAATGTCATAAATTTCACGTGTCTGTCTGTGGCGTCCATAGCTCCCATACTGATGAACCGATTTTGATCTAGTTTGTTTGTTTGAAAGCTTGCATGATTGCGAATGGTTTTAGCCACTCGTATGATTTACTTTCATAGGTTCGCTAACTGCTTTACGATTCTGGGTTTGCTGAAAAATTTTATTTTGTTTGTAGTTACAAAAATAATATTCGACTAAAAGAGTTATTAGTAAACAAATAAAATATTAAAAAACTTGGAAAACTTGGTCGGTTTTTTATGGAATTGTCAGATGGTGTATAAAATCTGTCCTGGTTATCTGGTAAATAGATTTTTTATCATAATATAATCGATATAATTTAATATATTATTTATTTTTTTTTATTTTTTATCGTGGTTATCGAGGAAGGTTTTAGTGTATCAATTAGATCCGGTAGGTGGCGCTGTGGCCAAGAAACTTAATTTTACGGTGGTACGAAGTTCGCCCTGGCAGCTAGTTTTATGATAAGCCAGAGATTATGGTATTTGATAGTTTAAACGATATTGTAAACTATTTCACGCGGTAATCTCCTCGGGGGATAGCTTTAGTTAACGACCACCTGTGACCGTTACGTCATAAAATAATAAACAGTAAGCTGTTTAATATTTTATGCCTACAAATAAAATTTAAGCCAATTAATAAATTTAAATATTACTAGCTGTATAAATGAGTTATACTACTTGGGGTCTTTATGTGCCTTCTATGTAGAGTACCAAAGTAAGTATGAAAGTACCAGCGCTGAAAGACTTACATATTTTGACTTTCATGTTTATATGAAAATAGCCCCAACATCGTAAATTTGCCCATTGTCGTGGTGTTAGTAATAAATATGGCCATAGGTAATTTTTTTTTCTATAGACGCTTCACACCACGTCAATTTGACCCAGTGCTACCTATCCGAAGAACTTGTGTTACGGGGTACGCGTCATAGCTGTGACGAATCAATTGGCAATCTAATTAAATTATTACAATGACATTTATTTGTTGATTTTGTTAAAATTGTTTTACACTCCGACAAATATATTTAATATTTTCTATAGCATACACATATTTAAGATTTTATTGTAATATACACAAATTTAATACACATCCATGACATTGAAAACTTTTTGTTCCCTCGGCGGGATTCGAACCCGCGACCTCTCGCTCGAGCACTAACGCGCCCAACCACTGCACTACGGAGGTCGTCAAAGGTCGTCAAAGTCGTATAAAACATCAAGTTCCCAGTTCAAGTGAATATTATGCTGGGTAACTTTGAAATTGAACGTGTATGTACGTATTAAATTACGAATATTCAAACTTTTGGTAGTTCATTGGAACCAAAACGTTCATTGGAAAGCCGGTAACTATTATATAATATTCACTAAAATATCATCAGGTACTACTCTTGTTAGGACCGCCCATAAATTACGTCACACCAATTTCACGATTTTTAACCCTCCCCGGCCTTGTCACAGCTGGTCACATCGGTGACATAAAACGAACTGTTTAATAAAAAATACAGTCTTCGTTTTATATATACTTAACTACTACTAATACTTAATATGATGTCATGAACTTTCTGGTCTCTTCCCAAACGCTTGTCACACAACGTCACTCTTCGTAGACCCCATCCCTCCCCCGCGTGACGTAATTTATGTATGGCCCGTAACCCCGGTAACGTAACTTAATATTATTGTGCATAATTCAAGTTAATATGTGGCGTGCTTTCCTTGTTCCCGCATTGTGATGATTAAATTTTCGCACAAATAGTTTACTATAGTAGTTAACAAGTCGACTGCTTCAAACCACCAAGCTGCTATTTTGCTTCCTTTGCAAATAACAACGTAACTTACAACAGTAATAAAGCTATTTTAAAATATTAAAGTCCATTCGTTACACTTAAGTGGATTGTAATATTTAAGTATGCTTATTTAATTATTGTTAGACCAAAAATTAACTTACTGTTACGCACTCCAGCAATGGATGGCCCTTTGGTAAACAATAGGTTCTAACGTACCAGACGCTTATTTTGTTACAGCGATTTCGTAATCTAAACTTCCCGGGAATGTAGCTGAATGGCTACGGTAACAGTCAAACGAAATAGCCTGAAATAGGTAATTTGCGAAAATTACTGATTGTGTATTTCTGAATGTTATAGCACACATTAAGTTTGAGCTATTTACATTGGGCTATTTTCATATTTATTCATTGTTTGCAGGAAGGCCCGGTATAGTAGACCGAAAACGCTATTAGAAGCAACTCAGAAACAGTTTGAACTTCTATGTCATTTATTTTGAGCTTTAAAAAAACAATTTGAAGTATTTGACGAATGACAATAATAATTATGATGTCAGCTATGGCTTTATGTTTTATTTAAAAAATATATTTTTTACAAAAAATATAATATATGCAAAATTTTTAGTAAATTATATTTAGTTAATAAGAAACTTATACAATGCCAATAGTGAGACGTAGAAAATTTTGTGTACAAAATGAAACGCGCGGGATGGAAACAAAATATGAAAATTTAAAGTTACAAACAAGGTAAATTTTGTTGGTAATCTAGAAACAATAGAGTATTTCATTTGTTACTTTAATCGTATAATAGGTGTTAATGAAAGTGTTTCTAATATTTATTTCAGGCAACAAGCATATAACGAGCAAAATAAATCAACGTTCATAGAATTAGAAAACAATGGTATATTACGAACTGAAAATAAAAACGTTGTGTCGGAACTCCATATAAATAAATCCACCAGCACTATTCGTGAGAATCATATAACAAAAAATCCTTACAAAGAAAAGAACCAGTCAAATAATAAAACAACTATGGAATCTCGTGGAGGGAAAAAAAGATGCATATCGGACAAACCAGAGCAACATTTAGAAAAACCTTCAATACACAAAGTCAAAGTCAGAAATTCTAAGCACAAAACGTTCGCATTAGGAATCAGTTCCAAACATATAAAATCAGTTGGATCATGTAATAAAAGCGGAGAAGAAATCGAAGACGATTCGCAAAATGATAATACAGATAATGGTAAATTTGTCAAAGAGCTAGTACCTCGAACTTCTTGTAAAGCTATGTGTCGCATCTGTCACGGAGGGGATTCAGTTTCTGAATTTGGACAATTAGTATCAGCATGTTTATGTAGAGGCACCATAGGGAAAGTGCACGTGGTATGTCTAGAAACATGGCTGACTGAGTCTGGTAAATCCAGGTGTGAGCTATGTTCTACAAGCTATTCTATACGGCGAGTGCATAAATACGGAATTTTAAGAGCTCTTACAATATGGCTTCTCAGTCAAAACTCAAAACAGGTGAGATAACGACTTAATGCATCTTCTTGCTTCGTAGCCTGAATACAATATTCATTTCTCAACGACGTATGTTAACACACACCCTACGGTCTTTCGAAGACCTGTGCAGTTTTAAGGGTTCGGCTGATAAGCGTAGGCAAAAAAGGCATTACCTCACCTGCAGTTGATGTATGGTCGTGATTTTATCATTTAGATAAAAGCAAAAACGTATACGTTTTCGTGTCTCCAAAATTCATTTAGTACTTTTGGTGGTTGGTTGTTGGTGGTAGTTGGTTATCAAATGATTATCCCTAAATAGGAACGAACTTTAATAGGAAGGAATTTTGCTTTTATCTAAATGATATACGTATAATTACGCTTATACGTTTTCGTGTCTCCAAAATTCATTTAGTACTTTTGGTGGTTGGTTGTTGGTGGTAGTTTGATATCAAGTGATAATCCCTAAATAGGGACGAACTATAATAGAAGGAATTTTGCTTTTATCTAAATGTTATAAAGAAAGCCTGAGCTAATCTTTACGTTTTCCAACACAGATTGTATTCACATAATCTTACGGGTAATACGGCTTAAGCTATTCTTGGTAACGTCATTCAGCTCTGCGTATTACTATTTCTGTATTCAACACGACGTGAAGGCTGGAGCTTTAGTTCGTTCAGTGTAAAAAGCTTTTTTAGTAAAGCCTGCTTATTAAAAAATGTGCTGTAACATTAACTTTATGATACAAGAAATAATATTATTATACTAGGCCTAGAGGTCAAAATTAGATTTTAATTATTTTGCCTCTAATATGTCTATGTTGTCTTTAGAATATTATCATTCTGTGGATTTTTCTCGACAAACATTTTAACTGTGTGCGTTTTCACAATTCTCGTGAAATTGTACCTAAGTTTTTGCTGGACGTATTAATCTATAGATTGGTTTATGGAATCTAGACCATTGGAATTAGCCAAATGGGCCTTCTTCGTAGTCCTAACTTACTTACTATGCGTTTCTTATTTTAATTTCAATTATATAAATGTATTCTTTCAGCTTATGTTCGATATGCTTGGCACGATATTGATGATGCCTCTTGCTATTCTAGCAGCATGGTTATCTGGCACAACGTTACTGAACCTAATGGCACAAGAGGATGAAATGGCAGCATGGCCTTTAGTTTCTTCGTTCATGCTATCATGCACAACTTTAGTAAGTGGTAACGTTGGTATTAAATAATATATTCTATTAACTTTATAGAACCAATACTAAACGAATTTTATACAAATTTACGCTAACTTGCTGTTTTTAAGCTAGTGAAAAATATATGTTACCTTCACCGTCGATATGACTGGTACTCTGGGGCCTTACTCTCCAAATTGATTCTATTTTGATTCAGATTTGATCGTGCCGCATACTACTGAATAAATTGACGTTTGTTTTTTATTCTCATTCGATTGATATGTTCGGGGGTACAAGAAGATACAATCTAACGATTTTCTTTATCCTGGTTAGTTTCAAAGTAATCCACCAAATAAAATACCAAAATCCGTTGAGATCGTACTGATTTGATTCTCGATTATAATAATAATATATAATAATATCTATGGACGCTACACACCACGTCAATCTGGCCCCGTGCTAAGTATCCGATGAACTTGTGTTACATGTACCAAACAACGGAAATATATTTAATACTTTTATACTATACACATATTTAACATTTTGATTATATAATACACAAATTTAATACACATCCATGACTCAGGAACATTGAAAACTTTTTGTTCCCTCGGCGAGATTCGAACTCTCGCTCGAGCACCAACAAGCTCAACCACTGTGCTACGGAGGTCGTCAATTTTATCGGGAGCAAGCCTGCTGTATATATTTGACTTGACCTTGTACCAGGTGGATCTACGGTGGATATCGATCACGTCAAAATAAATTAATGACAATAATAATTAAATCAGGTATGCTACTACTGCTGGATAGTGTCCGCGGCGACTCGCCACGCTATTGGCTGGTGGATTTGGTACCAGTCACAGTACGAGGTCAAACTGCAACTTCATACGAACCCCTATTTTGATGATGACTATATTATACCAGGGAATGCATGACCTTAATCTCAATAATTTCAATACAATATAGTATATGCGTAATAACGGAAATAAACTTTAACGCTTTTAACAAAAATGCCTTTCTTTTCACAACATTATATAGGTATAAGGAAAATTTGCCATACCAATAATATAATAATAGTAGCTCCCCTCACCTATTTCAGTGTCGGTAGCCGATTTCATTGAAACCAGGCCAGCTACGCAGGAGTTTTTTTATAGTGCCCAAGTGTGTGCGCAATACACTAAGACCCTCTCTCTTCCTTTTACTCTCATAACCCAGTGGGACGGTAAACCGACATGACTGGCGAGAGAACAAGCGCAGGACCAACTTTTACATGCCCATCCGACACATGGATCATCTTCCTTGTCAGACAATCAGGTGATCGGCCTGCATTGTCCTAACCAAACTTTAAAACAACATTTTTTGTTGTTCCAACGTGGCTCAAACCCACGACCTCCGGGTCGAGAGCGACATAACCACTAGACCACGGAGGCGCTAAATGTATTATTGGTCTATGTTAATATTAAGATTCGCCGATTGAAATCTTTAAAATGTATGAAATGAAGGAATCAGTTTTTTATATTTCGTTCTTTTTGATAACCGATACATCGGCTAGGTTTTGCGGCCATCTGCCACAGCAAATACAATTTTTTTTTTTTTTTTTTTTATTAAGATAACAACAACCTTATTCTATTTATATTAACTTACACTGTATAATTTACTAAAAGGTCAATTAGAGTTATCTACTTAGATACAACTAGTTTACAGACATAATAATATTTAGTTACTTAACTAAGCACCTACCTATATAAAAATAAAATGTACACAATATAAATACAAGGATATCAAAGTAAATTTTAAATTATACATCAACAGAAGGTAGTAAGAAAAAAGTGATAACTTCAACACAATTTCTTGGAATGTTACACTATGGTAAGAAGTAGTCACAGTATTATTTGTCTACGCTTAATCGTTTTCTCAAATTAACCTGCGGTCTTAAGTTTAGTATTGTATTACAAATATACATATTATGAAAAAAAAACATATAAAATGGTTATAAATTAATAAAAATATTGTCTATTAATCTAATTGATTCTCCCCACACATTTCATTACACATGCAAAAATTCAGACAAGTACACAGTTCATTTAGAATTCATGTTAACGCAGTCGCCTGTCAATATAGTTTTCACCTTATTCATAAATGACTTTTTATCACCCAAAAAAATGTCAATATTAAAAAATATTTTATTATATTCTCTTACTATTCTAGTTAATACAGCATTCTGACCATAAGAAGTACGATGTGTAGGTACATCTAGTAGAGGAGTATTTCTTGTGCGGTAATTAGGGGTATTAAATGTTACCCTTTCAAGTAAATCCGGGCTGTCAATACGTCCTCTCAAGATGTCAAAAAGCAGACCCATATTCATTAAATGACGTCTCTCCTCAAGAGTAAGCAAGTGATATGTGCGACAATTATCAATGTATTCAGTTGATTTTTTTTTACTTTTAAAATTTAATTGGCCTATAAATTTCTTTTGAATTCTTTCAATCCTTTTTATATGGACTGCATAAATAAGGTTACCATATTTGACTGGCGTACTCCAATAAGTTTCTAACATATGCAAAGTATAGGATTTTTAAACTAAAAATATCATTAAAAGGTTTACTGGTTCTTAAAATAAAGCCTAAAGGAGAAAGCCCATTTCAGGCCCAGAGTGGACAGCCGTCTTAAGAAGACTCAATTTCTCCAGAAATGTACCATAAAGAGACATGATTTTTGATAACATTCAAATAACCGCCACTATAATCAGTAATGTTCCAATAAAAAAAGGAATTTTATTGGATTATTTGGAACCTAAGTAGAACGTTGAGGTGAAATGTTACCCGATGATAAAACTCTAATCAATCAATCCAAATATCGATTTATACATAATTAAAATAAACTCATGTAAATACAAATAACGGGTCACTGTTGGTAATTCTATAAAGAATTAATCAAAAGACAACATTTATCTTAAAGCCAATGTTTACGTTTGTTACTATAAACGATAAAGATTAATAAAAAGTCATATTATATCGATTATTTTTTACGTAATCGATTTATCGATTTCATTTTTTTGCGACAAGCGGCAACACTGATGACTGAAATGTCATTTTTCAAACGAATGTTTTCGACCGTTCACTTGTTGCTCAAAGATGCGTTTTGTTTTGTTTTCGATTTTTTTCACCGCAATCTGGCTTTCTCGCCTGAACTTGTTTCGGATTTTCACGTACGACTTTGTCATTGTTTTACTAGTTTTGTTCTCTCCTTCTACGATTACTTAGCCCTGGATTAAAGGATTACGCTATTTGATTGTGCATACCAAAATGTCTGAAGGACATTGTTACATAATATGTTGTGGTAATAATGTTACCGAGAACTGTATTTTAGAGCCCGAAGAATTAAGTGTCGTACAGCAGTGGGTTGCACGGCAGCAGGTAATCATAATATTATAATAAAATGTTTCTATTATTTCTTTCATTATGGTTTAATCGTTAAATCTTTTACCGTTGAAAATATTTATCATTAATGTTAATATGTTTTAGGTGTCAGGCGATAATCTTGTTTGCCACAATTGCTGGGTAGCAATAACTGAACGTCTTTCACTACAACAAGGGCTATCTTATTATATCTTACTATTATAAATTATTGAAAAGTCGGAAAAGGCCTTGAAAATAAAATAGACAAAAAGTAAAAATATATATATTTCTACAATAATGGCGGCATTTTAAGTTTTTTTCTCAGATATCTAATACTATTAACATTTTAGAACACTCATTTTTAATGCGATTTTTTGATGTCCACATTGGGCCTGAGACACTATGGAGAGTGGGCTTTCTCCTTTCTGTAAGATTTACTGACAACTGCATCTATATGTTTGACCATAGTAATTTTTGAGTCAAACAATATTGTTACAAACATCTTCAGTCTCGGCAGTGCCCACATCTAGATCCGTGATATTACAATTATGCGTGTTTATTTTATATTAGTATTAATTTCATTGAACTGTTTATTAATAATTTATCAATCAACTGACTGTTATAGATTATATTATTGTAGTTATTTTAAATTATTTAATATTTAAATATGGCAACCCATGACGTCACTTCCATAATATTAAATTGTCATAAAATTTATTATCTTAACTAAAGTAAGAATAATTATATAAGATTAAATATATGTTATTAATATTTGTTATTAAGATTAATATTATATAAGATTAATATTTGTTTACCTGATAATCATATTCTATTATATCCGGTATAGGTAATTATAATCATACCGGATATTAAATAGTTCTCATATTGATTTTTGCCCTGACGATTGTCAATGATATATAAGGGTGTAACTCTTCGTTGTCACCAGACTTAAGAATAGATTGATACTGTTATAAGCAGAGACTCTGCCCGATTAAATATTATAAATTTATCTATGAAGCATTGCCTATTATTCACGTCCGTAACAATTCAGAAGAGGGGTCAAGAAGAAACGTATCAAGGCCATACCCAGATGGACTCGAAAAAAGGAAACAGGAAGACAGGTCAGTGATGATTTTTTTTTTCTTTCGTTTCTGATGACTCCACGCCCAACCCTGGCAAAAAGAGAAAACCACGCTGTGTGGCTCATGATTCGTTATTTTTACGATAAAATGTGAATATTGCTGGTCAAGATGTAATTTCATGTAGGTACATCAAACTTTATACTCTTTATTGGCAAAGACTGCATACACAATATGATAAATCTAAAAAAATTAAAAATATATAAAACTTAGTGCCTTGTTCAGGCGATTGCTAAATAATAATATTAGTAGATTTACTTCCCTATGTACACTACATACTTATTTTAAATTAAGTATTAAGTATTGCATATATACAATTATGATTATAATATTGTACCTACTAAGTAGAAAAATATTTTATGAACAATATTCTTGACCTTTTGCAAAGTATTTTTCTTATGAGAAACTTTTTTTTTAAATACCCTCGATATTTATTTTTCTGTTAAATAGTAATAAGTAAGTAGTTTGGTTTCTTTTTATGGTAGTTGATTATACTCGTAATAATAGATAGACCGTCTAAACTACGTGCTAATGCTAAAGCTTATCAAACACGAGAAATGGTATATTTCGGATAGGTCTTTTAGAAAATTTTAGTAAAGATAATAATTCCTTATCTTTAATTTCTCGGGAATCATCATGGTGGCGCGGAGGAAAAGTCTACAGCATATGCTCTGGGGCACGTGATTGTCGAGCACAACAACTGTGTGACACACTTCGGCAAGCTGCTGGGTAGCCGTTACACCTGGACCTTCGCGGCAACAGGATCAGCAAACTCCGGGAATCATCATGGCGGCGCGGAGAAAAAGTCTACAGCTGCCTTGTGGTCTGGGGCACGTGATTGCCGAGCACAACAACGGTGTGACACACTTCGGCAAGATGCTGGGTGGCCACTACACCCGGACCTTCGCGGCAACAGGATCAGCAAAATCCGGTGTGTATATTGATTCTTAATTTAAATGATCAAGTGGTTTTTATGCGCCCCGTAATTATTAGCTCCTCAAGTGTCGTTATTTATACTGGTTGTAAATTTAATATATTTTAAATTAAAAGAAAACAAATGATTGGATTGATTGACTAACTTGAAATATTACCATCAGATATAGGCACAGAAATAAAGTGGATATAGGAAATAATGAAAGGGTTTGGAAATGCTTATACTCTTTCTTTGGGCATATTATCTAATATTAAAACTTATATAGGTAAATTGTATCTAAGTGGATTGATACGTCGAAATAACTAATAATAATAAAACTTAGTTCAAGATTAATCAATAGTCTTATTACTACGTCGAACTGTTTGATTGTATAAACTAATAGTACCAGTGATGTAATGAGTGACATTTAATAATGCCGGTTTTAGATCAATCAATCAATTATTTATTTGCTATAAAAACGGTACAAAAGATGTTTAATACACATATTACATTAACAGCTGGCACTTTTTAAACATTAGCATGCAAAATATTGTTATTTTAAGTTTAAGCAAGTCTAATTTTAATAACATGAATTAGCCATCACGTCTTGTACACATTTTAAAATTACTCAATACAATAATAGCAAAACATTTCATCATTTAATTAAATATCAATAATTATTTTAATAAAATTAATTACATAATTATTAAAGTCAATATAATTTTAAAGCATATAATGTATGTATGATATAAATATAATGTATATTATAATAAATAAATTACAGTAACGGCACTCAATACAAAATTACTCGTATGAATTGTAGACTATAAAGCGAATGAATCGTAAAAAAAAAAACTTAACTAATTCTGTGTTAGGTAAATCATGTTATTCCTGGAGGAGTTATATGCGTCGAATGATATTTAAAAATGATTAATTTAGGCTCATACGTTGATAACGTGTGCCGACCTGGTAACTGGTATGTCCAATAATAGCCATAATGTAATGACTGTAAGATTATGAATGCAGTTTTATTTTCTGTTCGCGAGTAGTTTGAGGACCTCCGTAGCGCATTGGTTGTGTGCGTTGGTGCTCTAGCGAGATTTCGCGGGTTCGAATCCCGCCGAACAAAGTTTTCAATATTCATCATGGATGTTTATCAAACTTGCGTATAATTTAATCAAAATCTTAAATATGTGTAAAGTATAAAAATATTAAACATATCGGATACTTAGCACGGGTCCCGACGTGGTGTAAAGCGTCTAAAGATATTAATATTATTATTATTTTCCTGTTCGGACTAATAAATCAATTTTATAAAATATACAAAAAAGGGGTAGGACCTTATAAAGTATGCAACCCTTTTGTTATTTCTAAGGCCTTGGGCTGTATCGATCTTAAGGGAATGCATATTCGTACGGCGACAGAGAAGCTTTTATGTTTTGAACCATGCAGATTATGTTTTAAAGAGGATGAAATTGTTATGTCTAAGGTACAGGCCGGAAAATGCATGTTTTAGAACTCTTAGAGAAAACAAACTTGAAATTGGATAAAAAAAAAAAGTTCGTTTCTTAAAGAAACGTGTCGATTACTTAGGCTACGATGGTTTTCTGCTGGCACAATCTCTTCTGGTAAAAATAAGATAGATACCCAAAAAAAAAATGCATATGAAGTAAGGCAGTTTATCGGATTAACTTCGTATTTTAGAAAATTTATACGCTCCTCTGCTTACAAAGAATGGTGTTGGGGACTTGAATATGTCAAACTTTAAAAATTAAACTGACCGAGAGACCAGTTCTTGCTATTTACAATGACAAAGCGGATTTTGAAAATGTGAATAAACCGTGAAATCCCTATACTGGTTTCCTAAGATGACGAGATTTATTAGGGAATATATTAATAAATAAATAAATAAATAAATAGAACTTTATTTGACATTTTGGACAATACATACTCGTACATTAAGTGAAGATAATTATGCATAGGTATTTAAAACACAAAATTGAACACCAGATAACACAGCAAAAAAGTAACGAAAAAGAATACAAGGATTAACAAATAGATATGAACATATTATCCGGTGGGAAGTGTAGGTAGTAGGTATTGCCCAAAATCAAAATGGAATACCACTCAGGTGTATCACCACGACACGACGCCCAGCGGGCCTACTCCCGACCATATCGATCGACTGAGAATCAAAATAAACAAATGTCAATTTATTAGGAAGCACGTGGCATGATCGTATCTAAATCAAGATCAAATCAGTTTGGAGAGTAAGGCCCCTGTTTACAGTGCGGTTACGGTAAATCTAGTACGAAAAAAAGAAACAAGTTTGCAATTACTGAACTGTGCGACTCTAAAATGACTTATAATAAACATACTATTATAATAATAATAAATCACATTACACTACATCACAAAATATCAACAATATCAAAAACTAAACTTAACATAGGTAAATAGACATACATTATGTGGATGGGCAGTGTAACTCAAAACAACTGTTAAATTGGAGTCCACACTATTATACGATCACGGCATAGTACCTACCTAATAGTATGCTAATAGCGATACCGCGATCCCCGGTATTATGTGGATCCAATTGTCTGGCGATCGACATATGCGCACCGGCAAAGTTGTACACAATAAAATAAAATATATTGGTATTTTAAAAATATATTATATAGGTACTTTAAAAAAATATATATTAATATGTATAAAATAAAATAATGCCCATGTGTATATAGTAAGTATAAGATAGTAGTAAAACAATAATAGTGATCTTGAAAAATATTGTCTCTAGATGAAAGTTTTCCATATCACAAGATAAAATAAAGTTACACAAAGTAAAGCACCGCACACCACGCGGAGACTCAGAGCAGAGTTCAATAGGCTAATAGAATTAAATATGTCATAAGAAAATATATCATATAGACGAACACATTATAACATATATATAATATATATGCTTTGGAAGTTGGTTAATAACCTACTTCCTAACATGGCGACTTAGCGAGCTTACCGGAATGGACGACGCATACCTAACAATAACAATTACTGATAAGATGTAGAGTATGATTATATTATTAATTTAGTTTATAATATTATAATCCAGCGTACAATTCTAAACCACTACACTTCGGCTTGCAAAACAGAAGGTGCTCGAAGAGGTGGTGGAAGATTGTTCCAGTCTTTGCTAGCCAGGTATTCGAAGCTGCAACAACCAGTAATTAAACTAGATTTGTGTGACCATGAAATAATATATAGTAAACATGCTATATCTGTGTGATACTAAAATAAAATCTAGTAATTAAACTAGATCTGTGTGACCATGAAATAATATATAGTAAACAAGCTATATCTGTGTGATACTAAAATAAAAACTAGTAATTAAACTAGATCTGTGTGACCATGAAATAATATATAGTAAACAAGCTATATCTGTGTGATACAAAAATAAAATCTAATAATTAAACTAGATCTCTGTGACTATGAAATAATATATAGTAAACATGCTATATCTGTGTGATACTAAAATAAAAACTAGTAGGTAAATAAACTAGATTTATGTGATTATAAAATAACAATTAGTTAGTATTAAAAAAATCTATATCTATGTGACAATAAAATAATAATTCAAAATATTATGCAAAATTTGTGTACATAAATGTTTACACTAAAATAACATCTACTAAATAAACCAGATCCAAGAGATACTAAACCAACTCAGCAGGATAATTGACTATGATAAATAACTTAATAATTGAAATAGACACAATTAGATACATATAAAGAATATTTTGGTCATAATGTATTTAAAATATTTTCTAAGTGCAATTACTGTTTTCGTTTATTTCTTTCAGGTACACAAAAAAGATATGACGAAAACTAATCATCTTGCCCTGGGACATGGCAAAATGCAGGATGGCCGAGTGTTACAAACATCTTCAGTCTCGGCAGTGCCCACATCTAGATCCGTGATATTACAATTATGCGTGTTTATTTTATATTAGTATTAATTTCATTGAACTGTTTATTAATAATTTATCAATCAACTGACTGTTATAGATTATATTATTGTAGTTATTTTAAATTATTTAATATTTAAATATGGCAACCCATGACGTCACTTCCATAATATTAAATTGTCATAAAATTTATTATCTTAACTAAAGTAAGAATAATTATATAAGATTAAATATATGTTATTAATATTTGTTATTAAGATTAATATTATATAAGATTAATATTTGTTTACCTGATAATCATATTCTATTATATCCGGTATAGGTAATTATATTCATACCGGATATTAAATAGTTCTCATATTGATTTTTGCCCTGACGATTGTCAATGATATATAAGGGTGTAACTCTTCGTTGTCACCAGACTTAAGAATAGATTGATACTGTTATAAGCAGAGACTCTGCCCGATTAAATATTATAAATTTATCTATGAAGCATTGCCTATTATTCACGTCCGTAACAATATACCCAGGTCTTTTGCCTCTTCAACTCGCCTTATAGGGACACCGTTGAAATTATAAGTGTGAAGGATTGGATACTTTTTGCGACTAAATGTTATAAATTGACATTTACTTGTGTTAACTGAAATGTTATTATGTTGGTAGTACTGGTACAAATTGTTTAAGTCATTTTGTAGTTTTTGGCAATCATTTATTGAGGAAATTAAAAAAAAAAAAAGCAATTTAAATAAATCTTTCACAAATCTCATAATATTATAACATCGCCTTTATTTTAATAGATAAAACAATACATTTTATTTATTTTACTTAAAAAAGCTATGCATGTGTACTTTCCTTCTAAATTTAACCTAAATGTAAACAAACCAAAAATACCAAAATTTTCACATGTTCACTTATTATAAATATATCAATACTACACCTATCAATTCTACACATTATCCAATACATTTTACAACAATTAAACAATAATTTTTATATTTAACTAAACAGATAAAAAACTTTCACAGTAAAAATATGTCATTTTGACACTGCCTACTATATATTGTCATGTCTATACTCTATGGATTCATAGTCGCAAACAATAATATCATATTATTGTATTCGCGTCACTTACTAGTCTATGGTTCTGTCATAGATAAGTCTGTTTACGTGTGGGTTAAAATTAAACGGGACGTACTATATAATCAGAAAAGTGGTGGTTAAAATTGTCAAGCCACTTTTTCAAACATGTGAGTTAATCTCTGTTCCCTATCTTTTACTTATTATATACACATAAGAGTATAATATAATGTATTCAGAGAAATACAAGCTAATATCATAAGCTCAGTTCTTTTTGATAGACGATACATTTGCCAGGTAATTGGGCCAGCGTCTGATCTCTCTGTACAGCTTCTGTCCGGGGCTCTCTGTGGCGATCAGCTGTTTGTGGCCAACAAGATGGTAATCCTTAGGGCATAAACTGAGTTAAGCGGGCACCCGCGCGGCTTCATACAAAAGTGACCCGTCGCGGAAAGCCGCGCGGGAGACCCGTCGCGGGAAGGCGGGCCGCGCGCCCGCGCTACTGAGCCCGTCTCCCCGCGACGGGCACCCGCGCGGGTCACTTTTGTATGTAGCCGCGCGGGTGCCCGCTTCATGTTTCAAATAAATAAGTAGATTGACTTGGCAATCGCATGAAAACAACATAATATTTATCTCACAGTGATACGTATATTAAATCAGATCTTTTGGTGCGATTGCCAAGTCAATCTACTATTTATTTTAAATATGAAAGATTATTAATAATATTGATTATGATCACTATAAGATGTTGTTAGACCGACCGACTAACCCCTACTTGTCATAACATGTATCTCACAACTTTTTACGGTAGAAGAACGAAGTAGCGATGATATGTTTTCATACCATGATCTTATCTATGTCGCCTATAATGTTCGCCCTCCCAAAGCTAAGGTAAAAACTCTTCTTCAAAGAAATTTCTCTTCGATGAATATTGAAAGCCTAGAGGAGGACGCACATAACATAGACTGGTCAAACTTACTCTCAGCTGATTCCATTAATGACAAAATTGATATATTTAACGCTAAACTTAAATCTCTTTATGATATTCATGCACCTGTTAGGCCCGTTAAAATCAAACATCTTCCCGCTCCCTGGTTATCAGACGAAATCAAATCTCTGATAAATGCTAAGCATGCAGCCAAAGCTAAATTTAAAATAAAAAAGACAGAAGAATATCGTAACAAATATATTAAAATCCGGAACCGCTGTAATATGATGTGTCGTGACGCACAAAGACGTCATATTCACGCCTCCGTTGAGAACGGGGATCCGGCTAAAACATGGAAATTTCTCAAATCCCTCGGCGTGGGCAAATGCTCTGAACTGCAAGACTCTCATAATATAGATATAGATTCACTTAATAACCATTTTACTTCCTCTTTTAATCTCGACCCCAAAATTAAATCACAAACGTTAAATTATATTTCTTCGCTACCTATATTGAATTCTGATCCGTTCCTTACTGTTCCAGTTTCCGAGTGTGAGATTAAAAAGCACATCCTTTCCATATCGTCAAACGCAGTAGGAGATGACGGTATCAGTCGTAGAATGATCACACCAATATTAGATATAATTGTTCCTGTTCTTGCACACATTTTTAATTCATGTTTAGAGTCTTGTACCTTTCCTGATGCCTGGAAGGCAGCTTACATAATTCCTTTACCTAAATCCTCCTGTCCTAAGACTGTGTCTGACTTCCGTCCTATTTCCATCCTACCCTTTTTATCAAAAGTTTTAGAGCGAATCATTCATCACCAGCTTACGAAATTTGTTACCCACAACAGCTTACTCAGTCCGTTCCAGTCCGGTTTTCGCACTGGTCACAGTACGACTACCGCATTGGTAAAGGCAGCTGATGATATACGGTCAGGTATGGATGATAAAATGCTTACTATTCTCACACTTCTGGATTTTAGTAATGCCTTCAATTCCATAGACCACGATATTCTGCTAGCCCGGCTTGCATCTTTAAATCTTTCACCATCAATAATTAATTTAATTCGTAGCTACCTTGTAGGACGACGGCAGAGAGTTAAATCATCTGATTATTTCTCCGATTGGAGTTATATCTATGCCGGCGTGCCTCAGGGTGGTGTGCTATCTCCTCTTCTGTTTGCAATTTTTATAAACCCTATAACAATATCGATTTCATCATCCTACCACTTGTATGCGGACGATCTTCAAATATACACACAGTCTCCTTTGGACAATCTGAATTCCGCTTTTGATCTAGTGAATCACGATTTGTCGAATATTTGTGAATGGAGCAAGAATCATGGACTTCTTATTAATCCTATTAAAACTCAATTAATTGTAATTGGTAGCCCCGGGCTAATTTCTAGAGTTGACCATGATTCTTTACCTCCTGTCCTTATAAATGGTGTAACAATACCTTTCAGTAAAGTGGTTAAAAACTTGGGAGTGTACTTTGATGAACATTTATCGTGGACGCATCAATTGCAAGAGATTAGTAGAAAGGTTTTTTCTACCTGGCGTTCCCTAAAACGTCTACGATATGTTCTTCCGATACCCACTAAGGTAGTTTTGGCTGAATCCCTACTCCTTTCCCATTTAGATTATGCGGACGCTTCTTTCACTAACTTGACGGAGGAACAACTGAACAAATTGGAGCGCCTTCAAAACCTGGCTTTGAGGTTTGTTTTCGGTTTACGTAAATTTGACCATATCTCCGAGTATCGCCTCAAGTTAAAGTGGTTGCCAATCCGCTACCGCCGTGACTCTCGTGTTCTCTCCTTCCTTTATAACATCCTATTTGACTCCCATTGTCCCACTTATTTAAAAAGTAATTTTAACTTCCGTACCTCTGACAGACTGGAACTACGATCTATATCTAATCTTCTTCTTGACATTCCTATCCACCGCACTAAATACTTTAATTGCTCTTTCATTGTAAAATCCATTTCCCTTTGGAATTCTTTACCTATCCATATAAGGCAGGCTGAAACTATACATCGCTTTAAAACTCTTATAAAAAATCATTATCTGGAATCATATTGTGTCAACCCTTAACTTATGTAACTAACACTTATTATTATAAATTAAAATATCATGTAGGTTTATCTATTGTATATATATATATAGATATATATATTATATTATATTGTATACATATATTATATATTTATTGTGTTTATGTATTATTTTATTTTATTTACTTTTATTTTATTAAATATACTTTTGCGCAACTCCCATTCTCTAGCATTGTTTTCTCTAACACCATAAGGTTGTCTGGAAGAAATTGCTATCTAGTAATAAGGCCGCCTTTGTGTGCATGTCTGATTTTTGTAATGTATATTTTTTTGTTTTTTTTGTAACTTGTTGTGTGCACAATAAAGTATATTTGTATTTGTATTTGTATTTGTAGCGAGACTTGGCACTTTTTACAAGATATATTTTTGATAGGAACTGATTTCTTTTTGTAGAAAATTTACTAAAACGCGTGTTTTTGTTAAAAAGTGCAAATATAACTTTGTAATCCTATAGGTTTATTAGGGATTACAAAGTTAATTGTGCAGTTAGCGTATTTAGATAACTAGACAGAAATTCCAAAATGTTTAGGTTTTTCCGTCATTTATATACTAAACGCTACTTGTATTCCAAATTTGAAGCTTCTATGTCTGCTAGAAGTGCCTAATACTTTTGATGCTCGGTCAGTGAGTGAGTTAGTGACAAAATTAAGTTTGACAAGTTATAATTCTTAAACTTCTGTTTCAAATTGAATGAAATTAGACCGTAACTAAAAATGCAGGCTTCTCGTTTAACCCACAACAAAGTTATAAGTTATAGGTTGAAAATGGCCTGAACTGCTTCGAGAAAAGGAGGGTACGACCGTGCTTAACTTGGCAGATTATAGACGTACATCCTCTACACCCTGTCATTTGGAACCAGGCGAATGAATTATATAAAGACCAAGGCGCGCGGACGGCAGCATGGCTCTAAATTTGCAAATAATTACCTATTTGAAAATTTCGAAAATTTCAGTGACGCAGAAAAATCATAATATTAAGTTCTCCATCGATACGACTGTTGAACGACGTACATGCAAACTGTTAAAATTAAACTGGAGACACTGCGTAAGTCGGGTCTCCGCGACGGGCTCCGCGACGGGCCACGCGACGGGCCACGCGACGGGCCACGCGACGGGCCACGCGACGGGCCCCGCGACGGGCCCCGCGACGGGCGCCCGTTTAACACAGTTTCAGGCCTTAGTGAGATGGCCTTCATTCACGCCGCACTGCAGCAGATTCTGAGCGGCCACCAGCATCTGAGGTGGCGGAGTATCCTCTGTGAAATAACCACCGAGTAATTTTTTTTTTTGTTTTGATTAGTATATAACAGAGGGATATAAGTTTGACGTGTCTGAGTGTGTGTATGTATGGCATCGTATGTGTCAAATGGATAAATTCCGATCTAGAATTTTTGTTTGTAATCGAGAGTATTTTAGCTATAATTGATCGTCATCAGGGTCCTGTGTCCTGATTCTAGATGCCATAGCTACTTATCGCGAAGTTCGAAAACAAAATGTATGGGATTTGACGTAAGGTTCGCTAAATGTGATTAAGGTCATGTAGGACAAGCGAATTCGTGTGTCACTGTGTGTTAACTTATGCCAAATCCCATACATTTTGTTTCCGGACTTCGTAACTGATAATTGCGATGGCATTTTGCATCAAAGGCCAGGGCCCTAATTCTCAGGGCTCGCACCTAGTTCCGAATATTGGTATATCCCGCTCGCACGCACGTTAAATCTCATTTGCATGAGCGGGACAGACCGATAGTAAGGCCTGAGAATTAGGGCCCAGGGTCCTAATTCTCAGCCCTCGAACTTAGTTTTTACTATCAGTCTGTCCCGCTCATGCATATGAGATTTACCGCGCGTGCGAGCGGGGTATACTAATATTCGGAACTAAGTTTGAGGCCTGAGAATCGCCGCCCTGGTCGCTTAGTCTTTGACAATTCATGAGTTACTTACATTTTCAAATTTTATTTATTTTTACTAAGGATCGAATAGTCCAACATTAAAAAATAGTGTTTTACTAGTAGTTCACTAAGCGGACGAATAAATAGCCGTTCTTTATTTTATTTGACAAAAAGTAAACATTTAAAGATACCTTTTCTTAAACCAATATTTATTATACAGCTGAAAATAATTTGTCAGTCGAGAATAAATAAACAGCGGGTAAATAACAACTTGATGTTTAAACGCTTTAAGCGATGAATGGAAACGAAGCAACAAAGTAAGCTTATATTTATCATAATATTTTTTGGGAAAACTCATAATATTATTTATTTTAAATGTGGACTGAACAGAGCTCTAATTTTATTTTATATTGGAACGTTTGGAATTGAAAAAAAGAGGTGTTCTGGATGCAGCACTACAAACTAGTACGTGAATTCAGTCTTTACGTAGCTTATTTTTTTTATCCTTTAGCTTTCATGCGGTGTTAATAAAATTTGAATGGCAATTATAGATATGTACACCAAACCGTGTCCATAAATTTTGTTATCTTTTGCTTTTTTTATCTGGTTGATGTGAAATGTGAAAACACCTCAAAAAGTTCGTTAAAAGAACAGAGACTTTAACTTTAGGATATGACTATACTACTACCTTTTTCATTCTGGAAATGTATTTTTTTTACTATCAAAAATTTTTAAATATATTTTTTAATTTTTACCAATCATATTTTTTTTGTCGCAAGAATAACAAAAAGGGTTTATATTTTATGTAAAAAATATATATTTTAAGAATGAGAAAAGGAAGTATAATCATATTATTATCCCACAGTTATAGTTCTGTTCTTTTTACTCCCTATAGACTTATACAGATAAAAAAATTAAATGGGCCAATATTTTTACCATTGAAGTTTCCTATGAAAGAGATGCCAATTGAGTCCTTATTGTAGCCGTAAGTGTGGGCACCCACGTGGAGCCAGCCAGAGCCCTCGTACACTTTACCGTTGCCGCCCACCAAGAAACTGAAATAAACAAATTGCTTTTTGGTATCAAAGTAGATAAAATAATAATAATTATTATTATTAATGCTTCACACCACATCAATCTGGCTCTGTGCTAAGTATCCGAAGAACTTGTGTTACAGGTAGCAGACAACGGAAATATATTTAATACTTTTATACTATACACATATTTAAGATTTTTATTATATTATACACAAATTTAATACACATCCATGACCCAGGAACATTGAAAACTTTTTTGTTCCCTCGGCGGGATTCGTACCCGCGACCTCTCGTTCGAGAACCTACGCTCTCAACCACTGCTCTACGGAGGTCGTCAAATAAAACCACAGAGAAGAATTTAATTTAGAGAAAATAAATCGTAACTTACCAGACAATTTAAAACAATGTTTGAATGGAAAACGATTGTACTTGTACTTAAAAATATTTACAACTTAATAATATGTATAAATTCATCTAAGAATAATATTATTTATATTTAAGGTGCTCTAAATGACTTTATTTTAAAACGACCTTAAATAAATAGATATTAAAAAAAAAAGTCACAAAGAGCGGGAGATAGTGAAATTTATTTTCTCATTTTAATGTATGCAAATGCGTTTTATCCTTGGTTTTTGGGCACGCTATGTGTACCTGTGAAATGAACCAACGTGAATAACGCTTAGAATGCTGTTACTATAGACCTAGATCCCAGAGCAATCAGACATAACTTATTTTCACACAAATGAAACCTGAAGTTTTCAATAGCGTCTCGTGTGCCTTGAATACCTACACGCTTTGTTTAACTTGCCGAGTGACACCTGGGCAGGTACCAGGTGAGAAATACAACTAAAAACAAGAATTATTTAACTTAAATTCACATGGCTGATTTTTATGTAGGATATGTAGAATATTATTTTAAAGTAATATTATAAGTGTCAGACACTTTTGATTGACCAGAGCTTTTGTCAGACGCTTTTAACCTACCCAAAAAATAAAATATGAACTTTACTTATTTTTACATGTCTGATGTTATTGAAGTATTTATTTAAAAGTTATATTCAATCAGTCAGACAAATTAGAGTGACCAAACATCCCCTAAGACAAAAATTATTCAGCCAGAAGTATGAGGGCAAGAGCACTATGCGCATGTGTCTCAAAGTAAAAAAAATAATATATATATACTAAGAATAGGTACTTACTGTTTTCAATCTAACATTTTTGCATCTTTATTTAAACAAAATTAACTTTAACAAGGAAATAATTAAAATATTAAAGTAAATAAGTTTATAGCATATATTTGGGGTTATTATTTTTATTCATCATAATTATCGAGATTTTTTTTTTACTTTGAGACACATGCGCATAGTGCTCTCGCCCTCATACTTCTGGCTGAATAATTTTTTGTCTTAGGGGATGTTTGGTCACTCTAATTTGTCTGACTGATTGAATATAACTTTTAAATAAATACTTCAATAACATAATATTAAAAAATCAGACATGTAAAAATAAGTAAAGTTCATATTTTATTTTTTGGGTAGGTTAAAAGCGTCTGACAAAAGCTCTGGTCAATCAAAAGTGTCTGACACTTATAATATTACTTTAAAATAATATTCTACAAATCCTACATAAAAATCAGCCATGTGAATTTAAGTTAAATAATTCTTGTTTTTAGTTGCCTTTCTCACCTGGTACCTGCCCAGGTGTCACTCGGCAAGTATTCAAGGCACACGAGACGCTATTGAAAACTTCAGGTTTCATTCGTGTGAAAATAAGTTATGTCCGATTGCTCTGGGATCTTAGTCTACTATGTCATAAGATAATTCTGAGCGCCAAACGGTCATTTATGAGCTGTACAGGTAAGTAACTATACGCGTGAAAATGAAATTTCTCTGTTACAAGTGAGGAACTGCGATTAATTATTAAAATACGTTTTTTTTATAGCATAGATGATTAAAAATTAATGTCGAAAAACCTAGTGCCGTACTAACGTGTTGAAAGTCAGTACAAATTTATAATCTAACGGTAACCGTAGAAGCAACATCTAGGTCATTTATTACTGTACGGCATTCGTGTAATTATTTTTGTACACAATACAGAATACAGATACTATGAAGGCCGTACATGTTTTTCATGGTAGGGGCTCTATTATATTGCTTCTACGCTGCTTCTACTCTACTACTCACCTGCACCGCTCAGAAATGACGGAGTTGCGCTCAGAGTAATTTTGTATACAGGGTGTAAAAAGAGCAGTCACTATAACTTCGTGGGGTTAATAACCAGGCAAGAGATATATATCCATTGATACTAGTCATTTGCTTTTAATCCACTGTTTTAAAAATTTTAAATTTTTCAATAGGCAATGTACAACGTGCACAACACAGCGATCAGCTGATTACGCTTAGAGGTCAATAGCACGCGTAAGACGTTCATTACGTACTAGGGCAAAAATTATAATATTTAAGAATTTAATGCAGAACGTTGTTCCAAACAGTTCAGCCTTGCGACTAAAAATAATAAATTGCAAAAAAATTTTTTTTTTCAAAAAATTAATAAATAAAAAAAAACATTTCTAGAATGAGAAAAGGTCCTTTAATCATATCCCAAAGTTATAGTGACTGCTCTTTTTACACCCTGTATAGTAACAGCATTCTAAACGTTATTCACGTTGGTACATTTCACAGGTTAATTTTGTTCATGGGCTTGTATTCTGTAACTAAGACTATATAGTCCGTCGCCAGGCTAAATAAGTCGTAATTATTAGACATTTGAAAAGCCCATCCGACGCATGCGATGGATCATCTTTCATGTTAGACAATCAGGTGATCAGCCTGCATTGTCAATGAGACTTGAAAAACAACACAAAAAAGTGTACAAAAAATATACTTCACTTAACCCAGGTATGTTGTTCTTATTTTGTAAATGCTTCTGTTTTGATAGCTACAAGACAGTAGCTTTCCTAGTCCAGGGTGGGGTTAAAAAGAACAGTAGCTATAACTTTGGTATATGACTATACATCCTATTCTTATTCAAGAAATGTATTTTTTTACAAAAAACTAAATTAGTTTTGCATGTTTGTTAATTTCTGTTTGAGGTTTTCCAAATCTATACATCTATACAAATAAATAAAATTGAAGTGTCAGTTTGTAACTTTCAATTAACAACGTTTTTTTAAATGAATATGACATTTTAAACGTTATCTTCTTCTTTTTTTTTAGCATTGGCAACGATATCTACTGAAAACGTAAATGCAATTTAAAAAAAAAAGTGTGTCTGTCTGTCAGCGTGTCTCTTTGCTCCGGCTAATCTCTGGAACGGCTGGACCAATTTTAACGAGACGTTCACTGGTAGATAGCTAAAAATATAAGGATTAATTTAGGCTACTTTTCATCATCATCATCATCATCATCATCGTCATCTAACTAATGATCACCGAATCGGCTGGACCGACTTTGACGGGAACATTCACCGGGCGTTAGCTTATGTTAGTAGGAGTAATCTATACATCTATATGTATAAAAGTTATTACTCAAGAACGGCTTTATCGATATGGCTCAAAATTGGTGAGGAAGTAGCTTAGAGCAAGTAGACGGACATAGGATACTATTTATACCATTTGACAGCGTTTCCGTGAACGTTGCGGGTTCTGCGTTAGGGTTTCGCGTTGTGGGTTCCACGTTGTTTTTTTTATTGAATTTCATCATAAACTGTTTTTATGCTCAACGAAGTGGGCAAGGGTCAGCTAGTAAAGTATAAAGTACATTTATTTAAATATCCGTCTGTATCAATGTACGTACTACTTATCCTAAAATGTTTAAGTGACAGTTTAAACTAAATTTTCTGGGTAAAATTGTTTTGCGACATATTACTTTCACCCATTGATGTCTTCAATTATATCTCAAAGTTATAGTCCCTTTTACACCCTTTAGAATTTCAGCCAAGAACTTACTTCATCCCTATGTCCCAATAGTTGAGTTGGTCCATCTGGTATGTTTGTATGCTTCTGGCGATCTTCTCACACGCCTCGTCGGTACTGCATGTGCCGGTCACGGTGTGTTGTATGATGACCAGGTCTACCGGTCTCTTCAGATACTGAACATTCAGCGGTGTCAGCCCATCCCATTCATCTTTTGAGACAATCACCGGACATTCTGAAATTTTGTATTGATTATTAAACCAGGTACTTTATCTCCTATATGTTAAAGTTATCATAACTAAGTCTTAAAGAGTTATCATAACTAAGTCTTTGTAAATTCGATCTGGGGCCTTACTCTCCAAACTGATTCGATTTTGATTCAGATTCGATCTTGCCGCGTACTCCCGATGAAATTGACATTTGTTTATTTTGATTCTGAGTCGATTTGATTACCATTATATGGTCTACTAACTATCTATCTAACGATTTACTTATCGTAGTTAGTTTCAAAGTATTCCACCAAATAAAATACCAGAAGCCGTTGAGATCGAACTGTTTCGATTCTCGATTGTGTCGAGAGTACGCCTTCTGATATTGTACCTTCAGCATTGTACGGTGTACCTATACAGTGAGTTAAATATTTTATGAAGGTATTTAATGAAAATATAGGTGTACAATTTTATAATATAGCCACATGTACATAAAAACTACTTTTCTAATAAGTTATAAATATACCTTTAGTAATGTCGTAAAGTGTTTACTTTGAAGGCTTTCGGCACATAAACAAGTTAAATCGTTTTCTGAGAAGCGACTCTTTCTAGCCGAAAATGGGACTCAACCGTAACTAGTACAATTTAATTTAATAATATTTTTATGGTCGAAATTCAGTCTCATTTTGGCTTAGTTCTGAGGAACTGAACATCAAAGGTCATCAGAAGCCTTTGAATGACGTCGTATCGTGGGATTCATAGAATTTAGTGTCAAAACAAATTGTTATATGATCAAACCTACATTATCTGTGTATTAATGCAAATACACAGTTATTATTTCTAATTACTACCAGTTACTACTGCTTTCAATTACTACTGCATTTAGTATCAAGTAGAATTTTCGCATCAGAATATTGGCACGATTATACAGCGTGGTTCATGGTTCATACATCCAGCCTAATTTAGCCTAATGTAGAGTGAAAAGAAGGACGCATAGAGCATTTTTTGTTTAGGCACCTCATATAAATTATTTACCATAATGCAACAAATCGCGATTAGAGATTTCCATAAAAGTAAAAAAACAGATGAGTTTCAACCCTGGTCAGGTCAACGACCAGTGAGTTCGAGTGTTTTAGAGCCAGAGCCCGTTATAGTATAAAAGCTAAAAATTTCTGAGTCTTGCTCCCAACACAGGTAAGAATGATGGCCAAATATGAAGTTTGGGTAGGGGTGGCTTTTTTTTTTTAATGGACCCATGTAAAGTGTGGGCCCGACTTGTTCCCCCTATCGTAAACAGGGACAATTTTTTACTTTATTTATTTTACATTTGTATTTATATTTATGTTTTGCATTACTAATTTTTACTTTACAATTTTTATTACTAACAGTTATTTTCATTTGGTTGGTTTTTTTGCTGCATTTTTGTTACTATTTACTGATGGCCAAATATGAAGTTTGGGTTGGGGTGGCTTTGGGAGATATATAGGGTACTAAAGGTGTGAAAAAAAACTCTACTTCTCTTCTCACTATATTCGGCTTGGTATATAAA
Source organism: Celastrina argiolus (assembly GCA_905187575.2). Taxonomy (NCBI): domain Eukaryota; kingdom Metazoa; phylum Arthropoda; class Insecta; order Lepidoptera; family Lycaenidae; genus Celastrina; species Celastrina argiolus. The sequence continues at coordinate 8,358,890 of LR994581.1, read as the reverse complement.
CCGTGGGACACACTGTATATTATAATAAGTTGGGGAAAAAGTATTTTCGCATTATAGTATGAACTTGTCATAAAATGTCTTGGGCTATACCAATTGTATCTGGCTGGTTTTAGTATCATTAAAAAGTTTTAATTTAACAAAAGACAATTCCATATTCAAATTAGGTAAATGTGAGATATTCATTTGTTTTTCTTATTGTTAAAATGAGTGATTCTAATGAAGAAATTCGATAAATTTTTTATTTATACATTTCAATTTAAGGTTCTATTATACACCCTTACCGGTTACTGGCCCAACTAACCACAACCCCAACTACATATGGGTCAATCTTACTGTATAGTTAGCATGCACAGAGTCTGCCCATCGTGGACTTACAATACAGATTATAGTAATTTTGATTAGCTTATGTATTACTGTTGGTCAAAGGCCTCCCCCAAGGTATTCCACTTATCTCTTTACTGTGCTATTACACTGATGTGCATTAAAATTGTCACGCCATCTTATTAAAAATGCCCCCAAAACATTTGTTAACAAATAAGTACATAGCTTACCTGTGTACACAGAACTACAAAACACAGAGAATACGAGAGATACACTAATTATGCTCTTCATGTTGCCTGCACTTTGCCAATTGATAAAACAAGTCAGAGTGCTTGGCGATCCTCCGATAACCCTTTTTGTGTCTGCCGCAAATCACTAGAGGGAAATGCCAATATAAAGCGTGTCGTCTCGTTTTTATGACGTCTGAACGAACGAGAAAAAAAAACAAAGGTAAATGACTCAAGATAAGCGTGTATTTAAAGATCCGCATCAAATTTTTATCTCTACATTAATTATCAGTTACTTAGTAATTCTTAGTCCTACTCTGTAACTAATTACTTGAACGTGTGGGTACTTGTCTATAAAGGACATGCGCCCTTAGAATATAAGGAAATGTTTTTATAGTTTGTAAAATAAAATGTCTTTATTATGAATCCTAGCGTCCTTGTATTATAGTGTATTATAGTAAACAGAACTCTGCGTGAATACAATAGGGTTGAAAATAAAACACTGGAGCATTGTGTCAACTGTCAATGTCAAATTTGACAACTCGACTCGCTTCTTCTAATATAAATTCGATTTACAACTCTATTTGATCAGTTATATGCAGCATAAGCCGTAGAGTAAAGGGGTTTGGGGCCAAATATTGAAACGCTAGATAAATATTTACAGTCTTATACTGTCACTGCTTGGTGGAATGACAAAAATAGCAAGTGTCTTAGGCGTCGCTTAATTTATTTTTAGTTTCTGTATTCGATCTTTACTGTCTTTTGAATAAAGTTAACGATTATCTAATAATTATTATTATTAATGTAGATAATATAAATAATAACAAAGAACATAAGAAATCTTAAAATTGTTTAAATTGTAATAATTAACGAAAGCTACGGGACCATTTTCATTTTAACATAAATTCGATTTATGTTAAAATGAAAATGGTTATATCAATATTATGGTAAGTATTTTGATACGGAACTAAGCAATAAACATTCTGATAGGGGAATACCCTATTCAGTGTTTATAAAACATCCCATTTGAACAGTCATTTTTCTTCTAATTCGATTATAAAAAAAACCAGCTAAGTTCTAATTCACATTTGTTGTATGAGAGCCCACAAAATATTTATTTTATTTAAATTATTAACTATTAAAGTAAATAGGTACTAAGTTGCCGTAATTGATGTATCGAGTAAAAATATTTAAAAAAAACATGATTCTCTTATGGGAGGGGCTCGCTAAAACTATTTATTTATTAAATTATTTGAATTATTTATTTTATTTCGTTTTTAGTGTTTGTTGCTTAGCGGCAACAGAAATACATTATTTATATAAATCTCAACTATCTAGCTATATAAAGTGGTGGTGCTTGACATACAGCCTGGTGACAGACAGACAGTAAAGTCTTAGTTAGGGTTCCGTTTTTATTACCCTTTAGGGAAAGAAAAGAACCCTGAAAACTGGTCTTGGTATCTTGTATTATAATCGCAAATAGAATAATTATTTTATAGCCACTTTCCAAGTATACATCGCTGTTAAATATGAACAGGCGAAGTTAATAAATAAACTTGAATATTATGTTTATTTTATATGACCTACTTATGTAAATAGATTCAATGTTTTACTTATTCTTATCGGACTGCCAAGAAGAGTATTGTTGTCAAAGAAATTAATGTCAGTATCTACTGACTGCTGACTAATTAAAACAATTAATTTGCGTATTTTACAATAAAAGATTTAAACACCCGAATTATCAGACGCTTCTTAAAGTTAACAGGTTCACAACCTGCTACGCTGGATTAAGTTATCGGCCTGCATCATCACAGTCAGCGACTATTATAATTTAGGTCCATGGGCCTGTCTTTTACTTCTTCATCCAATGTTTGTGAAATTTTGATATAAATCTGTAATTTTTTTTAGATATCAGTGCATATGTCACTAATGCTTACTAACGGCAATCGTTGATTAAATCATAAATGATGTCATGAAAGAGAAAGGATAATATTAACTGTTAACATATTAATTTCCAGTAAGTAAAATAGGTTTAAGTTCTAACCATGCTTTAACTATAAATGACATACCGGGCTTTTAGAATAAAGCATATATAAAATAATGTATCGTTCATTACTATCCACATGACAAACAAAAGATAGATACAATTACATTCCAATTACAACTTGTCTAGATGTTCTGTATATTATATACCTAAATAGCATGCCCTCTCTTTAATTAATACGAAGAAGGTGAGTGATAACATAATAGCTAGGTCAAATTAAGACTTAAGTAGGTTACCCTAGAACCCGTCAAGAAGGCTTGCTCAAAGTAATTAAACATGACACTCGTCAGACTGGCATCGGCCTAAGTCAAAGAATATAAATCCTAAGTGTAAGTGTAGAATTTCTTATTACCACTCGTATATTTTAACGAGAAAGGTTTCTCTGTATTTTCCCGCAGTCTTAAATTTATACAGGGTGTAAAAAGAGCAGTCACTATAACTTTGGGATATGATTAAAGGACCTTTTCTCATTCTAGAAATGAATTTTTTTCATTATTTATTTTTTGAAAAAAAACTTTTTTTTGCAATTTATTATTTTTAGTCGCAAGGCTGAACTGTTTGGAACAACGTTCTGCATTAAATTCTTAAATTTTATAATTTTTGCCCTAGTACGTAATGAACGTCTTACGCGTGCTATTGACCTCTCAGCGTAATCAGCTGATCGCTGTGTTGTGCACGTTGTACATTGCCTATTGAAAATTTTTAAATTTTTAAATAAGTGGATTAAAAGCAAATGACTAGTACCAATGGATATAACTCTTGCCTGATTATTACCCCACGAAGTTATAGACTGCTCTTTTTACACCCTCTATAATTAAATTACTGTGTATAATATGTTCGGCTGTAGCGTAAATTAATGTAATATACAGTGTGTCCCACGGGGCATATACCAATTCGAATATAGTGTGAAGAGAATGACGCCTAAAGCATTTTTTGTTTTGGCACCTCATATAAATTACTTACCGTTTACCGTTTACGCAATAAAAAAATATATAGGTCTAAAATGATTAAATTACTCTTTCTCTTTACACTATATTCGGCTTGATATATGAAGCATAAGACACGCTGTATACACTATACAGTGTACTTAATATTATAAAGAGGAGAGGTTTGTTTGTATGTTTGTAACGAATTGGATCAAAAAGTACTGGTCCAATCTCCAATATCATTCAAATGGTGAAAGAAGTATTAATACTGATTAATAAAGGCTATTTTAATGTCAAGGAAAGGAAAGTATTCCTACTTAAACTACAATGTTACCCAAGGTGTAAAAAAGCCTATAAAATATCTTTCAACGCAGTTGCGAAAACTACTATTGATGAAAGAACAAAATATGTAATGAAAAATGTCAAATGTCAAATGAAAAATGTTTAAAATGTCAAGCCGGGACGGGCCGCTATATTGAGAAGTACCTACTCTATTAAGACAAAAATACTGTGGAAGTAAAACAACGTAGACAACATAGTCTACTGCTAAGCTAGGTAGGTAAAAAATATTTATTATAATAAGGGCCGATTTTTCAATTGTCAGATAACTTTTATGCAATGAATAATGTGACTTTGGCAGATTTGGTATGGAACAAATGTCAAAGTCACATGTTTATTCGACAGAGAAAAGTTATCTGACGATTGAAAAATCGGCCCCAAAAGAAAAAAAATTGAAGTAAAATATATTTGAAGAAATTAAGGACAGCACAATCTTTTATTATTACAGTTTAAAATTACCTACCTTGGACTAAATTATATTAATTAATTTAGTTTAAAAATCCCAGACAAAGTTAAAAACCTTTCAATCAATTAGCTAAACATTAGTTAAACGTTGCGGGACCGACCGATCCCGAGAGACGTCATTTCAGAATATTTTCAATTAGTTTCACAATAATTAGCCATTCTACACTAAACAGTACAATACCCTTTTCATGCCTGACAGGTACTACAGATTAAGTATTAGTTACTACGTAAGTAGGTACATTTATCGGTAGTTTATATAATATTATGTATTGGAGCTCGTTTACACAATATAAGTGACAATAACTATAATAACACTAGCTGACCCGTGCCCACTTCGTTGAGCATACAAACCGTTTAAACCTTCCCTGGACCTTCCTTCCACAAATATTTCAAGACTAAAACTAGCCTAATAGGTTCAGCTGTTTTCGAGAGACCAACGAACGTAACTAAACTGAAGATTAAATCAACTGTATTCAACTTAAAGGTTCTGTAGGCCCAGTAGGAACATATTTTGAAAGCTCCGAAAAGTAACGTTAACGAATAATATTTATATAAAAAGGAAGAAATCGACAATACAAGATACAACTTTACTTATTATTGATTAGTTTACGAAACTTTCAAATGCTTCGGCTACTGAAAAATGAGGTCAGTTTATGATCATATTCCATAACTCGTAATTAACTTTGCTATAAAATAAAGAAAAAACGTTTTATTTCCAACTTATCAAGCTTTTCTCGGATAGTCAACTAAAAAACAAGCCAAATGCTATTTATAGATGGCGCTGACACAATGCAGGCCGATCACCTGATTGTCTGACAAGAAAGATGAAATGCGTCGGATGGGCATGTAAAAAGTCGGTGCTGCGCCTTTTGTCTTCCCAGTGTAAAATCTTCCAAAACCGGGCATCAGTGATTTTGGGTCTTTCAACTTTGAAGCCAATATGATAATGGCCTTTCGACCTTTCATCAAAGTAATAAGCCTGAAATATCGAATATTTTTTGTGTTATTGGACTTGATTTTCCCCACACGCAAAGTCAACTGTAAGTCGACCGTACTGATGTTAGTTCTATTACCGGTGTGCTTCACTTTTACATCGTTCATGCAAATTCAGGCTTTGTTATTTTTAGGGTACCGCAGACTAATTTTGTATCTCGTAACAGTAATTCGACAGGCGTAAACTAGTATAATTACGCTTGTCTAATTGCAGCATTAGCACTATTTTTTGACGTACAACAGCAACCTGTTGTTGTATTTGATTGCACAATTGCTTCGTTTTTGCTACAACACTAGCGCCAAAACAATTTAGTGGCAATCATATGAACTATTGATTAAATGTTACGTCAAACAAACATTGCCGCCAAATAATTTTTTCTGTATTTTAGACTGCTTAATTTGGTTTTGACGCTTATGTCCTTTAATTTAACCCGCATAAGCCGCTTATCGATGTATTTCTGCTATTATACAACAATGACAAAAACTTAAAAGAGAATAAAATTAAAACTTAAGGGACTCCTGTACAACAGACGTAGAATGTTGCTGCTCAATATTAGTACTAATAGTTGTTAATGGTACAGAACTCACCGTGTGCTATTCCAACTCGCTCTTGGCCACGTTTTTATTACGCTATCGTCTCCTATATAGATAGGTCTACGATATTTAGTAGCAATAATTATTATTCTGTGGTATAGCTAAGAATATTGTCATTTATAGGCTATAATATTAATGAGTGTGTAGTAATACTTTAGGGTGTGTATGGGTGCGCTGAAAAAGGTACTTTTTTTAAAACTATTGTATGGGAAAATTTATAATGTTGGGGCATTTCTCATACAAACATGAAAGTCAAAAGTAAGTCTTTCAGCGCTGATAGTTTCACAGTAAACTCTACATAGGAGGCACATACACATTACAAAAGTAGTATCACTTATTTATTTTACAGCTTGTATATTCGTAGTCGCACTAACAGATAAGTAAAGTCACGCACGTTTTACTATAACTAATTATTATAATTCAGCATCATAAATTGCCCCGGCCTAGGATAACCGAATGGCTAGGGAACATTCTAACGAAACATGTAATTTAGTACTAAACAAGCTGACCCCTACCTACCCAGTTCGTTGAGCATACAAACCGTTTAAAGCTTCCCTGGACCTCCAAGAACATTTCAAGATCAAAAATAGCCGAATCTGTTCAGCCAATCTCGAGTTTTAGCGAGACTAACGAACAGCAATTCATTTTTATAGAAAAGATAAGAATAGAAGACAGAAGATAAGATAGATAAAGAAAATTAAAAATATATGTCGGCGGGATGGCGCTTCAGTCGTGCAACATATCACCTGTAGCTGTCATCTGTCTACGAAACGTCAAGCTATGACATGGACAGCTGTCATGGCTTGGGAGTGGTCTATGCTCGTTTGAAATGACACATAACAGTGGGGTGTCAGACGGAACGGACGCGAGCGCAGAACTCTCCGCGTTTCTGATCGTTATCCATTTGCATCCACGACCTGAGTTAATATTTTAGAGTGAAACCTTGTTATATTACGAACAATATACCGGTACTGTATATGTGCGGCTTATTATTTCCTGACGATATAAAACAATCAACAGACGCCCACAGAATACCGCACTCCGTTATCAGAAGCGAGATGTAACCCTGAAAATCAAGATAGATTATAAAATTGATGGATTGGATATGGCCCTGCTGACATTCAGATCACGTTGAGACGGAACAGAGTATATTACGGAGCCTCCACTAGCAAAGGCAGCATGCTATATGCATAGCAGAAAGACGAATGATGGAATTACAACGCTGCTGACGATGGTAACGTACTGACAATGGGAACGTGACGATTTACAATAGAACCACGATATTATGACAAGATTGACGTGGCTAGTCAACAACAGGTCTTGGTTATAAGCTTGGTGGCTTTGGTAACAGGTGGTAGCAATCTTTTTATTCCTCGTAATAATTTGGAAGCCTTCAAAGTAAATACAATTTCAAAGTTTCCATGAAATTGCTTGCCCAAAAATCTAAATAAACTTTAAAGTTTAGTGTTCGTTTGTATTGCTGTTTTGTTTTATTTGTAGATGCACAATACACTGGGATAGAGCTTGACTGGACGATGCATAGCCTTGCATAGCTTGCATGCTTGCCCGATGCATAGAACGAGCTTTGCTGGGTAACCAACCAACGCAGATGAGCATTGTGTATCTTATGGACTTCTCTACTTGCTTCGCAAAGATGTGAACTGGTTAAGTTACTGTATGTAAGCTGATACTAATGGAGAACGAGGCATCACACACTCAACGGTCCAAGAGTCTCAGAGGCCGTGGCAGTCCACTGATGCGGTGGAGGATTAGAAAGTTCATTGAGTGACTTCAGTTAGCTTCGGCAAACTTGGTGATTTTGTAAAAGGTTGTAAACGCACTAGCGAGTCTTCAGGTATTATGAACGCCTCCATGGTCTAGTGGTTTTGAGCATGACTCTCGACTTTGGAGTTGTGGGTTCGATTCCCGCGACACTACAACTAAAAATGTTGATGTCAAGTTGGGTAAGGACAATACAACCTGATCAGTTGTTATTGTGTGACTCATACTGTAATAGCTTTTCTTCATCCAATCAGTTATCTAACTATATCAACGATCTCGTTGAATGGAAATGAAATTAATTTACTGCATAGTGATTTTAGATTTTGATCTTATTGTTATTCCCGATATTTAAACCTCGATAGCTTTTGATGTCCTCTTCTGGACATTTGCATCCCCATAGTGTTCCATGGGAAGTAGTTGCCTATACTCGCTACACTTGGCAGGCGGGTCCGCGGGCGCAATTTCCAATTTTGTATTCCCTCTGTCGCTTTAACGGCACGGGAAAAATGGTTGCTGGATGGATGAAAGCTGCTATTCTTTCTCTGACTCCTCACCGATAAGGAAACCCAAAAAGAACTTAATTTTACATAGTCTGGACATTTTTTTGTGCTGTTTCATTTTGTGTACAGTGGATCGAGCTTCGAGCAATGCTCACGACGCGCAGCGCGGTGGCGCGGCGGCTAGACGGCTGTCGTCTGTACTTCGTTGAAGTATCACATTCGAAACAAAATTTATCTGGTGAGCGTAATTGTTTATCTCTTGACTGTAGTGTGAAAATTTGGTACAGTCTTGTTTGAAGCCTATTTACGAAATATTCATTTCGATGATGAATAAACATTGAGTCGCTAGATGGGGATAGATACTTGCTAAAGGCGTTAGATTCTAAGAGGACATACAAGTTTGCTCATGATAGACTGAGAAGGATGCTCTGAAGGTCAGTTGGTTGTAGAAGAGTTAGCTGATCAAAGTGATGATCTGAAGTTTCTGGCACATCACGTGATTATGTTCGGTTACACTTGGGGGAAAATGCTCGATGGAGGCATTGTTCTCTTATGACGTGCTTGATGGAGGCACTGATCGCATAATGCTCGAGAGAGGTGTTATGTGTAGTGTAGACTGTATGGAATCGCGACATGTGTTCATTGCGTAATGATGATTTGATTTAAAGTTTGAACTTCCGATATCCTTCGATGTTGATTTACAAAAGCACTATGTAATTAGTGGACATAGTTTGAAATCAGTAAACATAGTTTGTGATCAATGTGCTAAGTTAAAAGAGTTGTAATAAATTTGGTGTTAAGTGAATACGTTTTATTGGTCAGAGATGACCGAGGGACGGCAAAGGCTACTGGTAGTATGTGTCTCTTTCAGGCACACACGAGGACGTGTGATGCGGCAGGATGGCCGTGTCGGCGGGATGGCGCTTCAGTCGTGCAACATATCACCTGTAGCTGTCATCTGTCTACGAAACGTCAAGCTATGACATGGACAGCTGTCATGGCTTGGGAGTGGTCTATGCTCGTTTGAAATGACACATAACAGTGGGGTGTCAGACGGAACGGACGCGAGCGCAGAACTCTCCGCGTTTCTGATCGTTATCCATTTGCATCCACGACCTGAGTTAATATTTTAGAGTGAAACCTTGTTATATTACGAACAATATACCGGTACTGTATATGTGCGGCTTATTATTTCCTGACGATATAAAACAATCAACAGACGCCCACAAAATACCGCACCTCCGTTATATATATTATATATTTCTGTTTTAAATTTACTTTTGATCCGACAGATGGCACGATAGAGGATAAATATATACTTAATAATCCGTATGTAGAGTAGATATCTAGGTAATTTAAGTACGAGCTATAATCTAGACTCCGGAGTCTTGACCTTTCACTTGTAATAAATAGATATGTAAAAGAAAATACACAAGGAGAGAAATGGTCCTATTACTAGTAAAATATATATCTACGGTGTTTTTGTATCTACATTGTTTTCTTTATTTTTTTTATTTCTCGCATGCCTGTCTGTTTAAAATATGTGTCTTGGTCTTCTTTTTTTTTCCTTTTTAACGTAACGTAGTGTAACGCCCACATGCGTTACTGAGTAAATGGTTTATTTATTTTATTGAAACCACTTTGGAAAATTGTTCGCTTTGTGAAAAAATATACAACGATCTCCGTAGCGAAGTGGTTGAGCGCGTTGGTACTCGAACGAGAGGTCGCGGGATCGAATCCCGCCGATGGAACAAAAAGTTTTTATTTATTTTATTTTAATAATTTATGTACACACATAAAAGAAAAAAAACAATAGAAACTTAAATTAAGACACAGAAATTATGTACAAAGGTGCTACTTATCCCAATTTGGAATTTCTTCCAGTAGACCTAACAAAGGAAAAACTTAAATTTAAACAATTAGGCGCGTACAACATACTTCAATAGTTGGTAAGAAATATAATATAAGTATATATATATATAATTAAATACGAATACATAAATAAATAATACTATAACATACTAATATATAATCATTACTATTGTACATACATATTATAGATAATCATTATAATAGACTAATAAAAATTAAATATATTTAGTTTAAATCGGGGTTTGCTGTCAGGCTAAATTATGATAGTGTTCACGCAATTTTTTTTTAAACAGTCCTAGAGTCTTACACTCTCGAATCTGAGCAGGCAAAGAATTCCAGAGCTTAGCAGCGTGTACAGTGAAGGAGTAGGCAAAGAAGTCAGTGCGATGGGAAGGGATATCTAGAAGGGTGCGTCTGAAGGGTCTACAGGATAGGTTGTGTAAATTAGGAAAGGAAAAGCGTTCGTTTAAGTAAGAAGGAGATAAAGGACAAAATAGGGTATTAAACAGAAAGCAGAGTATTCGGTAGTTTCTGCGAAGGCGAATAGGAAGCCACTGCAGCTGCTTTCTGTATTGGGATACGTGATCTCGTTTCTTTAAACCAAAGATAAACCTTATTGAGAGATTCTGCAGTCGTTCTAATTTGTTTAGAATCTCTTCGTTTGCATCTAAAGAACAGACATCAGCGTAATCAATCAAAGGTTGTATAAGGGCTTGTGCTAAAAGAATTTTTGTAGGAGCTGGAAGGAAGTTTTGGAGTAACTTGAGTGAATGGAGGGAGTGGTAAACTTTCCTACTTATGTTGTTGGTATTCGCATTCCAAGATAGGTGTGAATCAAAAATAACTCCTAGGTTTTTGGCAGAATCGGAAAAGGGGATCTGAGTACCATTTAAAAATAAGGGAGGAAGTGTTGCCTTATTTATTAATGCTAACATCCGTCTGCCACCTATCAATAATGCCTTAGTTTTAGCTGGGTTTACAAGGAGTCCAAAAGACTGTGCCCATTCACTAATTCTTCTAAGGTCATCATTAATAAGGGCTATAGCGGATGCAGCATGAGGAATAGTAAAATGACGGTATATCTGAAGATCGTCTGCGTAAAGATGATGTTTAGCGACTATAACTTTGGTAAGAAAGTTAATAAAGATTGAAAAAAGAAGAGGAGACATTACACCTCCTTGGGGAACACCTGCATCAAGATGATGCCAATCAGAGAGATCACCATTCATCTGTACTCGCTGCAAGCGGCCCCGCAGGTAGGAGTTAAACCAAGATAGGACAGAAGGGGACATGTTAAAGGATTGGAGCATACCAACTAGAATATCGAAGTTAATTGAATTAAAGGCATTACTAAAATCTAAAAGGACAAGGACAGTAAGAGATTTATTTTCCATGGCCCACCGAATGTCATCAGTTACATTTAAAAGCGCAGAAACTGTACTATGGCCAGTTCGAAAGCCTGATTGCAGTGTACTTAAAAGTTTATTATTAAGTAAGAATGTAGAGAGCTGCTGGTGAACGATATGTTCTAAAGCTTTGGATAGGAAAGGTAGTATGGATATAGGACGAAAGCTGGAAAGAGAAGTGGGGTTAGGAACTTTTGGTAGAGGAAGGATATTCGCCATTTTCCAGGATTGTGGGAAACTGTAAGAAGATAAAGAGAAATTAAAGATATGGGTTATTATAGGCAATAAACAAGGGAGAATCAATTTTATCATTTTAGAACAAATCTTATCACAACCAGCAGCCTCTGAAGAAATTGATAAAATTGCCATTCTTACGTTTGATTCAGAACAAGGGAGAAAGGAAAAGGAAGGACAGGTAAAAGGTTGATTAGACAGTGCTTGTAATGTATTCAATTTAGTGCAATCATTTAAAGTCATAGGGGGTTGAGAAAAATGTTTATTGAGGGCATTCAGATCAACAGAAGAAGAGGAAAAAGTAGTTTTGCCAATTCCGACAGTTTTTAGAAACTTCCAGACATCTCCAGTGCCACGGTTCTGGAGAGAGGAGTAGAAATATCGCCTCTTGGCATCACGGCAAAGGTGATTGCAGTGGTTACGTAATGTTTTGAATTTAGCGTGGTTGGCTTCATTAGGAAAACGTTTAAATTTCCTCTTGGCCTTATCACGTGCCGCCATTTGCTCCTTGATGGGTTCTGTCAGCCATGGAGCTGGATTATGTTTTATTTTAACTCTCTTGACAGGTGCATGGAGATCGTAAAGTTTTAAAATTGTACTGTTAAACCTATCAACTTTGTCGTTAATATTTGAGCTTTCAAGCACATGTGTCCAATCCAAATTTTTGGCACCAATTTCAAGCGCTTGTATATCTATTTTATTAAAGCTGCGTAAGAGGAAGGATTGGGGTTTACGTTTAGGGGGTTTTATTTTGTAAGACAAAAAAACAAGGTCGTGATAGGAAAAAGGAGCATCAAGCTGTCCATGGGTGGCTACGTTATTAGGAGAAGAGACAATCATGAGATCCAATAAGGAGGGAGTACAGTTAGGAAAGTAGTGAGTGGGACCAGAAGGAAGGACTTGTAGGTTGTAGGAAGTAAGAAGCGACTGCAGTTTTTCTGATCGATTATCAGCCTTGATTAAGCAGGTGTTAAAATCACCCATGATTATGACATGCTGATAATCAAGGCGAAAATTTGTAAGAAGATTGTCAAGAGAGTCAAAATAGTCAATGCCAGAATTAGGGCTATACAAAACAATCAGGAGCAATTTGGTGTGATGAGCGACAATCTCAATTGCCAGATATTCCGCTGATTCCGAATAAATAGTAGGAGACATATTCAAAAGTTTATACTCGATATCAGCACGGAGATATATAGCAACCCCACCTCCACCCTTACCCGTTCTGTCATTGCGAATGAGGATAAACCCAGGAATAGAATATTGAACGGAAGGAAGAGAAGGCTTAAGGAAAGATTCTGATATTAAAATAGCATCAAGATGGGCAGTGTTGAAGGAAGCAAGAAGATCAGGGTAATGACTAGGAATACTTTGGGCATTGATATGCGCTATGTTGAGATTTGATTTGTAGTGATAGAAAATATTAGAAAGTTGATCACACAAATTAAGAGGTGAATTGGAGTGTAAGGAACTGCAAGCACTAGTAAAACTCGACGACGAAGAACAAGAGAAAAAACTACTATTTATGTCATCCATATATATTAAACACAATAAAATAATAAAATAAATGTTATAATAGTACAAATAATATATAGTATAAACTTTGATATAAAATGTATATACTTATTACTTAAATAACTAATAAAAAAAATATATATATATAAATATATAATAATTAATAAAATAATAAAAGAAACAGCAAAAAAAAAAACCCTAAGGGATCACAATTTGATCGTAGAACTCACTACATACTCATTACAAATACATTTAGATATATTTCATTGTTTATCAATTAACTACCTATAGTGGAGCGCCTGGGGGTTTTGACCTCGAACTTTTGCTGCAGTGAATGAATTTTTATGCTTGAAGCGGAATTTTATTTTTTAAACTATAAATTGCAATGTTTACCAATTTTTTTTTTGTGCTTTTGATTTTTTAATTTTTTAAACGGAAAAATATAAAAAAAAAATATTTAAGCATATAAATTTTAATTAAATAATATTATTTTTATGTATACGTTTCATTTGACTTAAATAGGCATAGAAGAACATATTTCGAAGTTACCTGAGTGTATTAAAGATCGTAGGGACCCGGAGCAGGGAGTAAAACGCGGAGGGGAGTGGCAGCGGCAGCTACAATGTACAACGAAACGAAATTTTTCTGAATAGTTCAGTTATAAATGACACGTGTCCTGTACATGTTGTGTATATTTAACAGTAAAAATTATGCATGTTGTGTATTTTTAACAGTGAAAATTGTGCGATTATACGAACATTTTTTGCATATTTCTGTTGTTAGTAGTTTCATTGCAGACGGTTTATTCCTATTCAATTACATAAGACTTTTTATTTCATCGCTTGGTAAGTATTTTGATGAAAAACCTGCAGTTTGTTATTAAATGATCAATTAAATAATGGATAAATAGATGACTAAAGGTCAATTCAAGTAAAAAAAATTATAATTAATAAAACGCAATAAATTAATGGAGTATTTAATTCTTTCTATTTCAGTTTTCGAATAGTGGTTATCCACTATTCGAAAACTGACGAACATATTATACTATCTTGGTTTATACCAAGAACCAGTAGCATGAATGATGAGCACAGTTGCATAATATGTGAAAAATTGGGTTCTTCTTCAGCAGTTCATCTTCCAAAACCAATGCAGAATTGGGTGATATTATAAAAATAAGTAGAGGAGTAACCTCGTTGAGAGCTGCTTCAAGCGAACGACAGGATGGATTGTTACCTCACTTACAAACAGAATTTGTTTATGCTCATGTCTCAGAAGAAGCGAAATGAAACCTCATTTTCACCTCCGAAAAAGAAGCTCCGCTGTAGCACAGTTTTATATAGCTTCGATTGGGAAAAAAAACAAGTGTCGTATTATTATCATTGCTTCCTACAACAGATGCAGCATTTGAACACTTGAAAAGAGTGTACTTGCAAATTCAGATATGGCTAGGTAATGACGTAAATATTGAGAATTGGGGATGGAAGTATTCCCGTAATATGCTCATTCCAGTAGCAATGACTCAATTATTATAATACAATAATAATAACATTTGTAGTAGATTATCCGGAGCTGGTAGCTCCGGATAATCTACTACAAATGTTATTCTGTAATTGTATTATAATAATTGAGTCATTGCTACTGGAATGAGCATATTACGGGAATACTTCCATCCCCAATTCTCAATATTTACGTCATTACCTAGCCATATCTGAATTTGCAAGTACACTCTTTTCAAGTGTTCAAATGCTGCATCTGTTGTAGGAAGCAATGATAATAATACGACACTTGTTTTTTAATCTACTACAAATGTTATTCTGTAATTGTAAAAAGGGATGTGGAGCTGCTTGTGGATGTCGGAAAAGTGGCTTATACTGTAGTGTAGCCTGTCTACAGTGCAACGACAACTGTTTAAATACTCAACCTATTATTCAAATAAATGAAGTCGAAGAAAATATTTAATATGTACAAAAATGTAAATTCTTCAAATAAAAAACAATTTTTATTAATAATTTTCATTTTTTATTAAATTTTCCTTCATTTACTATTTTTCCCCGACAACTGTCTGAATATAACTGTTTGAATTATGTAAATTATCATTTTTTTTTTTTTTTTTTTTTTTAATCAAGATCACAAATTTTAAATTGGTAAACTTTTTAATATATATTAGTAGCTAAACATTCCATTTTAAATTTTTAAATTTCATTCACTCTAGCTCAAGTTCGAGGTTTTAAGGTTTTTAACGCCCCAGGCGCTCCACTACTATAAACATTTTAAAAATTAAACTAAGTAATACATAAAAATTCAACACAAGATAAATTTAAAAAATAATGATATAAACACAAGGCATGGAAAAAACCAAAATATGGCAAATTAAGCAAAAAAAAAAAAAAAAAAGAGGAGGAAGAACAGACAGATCATTTCATATTCATATTGACATTTATCTTTGTTGACAACTTGACAAGTGCCAAATTTACAATGGAATGCATGTTTTTGAAAAATAATAAGAAAAATCTGACTTTTAGAAAAGTTTGTTAGTTTGAAACTTAAAATAATAATTGAGTAATTTTAAATATACCTCCAAGTATTGAATTGTTTGAATAACTGCAAGAAAAAAGACTTGAGCTTACAAACTAACTTACAGTGCGAATGACAAAATGAGAGTCATTATAGGATGAGAACTTTTAGGTTATTCACTAATGACGACGCCGGGTCTGTCTGACGGATCTTCCAGCTTTGAGGTCATGCGGATGAGACTCTGCCTCCTCACTGGCTGGGAACTGGGTCATCAACTTCGCCAACGATGCACAAGTCACAACTTTACGACGGCTCTTATCCGGGAGGATGATGACGATTTTTCCATCGCTCGACCAACAATTTTTTATACCAAAATGCGTGCGAGCAGTTGTAAAAACCTTATGCCTTGTTTTGGTCAAGAACTCTGATATAGTGATACCAGTGCCTTTAAGAGAAGACTTTGTATCCCACACATGTTGCCTATTTTCAAAAGTATTGAACCGCACTAAGATGGGTCTAGTCTTATTTGCTGTAGACATCCCAAGCCGGTGGCAAACTTGAAGGCAATCTGCACTAATATCACTTAGCTTCATCTTATCCAATATCACTTGCTGAATCATATCACACTCTTTTTCGCCTTGCTTTTCAGTGATGCCATGGAAGAGTAAAACCTTTCGACGCATAATCATTTCATGCTGATCAAGACTAAGAGACAGAGATTCCATATCATTCTTGATCCTTGATAAAATTTGCCATATAGTTTTCTTAAAATCCTTAAAATCTTCGGTCAAAGTGACAATGTCTGGATTAATATTTGAACCAACAGCAATCTTCTGTAGTTTGTCTTCATATTGCTTCATACGGGATTCAAAAAAGCTGCTCAAAGATTCCATGTTATTGACATCCATGATTGTTGAAACTAGTGTTGATTTTTTGTTAATTTATTAAATAAAGCAGTTTGAGTGGAAACTATTATGTGAAATTGAGTACAGGTGAGTTCCACATAAAATTAGCACATAATAACACTTAATTAACCAATTTAGCTATTTATTTTAAAATAATAATTAGAGAGCACCAAAATTACTACTGTTTTTGGGGACTACCCACCCCTGTTAAAATTTACAATGTTCATGGAGGTGTAATGTGTATTATATTTGTGTATAATAGATATAATAAAAATTTTAAATATGTGTAGGTATAGTACAAAAGTATTAAATACTAGCTGACCCTTGCCCACTTCGTTGAGCATAAAAAGAGTTTATGATGAAATTCAACTAAAAAAAACAACGCGGGAACCCGAAACCCGCAACGCGGGAACCCGGAACCCGCAACGCGGGAACGCGGGAACCCTGAACCCGCAACGCGGGAACCCTGAACCCGCAACGCGGGAACCCTGATTTCGCAACGCGGGAACCCGAAACCCGCAACGTGGGAACCCGGAACCCGCAACGCGGGAACCCGGAACCCGCAACGCGGGAACCCTGAACCCGCAACGCGGGAACCCGGAACCCGCAACGCGGGAACCCGGAACCCGCAACGCGGGAACCCGGAACCCGCAACGCGGGAACCCGGAACCCGCAACGCGGGAACCCGAAACCCGCAACGCGGGAACCCGAAACCCGCAACGCGGAACCCGCAACGCGAGAACCCTGAACCCGCAACGCGGAACCCGGAACCCGCAACGCGGGAACCCTGAACCCGCAACGCGGGAACCCGGAACCCGCAACGCGGAACCCGGAACCCGCAACGCGGGAACCCAGAACCCGCAACGCGGGAACCCGGAACCCGCAACGCGGAACCCGGAACCCGCAACGGTTTCATTCACGGAAACGCTGACAAAATATAGAATAAATAGTATCCTATGTCCCGGCTACTTGCTCTAAGCTACTTCCTCACCAATTTTCAGCCATATCGATAAAGCCGTTCTTGAGTTATAAATAATTTAACTAACACGACTTACTTTTATACATATAGATGTATAGATTACTCCTACTAACATAAGCTAAGCCCGGTGAATGCTCCCGTCACAGTCGGTCCAGCCAATTCGGTGATCATTAGTTAGATGACGACGATGATGATGATGAAAAGTAGCCTAAATTAATCCTTATAACTTTAGCTATCTACCAGTGAAAGTCTCGTTAAAATCGGTCCAGCCGTTCCAGAGATTAGCCGGAGCAAAGAGACACGCTGACAGACATTTTTTTTTTAAATTACATTTTCGTTTTCAGTAAATATCGTTGCCAATGCAAATAAAAAAACTATAACCCGACTTCGCAAAAAAGGGCTCTAAAAAGGCTGAAACAAGAAAATAATTCAATTTGAAATCCAGATATGCATAGGTACAGATATGGTCAAGGTAGAGCCGTGGTCGTACCCGCTATTGGGATTGTATAATATTTCAACAGCAGACGAATATTATTGATTTGTTTAGCGGGTACGACCACGGCTCTACCTTGACCATATCTGTACCTATGCATATCTGGATTTCAAATTGAATTATTTTCTTGTTTCAGCCTTTTTAGAGCCCTTTTTTGCGAAGTCGGGTTATAGTTTTTTTAATCTTTTATTTTATTTTACATTTTTCTGTGTCCACATAAACTATAACATTATATTTTCACTAAACTAACGTTAAATTAACACATAGAAAGTAACTAAACAACTCCTAGATACTATTTGTACGACCGCATTTTAAATGATTATTTTGAATTTAACAATAAAATATAATAATTAATTAAAAAAAATTATACATATTTGTAATGTGCTTGTCAAGGCCTATCTTTTGATACCAAACACGATACAATTATCTTAATTTAATTTTTTTTGGAGATAGTTTTTGAGGTATAATTTTCAAAATCCAAAATTTTTCGAAAAATCATATAGCCTATGTTACTTGCGGGACCACTACAAATCGATTGACACCTTATTTATTAAAATCGGACCAGTAGTTTAACCGCTACGAGGGAACATACATACATACATACATACAAACATACATACATACATACATACATACATACATACATAGACTGCCAAAATCATTACCCTTCCTTTTGGCTTCGCCGAAGTCGGGTAAAAAAAGCAGAAGATATCGTTTAAAATGTCATATGCATTTAGAAAAACGTTGCTAATTGAAAGTTACATACTGACACTTCAATTTTATTTATTTGTATAGATGTATAGATTTGGAAAACTTCCCCAATCTTGGCGTTTTCACTGACGCGGAGCGGGGCGCATAGGAACTTAGTGGTTCCCAAGCGGAGTGGAGCAGAGATTTCGAGCATAGTGATTGGTCAATTCGGGTACCGCAAGCTCCTGTCCGCCTCGACCCGCGTCAATGGAAACGCAGCCAAACGTCTTTAACGTCTAATGGTCGTCATGGTAACCACGTTGTTTACAAATGAAAACAAAAATTATGAAATGCTATACATACCGTATTTATATCAGCTTAAACTATTTGGATTCATGTTTTTGTTAATCCTAATAATTTTATTAATCCAAATAGTTTAAGCTGATATAAAAACGGTATTTATAGCATTTCATAATTTTTATTTTCCATTTGTAAATAATGATGTTGCCATGACAGCCGTGTCATATAAACTGCCAACGACGTGAATCGATCGAGCCCAGGTTCAAACCCCGCGTGACCATCACGTATTTTCTTCTTTTTTCTAATTTTCTGCTTATTTTTTTCAACATTTTCTTTCATAATAACCTTTTCGTAACAATAACGAACATACCGTAAAAAAATTTGCGAAATTAGTCAAGCCGTTGTCGAAGCGCACACGATGTAAGAAATTTTGGAGGTCGTTTTTTTACACTTTGGGCTACATTTTTGGGGTTTTAGTAAGGAACCCTACTTTTTTAAAACATATAATATAGCCTATGTTCAGCGCTAGGAATGTAGCTTTCCAACGGTGAAAGAATTTTTCATAT
Source organism: Celastrina argiolus (assembly GCA_905187575.2). Taxonomy (NCBI): domain Eukaryota; kingdom Metazoa; phylum Arthropoda; class Insecta; order Lepidoptera; family Lycaenidae; genus Celastrina; species Celastrina argiolus. Next base: position 8,339,225 of record LR994581.1, on the reverse strand, counting down.
TGGTTCAGTGGTTTCAGAGCCTATTCCATTCAAACAAACAAACAAACAAACAAACAAACAAACAATCAAATGTTACCTCTTTATAATATTAGTATAGATATTTCCGTTGTCTGGTACCTGTAACACAAGTTCTTCGGATACTTAGCACAGGGCCAGATTGACGTGGTGGGAAGCGTCCATAGATATTTGTTTATTTATATTGTAATTTAAAGCTTTTTGTGTTTCACAAAAATCCTTAAATTAATGTGATGGCGAAAAGGGGCCTAACCGATTAACTACATTTTTTATGTGTGTATTGGGCCATCGATATCGGACGCTTTTTTAAGCTATACAGTCACGCGTCAGATGCATTTGCAACGCGCTACTACCGCGCTACAGCATCGCGACTGTATCTATGTAAACATTGGTAAGGAAAAGTAGGCTACTGAATCGCGTTTATATTATTACTGAATTGTAGCTATGTGAGGGCACACACCTGCTTGTGGCTGCATCACTGCAAAAAGTCGCCGTCAGACTGTGAATCATATAAAACCGTTTAAAAAATAGACAATATACCAAAGTGCTGCCTAGATAATGTACCAATTTGTAGCAATCCTCACTTGATTAAAAATATTGTCAGAGTAAAAATACAAATTTATTAATTTTCCTTTCTACGGTAACCTAAAATTAGCAGACGGAATGGTCGGCATTCTAAAAAAATTGTCGATAATATACCGTACTTGCCTAGATAATGCTCTTAATTGATGCTAAATTGAATGCGCAATCTGGACTTCATTAAAAATCCCAAAATACAACCGAGAACAATCTTCCAAAGCCAATCGTTTTTTCTACCAAGTACTTTTAGTAAATAAATCGAAAACGTCTGTAAAATGCTTAAAAAGATAGTCGATATACCAAAAGATTCTGCCAATGTGCTAAATTGGTACGCTATTTTCACGCCATTCCCAAAAGCAGCCCAAAATGAAATTCTAAATCCAATAATTTGGGAACCCTAAAAACGGTAGTGAAAAAGTCTGAATCGTTGGCAAAATACGACGATGACGACGATTGACGTACCGAACGATGTTGCTGAGATAATATGCAAAATCCTTACGCAATCTTCACTTGATTAAGAGTTTAGATTAAATTCTAAATCCAATAATTCTACCTTTTACGGAACCCTAAAACCGATATTGAAAGAGTCGGGAATTGTCGGCGCCATTCCGCTAAAATTGGACCGAATGGTTTAGGGAAAATCCGGCAAAATCCGCCCAAAAGAGACAAAATCATTCGTTGATGGTGGCTATTGAATTCCTTATTCCTGAACTTGGTGGACGTTTTGGCAGAAAATCCATTTGGAACTCGGTTTAGCCTTAACGCAATTATCAAAACTTTTAATTAAAACAGTAAAAATACACAAATCACTTGCACTTTTTCCACTTTATTAGTTCATATTAGTCATCATCATGTGTAGTGACTTAGTCGAAACCGGTCGTGTATTTCAATAAATATTATGTTTAACAACTTATTAGTGGAAAAAGTGCAAGTAATTTGTGTATTTTTACTGTGTAACATGTATTTCCATCAAGAACTTACAGCGCATTCAATGACATATTATGTTTTAATTAAAATGTTTTTAAAATGGTTTCCGCCGCACTCAAAGATATCTTTAAAAAATTTTTACGTCTGCGTCATCATTTCAGCTATGAGGTCCACTATGGGGGTACTTGCCGCAGTGGCGAAGGCTGCTGCCCATTTCCTCTTTATTAGGTATATTCCCTCCGTCACCTTTTACAATCCTCGGGAACGATGTTTATGCGGAAGTGCTATCTCCGACACCCCACGGATGAGTTCAATTAATGTTTTCTGGCGAAATATCTAATTGAGTTATTGAGTTACTCGGAATGCGGCTATACGTCGCTTTACAACCTCTAAAAAAAATATATTTTCTCTATAATATCTAGCAAAAAAATTAAGTTTTATACTTTTTTAACTTATTTTTTATATAGGTTACTAACTGAACCTCATTTAAATAAAAATCCATATCATAATCAAATCTAAAATTATTAAATTTTTTTACTCCACTGAAAAGTTTTAGTTTTATAGATACGAGATTTTGAAGGTGAAGCAACGTATAGCTAATGCTTTTCTATAAGCAATTTTTTTTAAGAAGTTGCTTAAATCACGTAAAATTTCTTATCTTCAGCATTTATAATTAACCTCATTCATCGAGTGGGCGTTTAGATTCCGCTGATTAGGGTTTCAACGGTACGCTTCGAAATTATTTACTTACGAAAATCGTGATTTATCTTCACTCAGCACAATTATTTTAATTAATTACTAAGTACATATTATTTAGTAAAATTATTAGGAAAAAGGTAACAACGTAAGTAAGAATCTACAGACCCTGAGAAAAATATTTTTTCTTAGGATCAGCAGTACTTACTCTATAGATTGAGCCAGATAATATTAATAAAGACTGTAAGACAGCAAATCTCATAGACGACGTCCGTAGCGCAGTGGTTGAGCGCGTTGTTGCTCGAGGTCGCGGGTTCGAATCCCGCCGAGGGAACAAAAAGTTTTTCAAATGTTTCTCGGTCATGGGTGTGTATTAATATAATAAAAATCTTAAATATGTGTATAGTATAAAAGTATTAAATATATTTCCGTTGTCTAGCACCTGTAACACAAGTTCTTCGGATACTTAGCACGGGGCAGATAGACGTGGTGTGAAGCGTCCATAGATATTATTATTATTATATTAAACCAACGTCTTTTCCTACACTTGTAAGAAGATTCTTAAACAAGCCTACTTTCACACGATTAATAATAGAAGTGATCCAACTGGTGTAAATAGAACAGTCAATATAGCTTTGGGATGTAATTAAACTACCTTTACTCATTACAGAAATGTTTTTTTTTCCAAAAATTAAAAAAAAACATTTTTTTGTTACTTAGTTGTTCTCAAAAAAATACATTATAATACATAAGAGAGTATAATCGTATCTCAAAGATATAGTGATTGTTCTTTTTACATCATGTATATTATTATAAAGTAGTTACTGAATAATATTATAAAATGTATGACAGATAATATGTATTATCAATAAAATTTGTACTATAATATATAACAAACGGTTGAACGCCATACAAATTCCAATGTGACAATGTATTCAAATTGCAATTTGTAAATGTTTAAACTTTAGCAGGACATTTCGTAGGAAAGGCACACGAAAAGAAACACGTATGTATTACAATCACAAATGTTACAATTTCAAACTTTATATTTTGACTACGGCTTACATCAGGTTTTAGACTCATTTTAGACACGTGAACAAAATGAGGAAAACGCAACACTATTTGCTATGATATGTATAAGATTTACTTTGTTGATTACATCAGGTCTATTTTGAGTTTTTGATGGAGGACACGTCCTGGGTCCAGTGAGCCCAGGTCTTCACTTCCTTGAATAGCTTCTTGCCTGGACTTCCGGTGGCGAAGAGCTGCTTGTGGCCCACGAGCTTGTAGTCCGGAGACAGGTGGCCTTCTTCTACTCCACACTCGATCAGGGCCTGGGCCGCCGTCAGAGACTCCGGTGTTGGTTCGTCAACTGTAAAAAAAGGAACTATGAATAAATATACATACAGCTGTGGGCCAAGGGGTTTCGTCATGTTACTGTATGTGCGCTGTCGTAATTACTGCATAGTATAAAACAAAATCACCGTCGCAATCTGTCCGTCCCTATACAACTTATTATTATTAAGGCATATAAATATGTGATTTAATATTCAAAACTAGGTACACGGATTTAGAAGCGCTTATTTTAATACATAGAGTGATTCAAGAGGAATGGGTTCCGGGTTTGTGGGTTCCGCGATAGGAGTAATTGAATTTCATCATTTCGAAACTGTTTATATGTATACTAGTAGTTCCTGAGATTAGCGCGTTTAAACAAACAAACAAACAAACTCTTCCACTTTATAATATTAGTATAGATGCTCAATGAACTTTCAGAATTCGCAGCTGCCAATTGGTCAGTTGTTGAATTAATTTGCACAACATTGAAAATAATAATCATAACGTATTTACGCTAATACAGGATTATTCAGGGTTCATAAATGAAGTGGAATATAGTATAAAGAAAAGGACGCGTAGAGTACTTTTTGTTTTGGCACCGCATATAAATTACTTATTATATTACGTATATGTTACGATATATATATTACGATTAAATATCTCATAAAGTCACAAAAGAGATGAGTTTAAATCCCGGTCATATATTAGGTCAACCACCAGTGCGTTCGTTTGCATAGACTAGGAGCCCGCGCATAGGCCCCAGCATCAGAAGATTCACTCCTTGTGGTAATTTTAGACTTTGCATTTTTTTTTTGAGTTATATTAAGAGGAAACACTACGAAATTTTTTCCATACAGAAATAGGGATCTACGGGATTCCTGTTCTTTCCCTGGATAATGCTGCTAGAGTAACAACTTTTTTCCTGAATATTCATGGATATTGTTTGTACGTCCCTATTTTTTACTTTTTTAATAAATTAATTATTTAAAGAGATATGGACGTTCAAAAACCTAAAAAAAATGGCCAGAGTTTCAGCGCAAGTTGCATTTGTCTCTATCGCGCTAGTGCTGGCTAGCTAAGGCACTGCGAGACAGCAATAGATTTTATAAATACCTATTAAGTATTTCTCTCAACCGTATTGTTTCCTCTTAAGCATGTATATGAGGTGCCAAAACAAAAAATGCTCTACGCGTCATTCTCTTTACACCGACTATATCGGCTTTATATATGAACCATGAATTAACCTGTGTCGTAGTTTATTCACATTCATGGACAAAATGCGGCAATGACATTTCTGTGAGAACCTAACACTTGTGCTAGTACTAATTTGAGTCGTTAGATTACAACGTGGACTAGATGGAAATGGCAGCACTGGCGGAGTTGTGTTGTGAAATCCAAGGATTGTTGTTTCCGAATAGTTAAGCTAGTTAGGGATTTCAGTCTAAGGCTAGAACACAGAGATACTTAGAACTCTGTGTACAGTCGGCGACAAATCCGGTTTACCAGTTTGGCGAAAGAATCGGATGCGTAAGCGTAGAGTCTAGCCCCGCCTTCCCTTAGATTTGAGCCAATCACGGGAGAGTTGTGGCGTGCGCTCGATCATAAACAAAGTATAATATTTGTTTAATGTAACAATCAGTTGCAATTAGCACCCCGCTGGTTGTCAACGTCCGTGTTTTTTTTGTAATTTGTTTCGCTTGCGCCCCGTTTCGGATTGAATATTTTTGATTGAGTGCACTTCTGAAGACCTTCGCTTTTTCGTATTGGACAGTTTTTGATAGCCTTATTATTGACCTGTGCTTTTAAATAGACTGGAAAAATGCCTGCAAATTTGACGAGTGACATAAGGAATCAAATAGTTTTCCTTAACGATCAAGGGCGGAACATATCAGAAATATCCAGGGAATTGAACATTTCGGTGAGTAAATATTATTATTATTATTGTTTAATTTAGACCGCTAAGAGTTACTTTGTGTTTTATACCTACTTGTTTCTTAAAACTATTGCGAACTAGTATTTTACTATCAAGCTCTCATATCACTTTAGACAGATGAAAACCAACAGCATAATACAAATGATTTTACAAACTTGGTATCTTACAAAAGTTGGCTTTACTTACTATTATTGGCTTTACTTTTGTAAGATACTAAGTTTGTAAAATTATTTGTATTATGCTGTTGGTTTTCATAATAAAAAATAAATAAATTATTTTAGTACTTCTACTATCTACGATAATAAAATTCTCGTGTCACAGTGTAAGTTATCTTACTCCTCCGAAACGGATGAACGATTCTTATGAAATTTTATATGCATATTTTTTTTAATAATGTAGAACTAAAAATGCGGGTTGTGGGTTCCGTGTGCGGCTCCACGTGGCGGGTTTGCGGGTTTCACGATGTAAATGCTCAACCAAGTGGGCACGAGTCTGCACTCTGCTAGTAATATTTTAAATGTTTAGTTTTTCATAATAAATTAAAAATACTTTTCATTATTAGAGTCTGACAAGCCTGTCGTTATAGCTAAAAATATAGGTTCTATTCTATATATATTCAATTAGTCACGTATGTAGATTGTAGCGTATTATGTTTGCTTATAAATACATTTATAATAACCTAAATAAAGCTGTTTCAAAAAATATATAATATTTAAATGGAACAATTTTATAAATTTAGATAACAGGTGTCAGAGTTATGACTCATGCATTATTCCTGCGTGGGAATAAGGTTTATTTTATTTGATCACTGTCTGGATTTATTGCACAAAACATTTCTATTGTTTCTATGCACGTGTTGTCGTTTCACACCGAGGAACCGGTTAATCAGCCTTTAGTAAACGCATCGGAACAAGTTTATGATAAGATTTAGTATTCCAAGAAATTGGTAAAAAGTAAAAACATAATACGTTGTTAATACAATTTCGGCCCGCAGTTATTTATTTATTGTTGTTGTAAATTGTTGTGTGTATATTTTGTTTAGTGTCAGCTTTGTTCAAAATAAGTAAAGTATTTAATTAAAAAAAATAACCAATGCAATTTATTGCTCTGCGAACTAAAAATTTTTATAATTTATTGCAGATTAGCAAACAGGGACGAATTCTTTAGTAGGTATTTAACTTTTACGCGTGTAACGGATCCTGGCATAAATGTTTTTCTTATAACATTGTTACGGAATATTTAGTATATTTTCTACTTTTTTCATAAGTTCATGAAAGATGAAACCATTTTTTCTGTGCCGGCCTGTAGTTACAAACACTACAGACTGGCACAGAAAAAATTGTTTCATCTTGTAAATTGTTAACATAATAACATTATACCTACTAGGTTATAATATACTAGTTATAAAAAAAGGCAATAAAAGTTTATTTTGATTTTATTGTTAGACCTGCCTTTGGAACGAATGTAATGTCACTAATAACTCTACAACTGAGAGCTAAAAGCTAATTAATTTTATAAATTTCTAAACATTATTTAAAATATATTTTAATAGCATTCGGCTATTAGATAACCTTAAATATATCAATATGAAAGTATAATATAAAAACTTAGTAGTATTATAAACGTAATAAGGTTAAATATAAAAAAAAACGAAAAAAATAACTATGTAAATATGTATTCACTCAGCATACTGTTGCGAACCTAACAGTTCACAACGCTAATTTTCAGTGAACACCGTAGATAGACAAACAATCAAATAATAAAAATGATAATTATCATATTATAAAATTATAAATTATATGATAAAATAAAATAATGGAGTATAGAATAATACAAAAGATGAGATCAATAACAATCAGTAGTGCTTAAAGACTAATTACAATAATACCTAAACAATATATTTAAAAATATCATTATAAAATATAAGTGTAAGCCCAATTTTACAATCCCCTGTTCGCACAATTCTCGTAAAACTTTATCCATCTCTTACTAATATATAGATACCTAATGCCCTTTTGTATTTTTTCAGAGGTCTACTGTGCGTCGGTGGGTTAATAGAAACGCCGACGAAGGATCAACGACCGACCATCCTCGTGCATCTCGTCGAAGGATTTTAAATACTCCTAGAAAAGACCGAATGAAGGAAATATATACCGAGCGACCCTTTACAAAAACTGCCGTTTTTGCTAACCAATTTTCGTGCTCCTTGCGCACAGTCCAAAGAGGTCTCCATGAAGTTGGTTTTCACCACCGGCGTCCTTCAAAAAAAATTGTTTTAAACGAACAACAAAAAATAGCACGAGTCCAATTCGCTCGTGATTATAGAGACTTCGATTTCTCCTACGCCATATTTTCAGACGAGAAATCTTTCACCAGTAGCCAACATGGCCGTCTGAATTTATGGCGTACTAACAACACAAGATATGAGCCCCGAAATGTATTGCCAAATAAAAGCTCGGGGCGCATAATAGTAAATATGTGGGGGTGGATGAGTGCAGCAGGTCCTGGAGAACTGGTATATATTGACCGAAGGGCTAACGGACAGTCCCATGCGAAGTTGCTGCAACAAGTAATGTTGCCTACTGTGCGCACCGTGTACCCGAGAGACGCTGTGCCTTTTTTTTATTTCTTTCAGGACAATTGTCCTATACACAGAGCGCGAGTAGTGCGAGATTGGCTTGAGCAGTAACCAGAAATAAGAACTGTCCCATGGCCGTCTAGGTCCCCAGACCTTAACTCAATAGAAAACCTATGGGCAATGTGTGCACAAACGTGGGACAACAGAGACGAAAGGACTAAGCCTGCGCTCGTCGCTCACTGCGATGAGGTTTGGAATTCGTTTCGGGGCTCTAACTTTTGCGAGGTCCTTGTGAGCTCTATGCGGGATCGGCTTGATGCTGTTATTGACGCCGGTGGAGCAATGACTAAGTATTAAGGTATAATAATTATATAATATGTTGCAGTCAAAATTCTTAACCAGTCTTTTTTGCTAGTCAATAGTAAAAGTACTATTGACTAGCAAAATTAGTCAAAAGTGCTTTTGACTGAACAGGTTGGTCAAAAGTGGTTTTGACTTAAAATTAACATAATATAAATATTATACCTTAATACTTCGTCAGTTCGTTTTACTTACCAACAATTATAAAATTTAATTAATTTTCTTATTCCTAAAAGTGTAAACAATTAGAAAATTATTTACACATGTTGATTTTAATACAAATGATAGACAAATAAATATCTAAATATTATTGATTTGTTGTCAATGTTGCACGTAACATACAAGTAATTTATTACTGACATAAAAAGTTTATTTTATGCTTAACCTTTTGTGATATTTTACAGTTATTATAGTTTATTTTATATTATAGTTTTCGTTATTTCTTTTGTTTACCTGATGATCAAAATATTTTGTTTTATTGTAAAGTTTCTTTCAAGTTTCAACCAGTTACGTTAAGTACCACCTAAAATATTTTTAATCTTGTTATCCATTATCTTATATACCTATTGAAATGCCAATTGTTTAAAAATTGAAAATTAGCGGACATTGATTTTGATTAAAATCTAAATTAGAAATTTAAAATACAATACTTTTATATAGTCAGGGCCGGATTTAAATTTCTGCCTCTGTATGTTTTATTTTCAGATTTGTCTTCTTTAATCCAGCATTTTCTAAATAACTATTGTTTTAGCTGCTGATCATATTTTTTGTAGAGTTTAGCAAAATACTGATTGACTCTTATTTTGTGATAATTCAACAATTACAATTTAGCTATTTTATAGTTTTTTTTAAAAGAAAACGGCTTTAAGATTATTATTTTTTACTTTTTAAGAATATTTTTTGTATATTAAAAATCTTTACTGTAGGAAATAATATTTTATGATATGGTACTATAAATCAATACAAAATTATATATACATATCTCTAAAAATATTTTTCTACTTGCTATTCATTTTGAAACTTCAGGATGACGGACATTTATTTTGATTTGAATTGTTCTTGATCTTGATAAAGAACAATTTGTCTTGACAAAACTGTATATATTTATTTTTAGATTAAGGAAGCCGTTTGCGAGATATTTCATTTTAAATCGTTAATTTAATTGTTTATGTATCCTTAAATGTTGTATGTAAACGTACTTTAAAAAGTCCTCCCACTAACGGCTGAGATTAAAGAATTTTAAAAAATCATGACGGTATGTGATCTTGTTAGTTAGACTTTTATGGTTGACTGCTGCCAGTTTTATACATGTATAGTGTTGATTTTTATGTGCTTTGTATCGATTTTATTTACGTTTCACTGTTCTAATCTAAATAGTATTTTAAGCATTTTGAATAATAAGTTGTAGATATAATATTTCAAAATGTAGGTATTTTAAACCAAAATTATAATATTGTATTTATTTAGAGATCTTATTTTGTGAAATATGTGTTCCGTAGGTACTGTGAAATACCGTGATTTAAATCTATTTACATTTTGTTAAATAAAGAAATTGTTATTTATAAATAAAAAAATATTATTTAATTGTCTTTATTTTTTTTATTTTTTTATTGACACAGGGGCTGATGATGATTAGTATAATTTTTAAATATATAAACCACATCAGCTTTTAATTAAAGAAAACCGCATCAAAATCTTTCAATTCATTTAGGGGCTGCGATATAACAGACAAACACACAAGGGCTGATGATGATTAGTATAATTTTTAAATATATAAACCACATCAGCTTTCAATTAAAGAAAACCGCATCAAAATCTTTCAATTCATTTAGGGGCTGCGATATAACAGACAGACACACAGGGTTGATGATGATTAGTACAGTTTTTAAATATATAAACCACGTCAGCTTTAAACTAAAGAAAACCGCATCAAAATCTGTCGATTCATTTAAGAGCTGCAATATAACAGACAGACACACAGGGGCTGATGATGATTAGTATAATTTTTAAATATATAAACCACGTCAACTTTCAACTAAAGAAAACCGCATCAAAATCTGTCGATTCATTTAGGAGCTGCGATATAACAGACAGACACACAGGGGCTGATGATGATTAGTATAATTTTTTAATATATAAAAAACACCAGCTTTAAACTAAAGAAAACCGCATCAAAATCTGTCGATTCATTTAGGAGCTGCGATATAACAGACAGACACACAGGGGCTGATGATGATTAGTATAATTTTTAAATATATAAACTACACCAGCTTTCAATTAAAGAAAACCGCATCAAAATCTGTCGATTCATTTAGGAGCTGCGATATAACAGACAGACACACAGGGGCTGATGATGATTAGTATAATTTTTAAATATATAAACGACACCAGCTTTCAACTAAAGAAAACCGCATCTAAATCTGTTGATTCATTTAGGAGCTGCGATAAAATCCAACTGGGATCATAAGAAATATGTATTTAGTCCAATAAATTAAAATGATTACAATAAACAAACAAATATTACTATAATTATAAGCGCACGCGCATTCACTATTTAATTGTTCAAGAATCAAAATATTACGAGTATGCTTGTGTGCAAGTAGGCGGAGCTAAGTAAAATCGACCGCAAACGAATCTCGCCTTTAGGGTGGTAAACCGGATCTGTCGCCGACTGTACAATAGAATTTAAAATTAAACATGAGTGTCGGTTTCTCAAATTAGACATCGACATTTCTCTCGACACTGTTGTGTTTCATTTTCAACTGTATTCTATAAACCCAGATCATAATATATACCTAGTACCCACTCCTAGGTAATTATTAAATGAAAATTTGTTTAATTGGCAAATAATGGAGGATGGAAGAGTACAGAATTTCTCAAACTTAGAGTTATTATAGAGAGTTTATATAGGGTGCATAATATTATTATTTCTCAAAATTACGGTTTTGAGTATGGTGGAGTAATAACAACATTGCACAATGACATAAAATCATAACAACACACACTGCCTCACTTACACTACGAGTACCATATTTTATATTTTCGTATCAGGCTGCGTTTCCATTAACGCGGAGCGGGGCGGAGAGGAGCTTAGCGGTGCCAAAATTGACCAATCACTATGCTCGTGCTGTTTCCGTGGAAACGGAGCGGAGATTTCGACGAAACCGTGATTATGAGAAATAATAATATTATGGACCCTTTATAAACTACAAATGTGAGAAATTTGTACTTCTCCATCCTCCATTATTTAATACAGTTTGACATAGGTAGTTATTTGTATATTTTTTTTGTAATATTTCATAAGCTAAATTATTATTATAATTAAGCTATTACGCAATTATTAATATCTAATTACGGAATTATAATAATATTTATAATTCCGTAATTAGAGGCAATTTTTTAAGATTCAAGTTTAAAATATGTTTTTAATTCATCAATATTTGAAAACTTATTTTATTGAAATGTCGTCTTAAATTAATTGAGACTTCATTAAAGACGGATGAGAACTTGTTTATAGAAACTAACGACCCCTAGTCTTCTATATTTTATATCCAATTAATTAAATACGGATGTAGGTTGTTTGTGTTAATTGATTTAAGAATTAACAAGACTATGCTATGTGTTACTACATAATTATTTTGTATCTTCCAACAACTTACTAGGTTTACTAGATGACCCTATAATATGACATTTCTTTTTTATTTTGTTAGTTAAATATAATCAAATTCTTTTCTTAGACTTAAATTGTGATATCGTATCTAATAAATCAATGTTTGCTTGATAATTTAAAAAATAAAAAATATTCCATGGCAAATATTGCGCAAACCGTCCGTTTAGACTCATCGCATACATAAGAAGGTGTAAATATTTTTATTAATAAAGGGGCCCTTTATTAATAAAAATATTTACACCTTCAACATAATTCATGTTACCTGTTAGAAACGTTGGAAGCGCGTCATGACGGACAGACAGCTTGGATTAGGATATCTTTCATGTAAATATTTTGGATAATAACAAGGTACGAGATTAGCCGTGTGTTTTATTATTATATTTAAAATTGGAGCTTCTGCCATTTTTTTATTAATGCAATTTAAAATAAAGGCAATTAATTCAAATTAATGCCATGTCACCAACCAATTGGTATATTATCTATTTTTTTGATTCGAGCAGAAACTTAATGGCCACTTACTAGTTAAATGTAAAAATTCTACGTATACAATCCCTATCATGTGATTTACAAATATTTGCTACTACTTTTCGGATAGTACAAAACTACGACAGTCATTTTTAATCACTAATTTCTGGTACATGATTTATATTATTTCCTTGTTCCCTGCCTGATAAGTTTTTGCGCTACGCCTCACCATCAATACAGTCATTTATTAAAAGTCTCTAAATAATATTGTCTATTGTATGTCTATTAATTATCAAACCCAAAGTTAACACAAAGTTGTTTCCGAAGTCATGCGGAAAACAAAGTTGTTTTAAAATTGAATTGCCAATAATTGAGTTACGAGTATAATTGAATTAAATATAAGCACTCTTCCTCAACAAGTCGGTGTACAGCTTTGTGTAACTTAACAAGATCCTTGAAAGTAATCATAATTAGTTTTACGTGTAATTAACTAAGGTATAATATTTATAATAAACTGGAGATTAAGTCCCGATTTCACCAACGCATGTTAGTTTTGACGGCTTGTTAAAATAACATGCCTTCTCATGCATTGACAGGAATTACGAGAGGAACAACAACATGATAAGTTACGAAGGATTAACTTTAACATTGATTGGTGAATCACGCCCTATGCCTTTTAAAATAGATTAAAAGTAATTTTGGCACATGCGTTTAGATACTTTAAAATGATACCTATACTGTTTGTCTATATACATATGTGGATGGCATATATAGGCATACAGTATAAGTATCATTTTAAAGACACGGGGATCGAATAAGTGATCCACTGAACGATGACGTTATATACATATAAGTTGATGAATTAGTTGATATTATATTAGATGAATCTGTGATACCATTTAAGCCCAAAATTAACCTCTTAACTTCTTGTGGGTGTCGGGTCGCGCGACCACAACACGGTTAGTTAATTATTTCTACTTGTAACTTTAAACTATATTCTATTCGTTTCTATTTGTGGTTTCTACTCTTGCTGAAGAGATTATTGTAATGTTAGTGACACAGAGTACACAGTGAAAAATATTACGTAATAGAATTAGATAATTCAAATATAAAACTTTGTAACTAAATAAAAAATTTATACGATATAACATTTAGGTCGTGTTTCACCAAGCAATGTTAAAGTTAGCGCCATTTTAAAATACCATGCCATCTCATTCATTGACAGGAAATACGAGAGGGATAACATGATATTTAACATAGCGTTAACTTTAACATTGGTTGGTGAAACACGCCCTTAAGTGTTTGTTACGTCTAGTAATTGTTTTTTTTTTTAATCGAAGTACAAAGTATAAGATTAAACGTGAATGTTAATAATTATTATTACATATTATACTCGAAATAGTAAGAAAATCCGTTTAGAAGTTTCCGGTTGCAAGAGTTGCATGAAGCTGCTGTTGAGTGGATGGGTGATCACTTATATGTGCCGTTACGACATACCTATTTTCTATACTATACTTTACAGTTGACGTTAAGTCAACTACCGTTGAAGTTGCCCATGAAGTATATGGCGATGGAGCACGCCGCCCTCGTAGTCATGGTCCCGCAATGGTACATCTGTATACTTGTATCGGTTGACTTACCGTTGAAGTTGCCCATGAAGGATATGGCGATGGAGCGGTCGTCGTAGCCGGGCGTGTGGTTGCCCGCGCGCAGCCAGCCGCCGCCCTCGTAGATGTTACCGTTGCCGCCCACCACGAAACTAAACAGTTGAAAAATATCATATAATATATATAATTTATAAAAAAATGTGTTGTAATTTTATAAAATTTGTATACTAGAGGTCGCGTTGTAGAGGAAATTCGTGCATAATTCATATTTCAAATATTAACTTTTTTCAGGTTCTTTTGATTTTGGAATCTATGAGAAAGATTGACAATTATTATATTATACAACACATGTTAGTATGACATAGTGCATGTTGTTAGTTTCATAATACTTTTGTAAAAATAATTTAAAGAAATAATTGCATTCTGAACTCTATAATATAATCTATTAATAATGTGGTATTTCATACTCCTCCGTCTGCGCAATTATCGTAAAAAGGGGTACAAAGTTATTTCATGGTCGGATCATACTGATATACGAATGAAAAGTATGCATCACAACTGAACAGAATAATATAACAAAGTGGAAGACGCGTAGCTTATCCTTACAAGTCGACTAATTTAACGTATTTTATTATTAATGCAATTTTCCTGGAATCTGCTGAAACCACTCTATTCTTGTCAAATTTGATATTATATTTCTAAGCTTAATTGTATGTTATTACTCTTGCAAATGTAACGTAAAGTCTGAGACAAGTACAATATCTTTTACTACGTGGGGGCACAGCAGTGCCCTTGCCAAGTTGAGCACGGCCGTACCACCCTTCAGTTCAGTTTCAGAAACAGTTCAGGCCATGTTGACCCCCTGTTGTGGATAAAACTAGTGCGTTTTTAGTAACTAAGCCGACATTTAAAAACATGGTATAATTATTTAAAATTTCATTCAAAAGTAGCAGTAGTTTAATTTGGCATTTTTTACAAGTTATATTTTTGTTGAGATAGTTCTTAGACTTGCGCCTCCATGGTGCAGTGGTTTAGAGCTTGGCTCTCAATTTCGATCGACCAACAAAAATAGTGGTTGGTTAAACGATACAGGCTGAACACCTGATTCGGATTTCGGATATCGGATGGACATGTTAAACGTGTAGTTGTCGCCCCACAAGTTTTAACTTCTAATACTCGTACTTACGAAACAGCCAAGTCGGGGTACTCGAGCTGTTCCATATGCCAGTTCTGCATACTCCTCACGACTTCCTCGCAGCGCACGTCGGTCATGCACGTTGGAGACACGGCGTGCTCGATGATGACGATCTCCACGGGGCGGATCAGGTACTTCACCCGGGTGGGGGGAAGGCCGTCCCATTCATCCTTTGTTATTATGTGCGGACAGGCTGTAAGAGAAAACAAGATAAGTTACATATTTTAGTAATCACTGTATTATAGTGTGGCGGTACTACTAGCGCCACAATCCTGCATAGCGCTATCGAAGTTTTCTACGTCAGGCGCTATGTATACAACATCTGAAAACTAGTACAGTAGGCTTCGGCCTGACTGAGAATACCGCCTCGCTCGGTCGGAGATCTTCCTTAGGGGGTTCCACTCATACTCCCACATTGGTGACCCTCGACAGAACACGTGTCCTTCATCATCATCACTCCCCCGTCCCCTCCGTCGGAGATCTCCTTTTGGGGCTTCCACTCGTACTCAATAGAGCACTGTCGATCATGTTAGCTTTCAAATAAATATGATGAAAAGTTGTTCACAAACTACAACAGCTCATAGTTACAGGCAAGGTTGACAGTCGTCTACGTAGAGTTATGGACTTTTTAGTCACATCGTATGAAAAGACGGTCTCAACCTAGAACAATTCATGGTTACAGGCTAGATTTTACAAAAACACGACCGGTTTCGATTAAATCATCATCAGGACCTGATTGGTCACCTGGTGTAAAATTTAATAAAAAGTGGAAAAGTGTAAATAAAGTTGTGTATTATTATTGTGAACATGAATTTCCATCAAGAACCAACAGTACATTCAATCAGATATATAAATTAGATTTGTCCTGCCTATAACCTAATCAATGAGTTAATTTAAATTACTATTAAAACTTAATTTAGATTTGCAGTTCAATCATTTCGATCGAGTTATTTAAGTGAAATAATGTTACCAATTTGAAAACATTCTGCCAGTAGAATGAAATAATTAAAATTGGTGAAAATATAGTAATATAGTCTTATATTATAATTCTTGTGCATAATATTAATTTATGTTCTTCACTAAACTCCTTCTAAACGAATGGAAAGAAATTAATTAAATATTTGGTGTCTTCGGATGGATTTGAGAATGGTATAGATGTCCAATTGAACTCAACGACTTAGAGCACCTGCCTGAGGCGGCGTTGCTGACGTCATTAAAATATTAATGTAAGGCGCTACGAAGCATTAGGAATTATTATACCAAATTTAATGATTTGATCTCTAAAAGATCGGTCTAAACTAATCAGGCAGGCATACTGTCTATATTTATCCGCGTTGCAGACAGGTTTTCCCAAAGATGTATGGCTCGGTTGTATAATAATACTTGTTGCATTTTATCCTCATCATAATTAATGGCGTTAGCGTTTTTACATCTTTGTTTTTCGTAAATCTTAAAGTGTTTTGTTACAAAGTTTTTTTATCCGACTTCGGCGAAGCCAAAAGGAAGGGTAATGATTTTGGCAGTATATGTATCTCTGTTTGTATGTATGTATGTATGTTCCCTCGTAGCGGCTAAACTACTGGTCCGATTTTAATCATTGAGGTATCAATCGATTGGTAATAATGCCGCAAGTAACATAGGCTATAAATTTTTTCAAAACATTTTAAATTTTGAAAATTAAACCTCAAAAACTATCTCAAAAAAAAACTAAATTAAGATAATTGTCTCGTGTTTTGTATCAAAAGATAGGTCTTGGCAAGTAGTTAAATATTATATTAATTTTTACATATTAAAGTTAAATTCAAAATAAACGTTTAATATAATCTTGGAGTTGTTTAGTTACTTATCTACTATGTAATGGTTATTTTAATAAAAATATTATGCTATAATTGACGTGGAAAAAGAAAAATATATAATAAAATAAAAGTTAAAAAGACTATAACCCGACTTCGCAAAAAGGGGTCTAAAAAGACTAAAACAAGAAAATAATTAAATTTGAAATTCAGATATGCATAGGTACAAAAATGGTCAAGGTAGAGCCGTGATCGTACCCGCTAATAAAATCGAAGCATCAGTTCACTTTACGGTAGAAAAAAAAGAACTTGAAAGAGCCTATTATTCGTCTGCCGTTGCAAGGTGCGATGCTAATAGCGGGTGCGACCACGGCTCTACCTTGACCATTTTTGTACCTATTGCATTTCTGAATTTCAAATTGAATTATTTTCTTGTTTCAGTCTTTTTAGACCCATTTTTGCGAAGTAGGGTTTTAGGTTCTTAATCTTTTTTTTAACTTTTATTTTATTTAATCATATTTTGTGTTGTACCTAAATCAGATCTCAAAGAGTACTTCGATTTGTACGCTTTGATCTAATTCTAAATTGTAGCAGTAAATAAGAAAAGGATACTATTATTTGAATGTACCCATTTGTAACCTAGCAACAGAAAAAGAGTAGTAACAGGGAAACCACAACAAACCACAGTCAGGCGTCTAACTACGCCTAGCCATACACAGTATCACGCATAACTCATCTTCTCTTATATATAAAAATGAATTGCTGTTCGTTAGTCTCGCTAAAACTGGATAACGGCTAAACCGATTCGGATATTTTTAGTCTTGAAATATTCGTGGAAGTCCCGAAAGGTTTAAACGGTTCATCACAAACTGTTTCTATGCTCAACGAAGTGGGCACGGGTCAGCTAGTCACTTATAACTAAACTGCTCCTTACCAGTCGCTTTGTGTGGTTGTTTAATAATGTAGTGCGAATGTATAATAAGAATCAGCTACAGTTATTTTTGTGAAATCTGTATTTATCTAAATCTTCATTCTTGTATTTATTACAAAATCGAATGGAAGGCACAAATTGGACGGAAAGAAAAACAAATAAAGAGGTGCTTAAAATAGTGGAAGAAAACAGACATATAATTAAAACAATTAAAAACAGAAGGGGAAAGATGGTTGGGCACTTGATACGACACAACGAATTTCTTAAGAATATTATGGAAGGAAAAGTAGAGGGGAGAAGAGGAAGAGAAAGACCTAGGAGAAGTTATATAGAACAAATAAAGGAGAAGATAAACGGTCAAAAGTAAAGCACAGGACAGAGAAACATGGCGATTACTCCACCGATAAAAGCCTAGCTCTTAAGATTTGAATGAATGTATTTATCTAAAGTTGTAACCATATTTTTACAAAATAAACGACATTTCAATTCATTTATATGTAACTTATGGCAAATATTATCAACTTATTGTACCTACTAGTTGTTATTATCTAAGTCGAATGTATTTATAATTATTTAGCTGGTGTTGTGATAACCCGGATTTGTTATATAAGTTTTTGTGCACTACGTAACATAAACAATAAGTGTAAGTAGATATTATGTGCTAGATGTTTCCCGTTACTTCATACGCGTAAATAGGGTAAACCGCGAGACCCGTAACTTTGCGTGCTGCTGCGGAAAAAGTAGCTTATCTGTTAATCTAGTATGTAAACTTCCATACTACATATCATGATAATTTGTTTAGTAGTTTTTGCGTGAGAGGTTAGGATGGGTATTGGGCGTTGTAGTGTCACCCTGGATACAAACTTTTCACGATTTTAGGGATCCGTAATTACGTCTAGGTATAATTTTGTCATTTTCGTCAGTCCGTCCATCCGTGGGTATGTTTTTATTTCACGGCTGCCCTAAAGTGTAGGATATCATTATTTAAAAACATTGACCGATTTCAAAACAATTTCATTTCATTCATTTAAAATTTTAGAAACGTAACTCATTGTTAAATTATGGCGTCCTCCGGCTGGGCGAAAAATATTAATTAATTATTGTAGTTCAAGCAATAAACTATAAAGGAAAACTATTACTTTGTTAGTTCAGACCTGTAAGTAAACAAGTAAAAATACAAATTTTAAAATAATTCTATACGTGGTCTGACACACACTTGGCTGGTTTTTACACTGAGAGTCAAACGTGGCATCAGTGTGGATATAATTATTGTTTAATGGTCACATTCATTGGATTTTGACCCTAAATTTATAATATCTAATGTTTACTGCGTAGCCCCAGCGTGCAGCGGTCACAGATTCGATCGCACATCCTCGCAAATAAGCATAATAACATATAAGATAATTTTTACACACAAACTATTATAAATAGTTAGCACTTACCGCAGTAAACAAAGACCAAAGCCAGTGAGAATGTGTATAAAAACGTGAATAAATTCATTGTATGAACTTGACTCTTCCACAGTTGTACCAAGACTGGTACGTAACTGGTTATTTTGCTTCTGTGCACTATTCTTGTGTTTATTTTCAAGATAAAATCTTGTTATACAATATTATACATGATAATAATATGAATATAAAAGAGCGACGTCCGTTCATTGGAAATATTAATTTATAAACTAACTAGCTGACCCTTGCCCACTTCGTTGAGCATAAAGAGTTTATGATGAAATTCAACTAAAAAAAAACAACGTGGGAACCCGGAACCCGCAACGCGGGAACCCGGAACCCGCAACGCGGAACCCGGAACCCGCAACGCGGGAACCCGGAACCCGCAACGCGGGAACCCGGAACCCGCAACGCGGGAACCCGGAACCCGCAACGCGGGAACCCGGAACCCGCAACGCGGGAACCCGGAACCCGCAACGCGGGAACCCGGAACCCGCAACGCGGGAACCCGGAACCCGCAACGCGGGAACCCGGAACCCGCAACGTGGGAACCCGGAACCCGCAACGCGGGAACCCGGAACCCGCAACGCGGGAACCCGGAACCCGCAACGCGGGAACCCGGAACCCGCAACGCGGGAACCCGGAACCCGCAACGCGGGAACCCGGAACCCGCAACGCGGGAACCCGGAACGCGCAACGCGGGTACCCGGAACGCGCAACGCGGGAACCCGGAACCCGCAACGCGGGAACCCGGACCCCGCAACGCGGGAACCCGGAACCCGCAACGCGGGAACCCGGAACCCGCAACGCGGGAACCCGGAACCCGCAACGCGGGAACCCGGAACCCGCAACATGGGAACCCGAAACCCGCAACGCGGAACCCGGAACCCGCAACGCGGAACCCGGAACGCGGAACCCGCAACGCGGGAACCCGGAACCCGCGGGAACCCGGAACCCGCAACGCGGAACGCGCAGCATGGGAACCCGAAACCCGCAACGCGGAATCCGGAACCCGCAACGCGGAACTCACAACGCGAAACCCTAACGCAGAACCCGTAACGTTCACGGAAACGCTGTCAAATGGAATAAATAGTATCCTATGTCCGTCTACTTGCTCTAAGCTACTTCCTCACCAATTTTCAGCCATATCGATAAAGCCGTTCTTGAGTTATCAATAATATCTGCATTTTCGTTTTCAGTACCTAGATATCGTTGCCAATGCCAAAAAAAAGAAGAAAATATCGTTTAAAATGTCATATGCATTTAGAAAAACGTTGCTAATTGAAAGTTACAAACTGACATTAATAGATTTCTGAACGCATAGTTGTTACATCATTTGACAACAAATGTTTGACATTTGATGAACAAAATATGAGCATTTATTTACATGATTAATTATTCATTACACATCAAGTTTTCAATATTTTTAATATGTATTCTGCTATTCGGGGAGGAGACAAATCCAACGAATCAAAAACCATGAAAATTGGTTCAGCCGTTCTCGAGTTATAAGTGTTGTAACAAACACGACTTTCTTTTATATATATAGATTATGATATATATATTTTAAAACTAGCTTATTATTATTTTTTTATTTATCTACCTTTACAATCAGTCTTCAATACTATATTGAGACAAAGAACTTGTCAATACTAGTAAAACGAGCCCATACTCGATAGGATTGTGTCGTTATGTTGTGGAGTTCCATAGCCACCTTTCAGGTCTGCATCTGTTGGCTTACTCCCGACACAATCGAGAACCAAATCAGTTCGATATCAACGGCTTTTAGTATTTTAATTGGTGGATTACTTTGAAACTAACCGAGATAAAGAAAATCGTTAGATCGTAACTTTTTGTTCTCCCGACCATATCAATCGACTGAAAATCAAAATAAACAAACGACAATTTATTCGGGAGTTCGCGGTAAGATCGTATCTGAATCAAAACCGAATCAGTTTGGAGAGTAAGGCCCCAGATCAGATTTATGTCATTGTAATAAAGCATTGTCACGCAACTTGTAATATTGCAAGTCCACGGTTCCATTAAGAGTGAATTAATAAAATAACTAAAATCACTGAAAATTTTAAGAGTTTTAGTAGGTAATACACCGTATTAAATACTTATGCACTATTTTATTTACTATGGCTATTTTTGGCAAGTACTGACTCGTGTCTTTTCTTCTTTATCGAAGTCTGAACAAAAGCACAAGATAGGTTTATAAAAAAAAAAAGTACATGTAAAGTGGCAGGCATATCTAGTTTTAAATTAGTACTTAGTGTCTACTAGCGGTCCTAGTACTAGTTAATAGGTCCCTCTATTTTTACCTCTACAAGTATGTCGATACAGTCAGGTGTTGTTCTTCTAGTCGCAACCTTTTTTCTTTAAGCATTAAAAAGGCACATACAAGGTGTAAAATAAATCATCAATAATACTAGGCTCTGTAATGTGTATGTGCCTCCTATGTAGAGTTTACTGTAAAAGTACCAGCGCTGAAAGACATACTTTTGACTTTCATGTTTCTATGAGCAATGCTCCATTATCATAAATTTGTCCATACAATAATTAAAAAAAAGTACCTCTTTCAGCGTTGATACTTTAACTCTGTATACGGGACCCATACACACCCAAAAGTATTATTACTCATTAATACTACAAGTATGATTATACTTCGTCCATGCAACATGGACGAAGTATAATAAATATGCCTGGACTATGCCAAATATGACTTCTGTTCTAATGTGACATTGCTCTAATGTGACGCAAAACAGACGAAACACCTCCTATTCTTGTTCTAAATTGGCCTCCGAATTCCGATAACATGTTTCCTTATCATACAGGTTTTTTCCGTCAAGGACACAATTATATTTCTATTAGCATTTTCAATCGCAACCCGAGGAATTTGCGGCTCGTTCACTACTACAATGATGTTGTAAACTCTAACTAGTATAAGTTATGGCAACTTGTCAGTTTATGCTTCACTAGCTGTGCCCACGACTTCGTTCCAGTGAATTAAACCGTTTATGCAGCGCACGCAACGAAAGTACCCAAATGTGAATATTTTTTCCCGTTTTTGCAACATTTCTCACTGACGCTTTGCTCCTATTGGTCGCAGCGTAATGTTATAGCAAAAAGCTTTCCTCTACAAATGGACTATCCAATAAAAAAAGAATTTTTCAAATCGGTCCAGTACTTCCTTAGCGCGTTTAAACAAACAAATTAACAAACAAACTCTTCCGCTTTATAATATTAGTATAGATAAGGTCAAGACTCTAGACATATTTTTTGGCAATATAATTTAGATATCTTATTTTATATTCATACTTTAATATAATAATACTTTGACCAATGTTGCGATATAAACTACAAGAATTGAATAATTATAAAATATACCTGTTCTTTGATCAAATTTAACAGGCTAGCTTAAGCGGTTTTGTAAAAACGCACTTGTTATGAATGAAGTCCCATGGACATTACTGGAATTAAATATTATCTATAGTACCTACATTCTATTATGGATTCATAGTCGCAAACAATAATCGTTGTTTAGTTAGTATTGGCCAATTGGCATTGCAGACTAGTGTATTGTTGCGTAATAAACAGTTTTTTTTTACGTTTGGGTTAAAATAAACGGAACGTACCTACTATAGATAAATTGGAGGTTATTTTAGTATAAACTATTTTTAGGAACAACCGTAAATAAAAACGCCTGAGCTCAGTAAATATTAGCTTTCACCTTTTCTTCTGTAGGGATCTTGTTGGTTGGTTTAATATTCCATCGCACCATCATAGCCCCGCGGCTACGTGGACTTTTATCCTTTATTTCTTTTATTTACGCTTCTATCAGTTTTATAATGGAAAAGACAATAATAGTCGGGGTTCCCCCATACACTGTTTTTATCGATCTAATTTTTCTTGAGTAGCTTTATTTTGGAAAGAATAATTTCTTGGACGAAACTCTCGATTGTGGTAGCTAACAGAGTTAGTAAGGATAAAAAAAATCTTTCCAGCGTAGGACCGGGATAACGTACCACGCAATTTGTAGGACAATTATTATGTCTGTTGAATAACATTAATATTAACTAAGTAATAAAAAAATTATCAGCTGCTTACAAATAATTTAAGATGACCTCGTTATCAATACAATTTGGCAAGAGGGAACTTTTTGATCAAACCATAGATTTTGTAGGACAAATATTTTTTTGGATAATTTAGATAATTATCTTGAGATGTATCAATAAAAAATTGGAATCACCAAATCCACAAACTTTACTCATGCTTTCTCTGTTAGCTACCATAAACAAGAGTTCCGTCAAAAAAATTCTTGGGCGACTCGTCAAAATGAAGGTACTCACGAAAAATTAACTTGATACTAATCAAGTGAAAACAATGTATGTGGGAACCCTGACTATATTGCCACGGCAACGCAACGTCAACGTAGCCGGAGATCATTTTCCATTAGGCGCATCTGTGTATATTGTTTAATAAAATATGAATAATGTCAGTTTTCCCTTCTGTTAACTGCAAAATTGTTACTTGTTTCATAAAAAAGTTAATTTTAAATAATCAATACATGAGATTAAAGTTTATACATGCTATATTTTTAATTGTTAAAGTTTTGATAAAACTATGTTAATATATTATTATATATATTTTGCTATTTCATCTTTTTAGGAAAGGATATAGTGAAACGCCACTAAAGTTCCCTAATTAAAAATAGAATTGAAAAAAGAGAGCTCTTCTCTATTTTATCTCATTTAATTTTTCCTTGTCATAATTTTCCATAGAATAATAACACCTAGAAGCAGTAGCCGCGAGGAATTGACGCAATTCAACTATGACATTTTGTCTTACTTTGTTCGAAATATTTTAATTTTAATTGACATTGTAGATCTCAAAGTCGCTTAACTGGCCAATAACTGTACTACTCTACATTTTTTTAATCAGTACATAGCCTAAAACTAATTACATTTTGAATATTAGCCTATAAACTCTCGTCGAGTTTGGCCAGACACGACGGTCTTAAGTGGAAACACAACGCCTAATAGATTTTATATAGGTAAATACCTATTTTGTATTTCTTTCAACCGTCAAGTTTCCTCTTAACTACATAGTTTTAAATAATATTTTTATATGCCTGACATTTTAAAATATTGATTGCTATTTCAAATGCAAGGCATCGCAAAAATATTATCAATTGCAAGTCTCAAAGGGTTAGCCAGTTAATACAGTGGCTTTTGATAATTAACCAATAATCAATATTTTAATAAAGAGCCAAGCGAATTCTAAAACGCGCACGAAGGGTTCTGTACAAAATGGCTAAAAATTTTAATTGTTATCTAGGAATTATTTTTTGTTATATAGGCAACAGAAAAACATGCAGTAACAGGTCAGTTGACAGAGGTAAATCAACCAGATACAACATGGTGATAGATAGACAGACAGACAACTAAATCTTAGCAATAGGTTTCCGTTTTACCTAATATTTATTCCTAACAATCGGAAATTTTACAACTTGTCAATAGTTCAATACCGTAGCCATTGCCTATCGAAGGAAAGTATAAAATATACATAAGGTTCTGCAATGCGGTTGGCTAAGCGCCAGCTCAAGAAAATCATCGTGTAATTGAAAATATGAAAACATCTTGTTTACATAATAACACAAACTTTGAATTTACTTTCAAGCTAACTTTCTGTTTTAATATTAGCTGGATTTACACCATAAAAAATTTATGATCATTTGAAAATTTTCCATAACGTCTGTCTGGGGCATCGTAGCTCCTAAACGGATGCGGTTTTTTTTTGTTTGAAAGTTAAAGCAGTCGAGAGTGTTCTTAGCTATGTTTGGTGGAAATCGGTTCAGGTCTTCAAGGTCATCAGGTCGTTTGTTAGGTGTGATAGGAATGTTACTTGCTAAGTCGAGTGTTTTGTAATTTTTTTATTTTATATTATAACGGGTGTAAAAAGAGCAGTCACTATAACTTTGGGATATGATTATACTACCATTTCTCATTCTAGAAATTTATTTTATATATTTTTTTTTTTATAATTAAAAAAAATTTTTTGTTGTATTGTTATTTTTGCGACAAAAAAATAAGTAATGGTGAAAAGTAAAATATTTAATTTTTTTTGGTTTTTGACAAAAAAAAACATTTCCAAAATAAGGAAAGGTAGTATAATTGTATAATGTATATCAAAGTTATAGTGACTGCTCTTTTTACAACCTGTATAAAACATTTAAAAAACATAATATATATGGTCGAATTGAGAAACCTCCTCCTTTTTTGTAAGTCAGTTAAAAATAGTTATTTTTCACCGAGTCCAAAAAAGAAGGAGGTTCTTGACTTGTACTTTGGGTTACTTAATTAGTTCAGTAGTTTACGTCTCGGTGATTTGATGTAGAAAAAGTTTTATGTACATATTATTATTTATTGCACTGCCTGTGAATTACACAGAATGTTATAGAAAAAATAACATTCAAACATTTTTTCCCTATTTAACCACTTTGAGGTGGGATTTTCAATAATCCCTTCTTAGTCAGTGAGATACATAAGAGGCGAACAGTTGTACAAAATTTTAAGTTTCTATAATATACAAGGTGTAAAATAAATTAGTGATAATACTTTAGGGTGTATTAATGTACCTACTATGTAGATTATACTGTAAAAGTACCAGCGCTGAAATACATATATTAGATATTCTTTTTTCTATCAGAAATGCCCGAACATCAAAATTTCCCATACAATAATAATTTAAAAAAAATGATCTCATTCAGCGCTGGTACTTTCATAGTAAACTCCCTAAATAAAGGACACACCCTTTAATATTATCACTCATTAATATTATAGCCAGTACAGATGTAGTAAATAGATATAGAGTTCATATTTAATCAAAAATTAATTATTTAATTAAATAAACTAAGGAAAACAAAAGTTTATAAAGCCCCTTCCTATCCCCTTTAATAAAGTTAGGGTTTAGTATAATAGACCTGTTAACATTTCCTGAAGCGAACTTGAATCATAAAAACTATATGTCAAAGAAAACTGTTGTGCTCCAAAATATTACAGTTTAATAAAGGGTATTACCTCCTACACATAACTATTGTTATACGTAAACCTCTAAACACTCCTACTTATTTATTTTACTTATTAGAAGAAGATATTATTTTTAAGGGTAAAATTAAAAGAATTTTAATTTTACCCTTAAAAATAATATCTTCTTCTTCTCTTATATATAAAAATGAATTGCTGTTCCTTAGTCTCGCTAAAACTCGAGAACAGCTAAACCAATTCGGCTCTTTTTACCCGACTTTGGCGAAGCCAAAAGGAAGGGTAATGATTTTGGCAGTCTATGTATGTATGTATGTTCCCTCGTAGCGGCTAAACTACTGGTTCTGATTTTAATAAATAAGGTGGTAATCGATTTGTAGTAGTCCCGCGAATAACGTAGGCTATATAATTTTTTGAAAAATTTTGGATTTTGAAAATTATACCTCAATAACTATCTAAAAAAAAAAATATTAAGATAATTGCCTCGTGTTTTTCACGTTGGGCGTCACTGCGTCGGACGTTGCGTCGTCGGGCGTCGCGGCGTCGGGCGTCGCGGCGTCGGGCGTCGCGGTTTCGGGCGTCGCGGCGTCGGGCGTCGCGGTGTCGGGCGTCGCGGCGTCGGGAGTCACGACGTTGGGCGTCGCGGCGTCTGGCGTCGGCGTCGCGACGTCAGGCGCTGGCGTCGTGATGTCGGGCGTCAGCACCGCGACGTCAGGCGTCGCGGCGTCGGGCGTCGCGGCGTCGGTCATCGGCGTCGCGACGTCGGGCGTCAACGTCGTGGCGTCGCTGCGTCGGACGTCGCGGCGTCGGGCGTCGCGGCGTCGGGCGTCGCAGCGTCGAGCGTCACGGCGTCGGGCGTCACGACGTCGGGCGTCGCGGCGTCCTGCGTCGGCGTCGCGACGTCAGGCGCTGGCGTCGTCACGTCGGGCGTCGCGGCGTCGGGCGCTGGCTACGCGACTTCGGGCGTCGCGGCGTCTAGCGTCGGCGTCGCGACGTCAGGCGCTGGCGTCGTGATGTCGGGCGTCAGCGCCGCGACGTCAAGCGTCGCGGCGTCGGGCGTCGCAACGTCGGTCATCGGCGTCGCGACGTCAGGCGGATGATGTCTGGCGTCGCGACGTCGATGATGTCGGGCGTCAGCGCCGCGACGTCAGGCGTCGGGCGTCGCGGCGTCGGTCATCGGGGTTGAGACGTCGGGCGTCGGCGCCGCGACGTTGGGCGTCGGCGTCGTGACGTTAGGCGTTGCTGCGTTGGACGTCGCGGCGTCGGGCGTCGGCGTCGCGACGTCAGGCATCGCGACGTCGGGCGTCGCGTCGTCGGGCGTCGGCGTCCCGACGTCTGGCGTCGGCGTCGCGACGTCGGGCGTCGGCGTCGCGACGTTGGGCGCGGAAGAACCAGCAAAAGAAAATTGGGACGGAGCCTTTTAGCAAAAAGATATTTTTTTTATTTTATATTTAATATGTTATACCTATTGTGTAAAATAAGCTTGATGGTGTTAAGAATACGTTATTTTTTATTGTTCGTTCGAGGTTCACTGTAAGTTCACTAGAAAACTAGTTTGAGTATTTTGTATAGCACTTATTGAAACTTTATTGAAATAAATTTAAACTGCAACTATTCAACGTTGAATAGCAAACCAGACAATGCAACTTTCAGTGGATGTTCTAAGCGAATTAAAATACTTTGTACAGTTGTAATTAACAAAACTAGCTGTTGTTAGTTAGGTTAATTAACTACAGGTTTTATTTACTTTATTTGTTTTTGTTTACTTTACTTTTTTCATTATAAGACTTTCTTAAAGAAACAAATATGGCGCAATGAAATCATAGTGGTATAACTAAATATTTCGAACTTTAAGGAGAATTTCTGCTCTCTCTACTTTTAGACCCGACTTCGGCGAAGCCAAAAGTAAAAGTGGCAGTCTATGTATGTATGTTTGTTTGTTTGTACCCTCACAGCCGCTAAACTACTGGTCCGATTTAAAAAAAATGAGGTGTCGATCGATTTGTGACGATGCCGCAAGTACTCGTAACATAGAGACGAAATATATATATTTTTAATTATGGATTTTGAAAATAAAACCCGAAAATAAAACTTTAAAAAGAAATAGTAATATAATTGTATCGTGTAATATCAAAAGATAGGTCTTCGCAAGCACAGTACGAAATACGAATATGTATTAAATTGTTTTATAAATATTACATTTTATTGCTAAATTCAAATAAACATTTAAAATGCGGTCGTACAAATAGTATCTAGAGTTGTTTAGTTACTTTCTATAAAAATATAAATATACATATATAATATTCTTATGTTTGATGTGGAAACGGAAAGATATGAAATAAAAAAAGTTCAAAATCTATAGCACGACTTCGCAAAATAGTGTCTTAAAAGGCTGAAAAAAGTAAATAATTTAATTTGAAATCCAGAAATGCATAGGTACAAAAATGATCAAGGAAGAGCCATGGTCTGCTTTCTCACACTATCTCTGCATCACCCTAAGGTTGGCTGGTAGACAATAAGACCCGCCTTTGTAAAATGCATAGTGTTATAAAATAAATACATTATATTTTGTTAGTATGGAGGTAATGAATACTTTATAAAACTCAAACTAGACAACAATAGTTATTGTTGAGTTCTAAAACTTTCTAAGCGGTTAGCAACTAAGATAAATATACCTACTAACATGATGTGTTCTTGATTTTCTAACAATACTTACCATACAATATAACATAAAGTAATATGGAAGCATAATTTAAACTCAACCTGTGAACCCGACCTGCTTGTATGTCGTGTAATGTCGAATATTATTTTAATCATAATAATATGACCCTTTGTCTAATTTGGGTAAAGAAGTGTATAAACTATTGTCAATCAAGCGTTGGTAAACTTGATGTCCACATATATTTTTTTTTAATTGTATATGTCGCAGTCATCTGATTGAATCAGCTATTTGATGAAATGTCAAGCGCGTTTATTGACGTTCAATTAAACAACTGATTTAATCAGATGACTGCGACTTATAAACATTATAATAGATATGTTAAAGTTGTATGTTTTTGAATACGGGTGGCATGATCTCTTTGCGATAAACGCCTTTAATAAAGGTAAAAAAAATATGTCAAATGCTGCAAGAGTATCTAGTAAAAACCTAAATATAAGAAGGTACATAAAGGTACCTCAAGCAGTTAGTATGGGGCATATTGAACGGTGTGAAAGAGGCCATAGATATTTGTATGTCACCGTATTAAATGTCCTTTAAATACTGGTCGAAGTTTTTTCTGTCATCATTTTAATTAGTCCAATTTAGACTCTCATGAGAACGCGATCGGGATAAATTAGATCCTCATTACGCACTAACTAACCTTTAAATTATTATTTTATATAAAAAGGAATAGTCTAATGTACACTTTTTCTTTTTGCATACTCGTTAAGCAACTTAACAAGCTAGTGGTCGCCCTGTGGTCAAATTCAGAGCATAACTCATAATATTAAAATATTTACGCTTAGTTTATAAGTTTTTCCTGCTAAAGGAACTAACCTATTCCTACCTACCTACTAATACCTACCTTTTCTCATTCTACTAATGTATATATTTTTTACTAGCTGTTCTCGCGACTTCGTTCGCGTGGTTTTTGAGTAAGTTAAACCGTTTATAACAGCGCACGCAACGAAAGTCACCAAATGTGAATAATTTTCCCCGTTTTTGCAACATTTTTCACTGACGCTTCGCTCCTATTAGTCGCAGGATAATGTTATATAGCCTAAAGCCTTCCTCTATAAATGGACTAACCAACAAAAACAAGATTTTTTCAAATCTGACCAGTAGTTCCTGAGATTAGCGCGTTTAAACAAACAAAGAAACTCTTCCACTTTATAATATTAGTATAGATTTTTTACAAAAACATTCTGTATCGGTTCGCTCGATGTACTTTACTAATACTAATGCCTCCCACACCGATTTCGTTGACGGTGGTCGGTTTCATTGAAACCAGGCCAGCTACGCATAAGATATTTAATAGTGCCCCAGTGTGTGCGCAATACACAGAAGCACTCTTTCATTACTCTCGTAGCCCAATGGGACGGATAACCGACACGATTGGGGAGATCAGGCGCAGGACCGACTTTTTACATGCCCATCCGACGCATGGATCATCTTTCTTGTCAGACAATCAGGTGATCAACCTGCATTGTCCTAACCAAACTTGAAAACAACATTTTTGTTGTTCCAACGCGGGAATCGAATCTACGACCTCCGGATCGAGAGCGAAGCTCTGAACCACTAGACCACCCAGGCGTTAATGTACCTACTATATACTCTTTCAAATGTGACAATTTAACGCCCCCATTGTGTTAAATGGTTGAGCGTGCCAGGGCCCAAGCTGGAGGACCAGGGTTCGAATCCCGCCGAAAAAATAAAACATTTTCTGTGTTTCTGGGTCAAGGAATATTATGTGTATTGTATATAGTAGGTATAAAAGTATTCAGTATATTTCTTTCTCTGGTACCTGTAACACAAGTTCTTCGGATACTTATCGGGTCGGTGAAGCGTCCATAGATATTTATTCAATAAAGAAACTAAGTAAAAATAAAGATATAATATTAATCATTTATCAGTCCTTTTTTATTTGCAAATCACAATTCATCTATCACACGACTACAGGTCTCTGACGTCACTGCTCCAATGGGGCCAGGTTTGGATGACTTTCTGCAGTTCAGCTCCAGGACTCAGGGTTGCTATAAGTTGCTGGTGGCCCACAAGCTTGTAGCTGAAGCCCAGATACTTCTGGTGCATGCCACACACGATCAGTTCTTGGGCCGCCGTCAATGCCTCGGGAGTTGGAAGTTTATCTGAAAAAATAATAATAATTTCAAACAAAACAATAATTTAGGGTTACATATACAAAAGACAATGAACTAAATTTAAAATTTAAAATAACCCCGACTTAGAATGTAACATTCCTATCACACCTGACAAGTGACCTGATAACCTTGAAGACCTTAACCTATGTCCACTAAACATAGCTAAGAACACTCTCGACTGATATATCTTTGAATCAAAAGAACCACATTAAAATCGGATCATCCTTTTGGGAGCTACGATGTCACAAAGATACACATACACATTTATACAGACACGCCAAAATTTCCGTCGTTCTTGCGTCTGTTAAAAATTGGACCCTAATACTAATACTTCACAGTCTGTCTATCTGTTACTCATAGAGGACGTGGGGCTGCCTCAAGAACCGCGATAGCGACACTTGATTTACAAATAATGTAACTATTGCCATTGACTCTATAATAACAAATATTAAAAACAAAATAAAATAAATATTTAAAGGGGAAAAATGTTGTGCAGCAATCGGACTTCCAAAAAAAAAGTCGAAATTTTTAACATAGATTTATTAATTGACTTACAATATAAAAATACTAATTTCTAATTACGACTATTACATTCGACGATTGAATATAAAGTGAAGTTCTTAACTAACAATAAAATAAATGAAAACTGAGGAACTGCTGACGCTGCCCTCGTGCCGCTGCCGCGTGACGTGGTTGATATGCTGCGTCGGTGCTGCGTCGGCGATCTCCTTAGGGTACCGTAGCGTAACACCTCCCCCCGAAGATCGGCAACTATTTTCTTAAAATTGTTGCTGGGATGCTTGAAGTATCAACCCTTACTTCTCTCGGATTTGGGGTGTCTTTCTTCTCCATTGATGGCTGCAACTTTCTATAATGCTGGTACAGGAACATAATCATGCAGATAGTGATAATGATGAATAGTATCAGATACACAGGAATAGTAGTGTGGTAGATAGATGAGTCTTGAAAGCTTCTTAAATTAATTTGTGGTTGCGCCATAATTTCTGAGTTTATTTTATGGAGTTTTTCTAAATTAATTGACTTTAAATTTAAAATATGTTCCGAGGGTTGATTTTCTTTAGCTGGTACAATATCTGAGATTCTAAATGGTTGTCCTTTTATAATATTATTTGTATTAGAGATGGTGAATTCTGGAGTCTGAATAGAACATCCTTGAGGTACAATAGCGAGATAACTTCCATTAAGAGTTTTGTACTGCAGCTTTCCACAGGAAGTCTGAATTTTAGTAGACTTCGGAAAACTTAGAATATAATGCTTCTGGTCGAGTTGTTCAAATGCTTCAGATTCTTGGGATACAGAGGTAAGTTTACAGGAAGGCAAGAGTTGCTGCTTTGTTATAAGATTGTGGATGCATTCATCATGATTATTGAAAGTATGAGCATGGTTCTCTTCACAAATATAATATGCTGAATTAGCTTTTAAGCATTCGGTTTCTATGTACCTAGAATCTCGTTCCTGAATTGCTATAAAGGGTGACATAGGTATAAGGATTTGATGATTTCGGTTAGGAACTGCAGAAAGTTTGAAAAGGTCAAAGGGCTTAGGAAAGACAATCGGCATTTTATATACTAAAACTATCTGATTATCTATATAATAATGACCAAATTTCATAATTCTAAAATATTCTCTTAATTCTATATCTAAAGTAAAATCATTTGAATATAAAATTCTTATTTTTGAAATCATATTTCTTAACATAGCTACATTAATAATTGAATGGGCTGTGCTCGATGCATAACTCAAACTTAACATATTTCCTAAATTAACTAACTCGATCGTTAGACTATCTATATTATCTCCTAAAATTAAAAGATATTGAGATAAATGAGCATATTTTATTAACTCAGTTTCTCTATTAATATCGCTTATCATAATAAGATTAAAAGTTTTATTAATTTTTTCTTGATTTTCTACAATAGTGTTTAATATTTTAGTATGATGCTGTAACCATTCTCTAGTTAAACTAATATGATTATTATATCTGATTCTAATTTAAATTCATTTTCTTTCAAAGTTTTTAAAGCATTTTCGTATCTAATTGCATCAGTATAATCAAGATTACCTGATATACTTTTTATTAAAGATCCTAATCCATTGATCAAACCTCTTTTTACTCGCGAAACTTTAAACGTTTGTAATATTTCCGAAATCTTACTTAATTTGCTTGAGAGATACTCTAAATGTGGTTCATACAAGGATAAGGTTTTATTATTAAGCTGAGGACGGAAGTCTTGTAACTGGGAATATACTATACTAATTTTAGATTCTATATCTTCTAGGTTTACACGCTGTAAAAAGGAGTGATATTGGTGAATAATCCTGGTCTGTCCAAGTTTGAAAGGTAAGAGTCCTGGTCCGTCGTCAAGTGTCTCAAGTTGGATTTCTTGGGTTCGGCTTAGATGTAGTGTCGTCAGTATTGTCATTATTGTCCTGTAACAATTGTGCGCTTTTAGGCACTCTTTTCAGACGGGATTTTGCAATAGGTAACTTTTTCTTTCTAGTATAAATATGGATTGGGAGATTAGCCATTACTTTATCGTGGGTATATCTAGGAGCTAGTTTTTGTCTGGATGCTAAAGGATTTTTAACAAATACTGGTTGTTCAGGAAGGTATTCTTTTTCAGGTTCCCTATTCTTATTTCTATTGTCCATTAATTCTTTACGTGTTTCAGTAGTCATGTCTTTTATTAAAGAGTAAGTTGCCTTTAAACGTTCTATATGATCTAACATATACTGCTGTAAAAGGTGTGATGTAAGGTCTACATTAAAAGGATCTCTAGGATCAAAGTGTCCTGTTATTAAATCTATTGGCTTACATTTTGTAAAACTGTGTATAGAACTATTATAACCTAATAATGCATATGGCATTAAAAGAACTACGGAATCATGTTTTTTATCTAATCTAAGAATACGTAAATGTTCTAATATAGTTGAATGAAATCTTTCAACTATTCCATTTTCGTTCGGTGTATTTGGAGCAACTTTATGATGTTGAATCTTATGTAATCTAACAAATTCACTAAATAATTGATTGGAAAATTCGGGTCCGTTATCTGTTATAATCGTTATAGGTAATCCATGGTGGGTACTATATTGAAGTAAGGCTTGTACTACACTAAGAGCTGTACCATCTTTAAGATAGTAAGCTTGGGCATACTTTGAAAATGAATCTACTATGGTAAGAAACTTTTCACTTTGAGCGGTAAATAAGTCTAAATGAATTAATTCAAATGGTCTACTAGCTGGTGGAACTACTTTAAATTGCTGTTTTATGGGGTTTCTATCATACTTAGCTTGTCCGCAAATTAAGCATTCGTTAATAAATTTAGTAATTTGACCTCTCATATGTGGCCAATAATACTTGTTAGATAGAGCGAGATAACATTCGTTTATACCACGATGATTGGTTTTACCATCATGATACTTATTAATTATTTCCTGTTGTTTTAAATAGTCCTTTATATTTTCTAATTCTTTCTTTGCAGCTACTAAATTCATAGCGGAACTTTTAAACATTCTTTGTAAGATGGGAATAACTGTATACATTGCTGTTGGTGGATTACAAAGAAAAGCTGTTTTAATATTGGGATGGACATATTCTTTTACGGCATTTACTATATCTTCTTCTAAATTTGACTCGGATAACTGAATAGAAATTCTAGTATGAGTATCAAAAGGTTTTGTTAAAATAGGTTTTCTTTTTATATCTCCAACTAAGCTAAAAATCATTTGTCTTTTAAATTTATTCAAAGGTTCATCTGTAATTGGTATTTCTAAAATGGGGTTTCCTTCAGAAGTATGAGCGGTAAGTGTTCTGGAATCATCTAACAATTCTGCTATTTCGGGTGCTGTCACAGTACGACTATCATGGGACATTTGAGCTATTATAGATTCTAATTCTAATCCTGGATCTTCATGAACATTTATTTCAATACGAGATAAAGCATCTGCGTTAGTGTTAGCTTTTCCTTGCTTATAAACTATTGTAAAATCATATTCACTAAGCTTTAAGCGCCACCTCGTTAAGCGAGAGTTGGGTTCTTTTAAATTCATGATCCATTGCAAAGGTTTGTGATCCGTGATTATTTTAAACTTTCGGCCAAACAAATACGGTCTGAAATACTTTGTTGCCCACACTATTGCTAATAATTCTTTTTCAATAGTACTGTAATTAATTTCACTTGAATTTAAAGTTCTAGAGGCATATGCAATGGGTTTATCTGAACCTATAACACCTTGGGATAATATTGCGCCTATTGCTACATTAGATGCATCTGTCGTAAATATGAATTCTTTTGTAAAATCTGGATATTGTAGTACTGGGTCATTAAATAAAAGGGTTTTACAGTGATTAAAACATTTAACATAATTTTCGTCTAAAATAATTTTACTATCTTTCTTTAAACATTGGGTCATGGGTTTAGTAATTCTGGCAAAATCTGGAATAAATTTTCTGTAATATCCTAACAATCCGAGAAACCGTTTAATTTCTGTAGGGGTTTTTGGTATGGGATAATTTTCAATAGCTCTTATTTTATTTGGATTGGGTTTAACTCCTTCTCTGCTAATAACATGTCCTAAAAATTCTGTTTCTAATTTTAAAAATTCCGATTTATCCATTTGTATCTTAAAGTTTGACTCTCTTAATCTCTGGAATACTTTTTCAAGGTTTACCATATGTTCCTGAAGGGAAGTACTGAAAACTATTATATCGTCAAGGTAAACTAAACATATTTCATTTTGGAGGCCCTTAAGAACGTTGTCCATTACTCTCTGAAAAGTAGCTGGAGAATTCTTAAGTCCCATTGGCATTCTCAAAAATTCGTAATGACCGTTTTCTACGTTAAAAGCTGTTTTGTGAATATCTGATTCATCCATTTCAACTTGATAAAATCCGCTTGCTAAATCTAATGTGGTGAAATATTGACATCGGCCTAATTTATCTAATACATCTGTAATATTTGGGATGGGGTACTTGTCATCAATAGTTTTTTCATTTAGTTTCCTAAAATCAACTACGAGACGCCATTTTGTTTTTCCAGACGCATCAGCCTTCTTTGGTACTATCCATATAGGAGAGCTCCATGCAGAGTCTGAAGGTCTAATTATATCCTGATCTAACATTTTATGAATTTGATTTCTAACTTCTTCTCTATGAACGTATGGGTAACGGTAGTTTTTAGCATGCACGGGAGATTCATCAGTGGTTCTAATTTTGTGTTTGATTTTATTAGTAAATGTAAGTGATTCACCGTCTAGATAAAATACATCTGCATAACGGGCACATAAAGTTTCAATATTCATAATTTCTTCAGGATTAAGATGAGAAGTGCGTAGTCGCGATAAAACTGCTTTTGCTCTATTACTAAGGGTATTATAATTATTACATTCAACATTGTACGATTCTGCACTGATTGGTTGGTTTAATGAAAATATTATATCATTAAAACTATCATTAAATACTTCTATATATCCTCTATTATTTTTGACACTGGTTATACAGTCTCCTATTTTACAATGACACACATTTTGTTCATTAACTATTGCATCTCCATCATGAACGTTTATAGGAACTCTAATTATTTTAGAACTTTGAGCGGGAATTATATCTTCATACAAATTACAACTTTTAGAGTCATACATTAAAATTGGATTAGTAGCAAGGGTGATAATTAAACTTCTATTCTTTAAATCAATTTTTGCTTCCCATTTATCTAATAAGTCAAGTCCAATTAATCCGTCAAAATAATCGTGGAATTTATAAATGAATAAAGTTATGTCGTTTCTATCATTAAATTCTGAAAAGCATGGTATAGTAATAGAATAATCGTTACGAGTTGTTGCATGTACATTTGTTACTTCAAATGGCTCATAATTACAGGGAAAATTAGGGAAATATCTACTAACTGCTTTAGGGCTTATAAACGATTGATTGATCGGAGGATTTTTAATTTCAATGTACGGTAACTGTCTTTGAGTCTGTAAGTTAATTTCTATCGTGGTCTGTCTGATTTCGGGGTTTTCCGAAAATTTTGACTATTTTCATTGTCTTGATGTTCAGAATTTTCATATTCATTATAGTCGGTCATTGGTAATGCGGGTTGGTCGTGATAATACTCATAAGGATATTCAACGGGTTCTGTATAGTATTCGTCAGGGTCATAGTACATGTATGGGTCATAACTGTAAGTCTGGTCGTAACATTCATTTAAATTAAGTTGTCGGGATTTAAAATAATTTGATGGGGGTGGATTTCCATTTTTAGTCCAGTCATGTCCTCTCATAGGGGCTGGCCTAGTGGTAAAATGACTAACGCCACTCATAGGAACGGGTTTATTAGATTGGTTATTGTTAAAATTACTATGGTTATTATTCTGTGCAAAATTATTTCTATTGGGAATTCTAAAGACATATTACTCTGTGGATTATAATTTTGTGGTAGTGAACGGAAAATTTGCTGAGTACGGGAAGGTCCTTGATTCAAATTAAACATAGGCTTTGGTTGCCACATATTTTGTGGTCGCTGCTGCCAAAATTGTGGTGTTGATTGCGGAGGGTGAAAAGAACGGGATGGTCCGGGCATATTAAAATTATTGTTAATTTTATGATGGGTATTACGTCTGTCAGTCTGTAAATCATTTCTATCCTGCATGTAAATTATATTAATTTCGTCATGAACAAACTCTAAGGCTTTTTCAATAGTTTCCGGTCGCATACAGCGTATTCTGGAACCTAAGGGATCTTTTAAACCGCGTAGAAATGATTGTAAAGTTAATTTTTTATACAGGTCTCGTTTTGCTTCAATGGTGGTTGGGATGGTCTCATGCAAACTAATATAAGTCATTAATGTACTAAAAATATTCTGGCATTTTTCGTAATATTCCTGAGGGGTAAGTGATCCTTGTGTTAAAAGTGCAAGGTCATTATATAAAGAGGTTTCATCACGTTGGTCTGAAAAATTATTAACTAAAGCTGTCCTAATACCTAACCAACTATCGGGTATTCCGTTTGAATTTATTAACCTAGCGGCTGGACCAGTAATTTTATTTAAAATTCCATTTATTAAAGCTAAATTAACTAAATTATCATCTGGGGTAATAAAACTTTGAACAAGCTGATCACACAATTTTATAAATCTAGTCAATACATTCGAGTTTCCGTCAAAATCTGGTACTAATCTTAAAGCTTTGAAAATGTCATCCATTGTAGGCATATTTAAATTTAAATTTTCCTCACTAATTTCTCTAATAGTATCTAGTAATTTAAATCTACAACTAATTCTAGGAATCCTTGATTGTCGCGGATGGAAAATCTTGGATATGAATTATAAAATAGGATAAAAGAAAGGA
Source organism: Celastrina argiolus (assembly GCA_905187575.2). NCBI lineage: Eukaryota > Metazoa > Arthropoda > Insecta > Lepidoptera > Lycaenidae > Celastrina > Celastrina argiolus. The sequence continues at coordinate 8,300,414 of LR994581.1, read as the reverse complement.
GCAAATTCAGAGTGATTCTAAAAGTACTTACAAATGCATTTCGGCTCTTCTCTGGTGTATCGATGGCTGGATACGGTCTTCTGCTGCACGGAGATTCTTCTTAATTCGGTGAAGACTTTTGGAAGTCAAGTAGCGATCGCACGCGCACGATTGCGATTTCCTTTACGAGGGCTACTCCGAATTATCCTACCGACTGCGCCAAAAATGTTGTGCAGCAATCGGACTTCCAAAAAAAAAGTCGAAATTTTTAACATAGATTTATTAATTGACTTACAATATAAAAATACTAATTTCTAATTACGACTATTACATTCGACGATTGAATATAAAGTGAAGTTCTTAACTAACAATAATATAAATGAAAACTGAGGAACTGCTGACGCTGCCCTCGTGCCGCTGCCGCGTGACGTGGTTGATATGCTGCGTCGGTGCTGCGTCGGCGATCTCCTTAGGGTACCGTAGCGTAACAGGGGTCCTAAAGGTTGTATCTAGCAAACGTATTTTTTTGCGTTTTGTACGGAATCCTTCGTCCGCGATTGCGGCGCGCACTTTTAAAAACAATAAATCTCCAGTCGAAAAACGAACCCGTGAGGTGTAAAAATACTGCATCTAAAGAGGGATATCCTTTGACACAAAGGTAGTCTAGAAGAGGTCGTTTTAAGCGATATAGACCGCCTTTGCCCACGTTTTGTAAAATCGTTTTTATTGTTATATTTGTTTATTTACTGTGTAGTATGTGAGCAATGAAGTGTTTTATTATTATTACTAGCTGTTACCGCGACTTCGTTCGCGTGGTTTTTAGTGACTCAAGCCGTTTATGCAGCGCACGCAACTAAAGTCCCCAATTTTCCCCGTTTTTGCAACATTTCTCACTGACACTTCGCTCCTACTTGTCGCAGCGTAATGTTATATTACCTAAAGCCTTTCTCTATAAATGTACTATCCAATAAAAATTAAACGCCTCCGTGGTCCAGTGGTTCAGAGCTTCGCTCTCGACCCGGAGGTCGTGGGTTCGATTCGCGCGTTGGAACAACAAAAAATGTTGTTTTCAAGTTTGGTTAGGACAATGCAGGCTGATCACCTCATTGTCTGACAAGAAAGATGATCCATGCGTCGGATGGGCATGTAAAAATTCAGTCCTGCGCCTGTTCTCTCGCCAGTCGTGTCGGTTTACCGTCCCACTGGGTTATGAGAGTAAAAGGAAGAGAGAGTGTCTTTGTGTATTGCGCACACACTTGGGCACTATAAAATAACTCCTGAGTAGCTGGGCTGGTTTCAATGAAATCGGTTACCGACGCCGAAATCGGTGAGGGGAGCTATAATTATTATCCAATAAAAAAATAATTTTTCAAATCGGACCAGTATTTCCTGAGATTAGCGTTTAAACAAACAAACAAACTCTTCCGCTTTATAATATTTGAGTAGATTATTAAAGAGGTTTATCATCTTCACTTACATCTAAAGTCTCCCAAGAAGGAGATGGCGATAGACCTGTTGTTGTACCCCACCGAGTGGGCCCCCACCCGCCAGCCGGAGCCTTCATACACCTTCCCGTTGCCTCCAATGAGAAACCTGGAATTTCAGACATCACTTTAATACTCTGTCATTATCAAGCAATATGTGAGCTTTTTTACACTGGAAACCCCCACATGATTGGCCCCAGATATATTGACCAGTCAATCCTCTGAACTAGGCTGGCTATGATGTGAGAAGGCCGTATGTGCAGGGGCCCCCATTCGATCGTGCCTCGTACTTCCCAATAAAATGACGTTTGTTTATTTTGATTCTCAGTCGATTGATATGGTCGGAAGTACAAAAAGTTACGATCTAACGATTTTCTTTATCCTGGTTAGTTTCAAAGCAATCCACCCAATAAAATACCAAAAGCCGCTGAGAAAAAATATCTTTAATTGGTTTATCCGTTTGGGCGCTACGATGCCGCAGACAAACACAGAGACATGTCAAATTTATAATACCGCTCTTATGCATGGGGGATCAAATTTTAATAAATAATTTAAAATAAAAAAATTAGATATCAAGCTACTAATTTCTTATTCATAAAAATCCATAAAATCGCGCCGTAAAAATGGATTACATATTTTTCAGGTTGGTTATTTTTATTAAGGTATAAATTTGAGGCAGGCGCATGTTTTATATTATAGTACTTATAATAAACTACAATTTATTTAATATATTTCCATAAATGCAATAAAGTATAACACTTTGTAATCATTTTAATAAACGATACTGTAAAATTTATTTCGATAAGAGCCAAAACAATATACAAATTGAGCATAAAAATGTAACATCGATCAGTTGTCGTGATTTGTTTATGTTTATATACCGATACCGATACACGATACGATATGATATACTATAGATAAGGCAGACGCATTACGTCGACATACTTTAGTAATTTACTATCTTATATTAAATTTTCTAGTTTCTACTCCAAAAATCCTTATTAGAGCGCAGCGGCGCGGATTTTGTTTTAATTTTGATTATAAGTTGAACTTTATTATAGCTACAAAAAAATATAGACACTTGTAAAAAGAACAGTCACTAAAACTTTGATAGTAATATGATAATTCTATCATTTCTCGTTCTGGTAATTACTTTTTACCATTTATTATTTTTTCGCAAGAATAACAAAAAAATCGAGATCGAATAAAGATAATCATATTTGGGACATGCTTATATTTCGTACTAGATTTTTTGTGACTAGTTTTATTTACAGCCAGTGATATGAATGCTATAAATTCGAACTCTTGCAATGAAACTAAACGGGTATGTTATTGTGTAGTGTAAATTCTGAATCGCTATCTAAAAAACTGCAATATCGCGTCCCGTTAGAACTAACACTAAGGCCAGTATTAATAAAACTATCTCAACCGAAATCTCTACTTGAGATCCTATTTCACAGATAAAAAAATAGTTATTTTAAAAGTGGAACAACTTTATTAATTCAATTGAGATACGGGCCTAAAACAAAAAAAACTTACGATATGCCAATATCAGTCAAGCCCGAGCTCTGCTGATGTGCCCTTATGGAATTCAAGGTTCTGATGCACTCCTCATCCGTCATGCACTCCTTGGTGACGGTGTGTTGGACGATCACCAGGTTCACAGGAGTTGGCAACCACTCTGTTCTTTTGGAGGGAGACCCGCTCCATGATTGTATAGGACTGACTCCACATTCGCTAGCTGAAACTGTCAAAAAGAAGTATATTATTATAAATGATTAATGGGCATTTTACCGACATGTGGCGAGCAATAGGAAGGGTAATGAATTTGGCAATATATGTATGTATGTTTGTTTCACCATAACGCTTAAACTACCGATCCGATTTTAATGAAACAGGTTTGTAAAGCAGTTGAATATTATTATTAACTATGCTATGTTATGGTGTCTTTATGTATCCATGCGCCCTTACAAATTTGTTACTATTTACAATTCTGTAGTTATAGCGTAAAAATAGTAATACACAAAATAAATTAAACGACAGCAAAATAATATAAGCACAATTAGTTTGGTGTCTTTTAATGTGTTTTCTTAAGCTAAAGACTTGCACTTAGTCCAATGCAGACTTGTTCCACAGTTCACACGACAGCCGAACTATACTTTAATTAAAACTTTAATTAGATGATTATATTAAGACCATCTCAAACTAAAAACTTTCTGAACAATTTGTAACTTTTGCAAAGTTTGCCGAAACACTTTAAATAACATCCAAGTAGCTCAATATTTGATTTTAGCCCTATTTGCACATAGATTAAAACGAACGTTTACTCTCGAAAACAAACAAGACTTACCGAACACTGTTTTCAGCACAAAGGCAATTGTAAATAACAAATAATTCATTTTGAACAATAACTTTGTATCTACCAATAAATCAGAGCAATTAATATGCAGTGACAAATGAAAATTAAATGAAAATATCTGAAATGAAATGTTTATATATAAAGGCTAACGGGACATCCCCTAGACCTATCCAGATAACAAACATCACATACAAACTCCTGATAAGAGTATTGAACTCATTGTTTCCGTTTGACATATCCTCGGTTTCCCGAACGCTATTCAAATGAATGATCAACTAACATGGCATTCAAATCAACAACTACTAAATTGAACGCTGATTGGTAGAACATTATTAGACAGAAAGGAACAGACAGATATTTTATAATTACATCATGCTCATACGCAAGATTTGTTAAAATTCCACGGTTAATTCACCAAAGTCACCGATTAGTTGACATACGATTTGTATCAGCGAGCGAGCGTGACGTTATTATAAAATATCTGTCCGTTCCTTTCTGTCTGATAATATTCCACCAATCAGCGTTTAATATGGGTTGTTGATTTGAACGCTATGTTAGTTGATCATTAATTTGAATAGTGTTCGGGAAACTGGGGGTTTGTGGTCAGTTCTTATCACCATAGACCACTGCTGTCCCAGCTACTGGGCCACGGGTTTTCCCTTTAATATAATACAGGTATCTGTATTCATATCTTATTCCGTTAATGTTTAAGGACCACGGGCCACGTTTACTGGGCCACGGGTTTTCCCTTTAATATAATACAGGTATCTGTATTCATATCTTGTTTGTTATTAAGATGATAAAAACTAGTATTCGATATGAAAATGAAAAATCTTTTATTTCCAAAAATGTTAGAAACTAACACTTTTAGAATTGTCCTACATGACCTATCACCGGTTCGGGGACTAACTAGCCGGATTATATTTTTGCTAAAGGTGGGAAAATTGTTCTTTTAAAAAAATGTATACCTAATACTTATGTCACAATGTTAACCAATGTTCCATAGATAATAATCCACAATCTATGAGAGCTGGCCCGTGCCTACTTCGTTGATCATGGAAACCATTTAAACCATCCCGGGACTTCCACGAATATTTCAAGACTAAAAATAGCAGAATCAGTTCAGCCGTTGCAGCAGCTACTAGATTCTCTGCCGATTCGACATATTATCGACTATTGATTTCGATTTACAATTACCATTAAGTTGAATTTCCCTGTTATAATTTCTACTATTTTAATGAGAAGGTTGGATGGGTCATGCGCCTGCGCCTGATCTGTCGTCAGTCTTGACTCCGTCTTACGAGAAAAGTAGGAAAGAGTAAAGAAGAGAGTATTCTTGAGTAAAATTGGCTACATACTTTGCCAGTATACAACAATTTCTTCTGGGTCAGTCTGGTCTCAATGAAACAAATTGAGGAAGATCGACACATTTTATAATAATATTATAAGAGGAAGAGGAAGATCGACCCTTTTTATAATATTATTACAAAAGGTGTCGATCGAAAGGAGTCCTCTACGTGCTCTCAAACTTCTTTACCATTTTGTTTTAAAAATAAAGTATAGGTACATAATATATGAGGCCAGTATTATAATGTTGCATCGCATTCTATTTTTAAATTTTCAATTTGATCCGATATTTAATTAAAATTTTGTATTTATGATATTATCTGCAAATACCATATCTCGCAGATTAGATAATATTATAATGGAGAATGTTACTAGATATACAAAATTGTTTTCACAGTAGGGCTTGTACCTGTACAAAATATAGGTACACTAGATTTGTTTCATTGAAAACGATCGAGTTTTAATGAATTTACAGACAATTGAAATTCTTGAAAATTTCGCGGCTCGTAGAACATAAGTATTTCAAAATGATGTCATCGAGAATTAATTTTTTTTTTAACTACAAGACGTATAGTCATAATGTTTCGGCTTACATTTTTATTATATCTATACAAATGCACTAGATTTATTTAATTGAAAAAATCTTTGTATTAAAATTATTGAAAAATTAAAGTGTGTAAAATGACGCGATGACGTCACTTCCATTTCTGACTTGCCCTGCTTGCTGCCACGCTCTCCTGATTTTCATCACACCTCGCCTTAAGAGGAAACCACACGGACGAGAGAAATGAAAAATAGGTATTTGAAAAGTTTGTTGCCGTCTCCAATGCGCCTTGATCACGTGGTTCACGCCCGCTATCGATGTGTGAGTGAGATCGTCTATGTGTGCGTGCGCCGCGCGCCGCCCGCGCTGGGCCTCTCGCTACTTAAAATGCTTAAAGTAAATCGGACTATATTTTATGATTATGACAAGAAATGGAATCTTCGTTAGACACTTTTTACAATAAATGAATGACTATTTTTATTTTACATTTTTAATTTTACAAATCCTAATCTATTATTGCTTGCTCGTTGAGCAAATAATGAATATTTATGTTAAGTATGTTAACCCTAGACTGGTGGGCATATTTCGTTAAAATTATACAATCTGAATAATTATTAGTTTTGATGACAGTATTTTAATTATTTTAAAATGAACCTTGAACAGATTAATAATGTTCTTTTGTAGGTATAATGTAAAATACTTCCAATCATTAACAATAGCATCATATTTTGTAAACATGTTACTTGTATGTGCTTAAAATTTTCATGTAGTAGATAAATACCTACTTAGTTGTATGGAAACATATTTTCATAGCGATATATTGTGATAACATAAAGGCATATAATCTGTTGTAAAATATAACCTAAACAAACTCATGTACGTTTATACTGATCCGGTGAATATTCAAAACCCGTCCTAAAGCCTTCAGGTCCGGACACCCGGTTTAATGTTTACGCTGTGCTAAAATAATACATATAGCATTATTTACTAGCAGCCCTGTTAACATACATATATTGGACCAGAGCCACCCACACAACCACACAATATCATACGTAAAATGATATTTCTGTGTCACATCACCTCTCTTTCTTCCATTGTCAGTTAGCAGAGAAAAAATGATTTTTGCTGACGTATCTAAAATCTAAATAGTATAAAATAATCATTACGTACTTCAAAAAATTTACTATTTCAGTTATACTAGGTATTGCAGCTCTATAAATGAATCAATCTCAAACCCAACCTCAACTTGAGAACCTATATTTTGTCAGATAAAAAAACATTTCGTTTCACTTTTAAAATTGAAGAATTTTACATAATACATACATACTTAAATTTTTTTCTTTCTTAAAACGTAAAGATTATAAAAATATACATTACTTATACTTATTTTATTGTTTCCTGTAATCTATAATATGAATATAACGGTATAAAAAGTAAAGATGTTCACTTTTAAAAGTGAAACGAAACGTTGTTTTATCTGTCAAATAGGATCTCAAGGTGAGGTTGGGTTTGAGATTGTTTTATTTATACGGGCCAAGCATTGTCGAAGTGAACTGACAAACAAAGAAATATTACAGTTAGGGACAGCCAAACATCAAAATTGTCCATTTTTGATGGACATGCTGCTATTTCATTTCCTCCAAAATAATATTTAACGAGTGACTAAGTTAATATTCCCTGGAAAAAGATGTACTTACTTTTATTATTTCTACGAATATTTCGCTATTTGAACGGAATTTTTTTATAAATTAATTGAAGAATAAAGGCATTTTTCTTTAAGCACCAACTTGTCAGCATTTCACTCTAAGGAATGTGAGGACCGAGAATATAATAGTAGTTAATCAGGCATCGGATCTCTACTCAGTCTATTATTTAAAAACCGTTACATATAATATATACATAGAACATTATTTCGCAAATTGTTTCGCAAATAGTTGGATCCATGTTGTTCGGAAAAAAACATGAGACATATTTTTTGATGAATTTTAGAAAGTACCAAAACCGTTTAAAGCTGTGTGCTGAAAATTCGAGTAGGTTTAATTTGTAACCTTTAGGCCGTGTTTCACCAAGCAATGTTTGAGTTAATCCTTCGTTAAATATCATGTTATCCCTCTCGTAATTCCTATCAATGAATGAGAAGACATGATAATTTAACACGCCGTTAACACTAACATTGCGTGGTGAAACACGGCCTAAATCTTGTCTTATTAAAAAAATCCCAAAAAAATATACAAGGTGTAAATTAAATGAGTGATAATACTTTAGGGTCTGAATGTAGAGTATACTGTGAAAGTGGCACTTTGAAAGATTGACTTTCATGTTTTTATGAGAAAATTTCTCATACAAACATGAAAGTCAAAAGTAATGCCCCAATATCATAAAATTACCCATATTATACTATCATACACATAGTTTTAACAATAATATGCAAAGGACACCTTTTTATTAACGTTATAATCTTTTTTCTCTTCATATATTAGAGATACAACTTGCAAGTGTGAAAATTCCTTCAGTACTTTAATTGAGGCAACACAGACTATAGTTTTAGCTTTTTAATGTTTATTATCAAACAACTTAAAACAAGTTTTTATACGATTTTAACGCTCCACTCGGCGCTATATTGTTTCCGATAAACACTGCACCGCTTGGGCGAGCATATTTTAATATAATTATGAATACTCTCGTTTCTTTATTTCCTAGCTAATTATCAAGATGCTTGTACTAATTGTTTTGCCATAAACGGCCGGAGAACAAAAGCATCTACGTCAGAACCTGACCTTAGGGTTATTTACATGCGTCAAAGTAAACCAAACAGGTGTGACTGCAAGTATCAAAACTGTTTGTGTCCGCAGGATCTATTGAATGAGCGCTAACTATGTACAGCAAAACGGTTTTGTCTCATGGAAAATTTTGTGTAAAGGTCGGTTTACATCAAACTAATGCACATTCTAAACCCACTCAATCCATTTTTTGTGTAAAGTGTAGAATGCTTTTGTTGTTCTGTTTACACAATTAAAAGAAACTACGTTTAAAAAATGCTTTTTGGTTGTTAAAGTCTTAAATAAAAAATAAAAAAAAAAATATTTTTATAATGTTTACAAATGATTTATGTTACACTGTGTAGATTAAGTTTTTATGTAATTCTTTTATTGATTTAATAAAAAAATAAAAAAATATATTTTTGAAGTCGGTGTCAGCAAAGGTCAGTTTCACAGCAACTTTAGGATGTTGTTCTTTTTGCTGACATAAAAATATTATTTTATGCTTTTTAGTTGCTGAAGTCGGTTTTTTAATTTATTTTTTATTTTTTACATTTAAGTGTCTATAAGTCAAAGTAAACTGCAGTAGGATAAATCCGTTTGGTAGCTACGATGCTACAGAGACAGACACCATAATTTTTCGGTGAAGGACAAGAAAGCCTGCTCTTGTTCCGGCTCTACTATATTCTTCTGATGTAAACCCACCTTTAAGAAAACAATGATGCCATAGCAAAAACTTTATATGGCGCGCAATGTTATTAATGAAAATTTTACGTCTTGTTTATGAAACAATGTTTTTTGTAGTACAATTGATGAATGATTGATCTCGGTTGTGGAAACGAAAAAAAATAATAGAACTCACCGTAGTAGTTATAGTAGGTACAAACATATATTTTTTTTATTTACTATTTGAATTTGAATTACAAGTTAACACCAACTCACGGGTAATCAAGTCTTAAATTAACAATTACCTACAAAATAATAATATAACTTAATATGTGGTACTATCACGAAATGTTGTTTAGGACAATGCAGGCTGATCACCTGATTGTCTGACAATGCATGTAAAAAGTCGGTCCTGCGCCTGTTCTCCCGCCAGTCGTGTCGGTTTACCGTCCCACTGGGTTATGAGAGCATAAGGAAGAGAGAGTGTGTTTGTGTATTGCGCACACACTTGGGTACTATAAAATAACTCCTGCGTAGCTGGCCTGGTTTCAATTAAATCGGCTACCGACACCGAAATCGGTGAGGGGAGCTATTATTATTACTTTCACGAAATCTGAAGACATACTGACGGCTAGCAAATCCAGCATCAGTAGTAACTTATGTTCTTGATTGTTGTCAAACATATTTTAAATGGAACATTGTGATAAAAAATAATATACAATAAAGTCCCCCCTCCCCCGCGTCTGTCTGTCTTTTGGTCATAAACTCAAAGACTGCGTTGATATGCATTTGTTTTCATAATATATGGATAGAGTGGTTTTCGGGGAAGGTTTTGAATGGAGTGTACCCAGTAGGTGGCGCTGCTACCAGCGCGTTTATAAACTTAATTCTAAGATGGCACGCTTGTAGAAGTTATTGCGTTGTCTTTATCAAAAACAATCAAATTTACAATTTTTTTTTATTTCATTAAACAATATAGTTGATAAACGATAAATTATTTGATATAATTGACTTCGGCGTGTATCTATGGGTGTTTATAAAATAAGATATTGTAATAATAATTAAGAGGTATAATAAAGTTACATAACATCTCAACAGCCATAAAAAGTTATTCCCCTTTAAAATACCTACCAAAGCAGCATAATTATTGGTAATTACGATTCGTTTTGGTTATTAAGTATTAGTTTTTCTGTAAACCGTTTGTTTATTACAATTTGCAATATGATACTATATGCGCTAATACAGTTGTTCATAAACTTTAAATAACGGAACACTCACTAAATATATTTTACAGAACAAAACTCTTAACTTTTATTTTATACAAGAAATTCGTATAATACATGAAACAAGTATTTAATGAAATTTATAATTGAAAAGTTATGGACTTAAAAATTTATCGTGAAGAAGAAAATTGGCTCATGTTTGAAATGTTATTAAATAATAAATTAGACCTATTCTTGAATATTTCAATCCATACCATTATTTTATAGGTTTACGTATTTTTTACCCAAATTAATGATACTTTTCTTAGTTATTAATTGATTTTGATAATAGACGTATAAAACATAGCGTTAAGTGTAAAACGAGTGTAAAACTTTAATCGACCACACTTCATTTATTGTCATTACAGTCAGTTGATCACTTTCATAATTTTCTGCAGGTAATCTTTAGACCAAGATCAAATTATATACGCATCAGTCACTCAGACATTCGGTTCAGTAAAATCGTTAATTTTGTATTTTTAATGGTCACACCACACCTTACATTTTTTGTTATCAAAGACGTAGAAGAGCGAGCATAATATTTTCAAACGTTTAATTTTTAAAACGAGTTTTGTGTGTCATGTGCGTGACGTGGTCGTACCAGTTTTCAGAATTCTTTATCTTAAACTAACATAATATTATGCTTATAATTGACGCGTTAAAAGCCTGTCAGTAACGTCATTGAGATAGAAAATTAACCTTTGTTGATGTGTAGTGGTTTGGTTAACGTCAACGACTTGAGAGCTTGGTTATTTCTAAAATGGTGACGCAGCAGTAGGATCTATTGTTTAGCCATAAGGGCCCTCAACCACAGCGCGCGTTTTGTAGCGATAAATTCGTGAGTCTCGTAAACGACAGTGTCGCTACTAACGCGCGTTATATTAGTTATTAGTTATTAGTCGCATTTGCAACGCGCTACGGAAGCGATGCTTGCGTTAAATAAGTCAGTAGTTAAAATATCTACCTTATAGTTTTTGCCAAGTAAAACTCATTTTGAATCTAGTTTATCTTATCATACGAAACTACAGTACTAAAATTAAATTCTAGGAAAAAAGTATTTAAAAAATCGAAGTAACCAAGTATTTAAGTAAGAATAAAATGTTTATACTTTTCAAAAACACCTAAAATGAAAGTCGCCTATTAGGCACAGTAGTTTTCTACGATTATAATTTAAAGAGGTAAGTATTTTTGTTTCGTTCTTTTCATTAAAACTAGGCACTAGACCGATTTGCACAGATATACTCCAATCACTGAGGACTTGGTATATATGTCGCAGTCATCTAATTAAATAAGCTATTTCATTGAGTGACTAGCGTTTTTATCGAATGACGGCATTTAATTGAAAGACTAGGCCGAACATTGATTGTACAATCGTCACTCAACGTCCAATTAGTTAGCGGATTGTAACATAGCCCTTATATGAGAGCGGACATAAAATCAGTCAGGTGACTGAATTTTCCCAAAAGCGAATCTATCAACCCCGACTCCACGTAGTACTTGTCTGTCAACCCCTAGAGTGTATATTTAAGCGCGTAGGCGCGGAGGGAGAGCAGCCCCCGCCCGCCGTAACGAAATGCAGAAACCAGAACTCGCCGTGGCGGCGGAGGCTGGTCGCCGAAGGCGACCAGAAATCCGGAGCTGCCTAAGGCGAGTGTTGGTTGATGTCATTCGTTACGCATGGGCGAAGGGGCTGCATTTCCCGCAGCGCCGGAGACGTGACAGACCGACATTGTCCCAAAAACAAATCTGTCGACTCCACGTAGAACTTGTCTATTTTATCTAACCTCTAAACTACAACTGTAAATATTTTCTTAACTAGTGGTTGCTGAGTAAAGGGGAGGGTAGGGGGGATTTCCTTTGTCCCCTTACCGCCGTCTCCACCTTTCTCCCCTGTTTTACTCCTGGAAATATCCCGGAAACACAGACATACCCTCAAAACTTCAACCATAAATATCTTCCAAACTAGTAGTCTCCTAAAGGTGGGAGTGGTAGGGGGGGGGGGGTTCTCCCCCTCCCTTCCTCCCCCTCCCTTCCTCCCCCTCCCCCTCCCTCCACTCCCCCAATTAAGAGGGATTTATACTAAATTTTTTCCAGCTCCTCCTTTTTTGGAAGTCGGTTAAAAAATCGGAAAATTATTCGCTAACACACATAAAAAAAACCTACTTATTCATCGAATGAGAATGCTCCTCCTTTTTTGGAAGTCGGTTAAAAAATCGGTCTAAATGACGTTCAGTCAATGACTACATGACTAAATGACGTTCAATCAATGTTCAGTCAAGACATTGGACGTTACAATAAACAACTTGACGAGTTGTCCTTTAGTCTTTCAATTAAATGTCGTCATTCGATAAAAACGCTAGTCACTCAATGAAATAGCTGATTTAATTAGATGACTGCGACATATAGACTAGATACAGAGTGATTCACGGTTCATATATTAAGCCGAATATAGTGTGAAAAGAATGACGAGAGTTAAGTTATTTGAGAAACAAATGACTTTAAAGAAATATTTATTTCTATAAAATTAAAACTAATTTACAAAGATTCAAAATTACAATGTGACTATGGCGAAGGTGGCTTTCAACTGATGGTCAAAAGTACTGGTGACACATATATAGGTCAGAGGGGAAAGAGTCGCGGGTGTAGGGGCCATGACGACTGCGGTGGCTGGAGCGGGGTGTGCGGCGCAGGTATGGTGTTGATGGATACAGGTACACCATTGAATGCGTAGCTCTCCGGCGGGGAATGGTGTTGACGACAGGTATACAAGGACACCATTGAATACGTAGCTCTCCGGCGGGGAGTGGTGTTAACAGTTGAACAAGGACACCATTGAGTACGACTCCGATGCTTGAATGATTCTTGGAAGTATTGGCGTGTAATGGTTTCTGCGCCTATTAAACAGCGGATGTTTATAATAGTGTCGGGTTCATTCTGTGAATAGGGCTATGTTGTGGTTACATAACTCGAGTAGAGCTTTTTTTGTTTTGGCACCTCATATTTAAATTACCTTATATACCTAATTAAAAAAATATATTACTCAAAGGTCTAAAATGAACACCAGCAGTGAATCTTAGTATGCTGGGGCTCGCGGGCTCCTATTCTATACACACGAACGCACTGGTTGTTTTCCTAATACCTGACTAGGATTAAAACTTATCTGTTTTGTGACTTTTATAGAGATATTTAATCGTGATATTTCGCGTTATGTTAAGTAATTTATATAAGATGCCAAAACAAAAAATAGTCTACGCCTAATTCTCTTCACACAATATTCCGCTTAATATAATATAATATGTAAAATGAATAACTCTGTATAGGTACCCGGAGGATTTTCTTTTACGCACCTGAAGTCGCGGGTAACATTTATAGTACCTTAAAAATAATTAAAAGTAAGTTTTAAGATTATCTATGGGGTGCTTACGAAGTTTGAAAACAAAATGTATAGAATTTGACAAAAGGTTCGCTAAATGACATACGAATTCGCTCGTCAATTAGCGAAGCTTGTGTCAAATTTCATACATTTTGTTTTCGAACTTCGTAAGCGATAAATAGCGATGGTATCTTGAATCAGGGCCCCTGATATGTAAAGGAAATCTCAACGGAGTTAACCCAAAAATCCCTCAGTTACGCGGCACTCGACATGGAACAATACAAGGTTACCCGTCATTTCGGCAGATGTAACATCGACGCGTCGAGACGAAGCCCTTGAACTTGAACTTCGAAGCACTTCTATATTTAGAATAGTTTGAGGTTCTAGAATTTTGATTTGAATATCTAATGGCGGTTGGCGCCATGACAGTGAAATGTGCCGATTAACAACCGCAGCAATTAGTAAGGATATTTCAGACGAGAAAGTTCGTAGGAATAAACCGTAAATCAAAACACCCGATTTCAGTAAATGGTGGCATGTACCTTATGTTCTTTCATGAAAAAAGAAACCGACTTTTACAACTATAAAAAATAATACTTTTATAATAGAGTTACAATAGTATTATATTATATTAGCAGCAAAGGTTAGTTTAAAGCCAGCAATTTTAGGGTTAGTTGACTATTCTAATAACACAAGGGACTTAACCGCGATCATGGAAGTAGTTTAGTCACCTGAGGCCGTGACGGTCGATGTTCTAATGCCGCGATATATAAGAATAATAAGGTAAATTTTGATAATAAATAAAGTTAAATTACATTTATTAATGACGACGACATAGGCAATAACGATCGAAATTTTTTTTTTTTACTTATTTATTTATTTATAGTTAATTAAAACGGGTGACCCCAATTACATTAATGAAGTTATTTATATCTAAGCACAATTATTAATACATTCTAATTATATCTTATATATCTATAATATTTTGATATATTCATTACTTAAGTATATCTTTCTATACAAGTTCTAGATAATTATTACATCGCCTAAAATGTAAAAAAATTTTATGTTCAGATACGAGAATTGTGCGATTTAATAGAAACGTGAAAGGCAGTGATTACATTGTTTTTTTTATATTTCTTACTTTGCTTTTGCGTGGAAATAGTTACTTAATAACTACAATAACTAAATTTTTTGTTAAAAACTTTAACCCTAATATTTATTAAATTCAAACCAGTAGTTTAGGCGCTACGGTGAAACACGCATATTATTATACTGCCCTAATATTTTTTTATGCTTCGCTAATCAGGTAAAAAAAGCACCAACACATACCTCTGACTGCTAACATACTAATAAGTTAATAACACTAGCGTTTGATACAAATTTATTGCGCGTCGAATTAATAAATCATTCCAAATTTAAATTAGCTTAATAAAAAATAATCTTAGATTAACGATCATAATCTTAATATGATCTTCACCTTTTTTTACTCGTCTACGGCGGCGTCGCTTTGTTACTTATAACGTTAAATTAAAGGAAATTATTTCTACCAACTTGATTTAAATATTGTTGGCCGTGTATAATGAAAAACTAACAACAGATAATCCTTATCGAAAACAGATTTATATTTCAGACGCCTAAATATTCATAAAAACGGTCTACAGAGAGCTAAACTTGCAGGCAGACGTAGTTTAAATTAATACAGTTTTGTGAAGATACAACGTGACTACGTAAATTATATAGTGTATGTAAACCAGGGTATTGTTGCGAATCTATTGACACAACGTTCATTAAATATGATCTGAAGTTTAGGCACTTCCAGTAGTCGGGTTAAAAGTCGAGTGACCACTGTCACGTAGTCTCTCGAAACATAACCCAGGGAAGAACGTCACACTTAATGAATAAATAAAATCAACTTTAATTTGTTATTCGAGCGCTCAATGAAATAATAAAATACCTATAATATGTGTTACTACTAAATTTTTTATGCAAAACATCACCTCAAAGTACCACTGGGTTTACTTACTATTAGGTGATAGTGAATGAAAAGTATCTCGCGTAACGTCCATTCCATTGATTGAAGCTAGGCGAAAATTATTTGAAGTAAAACTCATCTGGATTCATTGTTGTTCAGTTATTAACTATTTGTAGAAATAAACTCTAAATTAGAACCCCTAAACTCAATAAATATCTTCTTCCTAACTCATTGTAGCGTTGTCGTAAAAATAAAAAGTATATCGTTTTTCTTCATTATTCCTAAGTAAGGACCAAAACTGAGTTCAAATAAATAAATATATTAATTACTAGCTGTGCCCGCGACTTCGTACGCGTGGAAAAGTGATTTGGGGCAGTGTTATAATAAATCTGTTTTAAATATATTTTTTGGTTATAAAAACTGTCGTTTAGGTATTTAAAAATCTATTTTATAGTATGCTGACAATTCCTACTACCAGCTTGACAAATGACCGTGTATAATTACTATATTGCGAACGGGACTACTTGATAGTACGCTCACATACACGACGAACATCTCTGTACTAACTACTAAGATTTGTATGGATTTTGCGCCGCAGCGACTGCAGACGATTCCACGCCGACGCTGCGCTGGTGTGGAGACAATGGTATTAAGTCAGTCTTCTCAGTGCGCAAGTCCGACTCGCACTTGCCCGGTTTTTTTATTTATTAATAACCTACGCAAACAAACATGTATGTAATGATTACAAATCACATGACTGTTTTTATACAGACAAACTGATTTTATACAGAAAAGTAGCAAAATATAGAAAGTCCAAAAGAAAGAAAACAAACCTAAGTTGTACCTAACATAAAAACTAAGAAATATAAATATCGATAAAACATAAATCTAACTTATAGGTATTGACATAACTTTTTTAGTTTAACTGTAAACACAATATGTTAATCAAAATTCTATATATTATAGTTATAGAATACATAATTTGGACAAAGAAGACTATAAAAATGTACAGTAGTAGTAGGCTGTATGAATTTGAACGGACGGAATAAGAACTATAATATTATAGAATGCAACATATTATACATCTATATCTATATCTATACTTATAATAAAACTCTAGAGAGGTCAATTCTGTACATTGAATATTTTTTCAAAATTCTTATTGGAGGGTGATTGGAGATTGACACAGATACCAAAAATGCAATCAATAAATTTTTTGTCTGTCTGTCTGTCTGTATGTGCACGCATGGAACAAAAACTACTGAAGGGATTTTAACCAAACTTAGTACGATTGTAGTCCATACTCCTGAGCAGGTTATAGGTTATAAAACATAACGCTGAGACACATAGGAGCCGAGTAGTGACGATAAATTTGAAGTTAGTCGAACGAATTTCGACGCGTGTAGACTGCGGGGTGTGCGGGACGCGCGGGGCGATCGCTTATCTACTTACACAGTACACAGCGACGCGATGCAATAGAAACAGTATTTTAACCGACTTTAAAAAAAGGAGGAGGTTTCTCAATTCAACCGTATATATGTTTGTTCGCGGATATCGGGCGTCGGGCGTCGGCGACGCGACGTCGGGCGTCGGCGTCTCGACGTCGGGCGTCGGCGTCGGGAGTCGGCGTCTCGACGTTGCGAGTCGCGGCGTCGGGCGTCGGCGTCGCGGCGTCGGGCGTCGGCGTCGCGGCGTCGGGCGTCGGCGTCGCGGCGTCGGGCGTCGGCGTCGGGTGTTGGTGCCGCGTCGCGGCGTCGGCATCGCGTCGCAGCGTCGGCATCGCGTCGCGGCGTCGGGCGACGACGACGCCCGACTGGTATTTGTCGCAGCGTAATGTTATATTATAGCCTAAAGCCTTCCTCTATAAATGGACTATCCAACAAAAATATTTTTTCAAATTGGACCAATAGTTCCTGAGATTAGCGTGTTTAAACAAACAAACAATTCACATTTCGGGTTTTCGGTTAAGTCAATCAAACACCACGCGAACGAAGTCGCGGGCACAGCTAGTTGCTAATAACACGCTGAGGACCGAATTTCGATTTTCTTAATTAATAATACGAAAATCGATTCTCGGATAACGTATTTTATAAATGTAGGTACTCAACTTTGTTATAATTGCAGTTGGCGTATAGATGTCGCTATTATGGTTCTGAATCTCGCTATCTCTTGTAAGATAGATTTTTATAAGAGAATATTTTATCATTATTATAATATTTGGCAGAAAAACCTATAATAATCACACTGTTAACACATATCCAGGGCAGGCCGTAAATGGTTAGAATTTAACAAAAGGTAGAATTAACAGTTTTCCCCTGTAACACAGTTTAGTAACTATCAAGATGTTTTAACGTCTAACTTATTAAATAGAAAAAACAAAGAAAAATATTAAAAAAAAATCTTAGAACTGTTTTTAAGGTTCCGTACCTCAAAAGGAAAAAACGAAATACATAATATCCACACACATATTACACACTTCCATGTCCGTCTGTCTGTCAAGGCCCTTTTACTCAGAAACGCGTAAAGGTATAATTAAGATGAAAATTATATAAAATACTCAGGATCTACTGTTCCTTGAAGTAGTGAAAAAATCAGACTTTTTAGCCAATGCAATCAAAAGCTACAGTCGCATAAGTCGTCGCTAAATATCGTCATTTTAGACACTCGCAAGGGAATCAAAACCTAAAGGGTACTTCCCGTGAACTTAAAATCATAAAATTTGAAACCAAGCAACGTCTAAAACCATATTATATTTTTAGTTACATTATATACCTAGATAATAAAAATATTTAGATTTTTTAAAACTTAGTTGTCATGAATGTATTTAATTGAAACTTTTATCAAATACTCAGGTCTCAATATGTCAATCAGGTTTGTATGGAGCTCTCGCTGCGCAAGGCCAACTCGCACTTGGCCGGTTTTTATTTATTTATTTATATTACGTTTCTAACTAATAAATATGTACATACAGTACCTACTTGTCACAGATAACTTTACAGTAAAAGTACTAACTGATTTTATACAAATAACTTTCGTAATAAAGAAACTCAAAAAAAAAACTTAGATTGTCCCTAGCTTATCTAACAAATATAAAGTCACCCCCGCCGGCCCCCGCAGCCGCGGAGCGTTTGCTGCGAATAAAATTTGAAGCGGCGCGGCGCGGCGCGTGGCTCCCGGGCCCGGCGCGATTCCTACAAACGTCCAGCAAGTACGACATGATCTTTTTAAATAGTCATAACTTTTTTATTTATGAACCGATTTACATAAAACAAACACTAAATGTTAAATGAAACTTGCCGCAATATATTACTGAAAAGTACATCTTAATTGGATAAGCCGTTTCTGAGATTAGCGTGCACAAACCCACAGACAAACAGACAAACAGACAAACAGACAAACAGACAAACAGACAAAAATTTCAAAAATCATAGTTTTGGGTACTATTGCGTAAATAAAGGTCCCCTATATTATTTTTTCTCAAATATCTTCAATGTACAGACACGACTCCTCTACAGATTTATTATATGTATAGACTATGGGCTGATGTCGACCACAGCCACAACACCTCTACTATTATCAATTAGCGCCTCCGTGGTCTAGTGGTTCTGAGCTTCGCTCTCGACCCGGAGATCGTGTGTTCGATTACCGAGTTGGAACAACAAAAAATGATGTTTTTACAGTTTGGTTAGACAACGCAGGCTGATCACCTGATTGTCTGACAAGAAAGATGATCCGTGCGTCGGATGGGCATGTTAAAAATCAGTCCTGCGCCTGTTCTCTCGCCTTTGTGTACTGCGCGCACACTTGGGCACTATAAAATAACTCCTGCGTAGCTGGCCCGGTTTCAATTAAATCGGCTACCGACACCGAAATCGGTGAGGGGATTACTATTATTATCAAAACTGTTATATTTACATCAAACGAAATCTACAAAGGTCGCGCTGCCCTTTGCCTGATCTCTGTCGCAATAGCTCCTATGTTGTCAACAAATGAATTTAGACTAATGAGGTTATCCGAGATCCTTGACTTGGGCTATTCCTGGCTTACGTGACTATATACATGTTAACTATTTTACAATAACATTATTTTAGTTTTGTAGAACCATAACGACCTATGTGACTCAGTCAATGAATGTGTGAATGGCATTCAAATCTCGCTAAGGGAAATCTCGCTAAGAGATATGAATATAAATACATTCAATTAATAAAACAGTGTAACACTAAGGCCCGTATATATCTCTCAATCGCAACATCTACTTAAGTATCAATTTGACAGATAAAACAACGTTTCACTTTTAAAAGTGACTTTACTAGTGTTACATAGTAGTTTAATTTCTTTTCTTTTTGAACCGCAATATTCACAATATAGATTACAGGAAAACATTTAAATAAGTGTAATCTATATTTTTATGATCTTTATTTTACGTTATACAAAAGAAATTAAAGTATATATGTAACATAAGTAAAGTTTTTCAATTTTAAAAGTGAAACGGAACGTTTTTTTGCGATTGAGATTGTTTTATTTATACTGTATTTACTCTCAAAAGTAATAACTAAAGTGGCGGTTTTAGTTATTACTTATGTGAGTAAATACAGTATAGGATTTAGAGCTGTAAATTAAATGCCAATAAATTAGTTTACCTATTTGCTTAAAGTTTGAACCGATTACTTTTTTTAATAAGATCTTTGTGTCATTGTAAAATTTATTTTAAAAAGAGTGGCGCTAGTTGCGGTTATTTCTCGCCTTAAGTAGACAATGTTTACATATTTCTAATTGGTCAAGTAACCTAAAAATGTTGAAACTTGAAAATTATGGTTGAATTTTGTCCACCGAACGTAGGTACGCTAGATTCTTTTAAGAGAATTTAATATTATATTGCTCGTAATATTTTACCCTCCGGCTCAAGTTGCCGAAAATGTTTGACACATATTATTTATCCCTTACTGGAGAATTAGTCTTAAATCTATGTCTCCCGCGGGAACTATACATTTCTCCGGGATAACAGATTGCTATTTTAATAATCTATTTTCTAAACAATACACGTGATAAAAAACATTTTGTCGTTTTTTACA
The DNA here is from genome assembly GCA_905187575.2 of Celastrina argiolus. NCBI lineage: Eukaryota > Metazoa > Arthropoda > Insecta > Lepidoptera > Lycaenidae > Celastrina > Celastrina argiolus. Next base: position 8,279,594 of record LR994581.1, on the reverse strand, counting down.
CGTCTAAAAACTAGGTTAGACATTTTTCATTTTATGCATTCACCGTTATTATTTTAATATCCACGGAGAATTGAAGATAAGTTTTATATGAGTGTACGTTTAAATGAGTTTAAAATAAAATCGACGTTAGATTTAGATGTATCGCACCTTTCCTACTATACGGGGACAACTCAAAATTTTGTGATTTCGAGTTTTTATAATATATGGGAATAAATACCACGGGTCCACCTAATGATTTTGACAGAAAAAATCAGAGCCTACTGTGCCTATAAGTAGTTTAATTTATTTACGAACGATTTTGTGAAAATACAGGGGATTAAAAAAACGTTAAACGCGTTTTCCCAACAGTCATGTTTTTCAAATTATGCGCATAAAGTATGAAAAGTGCTATATATTATATATGATTACAATATAGCAGATGTAATTACGCCTGCATCTAACTTCTAATTTAATCTTTGCTATTTATGGTTAATATGACATAGTTTAATTCCCCACTGTCTTTTTATTCATTTCAATTTATTAATTTTAGAAATGTATTATGGACATTTCATTCAATTGTATTTTTTCATAATTTGTTATTTTACTAGTATTTGGTATTGCTGAAATTGTAATTTGATTGTATTTTAAAATTGAAATTGTAATTATTAATAATAGGAAACTTATTTGTATTTAAAAAAGAAAATGATTAAAACTAAAAGCAAAGCAATGAACGAGCCCTATTTCTGATAGGGGCGAAGAAAAAAAAACCTCTCAGCTTTTTCGCTCAGATATACATCCATCGATCCATACTTTCTAAATCCTAACAAACTTTTGCAAAACTGAAATAGGTATGTTGCCTTAATAAATAATCGTTTATTCACTGTAAGAGAATACAATAATAAACAATGTAAAATCCTTTTTTGTGAATCATAAAAACTATCGAAGATATAATAAATTTAAATCTATAATGAGAGATAGCTACATACTAATGACATATGCGGTAGCAGATTGTGACGTAAGAAATAGTTTTTGCGAGAAAGAGATGCGCAATATTTTTAATTGCTTACAATTCTAATCGCGTCTATCAATAACTGTATCTTCTAGATTTACATAATATCTATCTCTATTCAACAATTTTATAATTTATTTTTAAAAAATGATATATGACTCTAGCCAACGTCCTCATATGAAATATCTACTGGACGTCACAAGAACGAGCTAAGCATGATAAGATCAATATTATGTTAATCCTTATACGTATTTCTTACTGCATTATATTTTAATGGGTACCTACTGAAATGATTTAAATGAACAAAAAGTAAATTTATTACTGCACGTAGCTTATTTTGAATATATAAACTAGCCGACCCGTGCTCAGTTCGTTAAGCATATTATACATAGTTTAACACAACCTGAACCCGCAACGTGAAACTTCTTAGTACACCTCTACGGTACCTAATGAGTAATGAGGCTAAGCTACGTCCCTTCCAAATTCCAAGTGCCTGCGTTTAGCCGTTTAGGCTGTGCGTTGATATGTCAGTCAGTCAGTATCTCCTTTTATATATTTAGATAAGTTACGTTGTGTTTAAGTTTTTCCTCTTCCAAAGTATTGTGTTTCATGTTGGCGAGTATAGGTAACCCCTTAGGTTTAAGATTTTAATAACAATTTTCGCGGAAATTCAGCTGCCGATTTCCGGATATATTCGCTATGTTCTCTTTTACGGTGGTACGCCCTTTAATGGTTGATGGGTACCTACCCACTCTAGCTTACTCTAGCACCCCATTGACAATTTTATTATTAAGTTTAAATTTGTTGAAATTAAAAAACACTGTAGATATAACGCGTGACATAGATTGAATATATTATCGTTTTTCCGGAACATAATTATAATAGATTGAATTTTAAAGATGGTGACTAATTATGTTAATTAGAAACATTGTAAAGTAAACCTAAGTTCTTAATGTATTTAGAGAATTGTGATGTTAATTACTTCCGTCACTTGCAAAAAAATGTAAACAGACTTGTAATGTGAAAACAATAATTCAATTTAAAGTATTCATTATAAAATGCGTTAAAAATTATATAATACTTATATTCCCTCATAGTTTTCCTTTTCAATTCTGCTAAATTTAACTATTGGGCGCCAGAACGAAATTATCTTCGAACAAACATTAAAAAAGCATACGTATACGGTCGAATTGAGAAACCTCCTTTTTTTTTAAAGTATTTTAAGTACAAAGATTGCCCAGAACCTTTAAGAAATGAGTGACTGTTTGTTATTTCCTTTTTTACAAGAAAACTAAAGAAAACATCCCGACATCACGTAAAACATATCACGACTCCCTCTGGGAGTCGACAAACGAAATAACATGAAAATAATTCAGGATTTCATACAGTTATTTACAAGCCTCGGGAATATAATCTGGATCGAATACAAGTAAGAATTCCAATACAAGTTAGAAAGAGCTATATGTAACATATTCATTGCTTCGCTTTTACTAGCTTTCCCAGTGAACTTCGTAACTAGATGCATCCTTTCACATATTGTAGACAATATTTACATATTTCCAATTGCATATCAAAGTGGCAAAGAAACTAAAAAATTTGAAACTTAAAATTAAAACATAAATTATGGTTGAATTTTGACTAAAATTTAAATATATTATATCTAGCAATATCCCGCGAAACAATTATAACCACAACCTGCAAGCAGATGAGTGAGTGTACGCATAGGCATGCGTTTAATGCATTAAACGCATGCCTATGCGTACACTCACACAGGTTGTGGTTATAATTGTTTCGCGGGATATTGCTAGATATAATATATTTAAATTGTATGCTATGGATTTCCGCAAAGTAACGCCTGATTCCATTAACTATGAATTTTGACTACCTAACGACACCGAAAAGCAGTGCCACCTACCGGATATAATTAATAAACAACCTGCCTCGAGAATCACTATATCCGATGGAGAAAACTGCATGGAAATCGGTACAGTATTTGAGTTTATCGCGAACAGACAGACAGACGCGGAGGACTGTGTTTTATATAACATAAGGATCTTCTTTATACTTAACTAGCTGTTCCCGCGACTTCGTTAGCGTGGTTTTTGAGTGACTGAAGCCGTTTATGCAGCGCACGCAATGAAAGTCCCCAAATATAATTATTTTTCCCAATTTTTGCAATATTTCTGATTGATGCTTCGCTCCTATTGGTCGCAGCGTAATGTAATATAGCCTAAAGCCTTTCTCTATAAATGGACTATCCAACAAAAAAAGAATTTTTCAAATCGGACCGGTAGTTCCTGAGATTAGCGCGTTTAAACAAACAAACAAACAAACTCTTCCGCTTTATAATATTAGTATAGATAATAATTGGATACTCTTAGACACATATTTATGTAACTCATTGTAAAAGATACCGAATAAAGATTTTCAGTTTTCTTATATCTTCTATAATCACTATTTAGCAAATAGCTTCGATCTTATCCAAGAATATTTTCCATTTAACTTGTAATGCACATTTTCTCTCAAACAATTTGTTTTTAAGGTTCCGTACCCAAAGGGTAAAAACGGTATCCTATTACTAAGATTTCGCTGTCGGTCCGTCAAACTATTAATAACATGTTCCAAAATAGTTTTAGCATTTTTCACTTAGGCCTGTCTGGGTTAAATTAGTCCCAGAGTTAGCCCTATTCCGCCGTTGAGTAAAGTTAAATATCTAAAACTTTAACCTCTTCTAAATTGGCACAATTGGGCCAAAATAACTATTGCTGCAGCCCGCTACGATCTTGCTAAGTCATTATTATTTTACCTCGATAAGTCGCTTTCGCGTTCATAATTATCATCAGTTATGTAGCTGTTGTCCGTAACGTCATCAGAAACATTCGTCAGAAACAGTCCTCTGCGTCTGTTTGTCAGCTACATAGCTGATGAATGATGAACGCGAAAGCGACTTATCGAGGTAAAATAATAATGACTTAGCAAGATCGTAGCGGACTGCAGCAATAGTTATTTTAGTTTACATAAACCTACCTCTAAGAACTTCGTTGGGGGTCTGTGTAGCAGTTGTCTACACTTTCCATGCTTGGCAGACGGGTTGGCGAAGTTTTTAGATATTAACAATGACCGCGGAAACGCTGTTGCTTAATTTGGGATATTTTATATTATCTCCGACGCCTTTTACGACACCCATGGAAAGTTGGTTGATGGTAGGTGCTATTCTTTCTCCGACACCCCACGTGTCAACAATGTTCGTTAAGTTAACTTAACTAACATTGTTCGCAAAGGACATCTTGAGGATGCTCCGGGGTCGGAGCGAAACGCGCGTCGAGTTTTGCAACCTGCATGGTGGTGGGGCTTTGCACGATCGTGTTAACATTATTGCTTGTGTGGTGGTGGTGTTTTCATGTTTTTTGCTTGCGAGTGTACGCATAAGCAGTGTGGGAGGAGGGAGGTGCATTAAACGCAGGCATGCGTACACTCACTCATCTGCTTGCAGGTTGTGGCTATAATTGTTTCGCGGGATATTGCTAGATATAATATATTTAAATTTTATGCTATAGATTTCCGCAAAGTAACGTCTGATTCCATTGACTACCCCACGTATAGTCAAATGTTCGCGATAGTTTACCCTATCATTACTATAAATATATAAACAAGGAAACTACTTTTCATAAAACTATTTCTATTTCCAGTCCGTTTAAGTAACTCTCGGAATTTTGATGAAATATTTGGTATTGCGGATATAAAGGTTCCTTCGGGTTTCAATACAAAATTGTTTCGTATATTAAAATACTTTGTGTATATTATAATGTACATACACATTTTTTTGACTTATTTACATGTGGTTATGACCACCATAATTTTTACAAGAAAATATAATACAACCTACTTATATTGCCTATGTTACCCCTGCTTTTATCACAAAACTATTGACACCTCGTTTGTTAAAATCAAATCAGAAGTGCTACTGTGAAACAAACTTTCGTACGTACATGATATTATAGTCTATATAAGACTTCCAAAATCATTACCCATCATTTTGTCCTCATCGTAGTCGGCTAAAACTCATTATTATTATTATTACTAAGTCTGTTTTTCTTTACAGTTAATTTATTGGTCATAATATTAACTCACAATGCATATTGTAGGTATCACTAACCTTCAATGTGTTTAATGCAGGTGTCATTATGTATGAGTTTTAAATTGTATTTAGATAAAGATTAGACACCTAATTTTAATCATACATTAATTTTGTGTTAGAAAATCATATATTATTAATTTTAAAAGAATAATAATATAATATATTAATAATATCTATAGACGTATTACACCACGTCAATCTAGCCCTGTGCTAAGTATCCGAAGAACTTGTGTTACAGGTACCAGACAACGGAAATATATTAATTATTTTTATACTATAGACATATTTAAGATTTTTATTATATTAATTTACACATATCCATGATCCAGGAACACAGAAAACTTTTTTTTTGTTCCTTCAGTGGGATTCGAACCCGCAACCTCTCGCTCGAGCACGAACGCGCTCAACTACTGCGATACATATTCCGTTATAAAACGAGATCAATCGGATCGTCTGTTTAGGAGCTCCGATTGCGCGGACCTTAATACAGCGCCACGCTCGCCAACCTGCATGCCGAGCGTAGCGAGTATTGGCAACAACCTTTCATTAAGTAATTTGAGGGAGCCTTTTCATTGTCATAGCTAAAATTATGATAGCGCCTCCGTGGTCTAGTGGATCAGAGCTTCGCTCTCGACCCGGAGGTCGTGGGTTCGATTCCCGCGTTGGAACAACAAAAAGATGTTGTTTTTAAGTTTGGTTAGGACAACGCAAGCTGATGACCTAATTGTCTGACAAGAAAGATGATCCATGCGTCAGATGGGCATGTAAAAAGTCGATCCTGCACCTGTTCTCTCGCCAGTCGTGTCGGCTTACCGTCCCACTGGGTCATGAGAGTGAAAGGAAGAGGGAGTGTCTTTGCGTATTGCGCACACACTTGGGCACTTTTAAATAACTCCTGGAAACTCCAGGAAAGGTGCGCCCTTTCCTTGTTTCAATGAAATCGGCTAAAAATAACATATTACACAAATACAATGCAGTAGCATACTCGTAATACAAAATTTTTTATTTTATTTTTAATGGGCATTAGCCCACCTCACATTCCCACCACTGCAACTCCTGTAAGCCAGGATCAACAGCGGTAACCAACTACGACAAACCCTTTGATATGATCTCAGGGGTGCCCGAGGGACAAGCTAAATCTGTCTTGGGCCCCACAACGAAATTAATCGGAAGAAAAAAAGGAGAAGTAGGAAGTATTCTAGTAAACAAGTACTGTAAATGCGAAAGTTTGTAAGAGGAGTAGGAAGCATATTTTTTTATTCAGCTTAATACTAATCTAATATCATAGCCAATTTCACCAACATATGTTAAAGTTAATCCTCCGTTAAATATCATGTTACTAGCTGCTGTGCCCGCGACTTCGTCCGCGTGGAAAACCACGTTTGCAGCGCATGCAGCGCACGCAACAAAAGTCCCCAAATGTGAATAATTTTCCCCGTTTTTGCAACATTTCTCACTGACGCTTCACTCCTATTGGTCGCAGCGTATTGTTATATAGCCTAAAGCCTTCCTATATAAATGGACTAACCAACAAAGAAATATTTTTTCAAATCAGACCAGTAGTTCCTGAGATTAGCACGCTTAAACAAACAAACAAACTCTTCCGCTTTATAGTATTAGTATAGATTCCTCTCGAACATCCAGTCAACGAATGAGAAGGCATGGTATTTTAACAAGCCGTTAACACAACGAGCGTTAGTGAAATTGGCACTTAGTATGTCTGTTTTTTTTTCCTAAACATAATTTAATATAGTGACGTGTTAACAGTAACTTCTAAATAAGTACTTAGCAAACCATTTATAATTACGAGTATTTTATTTGTTTTCAGGTAAACCCAAGCGGATATAACCTCAATACGCGAGCACACAACAAATAAAGTGTGTTCTAAGAAGCATGACTGTGTGCAAGGTTAGCCGTACCTTCGAACGGCTTAGACCTTAATGGATCTCTATGATGTACCTACAAGTATACAGGCTATAATATTAATGAGTGATAATACTTTAGGGTGTGCATGGGTCCCGTAGTTTACTGTTAAAGTACCAGTGCTGAAGGAGTTACCTTTTTTAAATTATTGAATGGGCAAATTTATGTTTTAGAGGCATTTTGCAAAGAAACTTGAAAGTCAAAAGTACGTCTTTCAACGCTGGTACTTTCTCAGTATACTCTAGATAGGAGGCATATATTATGTACACACCCTAAAGAATCATTATTGATTTATTTTACACCTTGTGTCTTCGTTTCAGCTCTAACATCCACTGTTTGATATAAGCCTCCCCAAAAGCAAAGATAGTTGCATATATAATTTAAAAAAAAGTACCTCTTTTAGCGCTGGTACTTTCATATTAAACTTATACAGGATCCATACTCACCTTTTATTATCACTGATTAATATTATGCCCAGTATATTTAAACGAAATAATTCTCCTCACGCACGGAAAGCACCAGGTTTTAAAAAAAACTTAACCTGGGTGAAACAATCACCCAGTCAAAAGTTCTGAGGTAACAAACATTAAAAACGTGGAGAAACTCCTTCAACAACAACAACAAACAACAAAGTAGGTTAAAATGACGTACGTGCCTGATACCTATAAAAAACTGCATGCGCCTGAGTTCACCACCTTTGGCAGTTCATCTGCGTATACAGTGACTTGCATTAAATAAAAAACGACACGGCAAATTAATCATTAAAATATGAAGTCACGTCTAATTTACCACACGTGTTATATTATGACTTATGGCGATTAATTTAGTTTCAAGTATAGATCTTTACTGATACGATAAACCATTCTTAGTATATAATAACTGGTTTCCTAACCTGCAAAAAATAAACTTTATGTTTTAACTTTTTTATATTATTTTTATTTCTGTGCTGTCATTTTAAAGATGTATGATGGCAAGTCGTACACATACCCCGCGTAAGACCAGACTGTCGGTTTATAACTTGGTACTTTTACCCGACTTCGGCGAAGCCAAAAGGAAGGGTAATGATTTTTGTTTAATATAATATAAAGAATATGCAAAATTCACCCATTTTAACGTTGTAACCTTTTTGTCTTTATATGTAAGTAGCTATATATTAATTTATTAATGACGCGAGTGTGAAAATTACGCCAGTATTTTAAGTAAGGCAAGGCCGGGGTCGATTTAGTTTTTGCAAATTTTGTCTCAATTGTTTAATACTAGTTTTTATACGATTTTTATCCGGGCGGCGCGATACACATTTCTCGCCATACAAATAGTCGTTCAAGGTTTTTGGCGTTATACAAAATAAAAATATTCACTTGTTATTCTCATACCATATCGGAATTACGTTTCTTGACGCGCTTACAGCCCCACTACCGGGTTCAATAGTTAAAACCTTCCTCGAGAACCACTCTATACATTGATGAAAACAGCATAAAGATCGTTGCTGTAGTCTTTGAATTTATCGCGAATTGACAGACAGAGGCGGCGCAGGACTTTGTTAATGTGTAAGGATCTAATATTAATTAACAAAAGAAAAATGCAAATTTTTGGACACGTGCGTTCATTATGTATGTGTGTGTAGGCCTGTCTTAGTTTTATGATAAAGTATACAATTATTATTCCTATTAACAGTTTCTTCGTATTTAATCATAATTTAAAACGTGGTAACGTATGCCTTTCCTTTTACAAAGTTCAGTACCTACTTACTATTATTTTATTATTTTTAATGATTAATGATATAATCGTCGGTCACTTTGAAGATACTGAGTTCATTTAGCGTCTTCAACTATCACTGTCAAGTTCGATAAAGAAAAACTTATTTACGACTCTCTAAGCTGGTGAAGTCGTTACAAAAAGTTAACGGAAGTTGAAAGGCAGAAATAAGTTTATGATTATCGAAATAAACAGATACTTTAAGTATATTACTGTAGGGGCGAGAGAGAGGTACGCTCACACATTTTCTTTCTCTCTTTCACTCACAGCCATTACGTTTCGTATTTGTAAGACATGATTCAGGCCTCCATACGTAAGGGGTGTAAAAAGAACAGTCACTATAACTTTGGGATATGATTATATTACCTTTTCTCATTCTAGAAATGTATTTTTTACCAATAATATATTTTTTTTGCTTTTTAGTTATTCTTGCGACAAAAAAAAAAGAAATGGTAAAAAGTAAAATAATAACTTTTTTTACTTTAAACAAAAAAAATACATTTCCAAAATGAGGAAAGGTAGCATAATCGTATGTCAAAGTAATAGTGACTGATCTTTTTAGACACTGTATAAATGGAGCTAGAGAAATTTTACTAGAATCTATAACTAAAAAACAAAGTTCTAACGCACACTTGTTTTTAGTTACTTTACCTATATATTTGCCAAAACATAATATCGAGGAAGTATTTCAATGACACTTATTTGCGGTAATAAAATTCGCAGCGTGTTCATTATGAAAATTTTCCACACGCGAGGAAGTGTGTAAACAAATGACAAACGGTGTTGCGGTCAAAAATATACACGAGACACGTTAATTGATATTATTGAGTTGGAAATTCCCATGGGTCAGCTTACACTGGTCTCCGCGAACGCAGTGTTCATAGAATCAGATACTATGATAAACAAAACCGTCAACATCCGACATCGGCGTCACCGGGGCGTCACCGGGGCACGGGTCTTCACAGTGTGTGTAGATTAGGCATAAATTAATATATGTACTTACTTACTTCTTAGATTATTATACAGGGGGCCTATTACAAGCTCTTAATTCCAGCCATCTTACGCCATACAACATGGCTGCCTGGAATTTTCGTATTAAAATCACTATAATAACTGCATGATGACAGCTAGTTAGCGAACACGTGACGCTGGACTTGCTTCCGAATGTCACTTTCAGATTACCAAACTAGGGTTAATCCATTCAGTTTAACATGTCGCTGTAATATGAAAAAGATGAAAAAGAACAAGGAAGTTTAAGACCGTATCATTGAATTGCCTGGAACCAGGCTGGTATTGTAAAAGATCATACGGCCCCAGGCTAGATTATTTATTATACAGGCCATAAAATTAATCAGTAATAATTCTTTAGGGTGTGTATGGGTCCCGTATATAGAATTTACTAAGAAAGTACCAGCGCTGAAAGAGGCTTTTTTTTTTTTTAATTATTGTATGGGATTGATGATGTTGGGGCATTGGGACAAATATGAAAGTCAAAAGTAAGTCTTTCAGCGCTGATACTTTCACAGTATACACTACGTAGGAGTCACATACACTCATTTATTTTACACCTATTATACTACATGGATGAGTGACGCATGAAAATTTTCTAAAGAAACATTCTGTCAATTTTGGTGCGGGGAGGGTTGTATCGTAAAGGTGCGATTCCACCGGTGTTCTGAACTGTTGAGAACATTGTGCGTAACGGATGTTTGTTCCGGTGGACTCGCTAACGCAACATTAACAAATTGTGCCCCAACATTCATAGAACGTTGTATACTTTTGTTCGCGGCAGTGGAGTCGCGTCGACGCACACGAACATTTTGTTCGCAACACAATCTTGCTTCAAATGCTATTGCACCAGTGTGCTGAACTGTTGCGAACTCCAATGAGTGAACAATTTGTGAACAAAAGTTACGCACAGCCTCGCCGGTGGAGTCGGTGTTAGCAACTTAGTTCCGCACAGCCAGCTGGAGTTGTGAATAAAATGTTGGCTAACAGATGTTCTGAACACTATTTTGGTGGAATCGTACCTTTACAAACGCACACTTAGCATACATGGTAATTTTTACACACAAATATAACTTGCACTGGTTACGTTTATATTATCTACTTTGTGGTTTATATTAAAAAACACCTAAGAATTAAAATTGATTCCACAGTCAGTTTTTATAGTTGCGCTAGATTTTTATCTGGTAGAGGGGAAATCGTCGCTAAGGCTAATCCATACTAAATGATATAAGACTTACTATGCTTAGGATATAAAGTTGGTCTTTCCATCCGTTATTGGGTGATTTATACAGTATTCTCCGAGCGAAGTAACCACTCTTTAAATACTGTAAAGGGACGGGCGATTTTAAATGTCGCATGGTTGATCAGCACATACGACCATCTCACAACATAGTCGGCCTAGTCCAGAGGAAATGACTGGTAAATACGTCTGGGGCCAACCATGTGCTTGGATCTGAAAAGTCACATTGGTACATGCCACAACGGGAATCGAACCAGCACCCTTTCGAGTGCTAATCAACGGTCTACTTTCCGAAACGATGACCTTCGAGTCAAGAGCCAAGCTTTAATCACTGAATCACAAAGCCGTACATCAGGAGTACCTATATGTAATAATATAATAATATTTATGTACTAGTACAAAAATCTCGTTGGCACATACATGCTAATAATAAATGAATATAACCTCTAACCTTCAGCGTGCTACAGCGATCTGTCATGGGACAAACACTCACTGTCCACTTATTTACTTTAAACTGAAACTGCTTTACTCAATCTAATTCTAAACTAGACCAGATAAAGCTGATTATAACTACATACTAGTAGGTACATGTAGCTTATCATTGCTATATTGGATTGACCAGAAGTCAATCCATATAGCTGTGAACCGACGCTGGGCCGAAAGGTTCTCGAGAGACCTATAAACTGAATCATCTTTTTTGCCATAAACATTTTTTATTATTTCATATCAGATGTGACTTTTGTGTCATCACAATTTTTGTATCTTTGTTTCAGGAGGGAAACTGGAACAGTTTCGGTTCTTATTAATTCGTTGCGTCTGAAATCTATAGAAGAAGCCTATTTATTAGCAGTGGAAACGACAACTACATTCTAATCAACTTTATTATTTCATCTTACCTGCTCTCCACCCTCTAAGTGATACGAGTAATAATATTAAGTGTAAATTTAACACAACTGATTAGGTATTCAGTGTCACCGCCTTTGCCTCTTAAGTGAGTTTCCTAACATACCAGACAAAGACAGCATGCGAATAAGTTATGTGCATATTTTTTATCAGTAACATAGATATCCCAAAAGTAGAGCAAAGCGAAATCAGTAAAATAAGCTATTAATTAATTATTTGTTACAAAATTACAAAACATTTATGTGGCATCTTAATAATAGGATTAAAATAATTAAAATAATATTATATACAAATATTAATAAAATAAACCAATAATAACTAAACAACCTAACCTACCTCTAGACCTCCCTACTCTAAGCTATTTAATGTAGTTTTAGCTCGAAATTACTGATAGGCTAGTTTTTCATTATTTGAAAACGATGACAACGCCTCCGTGGTCTAGTGGTTCAGAGCTTTCGACCCGGAGGTTGTAACAACAAAAAATGTTGTTTTCAAGTTTGGTTGGTTTCAAAGCAGGCTGATTGTCTGATAAGAAACATGATCCATGCGTAGGATGGGCATGTAAAAAGTGGGTACTGCGCCTGTTCTTTTGCCAGTTCCGTCGGTTAACCCTCCCACTGGGCTATGAGAGTAAAAGGAAGAAAGAGTGTCCTTGTGTATTACGCACACACTTGGGCACTATAAGATGAATCCTGCGTAGCTGGCCTGGTTTCAACGAAATCGGTCACCGACACCGAAATCGGTGAGGGGAGCTTTTATTATTATTAAAATGATGATGATATCATAAAAGCCACGTGGGGAGAGCTATTATTTATTATTATTTAAGTGTAAGATGTAAACTAATTACAAATAACATAAACTAAGTCTCGTGTAGTAAATGCCTCATTTCAGAGGTCACAGAGTAGCAACACTAATTAATTTCACAATTCACAGAATCAATGGATGGAGGCGTTAAGGCGATGTGCGCTGAATAAAGCTGAAAATTTGACTCGGATAAGAGAGAAAATAAGAGTACCTTCAAAACCTTTATTCTCAATATTGATTTTATTGAAACAACCTTAAAAATATATTTAAAACCCCTGGGCCGTGATTCAAGATGCTATCGCTATTTATCGCATACGAAATTCGAAAATAAAATGTATGGAATTTGACATAAGCTTCGCTAAATGACATACCAATTCGCTTGTCATTTAGCGAAGATTATGTCAAATCACATGCTAAGAATGCCGGATCATTATACTCGTTTTATTTAGCAGAGATGTCATTTTATACAGAGATGCAGAGATGATATTTTTAATTTTTTGTGAATTTCAATATTAATTAAAACTATATGCAAAGGTTAAAAAATAGAGAGAATTCTTTGTTAACCTCTTATTAGTCACACTAGCGTGAAAATTATTCCAGCATTTCAAGTGAGGGAAGACTCAGGGGAATGTCGTTTCAGTATTTTTACTCAAATATATTTTATAGCTATTTTTATACGATTTCATTACGCTCCAGTCGACGCAGAACCCATTTGTCGTTTTTAAAATCAGCCGAGCAAGGTCATTGTCGTTATATAAATAATAATAATATCTATGGACGCTTCACACCACGTCAATCTGGCCCCGTGCTAAGTATCCGAAGAACTTGTGTTACAGGTACCAGACAACGGAAATATATTTAATACTTTTATACTATACACATATTTAAGATTTTTTATTTTTTATTACATTATATACAAATTTAACACACATCAATGACCCAGGAACATTGAAAACTTTTTGTTCCCTCGATGACAAATTGTCGTTATACAGATCCTTAATGCTCAGAGATGAGTTGGTCCTAAGTATTTTACTGAGTAATCTCATTTAGCTAAGTTTTATTATCTGAATTATTTAAGTTCATTGTGAAGTGAAGTGACAAGAAGAATAAATAATTGAAATGAATTAGTTTGTTCGGCGTTTCGGAGAAATATTTGTTTCGAGAATTTAATTAATATAATATGATTATTAAATTATATTTATGTATGTATATTGTTATTATTATTTATTATATTATAGTATTTATGTATGTATTATTTATTATTGTATATTTTATTTATTATTTATGTATGAATATTATGTTTGATAATATTATAGCTGCGATTGTGCACGCCCTGCCTGATATCTGTTATGTAATTTCTCTTTGTAGGACTGCTGGAAGAAATTTCTTTTAGAGATAAGCAGTCCTTTTGTGTCGTATTTCTTTCTGTTTAATCTGTTAATTGTTTATGTGTACAATAAATTGTTAAATAAATAAATTAATTAATCTGATCTCACGTATAAAATTCTCAGTGTCTCTGTGACTCCTAATTTCATTAAATTAATTAACAATGGCTTGACCGTTTTAGGTATATTTCAAATTTTAATAAATTCTGTTAATCGGGTTTGTCCATACATCCAAAATTCATTTTAAATTAAACAATTCTCGTAAAACTTTAGGTATAGTTTTACGAGAATTGTGCGAGTAGAGGATTGTAAAATTTTGCTCACTTATAGTTTATTAGATGTTTCCCACTACTGCATAAATGAAATCCCCGTTCGTGTTTGTACCGTAAAAGTAGCCTATGTCCAATATTCTAAATTTCATAAAAATTCGTTTAGTAGTTTTTGCGTGAAAGAGTAACATCCATCCATACTTACAAACTTTCTCGCTTATAGTATTAGTAGGATACCATGAAGGGTTTCGGAATGATATTAATGTATTTAATAAATAATGCTTAGAAATAAAATTAATGATAATAACTAACTTCGGCACGCATACATGCGTTGTATAAATAACAGTAGGTTTTACACAATTGTCAATCTTCCTTTTTAAAAGCTTTTATTTAACTTGGTAAGGATGTTCGGGTGGAATCTTGCGACCCGATTTTGAAGCAGATACTCTCGACCGATTAAGCTGAAATTTTGTATGCACGTTTAGATTGGATGATAATACACGATTAGTTGTGTGACGTCATTCTAAATTCAATATAGAGAACCATCCAAGATGGCGGAAAAGTTGTTTTTAATGCATTTCTACAATATGGGTATCAAATGAAAGGGCTTGTTGAGAGTGATTCTAAAAGTAATGTGACGTCATTCTAAATCCAATATGGCGGAACATCAAAGATGGCGGAATAGTGATTTTAATGCATTTCTACAATATAGGTATCAAATGAAAGGGCTAAAAGCTTTCTTAAAAAGGTTTTTTGTTTAATCTATAGATTCTATAGACGTCTGATTTTATTCGCCATTGCATTTAATCAGATGAAAGTTACAATATACTTTCATTGAATAAAAACAATTAAATGACGTAATGTTGACAAATAACAACGTCTACGTTGTCCTACGAGAAGCTACGCTGTGCTACGCCATTCTACGTCGCCGCTCGCGCTGTTACGTTGCTCTTTATTATTATTAGCTGTCCCTAGTCTTTGAGTTTATCGCTAACAGACAGACAGACGCGACTCAGTACTTTATTTTATAACATTGTTAGGTAGCCATATGACTCTACCCACACTACGACAGGTATCAGTCTTTCTACACTTGTATTATTTTAAATGATTTTGTATTAAGCTTTTCCTATGTTTTTGACCTCACCATAGAGCAGTCACTCAGCAAGCTACGTACCATTACAGTAAACAACACGGGCTAGCAAATACAAAACAGGTATTTATAAAATCTATTGCTGCCTCGCAGTGACCTAGCTAGCCAGCACTAGCGCGATAGAGACAACTGCAGCACGATCAGAAATTACCTATTAAAAGTACAAGAAATCGACGTTTAGCAGACACCTGTTTCCTACTCATAAACTAAACCGATTTAATTACTTTTTTCATTATAAAATAAAAGAACTTGAACTATGTTCCTATGCTTTGATTTTATTACAAAATGTACTCCAATTTGTTTCCTGGATGTGTGAACACAGCTGAAAATCTGGCCATATTTTTTTAGGTTTTTAAATATCTATATCTCTTTTTATAATTAATTTAATAAAAAAATGAAATGATAGGGACGTAATAATAGTATACATCCATTCCATAGATATTCAGGAAAAATTGCTACTTATCCATTCCATAGATATTCAGGAAAAATTACTTCTCATCCATTCCATAGATATTCAGGAAAAATTGTCTCAATCCAGGGAGGAAACAGGGGTCGCGTAAACCTCTGTTTTGGCCTTACTCTCCAAACTGATTCGATTTTGATTCAGATTCGACCGTGCCGCGTACTCCCGAAAAAATGATGTTTGTTTATTTTGATTCTCAGTCGATTGATATGGTCGGGAGTACAGAAAGTTACGATTTAACGATTTTCCTTATCCTGTTTAGTTTCAAAGTAATCCGCCAAATAAAATACCAAAAACCGTTGAGATGGAACTGATTCGGTTCTTGATTGTGTCGCCTGCTTTATGGAAACGTGACAGTTGTGTTTCCTCTTAACAAACTATTTAGCCTATTAACGCAGCGGATGCACTAGAAGCTCCCAAATGAGAGAAAACCCCAATTTTGTGGTCCGCTCCTATTGATCTAAGCATGATGCCATATAGCCTATAGCCTTCCTCGATAAATGGGCTATCAAATACAAAAATCGGACCAGGGCGGCGATTCTCAGGCCTCGAACTTAGTTCCGAATATGAGTATATCCCGCTCGCACACGCGGTAAATCTCATTTGCATGAGATTTGCGGGACAGACCGATAGTAAAAACTAAGTTCGAGGCCTGAGAAATAGGGCCCAGTAATTCTTGCGATTGGTGCGTTCAACTAAACAAACAAACAAACTATTTATATTTCAAACATTACTTTAGATGTTACGTGATTCTACGTCGTTTTACTATACCTGTATTTAATTATTGTGGTATTCTAGTTATACTGGAGTAAGTTTCCATGTAACAATTAGGTACATTAATGCAATAGCGATAACTGCATTTTTCTAGAATTTCTAATACGACTCGTTTGTGTTATAAAATCTAGAAAAATCTAGAAATCACTAGGTATGAATTACTTTTTAAATACTGATACTACATACTTATCTATGTATTAATACGCAAAGCAAAAACTTTGGATCCTTTTTACAAGTGTTGTCTAGACGGAAGAGTAAGAAATTTCCCCCACTTATAGTTTGTTTAGAGGAGAAAAACAAAGTGCTATTTTTATTTAAATCGCGCTTAGAAATACATATATGTAATATTAAAAAAACAACACAACTCACACCGTCATATGTTGTATAATAACATTGACGCATTTGTCAATCTTTCTTTCACATTCCATAGAAAACATTTACATATTTTATTGCTTATCTAAGATGTCTCCAGGAGATAACGCTTAAAAAACACTCATTAATATAATAAGAATTGTGGTTGAACATCGACCACAGTTTGGTATTAGACTTACGCGTTTAGGTTTTCCGTCCAGACCTGTAAATATACAACATGAAACATATAATTATCCTCAATAATACAAAGTAGGTATGCACATAAAAAGCCACGTGTTTTATATATAAAAAGTAGACGCAAGCATTTTTGCAAGTTACGAGATGTTTCCCGCGACTTATACATCAAAGGCAGTAACCGTACATTTTGATATGATAAAAAGCCGCCAATATGTTAGTCCGAAGTGTAAGCTTACCGTTACTAAATTTCATCAAAATCTATTCTGTAGTTTTGGCGTGAAATATATTCATTTTTACTAACTTTCTCATTTACAGTACTAGTTTACTAGAATACTTCTCCTTATTTTCTTCTGATTAACTTTGTTGTGGGTCCCAAGACAGATTTAGCTTGTCCCTCGGGCACCTCTGGATGAACCCTTTGATATACTTACTTAAGACATACTTTTATAAGAATAAGAATATTTTTATTGTATCATACAGCTTCTGTTAACAATATTAATAATAAAAAACAGCACAAAATGATAGCTAATAGAAGTACATATTATGTTTTTTTTACTTATGTTACCTAGTAAAATATTTAAAATTAACTGCATGTTAGCAGGGATGTTAGGTAGCTCCGTAACCGTAACCGAAACTATCGGATATCCGATATAAAAAAATATTCGTAACCGAATCCGAAATAAAAGTTTTCTACTATCAAAAGTAACCAAAAATTAATATCCGTAACCGAAATTATCCGAAACAAGCGGATAATCCGAAATAATTTCATATCCATTTCATCCCTGCTTGTTAGTTATATTTAAAGAGTTGATGATCCCAGGATCATATCAAAGGGTTTGTCGTGGTTGGTTACCGCTGTTGATCCTGGCTCACATGAGTCACAGTGGTGGGAATGTGTGGTGGGCCAATGCCCGTTAAAAATTACAGAACTAGTAGGGTAGTATATAGGGTAGTGTATGTATCCGATTGTGAGACATGTGTGCTCAGTCACGTGTTACACGTCGTAAAATCTTATGTGACCTGCGCCATTAGCGTATTAGAAATTACGTTAGATAATTATTAATTTTTAATCATATTTTATTTATTTATTTTTATTTTATTTTATTAGGAAAACTTACAGCATATGGAACATTACAATAAAGTTACATATTAACAAACTTAATGCCAATAACAAGTTTCCACTAGTAGGAAAACAAATTAAATTAACTGAAGCACGTCATGCTAAGCATCTCACAATAGAACTACATACTAACACTATCTATACAAAACTAGAACTTAAATCTATAGTAATAAAAACTAACATAATGCATGCTCAAAACCACAAGAAAATGATTATATCGATTAAGTATAGAGTCCAGTAATTAATGAAGACGGACTCACCACGGCTCATTAATATGCTTTGTAATTAAAATATAATATAGGTAGGTATATATATATAAGGGGTAAAAATTTTAATGGGAATTTTTTTTGTTAGATAGACCTATATTATTTTTTTATATATCTAGCAAAAAATATATTCCCACTTAAATTCATATATCTCATGGTCTTAAATAATTGCCGATATCGTGAGTTCAATCATTCAATGTAATAAGTACAATATTTCGTTCTTTATCATCCCTTTCCTATACTGTCAGGACAGGAACTATGTGCGAATCAATGGTACTTAAGCAAAATGTTAAAGATGAAAAATACTAAGCATTTAGCAAAATATTTGTACCTTTTCTATATTATACTTTTTACACGAAAAACGAGTTTAGTCTGTACGATATAAAGTAGTATAATCTATACATATAATAAATCTGTAGAGGGGTCATGTCTGTACATTAAGAATATTTAAGTGAAAATTAAAAAAAGGGGGTCTATAAAAGCCACAGAACCTAAAAATAACATTTTTGAAAAAAATGTCTGTCTGTCTGTCTGTCTGTCTGTCTGTCTGTCTGTCTGTCCGTATGGGAATGTTTGTCGTCGCATCACGCTAAAACCACTGTATGGAATGAAATGAAATTTGGCAGGCAGGTAGCTTATAACCTGAAGAGCATTATTGGAAATTATTATCCCGAAAAACGAAAGGGTTCCCGTGGGATCTTCAAAAAGTTGTAGCTACCTATTTGACGGTATTACAGCCAAACTACTCAACATATTTAAATGAAATTTGGCAGGCAGGTAGCTTATGACCTGAAGAGCATTATTAGAAACTAGCTGTGCCCGCGACTTCGTACGCGTGGAAAAGTCATTTAGGGCAGTATTTTTTAAATATATTTTATGTTTGGGTAGGTATTTAAAAAACTAATTTATAGTAAAATGCTTATTTATACACGGTATTAGAAGTGCATAGGCAAAATAAGTAGGCCGATGAAGTTTACCGTCAAATAATGACTCAGGACATAGAATTGACCCCAATTTAGGTGTACTATATCATAGATAGTTAGACATAACTGTTCAGCATCAAAAGTGCACAGAACTCTCACATGACTGCAAACAAATGGCGCAATCGCTAAGGACTTTCGCTAATACTTGCTTCGGAAGCATCATCTCAATGATCCCTATCCAGTAAGTCACGTGCCCGGCAATATTATTTGGATGCACCGTTAATCCCTACTAATTACTAAATTATACACATAAACGTTGTGGATATCTGAACAAAACAATAAATGATAGGTAGTTTTCAATCTATGAGCTAGACAATAAAACTCCTTGATAACCGAAATTAATATCTTAAGAAAAATTGTATTGAAATGAAAATGTGCGCACCCAACTTTATTCAATTAACAATAAAGTAGGTATATCAATTCGGGTTTCGCACCAAAATGCATATTAAGTTTCTTTGCCCAAAGAATATAGGCGTATTTTGGTATATTATGGTGTAAACAGCAATTATTACGTGTATGAAATGCTTAAAAGTGGCTAACGTATTTAATTTGATAAGGATTATTATTGCATTTTTCTAATAATTAGCATCTCAAAATAGTTACCACATTATTTGTGACCATTTTACAGGTAAAAATAGTAGCGACATACGCCGTACAGATAGGTATACATTTACCACAATTATTACTGGGGGCACATTTTGCGGCTGTGCGTGGTCTAATTCAAACTACCGGTACCTACTGCCTGTTATTTAGATTAAGATGACTTAGGTACATTTTAATAGCATTTTTAACCAAGCTGTGTATTCGATAACTCGGGTTTCACGTGATTTTAATGTCATTAAATTGGTTGAAAATTATCACGTACCTAATTCATGCGTAATGTTTTGTGTGCGTAATTGTAATTTCAGTACTAATTATTTGTAATAAATTATTTAATAAAAAATAATAGTTTAAAAAAATATAATATTATGCGTGGGGTCCCTACTACCTAAGTACCTACCATGCCGGCTCGGACGCGAGACACGTCGCAACTCGCAACTCACACGATGCCCGGCGACCGGTCGAATCACGGCGAAACGATTTTAATTTTGCTATATCTCCTAAAGTATTCATTACATTTGCATGCTTTGAAGGGCAAATATAGTCTTCATGAAATGCTTAATCTAACTAACGTATTTAAAATGATAAGAATTAATACTGTGATGGTATAAATATTTTTTCTAATAACCGCTTTATTGCCCGTTTTTTGATCCTGTTAGTTATTAAGTAAATCCTAAGAGATGGAAATATAATGTCACCGACTTTTTTTTATTATTAAAAAGGAATAATTTATTCATATATGTTTTTTGAGTAACATAAACCGTTTTTGCAGCGCACGCAACGAAAGTCCTCAAATTTGAGTAATTTTCCCCGTTTTTGAAACATTTCTCACTGACGCTTCGCTCCTTATATTGGTCGCAGCGTAATATTTTATAGCCTAAAGCCTTCCTCTATAAATGGACTAACCAACAAAAAAAGAATTTTACAAATCGGACCAGTGGTTCTTGAGATTAGCGCGTTTAAACAAAAAAACAAACTCTTCCGCTTTATAATATTAAAAGTATATAGATAGATAATATAGTTACCTATTATTATAAGTATAGATAACTCGAGTGCCCCATCAAGGTTACTACGGTACGTTATAATAATAATAATTACACAGGTAGTGTCACAAATCTTCATAAAAGTATAAAAACCCCATCTATCATGTAATAGTACCTATTAGAATTGTTGAAGTCGTTTCACGATAACCTAATAGATGGCACTTTCAATTTGAAATAAACAATTGACCTTGACTTATTTTGAGGAATTGATACACTTATAAATGCCATCAAGCGGCCAGTGCTATAACTAACAATTGAGGAACGCTCTTATGTATGGGCTTTGCAAGTCTTATGTAATTGGTCTATGTTATAGGTATAGATACAGTTAATTAAGTTGATTTTATACAATAAATGATAATTTATTTCAATTTGTGAACTGTGAAGCAAGTTCAAAAATACGATTTTTATATTATTATGACACTGTGGAAACACTCTTCTCAGAAAAAAAAATCTGTTAGGTACTTATTTCAAGTTCTAATCTACTTTAGTGCCACATTCTATTGCTTCGCGTCACTGTGTAAGCGATCCCCCCGCGCCCCCCGCATGAACCGTTCGTCCGCAGCCCGCGCGCGCGAAATTCCTCCGACTTGCTTCCAATTTATCGTCACTGCTCGGCTCCTATGTATCGTAGCGTTATGTTATATAGCCTATAACCTGCCCAGGAATATGGGCTACAATCGTACCAAGTTTGGTTAAAATCCCTTCAGTAGTTTTTGTTCCTATCGCGCACATACAGACAGACAGACAGACAGACAGACAGACAAAAATTTTACTAATTGCATTTTTGGCATCAGTATCGATCGCCAATCATCCTCCAATATGTATTTTGAAAAAATATTCAATGTACAGAATTGACCTCTCTACAGTTTTATTATAAGTATAGAAGATCATTATCCCGAAAAACGAAAGGGTTCCCGTGGGATCTTCAAAAAATTGTAGCTACCTATTTGACGGTATTTCCGCCAAACTACTCAACGTATTTAAATGAAATTTGGCAGGCAGGTAGCTTACGACTTGAAGAGCATTATTGGAAATTATTATCCCGAAAAACGAAAGGGTTCCCGTGGGATCTTCAAAAAATTGTAGCTACCTATTTGACGGTATTTCAGCCAAACTACTCAACGTATTTAAATGAAATTTGGCAGGCAGGTACCTTATGATCTGAAGAGCATTATTGGAAATTGTTATCCCGAAAAACGAAAGTGTTCCCGTGGGATCTTCAAAAAATTGTAGCAACCTATTTGACGGTATTTCAGCCATACTACTGAACGTATTTAAATGCAATTTGGCAGGCAGGTAGCTTATAATCTGAAGAGCATTACTGGAAATTGTTATCCCGAAAAACGAAAGGGTTCCCGTGGGATCTTCAAAAAATTTTAGCAACCTATTTGAAAGTATTTCAGCCAAACTACTCAACGTATTTAAGTGAAATTTGGCAGGCAGGTAGCTTATGATCTGAAAAGCATTACTGGAAATTATTATCCCGAAAAACGAAAGGGTCCCCGTGGGATCTTCAAAAAATTTTAGCTACCTATTTAAAAGTATTTCAGCCAAACTACTCAACGTATTTAAATGAAATTTGTCAGGCAGGTAGCTTATGATCTGAAAAACATTACTGGAAATTATTATCCCGAAAAACGAAAGGGTTCCCGTGGGATCTTTAAAAACTTGTAGCTACCTATTTGACGGTATTTCAGCCAAACTACTTAACGTATTTAAATGAAATTTGTCAGGCAGGTAGCTTATGTCCTGAAGAGCATTAGTGGAAATTATTATCCCGAAAAACGAAAGGGTTCCCGTGGGATCTTCAAAAAATTGTAGCTACCTATTTGACGGTATTTCAGCCAAACTACTCAACGTATTTGAATGAAATTCGGCAGGCAGGTAGCTTATGACCTGAAGAGCATTATTGGAAATTGTTATCCCGTAAAACGAAAGGGTTCCCGTGGAATCTTCAAAAAATTGTAGCTACCTATTTGACGGTATTTCAGCCAAAATACTCAACGTATTTAAATGAAACTTGGCACAAAGGTAGATTGTAACATAAAATAACCAACATAATATTTTTAACCGACTTACAAAAAGGGAGGAGGTTTCTCAATTCGTAAATATATGTTTGTTTTTTTTTGTTTCTTCGCGGATATCTTCATCGTTTCTGAAACGATTTTAATTTTTTTTTATGTTGTGTAGGGTATAATTTAAATTTGATCCCATTGTCACCAAATGGTGACCTGATGATGGGATCAGTGAAGAATCGAAGGAAATCCTCAAAATTTATGTGGAATAATATATTGATTTTGATTTTTTCTGAAGTAGTCTAAGCATATGTTACCAAACAGTTAGGTTTTGCACCATATCCTGGATCTATAATATCAAAACATTTCGCGTTTCCGTAAACTATATATATATATATATATATATATATATATATATATATATATATATATGGGATCTATATATATATATATATATATATATATATATATATATATATATATATATATATATATATATATATATATATATATATATATATATATATATATATATATATATATATATATATATATATATATATATATATATATATATATATGTATATATATATATATATATATATATATATATATATATATAATATATATTGAAAAATTTCGGCGGTAGACTTTTCCTCTTTCTACTATTTTTTTTTATCTAATCGTTTTTGTTTTTCATTTTCTGTCCTCAAATAATCGTCGTCTGATCATTCGAGAATTATCCCTACTCAGTCTATACCCATCACAAAAAATCTGAAAATTAAATAATTTTAAACAAAAAAAAACCACTTCAAAAGGTAAACTAAAAGGAACAATTAAATTTACTTCGCACAAAGTAATCCTTATTTTCCAGTACAAGTGAAAATAATTATTACTTTGTGCGAAGTAATTTATTATTATACTAAGGTTTTGCAAATACGATTAATAAAGTATAGGCGTAGGATAGTTTGTTTTCAAGATATGAATGATATGTCATAGGTACATTTAAATTAGAAAAGTTATGTCAATAAAAGTAAGATTTATGTTTTTCATGATATTTTTATTTATTAGTTTTTATGCTAGGTACGGTTTTTTCTTTCTTTTGGACTTTTGTTATTTTGTCGTCTAAAGGAAGTTAGTACTTTAACCGTAAAGTCCCAAAGTAGGCTACATGTTTGTTAGCGTAGGTAATTAATAAATAAAAAACCGGGCAAGTCCGAGTTGGAATTGCGCACCGAGAGTAGACTTTTAAAAAATTTGGCGCTCGGCGCCAGCAGTGCAGCGTCGGTGTCAAAACGATCATCGTCTGCAGTCGCTGCGGCGTAAAGTCCATACAAATCTCAGTACAGAGATCTTCGCCGCGTATAATATGAGCGTACTATCAAGTTGTCCCGTTCGCATAAAAGAAAAAAAAAATATTATACATACAGACGAATTGAGAACCTCCTCCTTTTTTTGAAGTCGGTTAATAATACACGGTCATTTTTCGAGCTGGTAGTAGGAATTTTTAGCATTTTCATAGTAAAAATACCTCAAAACATTCACGACAAAAACGGCCAATATTTGACAGTAAACTATTATTATTACTCCATCGGCCTACTTCTTTTGGCTATGCACGTCTAATACCGTGTATAAAGAAGCATTACTATAAATTAGTGATTTTAAATATCCAAACGACAGTGTTCATAAACTAAAAATGTATTTGAACTGCTGCCCTAATTCACTTTTCCACGCGTACGAAGTCGCGGGCACAGCTAGTAGTAAGTAAAGTCGTAGTACAAGTAGGTTGTAAGTTAAGTTGTTTTATTTTCCTTTAATTCAATGCAAAATTAAGCTCTTGGGAAATATTGTAATACTTTTATAACAGACTAGCTGACCCGTGCCCACTTCGTTGAGCATTGTTGAGTTGAGCAGCAAGAGTTTGTGATGAACCGTTTAAACCTTCCCTGGACTTCCACGAATATTTCAAGACTAAAAATACCCGAATCCAGCCGTTCTCGATTTTAAAGAATAACGAACAGCAATTCATTTTTATATAGAAGAAGAAGATATATAATTATGTAACCTAAACATACGTATGTTTTGTATTCATTATATAATTTTGATTAAAATTACGATTACTAACAAATAAATATTTTGCATTTAATTTTATTTTATTGAGGCTTTGACGTCATTGAGAAATCCCATGTTTTTATTGTATCACGAGACCAATTTGATATGCTTCACTTATTTTGTTGTTTTGATACATTTTAAGTACATAACGGGATAATGTTTGTTATGATTTTGGGAAAAGACATTTTGAACGAAATTGATTAATCATTAAATATAATATAATTTAAGATTAAAGTCATACCTAGAATAAATATTTATATTATTAATATCTGATTGATGTTGTATGTGTGTGTGTGTGTTCATTCGTTCGTTTATAGATCTAAATAAGAGAAATGTAGAGTTTTGACATTGGTAAAGTTATAACGATTATCTACCATAAGAACATAATACATATGAGGAAGGACAGTTCACACGACACACCTTTTTCTCTAACTGTAGGTCGACAATATGATCTTCTACAAGTGAATGCCAAGTGTGTTGTCGTATTTTTCATACTTTTCTATGTTGTTATGAATACGTAGCTATCAAATGTACCTGCTAACCCCACTGGTTAGATTTTGAACAATAAGCACGCAAGCCTCGTGGCTGCAGGAATACCCGCAGCATTGGAAAGTTAACCCACTGAACTACCAAGAGAATGGATAAACATACAAATACAATATGTTTTTATCGATATACTAGCTGACCCGTGCCCACTTTGTTGAGCATACAAACCGTTTAAACCTTCCCTGGACTTCCACGAATATTTCAAAACCAAAAATAGCCGAATCGGTTCAGCCATACTTGAGTTTTAGCGAGACTAACGAACAGCAATTCATTTTTAAATATAAGACTAACTGACCCGTGCCCACTTCGTTGAGCATAGAAATCATTTGAACCTTCCCTGGACCTCCACGAATATTTCAAGACTAAAAATAGTCGAATCAGATTTGCCGTTGTTGAGTTTTAGCGAGACTAACGAACAGTAATTGATTTTTATATAATAAGAATAAGATAGAAGATAAACAAACTAGCTATTGCTCGCGGCTAAAGTGCGGAAAGGTTTTTTGAATAAAAGGGGGTGTGGACGGACGGATTTTTAACCCCCGAAGCAAAAACGACGGGGTGTTACAAGTTCGAGGTGTCTGTGTAAACGTGTAATGTATCTTTCTGTGGCATCGTAGCTCCCAAACGGATGATCCGATTTTAATGCGGTTTTTTTTATTGAAAGGTATATCTGTCGAGAGTGATTTTAGCTATGTTTGGTGGAAATCGGTTCAGGTCTTCAAGGTCATTTGTTAGGTGTGATAGGAATGTTACACGCTAAGTCGGGTTATAAATTTAGTTTTATATTGTGACTAGCTGTGCCCGCGACTTCGTACGCGTGGAAAAGTGATTTAGGGCACTTTAGTATTTTTAATATATTTTTAGTTTATTGGCGCAACCGCTGACAACTTTCGCTAATTTAATAGTTACTTCCCAGTGTATCCCAGTGTTGATCCCTATCCAGCAAGTCACGTACCCGGCAAGCCTCTTGGTATGCAGGGTATAATAATAATATAGTACCAACCTTTCGGAGCTCGGCAAAAGAAGTAGGTCTTCGAACAATATGTAGAAGTCAGCAAAGGTATTCGAAGTTAGGATTCCAATGCACCGTATAGACCCAGCCAATTTTTCACGTTAATTTAGTAAAAATCTTCGATGTCCGTCTGTCTGTCTGTCTGGGTGTCAAAACTTTAATACGTGTAGGTATCGAGCTAAAAATAAAAATCATATTAAATACTCAGGATCTTCTGTCCCTTCTGGCTGTGAAAAAAACAGACTTCTTAGCCACATCTACCCAAAGATTCAGCCGTTTATGTTGCTAATTTTCGTAATTTTCGACACTCCAAAGGGAACCGAAACCTAAAGGTTACTTCCCGGGAACTCAGAATTTGATATGAAGCAACGTCATAGTGCCGACATAGGATAAATTGCGAAACCATTAAAATATTTTAATTATTTTTTTGAACTTACTACCGTTTTTGTCATTAATGTTTTGAGGTATTAAATTGAAACTTATATTGCAATTACTAAGGTATTTAAAACGAAACGCCCAGCCCCGTCGAGGATCCAGCAGGCTTACTCTAGACAAAACCAAGAATCGAATCAGCTCGATCTCAAAGGTTTTTGGTGTTTTATTTGATAGATTACTTTGGAACTAATTAGGATAAAGAAAACCGTTAGAAATAAACAAACGTCAATTTATTCGGGAGTACGCGGCACGATCGAATCTGAATCAAAATCGAATCAGTTTGGAGAGTTAGGCCGATCGGTTTTAGTAGCGTTTTTTTATTAACCTACCGTAAGTATAATAATAATAATATAAATAAATGAAATTTAGTTTTAAAGAAAATATAAAATAAAAATAAAAAAATAATTTGAATGGTTAAACAAACGTCCAGCAATTTTTTTTAACTGTCGTAAGTTTTTTATTTATGAACCGATTGAGATGAATTAATAAATATTAAGTCAAGATTGCTACATTATAACATGATTGAACCACATCTAAATCGGATAAGCCGTTTCTGAGATTAGCGTGCACAAATGCACCGACAAACAGACAAAAATTCAAAAAATTATTGTTTTGGGTAGGTACTATTGCATAAATAAAAGTCTCCTATAATAACACAGGCACAGTTAGCACAGTTAGCAGCTGTGCGTGGTTAAATTCAAATTACCGGTACTGCCTGTTAGCACATTTTAATAGTATTTTTTACCCAGCAGTGGGGTGGAGTTCCTTTGGTTGACCTTCGCCAAAATTCCTACCTACCAGCATCTGATACCTACACTACACCAGCCCGGCTCGGACGTAAGACGTAGCAGCCGGCGGCGCCCGGTCGAATCACGGCGAAACGATTTTAATTTTGCTATATTTCCTAAACTATTCATTATATTTGCATGGTATAAAGGGTAAATATAGTCTTCATGGAATGCTTAAGCCAACTAACGTATTAACACGTTCAGTGCGTTACCCTGCTGCCCTTACTTTTCAAAAAGTGCTGCATCAGGCTGTTTAGGCCTGTTGCTAAACTCTGTCAAAGTGCGTTATCGGGTTCAAACGACCTGTTCCGCATTTCCTTTTTAAATGTAAAAAGCATATGATATTTTTGGATAAAACATTGAATTCATGCTTGAAACATATTTATATTGAGTTACTCTATACTAAACTAGAATAGTCCTAGAATTTAGCTTTTACAACATATATAAAAAATTAAAACAATTTGTAGGGTCTTAGACACCTGATATCAGCACAGAAGGGTAACTATGTCGATAAATTACTAGTGTTGAGAGTAAAAATATCGATATAAAAAAATATATATTTTAGTTACATTTTATTTTGAACTAAGTATCTAGTTTTTTTTTTGTTTTATATTAGTTTCAAAAGAAGAATGAGCTTCATTGTAACATGCTCGGCAGTAAGTTTCAGAACACTTAATAACAATAGGTCATGAGTTTTTTTAACTTTTTTTGGCCGCCCGTTTAGCTACTTAAAGTTTGTCTTAGCATAATGTCACACCCTACGCAATTTTTCTTATCTGCTTTTTCTAAGCTATGCCCATTATTATTTTTTGTTTCCATCGTCATCAAAGGTTGATTGAGTGTCAGCATCTATTCTATCTGTAAAAGGGATGTTTGTAAATTTGTCTATGATATTGTCTATGAAATCAAGCTTAGTCATTTTTATCTCATTATTCATATCTAACTATCCATGCATTAACCGAAGTGGTCCCGAATAACATCTCCATCATTACTTTTCTATACCATTTAAGTCCAATTTTTAGAGTAGTATAGAAAGAGGACAAACCGCTATGACGTAATTAGTAATAGGACATCACTAGTGTAATGTCCTGCAATTCAAGTGCGGTTATCGGGTCATCGGGTATCGGGTCTTTAACATCTGATGTACGCACCTAAGGGATATCATTTCCTTTCAGGCCGTATCAGGTTTTAACGACCTGATGCGTTTTTATTGGTTCTATGTCTACTATTTAAAAATACAACACCAATGTATATATTTATCACTTTCGTATTGCAAAAAATCCTATATTTATTTAACCCGTCCCGTGAGATAGCAATAGATTCAAAGGCCCGCACAGTAGGACAGTTACGCATCGGGCATTTTCAACCCGATACCGCACCGAACGTGTTAAAATGATAAGGATTAATACCATGATGGTATAAATAGCTTTCCAAAACCGCTTGATTGCCCGTTCTTTTAGTTTATCGCGAAAGGCATTCTTTTAATTACAGTTAGGTAATTAAGTTGATTTTATACAATAAATGATAATTTATTTCAATTTGTAAGCAAGTTCAAAAATACAATTTTTATATTATTATGACACTGTGAAAACACTGTTTTCCCAGAAAAAAAATCCTGATAGTTAGGTACTTATTTGATGTTCTAATCTACTTTAGTGCCACGTTCTATTGCTTCGCGTCACTGTGTAAGCGATCCCCCCGCGCCCCCCGCACGAACCGTTCGACCGCAGGCCGCGCGCGCGAAATTCATCCGACTTGATTCAAATTTATCGTCACTGCTCGGCTCCTATGTATCGTAGCGTTATGTTATATACCCTATAACCTGCCCAGGAATATGGGCTACAATCGTACCAAGTTTGGTTAAAATCCCTTCAGTAGTTTTTGTTCCTATCGCGCACATACAGACAGACAGACAGACAGACAGACAAAAATTTTACTAATTACATTTTTGGCATCAGTATCGATCGCCAATCATCCTCCAATATGTATTTTGAAAAAATATTCAATGTACAGAATTGACCTCTCTACAGTTTTATTATAAGTATATAGATTACAGACCTCACATAGCGTAATTTTTTTATATACTTAGCTTAGGTATTATGATTAAAATTTTCTGCAAAATGCAACCCTAAACCAATCATCTAAATCCGTTCAGTAGATTTTGCGTGAAAGAAACACATACACTTCCACGGACTGAATTGTTTTCTTGCTGTGCATATTTTTCTACAATATGGGCAGACTTTTAAATCGTCAGAATATAATATGTGACTGGCATTTCTTTTAGACAAAATATGTCGTCACATAATTATTCCTCAGGCAAAAGTAATGTGAAGATTAAAAAATCAATTCAACGTCGAAGTTTTATCTTTTATCTGCTTAAATAACAATATTAACCACAAACTAAGCCCCGATTTCACCAACCCATGTTAGTGTTAACGGCGTGTTAAATTATCATGCCTTCTCATTCATTAATAGGAATTACGAGAGGAACAACATGATATTTAACGTATGATTAACTTTAACATTGCTTGAAATTTGGTATAAAATACTTGTACGTGTACTAAATAGTGCGTGTTTCAGCACTAACGGCCGAATACTGAAACGTTAATCAAATATAGCAATCAGCTGAATAGCGCTTAACTGTAAGCAACACTCACATTTAATTGGCATTCACAAACGCTACTCAACCAAGTTCTGGGTACACTCAGCTAAGTGGACCTGTAAGTAGCTGTTAAATATTTACGCCATGGCAACATTCACATTATCTCGTTTTACGCAACATCGTCTAATTGTTTATTATTTACTGCCTTACACAGTTAAGCCAAAACAGTAAAAAATCATATATATTTTTATTTTTACTCATCAATATATTTAATTAATTAGGTTTTAATCAATTAAACCACAAATTTTTGGCAAATAAAATAAAAATATGGAAAACCTAATGTAAAAACCAGCAACGACATTGTCTTAGAATGGAACACTTTTGACAAGTGAGTGATACTGCTGAGCCCGCGATTTTCAACAAATTTAAAACATTTTTCAAAGAAATTTCCAATTTTATTATGGGGGAAAAAAAGAAACGTGGATCTAATTATACAGTGGCGGAAAAGAATATACTGCTGGTTAGTATTAGTAAAAATGTGAGTATATAACAGTATTTTGATTAGTAACAAACTTGTTTTTGATTATATAAACAAACTTTTCTAGATATCAACACCTAATAGAGATTAAAGAAACAAATTCTAGTATGATTTTAAAGAAGCGAGAGGCTTGGGTAATGTTTGCAAGCAATATAATGCTGTTGCTGCTAGTGGGTTCCGGACATGGCTGCACCTCTATGAGAACCTCAAACAGCGGTCTAAAAAGAACATAGCTAAAGGAAATGTAATAATTCCCATGACAATACATAATACTATCACATACACATAACAATTTATGTTATGTGTATTGTGTACATATAGTTCTATTTTGTATCTCTAAAATCACATTTATATACTTTCAGCACCTTCAGTTTTATGGAAAAACAAATAATATTAAAGAAATTCTAACTAAAGCTTCAGTAGATAAGGTTGGTAATTTATGTAAATGTACCAGTGTAAAAAAAGATTTTAAGCACTACCTACTTACATAAATTTAACAAGATAATTTGTGTTTTACAATGGTGGGTCTTACCAAAGCACACTTATACAGACAATAATAGCATTGAACAGACTGGGGCATCTCCTGATATATTATACGAAAGTATTGAGATTGGTAAACAATTCTATAATTTTAATTTTCATTATTGAAAAGTATCATACATGCATTAATTTATATTTCGTTTTGATTTTAGATTATGAAGATAGTAGGATAGTAACATACAACATTACCATGCCAGGAAGAAGAGGTTCATGCACTGTTATATCCAACCAAACTAATTATATTTTAGTTACATAATATTATGTATTGACATAAACATTTAATGCTTTTTAATGAATTGAAACCAATGACTATTTTAACTAGTTTCTTACGCCGGTTCTTCTCGCCGGCTAACCTATTTGGAAATAAAAGATTTTTCATTTTCATTTTTTTCATTTGCAATTATTAAATATATTATTGCATGGTAGCGGTGTAAATTATAATTTATTTATTTCCATGTCTGGAACCTTTTTAAGTAGTTTGCATACTTGCAGAACCAAATTTTTGTGGTGTGAGGGGGTGTCTGTAAGCATTATTTATTTGTAATTAATAAATATTTTTCTCAGAACAAGTAAAACCTAAATTTATGGTATCAAACAACATTAAATATCAATATTTTAAAGCAAAACTACATAATGCAAAAATTTTAAAAAAGTATTTAATAAACAAGAATAATATGGAAATAAACAAAAGATTGAGATTACATAAGATGCAATCTTCTAAGAAAAAATAATGTGTAGTTATTATTTTGTATGAATTTTGATATGATGATTATATTGAGCTTAAAAAATAGGTCAGTACCTATTTGTTAAGCTCAAATTATTTTGTTAAGTTGTTGATATTTGTTAAAAATATATTTTATAACAAGGATTTCTAAATAAATATTCTGTTTAAATTGTAAAATGTGTATTAATTAGCATAGATCTCACAACAAATTTTTGATTAACATTTAAGCCAAATGGGTTGTGGTTCCTCCTCTTCAACATTCTGAAGTGTCGGTTCTTCTATATAAAACATCCTGTCTGGATAAAGCTATATTGTGTAGCACTGCACATGCCACTATGATAGGAGGAATATTGTTTATTTTAAGTCCTAGACCATTCTGCAAACAGCAAAACCTCCTTTTCAACACAACAAAACGCCGTTCAACTGGATTTTTTGTGCTTATTTGTGAACGGCTATATGGTGCTTCTGCAGATATTGTCAAAATCACCTCTTTCTAGCTGAGCACACAATGGTGATTCATTAAATATAGTACAGTCATGTACTGATCCAGGCCATCTTGTGACTACATTTCTGATCCAGTTCTGAATCACACATCATTTGGACATTTACAGAAAAGTAGCCTTTTCTATTTTTATACAGTTCAGATTGATCTCCCCCTAAAACAAGCATAACATAAATTAAATATTAATTGAAATCAGATTTTGATTATTGATTTAGAGAAATATATATATAACATACAGACCTGGATAATTAATTTTCATATGGTTGCAGTCTATAGCCCCTACAACTCTGGGGAAGTTTGCAATACTATAAAAATCATTGCCAACTTGCAGACATTCTTGGAGTATTGGCATATTTATGTAAATCGACAGCATATTCGCTATTTTAGCCGCACAATACGATGGACAGTAGGCTGTTCGACGTGAAAAATATCGCCTATTACACGTTGATAACTGCTGGTGGCATAAAATCTTAAGGTTATTAATATTTGGTCCACTGGCTGTATTGATCTGTTTCTTCTTGTGCACGGTTTTATCAAGTTCCCGTATCCAGACTCCAAATACAATACTTTTCAATCTTTGGAAACACGGAACCGCACATCATTACGAAGCACGAAACTCCACATCATTATAGATTTTAAATGTATTCAGCTTATCAACATTTCGGCGACTCACGGACGGTCTTTCATGATCAGAAAGAGAAGATATCGACGATAAAGACATATTTTATCTATTTACAAACACTTTTTAAACCTTAATTAAAGATGTAAGAGACCTCTTGACCACTCTTAAATACAAGCGACGCTCAAGTCAGTTTTGACAGCTAATTACGGTTGAGTGACGTTCCAGTATACGATTTTTTCACTGAGTAACGCTCATGCGGAGTTTAAGTGTAACTTATTTCATGGTTCACTTAAATCTAAATGTCGCTTAAAATTTACGTTTGAGTATACGAATTTTCTATGTAAGTGGTACTCAAAAATTTAAACAACACTTAAATATTTGAGTTGCGTTTCAGTATTCGGCCGTAAGTATTTTATACCAAATTTCTCTTCTTCTTATTATCTTCTCATCACTATGTTATGTAATCTGAATGCTATTTATACATTGACATGACAATACAAGTAGATTTGCGTGGAGAATAGAAATAAAAGAAAATTACAAAACAATTAAATATTATTACAACATACTCATTACTTACAAAGTAAGCAACAAGCATTATGTTTTTATAAATGTTATTCGATAATAATTAATAACACCGTTACTTTTTACACAGTTAACAAATAGCAAAAAAGTCAAACAATAGAAACTCATCTATTTGTAGACGGTATCAGATAAACACTTTGACAAACACAAGAAAGGAATGTATACATTAAAAATGGATAACTTCTAGTCGTTTCTCGATGAATTAATTTTTTTGTTCATGTTTACATATTAGGTATAACCTATATTTGTAGAGCGACGGAGATGGTGTCATTGATACCTTTATACACCAATTACTGCCTCGTCCACGTGAAATAGTGAAATACAACCCCCAATTTTATTGGTGTTTTACCAATAACTCGGTATTGGTGTTCCGCTCCTATAGACTTTGTAGTCTATTTCATGGGCTTGTGCCCACGAACAAAATTAACATGTGAAATAACCCAGCTTGAATAACGCTTAGAAGGCTGTAACTATATCATTAGGTAACTCTGAGCGCTATGCTGTCATGTCTGAGCAGTACAGAGAATACACGAGGAAATGGAATTTTTCAGGTCCAGGTGAGTGAACTACGACTAATTATTTTTTATAGCTTAAATATGATTAAAATAAATGTCGAAAAACGATGTGCCGTACTAAAGTGTTGGTGCCGGATGTTAGTGGAAATGTTTAATTCGCCGGCAATAGTCAGAGTTCCCTCATACATTGTTTTCACTTGATTAGTATGAGGCGAATTTTTCTTCCGTAGCTTTATTTTGATGAAACGTCCAATGATTTCTTGGACGGAACTCTCGATTGTGGTAGCTAACAGAGTTAGCAAGGATTAAATCGAATCGAATCGAGCGTAGGACCGGGATAACGTACCACGCAATTTGTAGGACAATTATGTCTTTTGAATTACATTTATATTAACTAAGTAATAAAAATAAAATCAGCTGGTTACTAACAATTTTAAGATTATTAAGATGACCTCGTTATAGATACAAGTTAGCAAGAGGGAACTCTTTGATCTAACCATATATTTTGTAGGACAAATATTTTTTCGGATAATTTATCTTGAGATTTATCAAAAAAAAAATAATAAATATTTTGGAATCACCAAATCCACAAACTTTATTCTTGCTATCTCTGCTAGCTACTACTACTAAGGTACTCACGAAAAATCAGCTTGATACTAATCAAGTGAAAACAATGTATGGGGGAACCCTGACTATAATTTTATTGTAGAAGCATTATAGATCATTTATTACTGTACGTCATTTGTGTAATCCTTTTTCTATACATATATAGATACTTTATCCATGAATGCCGTACATATTTTCAGCGCAGGGGTCGAAAGCCGGGTCGCGTATATATTACTTCTGCTCTACTTACTACTCAAACGTTCCGCTCAAAAATGACAGCATAGCGCTCAAAGTTTTCTTATGATATAGTTACAGCCTTATAAGCGTTATTCACGTTGGGTCATTTCACAGGTTAATTTTATCTATGGGCTAGTAGTCTACTATTGGTATAAGTGTACCTATAGTAGTGTAAGACAACAGAGGAAGTCTCTCGCACCATAGTTTTAAGTAATAATAAAAATAATATAATTAAACATAATAACTTATGTACACTTACGCTGGTGCATCAAAATATACAAGGAATGGCTAGTAAAGAACTAGAAATTGATCTGTTTTTAAATAATAACAATATAGATATTTTTTGTATAACTGAACATTGGTTAAAAAAAAATGAAATTATATTCAATTTTAGTATGCACCAGCTGGCTAGTTCTTTCTGCAGAGAAAAAGCCATAAGAGGTGGGTCACTTATATTAATTAACAAGAATTTGAAATATAAAGAACGGAAAGACATTGTGAGCCTCTCTACAGAAAGAACAACTGAAATAGCCTGCGTAGAGGTGGGTGACTTTATTATTGTAAGCGTATACAGGCCTCCATTAGGATTATATGATTCATTTGAAAAAAATATGGAAATATTACTAAACAAGGTATGTGCATCTAACAAACAAATACTATTATGTGGCGATTTTAATATAAATATTTTAGAAAGTAATTCTACTACAGTTAGATTCACATCTTTGTTAAAATCATATAACCTAACAAATCTATTTCTGGAACCTACAAGGATCAGTAGCAACTCTGCAACATGCATTGATAATATATTTAGCAACATAGATCCAATTAATAAAGAAATAATCAACATGCTAAGCTCTGATCACTGTGGACAGCAAGCAATTTTTAATATGAACAATAACTGTAAACAAATAAATAAAGACCGAGATACATGTATACCAATAAATGTTAAACGTATTGAGAAGTTTAGAGGTAAAATAATGGCGAACATAGGAAAGTTAGAATACCATAATAGCCCAGATAGGGCATTTGATAAA
The DNA here is from genome assembly GCA_905187575.2 of Celastrina argiolus. Lineage (NCBI taxonomy): Eukaryota > Metazoa > Arthropoda > Insecta > Lepidoptera > Lycaenidae > Celastrina > Celastrina argiolus. The sequence goes on along the minus strand of LR994581.1, from coordinate 8,242,823 downwards.
TTATTTAAATTAATTAAATATCATTTTGACACCATTTTTACCTCTAAGACAGTAAGAATAAACAACAAAAGTAAGTTTAGCGAATGGGCATCAACAGGTATTTTGAAAAGTAGATTCAAGTTGTATGAATTATATAATGAAAGGACATTTAACCAAAGTGAAGACTTTAAAAATTATGTGAGATTATATTCTAAAATATTTAAGCAAGTTTGCTCTGCAGCAAAATGTCTTTACATTAAAAATAAAATTAAAAATTCAAATAATAAAGTTAAAACAACATGGCAAATAATTGCGACTGAAACTGGAAGAGTCACCACTCGCAACTCAGATTTTAAATTAAATGTAGATAATAAAGTAATTAAATCCGACAATGAAGTTGCTACAGTTTTTGAGAAATTCTTTGCTGACATTCCAGTTTCAACAACAAAAAATTTAATTGCCTCTTCTGTTGATGCTGAATTGCTTCTTACAAAAAATGTAAAAAAGTGTGAAGTTGACTTTCGATTTAAAGAAATAGGACCCCAAGACATAATAAAAACTTTCAATTTATTAAATATTAAGAATACTGCAGATTTATGGGGACTATCAACGAAAGTTATTAAATCGATAGTCGATATTATCGCACCTTTCCTGTCAACAATTTTTAATGACTGTATAAAAAGTGGCTCTTTTCCTGATTTAATGAAACATAGTAAAATAATACCTCTTTTTAAGTCTGGTAGTAAGTCGGATCCATCCAATTTCCGGCCTATATCTATTCTACCAACGTTAAGTAAAATATATGAAAAAATTATTCTTAATCAAATGCTAGCACACTTTAATATTAATAATATTTTACATGAGAAACAATTTGGTTTTACAAAGGGACGCTCTACAACAGATGCAGGCGTCGATTTGATAAATTATATTTTTAATGCTTGGGAGGAATCGCGGGATGCTCTTGGAATATTTTGCGATCTCTCCAAGGCATTTGACTGTGTGCAGCATACAACATTAATCAGGAAACTAGACCACTATGGGGTAAAAGGTCCAGCACTTGCCCTCTTGAAATCATACTTATCAAATAGAACTCAGAGGGTTGAGGTAAATGGAAAAAGATCCTTAGGCTCTAGAATAGAGATGGGGGTCCCACAAGGGTCTATTTTAGGACCTTTTCTATTTTTAATTTACATAAATGACCTACCATACCTCATAAATGAAAGACATGGGATAGTATTATTTGCTGATGATACGTCTCTTATTTTTAATATGAAACGGCAAAATATATGCCATGACGAAGTAAATAATGCTCTCTCAATGATAGTACATTGGTTTAGTGTCAATAATCTTTTACTTAATAATAAAAAAACAAAATGTGTAAAATTCACATTGCCTAATGTGAGGCAATCTGAAACCAATGTACTATTAAATGATGAACGTATGGAACTAGTGGATACTGCAGTATTCTTAGGTATAACGTTAGACTCTAAACTTCAGTGGGGCCCCCATATTGCTAGACTGGCCGACAAACTCAGTTCAGCAGCATATGCAGTTAGTAAAATTAGACAATATTCAGACGAAAGTACAGCACGCTTAGTGTATTTTAGTTACTTTCATAGTATAATGTCCTATGGCATTCTGCTATGGGGCAGTGCTGCAGATATAAATAGTATCTTTGTGCTGCAGAAGCGAGCTGTTCGGGCAATCTACAAGCTGGCCCCCAACACTTCTCTTAGAGAAAAGTTTAAGGAAACTGGAATACTAACTGTAGCTTCTCAGTATATCCTCTCTAATGTATTATATGTCAAGAAAAATGTAAACCTGTTTATAAGAAAATGTGATAATCATAATAGAAATACTCGGAATAAGAATAAACTTGTTGTACCAGTAACAAGACTAAGCAAAGTAAAGAATTCGTTTAAAGGCCAATGTATACGCCTATACAATAGGATCCCAGAAAACGTTCAAAATTTTTCAACCAATAAGTTTAAGAAAGTAGTCAAAGAACGTTTGTGTGCAAAAGCTTACTATAAAGTTAATGATTATATGAATGATAGCACACCTTGGGAATAAAGTAGCCCCCTACTAGGCTACTTATATGTATATAGAATGTACTCATGTTATTTAGTTTTAGTATTGACATATTTAAATATGTAAATTTATACTTTTTTTTAAAAAGAGAAATTTTCCATCTTTTTGGTAAAAGATGGCCCCAAGCGAGTTTCTTACGCCGGTTCTTCTTGCTGGGCTAGTTCCCGAACCGGTGGTAGGCATCATATAGAAACGACGTTCAGAAAACATTTTTTGTAAAATTTACTCTGAATAAAAATATTTGATTTGATTTGATTTGATTTGATTTATATAATTATAACCTTCTTCGATAAATGGGATATCAAACACTAAAGTAAACCAGTAGTTATTGATATTAGTGCGTTCAAACAAACAAACTTCTCAGCAATATAATACAAGTAAAAATTGAAAATAATATAGGTACTACAGTTATTAATTATTGTAGTTAAAATGAAAAATACTTTATTTTAATTTAACTATACTCTTTTATGTTCTTCTGGCATTAATGAATGACAAAATATTATTATTATAAATTATGTTTCAATGCAATGTGCAGCAAGATCAAAGGTTTTTGTTGACGTCAAATTTGAATCTTTTTGTCTGTTAGTAAAAACCTTCAAAAGGTGACTTTACAATTAAAATACCGTGCTGTTTCTAAGCACCTTCCCTACTGAGGATATATAATGTTTTATATTTCAAAACATCACAATAATTGTAAGGCCAAAAGTCGATGGCGAATTATTAAAAAAAGTGATTGTTCAGTAGCTTTTTATATACATTGCATACTGCAATCACGGTACCTTATAGAGCAACTTATATTAATAATACAGGGTATAAGGTAAACTTACCTGAAATGGCAGGTAAATTTTAGATAACTTGAGAAAACTTAACTTGCACACCTACCCAAATTAGTCTACTCTAATGGTAGACAAAGAACGTCATACCTAATATATGAAATATTAAACTGTAAACATCCTGCCCATTAAAAGTGTGATATCAATTGAAGGGGGTCTGTAAATTAATGGGCCTACGTCACACCTGACCCGGTATCGACGACAAGATGCATTAGGACCGCAAAAGCCAAAGGTTGTGACGCACAGACCGCATTAGAGGCAAATGACGTGCGTGAGCGCGGCATAATATATACACAACCGCGCCGGCCGGACTCACAACGTATCTCACTCTGTTAGTGATCGCACGCTTACCAAAATGTATACAAACCCGTTCGAGAGGAAGCATTCCGCTCTGATGCAGACTCTGGACCGCTTCATCAAAGGCGGCGCCAGGTTGAGTTTCAGGAAGAAGAACAACCTGACCAAGAGTGTCAGCAATGCATCTACCATGTCTTCAGCGTCGTCCGTCGACTGCGCCCAGAGAAACCTGAAAAGATGAACGAACTGTGTTGTGTTGTGCTTGTGACAAATTATTGCGGAGTCCCATTCTGTAAAAGGTTGGTGTCTTTTGTTGATTTTCTTATCATCACCACGCATTACCATAAAGTAGCTAGGTAAATTGAATAAGTCAATGACTGCATATTCATAATTGCTCCGCGTGCGATTATAGCTTTGTACACTGTTGATATTAAACCGGCTTTTAAAAAGAAAATTTTTATAAAAATGTTACCGATGTTTATTGATAGATCATAGTATATACTGGAAAAAAACATTTTTACAAACCTTGAAATATCATATCCCATTGTAATTTGTTTTCAAACCTTGCAAATCAATATATAATATTTTATCTTAATTTACAATGTATTGTTTTAACAAAAATATCTATTGAATTAGGTACCTCAGTTTAGTTGACTTGAAATTGTATTATTAAAGTATTTAATGATTTAAATGAATAGCTGAATTATTCATTAATATCTAATATGAAAATAAGTGGAAAACTTTACGTTACTTCTTTGTTAACATACTTAACATAATATACATATAGGTAAAACTATAGTATGTTTAAACTGGAACAGTTCTATGAATATGCAATCATTAACATTGAATACCAACAGTACATGTCAATGGATATAAAGAAAAATCCTGTATTTCAAGTTTCTACTTTAACCGTCTTAATATCTAAACTGTTTCATTCTCATAGAGTAGTTTTATAGATTAAAAATGAGCATTCAATCTATATCAAATGTAACTCTCAACATATCTCTTTATGGTGAAGACGTTTTACATGAATCAAAATTATATAATTTTGGCATACGTTGCCGTTAGTATAAACACCATACTATGAATATAAATTAATGTAAATTATTTTCTTGTTCACAGATTGAGTTGGGCTGGGACCGGTCGCTTGACGTCAGCGTCATTTGGTGCCATTAGTTTCGGAAGATGTTTATGAACACATTAAACTGATTTACTTTATCACTTCTTTCATTTTACGTCCCTAGAGATAACATACCTTGCAATGTACCCAGTGGCTTAGGGGTTTTAGCTCCAAAAGGCTAGGGGTAATTGAAGCCGATAAGGAATGGCCCTTATCGGCTTCAATTACCCCCAGCCTTTTGAACATACTTACCCATATTTCCACCTAATATACAGGCTAAGGCTTGTCTGTAAAGACACAGATTTTCTGTAAGAACAGCCTTCGCTACTGCAATGTATAGTTGGAAATCAGACACATATGTGCTTTTTTCATAAAACCAATTTCAAGGTACAGTGAAAACAAACTTCTAAAAATATTGGTCTTATGCACGACCAGCCGAGCCTAGAATCAATATAAAAAAAGTTATAATGTGATAATTATATACTTTGATATTATACTGTTTGCTGTTACTCAATATTGTTATCAGTATGTGACAATAAACTTTTTCTTATTACTATTAGATATGTGCTTATTTCATAAAAGAAAATAATATGAAGACGAATAACTACTCTACCAAAAGTTATGCCACAAAGTAAACAAACGTGTATCTATGTTATACACGTGACTGTATGCTCTACATTTCAATGATATATAGCTTGTATATGCAAGCGAATTTAAACTTTAATGTGTGTACATACAACACACTTTTGTTGCATTGTATTTGAAAACAATCTTTAGACCACAGGTGTGCCCTATACCTAGACACTTCAAAAATAATAATTGATTTATAGATATATAGAAAGTAAAAAATTAATTAAATCCATGTGTAGAAACTTTCTACAATCAATCTCGAGAAGGTATTTAGTACAATATTTTAAAAAATTGGTAAATTAATTATCATTATGGTATTGTACCTACTTTTCAGTGTGCTTTAAAGAAAATAAATAACTCAATTCGAATATTCAAAATTAATTGATTCACAATTAATTATTCCTAAATATTATATGAACAGCGCGCAGCATCAAGACTACCTAACAGAAATTAAGAATTGGTGCTCCAGAAACCTCACAATGTTGAAGCTACCTACTGGACTATTATTATTATCATTATATTTGTGTATTCCTATTCATATCATTCCTTGCTCACGGGCAATTAAGTCCCAGTCCTTTGGAAGGCATGCGTGGGGCCGAAGCCAACACGTAGAGGTCCCGTTACACAATTTTAATTTTAATGCAAAATGATACTAGCTGGCAATCCTCCCTGTACGCACGATGCGCCTACGAAAAACCAACGGTTGGTGTAGGACTATTGCAGGGAATATTTAATAGAAATGAATCTAGGCTATGGGGGTGAGGTGCTAGTGGACTGGGTATCTAGGACAATGGAAGGACTATGGCGTCTGCCAGATACGACTTGGTAACATGTATCATAATGTCGGCAGACGGTGTCTCGCCAACTCTTTAAAATAGGCCCCTTAAAATGGTTAAATATTTTAAAACTAAAAAAAGCTAGTAATAATAATTATGAATTGCCCCCTCTAAAAAGCGAAAATAGTCCTTCCTAGAACATAAATGATATATTATGAATATTTCATACTTTTCTAGTTTCTTTTAAAATATCATTACAAACCGCTTGGGACTGCGACTCTAACCACATCAAATTCAGTTTTTTCATTTTATGTGACATGTAATCATTTAACCGTTTTGTTTCTAAACGAAAACCGCACTAAGGCGTGTAAAATGGATGATGTAATTAAATCATTAGTTAAAGCTCAAACCAAAAACCGCTAAACATATTTGCACAAAGATAATGAATCTAGGATTAAATTAATCTAATTAATTAATCTAAATTTAGTCTACTGTTCATACAGACAATGTGCGGTTCCTGTGGAGAGATAATCATAAGACAACCAAGTGGCGAAATTACACTGTGCCTTAGTCGTGGAGCGGCGAGATTTTGATTCTGTCAATGGAACAAAATAGTTTACTGTATTTTTTTTAGCCACCTCACACCACTGCTGTAAGCCAGGATCAACAGCGGTAACCAATCACGACAAATCCTTTGACATGATCTCAGGGGTGCCCGAGGGACAAGCTAAATCTGTCTTGAGACCCACAACGAAATTAATCAGAAGAAAAAAAAGGAGGAGTAGGAAGTATTTCAGATTCCCTCCCCAAGCAAAGTAGGAGACAGTACAAAATTGCAATGATCCACAAGTCCAAAAGTTTACTGTATTCCTGACACATGAATATGTATTAAATATATTATGTAATAAAAATATTAAATGTTTACTTTAAAGTATTATACATATTTCCGTTGCGTGGTTACTGATACCTGTAACTTTTCGGATACTTACCTCGGAGTCAGATTGAGATAGTGTAAACCCGACCATAAATATTGATATATAAATGTGATTACAACCAAAGTATTTCATACAATCAATCCTTCATCGCTATCTTTGCACAAGGTAAGGCGATATGCGAAAATTGTAACCAAACGGAAGTGAAGCCCAAACACGATATAAATAGACTCAGTAAACAATATAATTACTCGTTTCCTAGTTCAAATACTATGATATGGTGCATGTCACGGCCAACCGATATCGCTAAACATCCGTAAATATGTATCACGTTGTATGCCGGTAAATATTAGTCTTACGGCCGGTTTCTGAAAGGCTAATCAATACTATAAATATAATAATATCAACAAACATGGCGTTCAAGTTATACTTATATTGAACGCTAATTGGTTAAACATTTGTCAGAGAGAAAGGGAGGGACTGATATTCTATAATTACATCACGATCGCACTCGCAAGGATGATTAAAATTTCACAAATAAAGTTGATTCAAATCTCTTGTCTCGGTGTCTTTTGGTGAGTTAAGCTTACCTGTGGGATTTAAACCAGCCTTGAATGCGAGGGTGATGTAATTATATATAACATCTATCCTTTCTTTCTCTGTGATAAATGTTTTAACAATCAGCTTTTAATATGGGTAAACCTGAATACCATATCAGTTGGTCATAGATTTGATTAGTCTTTAGGAAACCGCCCCTTAGCGGCCGGCAATTAACTTGTGAATCCTCTTGTTATAGGTGTCCATGGGCTGTGGTTCTGTCGGATTTTGCGTCAGCTCGTTGGCTCCCTGTTTAAGTAACCCTCGACGAAAACAGTGTCTGGCTGTGGCATCGTATCCCCCAAACGGATTAACTGATTTTAATCTAGCTTTTTTTTGTTTCAAAAATGACGTGATCGCAAATGTTCCTAGATATAATTGATCATCATTATCATGAGTATAATTATGAATATAATTTCAGAACTTAGATATTCGTGACATAAACGGAGTCATGAACATCATTATATAACTGTAGATAAAGTATAGTATATGATAATTTAGCGATACAAAAACCGTCTGCAGTTAAAGGTCATTACCAATCATGCTTTGAGGTCAGTCTGGCTCAAACTGGACGTATCTGGTATTGACTGGGTTTAAATTGGTCCTAAGTAATTGGGATGAATAGGGACGTGGCCATTTGCGAATAATAGTCGGTAACTCTCATGTGAGTAAACTTGGTATGTGTATACCTAAGCGAAGCGAGCACGAATAGTACTCAGGAATACTAGGGAAAATAATATTTTATTAAAGGTGCATGGTTTACTAACTTAAAATAAATTGTCTGTTCTTCGGACGATTTTCCAACAAGGATGTTGAAACCAAGTGTTACCAAGTTCGTTTAAAAAAACCGACTTCAACAACTGAAAGGCATAAAATAATATGTTTATAATGTAGTTACAATTGTTCTTTTTCACTGGTAGTTGCCTATACTCACCCACCCACGCTTGGTAGGCGAGCGCAGTTTTCATACAATATCAATGTTCAACGTAGTGCCCATTTCCGGAAATATGTTCCCTCTCTCCTATATACCTTTAACGACACCCACAGCGAAGGTTTATTGGGAGGTACTATTCCAACTCCGACAAATCATGGATATTAATAAAGATATAAGCAGGGATGTATTTATAATTATAATAATATACATACTGTGGCTGGCGATAACCATGAACTAAAGTGTCATAAAAAATTACGATCAGCTCAAGTTTACAATCACATCAAAATCCATTGGAGTGACCGAGGATCTCAATTGGTATATGTTGCCGATGATTGGAATCGGCCATCCATTGATTGAATGACTGAACATATTTTCAGACACGTGCATGAAGCGACGCATTTCAATTGAAGACATCTATACTAATATTAAAAAGCGGAAGAGTTTGTTTGTTTGTTTAAACGCGCTAATTTAGCTACCGTTACGAAGATTTCATAGGGATTCATTAATCGTGTGTGAAATAAAACGGCCAAGCATCACGTTTTGACTGCAATGTAGCGTAAGTGAAGTTAAGGCTGGTGAAGTAAGGACGCATAGATTAAGAATTTTAGTTCTACATGACATCTGACCACTTTTTGATAGTTTGATTAAGGTGTAGTGTAGAGGTTGGCTTTATACGATATCTGATAACTTTTTCACAGGGTAAGGTATGTAGGCTCGTCTTGGCAACATTTTTACATGAAAATGTTTTTGGTGGGATATCATTATACTGCGACCAATAAGAGCGAAGCGTCAGTGAGAAATGTTGCAAACACGGGGAATACGTGCGCTACATAAACGGCTTAAGTCACTCAAAAACCACGCGAACGAAGTCGCGGGCACAGCTAGTGAATAGATAAAGGTGATATAATATAGCAAAAATCCAGTTTGGCGAAAATTGAGTTCAAACTGTCACTTAAACATTTTAGAATACGTAGTAATATATTAAGTCCATTAATCCAAAAATACATCTCTAGAATCAATGTACTTAATAAGTTAATACGTTACTAGTGTTACTACATATTATCCTTAAATGTTGATGAGACAGTGTAAATTAAATTTTCTGGGTAATTTTTTTGCTACAAATCACCTTCATCCATTAATATCTTCAAATTGTTAAAGTTATAATTTCGACTATCTCTGTGGCGCGGTTGCAGATTCGAGTCCTGCCGAAGGAACAAAAAGTTTCCTGTATTCCTGATAAGACTAGAAGTTCATTTTTAAAAGTTAAACTAAACGTTGTTTTATCTGTAACGACCTCCGTAGCGCAGTGGTTGAGCGGATTGGTGCTCGAAAGAGCTCGAGCGAAATTTGCGTATAATATAATAAAAAAATCTTAAATATGTGTATAGTGTAAAAAGTATTAAATATATTTCCGTTGTCTGGTACCTGTAACACAAGGTACTTAGCATGGGGCGAGATTGACGTGGAGTGAAGCGTCCATAGATATTATTATTCTTATCTGTCAAAAAGGTTCTCAAGTAGAGGTTGCGATCTTAATTTTTGATACCGAGTTTGGGACTTGTTTATAAATAGGAGCCTAAGGGCGTGTTTCACCAAGCGATGTTAAAGTTAACGCCATGTTAAAATACCATGCCTTCTCATTCATTGACAGGAAATACGAGAGGGATACCATGATATTTAACGAAGGATTAACTTTAACATTGCTTGGTGAAACACGCCCTAAGTAGTGCATCATATTTGCGCTAGTCTATCTATAATATAAAAATGGATCGCAAAATGTGTTGGTAAGCGCATAACTCAAGAACGACTGAACCGATTCGGCTATTTTTGGTCTTAAAATATTCGTGGAAGTCCAGGGAAGGTTTAAACGGTTTGTATGCTCAACGAAGTGGGCACGGGTCAGCTAGTATAGTAATAAAATACTTACAATACAATAATAATGTACCTGTGATGATAATATAAAGGCCCAAGCAAACAATTGTCAAATGTTTACCACCGTCTGTTACAGTGAAGTCTATAATAATCATCATTAGCCACTGTTATAGTAAATATAATAAGCTATTATGTATTGAGTGATTGCATAAAAACCACTAAATTTGACATCGGATTAATTAATCGAACTTTGGTCACGTGTATCCAAATTCCCCGCTGTCAGAACATAAAAACATAAATAACCATTATTTTAATGATGCTACAAAAATAATAAAGTAATCGATTGTACAAAATACATTTAATTTATTAAAGTTCCGACTCACTAGATATTCCCTGCTACTTGGTACTGTGATATATGTAAAAAGAACAGGCACTATAATTTTGGGATATGATTATACTACCTTTTGTCATTCTTGAACTTTTTTTTCATCTGAAACTAAAAAAAAACATATTCCAAAAAATTATAGTGACAGTTCTTACTACTTATAATATAGTGTATAAGTGCCTAAGCTACTTACATTTAGCCGCGATAAACAGTTCCTTACGTAATATCTACCTCAGTAATACGTTTTTAGACAAAGGCTACCTATTTATAACTAAGATTGCCAAACGCCATACCAGCATGGTTTTGTCGACAATTTCGGGGGGGCGTGGTCTGTGTTTTGAAAGATCCAGAGCAGTCCCCCCAGTTACGGCTGATTCCAATTCGCAAGTGGTTTTAGTGGGTAAACCAGCTGTAACAAGCCGGGAGTCCCACATACCCCTCGAGGTAGGGTTACCCCTCAAGGTAGGGTTACCATGTGATAGGCGTTTCCCGCATTTGACAGGCATTTTAGGGTTTAGACAGGGGTGCGGCCGGCATTGGTATTAGACATGTATTTTAATTTTTTTTTATTTTTTATTTACAACACCTTATGGATTACAATGCCTTACAATGCTTTATGGCATTCTCTACCACGCAACCTTACGCGATGTCTTTTACTTATCAGTTATTACCTACAGCGTTTTGCTTTAGACAGGCATTTTTATGAAAAATCAGTCACATTAGGTACTATGTACAGGCATCCCTCTATTTACATAATAATATGGTAACCCCACTCCCGGGGGGATGCGTAATGCATTTCCCTTGCGACATCAAAAAAATGGTTTTATACACAATAGAGTTCGCGTATAATGAACTCCAACCAAAACTAGTAACACGTGAATTCGTAATGAAACAAAAACTAAAGAGCAATATTTCACTATCATTTCAAGTAATAAATCACATCCAAACAAAGGTACAAGCTACTTTTTGCAATCGCTTCTTAAATTAGTAATGATCTTACTTATACCATGGACCATATGCTTATAGGTTCATAACGGTCCTTCGATATTTTTTATCTTGACCTCAGCTACTAGGTAGTTGGAACCGGATAAGATACATTCCGAACAGAAGTCAAATAAATCATTCACGAATTCTTCGATAGTCACGAGGTAGACACGGGGTGCGGAGTGTGAGTTTCTATCACTACTCAACGTGAAAAAGTTACCATCAATTTTTAGAATCTTATATAATAATAATTTTACTACTTTCGATTTCGGTGACGGTGGCCGATTTCATTTAAACCAGCTAAGCAGGAGTTATTTTATAGTGACCAAGTGTGTGTGCAATACACAGAAGCAATCTCTCTTCCTTTACTCTCGTAGCCCAGTGGGACGGTTAACCGACACAACTGGCGGGAGATCAGGCGCAAGACCGACTTTTTACATGCCCATCCGACGCATGGATCATCTTTCTTGTCAAACAATCAGGTGGTCAGCCTGCATTGTCCTAACCAAACTTGAAAACCACATTTTCAGTTGTTCTAACGCGGGAATCGAACCCACGACCTCCGGGTCGAGAGCGAAGCTCTGAACAACTAGACCACGGAGGTATATATCTTAAATAAATAAGACATTAATGTCACGCATCGCGCAAAGTTAACCGCTTCAAAATCTGTTCATTCGAAGCCGCGATATCACAGAGAAACACAAAGGCTGATGAAGATTAGTATAGTTTATAACTATAATCACATCAGCTTTCAATTAAAGAAAACCGCAAGAAAAACATATCATATGAGCCGAGATTTCATAGACAGACAGCTGTGGCTGGAAACTGGTAAACCGAAACAGAAGCATGTACAGTGTACAATGTACATACATAAATTATGTATATGTATATACATGAAATATATGATCAGCAATTTACTTGTACCACGGGCACTATATCGCCTCCGTGGTTGTGGGTTCGATTCCCGCGTTGGAACACAACAAAAATTTTTGTTTTCAAGTTTAGGACAATGCAGGCAGATCACCTCATTGTCTGACAAGAAAGATGATCCATGCGTCGGATGAGCATGTAAAAAGTCGGTCCTTCTCCTGTTCTCTCGTCAGTCGTGTCGGTTTACCGTCCCACTGGGTTATGGGAGTAAAAGGATGAGAGAGTGTATTTGTGTATTGCGCACACACTATAAAATAGCTCCTGCGTAGCTAGTCTGGTGAGGGGAGCTATTATTTAATTTAATCGAGTGTTCACCTGCTACTACGGAGTTCGAGCACTTCATTTTACACGTTTTATAAACACTAAACCGTTTTCGTATATTTTTATGTTACGTCACATGACTTTTGACGTTACTTTCAAGTGCTCGCACAACAAGGCAAACTACATATGCGTTCCAGTTGGAAGGAAATAACATTATAAAATATAATATACAAAAAATTTTATCACATTCCTGTTTCTTTCGGCCCAAAATTCGTGGATAAAAATGATGTGGTTGTTTTTTTTTTAATAGAATGTACCTTACGTGGCTATTACACCAGGGTACACACCTAATTTTGCTTATCTAAAAGACAAAAGAACCTTAAATAAGTTGAAACTAAGATTTTTTTATTATGGTCTAACTTCGGCCTGTGGTGGCCTCTAATATGATTCAATTATTTTAGTACTTGCGACCTTTGTATCTCAGTGGTTATGACCGTCGGTGCTCCAGCCAGACATCGCGGGCTCGAATCCCACCAAAGCAACAAAAAGTTTTTTTTATGTTCCTGGGTCATCTATTAAATTTGTGTAAAATATAATTGGAATGTATAGGTATCGTATTATTAAATACTAGCTATGCCCGTGACTTCGTTCGCGTGGTCTTTGAGTGACTTAAACTGTTTATACAGCAACGAAAGTCCCCAAATGTGAATAATTTTCCCCGTTTTTGCAACATTTCTCACTGACGCTTCGCTCCTATTGGTTGCAGCGTATTGTTATATAACCTTAAGCCTTCCTCTATAAATGGACTATCCAAAAAAAACAAGAATTTTTGAAATCAGACGAGTTGTTCCTGAGATTAGCGCGTTTAAACAAACAAACAAACAAACTCTTGTGCTTTATAATATTAGTATAGATGTTCCGTTGTCTGGTACCTGTAACATTTCTTCTTCGGATACTTAAAACGGGACCAGATTGACGTGGTAAGACACGTCCAAAGAATATATTATGATCTGAGACAATTTTCTTACTATGAATGAGTTGCGTGCTGCGTAGAAGACATTAAATATTTACACATTTTACATATTATACAGATTATTATTTATAGTATTCTGAGAAGTGACACTATATTGTCTCGTTATAATATCCTCTTCAACTTATCTACGTAAGGATTATGACGCTAAGTAAGTCAAATAGATGCTGCGGCGCCATAGTGTAAATAAATAAAGTGTATGTCACAATTTACGTAATTACGGCATTAAAAATGCACAAACACAAACAAACATGCTTGTTTTATAAATAACGATTATAGTACAATAGTATATTCATTACTTAGCTAACTATATTTATCGCTTAAAATTTAAAGGTTTAGAAGTCTAGTTATTTAACTTGTAAAATAAATTAGTGATAATTTAACAATACATTTAGCAGGGTTCCCCCATACATGGTTTTCACTTGATTAGTATCAAGCAAATTTTTCGTGAGTAGCTTCATTTTGATGAGTCGCCCAAAAATTTCTTGGACGGAACTCTTGTTTGTGGTAGCTAACAGAGATATCAAGGATAGAGTACTATGTTGATTTGGCGAGTCCAAAATATTTATTAGTAACCGAATATTTTTTAGTTAAGTCTCAAGATTGTCATCTAAATGATCCTAAATATTTGTCCGACAAAATCCACGGTTTGATCAAAGAGTTCCCCCATCTCCAACATGTATGGATAACGAGGTCATCATACATTATTAGTAACCAGCTGATTTTCTTTTTACTACTTAATTAATATTAATGTAATTTAACAGACATAGTGTCCTACAAATTCTGTGGTACGTTATCCCGATCCTACGCTCAGAAAATGTAAATACCACAAGACCATTTAGCTTGATACTAATCAAATGAAAACAATTTATGGAGGAATCCTGACTAGTATATTTTGGGTATTCTATACAATACCTAGGTAATGTCTAGAATGCCCAAAACCCCAGGAGATGTATGAAAAATTATTAATTTTATACTTTTATATTCTATTAAATACCGAATGCGCAGCTTATACGTACCTACTGTATGTATTAAGATAAGAAAAAGGAAATAGGGATAATATTTTGAATAAAGTAGGAAGGTTAAACCTAGTTAATTAGTTTTTTATTACAAGGAATTTATGATTCTTACAGAATTGTTTTGTTACTTATGCTTTTTTATACTTATAATTTAAAAAATATAAATACAATATACCTAAAGTAAAACTGCGTTCTTAATGTAAGTATTCTTATTAAAATATTCAGATATCGTCATTCATAGGATTCCGTACTTCGAAAGGAAATAACGTAACCCATATAAAATCGCTTTGTTCATTCGTCGTCTTTATCACCTTTTAGTCGAAAGAAATTAAGAATTTTGTTTTCGAAATTCTTTACATTTATATAGGTACCTAGTTGATACATTTTAATGACTGAGTTCTAATAACCCTCGTTTTGCTTTTTGAAAGCCACTTTTTTATATATTTTTAAGGAGCACCCCAAATTTTTAAGTAACAGAATAAATGCGGATCAGTTCATTGTTAATCCAATAGCAATGAAAATATAAACCAATATTTGTTATTCCTAGGAATTGTATACATTACCTAGGTAAAGTGTGTAACCGACACTGCTATTCATAATATTTCATTTCCAGAACGCCCCAGGTACCTATATCATACATTGCCTAGGTGTTATGTGGAATTCCAGAATTTTACACACTGTCGGTAACGTATATACCTATTATAAATAGGTACACAAATTTTATTGTAACTTATGTTCCAAATAGGGAAACGAAAAAATACTATTTTTGTCGGACTAGTACTTTTTGACCTACCTGTTTTCTTGTAGGACGTTGTTTAATTTGGGCAGAGAATACACCAACTTATTATATAATATTTTGGTCCTACAGTTACTAATGAGAAAAATGGTCTCGTGGTTTTAACATTTTCTGAGTGTAGGACCGGGATAACGTACCACACAATTTGTAGGACAATATGTCTGTTAAATTACATTAATATTAATTAAGCAGTAAAATGAAAATCAGCTTGTTACTAATAATGTATGATGACCTCGTTATCCATACATGTTGGAGATGGGGGAACTCTTCATCTCATCAAACCATGGATTTTGTCGGACAAATATTTTTTCGGATCATTTATTTAGATAACAATCTGAAGATTTAACTAAAAAATATTCGGTTACTAATAAATATTTTGGACTCGCCAAATCGACATATTCTACCCTTGATATCTCTGTTAGCTACCACATAACAAGAGTTCCGTCCAAGAAATTTTTGGGCGACTCATCGAAATGAAGCTACTCAAGAAAAATTAGCTTGATACTAATCAAGTGAAAACCATGTATGGGGGAACCCTGACTAATTAGGGTGTGTGTGTGACTCCTATGTAGAGTATACTGTCAAAGTTCTAGCGCTGAAAGACTTATTTTTGACTTTCATCATTTCATTTTCCATTACAATAATTAAAAAAAAGTAATTCTTTCAGTGACTGTGCAGGTACTGTCACAGTAAACTCTTATACGGGACCCATAGGTAGTAAAGTATTATCACTCATTAATATTATAGCCTGTATCTGGGGGCAACTGCATAAATACTTTGTAATCCCATATAAATGTATAGGATTACAAAGTTATATTTGCACTTTTCGACATAAACACGGGTTTTAGTAAATCTTCTACAAAAAGATCTGAGATCCCATCAAAAACATAACTTGAAAAAAGTGCCAAGTCTCGCTACTAAGTTCTTCTACCGTAAAAAGTTGTGAAATACGTGTTATGTCAAGTAGGGGTTAGTCGGTCGGTCTAACAACATCTTATAGTGATCATAATCAATATTATTAATAATTTCTATGATCATTCTACGCGCGCAAGCCCTCATATTATGTTAACAATAGTGTGTATTTCGTACAACTTGGTTCAACTACAATCTGCATTTCGGACACGTCAGATAATAAAGAGACGGCAAGGTGAACTTCATGCCCAGACATCATATATGAGGTCACTGACCCGGGTCATGGGAACCTGTATATGGACTGATTTAAGTGTTTGGAGGTGCCAACATATAGTATAAGACGCTATTTTCAACAAAGAATGTCATATAGTGCTTAAAGAAGTTTCATCTCTAATGTTTATTCTCTATATTCGAAAATTAACTTAAATATTATATCTAACCTTAAGTTAAGTTACATTTTTTGTGAATAACTTTAACTTTTAATTTTACAGCTATAGTAATAACTAGCTGTGCCCGCGACTTCGTTTGCGTGGTTGTCGGAAACACTATCACGATTATCTTTTGATTGATCACGTTAGTTTTGGTTATTATGATTATTAAAAAGGAATTATTCTTTCATAATTTTTTTTAAGTAACTTAAACCGTTTATGCACCGCACGCAATGAAAGTCCTCAAATGTGAATAATTTCTCCCATTTTTACAACATTTTTCCAAAGGGTGCAGGTTCGATTCAAGAGTTTCACTCCTTGTGAATTGTGATATCACACTTGTGTTACAAAGCGACAGTGTGTGATAGTGAGTGTCTATTACTTCTTCACGCGCAAACGAGTAGACCAATTTTAATAAAATGTTGCGTAGTACATGAATCTAAAATGGTATAGTTGGTATTCCAGTCGCGGCTGGAGCCACGGGAAAAAGTTAGTTATACCTAGGTGGTGTAATAAGTGTTAAAAATATTCAAGTATACCTAATATGTTTAATGTATGTTTTGCAAAAAGACTATTAAAATATTTTTAACTGATGTTCCCTGAAATATTAAGTCAAAGACGACATAAAATGACAAATGAAATTGTTTCATATTTAACGTTTTATTGAAAAACGGCAGAACAGGTCCTCTGGGATCTAATTCCATATATGTGAGACCTACCTAAGACATAACTATCCAATAATTGGCTCGGTGATTGCCGAGGTAAGGCAGTTTTCACATGACACCGCGGAATTGTCACCGGCGCCAATGAATTAATCTACCTAGGATTACCTCGTGCTGTTTCCTTGGAAACGGAGCGGAGATTTCGAGCATAGTGATGGGTCAATTTGGACACCGCTAAGCTCTTCTCCGCTCCGCTCCACGTCAGTGGAAACGCAGCCTTAACGTGGGATCGTACACATGGCGCCGCGGCGGCTGCGACGAGTCACTGTCTACACCGCAGCGGTAGCGGCCAGCGGTGCCGCAGTTTCCTCAACTTATACGAGTTTGGTTGGTCGCTTACACACGGAAAGACGTATATAATAATAGACTACAAGCCCATGATCAAAATAACATGTGAAATGACCAACGTGATTATCGCTTAGAAGGCTGTAAATATATCATAAGATAACTCTGAGCGCTATCCTGTCATTTGTGAGCGGTACCCTTGGCTTTCGACCTCTGTGCTGAAAATATGTGGCGTTCATGGTTACAGTATCTGTATATGTATACGAAAAGAATTACACAAATGCCGTACAGTAATAAATGATCTATATTGCTTCTACAATTACCGGCGAATTAAACATTTCCACTAACACCCGGCACTTTAGTACGGCACTAGTTTTTTTGACGTTTAATTTTAATCACCTTTAAGTTTTAAAAAAGCCGCACATTAATATTTAATAGTTAGTCGTATTTCCTCACCTGCACTTAAGAAATTCCATATTTTCCTCATGTACTCACATGTACTCACCTGTAGCGCTCAGAAATGACAGCATAGCGCTCAGAGTAATCTTATGATATAGCTACAGCCTTCTAAGCGTTATCACGTTGGATCATTTCACAGGTTAATTTTGTTCATGGGTTTGTAATCTATAATCATACCGCCGATGCTGCGGTGTCGCTCTGCAGGGAAACGCTGTAGCTCCTGTGGTGTCGTGATGTCGTGTGAAAGCTCCCTAAGACCATTAGGAATTAACGGCGCTCATTACAGAGTTATGTAATCTGAACTTGATCATTAGATGACTGGCATTGACATAGGCATTACATAAAAGGCGTTTGTTTCTCTTTACTTGGTATATGGAAGTCAATAGATCGTATCTTTTAGATATATGTAAAAAAGTGATATAGAATCTGCTGTTCTATAATTACCGTAACATTAGAAGTAACAAGGTCCTAAGTTTAAGAACAAGCCTGTACTCTAGGGCCTTGTTATTTCCTGTACGATTACAGTATATCATGTTACAGTAGCATACAAACCGTTTAAACCTTCCCTGGACTTACACGAATATTTCAAGACCAAAAATAGCCGAATCGGTTCAGCCGTTCTCGGGTTTTAGCGAGACTAACGAACAGCAATTAATTTTTATATATAAGACTATTTGACCCGTGCCCACTTCGTTGAGTATACAAACCGTTTAAACCTTCCCTGGACTTACACGAATATTTTAAGACCAAAAATAGCCCAATCGGTTCAGCTGTTCTCGACTTTTAGCGAGACTAACGAAATGCAATTCATTTTTATATACCTATATAAGAAGATGTGTGCTTTATAACAATTTAAATAATACTAAAAGCTTAAAATTGCTCAATTTTATTTGCGTATCAATTTTAACAAGAAATTAAAAAATATATATTTATTGTATTAGAAACAGAACTGCCGATAATAATTATACATTGCCAGTAAGTTACGTCTGTCGTTGTCGGTATCAAATAATTGAGGTCAATTCGATAACGAAACGGATCCGTTTAGTTCGACACTCCCAAATATTTCAATTTATTTTTGAATTAACATAATAATGTCTTGCTGACAATTTCTATAATTTATTCAAACACATTTTACATAACAACAACAAAAATCAGGATAAAAGCTAGCCTATGTGTTTTCAGGTTATACAGAGTGCCCGCGACCTACATCAAAATTGGTACAACTGTTAGGGCGTGAAGATGAAACACACACATACATACAGAGAAACTTTCACACTTATAATATGAGTATGGTAAGCTATACTAAAATCCAATGAATTAGTAATCGATCAACAGTATACAGTATAGATATCGACTGCGCAAAAAATGCATCTCGGCGAATATCAGCTCAATTGAAAAGTGAGCTATTTTTTGTGTGCTTGGATCACTGCCAACGTCCACACGTATCACAATACTTAACTTGAATTTGCTAGTTATGTCACTTACTTTTTTTTAAATCCAAATTTAAACGCATATTGCAGTATATATGTCGCAGTCATCTAATTGAAATCGCCATTTCATTGAGTGACTAGCGTTTTTATCGAATGACGACATTATATTGAAAGTCTAAAGGACAACTCGTCATGTTGTTTATTGTAACATCCAACGTCTTGACTGAACGTCATTTAGTCATTTAGCGTAGTCGACGAATCACCTACTTATGGAATATCTAGTTAGGTGACATTTTTTTCTAATTTGCGCTCATACTACCGATATTTTATCAATAAACGTAACTTTATTTTTTCAATAAATTTAAATTCTAGTATATTAAAACATAAATACATCCATTTAGTGTATAATCTGATGAATGTACCTACATTCATCAGATTTTATAATAAATTTTCAATACAATTATAGAGAAAACAATTCAAAATGATCATAGTGGCGATAAAGAAACGGGATATGAACGAAAAGTTATTTTCGTTTATTCTATAGCCGGTTCTTGCGAGTTTTTTAATCCGGTTCAACTCTGCGGGTTAGGGTTGAACCGGTGGTACCTAATTTTTTTTGATAACTTTCCGAATATAGCTGGTAAGTTTCATTTGAAAAAATTAAATAAAAAGTTTTTTATTTATTTTAGTTCGAACACACTACGTGTTGAAGTAAAAATGTAGCTGGTGAATTTAAGAGGTGCAAATAAAGGTAAACTTAAACTACTGGAGCATGCGATATCATTACAAATTTCAACGTTGGGTTTCATTTTGACAGTTCTCAAACAATCTTGGAACTAACGTACTCATAGTATTGAACTTATGAGAACTGTCGAATTCTAAGCCAATCCCAATTCTCAATGTGTATCCATTGAAATAAAATTCAAATTTATAATATCCAGACAATTAATTTATAATTCATTGAAAGTATAAGTTAAATACCAATATCTGTACCTGTTTCCTATATTAATTATATGAAACCAAAACTTATACCTAATTTCAAAATGAGGGCAGTTAAATCTATATAATCGTTTCTCATCGTATATTATATAATCGTATCTCAAAGTTATAGTGACTGTTCTTTTTACACACTGTATAGAGAAGAAGCGAAGAGTGATAATTATTCTTAATCAGAAAAATAATGATGGTCGCCGCTTTAATATCGAGTTTAGCTTAATATTCTACTAATTATTATTTAAAGTAATTATGTGATCTTAAATGCATATTTAATTTATTTCGATATAATTATATAAATTACAATATGGAAATTCATCTTATCTTATTCTATCTTTGTCTTTCGCCTTGAACTCACCGATAACGGAAATAATTTATCGGCAATTAAAACTATTATGTAGTAAACATGAAAAATAATATAATTATGATTAATGAGGTGTCTATTTTTAGACGTATCATGAATGGTTGGTGGTACTTGCAAAACAACATAACAGATAAAAGATACGAAAGGTCGTTTATCCCAGGGTTAGGGCGTGTTTCACCAAGCAATGTTAAAGTTAATCCTTCGTTAAATATCATGTTGTTCCTCTCGTAATTCCTATCAATGAATAAGAAGGCATTGTAACAAGCCGTTACACTAACATCCGTTGGTGAAATCGGGACTTAATCACAATAATAATAGCCTAAAGTCAAGTTGGAGTGTGTATGTTTGTTATTAAGTACTCACGCACAACCAGCTGAAGTAATTTTGTTAAAATGTTGTAAGATGGACAGTCTGGATTAGGTACTTTTTATCCCGAACAAGTACAGTGACCCCGTGAGATACAGGTTTTACGCGAGCAATACGTATAACCCTAAATTTTCACTCTACCACCAATCACTTTTCCCATGTCTAATAGTTGCTTTAGTAATATTCCACATGTGGGTTCCGCGTTGCGAAATCCGGATTCCGTGTTCCGCGTTGCGGGTTCCGGGTTCCGCGTTGCAGGTTCGCCGTTGCAGATTCCGCGTTGCAGGTACCGCGTTGCAAGTTACGCGTTGTGGGTTCCGCCCTGCGGTTTTCGCGTGGCGGGTTCCGCGATTTATTTGGATTTCATCACAAACTGTTTGTATGCTTAACGAAGTGGGCACGGGTCAGCTAGTTATAATATATAGCAATATCCAGCGAAATGATAACCACAATCAAATGAGAGTGTACGTATAGGCATGCGTTTAAAATTTTGTGCTCTAAATAAAAATTTATACTAATATTTTAAAGCGGAAGAGTTTGTTTGTTTGTTTGTTTAAAGGCGCTAATCTCAGGAACTACTGGTCCGATTTGAAAAAATCTTTTTTTATTGGATAGTCCGTTTATACAGCAAGGCTTTAGATGACGTAACATTACGTTGCGACCAATAGGAGCGAAGCGTCAGTGAGAAATGTTGTAAAAACGGGTAAAATTATTCACATTTGGGGACTTTCCTTGTGTGCGCTGCATAAACGTTTCAAGTCACTCAAAAATCACGCGAACGAAGTCGCGGGCACAGCTAGTACTGAAATAAAATAAAAATAGCCTTTATTAACAATACACAATAATAATACACAAATTACTTGCACTTTCTCCACTTTATTAGTTGTTAAGATCTTATGTTTAACAACTAATAAAGTGGAGAAAGTGCAAGTATTTTATTTTTTATTTTATTTTTATTTTATTAATTTAGAAAACCAACAGCTTATTAATGACAGATATGCTTATTATGTATAGAAAGAGAAAAGCCAATTACAGGTTCTCACTTATAGCAAAAAATTAAAAAGGAGATAACGCAAACTTGGCACTTGTGATTACACAACAAAATTATTAGATATAGAAGACATCCACTATTTAACAAGATTAATATGTATAAACATGTAACATAGAACTTTGTAGCGCTGATACATCAATTAGCTTAATTAAAGAAGTTATGATTAAGTAATTTGTGTATTATTACTGTGTACAATGTATTTCCATCAAGAACCTACAGTACATTCAATAACATATTTATTAACAATTACGGTTACATTTTTTTTATTACTGCTTCTAATTTTTTTTGCAAAATAACCTAATTCTCCTACCTCCTTAATATCATCTTCCCATCTTCGATATTGTCTGCGTTTTCGTCTCTTTCTATATTAATTTAGTCCAGTACCACTAAATAATAGTAACAAGGACTATATATGAAGAACTTGTAATGTAACGAAACAGTCGTTGACCTCGCTGAGCGCAGCTGATTAACTTGCAAAATGTCTTTATTACTTAAAACCAGGTGATTTTATATTAGCTGTGACTGTGAGGTGAATCAGCTGATCATGTCGAGGTCGATGGTCTCGGCGGCAACGATTCGTTTGATTACATGTTAATTTTTTTTTTCTACTTTGAAATATATTAAGTGAAAACTTATTTTAAGTAAAACCCTATAGCCAGCCATACAGTGGCCATACTGAGCTTTGTATTAGTCAGCAAAGTTATAGTGAAAGTTCTTTTTACACCCGTTATTTGTTTTACATTTATAAATATTATGATGTATATAAATATTATCCTCGTCGCAATACCTTCATATTGGCACTCGTGATAAACTTTATCAATGAATTTTTATCCAGCGTCCTTCGATTCTTGTAGGTCAGCAGTGTCGATCGCTGTTTGCGGACTTTTTATGTAGGTAGTTCGGTGTCACAGAGTTTTTAGGTACAATTAGGTCTATACGAGCTTGCGACATACCTTGATTGGTTTTACTAACCTTTTTACACCATTCTGCTTTTAGCATTCTTTTCTATGTGCCTAAGTACCTAGTACCCACACTTCAGTAGCATAACGCCATTCCTATCGTCTTTACTTAGGTACTCATTACCTTTTCAAGACCGTCAGCCAAATCCGTACCTTTTATACAGGAAAACCGGTTTCAACCAGCCACTGATATAGGCCTCTCTCGACCTGTACAGTTTTATTATATCTATAGAGAATACCATAGACCAATTAAATGTGCTCATACGGAAATAAACACACACACTACACACTACAAACTCCCTAGAGAAACTGCTTTCAAGCAAAACAGTTTCCATCCCAAGATATAAAGAAGATCGTAGGGTTAGGGTCACACTGTCACACTGTACACACATCTCCTAGTGAAACTGCTTTTTACAGAAAATAGTCTCAACCCCAAGATATATCTCGTAGGGCTAGGGAAACTCACATACACACACAAGGTCAAAACCTAACACAATGATGTACTGTCACCCGCATATAAAACGAACCTACTCAAACAAGAGCATAAGTTCCTACAAGAACAGGATATTTTGGGAACCTGGTTTAGGTACTTAAGTAACAACATTAAAAAAAAAAATTGGTATGTGATAAATATCGTTCCTATTCCTAAGCGTTCCAATCGTTGTAAAAGCTTAGTAAATTAAGTATGTATTTATGATACCTATATGTAGATAATATCATTTGAATGATAGAGATGTTCTAATTATCGCAGGCGACTGTACTATCAAATAAATAATGATGATGCAACATCAATATGCAGTTAAAATTATATTAGATGAATTATACACAGTACAATCACCAGATAAATTATAACAATTGTTAACACTTAATGGTCATAATGCAAACTTATCAGGACGTACAGGCCGAGGTCACAGATATATCTCGGAGCACTGATATATTATCAGGACGATACAACCATTGACCTCTCTGGCGGGGCCACACAAGATACGATGTAGCTGTGTCGTACTGCGCGGCATATCGCTTGAGGTGGCTCCTTCACCCAGTATTTCTGATTATAAAATGTAATAATAATAATAACTGTAGGTCTCCGTAGGCGCACTCCCGTGGTTCGTACAGGGAGAGTCGCCGGCTAGTGTCACATTTAAATTAAAATTGTGTAACGGGGCCTCTGCGTGTTGTCTTCGGCCTCACGCATGCCTTCCATATGTCCGGGACTTAATTGCCCGTGAGCAAGGAAAGCTAGGCACAAACATAATAATAATACCTCCCACACCGATTTCTACCGGTTTCATTGAAACCAGGCCAGCTACGCAGGAGTTATTTCATAGTGCTCGAGTGTGTTCGCAATACACAGAAGCACTCTTACTTCACTCTCGTAGCCCAGTGGAACGGATAATCGACACGGCTGGCGAGAGATCAGGCGAAGGACCGAATTTTGCCCATGCCCATCCGATGCATGGATCATCTTTTTTGTCAGTCAATCAGGTGATCAGATATGATATAATATGATGACTATGTTACCTAAAATCACAATTGCATAAAATTTTCTCGAGATAATAAAAGTGGGAAGACGTCATTTACACGATAAATAGCTAATTAAGTAGGTAATACAAAAAAGGTTGAAACTTTTTTGTGTGACTGTTTAATAGATGAAGCAGCGATTATGTTTTTTATTTTTTTTAAGTCTCCTAAAATTAAAATCCTTTGAAAAAATATGGTTTCATGTGCGTTCTAATTGTCGCATTTCGTTAGCCTAGTGCCCTTCAAAATCATGAAATGGAGATGAATATTAAGGTATAAGTGAAAAACATGACGCTGCGACTCTACCTTATTCTGCCCCATCTGAGTTGAGTCCAGTTCACATAGGGGCTTTGGAGCTTCGATTCTGGTGAAGGAAAATAAGTTTTCTGGTGAAGGAAAATAATTTCTCTCTGAAAAAATGCTCGTACAGGGAGAGTCGCCGGCTAGTGTCACATTTAAATTAAAATTGTGTAACGGGGCCTCTGCGTGTTGTCTTCGGCCTCACGCATGCCTTCCAAATGTCCGGGACTTAATTGCCCGTGAGCAAGGAAAGCTAGGCACAAACATAATAATAATACCTCCCACACCGATTTCTACCGGTTTCATTGAAACCAGGCCAGCTACGCAGGAGTTATTTCATAGTGCTCGAGTGTGTTCGCAATACACAGAAGCACTCTTACTTCACTCTCGTAGCCCAGTGGAACGGATAATCGACACGGCTGGCGAGAGATCAGGCGAAGGACCGAATTTTGCCCATGCCCATCCGATGCATGGATCATCTTTTTTGTCAATCAATCAGGTGATCAGATATGATATAATATGATGACTATGTTACCTAAAATCACAATTGCATAAAATTTTCTCGAGATAATAAAAGTGGGAAGACGTCATTTACACGATAAATAGCTAATTAAGTAGGTAATACAAAAAAGGTTGAAACTTTTTTGTGTGACTGTTTAATAGATGAAGCAGCGATTATGTTTTTTATTTTTTTTAAGTCTCCTAAAATTAAAATCCTTTGAAAAAATATGGTTTCATGTGCGTTCTAATTGTCGCATTTCGTTAGCCTAGTGCCCTTCAAAATCATGAAATGGAGATGAATATTAAGGTATAAGTGAAAAACATGACGCTGCGACTCTACCTTATTCTGCCCCATCTGAGTTGAGTCCAGTTCACATAGGGGCTTTGGAGCTTCGATTCTGGTGAAGGAAAATAAGTTTTCTGGTGAAGGAAAATAATTTCTCTCTGAAAAAATGCGTTTTCATGTGAGCTAAGCGCTAAATGATAATCCTAAGGCTGTACTGTATCCGTCACCATCAAAGAGATTGTTTGATGTTTCAAACTAAAACATCAACGTCACGTCTTCGAAGATAAGGGTATAGTTAGTTTGGGAGCTTGAGGTTTGAATTTAGCCGGCACCTTTGGCCGACATAATCCTTAATCTATAGACAACAAGCTAGGCGGCTGCAATATGGATGGTGAGGTAAAGATAGTCGAGATGGCGAACTTAGGCCCGTATTAATAAAGAAGTCTCAAACTCAACCTCACTTAAGAACATATTTGATAGATAAAGCAACGTTTCGTTTCACTTTTAAAAGTGTATTATATACCTATATAAATTTAAGTATGTACTATGTAACATTAATACACTTTTAAAAGTGTATATAGTACTTTAATTTCTTTTCTTTTTATACCGTAATATTCAAATTATAGATTAAATAAAAAAACATTAAAATAATTATAATATGTATATAACGGAGTGCGGTATTTTGTGGGCGTCACTTTATAGGAAATAATAACACCAAACTGAACGTGTTTATATTATGAACAATCAAACCTATTGCTACAAGTACTTAATGCAAAGCAGACATTGAACGTAAGCGAATTTAGTCAACTTCATTTTTCTCAAGCCCCGCCATCCATCGCGCGCCCCCCTGCCTAGTCCTCCCTCTCATCGGTGACACACGTCTTCCCCTTCCTCTTTTGTAGCGGCGACCGGCCTCTTGGCAAATATGACTAAACTTGCTAGGCTTTCTTTTTTTTTTTTTGCAAGCCTTACGTTTCAACTCCGACACGGCCATTCTGACTAGTCACACGTCCTCGTGTGCTGCTCCTGTAAAAGAAAAAAAAACCAGCTGCAATATCACAAGCCTTTTGCTCGGCCTAACCTGACTCTACAATTTTAGGCCAATTTGCTAGTTTAATCTCTAATAGTAATCTCAACAGATACTTTAACTTCTTTAATGCACAACAATAAACTACGCAAAGTCTCAGGTAATGCCTATATGACCAGGGCTCTTTAGTCGAAATACGTTAGCCGCGTAACACGACGTGTTCTCCCCACGGCTAACACGTGTGCATCACTCATTGAATACACATCATGTGGTCTGTGTAGACCCCAACCTTCCAGCATCACACGCCCGCTGCGCTCCGCGTCCTACTTGAGTTGCCCCAAGAGATTCCGACTTTTAATGGTTGCTGCTGCGAAATGATGCTTGGTAGGTCAAATATTGTCATCAGAATTTGACTTCTATGACACGGCTCCATCGCCGACATACGTCAACCGCTTAACACATTTGTGTTAACCGCGGCTACCCGTGTGCACATGCACAGCGTATGGTCTGTGAAGACCCCGACTCCGCCAGTATCACACTACAGTCAGTAGATAAACAATTACGCTCACCAAATAATTTTGGTTTCGAATGTGATACTTCAACGAAGTACAGACGACAGTCGTCTAGCCGCCGCGCCACCGCGCTGCGCTGCATCGCTCGCCGCGCTCCGTCGCGTCGTGTTGCGTCGTTAGCGTTGCTCGAAGCTCGATCCACTGTACACAAAATGAAACAGCACAAAAAATGTTCAGACTATCTAAAATTAAGTTCTTTTAGGGATTTATTTACTAAGACTTCGCTGTGCCTGTCTGTCTTTAATCAGGCTGTATCTCAAGAACAAATCTATCGCGGTTTAAATATCAGCAACAACAATGAGATTAAAATGTTAGATTTCACTATGCAGTGAAATTAATTTAATTTCCTTTCAATGATCTAACTGATTGAATGAAAATAAGCTATTACTTTAGAGTCACACAATATCAAGTGATCAGATTACACTGTCCTCACTAAACTTGACAAAAATAAACATTTTTAGTTGTACTGTCGCGGGAATCGAACCCACAAAGTCGAGTACTAGGTTCTAAACCACTGGACCCCAGAGTAATTCATAATAATAATAATAGCTCCCTTCACCGATTTCGGTGTCGGTAGCAAATTTCATTCAAACCAGGACCGCTACGCAAGAGCTTTTTTATAGTGCCCAAGTGTGTGCGCAGTACACACAAGCATTCTCTCTTCCTTTTACTTTCATAACCCAGCGGAACGGTAAGTTGTCGGTAGCCAATTTCATTGAAACCAGGCCAGCTACGGCCAGGAGTTATTCTATAGTGCCCAAGTGTGTGCGCAATACACAGAAGGACTCTCTTCCCTTCTCTCTCACAACCCAGTGGAACGGTAAGTCGACACGTCTGGCTAGAGAATAGGCACAGAACCGACCCTTTACATGCCCATCCAACGCATGGATCATCTTTCCTGTCAGACAATCAGGTGATCAGTCTGCATTGTCCTAACCAATCCTAAAAACAACCTTTTTTTTTTTTGTTGTTTCAACGTGGGAATCGAACCCACGAATCCGGGTCGAGAGCTAAGCTCTGAACCACTAGACCACGGAGGCGATTCATTCGTCATTCATAATACCTGAAGACTCGCTAGTGTGTTTACAACCTTTTACAAAATCACCAAGTTGGTCGAAGCTAACTGAAGTCACTCAATGAACTTTCTAATCTTCCACCGCATCAGTGGACTGCCACGGCCTCTGAGACTCTTGGACCGTTGAGTGTGTGATGCCTTGTTCACCATTAGTTCCAGCTTACATACAGTAACTTCTGAAACATGAAATTAAAATGTGTTAATTCCATAAAACTCATATCACAAACAATATTATCCTGTTGGACGAATTTTAAACTATTCCATATCACATAATGTTCTAAAAAGTAAAAGTCTGTTAAATCTGTAGGTAATATGTATTCCAAATTTACTTTAACAGATATTTTTATAGCCAGCTTAGGAATAAATAACAATGTACAAGACATTATTTAAAGATACTCTTTTTTTTTTTCTTTGTTTTAAACTCACCAATGAAAATTACATTTAAGTATGTAGTTTCACACTACCTACTTATGTTAACCCTCAAGACCCCATGATCAATTTATTGATTTATTGACTACTCTTAAGATTTGTTGTAACTAGTGATTTGTCAAGCCCTCAGCACTTGACTTTAAAATGGACTTCACGTAGAAACTAAGGGATAACACATTAATTGCATCCCAAGATTAATTATGACCAAAGCTTTGTTTATTTAACACACATGTCTTGTTGTATTTTGTTTCAACTATTGTAAAGGCTCCCGATGGGGCCATTCGATCGTGGCATGAATTTCTGCTTGGTTGTGTCCCGACAGAAGATAACTTGTAAAAGCTCTGCCTGTTAATCCTAATTAAGTTTTAAACTTTAATAAGTTGTAACTTTAAATAAATTTTTAATTCTTTTTGAATCGTCTTTCTCGCTCCTACAAACTTGTCTACCTACTTACTATCATGTAAACAATATTTACAAAGAACATGTCAATGTTATTGTATAAGCCTGTTTGTTTACAACTTGTGCTCACCTGCATAAGACCTTTACTTGTTGTGTAATAATAATTATTATCATTAAAATCAAACTTTGATTTCTTCTTTATTAACTGTGTTGATTTCACTCTATTAATAAGAATATAGCTAGTATAATAACAAGTTTTAAAACTCACATAATTTAAGTATCAAAATACTGTAAGATCTTTTACTTTGAATCTCTTTTCTGTTACCAATACTGTGATTATAAAACCAGACTAATTCTGAACTTTACAATGAAATAAGTAATGATACTCATACTACCAGTTCACATCTTTGCGAAGCAAGTAGAATAGTCCATAAGATACACAATGCTCATCTGCGTTGGTTGGTTACCCAGCAAAGCTCATTCTATGCATCGGGCAAGCATGCAAGCTATGCAAGGCTATGCATCGTCCAGTCCAGCATTATCCCAATGTATTGTCCATCTACAAATAAAACAGAACAGCAATACAAACGAACACTAAACTTTAAAGTTTATTTAGATTTTTGGGCAAGCAATTTCATGGAAACTTTGAAATTGTATTTACTTTGAAGGCTTCCAAATTATAACGAGGAATAAAAAGATTGCTACCACCTGTTACCAAAGCCATCAAGCTTATAACCAAGACCTGTCGTTGACTAGCCACGTCAATCTTGTCATATTATCGTGGTTCTATTGTAAATCGTCACGTTCCCATTGTCAATCGTCACATTCTCATTGTAAATCGTCACATTCCCATTGTCAGCACGTTACCATCGTCAGCAGCGCTGTCATCCCATCAATCGTCTTTCTGCTATGCATTATATACCATGCTGCCTTTGGTAGTGGAGGCTCCGTAATATAATCTGTTCCGTCTCAACGTGATCTGAATATCCGCAAGGCCATAATATCCAATCCAACAATTTGTAGGTACCCTGTAACCATCTATCTTGATTTTGCGGGTATATCCCAATTTCTGATAACGGAGTGCGGTATTTTGTGGGCGTCACTTTATAGGAAATAATAACACCAAACTGAACGTGTTTATATTATGAACAATCAAACCTATTGCTACAAGTACTTAATGCAAAGCAGACATTGAACGTAAGCGAATTTAGTCAACTTCATTTTTCTCAAGCCCCGCCATCCATCGCGCGCCCCCCTGCCTAGTCCTCCCTCTCATCGGTGACACACGTCTTCCCCTTCCTCTTTTGTAGCGGCGACCGGCCTCTTGGCAAATATGACTAAACTTGCTAGGCTTTCTTTTTTTTTTTTTTGCAAGCCTTACGTTTCAACTCCGACATATATTTATAATCTTTTTAAAAAAAAGTATGTAACGTACGTAAAGCGAAACGAAACATTTTTTTATCTGTCAAATAGGTTCTCAAGTGACATTGGGTTTGAGACTTCTTTATTAATACGGGCCTTAGAGGGTAAACGCGTAGAGTATATTATG
Organism: Celastrina argiolus; assembly: GCA_905187575.2. NCBI lineage: Eukaryota > Metazoa > Arthropoda > Insecta > Lepidoptera > Lycaenidae > Celastrina > Celastrina argiolus. Next base: position 8,211,729 of record LR994581.1, on the reverse strand, counting down.
TAACCTATAGGTATATTCAGGATCAATGGAAAATTCAAAGGCAAAAGTCTGATGCCGTCCGTTCCATAATATTATAATAGTAATAACAGCTCACCGATTTTGGTAGCCGATTTCATTTAGAACAGCTACGCAGGAGTCGTTTTATAGTGCCCAAGTATGTATAATACATAAAGACACTCTTTATTCCTTTTACTCTCATAACCCAGTGGGTCGGTAATCCGTTCCATGTACTGTTACTACTACTGTTCTAAGAAGTTAATCATCATAGAAAAAATATTTACGACCATAAAGCGACCTCTATAGTTATTTATCTGAATTTTCACCAACATTCTATACCGCCAAATTTGACGTCGATTAACCCAATATTATTATTACAAATGTAATAATAATTAATGTAATTCTTACCAAGAACTTCTCTTTATCTTTATAAGTATTTTAATAATTTTGTGACCCTTGTCGAAGTGTTAGGAAGTTATTAAATTACGATTGCGATTAACTGTAAAATAGTAATGATTAAGATACGTCGTTCCACTTTTTAAACTTTATGTAAAGTTCAATGACTTTCAATAACTTATGTGGCGTACGATTAGCGTGGCTTCAAGATGATTGATGTTCGGGCCTCGCGACACTTAGGAACAAACGCCCCTGTTGAGGACATAAGATAATTAATAGTAGCTCCATACACCGTAGGTTATTTTTATGCTGAAAATTCCAAAAATTGACAATTGAAAATGTATTATCATTTTCGATTTCTAACACTTTTATATAAACTATCACATTTGTGTTGAGTGAATATCCCTTATACCGGTTTCGTTACTCTACGCTGGAGTTATTTTACAGTGCACAAGTGTGTGCTAAATCCACTCGAGTAAATCGCGATTAAAGTTTTTTTTTCTATATTTTGTTGTCTCTATGAAACTATGAATATCCCAAGTATTTTTATTTTGTTTAGTGCCTTTCAATGTGTACTTTGTATGTGCGATATTATGTATAAGTACATATTTAGTTAATTTATGATATTTTTACGATGGTTATGACCAGTTATTAATTTAGAATGGATCTACATATTTTGTTTATGATTAACAAAATAACGAAAAGTATAACACCCATTAAAAATTGAGTGATTGATCCTGGTAAATCTCATCGTGGTACATTCATTCATGTCACATTCATTCATTCAGTGTGAAATTACATTTAAATTAAAATTGTGTAACGGGGCTTTTGCTTCGGCCCCACAGATGCCTTTCAAAGGTCTGGGATTTAATTGCCCGTGAGCATGGCATGCAGTACATAATAACAATATGTATTATACGTCTATATCTTTATACTGGTCCATGTGGATAGCTAAAACCTGTATTTTTATGTTTTGATCCTTGAAATGAACGCGAAGGCTGCACTGGCGCAACGCGGTGAATTGCCCAATTCGGTGGAATATTCATGACTTTCCACGTAGCAGGCTCCGGCCGAGTCGAAATTTCATTTGTAATATTACATTTTATAATGTGTTTATTAATAAAAATATTACATTTTAATAAAAAAAATGTGGTATACTTTCTAGTTAAACCACCAATATAATATAATAAATGACTCTTATTACAACTTATCAATCAACTAACATTAAACTTAGGTTGCCCTTCAGTAACTGTAACTACTTTTGTGAGCGCGTCAATTTTGAGATAAATAAAATTATTAAAAGACAACACGGAGCACCAAGACACAGGCTCCGCCTAGTTTTGGGGTCCACTGCTATCTTAATGTAAACAAAATACAAAATATGTGTATCTAATTACATTTTAAAATATTTATATGTATTGCAAACTGATTGTATAAAATAAATTGTTGTGGAATGGTCAATAAATAAATAAAAACCTAAAAATACTACTGCGAAGGGAAACAAATACTGCTTAAACTTTTTCCTGTTTTGGCAAATAATTAAATTCATTATCAGATCATTCAAATATTTACATACTTTTTTCCAGGAAGACAACACTCGAGAAACGCAATATTTACGGCGAACATTATTAAAATCAAGCTAAACCGTGAACTGTATCAAAAAACTTATAAACTTATAATATGGACCTTGAAGACGGCATCTTAATATTTTGTAACACAATGAAGAAATAAAAATTTAAATAATATTAATAATTGTCACCTACATGTTACACCAGAGACTCGACTTTTTAAGCATTTACTAAATAATTATACAAAACCTGCACAATAACACTTCCTTATTGAAGATTTGGATTAAATAACAATGACAGTGAATTATGATTGATGCTGTTTGCTAATTTATTGTATTTAACTAAATGTTTGCCCGAATATTCTATCAATACAAAGAAAGATTTTGCTCGCTAAAGTCGCACAAATAGAATATCCGGATATTGGAAGTAGGAACCGATATAACATTATGCAGTATCTGTGCCAAACATTCAAATCTTTTCAACGGTATTTGATTTTAAAATATCTTATTCGATTTCTAAGCAAGCTTCAGATAAATGTACACTACAAATATAAGCTACAAATTCTTCTAGCTCAAGTCACCCAGAATCGAACCCACACTCTCTAAAATATCTTATTCGATTCCTAAGCAAGCTTCAGTACAGTACAAATATAAGCTACAAATTCTTCTAGCACGTGTCACCCGGAATCGAACCCACGCTCTCGTATTTCAAATATGTGATCAACTATTGACCTATGTTGCCAGGTGTACAATGTTCATTTCACATTAACAATGTGTAAGGCAATATTGGACCGCGCCGTTACAGACAGCTGGCTTGAACTTGACCCCGCGCTTTTGCAATGATCCCCACTTTTTATTGCCTCAGTGGTATCTATACGCACTTTTGCAACATTCACTGTGCAGTGTGGACCGTTCGAAATGTTTCCAAACCCTTTCGACAGGAAACACTCCACCATCAGACAAGTTTTCGACAGGTTTCTGGACAGGAAAATGAGTGCGCGGAAAAGTGCACTGTCGCGAAAGGACAGCAAGTGTAGTAACAGTTCGAGTTTCTCACAGTCGAGTTCGTCTTCGAGTTCGAGTCGGAGAATATTCAGTTTCTCGAGTCATTCGTGAACGAGTGGAGTTTGGATTTGAATTTTTCGCCACTTCAGTACTTGACCCTTTGGTGAGTTATCATTTATCACTTCGGAGGAGAATTGTGGCGATGGAAATGCCTTATCTCCGGTAGACTATTAAACAAATACCAGTATTTGCTCTTGTGCTAATTTTAATACATATCTTGATATTTTATACTAATTGCGTTATTTAGATTAGAAATTAAATAGAGCTGATTAAATTAACCATTCGCGTAAAAGGATTCGATGCCTATGTTACTGTTCATTTTACTTATTACATTATTTATGCTTTTTCGATAAGAGTTCAGGAGTGAGTATCGATCTATATATTATATATTTTATCTTATGAAAATAGTCTAAAAGACGACATACTAAAGGCCAAAAGACGACAGATTCGATGGAAAATTCTAGAACATAATTGACTAATTTATATAAAATATATGGTCTAGGAAGCTGTTACATGATTAAAACATTGTAATATTATATTCGAACCTAGGACATGCAAATAGGATGACTGGTGACCTTTATTATGAAAATGTAAAATACACCGTGATTTGTGAAACACTACTGTCAATACAAGTTTCCGCTAACATGAACACGTTAGCTGTAACTTTATTGTTAAGTAGTTTGTCAAATATTAAAACGATAAAACGATTGGAGCTTGGAGATACGCCAACGTTTAATGTGTTTCAATATCTTTGTTAAAATTTGGTTGAAATTGATTTATCCAAAGTTTAAGGTTTATTCAAAGTTATATTCGTAGAGCACTGTTTGTTATGAAATAAAGGGCTAACGAGCTCAACTTTCACCTGATGGAAAACGATCACCATCACCGATGCACCAGAGGGCTGATTCAAGATGCCATCGCTAATTATCGCTTACAAAGTTCGATATCAAAATGTATGGGATTTGACATAAGGTACGCTTAATGACATACCAAATCGCGATCATTTAGCGTAGCTTATGTCAAATCTCAAAGATTTTTTTAGATCGAACTTTGTAAGCGATAATTATCGATGGCACCTTGAATCAGCCCCCAGGGGTGTCACGAGAGCGTTGCCGAACTTTAGACACCAACAATTTATACTACGCTAAGTAAAAATTTTGTAAAATGCGGTTTATTATGCCAAGTTGCTTAAAATGTAGTATTTTATAGGTAGTGAAAAAATCTTATTTATTTTTTATTTAACACTTTATTGCACACAAGAAACACTTAACAATAGTACAAATTACAGAGAAAGACGACACAAAGGTACTGCTTATTTCTGAAAGAAATTTCTTCCAGCAGCCCTACGGAAGAGATATGGGATAAAAGATATCGGACAGAGCGTGCACAGTTACATACAAATACATTACATCTATGTATATTATATTAAAATCGGAATAAATACATAAACAACAATAAATACATTAATATAAATTATAATACCTTCATACATAATTAATAAAATTGAAATAAATAAATATATAAATAACTACTAAATAAATAAACCAATAAATAAATAAATAAATAAATACACAAATAAATAAATAAATCGTCAAGAAATATAAAAAAATAACGAAGTTACAAATTTTATACAACGCTAAGTAAATGTACTTTTTAAAATCACTCGATTTATAAAACGCTAAATATTCGCTACTCCTGTAAAGTACGATTTTATAAGTTAGTGTAGTATAAATTGCTGGTGTTGAATTGATATTACCACGAATATAATAGTAGGTATAGAAAATTATTACAATTACCTACATCGAGACGTGTAATAATGTGTATAATAATAAATAACCCTTAATTTCCATAAGAAAACACTACCGAAGCTATGCTACTCTACTATACTTGTTTCTGATTTTATATGATCTATGTGTAGCCATAACGAAATATGGCAAGCTGTATGTGCCCCATAGGTAGAGTATAATAAAAACATTGCTAATTGAAAGTTACAAACAGACACTTCAAATTTTTTTGTTGGATAGTCCATTTATAGATGAAGGCTTTGAGCTATATAACATTACGCTGCAACCAATAGGAGCGAAGCGTCAGTGAGAAATGTTGCAAAAACGGGGAAAATTATTCACATTTGGGGACTTTCGTTGCGTGCATAAACGGTTTAAGTTACTCAAAAAATATGTAGGAAAGAATTATTGCTTTTTGATAATCATGATGACAAAAACCAACATGAGCAATCAGAAGATAATCGCGATAGTGTTTCCGACAACGACGCGAACGAAGTCGCGGGCACAGCTGGTACCTATTTAATATATTCAATGGTACGGAAACCGTGCACGAGTCCGACTCGCACTTGGCCGGTTTTATTTATCTTGTAATAAGCTAAAGCTAAATTAATTATTACAAGATAAATAATTTATTGATGGGAAAAATTTTAACGTTTTCTAGGATCTTGGCGTGTTAAAGTTTGTGAGGATTGATCAGTTCTCTTTGATGTATCAACTGCAGACTTGTAGACTCTAGATTAACAAATAATATGACTATACAATATCTAAAATTATGTAATTATTATGATTTCATATCAAATGTAAACCTAAATAACTGGTCGCTAATGACCATTGATGTTTGAGCGGCCTTAAATAAATTATTTAAAAAAAAGATGTTTTGTCTTGAAAAACGTCAGTTTTTTTTTTTCAAAAACACTATTCCACGCGCATGAAGCAAGGAGCAAATCGGTCTGTTTATCCGATATGACCTTTGTATATCACACGAGTGCATTGTTATCATACATTTCAATGACCTACATCTGCCACGTAAATATTTTACACTCATTATATTTGTAACATTGGTCGAAACAGTTTACTTCCTATTGCAGTTGGTATTTTTATGTACACTAAGTATTTTATTTGTATTTATAGAAGTACGCAACTTTTACTTCTCCAAGGAAAATCTGATGCGCATTTTGTTACACACACTGACAAATATCTTTCGTTGGAGATTTAGTATTTACAACCTATATTTTATTTTATGCTATCGATGCACTTCCTACTACAATAGGATTTTTTATTTAGGCACCTGCGCTAAGTATTTTAGTTAGAAAGAAAGGAATAAAAGAAAGAAAATGTATCTGGTAAAATAATAAAAAAAAAAAAACATAAAAATAACATGTTTTTAACAAACACATCATTTGCAAAAATAATTGGCAATTTTATTATACCTAATTGATTTTTCAGTGAGCACCGTAAATAAAAATAAACAAAATCAACAAAATAATATAAACTATAATAAAATAAACTTCAAGAATACAACTATATGAAATAAAAAAGATCAATTGCGTTTACTTACATAAATATTAGATTATGTATGGTAATACTATTTATTTTGTTATTGCAACTTCTGTAATAATTCGACCAGAAATAATGTTGAACTGACTTAGTTTGCATTTGAGTATAATTTACTGCGAAATCACATTACTGCGCCGAGAGAGCCCGGTATTTGATGATAGAATTACCCGCAGATCCACTTTGCCCCGGATTGCTTACATTATACAATGAAAACTTACTACTTACATTAAAATGATGCTACAAAATAAAATGGGCGATCCTTTTACCTTTTATTACCGATTACGGTGACGGTTTCATTGAAACCAGGCCAGCTACGTAGGATTTATTTTATAGTGCCCAAGTGTGTGCGCAATACACAGAAGCACTGTCTCTTTATTCACTCTCGTACCCCAGTGGGACGGATAACCGACACGACTGGTGGGAGGTCAGGCGCAGGACCGACTTTTTACATGCCCATCCGACGCATGGATCATCTTTCTTGTCAGACAATCAGGTGACCAGCCTACATTGTCCTAACCAACTTGAAAACAACATTTTTGTTGTTCCAAAACGGGAGTCAAATCCACGACCTCCGAGTCGAGAGCTAGGCTCTAATCAACTAGACCACGGAGGCGTCGAAAAAATAGCTTACTCCCGACACAATCGAGAATCGAATCGGTTCGATTTATTGGTTTTTTTGTGTTTTATTTGGTGGATTACTTTGAAACTAACCAGGATAAGGAAAATCGTTAGATGTAATCGTAACTTTTTGTACTACCGGCCATATCAATCGACTGATAATCAAAATAAACACGTCAATTTATTCGGGAGTACGCGTCACGATCAAATCTGAAAATCGAATCAGTTTGTACGCCCCTGATTAGCTCCTTGAGCATTTTACTAACGTTTAATAACTTTATTACACTTACAGACTCTTTTGTGTTCCCTAGTACATGTTTCGGAACCCTTAACCTATGTCTTCACTCTTCAGTTTCTATTCAAACAGTGCTAGAAAAATTAATCTTTGCATGTATATTATATACGTATTGCCACGTCAACCAAACCAAACCAAGAACAATTTGATGGATGTCGACCTCCGTAGCGCAGTGGTAAAACGCGTTGGTGTTCGAACGGGAGGTCGCGGGTTCGAATCCCGCTGAGGGAACAAAAAGTTTTCAATGTTCCTGAGACATGGATGTTTATTAAATTTGCGTATAATATAATAAAAATCTTAAATATGTGTATAATGTAAAAGTATTAAATATATTTCAAATTATGTCTGGTACCTGTAGCACCAGATTTTTTTAGCGTTGGTGTTCGAACGGGAGGTCGCGGGTTCGAATCCCGCTGAGGGAACAAAAAGTTTTCAATGTTCCTGAGACATGGATGTTTATTAAATTTGCGTATAATATAATAAAAATCTTAAATATGTGTATAATGTAAAAGTATTAAATATATTTCAAATTATGTCTGGTACCTGTAGCACCAGATTTTCGGATACTTAGGCACAGGGCTAGATTGACGTGGTGTGAAGCGTCCTTTAAAAAAAATGGGATTTTTAGGGATAAAGTGGGGTCTCCCATCTACCTGTTTTAAAAACATGAGAAGATTACTAACATGTTGATTTCAATACTCGTTTGCAAAATATTATAATGTCAAAGCGCAAATTCAAGATGTTTAATGGTAAACCTGGCTTAGATAGCTTTGTTAGTTAAGAAGTTACGGAGGCTTGACTTGTAAAATGCTTACTTGGAAAACATCATATTACAATAATAAGTAAATATATATATTTTTTCCTTTTGCACGCTGTATCACTTGCAGCTCAGTAATCTGGGGGCAAGGTAGTGTCCTGGCCAAGTTGATCATGGTCGTACCATTCTTTTTTTCGAAAACGTTATGGCTATTTTCGACCCCCTTTAACTTTGTTGTGGAACTAGAAGCCTGTATTTATGGTATATATTTCGCTGCTGCACGATTACATTAATAATCCTGTTAAAAACATATTTAAATTTATTGAAAAATTTTGTCATAGGAACTTGTAATAGAAGAGAAAACTTTAAATTGTTGTTACAATCACAATCGTGTTTTGAATGCATAAATAACGCTTCTTACGTACCTTGCAACGCTACCTTTAGTTTCATAGTGCAGATTAATTTTTAAATAAAAACTACGTTTAAAAAACTTACTTCAAAAACTAAAAAGTACAAATATCTCAAGGATCATCAGATCCACCTGATGACAATGGGACCACCTGGGAAGTATACCTAGCATATCAAACAAAAAAAAATGCAATCCTCGCCATCGCTATAAAGTATAAACACCGTCATAAACATCGGTAAGGGACATACGAATCCGCTTGTCATTTAGCGAACCTTATGTCAAATCCCATACATTTTGTTTTCGAACTTCGTAAGTAATAAAAGTAATCGGTGAATAAATTTTTTTTTAAATCTGACGAATTGATAACCAACATTTAAGAAAATTAGAAGACAAAAACTAATTTATCTACTTGTATTGAGATAAAATAAAGATTTTATTTTCTATAGAAAATAAAATCTTTATTGTATACACGTGTATACACGCTTCTTACACGTGATGCGCGACCTCTTTTTTAACCACCGACGAAAACAAATGGTGTTATAATGTTTGACGTGTGTGTCGAGCGCATCGTAGCTCCTGGATGGATGAGCCGTTTTTGATCTAGTTTTATGTTTGAAAATACCGTGTCGAAACACGAGAGTGTTCTTAGCTTTAAATGTCGCTCGCTTACTACTTGACAATTCGGTTTACAGCGGGTTCTTAATGCTCATTCATCAATGTTTATCAATTTCATCGATCGTGACATAACATTATTATTATATCCTTAATCTCTACTCCTACTAGGTAACCAAAAAAGCCACATTAATAGTAGGTAACTGCTATATTCAAAATTTTACATTCATGCTAAAAAAAGTTATTAGAAATCCAACGAATCGTTAGTCGTTACTAGAATAATTACTAAATGACAATTTACTACAATTTACTACAATTGGATAGATTTCACAGTAAATTTATTGATGTTCATAATTAATTATAGTGTATCTTTTATATTAATACGCCTAGAATTCATAATATTCGTGAGCCGAGATAATAAAGTAGATAAAGCCTTTTTATTACAGATTGTAAAAACCATTACGTGCAGTAAAACCTCTATAACGTTTTTATTATTCAGAAGAAAACTTCGATCGAGATTGCTATAAAATGTTAATAATTACTTATTAATGTACCTAAAAAGTAAATGTTGTTTTAAATCCTCGCAAGGATCCTAAGGGATTTTATTAGTTTTACACGCTATAATGTTAATGAGTGATAATACTTTATTGCATGCATTGGTCCCGTATATACAGGCTATTATATTAATGAGTGATAATACTTTAGGGAATGTATTGGTCCCGTATATACAGGCTATGATATTAATGAGTGAGTAATAGTTTAGGGTGTGTATGGATCCCGTATATTGAGTTTACTACGAAAGCACTCGCGTTGTAAGATGTACTTTTTTTTTATATTGTATGGGAAAATTTATGATGTTGGGGCATTTCTCATACAAACATGAAAGTCAAAAGTAAATATTTCAGCGCTGGTACTGAAAACGCTAAACATAGAAAGCATATACACACACCCTAAAGTATTGACACTCATTTATTTTACACCGTGTATATTGTTTTAAGTTTATGAAACACGCTACTTTGTTAGCTTTACAGAAGCTATGAGAAGAATATTTTATAATAATAACTAGCTGACCCGTGCCCACTTCGTTGAGCATACAAACCTTCCCTGGACTTTCACGAATATTTCAAGACTAAAAATAGTCTAATCGGTTAAGCCGTTCTCGAGTTTCAGCGACACTAAACGAACAGCATTTTTATAAATAAGATAAAGCAAAATCTTGTTTAAGTATATTGTCATTGCTTATGTTAGATATAGTATACCTAACCTAACCTAACCTAACTACTGTTTAAAATAGTTTAAATACACAACATGTGAAAAGCTACAGTCTGTAAACAGGCCAATATAGTAAATATATGTGATAGAAGTAGTAATCTGTATTTTTCCAACCACATCAATCATAAATTATTTACGACAATAGGTGTTTACTTAAACTATGTCTAGTTAATATTTTTGCGCAGTTCGTTTCTTATTGTTCTATCAAATGTCAAAGTTCACGTCAACTTTTTGCACCGCGTTTACACAGCAAGAAGTGGTTGTTCTTTTGGATTTGATTGAAGTCGTTATCATTCAGATGGTGAAGAAATATATATAGTGGACCTTTTTGATATACCTAATGATAATGTATACAATTTATACTGATGTTATACAAAGAAAATATTAAAAAAACATTGAGATTAACAAATCCATTCCTGTTATACAAGCTGTAAAATGACCCTTCACTATTTACCATCGTTTTTAGTTGCAATAACAACAACGAAGCAAAAAATAATGTTTTATTTAAAAAATATACATTTCTAGAATGAGAAAAGGTAGTATAATCATAATAATATCCCTAAGTTATTACAACTGGTCCTTTACACCCTGTATAGCAAATTATAATAAAAATTCACCGTAATCCAAATTTTCAACTATAAGTTTTAACTTATTTATGGTTATTTGGAGACACGATTATATTATGTTGTCTATGGAAATTGGAATCTGCAAGACAGAAAGGCAATTGAGTCCAACCTACTGTTATTATACTACTATTATTTATACAATACCTATAGTATGTGTTAGTGTGTGTGATTGTTAATTTTATTAATTTAAGGTATCATAATATTATATCAAGAAATGTTATTATTCTGCTCTCCTTTTCTATACAAGGTGTAAAATAAATGAGTGTTAATAGTAATACACTACCTAGTTATACACTTCTTTATTAATACGGTCATAAGTGTTACAGCAAGTCTGAGATACTTAATATATTTGTAATAAAAAAATAAACCGTTAAAAAAAGTGGGAAAAACTTTTTAAGCTTTTTTTAATTAAAATTTTAAACCAATGTACCCTAAGTTCAAAAACTAACAAATGCAATATATAAATATGCAAAAGTAATTTTGCGTTGGCGCTAAACAATTTACCACGGTTATGATCGCTCGCCGAATAATGCTTATAAATATTTTTTTCTGTGTTCCTAGAGAATACTTAATACTTAGTTACTAAACTGAAAATTTTCAGTTTGACTCACTATACATAGCTGTGTGTGATCATAGCATATTTGTTTTCATTGGCTGGTTACTTGAATTTATGGCCTAGACTTCTATGGAGCATGATCCATATCCTTTCGTGGTAGACTAGACTACCACATGTAATTTTAATCGCAGTATTTTAAACATTTTAAACTTCTATAAGTTTAAAATGTTTAAAATACTGCGATTAAAATTACATAATATGTGGTTAGCTTATTCGATCCGATGATATTTAGATCATATTGACCATTTGATAATCATAATGATCGTAATGATCACAATGAAATTTGCCCAAAAAAAATTCAAAAGTTATAAACAATTAACATCTTCAAAAATAGTGTTTGGTTTGTAGTTATTTATTCTATAAAAGGACATTATTTAAATATTTTTTAGTTTAGAACGATAACGGAAGTTTGAAAAAATTATTGTCTAGCATAATTATTGAAATATAATTTTTATATGAAAAAATCCGACAGAAATCAATTCTTTCGAGGATTTAGATTATACTTTACATATTTTTATATTTTTCATTTAACTCTAAGTACTTAGGTACCTACTTTAAAAATATTAACTGACGCCTAAGAGGCCGTCTGCATGCAACAATGGCGCGGAGGGCTATTTTCAGCGTTAATTTAAAAATATAAATAATGGAGGTACAATTCCGGGAGTGTAACCTTTTTTTGGTAAATTTCCTCCTCTTTCAGGATATTTTTTTCAAATTTCGTAAATATTTATAGTTATCGAACAATAGCCTATAAACCAAACATAATTTTTTGAAGGTGTTTGAGTATATAAAACTTTTAGATTATTTAATGGGCTAATTTAATTGTGTGCCGAAATAGCACAATAATCTAGACAATTTCGGATTGAATGAGCCACATACTTTAATCATAGGATGTAGAATTAACACCATAATATTATGAAACTATGGACTTCACTAGTTATTGTATACGAGCATCGACCATTTCTGGTACTAGTTACCTAGTCGAGGTAAAAACTAAAAAGTGTCTAACGAAGATTCCATTTCTTGTCATAATCATAAAATATAGTCCGATTTACTTTAAGCATTTTAAGTAGCGAGAGGCCCAGCGCGGGCGGCGCGCGGCGCACGCACACATAGACGATCTCACTCACACATCGATAGCGGGCGTGAACCACGTGATCAAGGCGCATTGGAGACGGCAACAAACTTTTCAAATACCTATTTTTCATTTCTCTCGTCCGTGTGGTTTCCTCTTAAGGTTGTGTATGGGTCCCGTATATAGAGTTTACTCTGAAAGTGCCAACGCAGAAAAAAAAGAGTTACTTTTTTAAAATTTATTGTATGGGCAAATTTATGATGTTTAGGCATTTCTCATCGAAACACGAAAGTCGAAAGTAAGTATTTCAGCGCTGGTACTTTCACAGTAAACTCTACATAGAGGGTACATCCACACCCTAAAATATCATCACTCATTTATTTTACTTTGTGTAAACTATAAGAGTGGGAAATTTCACACAGATCCGTGTGCAAAATAAATAACAGTCGCAATAGATCATGTTCAAAATAAAAAAAAACTAACAGTATTCTAACACTAAGTGGTAGTAAACTCATTGCAGCGCGCAGTGTTCTAGAAACGTATGCAATCGGCCGCGCGCACTGTCGAAACCGCTTTCTTGCGATACACGTTTCGTACAGAAGATTCGCCCTTGGCTAACCTAAACGTAATAAGTAAATATCGAATATTGTACTACTGAATAATTAAAGTATCATTTTTACCGACTACGGCGAAGCGAAAATGGTCAGGTCAATATTTAATCCATAGGATAATATGACCAAAAATTAAGGTCTTATATTATACAGTGTGTAAAAAGAACAGTCACTATAACTTTGAGACACGCTTAAACTACCTTTCCTCATTTTGGAAATGTTTTTTTGTCAAAAACAAAAAAGCAAAAAAAATCTTTTTTATATTTTTGTAAAAGGAAAATAAAAAAAAACATTTCTAGAATGAGAAAAAGTAGTATAATCATATCCCAAAGCTATAGTGAATGTTCTTTTTACACCTGTTATTTTACATTACTTATACATAATATTATATAATAATATCATGATTTGGCATTGTATTGTAGCGTTCCATAACCTAAACCACTCATCCGATTTAAATAAATAGATTCGTAATAATATCCAGGGTAACATAGACTTAATTACCTATGTTGTCAGATTTTGTTTCAAATTGTGGTATTTTTTTATGAATTAATACTTAGGTAACAGATAGTCATTTACAATATCATTACTAAAACTAGACCTAAAGTACCGTAATTGTAGTATAGAAAATAACGTTCAATGGTTACTACACGTATTGACACTATGAAATCATTTTTATTACCCGACTGTGTGGTGCTTAGGAGTGTGTTTAGACTACAATCATTATGAAGCATAACAAATGAACAGTCGCATGTATAATACAACCACCTCGAACAGCTTGACTAACTTCTATATTCCACAACGAAGAGAGATCCTCAGTTCCACGAGTCAGTCCAGGATACCAGGTGATGTCAATACTGAGTGTCTGACCTACTTCCTCGTTCCCAAAAAAAGTGTCGCCCGCCCTTTTTTCCCGCCATTCTAATTTTTTTTTTCACAATCCCGCCCTCAGTATTGTCAACTCCTTAGTGTTCCCATCATTAAAATAATAATAATGTACATAAAGTTACAATTGGACCACGGCAAATAGAATATCTTAAAATGTAAATAACAAAATCTGTAACTTATAACAATCCTCTGAATATACATCCAAACACTTGCAGTTTCGAAAGCCAACTAAATTTTTCAATGGATCACGACTGTTTAATTGTTATGTTCGATTATTAGAAATATAGATACTTATTCTATTTTCTTCAATAGTATTTATTATAGAATACAAGGCCTTTTAAGTGCTTGTTTTCTTTATGTTGCTGCCGTAACAACAAAAAAAATATTCATGGATTCCCACAAACGTGATTTTTCTTTTTTTTTAAAGAAAAGTTAAACAGTAATATTTATTATTAGAATCTTGATAACAATTAATTGACCTATGTGGTCAATTAAATGTAAAGGAATACATATTTATCGATTTATCTTGAATTTTCAAGGTTGTCTAGTTTATAAATAATTTCACAATTCACGTGCAGCATAGCATGACAGTTACCGGCCGCGATCCTCGGAGCCGAGTGAACGTCGTAAAATAGAAGTTTTAAACAACCGAAAATATTTGAAAATAGTTTTTTTTTTTAAGTTTTAAGAATTTATTAGGAACGGATACAAAAATTGACACTTAATAACGTAATTAAACTCTACGTATTTACTTAATCACCATCGTCATTGTTGCTGTTACTTACGATAACAATAAAATTAACAAACATAATTGAGAGGGGTCAAAAATCTGCTATAATGCTTCCGGACCAAATTTGGGTTAGTAGCACCGTTGGAAACCTCGTAAAAATTGCTTTAAAATGCTTGGCTAGTTTTGTACCAAAACCTACTAAAACATACAGAAATCTCCCCACCAAAAATAAGATGCAAAATCAAAATCCCCTAAAACAGTACACCAGTATCAAAATCCGATAAAGCTTTAACGATATTTGCATCCTGTGATATTTTTGAAAAGTACGGTTTTGATCCCTCAATTAGTAAAATAAAATTATAACCCTCTTGTTTTTTTAAATACTATTGTATGATTATCTTTGAATTAGAATACCTATCTTGGGTTTCCTATTAAAAAATTAACCATAATACAAAAATGTCCATTGTCCGTAAGTAATAATTATGTAAAATACGCACGAAGATAGATGCTTTTGTCATGTTTAAGATTAAGGGCGTGTTTCACCAAGCAATGGTAAAATTAATGGTGAAATCGGGACTAAGTTTACTAAGGATCAGCTCACAACTGACACAGAACGAGACACAGCGATGCATTTTTTGGTAGCTTCATCAAAATTGAATTCCATAGTAAGAGTTCGAATTTCGAACATGGTTGAATTTCGAGCATGGTTATAATAGGTTTTTTTTGTGTAGTGAATAAAGTTCAATATTTTTAACTAAAAATGACAAGGTCAATACGTTGCATACTTTAGAGCCCTTTATAATTTAGCACACATATATAAAAAGGGCCTAATAGGGCTATATTTCACCTGGACTCCATGCCGGTCTAACCAGCCGCTACTAACAAAAATTATACAGTTCTATAGAGAGTTATTCACCCGGTATCCGTTTAATCTCAAGCTGTATACATTCTGTTGGTAGCAGTAACTGCTAGCGCCGCCACGGTGTCCCCATGAAATAATATAGCCCTTACGCCCTTTACGACATTATTTCACTTATTTAACACGTTCATATTTCTATTTCAGGTACGTGAAAAGAATTCGCCGAACGGAAGGAACAGATGCAAGAAGAATGAGTACTTGACCTGAAATCAATGAAATGTGAACACGCGAGCCGCGGCCCACGAACACGCTGTTATTGTAACATGTTGAAACACAATAGACATGTCGAATTCAACTTTTTTGTCTACACAATGTTAGACAATATATGAAATAAACTAGAATATAATTAATTAAAAAATATAATAGAGAAAGGATAATAAACATTCTAGACTGACCCATTATTGTACATCTTAAAATATAGAACACAAGCAATTTAAATTTACAATACGAAAGAGAGCGATGTAAATATATTATGTAACGTAACAAAGTTATTAATAAAATAGTTATAGCTGATTTTTTTGTCGCGTCAACCTAAATAATTATTTTCTTCAATTATTTTATATAATATATTTTAAAGTTGAATATGTAAAAACGTGATATTCGATCCAAAGTTTTAAATATAATAATAAACCAATGTATAGAAATAGAATGTGGAAATGTAATAACTGCTAAGTACTAGACTTCTCTTTTTAATGAAAAAACACAAATTTAAAATGATCATGATTGTACCCCCCTTGCACCTCTCCCGACGCACATAAAGTCATTATGAATAGTTTATAATTGTAAAGAAATTTCGGTTATAAAAAGCAAAATTAGGCTGCAATGGCCCATATAATGAATACCTTATAGGCTAAGAAGATCATAGAAAGGTTGATTTAATATAATTTTATAATCTATCTCAGCGCCACGTATAATGAACTCTATTAGAGTATTAATATTTCATTTTTAATGAATTAAATAATTGAGAAAAGCAGACAAACAGACAGAGAAACGATCGATGAAGATAAACTCTTCACCGATTTTTTCTCTGTCTGTTCTCTCTGAATAATTAATATCCAGCTAGAAAACCTAAATGTCAAAGACAGGTTCATGGTTGCAGACGCCTAGATTTATGATCAAACGTAGTTTTGGGAGTAAAAAAAAATATAATTTAATAAGTAGGTTAAGTATCTGAAATCATTTCGTAAAATAAAAAGTAAGATTTTTATCAAAGATAACTCTTTAATTATGATAGCCTGTAAAGAAATCTAAGAATTTTTACGATGTTGAAATTTTGAGAAATTAAAATAATATATTTTATTAGGAATTTTAATTTGGAGTGAAGTATATATTATAAACAATCCTTTGAAGGACTCAAAATAATATGATAAACAAAAAGCTCACAATAAATCTAGTGAAATGGAATAATGCTATCAATGAAATTTGTTTGCCCTGGGGCCAGGGTTTTGTACTTTGTAATTATTCATTTTTAATGTAATATTATTTTACATTTTTACATAGCTGATAGCAATAAGATAGATAAGATATTTTTATAACTGTAAAAGTAAACCTGAGGATCAAGAGTATATAATTAAAATTTAAAAAACGAGACATTTCTTAAAGGCATCTAAGATTAAGAACACCTAAATATAGTCTTTATAAAAACGCATCACACAGTTTGAAGCAACTAAATCCATGTAATCATGTACGTCATATTTTACATACAATTGTATTCGCGGACTGACGGCGAACCAACTAGGACAAAATGTCTTAGTTTGATTTGCGTTAAATTCTCACGCGTACCCGGCATCTAGGTGTTATTATTATATGCCTAAAAAGTATTGATTACGTGATAAAAACGTAATTGTGATAAAATAGTAGTAGGTTATGTATGTGTATGGTACTTAATGTACTTGTACAAGTAGATAGTAAAAGTACATAATATATAAGAGGCATAAAGCCACAAGATAGTATTGGCTTAATTAATAATTAACTAGTTTAAATAAACCATGTCTAAGATTGATATTTGATAGCAATTTAAGTATTACATCGACGTAATGTTAAGACATAATAATATTATTTTATACTGATAATGTTTACAGTAAAATATATTTTTGGAAGTATAAAACAAGTAGTAATATAATTATGTCTGAAGAGTAAAATAATACTTACCGTAATAAACTCTAGTTTTTGTTTTGACGCAAATACAAAACAACCTTTCGGTAGAATATGTATTGAAACAACCTTACGGTAGAATATGTATTGAAACAACCTTACGGTAGAATATGTATTGAAACAACCTTACGGTAGAATATGTATTATAACTTTTTTAGTTTTGTACCTACTTACTAAATGCCACTAAAAGCTTTAATTTATTTAATTAGTCCAAAATATGTTTCCTTTTTTTATTTTAGTATTTTGTTTGGTCTTTTAATGATATTATCTACATAATACCTATTATATATAATTTGAATAAGTTTTGATGTTTTTGTTTTCTTTTTCTAAATCCAAGATGTTTATTTATTTATTTATACCAACATCATAATTTATGAAATGTTTACTTTAATATTTAGCATAATACAGCCGCAGCAATTAAATACAAAATTATATACATATTTTTGCAGCGTAGTTCGGGACATCGACTACTACTTTTATTAACCGACATCCAAATAGGTGTATAATTTTTTATGACTATTATCAACGACACCGGTATCAAGGCTGCTAATCTGAAATGGGATTGGGCGGGACATGTTAGCCGAATGCATCCTGACTGCTGGGCAAAGATAGTCATGGAATGGGTATCCGAAGATGGACGATGAATGGCCTAAGAAAAGATGGCGTGATGACTTGGATGCACATCTGCAGGGCTGGCCAGTATTGGCACAGAAAAGAGATATGTTTGCCCAGCATACCCTTGAGGTGTGTGATCGTTGGGCTATGCAGCGCCATGCTTAGGCAGTGATTGGGCGGAACCTCTCGCTCCCGAGCGTGGTGCGTTGCCTGCTCGAGGGCGATGAGGCCTGGTAGGCTGTGGTCTTCTTCTGCAAATACGTCATCTCGCAGGAGGCCTCGGAGCGGGACAGAGAGATGGATCCATCCTTTGTTCCGCTTCGCCGGCATTAGACCCTCCCATCTCACGTCTAGTTCGGGGCTCCGGGTAGAGGGATAGGTAACCTCCCCGGCTTAGACAGACTCTCCCCGAGGAGAACGCTTCATTTTGGCGGAGTGCTTTCTTAATTTGATGAAAGTTCCTTATGACCTTATAGACTTGTTCTTTATTCCTTATAGACCAGCCGGTCGAGGGAGGAGTGGCCTGTGTTTTGACAGATCCAGGGCACTCCACCCAACATAACGGCTGATGGGTTTTAGTGGGTGGGATTTAGTGGGTAAACCGGACGTAGCGAGCCAGAAGTCCCACATACCCCTCGGGCACATCCCGGGGGATGCGTAATGCATTTCCCTTGCGATATTAAAAAATATGAAAGAGATAATAATATGTAAAAGACCTTGGCCAGCAGTGGCAAAAAAGTTATAATTAGTTATCATTTAGATTTAAATGAATGTTTTTACCTCGCAAGATGTATTGTAAGTTTTAAAACTACTTGTCTTTAGTTCATTTAAAGTGAAATATAATCTTAATGCATCAAGAGTCGAACCTGACAACCGTCGCGCAAGTCCAACGACCTCAGACGATTGAGAATTCTTGTTTACATACAAACATGTTATTGTCACAAAATTTCTCTTTTATTTCGACGTATTTTGTTGCATTAATTAATTACCCGCCTAACTACTAATGACGTAGTTCTTTCTGATAAACAAAAGAAGGGTTTTCCTAAATTAGTCGCAGCGAATGAATTGTATTTTATTTGAAATTGATATATTAAAATAAAAATTCACTTGACAATTGGAACAAACTGTATAGATTTGTTCAAAAAACCTACATAGTTACACTATATTATTTTGTAATGTTCGTACACTTTACGTACCTTTTTTACATAAAATGTGAAAATAATACCTACGGCGGCTACGGCACATAACATCTCTCATTCATCATCATCATCATTTCAGTGACGCCGACGTCTGGACGCCTCCCTTAAAATATTCCCCGCTTCCCCCTCCTCCCATGAAATACTTGGAGGCTACCGTTATACCGGTACCGAGTACTCTCCGTAAGTATTGCATACTTACGGAGAGTACTCGGTTCTCGATTCCCATTATAAATAAAATTAGGTACTTCATCTTTTACCAAATTTTCCTTTAAATAAATGAATCATGGATACTATGAAAATTACGCGGCTAGGCAAGTAGGCATGTCTATGCAGCCGGCGCGGCACGGCGCGGCAGCGTCGTAGTACATCAACGTAGGTAGTACGGGCGCGTACCTACGCGCGGTTTCCATGCGTTGGGTAAATAATTATTCAAGTTTAAGATACAATTACTCAGTGATTAATTGATATTATTTTTTTTTCATCTTAAATAATAGCCAAATATCACGTCCTCAAGTATTGCTCATGTCTCACCAGTCACACTGTATAAAAATGAATTGATGTTCGTTAGCCTCGCTAAAACTCGAGAATGGCTGAACCGATTTGGCTATTTATGGTCTTTAAATGTTCGTGGAAGTCCAGGGACTGTAAACAGTTTGTATGCTCAACGAAGTGGGCACGGGTCAGCTAGTTATAATACAATAAAACAAGATTCTATTTAACTTAATTTTCATATTTTATCGCAATAATGAAAATAATCCGCATTAAAGTATTTAAATACCTTCATGTAAGCATCTCGAATATCATACCTTCATCTCTTTGAAGGTTAAAGATAAATAGAGATACAAATAAAAACTTTTGTTGCTATTTTTTTTTCGTGGAATATTTTTGCTAAATAAAAAGGAATGTGTGGTGATATAAAAAGGTGCATACTGTTTAGAGTTTTGCCCAAATAACCCGACTTCGCAAAAAAGGTGTCCACAAAGGCTGAAATAAGAAAATAATTAAATTTGAAATCCAGAAATGCATAGGTACAATGATGGTATAGGTACAACAATAAATAGTTCCTCATCCTTTTTTTATTTCATATTTTTCTGTTTCCACATCAAATATAACATTTTTATTAAAATAACCATTTAGAAAGTAATTAAACAACTCCTGGATACTGCTAATGCATTTTTAAACGTTTATTTTGAATTAAGTAATTAAATATAATAATTAAAATATTTAAATACAAATTCGTGGTGTGCTTGCCAAGACCTATATTTTGGTAACGAAAATGAAACACGAAATAAGTATGTCATTCAAAATACACAACTTTTACAAAAATTATATAGTCTATGTTACTTGGGGAATCAGTACCAAACGATTGACACCATTTATTAAATATCTAACCAGTAGTTTAGCTGCTACGAGGGAACAAACAAACACACATACATAGACTGCCAAAATCATCACCCTTCCTTTCGACTTCGCCGAAATCGAGTAAAAAGATAATATCTTTAGTTTATAGTAGTAGGCACGTATAACTTTTATACTTCTTACGAGATTCCAGTTGCTAGTTCTGTCAATCTGCAAAATGCTTTTTGTTAAATCGCAAATCAAAGGTTTACTGTCTACGTTTTTCTCATTTTAACTTTAAATTTCGAATATTATAATATTACCAAATATCATAAAAAAACAAAATTATTACAATTACCACCAGTTCAGAAGAACCTTCTATTCTAACCGGGTTAGGGTTATAATAAAAATTTAAATAATTCTAATCTAATATTATACACATAATATGTATTATGAACCCAAGTAGTCATAATAAATTATTATGCAGTATGAAACCAATTACAACTTCTCGTGACTTGTTTTTTTTTTTTTGGAGGGCAAATGAAATGTGCGTTATGTCCAATTTATACAGATATCCAAATAGGCAGCAAAACTTGTATACGCGAAAATGTCAACACGCTTGGCCTTAGCAAAAGAAATTGTATGCATATTAACACATTCATATTAACCATTCTTTCGTAATAAGTGATTAATTAAAGGCCGTAGAAACCTTTCGCTGGTATCGCTATCATAAACTACTACTGGCACAGGTATTTCGTTATGTAAAATCTATTACAATTTGAACAATATACCTTATTAAAATTTTGGTAAAAAACTACCTCTAGTAAATAGGGCGACCGCTATCGTTCAAATTCGATGTTAATAATATTCATATCATATTTTCTATTTTTACACACTTATATTCTTTAGCTTCATAGATAGATAAAACTATAGTTTTAATTCTATTTGCAAGCAAAACAATGAAAACCTATTTCCAAAGTAATAAATACAGTCAAATTGAGAATCTCCTTTTTAACCGACTTCCAAAAAAAGGAGGAGGTTCTCAATTCGTCTGTATGTTTTTTTTTACTCTGCAAAGCTACAAGAAAGGTAATATTAGCAATATTTGTATGTTGATACATATATTTTTTTGTTCCTCTAGAGACCTAATTTTATTAAAAGAGGTGTTTTTATATTTGAAGTCGTTTAAAAATCACCGCATTACCCACGATGATATGAAAATTTAAATTTTTGATTCTTGCAATCAAAATAAAATAAATTATAATAAATTATTATGAATGAATGAAAATACCCAATACATCATTATAATATTTGTACAAATAACTTACCGTTCGTTAAACCGCTAACATTGATCATGCAAAACAAACAGCGCAATTATTCAGGAAGAATATTTGACCCTCTCATAATCTTCCGCGGTAGAATAGTCATAACAAGTCCTGGTACCTTGGGTATTGCCAAATTACAAGACAGTAAGGTCACAACGACACGCGCAGTAAAATCTAGTCTTGAGTCTTGGACCAGTAACTCATACCTACTATTACTGTCGTAGGGATATGTCTGCATGCAAATTGTCGTGGGTGTCTCAATGGGGCACTCGCGAATTTATCTACGGTCCGCTAGACGAGCAGTTTGCACTATGCAATGTGAAAAATTATTCACCAGGCAATCAATCTATGGTAAGTTAAATAACTAACAGCTACATCAAATACCGGTTACGTTAAAAACTGTCCAGCTATGCAGTTTTACTTGCATTTACCCTTCCCTTTTACTCTTATAGCCCAGCGGGACCAATACCCTGACACGATTGGCGAGAGAACAGACGCAGGATAGATTATCATTATTCTCAAACAATTGTAAAACAGCATTGTCCTAACCAAACTTGATAACAACAAGTTAAGGCGAGGAATAACCGCAACTAGCACCACTCTTTTAAAAATAAATTTTACAATGACACAAAGATCTTATTAAAAAAAGTAATCGGTTCAAACTTTAAGTAAATAGTTAAACTAATTTATTGGCATTTAATTACAGCTCTAAATCCTATACCGTATTTACTCTCGTAAGTAATAACAGAAACAGCCGTTTTAGCGTCTACTACGTACTTACGAGATATAATATTAGTTTAACTATTATATATTACTATAATAAATTAGTTTAACTATTTACTTAAAGTTTGAACCGATTACTTTTTAATAAGATCTTTGTGTCATTGTAAAATTTATTTTAAAAAGAGTGGCGCTAGTTGCGGTTATTCCTCGCCTTAAGTTGTTAAAACTTGGAAATCATACCCACGACCTTTGAGTCGAGAGCCAATCTCTAACCACTGGTCCACGAAGGTATAGGGAAAGGTATGTACGAGGAAGATTTGTGCATACTTTGCACTGTTCCCTGGGGGCTCATCCTCAGTTTTAAAATCATTCCCTTTAAGCGACATACATAGGTTCTGATTCAATACCCAAAGGTCTATTATTATCTGTCAGGCAAATTTTATGAAGGGAACATTTCAAGATCTTTACGTACTTTACGTAAAAAATTTACGTAGGCTCCAAAACGTGATATTCAGCGAAAATAGACAGCAGGCTTACTCCCGACACAATCGAGAATCAAATCAGTTCAATATCAACGGATTTTGGTATTTTATTTGGTGCATCACATTCAAACTGACCAGCATGAAGCAAATCGTTAGATAGTAACTTTTTGTGTTCCTGACCATATCAATCGACTGAGAATCAAAATAAACAAACGTCAATTTATTCGTACGCGTCACGATCGTATCTAAATCAAAATCAAATCAGTTTGGAGAGTAAGGCCCCAGACCCTATTTTTATATTAATGCGTAGGTATTTATTCTAAATTTAATTTATTTCTTATTGAACAGCAGAAGTCCTGAAACTTTTAAACAGATTTAACTTCTTTTTTTTTTGTAAAGAAATGGGCAAACTGCTTTTGAGCTTGTTAGACTTTAGAGGATAATACTTATATTATCTACTTTGTGATAATACCTAATGACTCTTATAACTTTGAAATGTAATCTGATAGTTGCAATAAGTTAATAGGATAGACGGGACTTAGAACCCATTCAACTTGGTCTTAAAACTTTGACTAAGATGTTTGAACCGCGAAACCTGTTGGAGGCTTATCTTTAAACTTAATACATCTGCTTTTGATAGTTTTAAGTTTACGAAAAAGTTTTTGAAACGAATTCTTTTAGAATTATCCCAATCGTTAATCTAGGACTTATTCGGTGAAATTGCGAAACGAACATTAGCAAAAAAATTAGGAAAAATTGATCTTATTAAATGTATGATATTTCCTGCTATGACAATAACATAACTTTTTATATGTTCGCTATTCATGTCAACGTCCCTATTCAGCACAATAATTTATTGACCAATCTTCATTATTATACGGCACTCAAATAAACCTTCATTGTTATATTATGGCACTTAAATAAATAATGATTCCTTTCTTAATTGAAAATTGCTGGTATAATTTGTCGGTGGATCTTTCGCTAGTTGATGAGCAATAAATAATGACGAGTAATTTGTATTAGACTGTCTCTAGTTATTACAGTGAATTGGGACTGTCTGGGTGCAATATTTTGCGCCAATTAACTGCCAAAGTGCAATAACCGATCTCGGAACTTTGCCTTAGATATCTATTACTGGGTAGCGTACAAAATTGACGTATAAAGTTGTGTGAGTGAGGTAGAGTAGAGATATATTATAGAGCCCTTCCAGGATCCCAGTGTCTAGAGTATTAGTGAATTTCACTTTGCTAGTGCCTATAATATAAAAATAGCTCCCCTCACCGATTTCGGTGTCGGTAGCAAATTTCATTGAAACCAGGCCAGCTACGCAGCCGCAGGAGTTATTTTATAGTGCCCAAGTGTGTGCGCAATACACAAGGACACTCTCTCTTCCTTTTACTCTCATAACCCAGTGGGACGATAAACCGACACAACTGGCGAGAGAACAGGTGCAGGACCGACTTTTTGCATGTCCATCCGACGCATGGATCATCTTTCTTGTCAGACAATCAGGTGATCAGCCTGCATTGTCCTAACCAAACTTGAAAACAACATTTTTTGTTGTTCCAACGCGGGAATCGAACCCACGACCTCCGGGTCGAGAGCCAAGCTCTGCACCACTAGACCACGGAGGCGATAATATAATTACTAGGTCTACCAACCGTCTGGGTTAGTCCGGAGTTATAATAGAAGTGGAATGTTCCTACTTGAGTTCCACATAACTACAGCTTCAATCCCGGTACGTTAAGGGCTCCCCACACCCGGCAGAGTTATCGGTAGTTATCTCGACCATTGATGATATGAAGATGATGATGAAAAAACGAAGTTTGGAGTAGTCGAAATGCTAGCGGGGTAAATGCCCGTTGAAAATGAACATCACGTCATACAACACATGACTTGCGCTCTTATGGTTTCTAAAGATTTGACATAAACATTCAAAGTTAATTGTAAAATAATGACTTACTTATCGGGAGGAGGCCCAAAAGCTCAATCTTGTGATGATTTCGAATTCAAAATTCAATTTCAAATTAAAGTATAAAGTACGTACCTACTTTATTTTGATATATTTCGGCAATGTAAAACATATCTGATATCTTAATTTGAGGGTGAATTAGAGCTTTTAAGTGTAAGTACAAATAAAAATAAACATATTTTTCTGATGGTGATAATTTTTTTTTGTCAGGTATTATATATTTTTGTTAGATAGTATATACAACGTGGTTCATCTAATATCACTTTTTGTTTACAAACAATAGACAAAACCTCATAAATCAGCCATTAGTCCGAACTGCGAACTGTCCCGATTTCACAAACGCTTGTTAATGTTAACGCCTTGTTAAAATACCATGCCTTCTCATTCATTGACAGGAAATATGAGAGGGATAACAGGATATTTAATGAAGGATGTAATAAACAGTGTTTGGCGAAACTGGGTCTAAGGGTAGGTTTTTACTCGAATGCTGTGGATGACTTTTATACGCAACCTTATCTAATATCTAGTTCCAATGTATACGGTATAGTGCCTGAAGTAGTCTGTCTAACGCCTGACAGTTTGGGTCCACAGGATATCAGGGGCTGTGGAGCATCCACAGTCATCAACCTGACTGGATACCTTTTCTACAACTTGTACAATACTGCCTACCAAACCAATTGCAGACCTCGAATTGCCTATACTTATTTGTCTTCCTCTTTCTTCTTATATTTTGTTCTTTTTGTCTGTACGTTCTTGTTGTTTAATTATGTATCTCTTACGTCTGCGGTTTTTTTTACTCTTGTATTTTTTGTGTTTATCTTTTCATTGGGTCCACAGAATATCAGGGACTGTGGAGATCCACAGTCATTATCCTGAGTGGATACCATTTCGGCAATCGGTGCATTGCACTACCTACCACCATTACCCAGACCTCATGATTTTTTTATTACATTTTCAACGTATTTCTGTTTGGTTGTTACTGTTTAATCATGTCTTTTTTTTATCTTGGTGTATGTAATGATAATAATATGTTTTGTTTTTTCCCATTGTGTAGTGTAATGTTCGTATTATTGAATAAACGTTTATTTATTTATTTAACGTGCGTTTTGTGGAATAAATGTTTATTATTATCCCAACCATAGCTATTTATATACCAGACGTCGAATTCCGTCGAAAACAATACGAAATCTAATCACAATTTGTGAAGCTTCCTATACAAATGTAAACAAACCACGCCTATTACTTTGACAAACAACTAATTGTTTCTGTGTTGGTGATTTAAATTGCTTATTGTGTTGTATACACTATTACGTACATTGGTGTGGAACTGTAGAACTCTGTCTATTTTCAGCCTTTTGAGTTTCTCCGGGTTTCTCAGCAACCGCCTAAATGCCTTAATTTGTTTTAACATGTGTTTTTGTAATAAGGATCCAGTACTTACTAGTTACTAGCATCGGCGTATCCTAGGGAGGGCGGCCTCCTACAAATTTCGCAGAAAAATTGAAGACATCAATGGGTGATATGTCGTAAAAACATTTGATCCAAAAAATTGGGTTTAAACTTAAACATTTTAGGATATGTAGTAACGTATTAAGTACATTGATTCTAGAGACGGATCTTTAGATTAATGTACTTTTGTTTGAACACAGTTTTCTCGAAATTACAATTTTGCTACGTATCACCTTCATCCATTTATGTTTTCAATTATGAACTTTACTTTTATTTGTTACACTTCTAATACCTCCGAACATATTGTGTTTCATGATGATCTGTTTTGTACCTACTTTATCGCGTGATAGCGTAGCATCATATTTATAATATTAAGAACTAATCTTTAGAAGCTACTTATTAATTTGGTCTCTAGTCTGAAATAGCCATATACAGGCTTTAATATTAGTGAGTGATAATACTTTAGAGTGTGTATTGGTCCCGTATATAGAGTTCACTGTAAAAGTACCAGCGTTGAAAGAGGTACTTTTTTAAATTGTTGTATGGGAAAACTTGTGATGTTGAGGCATTTCTCATACAAACATGAAAGTTAAAAGTCTTTCAGCGATGGTACTTTCACAGTAAACTCTACATAGGAGGCACATACACACCCTAAAGTATTATCACTCGTTTAACACCTTGTATAGCTTTTTATTTATACGATACCTCGGGTATTGAGATTCCTACATAGTACTTAGTAGGTACATGACCTTAATGTTGGCCTTAACAGTGACAGCGACGGCGGTGGTTGCTTACGTCACAACTGAGGTTACCATGCTGTATGTGTAACAGTCCTCTAGAATTATATGAACTTAGTTACTATGAACGAGTTTTAAAGACTTATTTATTGGCAAGAAAATATAATTTTCCCTTTTGCTAAGCCAACGAAAATGACGTGTATTTAAACGTAACCTCCCGTGATTTTTGAGAAGCGTACGGATGACTATGGGTATTCTTATTATTAAAGGTCATTCGGGGGTTGTTTAAAATTTAAAAAACGTAATGGCTACTTTGCCTACAGCGTGTCTCATGGTTCATAAATAATATCAAGCCGAATTTAGCGTCTTAGCGAAACTTGATCAGATGTTAGGTCAACGACCAATGCGTTCCTGTGTATAGAAAAGGAATTCGCGTTAAGTACCTAATTTATAATTTATATGAGGTGCCAAAACAAAAAATGCTCTATGCGTCCTTCTCTTCACACTATATTCGGCTTGATGACACGCTGTATAATAGAATATTATTAAAAAGTTTCAAGTTTTTTTTTTTTTTTTTTTTTTTAAATCTTTATTTATAGGCATTACATCTTATAGATTAAGTCTGCCTAACTTTAGAATTATGTACAATTAATTTTCAAAATCTAGTTCCCTTAAGTACAAAGAGTGTATTACATAACTTATAAATATTGGACTAAAATCGGTTTTAAAATTTGAATACAGAATATGATGAATAAAAAAGAGATTTAAGAGTTTTTTAAGAGTTTCAAGATTTATTTTATTTATTTATTTATTTACATTTTATAGAGGCATTCTCTACCAGTCAACCATAGGGAGATGCAGAGACAAAAAGACGAAAAGATGCTGCAAAACGATGAGAGAAATACTGTGGAAGGATAAAATAAATAAAATTAAACTAAACGTAATATAATGCTAATACCATATAATAAGAATTTTAAAAATATATAATATATTAAATATACTTTAATTTTAATGTAGTGTATTACTTAAATGCCAGCTATTTATCATTAAAGAAGCAACTTTGCATTTTTTTTTATCTAGAAAACTTGGAATAGTCTCTAGCGTCGAAGAATACTGCTCTAAACATTGCAGCATTTAAATTTTAAATCCAATATCTAAAAAGTTCAAAAAGTTAAATCCATCTGGCATAGTACCTACGCGCCCTTAAATAACGTTTTTTCAGTTTAAATTAAAATAGGTACATCAAAATTTTGTCCTCTCTATATTTTGCTAATATTGACGATCTCTGTGGCTCAGTAGTTGAGCGTGTCGCTGATCGACCCGGAGGTCGTAGGTTCGTTCGCCGAAGGAACAAAAAGGTTTTCCGTAGTGGTGTGGATTGATTATGTGTTTGTGTTTAATATACCTTATGAACATCTTAAATCTATGTGTGTCTATACAAGTTCTTCAACAACTTTGCACGCGGCCAAATTGACGTGGTGTGCCAAATTGAATTGGTGTTCCGTCCATATATCTATACTAATATTATAAAGCAGAAGAGTTTGTTTGTTTGTTTGTTTGAACATGCTAATCTCAGAAACTACTGGTCCGATTTGCAAAAATATTTTTTTGTTGGATAGTCCATTTATAGAGGAAGGCTTTAGGCTATATAACATTGCTGCAACTAATACGACGAAGCGTCAGTGAGAAATGTTGCAAAAACGGGGAAAATTATTCACGTTTGGGGACTTTCGATGCGTGCGCCGCATAAACGCTTTAAGTCACTCAAAAACCACGCGAACGAAGTCACAGGCACAGCTAGTATTATTATGTTATGAATTTATGATATTATAATATATATTAGTAGTATCAAACATTTTGCGATTTACCATCTGAAGGTGAATGGAATGTTCAATTCAGTGAAAACAGGAAATATTTAATGTCCTCTACGAGGGTCAAAACGTGGTCGCTGCCGGCCGCGGCTGCACTCAGTAGTAACAAACGCAAAACGTTCGTATTTTGCAAAACATAGTGTATTTCCACTTACCGGCACGTCACGGCACCTCACTCTCCAAACAGCGGGCTTACTCCCGACACAATCGTGAACCGAATCCGTTCGATATCAGTGGTTTTTCGTATTTTATTTGGTGAATTACTTTGAAACTAATCAGGATAAAGGAAATTGTTAGATCGTAACTTTTTCTACTCCCGACCATATCAACCGCCTGAGAATCAAAATAAACAAATGTCAATTTATTAGGAAGTACGCGGCATGATCGTATCTGAATCAAAATCAAATCAGTTTGGAGAGTAAGTGATTTGATTTTGATTCAGATTAGATCGTGCCGCGTACTCTCGAATATTACGACGTTTATTTTGATTCTCAGTCTATTGATTTATCATGGTCGGGAATACAAATAGTTACGATCTAATGACCTTCTTTATCCTGGTTAGTTTCAAATTGATACACCAAAGAAAATACCAAAAGTTGTTGAGATCGAACTGATACGGTTCTCGATTGTGTCGTGAGTAAGCCTGCAGAAGCTTTTTCCGTCGATGGTGAGGTGACATGTGGCCATGCTGGGATTACGTAAAAATAACGAATAGCAATAATCGCGCGATAGACGCGCAATCGATCGCTGAATGTCACAAATTCAGTGCTAATCGCTCGCTGTTTTGTTTGAATGCACATATTTTGCTTAATTTTTGCTTCGACACTAGCGCCAAAAACAGTTGACAATAATTGACAATTGACGCCTCCGTGGTCTAGTGGTTCAGAGCTTGGCTCTTGACCCGGAGGTCGCGGGTTTGAATCCCGCTGAGGGAACAAAAAGCTTTAAATATTCCTGAGTCATGGGTGTGTGTTAAATTTGTGTATTAATATAATCAAAATCTTAAATATGTTTATACACTGGCCGCCAAAAAAATCGACCCACCCGCTAATTTTGAGTAACAAAGTTGTTATCTTAAGTATGCATTGACATATTGGTATGTTTTGCTTATGCTTTATAAATAAACATCTGTGTACCCACTTGACATTGTTTTAGACGAATAGAAGTGCTATTGTGGGTATTTGTAACATTTTAAAAGCACGCAGAGTAGCGGTACGCAGCAAGCAGAGTAGCGGTACGTAGAAAAACAGTCATTTTAAAATAAGCTCGGCTCAGTGAGCTAAGCAGTAAGCAGGAACGATTTGACAAGACGTGCGTATTAATCGTAAAAATCAAATGTCAAAATAGATATTATGTACCTACCTGGGCGCTGTCATATATTTCATACGATGCTGTTTCGATAACGATTTAATAACATCTATAGTCCTTCTCCTGCTTGAACCCCACTGAAACCTTGTCTGCCTTTTCTGTCTCCCTTCTTCCTTTAATTATTCATTAAAGCATTTAATTTCATTTAGGGCCGATTTTTCAATCGTCAGATAACTTTTATCTGTTGAATAAACATATGACTTTGACATTTGTTCCATACAAAATCTGCCAAAGTCACATATTTATTCCTTAGATAAAAGTTATCTGACGATTGAAAAATCGGCCCTTAGTTTGGTTTTTAGGCACATATATCTTAGGAAGAAACATATATTATATATGGATTGGGCCTAGTTTCTGATGATTTTTTTCAATATAGATTTTGCACACATCACTTTACGTCACATTCACTGTTTAGAAAGGCGGTTCTTTGAACCAAATTATCTCGTAGCTCTCGAGTATTGAAACCTCATATTAGACTAAGCTATTAGCTATGATATTACAAGATCTACTTACGTATCTATCTAATACCTCAACAATATACCTATATTAACGTGGGCGTAAATATTGTGGCTACTTGTGCATTAAACATTATTAAGTCGATAAGCTATAAAGGCGAGAGAACGAGCGAAAAGAGTTAGGTATGTAAAAGGCTAAAACAATCTATTAATAAAAAATCAAGTCTCACTCCACCGTAATAAAACAAAACAAACTAAACCAATGTCTATCTATAGTTCTATACCTTATTCTACTATCTAATCAGTAATCTCGGAGCAACTAAAGCAACGGCTTATAATCTACTTTGTGATTAAGTCTTACATTTGTAACATTAAATCGTAATAAAAAAATATACCCACTGTCCTTAATTTTAACCACAATGATCGTAATTTATAAGTAAAAAAAACTAGTGCAAATTTCGTTTTTTTACCGACTTTTAATAAAAAAATGTACCTGCGATATGCAAAGGAGGGTAACGTGTTTCAAATGATCGTTCCGTTACACAGTCCACAATACCGTTCCGTAGTATCCATTGCTGGTGAAGGTGTGACCCCCTAGAAGTCATTACTGGTGACCCCATGACAATAGAGCGGTCTCGCTGACCTTTGAGGGCAAGGACCTCTAGTTTAATATATTCAGAGAGGCTCCCGAATTTATGAGGTGTATCGCAGATTTGAAGCGCAATAATAGTGCAATCGTTCTTGAGAAAGGGCATAAATCACGGTTATAGAGAAATACCGAAACGTGCTTAGGTCTCTTTACGTTTGACCTTTTCGTTTGAGCCAAAACTAATCAAATACCTTTAGAAATAAATATATGCGATTGAAATGTATTCTGCATACTCAGTAGGTAGGTACTTACTTAGGTACTATTTTCATAAACTTAATCTGTGGAAGAAAAATTTAAATAGCTAAGTACTGCAGGTCCTATCTATATATACAAGATGTATGTAAAATAAGTGAGTGATAATACTACTGATAATAATACATTCATTTCATTTCATTTTCATTACGGTGTGTATTGTGTATGTGCCTCCTATGTAGAGTAGGTATACTGTGAAAGTCCCAGCGCTGAAAAACTTACTTTTGACTTTTATGTTTTTATAAGAAATTATTCAACGTCATAAATTATCCCATACAATAATTTTAAAAAAAGTTCCCCTTCCAGCGCTGGTACTTTCTTTCAGAAAACTATACACGGCCTATACGGCCTATAGTGATACTTTAGGTCTAAAGTATTATTACTCATTAATATTATAGCTTGTATAAGAAAGCTAGCTAAAGAAATAAGGATCTAATCCGTCAAACAAAAAGATATTAAGGCTTAAAATTTTTCGTTCGTGTATAGCCAAGTTCTAAACCACAGGGCCACGGAGGCGTTACTACTCAGTACTACATGAGAAAGAAAAACTAAATTGTTTTAATCCATATTAGATCATCTGCTAACTCACAGATAATAAACCATTAACGACTCGTAATTATAGATAATAGTCCATCACAGTCATTTCTAGAAAATAGGCTGTGTAACATTCATGATAGAATATATAAACAATAAAAAAATGTACCTATGTCGAAACTACTTTTTACATAGACAATACGTAAAATGTATGAATAAACTACTTCTTCTGGTTTTTTTCCACACATTATGCTAAAGTCAAAATGAATCGACACTTAGTTTGTTGTAGGTAAAACATTGTCGTATTAACAAAATTTTATACCAACTTTTTTAAATTGGTATTCGAGGTATATCTGCTTGATAAAGATAAGAAACTTTTTAGATTTAAGATTTAATTTGCTAATGTACCTAACACATCATCGCAATCCAAATAGCTCTGAGTTATAGTGTTTGAAGTTCATCCGTGAGGTGCCCTATCCACCATCTTTCCCGAGGGTGTCGTAAAAGGCGACGTGGAGTAAATATCCGGAAATAGACAGCTGAAAACTGACAACTACCCCCAATCAATTAATACTTTAGCGGAGGCTTGTAATCAATCGTAGACGTCATAGCTGAAATGATGACGATAGTGTTATTTAAGCCTAAGTTAACTCCATTTTCTGGGCTAACTCTGAGTTATTATTTTAACTCAGACTGGTGACGTGGGGCCAATAGTATTAACAATAAAACTATAGCCTTAACGTCACCTAAATTTGACATCGATAAATTAATCAACTGACTTCTCTAGAATGAATCTAGGGTGTCCACCCTATACCCTAATTCTAATCCTAGGATTGGAGTTTAAATCTAGGTACGTGGAAAAAATCAACTAGCCAAGATATAACTAGCTTCAAAATCTGAGACATAATACAATATATAATATAATATTTTTTTATCATTTGGGTATGTTATTAATTACCTAAAAAAGTAATTATTAGGTAATTAATTACAAAGGACGAAATGTTTGAACAGGTTCGCAAAATACCAATCGGATGAGCAACATAAGTAAATTTAAACATTGTAAAGCCAAAAAAAAAGTCTTAAATAATAACTATCATCAAAATTCTTTAAATAACTAATAGTAAACTGCGAAACTAGTTTGTAGTTTCGGGCATATTCGGTGTACGCCTTATCGTACTATGCAAGTACTATGTAGTGTGTATACTACGAGTATAATAATATTACGTCCGAGATAAATTCAACCCAAACGTAAACAAAGCCGCATATGACACAGCCATAGATTAGGCAGTGATGCCAATTGGCCACTATTCATAAAATGATTATTGTTTGCTATGAATCCATAGACTATAGGCTTATACGAGTATTCTACAATCAGCACTGTCAAAATGGCGTATTTATTCTGTGAAAGATTGTCATTAGATATTTAAACATATTAATTAAATGAAATGAAAATCTTTCAATTGTAATGAAAATCTTTGACAGAAAAAATACGTCATTTTGACACTGCTGCTTGTAGATTATAAGCCTATAGTCTATGGATTCATAGCAAACAATAATCATTTTATTAATAGTGGCCAATTGGCATCACTGACCAGTCTATGATTGTGTCATAGACGAGTTTGTTCACGTTTGGGTTTTTATCTCGGACGTACTATAGGTAGGTAGGTGGTGAACCTGGATACCTGACTACTCCACTCCACAGAAACAGTTCAATTTTCGTAAATATTAAGCCAAGGCCTTTTACTTCTAATTAATTTGCAACATCTTCACGCACCTTAGGAAAAATTGGATTACGCAGATTACTGAAGTTTTCGTCTGCGCCCTACGGCTTATGTTACTTTGTGTAAGGTATGTATGTACTGTATAAATTACTTACTGTAATTAGATTTAGTACCTACCTATACTTTTTTATAAACATCAAATATTTCTACTCACACACACATTAATTCTAATGATGTGATGTTAAACATTATTGTAGACAGTAGACTGAAATAATAATAATAATATCTATAGACGCTTCACACCACGTCAATCTGGCCCTGTGGTAAGTATCCGAAGAACTTATGTGTTACAGGTACCAGACAACGGAAATATATACTTTATACTATACACATATTTAAGATTTGTATTATTTTAATACACAAATTTAATACATATCCATGACCCAGGAACATTGAAAACTTTTTTGTTCCAATGGCGGGATTCGAACCCGCAACCTCTCGGTCCATAAGGGTGCCATCATCCAAGGCATACTTTTGTAAACGATTGACTTTTTTTGTAGGTGAAAAATAGAACATACTGATTTCAATAGTGCAATGCACACATCCTACAAATGGTAGGTCACAAAATCGGTCATATTTGTATGGTGGATCAATGTGCAGCAAAATCACTAGAAAAATAGTACTATAAAAAGTAGGCCGTGGTTTGGGCACCCTAAGTAGGTTAAGTTTAAAATTATTACATTGCTTGATTATGTTTTACTACTAAGGGCCGATTTTTCAATCGTCAGATAACTTTTATCTGTTGAATATACATGTAACTTTGACATTTGTTTCATACGAAATCAGCCAAAGTCATGTATTGCTTAGATAAAAGTTATCTGACGATTGAAAAATCGGCCCTAAGTATATTACGAGTTTTATTTTAGTGCCTAACGTGAGCGGAGAACTACATAGTATTGTAACCTACTTAATTACATCAGTGTAACTTAATTTTAATAAGTGTAACCTTCGATCTGACCCAGTTTAAAATGGTTTAAAATACCTACTAAGTTACAATGTTTAGGTAGGTAGTACATAGTAGTTAATAATATCCGTTTGTTTATTTATGCATTTAAATTGGAACAACCATAATTATCAGCATCCTCCAACTGCACTTCTGATAAAGCAAACATAGTACTCAGAGCTCGTTTTTAGCCCAAACACAATAATCAAGACTTTGTAAAATATTTAGGGGCACTCAGATGAACACTGAATCTTAATCAGCTTTATTGGGTGCACCACTTACTACCACCAGGTCGCTGCTGTACAACAACTTTACAATGTACATCAGAGGTCGGCCACCTTTTGCGCCTGGTATGGGTTCCTACAAGAAAAACATTGTATGCTTCAAAGGCCTATCAGAGAGAGTAGCTCTATTACAATTAAACATTAATAACTTTGAACTAAGTATTGTACAATGCTACGCTCCGACAGAATCTGCAAGTGAAAAGGAAT
Source organism: Celastrina argiolus (assembly GCA_905187575.2). Classification (NCBI taxonomy): domain Eukaryota; kingdom Metazoa; phylum Arthropoda; class Insecta; order Lepidoptera; family Lycaenidae; genus Celastrina; species Celastrina argiolus. The sequence continues at coordinate 8,175,600 of LR994581.1, read as the reverse complement.
TAGATCTATTCTACGCTACTGTCAACGAAGCAATAAAAATGACACATAAAAATGTGATTGTAATCGGTGATTTTAATGCTAAGATTGGCCAACCACGACATGCAGAAAATCTAATAATGAAAAGCTTTGGTTACGGTAGCAGAAACAGCAGAGGCAACAGACTTGTACAATTCGCATGCGAAAACAAACTGGCAATCTTAAATACCTTCTTCAAGAAAAAACCAAGCAAAAGATGGACCTGGAGATCACCAAATGGTCTGGTAAAAAATGAATTGGATTACGTACTTACTACCCTCCAAAAGTTCGCACAGGATGTACAAGTGATTAATCTAGATTTCCCAAGCGACCACAGATTAGTAAGAGCATCATTTAAACTACAGACTCAAAAAGAAAAACAGAAAAACCTATGGAATTAGTACTAGAAGTGCGCTCAAGAGCGACAGAGAAATACAAATTTATAAAGAAACACTCAAAAATAGTTTAGATAATTTTCCAACTGGCCAGCAAACTTCTACAGTACAGGAACTTAATGATAAAATTGTTCACGCTATAATCAGTAGTCTTAAAAATGCTTATACACCTTCGCAGCAAAATAGTGTTTTCTCCACCAATACAAAGAAACTAATCTTAAGGCGACAACTACTCCAAAAAATAAAACCAAAAACGCGAAGTATGAAAAATGAACTTAAAGCTCTATATAAGCTTGTCAGCAAATATATCCGAAACGACTACAATAGACATCGCAAAATAATCTTTGAAAAACATGTGCTTCAGTCTGGAAGCTTAAAAAGAGCAAACAAGGAATTAAGACTGCATAAGACGTGGATAGAAGGTCTCAAAATCTCAAATCAACCTGCAAAAGAAATGAAATACTTAAAGTTGCAACAGGTTTCTTCAAAAACCTTTACAAGAATGATAATGTAGAGCTACCCCCCATAAATAATTCCCCGAAAACACCAACAAAGATACGAGAAATAGATGTGGCTGAGGTAATAAAAGCAATAACAAAAATAAAAGCGGAAAAATGTCCAGGACCGGACCAAATACCAAATGAAGCATTAAAATTTGGATGTCCATACCTAGCTAGTCCACTACCACAACTGTTTAACCTCGTTATTAAATCGGCAACCATACCAAAACAATGGACTGAATCTGATATTATATTGCTGTATAAAAAGGGAGATCCAAGTAATATCAGCAACTACCGACCAATAAGCCTGCTTTCTTCAATTTACAAAGTGTTTTCGTCAATTCTGGAAAGGAGAATCAGAAGTAACATTGAAACATACCAACCTGTAGAGCAGGCCGGGTTCAGGAGTGGATTCTCCACCATAGATCATATTCACTCTATAGAATTAATCATAGATAAATATCAAGAATTCAGCAAGCCTCTATATCTAATTTTTATAGACTACCAAAAAGCTTTCGACTCGCTTTACCATCACTCTATATGGGAGTCTCTACAAACTCAAAGCGTCGACCCAGCATATGTTAAAGTCCTAATGAATATATACAGAAATTGTGAGAGTAGAATTAGAACTGAAACTACAGGACATTCTTTTCCCATTAGAAGAGGTACAAGACAGGGTGATCCGATAACCTCCACACTCTTCATTGCTGTAATACAAACAGTAATTGGAAACCTCAAATGGGAGAAAGTTGGCATAAATATAAATAATAAATATTTGAGTCACTTGCGATTCGCCGACGACATCGTTTTAATATCAGAAAGCACAGCCGAGCTGCAACTTATGCTAAACGCTCTAAATACCGCAAGTCGACGAGTGGGCCTGGAGATTAACTGGAGTAAAACTAACATAATGACGAACTCCACCAAACATCCTGTACATCTAGGAAACGTGGAGCTGGAGTATGTTGATACATTTATTTATTTAGGTAAACAAATTTCATTCCAAAAACGCAGAAATGAAAACGAGATAAACAGGAGAATCTCAAATGCATGGAAAGTGTTCTGGAGTCTGAAAGAGGTACTGAAAGGCGATATGCCAATTGCTATCAAGAGAAAAGTGATGAATACCTGTCTACTACCTTCTTTGACATACGCCAGCTAAACTTGGAAACTCACACACAAGGCTAAATTAAAAATCAGATCATGTCAAAGAGGGATGGAGAGAAGTATCTTACATATTAAAAGAGCCCACAAAATAGCGCATACAGGCATAAGAAAAAGAACAAAAATTACAGACGCTCTACAGCAGTGTAAAAAACTTAAATGGCGCTGGGCGGGACACATAGCTAGACTGACAGACAATAGATGGACCCAAGCGGTAACAGCATGGAAAGGACCAACCGGCACCAGAAAGCGAGGTAGACCACTTGCCCGATGGGTAGACGACATAGTGCAGGTAGCTGGCGAGCAATGGATGGAGACAGCAAAAAATAGGGAAACATGGAAATCTCTAGAGGAGGCCTTCACCTTCGAGAACTAGGGGTTCTTATAAATAAAACTAATTGAAATATTCAACTAATAATACTTGTACTATTTATGTTTTGTAAGAAATAAAAGGCTTTTTTATTTTTATTTTATTTATTTTATTATGGGTTCCTATAAGTAATATCATAGACCAATTAAATGTATTATAATTGGTTGTATGTATAATTGGTCCATGGTAATATTGACAAAAATAGATAAAGGCGAACCACAATAATTACGGTTATATGCGCGCCCACTGACACTTTTGAGAAGTGAGTCTATTATTTACATGTATTTAAGTACAATATCTCGGGGCACGGCAATACCGCGGCCAAGTCTTGAAAAATTAAAATTTCCTGCCCTTTTAACTAAGTTCGGGCGAACGTTTTATGCTGTAGTACTTTGCATTAAAAAAAATAACTAATATGACAGCAGTTGTCATTTGTAAAGCTGTCAAATGTCAATGTCAAATGTCAAAACAATGTGGTGGATTATTTCACAAGTTCACAACGTGCTTACATAAAATAAATATGAATAAATGTACATTTTCACATAGGTAACCATTAAATGCCAATGTAAGAATGGGGAAATCAAAAGAGATTGACGTCGTCCCAGGTTTTGAGGCTCCAGAAAAAGAAGAGTCTGGAAATGCAAGTCAAGGAAAGAAAAAGAAGAAAGCCTCTGGTGGGTTCCAATCAATGGGGTTTAGTTTTCCAGTACTCAAAGGAATAACTAAAAGAGGCTACAAACAACCTACGCCTATTCAAAGAAAGGTAAAATAACTTGTTTTGGCACAAACATAGAATGTTTCAGCTCCTTGTTATTAAACACTTTTTAACTGTGTAAATTAAAACACATTAAACAACTTTTTGTGTTTCAGACAATACCATTAGCATTAGAAAACAAAGATGTGGTTGCTATGGCTCGAACAGGGTCTGGAAAAACAGCCTGTTTTGTGTTACCAATATTGGAGAGACTTCTTTCAGCAGACAGTAAGCCAAAACATGGCAATAACTTAAGAGCACTGATTCTTTCCCCTACAAGAGAATTAGCTTTACAGGTAAAATTATCAATGGGGCAAAGGGCTCCTCTATCTCTTCTTGCCACTTTTTCATATTATAAAAAATTCAAATTAAATGTTAAGAATTCTTAAATGTACCTACTTGTATTGTAATGTATTGTTTTTTGTTCTGTGTGTGGTGTAAATCATCATACATATTATGATCATAGAATAAATCTATTTAATCATTAATTAAAAACTATGATGCTAATTTCAGACATTGAGATTTGTGCGTGAACTAGGTAAGTTCACCGGCTTAACATCAGCGGCAATACTTGGTGGGGAGTCTATAGAGCAGCAGTTTGGTGTAATGTCAGGCACCACTCCAGACATAGTTGTGGCCACGCCTGGACGTTTCTTACACATCTGTATAGAAATGAACCTCAAGCTAGACAATATAAGTAAGATTATTTAAATATTTTTTTATAATCATTGCTTAAAATAAATTGAAAACCTACTGTAATATTTCCAGTGAGATATGAAGAGAGTAAAAAAATCTACAAAATGTATTTACATAACATTCAGATTGTTTATAAATCATCAATGTTTTTACTAACAAATAATTTTATTTGCCAATTTCAGAGGTTGTGGTGTTTGATGAAGCTGACAGATTGTTTGAACTCGGGTTTGGGGAGCAGTTACGTGAAACAGTGGCTAGGCTACCATCAAGCCGACAGACTTTGCTCTTCTCTGCAACATTGCCAAAAATGCTTGTAGAGTTTGCTAAGGCTGGTCTCAGTGACCCGGTGTTAATAAGATTGGATGTGGATTGGAAGTTGCCATCAGCTCTGTGGCTTGGCTGGATAGCCGCAAGAGTAGAACTTAAGACTGCTGCACTGTTGATATTGCTGGATAAAGTGATAACTAAGGAAACACCACAGGCTGTGGTGTTTGCAGCTACAAGGCACCATGTTGAATACTTGCATTTGGTATAAAATTTTAAATACATTTTCACCCTAAAGATAATAAAGTAATCTGATCCCACAAAAATCTCATAATAATAATAGCTCTTTATTAAGCTCTGTTCTCTTACTCAAGTTATGGAGCCCAAAGACACACAGAAATACAGTCTTCTTTCATACAGACAGCAGGAGTCACTTTTTACATGCCTATCCAAGCATCTCTCTGTCGCAGATCAAATGATGAATGGATTGTCCTAACCTTTCTAGTCGTTGACTACTTTATGACGTCCAGAGGGAGTCATGCTAAAAATAATTCTCTAATAAAATATTAAAGAAATTTAAACTAATAAACATATTAATTGAAGTTGCATTTTTTAAATTAATACAATTTAGCTGCTTTTTTAGATATTACAGCAAGCCGGCATATCATCTACGTACGCCTACTCCGGTTTGGACGCGTCCGCACGTAAAATAGCATTGGGAAAGTTCACAAATAAGAGGTGCTCTGTACTTCTGGTTACCGATGTAGCAGCTAGAGGTTTAGATCTGCCCTCTTTGGATACAGTTATAAACTACAATTTTCCAGCCAAACCCAAGCTATTTGTACACAGAGTTGGTAAGATGTTGATGTCGTAAAATCTATAAATAAAATATTTGTATTTTTTTATTAATTAAGGTTAAAATCTTAATAAAAGAATAAAAATTTATAGCTATATTTATACATTTTACATTTTAATTATTTCCGATAAAAGCTATGGAATAGCTTAAATGAAAAATAGTGTCCTATAACAGGTTTTTTTTTCATTTCATCACAACAACATTTGTGTGTTGTACAGGTCGCAGTGCGCGTGCCGGCCGCGCAGGACGCGCGTTCTCATTGATTGCGGCGGAGGACGTTGCCCATCTTCTGGACCTGCAACTCTTTCTGGGCGCTGAATTGAAGACGCCTGCACAGGTGTGTTAATTATCACCACAATAAAAAGAAATAACCCACCATAAGTTATTGATCTTACGTTGCGAGCTTTCCTCTTCGCACTTCCAACTGAAAATTATAATCAAAAGTTAAAAACCATAACCCGACTACCTAAATTATATATAGCTTATTATTAATATAAATCTACAATTCACAGGTGAGCGAGTCAGGCGATCAGTGTCCGAGCGGGGTGTGGGGTTCGATCCCGACGGCGCAGCTCGAGATCCGACACCAAGACGTCATGGCCTGGGAGAAAAACATCTCGGAGATTGTAAGCATACAAACTTTATTCTAATTCATTTATTAACTTATTATTCAGCTCAATTATGTGCTGTTTTTTAATTAAAGTAGATTAAAAATATGGTTGTCTATAAAGTCGGTTTGCGGACGATGGTTTAACGTGACAACGTCATAACAAATCATTGATGACGCTCAAGCTGATCGTGCCTTTCGCTCGCTCGTGCAGCGCTCTCGCTCCGATCGTAACATTACAGTGAGCGTAACTGGACAAAGAATCATCCTTTTTCGTTTCGCAGTTATATTTGACGTTGTCACGTCAAAAAATATGATGATTATGTTATATCATAACTCATTAAGCTGTGCGAGAGTTTTCGTCAATCACTCTGACATTGGCGAGTCACCACGGAGCCATAAATAAAAAAGAAGAAGAAGAAGCTGTGCGAGTTTCTTACGCCGGTTTTTCTCGCCGGGTTAGGGTTCCGAACCGGTCACCAAGTAGATATATAACAGAGACACGACCTAGTACTAGAAAATGGTATCACCCTAATACTGGCAATTATGCTATTTTTGATTTCTTCGTTCTTAATAGATAAAGGGTGAAGTCCAGGCACATTCCGGAAACCGCCATCTAGTGCCACTATTGGAAAATACTAATTTCGCTTCGTATATTCTTCTTAATTATGGAGTTGAATTTAGCTTAATGTGATGTTATGCCTAAAAAATATGCTTATCTTTATTTTAATGTCAATATTTGTACTTAATTCGGCATATTTACATTTTATAATTTTACAAATGTCAATAGTAGTGACATCTATTGCAATATTTTTGTATTAAACATAGATTGTAGGGGATGGTAGGCCATGGAACCGGTGGTAACTGGTAATTGTAATTTATTATCAAAATTGGAAACAAACTTTGTTTTTGAATAAAAACTTTTTTTTATGTTAACCCAGGGCGAGGCGCGGCGGGTGTGCGAGCGCGGCTGGCAGCAGTACGTGCGGTGGCGCGAGCCCGCCTCCGCCGAGGCCAACAAGCGGGCCAAATCCACCCCCTCCCCAGTAGCCATCCACCCCTACCTCGCCCCGGCGGGCGGCCTGCAGACGGAACAGGACAACATGGTCGAGCAGATCAAGAACTACGCGCCGAGGGGGGTTAGTGAATAACAACACCTACTAGAGGGCGTCCTGTGTTCGAAATTCGACTATACTACGTCCGAGATAAATTTAACCTAAACGTAAACAAACCAAAAACACCAAAATTTTCACATATTTACTCATTGTGCACACTTGTCAACACTTTCACAGGTATATTAAAGGAACATCCTTCATTATCCAATACATTTTATAACAATTAAACACTAATTAATAGGTTCAAAGATCAAATGAAAATCTCTCACAGAAAAAATACGCCATATTGACACTGCCGTTTGTAGAATATAAGCCTATAGTCTTAGATGGATTAGTTGTGGCATCACGATTAGTTGTGTCATAGACGGGTTTGTTTCCGTTTAGGTTAAATTTATCTCGGACGGACAATTATAATACACTTCCATGACCCAGGAACACAGAAAACTTTTTGATCCTTTGGCAGAATTCGAACCTCGGAGGTCGTCAATAAAGTAATTGCTAGCATGCTCTTTGTTCAGTGGTAAATAAATAAAACCATTGATGTTGTATATGATTCAACAAAATACGCTGAATAACAGTATCTGACTCGGCCAAGCGTGTTACGAGTGTTCCCTTGCCACACCGCGTCAAATTTACCTTTATTATCAAATTCCCAAATTGTCTAGAGCGATTTCATAATGACCGAGCAATGTGATAAATAATGAAGAACATAGTAATTAATCACTTCTCCCGATAGAGCTAATCATTATTCATAGTGCCCGCGTATTAATAATAATGTCTTGGATAATTATCTGGTCCATAACATATACAATTATAGTCAGCTTACGAATATTTATTTTTCAGACAATATTGGAGCTGGGCGGTAAAAACGACTCGCCAATGTATCTCGCTATGAAGAACAAACGCCGCGTCCACGGCAAGACTATACTCAAGACCAGAGAGAATAAACAGCATCCGGTAAGAAATGCACCTGAAATCACGTAAAATTACGATTTATATATTGAAAACCCTACAATGTGACACTAAATTGCTGTCACATAATATTATTTGTAACTTTTAGATATAGATAGATAGATTTTTTAAACCTGCCGTTAGTTACTAAGCTTTAGTGCCAATTTCACCAACACATGTTAAAGTTAATCCTTCATTAAATATCATGTTATCCTTTCTATATATATTCCTGTCAATAAATGAGAAGGCATGGTGTTTTAACAAGCCGTTAATACTAACATGCGTTTGTGAAATGGGGACTTAATCGTACTAGCGTTAGACAGATGTAGATAAAACATGTCCTTTGGAGTACTTCTTAGAATTAATTTATACGTAAATTTTGGCGAAAGTTTAGTAGTAAAAACAATTGTTTTTCTACAAGCACATTAATAGGTAAAGTAAATTGAGCGACAATAGTCGTCTATATGACGTAATACACTGTAAATATTATTCATTGCTTTTATCGGATGTAAAACTTCAAAAATATAAACATTTTCCTTGTTTGTGAATACACATAGTAAATTTGTTTTCACAGGAGGCTGACTTGTTGCAAATTAATGACGTCGAGACTAAACCTCAAGAGCAATCTAAGAAGAAGAAGAGAGCAGCGGTTAGAGATGAAAACTACATACCGCACTTCGCCAGCGACCAACATACTGAATCAGGGTAAGTATTTGTACGGTCATGGCTTTACTAAGGAATTTAAAACAATGGGGAATATGCAGATTTTCCTAGCTTTTCGAAAAGCTGTGAAATATCCTTAGGATTGCTTATGTAAGGTCAACTATTGACGAAATATTATAGTCACAAAAGTGAGACCGTTAGAGGACATTTAATAACGCTCTACACAAAATTGCATGACTAATGACGTCATCAATACGCGCGCAGTTGATAACAATTTTTTCTATTACGACCGTTAGTAAGGTTGGCAGTATTTAGTACTCGTATATGTTACAATTTACCAAAGAAGAATTAACATGTCGAACACATCGATATTGTTACAAATTAATTCATTTCCAAATAAAATTTAACAAACTTTTTTGGAAAGTCAACAAAAAAGGCTACCACCGGTTCAACCCTAGCCCGCCAAGAATAACCGGCGTAAGAAACTCGGATGGGGCCATTTTGGGCCAAAAAATTTTGAAGTCGGTTAAAAAATTGATTTTTTAACCGACTTCAACAAAAGGAGGAGGTTTCTCAATTCGACCGTATATATATGTTTTTTTGTGTTTCTTCGCGGATAACTTCGTCGTTTATGAACCGATTTTTTTTCAATAAGTAATTTATCGGATTCATAAATATTGTAACAAATCAATATTTTGTGTCGGATTCATATATATTCTGTATATTCCAGTATGGCGGTGAACTTCCACTCGGGCGCGGAGGGCGCGGCGCTGGAGCTGGGCGCGGACGACGGGTCGGGAGTGCGCGCGCACCGCTCGCAGCTGCGCTGGGACCGCAAGCGCAAGAAGATGGTGCACGTCGACCCGGTCAGTGTACACCTAAAGCGGTTCACACACGGCACTACCTACCGCTGCGGTGATGAAGCGGATCTGAATTTAACAGGAGAACTGTTGCATCAGAGACAAATAGTATACAAGTGTTTATGAAGCCATGAATATTTCCAAAATCTTAGCCTTTTTATTATACAGGTTATAATATTATTAATGAATGATAATTCTTTAGGGTGTGTATGGGTCCCGTATACAGAGTTTACTATGAAAGTACAAGGGTTGCAAGAGGTACTTTTTAAAATTATTGTATGAGAAAATGTTGTATATACACCTTGTATCTATCTATCTATCCCTGTGTTCCAGTACCTGATAGTAAACGAAAATAACGTTTTTTTCGTTCAGATTAGCGTTCCATTAGCACTTTATAGCAACATTATGATCGTTTTGAACGGTTTTGACTAGTGTTCCACACGCAGCTGTCAGCTGTCAAAAAATGTTCAAAACGCTCAGAATGATCACGCCATTTAACCCATCTTGTTTTTGACGTTTACTTAGATTTCACAGATTTCACTGATCTCGGTGTTATTTTTAAGTTATGGATCGAGCAAATTTATTCTAGATTCTTTTATAATGTAGTTATTATTGTTAATTTAAAATATAAATTGAATATATGAGATAAAAAGGAAATGTTAAATTTTGACTACTGTCAGTCGTTCCACTAGCAGTAAAGTTTGCTACAAACGATCAGTTCGAAAATTTCATAATTTTCATTATTGTGCTAAAGAAACGACTGTGTGCGTTATGAATGATCCGAGCGTTCAGAGTAAAAGAAGCGCACTGGGAGCAAAGGAACACACTGTATAAATCACTTTTCACATCAGCCAATAAACATAATTAATCAGTAAAAAATACAGCAATGTTGTAAAATAATAATAGCAATTAACCTAGTTTTTTTAAAATTGAGAAGACACGTGCGGTTCGAAATTTGAACTCTTAAAATAAAAAGGTGTATCTTGTGTAGTGAAGAAGTTCAATTTTCAACGGCTTCCTTAAATGTGGCCTCCAGGTGTGAACTGACCCTAATATTCTCTTCACAGGACGGCGGCAAGAAGATGATCCGCACGGAGAGCGGTGGACGCGTGTCGGCGACGTACCGCAGCGGCCGCTACGACGAGTGGAAGAAGCGCAACGCAGCCGCAGCGGAGCACGATGACGACGCGCCGCGTAACACCGCGCCCAAACCTGGTACGTTGCTATCGAAATTAATCTAGGTACCTCGCTTCGAAATTCGACCATAACTCAGATTAAAATGTTCAAGTTTGATATCATTTGACACTCCCTTCTCCGAATACACTTAAGTAAACCGTACATTATGTCCATGACGCGTAAAAAGAAAATTGAAATTTAGTATTTTTTCTATTTCAACACTCAAGTATTTACACCGGTGATGATAGATCATAGAACACCCTATGGTTGTCTACAGCCTCTCTTATTATTTCTTTTTTAGTATCCGAGTTCCGGCCCCGATGGGTGAAACACAACGAGAGAATAACCAAGAAGAAGGCAGAATCGTCGTCTAAGGAATTCAAAAACAAACAACAGATCGTTAAAGAACGTCTGCGCAAAGACAAGATCAAGCAGAGACTCAAATTCAAATCTGGCTCCAAGGGCAAGAAGAGGAAGAAGTAAATTAAAAATTTTAGTTAAAATGACTATGTATGATATAGTAAATAAAATAAGTTTAATTATGTTTCCATTTTATCTGCCAGATAAAAGACATTTTTAAATTACCATTTACATTTATGCTATTTTGTAAATACTCTACAGCAGAGGAAATCCGCACCGCAGACCCCCACCATATAGTTCGCTTCATGAGCAACATAGGACTGGGGACAGTACTCTAAAGCGAAGGAATCACAATAGATCCAGAAGGGTCGCAGTGACGTCTGGGCCTGGCAAGGCCAGCCTTCGATTATAAAAAAAAAATATGCTATTGTAATTTAAAACTATTTCGTTAAAATCCTATTTTATTTTAATTTAAACAAAAACGGAAAACGATGGATCTAACTGAAAAACTAATTTGGTGCCCCTATCCGAATACACCTCGGGAAACCATACATTATCTTCTTGACGTAAGTAAAAAATGGAAAATTTTGATTTTTCCATAATTGACAGTGCATGCAGTGCGAAAATAAAATAATAGATTAAGATTATATTCCTTTTTAGTTTAAAACGCTTGTATTTCGAAAACGGTGCATCCTTCGGAAAAGCTAATGAACATGTGGAAATCTCCCTTTAGGGCTTCCATTGTTCCCACATTAGTGACCCCGACGTGATTTGAACACGCCCCGCTTTATAAAACACGCGATCGTCGGCTTACGTCAAACAAAAACAGTTGACCAAAATCGATTCATCCGTTTCGGATCTACGATGCCACAGACTTGTAACACTTCAAACTTAACCTCTGTGTTTGTCGTGGTTTAAAAATTAAAATATATTTTTAAAAGTTAAGGAAAATGTTTAGAGGACTTAAATGACAGTCGATAAAAAAATCATGATATATGTATATTATTTTAAAAAATTAGGATAAACAGAGTTACCTACTTAAAATTACCTGTACATGTTGATAAATAACATGAATAATTTTTCAGAAGCATTATTTTGGACTGTAGGTATAATATAACATAGTATTCAATAATCGTACAATGAAATTATATTTACAAACTTTTAATTAATTTTATAATAAAATAATAAGATGACCACTTGAATACAAACACATTTCACATAGACACACATACATTTGGCTGAATTAAAGATATGGACAACGAGAAGCTAATTTAAAAAGCTGGTTATTAGTTGAATATTTTATAATAATTACAGACTTGAAGCGAGCTACTGCTTGCTGCCTTTCACAGATACAATGAACAACTTCAGGTCAAAATGGATAAATCGATAAGTTATATGAATGGAATCGTTAAATTTATGTACAGTATTCATTAAACAGTTTGTGATAAATCACAAGAACATGTTTTGTATAATATAAAAACTTTTCACACAACGTTACATGGAGTTAAATATGGATAAATACTAGAAACATAATATCTTCGAATTATTTAATTTGGCGGCTCCTATTGTAGAGTTTTGAGGCCAAATTAAATATCACAAAGAATCGTGTTACCGCGACACATTCGAGACACGGCCACAACACTATAATAATTACATCACAATATATTTTCAGTTTCAATTCTATAACTATATATATTTTTAGCTTATATTCGGGGGAAAACACTCGTACTACTAATTAAATGGCATAAAAACGGAACCAACTTTTTTTCACTCTCACACTGCAGTCGGTAAGTAATTGGCGGATATAATAATATTACGACATCCTACAAAACCATTTTGTTGTGAGAGTGAAAAAATATATATAAGGATATTTCCGAACGTAGCGTAAAAAATAAAAATGTCTTAAATAATGGAGCCTATTACAAAAGTCTTAACGATGAATTTATTAGGAATAAATACTAAACTATTTTTGCAAACATTTTTGTTGAAAAAAATATTTTATTTACGCCATTGTAAATACCACGAACATATTTTATTCATAAAAATAATAATTATCTTCCAAAATTTTCCTTACATTATTAAATTACAGTTTCACAAAAATAAAAACTAAATTATTGACACACCATAGACAATATTTTATTTCATAGCGAGAGCTATGCATAAAAAATTATCTACCATTACAATAACTTCTTTTAATTTTTTTTGGCATATCAATATAATTTACTAAACAGTTACAATGGAATATTGATCATATCAATAATTATCTCGATTGACAAGTAATATACACGTACAAGTCGAGATTCCCCACGTTTCGCATCAGCAGCAATTATTATATGACTATCTAACACCTAGCTAATAACAATCTTCTTCTAATCGGGGTGTAACAGTGAAGTTATATTTTACCGAAATTTCTTCTAAAATATGACGACACCAATTGAACACCGTGTATAACACATACAACATTCACATCGCAATTTCTCATTTTCCTTCGTAGACCATTGAATAAACTCCCTTAACATTAGATATAACATGGTATACTTTAACATGGGTGTAATAGTAGGGACCAAGTGAAACGACACTAAACTAAATTTACTCAGAAATACATCTAACCACTTCGTGCCGGAAACAATCAGTCTTCTCATTGCGAAAATTATATTATATTTACAAATTTTGCTCTCATTTCGACAGTGAATTTACAAGGAAACCTGAATCTAGCTGTGGCCGTTATCTTAGGCCCACTACCTGTTGGGAGTCAAATATATTGCCAAGTTTATACAAAGCGCTACAATTTCATTAAAATAACTACAATGGACGGGTCAAAATATGATTTCATTGATGATTGAGCAAACCATAAACGCACATAGACAAGATCTGAGCATAGAAGCAAATGAAATTAAAGAAAATATATTTTTTAAAACTTAGTATTTTTTATATCGTCCTTAAAATGAATAAAATGATCGTATGGCACTAATTAAAGAAAACTAGATGACTCCAATATTATTATTTACAATTTTTTACTTCTTGTAATTCCTTTTCCTAACTTAATTTCCAACGTCTGCACAAATCGAGTGCAGGAAGAAATATATAGATGCCAACCGTACGCATGACAACAAATCACCAGCCGAGAAGCAATTTCATTTATTGTATCATCTAGTTTAGATGCGATTTTAAAAAGGTAATAGCAATTTTCAAATATATTTGCTAAGATGGACAATGCTATAAGCACATTACCTGATCAAGGACAGTTGTACATGGAAACCGTATGTTTTACATAATTTACGAACGACGATTACGAATTAACAAAGTATTGTTTGCCTGTTGAGTTTAATATTTTTCGAAGTAAAAAATGTTCGAAATACATCCCAATGAGTGTTAATTACTCTAAAATGTAATCGAATAATTTCGATTGACTACTGCAAACACTTACAGCGCGGCGCGATTAAACAAACTTTAATTTTAGTCCACAGATGGCGCTTTACGAATTTAGTAAAAAGTAACTTGTGTTGTACAGGTAAGTATGTTTTTCATAATAATGCTGTACTAACTTATTTAAGCTTTAAATTTACAACGGAAGACTTGCTATTACAATCCTTTACTTGTTCAACATTTTGCTGCTAGCTGTTCCTTCAATTGGGCTACCACGGGTGTGGTACAGTTAAAAGCGTGGCAGACATAGTACTGAATATTATTGTAGTATTTTTATTAGTCATGCCCGGCCGTATTTGTAGTACAACAGTTTGTGATTCGTACATCTTTTCTACACGCGGTTGGTACAGTACCGACTATGTAGTATGGAGAGCTAGTTTTCAAACTACTCAACGTTTTTTGTTAGTTACCTACAATTTGTATGGCTTCAAAACAATGCCCCAAGCTCCAAAGTACGATTTACTCTTTCACATCGAGTAGTATCAAAGACTAGCACCCAACACTCGGTCTAGTAGTATTACAGTATCCCGTTGGTGTAGTACTGGTAGTTGTCGTACAGCCGTGTGGAGAGGCTGTGTAGCGCGTCCCTCACTAGTCTCTCGACCAGCGCGTGCAGTTGCGCCTCCGTACGGCCGTGATGGAAGCGCGCGCGGAACGCCGTCACCGCACTACTGCTGCGGAGACAGCCTAGCTGACCACCTGGAAATACAAAATAGTTATTTATAAAATATTATATTGACTCGCAGTGCCCTAGCTAGCCAGCACTAGCGCGATAGAGACAACTGTAGCTTGAACTGAAATTACATTTAAAAAGTACAATATATTGACGTTTAGGAGACACCTGTTTCCTCCTCCAAAACTTAACAGATACAGGTACTTTTTTCATTATAAATCGAGCTATTTTATGAATTAATTTACGAAAAAAAGAAAAAATTGGGACGTACTAATAGTAGATTTTTTTTTATTCTAGCGGTATTATCCAAGAATGAAACAGTTATCAGTAAATAAACAGGGGTTGCGTAGACCCCTGTTTCTGTATGGGAAAACGAATGTTGTGTTTCCTTCTACTACCAATCTGCTAGTTTACCAGTGAAATTAAAAGTACATACCCATTCTCATAGAGTCCACTAGATGCACGATCTGGTCGCAGTGTTTCCGCGCCGCTATCAAACCGCGAAGTATCAGTATCTTGAAGTACGCGAACATATCTGACCCCTCGCCGTCCATAACTTCTACAAACTCCGATGTCAGCTGTAATGTAAAATGGTCGTTATTGACAAATCCAAAGGAGAGCGATCTTTTTGGGCCCAAAGGTGAAAGTGCCGGAAAAACAAGCGATTGTAAATTCTTGTTGTCTCAGTCAATTCAAATTCAAAAATCAAAATATTTTATTTCCAAATGAAACTTAACAAGCTATTTTCGGAAAGTCAACAAAAAGGCTTCTAGTGAAGAACAACTATAGTACGTCCGAGATAAATTTAACCCAAACGTAAAGAAAGCCGTCTATGACACAATTAGATAAGTCTATCTCGTCTGACTAGTCAGTCAGTGGTGCCAATTGGCCAATATTAATGCATTGATTATTGTTAACTATATGAATCCATAGACTATATTCTACAGTGGGCAGTCAAAATGGCGTATTTTTACTGTGAAGGTTTTTCATCTGATGTTTAAACATGTTAATTACTGTTTAATTCTTATAAAATGTATTGGATAATAAAGTACGACCCTTTAAAATACCTGCGAAAGTGGTTATAAGTGTACACAATAAGTGAATGAGTGCAAATTTCGATGTTTTCGGTTTGTTTACCGTTAGGTTAAATTTATCAGGGACGAACTATATTAGTTAGTAGTTTTGTTATAATATGATAAAAATTAGTAACAAAATATAAATTCTAAAATTTACCTTAAACGGTGAACTTTCGAAGCCCAAATTCTTCGGCGATATTGAGAATATAAATCCAAAATCGATGTGGATTATATGACCAGCGCTGTCTAGTAAAATGTTTCCATTGTGTCTGAAAAAAGAAAATATTATATTAAGGTAAAAAGTTAGTAGTATATTCTTATATCTTATATATAAAAATGAATCGCCGTTCGTTAGTCTCGCTAAAACTCGAGAACGCCTGAACCGATTCGGCTATTTTTGCTCTTGAAATGTTCGTGGAAGTCCAGGAAAGGTATAAACGGTTCATCACAAAGTGTTTGTATGCTCAACGAAGTGGGCACGGGTCAGCTAGTATTATTATAGTATTGTTGGCGATTTACAATGTAAGAAACGCCTACTGAAAGTTAACAATTATAAATAAAAAGAGCTAAAGAACGTTTAATTGTGAATGGCCATCTATATAACGCCACTCACCACTCTGTCTCCTGTCGGGCCGTGCTCCAGCTCGAGACACGGAGTGTTGTGAACTGACGCTATCTCACTCTCTCACCTGTCTTTGAGCTGCAGCAGGTAGCTGGTGAGCGCGTACGCCGCCGCCGACTCGACGAAGTTGTTCTGCGCCCTGAGGAAGCCCTCGCTGTTGGACGGCCCGTGCTCCAGCTCGAGCCACGCGCGGAGGGTCTTGCCCGATTGCTTCTTGATCTGGTGCAGCGATACCGAGTTGAGCACCTGGAAAAGATAGAGGAAAGGTTCAAGGCATGTTATAGAATTTACTTGAAGTGCCATATAGCATATTTGGCCTCCGGCGCAAACTGACATATTTTCAAAAAGATGATTACAAAAATTTATTATATAATATTGAATACTTTACACGAACCATTATAATAATATATGATTGTACTACTATTGGGAGACTTCTAATTTTATAGTCTACAGTGAAGTGACGCACTGAACAGAATCTATATACCTAATATTTATAACTTTTACGCATCACTTCATCTATATTGGAAATATATTCCAAGATACTTAATGATAATAAATCTAAACACAATTTATTACTATAGAACAAACATATAATATACATCGCGTCGATCTAATCCCAAACTAAGTTAGACATGTGTAATGGGCAAGTATCAGACAACGGATTGGACCGTAGACAATTTTCTACGAAACTACAATTTTACAATCCGCCAGACAAAATGAGATCATCACATCAATCATAAAATCTACCTTGAGTACATTTTATTAGTTACCGTGAAGCATAAAAGCAACATATTTATAGTGATCACCGTAAGAACGTAATTATGTATATGCAAAAATAACAAGTTCACCTAAACACGTCAGTTAGGTGTGGTGTCAGGTGTACCGTATTCGTGAAAATATTCCAGTAACAAATTGGGCTCAGTAGCGAATGTTGATATTGCGTGCGAATCATAATGTCAATGTTTAATTACTATCTAGTATCTACCTCTAGCAAGCTTCGATAGTGCTATTATTAAGGAACCAGTTTTCATAATCGATATATGTATCTGGTTTTTTAATCACTGTTTTCTAATGTCAGTGGTAAATATTGTTAACAGTAGAAAGAGAGTAGAAATAATAATATCCACGAACTCTTACACTCCACG
Organism: Celastrina argiolus; assembly: GCA_905187575.2. NCBI lineage: Eukaryota > Metazoa > Arthropoda > Insecta > Lepidoptera > Lycaenidae > Celastrina > Celastrina argiolus. The sequence continues at coordinate 8,157,912 of LR994581.1, read as the reverse complement.
TCACCCTAGTCCCGTGCTAAACTCTCGAAGAATATATTATATAGTACATATTTCTGTCTGGTATATTCATAACATATTGTTTTCAATGTTCCTGGGTCATGGATGTGTATTAAATTTGTGTATAATATAATAAAAATCTTAAATATGTGTATAGTATAAAAGTATTAAATATATTTCCGTTGTCTGGTACCTGTAACACAAGTTCTTCGGACACTTAGCATAGGGCCAGATTGACGTGGTGTGAAGCGTCCATAGATATTATTAGATATTATTATTATATCTTATGTTATGACAATGCAAGCTGATCACCTGATTGTTTGACAAGAAAGATGATCCATGCATCGGATGGACATGTTAAAAGTCGGTCCTCCGCCTGATCTCTCGCCACTCGTGACGGTTATCCGTTCCACTGGGCTACGAGAGTAAAGGAAGGGAGAGTGCTTCTGTGTATTGCGCGCACACTTGGGCACTATAAAATAACTCCTGCGTAGCTGGCTTGGTTTCAATGAAACTGGCCACCGTCACCGAAATCGGTGTGGGGGCATTATGTTATGACTTATTTTTATTTATTTTTTATTTTTCTTTATTAGGGACAACCAACAGTGTTCACAATGTATCTTAGAAACTAGGTCTTACATAATGTATTATTTATAGTGACACCAACACCGTTATCCACAAATTAAATCCGCAATATTACTCGAAATGTGTAGTTATGTATTAGTGTGTATGTGTGTATGTGTATATAGGTATGTGTGTAGGGGGTGGATAGCACCCTAGACTTATGAAGTATATTCTACACTATAATTGAAGATGTTAGTAACAGTAATTAGTTAAGAATAAAAAACAGCGAGATTTTGTGGTCAAAGCCTAAACCAATAAATTACTTTCATGAAATATAAACAAGCAAACCGCCTATTAAAAAGCAGTATACATGTTAATTCCAAAAAACGGTTTGTTATCAAATTTGAAATTTAATAGCCGTTCTGGTGTTTGATAAAACACAATACACCAACATAATCATCATATTGTTAGTAGGAAATAGTATCCTTATCAGAATTATTCCAACGTCAATACAACTTGAATTATGTTTGCGCGTTTGTTATTATATTTCTTAGAATAATGTATGGTATACATAGAAATTTACGTCATTTTATACATTTTATGATATGATCCTATTTGTGTACTGAAATATTATCCTCCTCTTTATGTACCTACGGACAGTAATTGTATAGAACTGATGAGTAATAGACGAAAACAAGTATGTTTAGCATAATATTAAGATTCACTGAACAATTGTTATTTATTAATTATACGCAATAGTAGTTATTTTTGTCGCACGGGTATTTAATATCTATTTCATTTAAATTTTTCCACCGTAATACCTAAACACAGCAGCTCTGAATTTAATTATAGAGGCGTCAATAGATTCTGTGCATACAGAATCCTCGGTTAAGATAGGCTATGTTCTAGTTATGTCTTGGATGCGGATTTTATTAATAAAAATTGGACACATGAAGGTGAGAATAGTGATATGTAGCTAAATTCTGATTTCGAGAAAATTGAGTTCAAACTGTCACTTAAACATTTTAGTAACTTATTAGTATTTAGTACCTACATTAATCTAAAGATCTGTCTCTAGAATAAATGTACTTAATATGTTTACTACAAATACCAAAAGGTTTAGGTGGCAGTTTAAACTCAATTTTCTGGTGAAAACATTTTTGCGATATAATATTACCTTTATCCATCTCTAGTCTTCAAATGTGTTTACTTAACAAAATTGCTATTCTTTAAAATTATTACTTCTTTTACCCAAAAAAGGTGATCCAAACGAACAAAATATATACTAACAGGTTGTGTGCCATAAGAGAACAAAAATCAGATCATTTCCTAATATCATATTATACACACTTAAAACATAACCCACGCTCGCCCACTTCAATGAAAGAATATAACAATGACGTCAACTCGCTTTGGCCAATTTAGAGTAGTCGAGGCTACGGTGAGGACCGAATTCAATGTCACATTTCGCAATTGCCAGCTGTGAATGCTGCGAGTCGTGAATGGGACTCACGATCACTCACACACTCACACACACAATCATCAGCATCATCGCGCCCACAACAGTTTGATATTGCATTGTTGACATGACAATAATCACCGTCTTAAAATCTATTAGAAGCTGTTTTACTGTAGTGAAGCTACAAGGAGGTTTATTTTGGGTCACAACACTTAATTTGAAATCGTTAATTGTCACTTAAAATGTTAAAAAATCGAAACTATCTAAATTTAAACACATATTGCGGTGCGATTTAAAATCGCCAAATCCAAGTAAAAATTTTAAAACTACACAAAACAACATTTTAGAACTGGTATGCAATTAACAAAATATGTAGCTGTATTGGCATAATATACCACTAGGACAAATTTAATCTAGTGCATTTTTGATCCAAGAGTTTATGTATGGTCATGAATGTATGTTTTGTTTATCACACCGTAGCGCCTAAACCACTGATAAAGGCTATATAATTTATGTAGTCGAGTTAAAGATTTTTTTAAATATATTTAATAATTATTTTTATTTAAAAAATATATACGATCTAATAGCAGGATAAAAATTAAAAATACACGTGTAAATCACACGACTCGCTAAAAAAGTACTTAGCTAAAACAATTACTGACTCTTAAATGAGCTAGTTAATGGAATCAGACGTTACTTTGCGGAAATCCATAGCATAAAATTTAAATATAATGATTATATCTAGCAACATGTTTCGCGGGATATTGCTAGATATAATAATTATATTTAGATTTTATCTCAAATAAGCATTAACCGAGTCTTTAGTTCCGATTTCACCAACGTATGTTAGTGTTAACGGCTTGTTAAAATATGCCTTCTCATTCATTGATAGGATAATTCCTATCAATGAACGAGAAGGCATATTTTAACACCTTCGTTAAATATCATGTTGTTCCTACCGTAACATGGTATCGGTGAAACACGCCCTAAGTCTTAAAAAAGTCGGCAGGTCTATCTTACGTAAACCCCTACGAACCAACCTTATTACCTGCTAATAAAATACAAAATATTTTTTCCAGAAAGAATATAACGGGTGTAAAAAGAACAGTCACTATAACTTTGGGATATGATTATACTACCTTTTCTGATTCTAAAAATGTATTTTTTTTACAAAAATTTCAAAAAAAAAAATCTTTTTGTCATTATTCTTATTTGTGCCACAAAAAAAAGAAATGGTAAAAAGTAAAAACATTTTTTTAGTTTTTGACAAAAAAAATATAGTCGTATCTCAAAGTTATAGTGACTGCTCTTTTACACCCTGTATTATATCAGAGGAATGTCAACAGAGGAAATTACAATATTTATTAATAATTTGCACAATGCTGATAATGCTGATACCTTATCGGTAAATCTGTTAAGCATTAACAAATAGTAAACGGAGAAAGTCCTAAAGATAATAATTGAAACGCAAATCGCAATAGTTATGTCATATTTGTAATGTGCTATGTGTTACAAGGTGTAATTCAAACACGTTTTTTGCGATACTGAAAACTACGAGACATACTAGTAAATCCCGATTATTAAATATATTTTCAACTACCTGGCTGGCTATGCCGCAAGTCGCAACTTTACCTTGAAATAGATTTAGGCCCGTATTAATAATGAAGTCTCAAACCCAACCTCACTTGAGAGCCTATTTGACAGATACAAAATGTTTCGTTTCACTTTTAAAAGCGAACAACTTTATTATTCTTACATAGTACTTTAATTTCTACGACCTCCGTAGCGCAGTGGTTCAGCGCGTTGGTGCTCGACCGAGTGGTTACGGGTTTGAATCCCGCCGAGAGAACAAAAAGTATTCAATGTTCATGGATGTGTATTAAATTTGTGTAAAGGTAATATAAAATAATAATATATGCTTTTTAAATATTTTTATACATATAATACACAAAAGGAATTTAAGATTTTTAAATATTTGAATAGTATAAAAGTAATAAATATAATATATGTATTTCCGTTGCCTGGTACCTCTAACACAAGTTCTTCGGATACTTAGCACAGGGCCAGATTCACGTGGTGTGAAGCGTCTATAGATATTATTATTATTATTTCTTTTTCTTTTATACCGTATAGTTATATATATAGATACCCGCACTAAAGTATGTGGGTGCCGATGATGATGATGGGCGGTTTTTTAGTATGGTAGCTATGGCTTATATCCAGTGTTGCCAGTACGATTTCCCAAAAAAGTACGACTGGCTCTCTGAAAAGGTACGGATTTTTAACTAAAAAGTACGGTTTTGCCAAGACATTAAAATGCTGTAGTCTACCCATAGTAACCCTTATAAGTTACTAGCTGTTCCCGCGACTTCGTTCACGTGTGAATAATTTTCCCCGTTTTTGCAACATTTCTCACTGACGCTTCGCTCCTATTGGTCGCAGCGTAATGTTAGCCTAAAGCTTTCCTCTATAAATGGACTAACCAACAAAAAAAGAATTTTTCAAATCGGACCAGTAGTTCCAGAGATTAGCGCGTTTAAACAAACAAACAAACAAACTCTTCCGCTTTATAATATTAGTGTAGATAAGGTACGAAAAAGGTACGGTGCATACGGAGGTACAATAGTGGTACGGTGTCAGGTGCCGTGCTTTTTAGTACGTAAACAACACTGCTCATGTCCAGCTGTGGACGTCGTAGCTGCAACAAGGACTGACCGGCTGTATGAGGCCCGACTCCTTGTCGAGGCACAGTATCTCGTAGGGCCGCAGCCGCAGCGGCACGCGCTCCGCGTCCCACACCGCCTGCAGCCGCCGCAGCAGCTGCGCCGCCAGCAGCTCCTGCCGCAGGTCGTCGCCCACCTGCGAGCACGTGTGCGGAGTACATTAGAAAGAGCGCCAATAAATGTGTGGAAGTGGAAGCCCCAAAGAGATCACCGACCGGGCGAGGTGGTCTGCTCGGTTTAGCCGAAGCCCATTGTAATAGTTTTCAGATGTTGTATATATTATGTAGCAGTCATCTGGTTGAATCTGCTTTTTGATTGAATGACTAGCGCGTTCATTGAATTCTGTTTTTACCAACAAATTCAATGAATCCGAGACCGTTTGAATGTCTGCGCCATTAAATGACTGCGCTAGTCATTCAATCAAAGAAGCAGATTCAACCAGACGACTGCGACATGTATATTAATGAATGATAATACTTTAGGGTGTGTATACATGCTATAATATTAATGAATGATAATACTTTAGGGTGTGTATGGGTCACGTATATATAGAGTTTACTGTGAAAATACCAGCCCTGAAAGAGGTACTTTTTTAAATTATTGTATGAGAAAATGTAGGATGTTGATGTATTTCTGATACAAACATGAAAGTCTTTCAGCGCTGGGACTTTCACAGTATACTTTACATAAGAGGCACATACACACCCTAAAGTATTATCACTCATTTATTTTACACCATACAAAGCTCTGGACTTAGAAAACTTCGATAGCGCGATGCAGGATAGTGGTGGTGTGTAATAAGTCAAAAGTAAGATTGGTGTTTTTGATTCTATACTACTCAATTCTGCTCTTACCTTGACGATGCAGCCGAGTAGCCGCCAGCCGGCCAGAGCGCCGTAGGGCGAAGCCGACCGCATGCGGCACAGCTTGCTCTCCCATGATTCCTGCGAAAACACCAGCAAATTGAGTATACTGTATCCCCACACGACTAAGTGCCTAAGTGCGTGCGCAATACACAATAGCACCTTCTTTTACTCTCGTAACAAAGTGTGCCGGATGAGCGACACGACTGGCAAGATATCAGGCGCAGAAACGACTACATGTCTAACAGATGCATTGGATGGATCATCTTTCTTGTCAGACAAACAGGCATGCCTCTTAACTAGACTTGATAAAAATATTTTTTTTGTTATTGCAAAACCGCGAAGTACGAATCCACGATATCCGAAGCCGCGAGCCAAGCTCTATACCACTGGACTGTAGAGCATTTTTTGTTTTAGAACCTCAAATAATTTACTTAATAAAACTCAAAAAAATCAAAGGTATAGTATGACCACAAGCCACAAGGAGTGAATCTTACTATGCTGGGGCTTTCTTGGGTCTATGCACGTGAACGCACTGGTCGTTGACCTAAGGCCTGAGCAGGATTGAAACTCATCAGTTTTGTGACTTTTATGGAGATCTTTAATTTTGATTTGTCGCGTTATGGTAAGTAATTTATATGAGTTGTCAAAAAAAATGCTCTACGCGTCCTTCTCACACACTATATTCGGCTTGATATATGAATCATGAAACACCTGTATGGAAAAGTTAAACTTTACAGTATAATAATACGAGATAGTTAAAGATATGAATTCATGAGACAAGTATATACATAATTTTAAAATTCATTGTATGTAATTAGTGATCAAATTGCCTCGTGTAAAGCATACTTAAATGACTCAATTGTTTTAAACTTTCAATTGATTTCATGACGTAATAAAAGTCGTCTTTTATTGAAGAGCTGTAATTAAATTTTATTGAGGCCACAAACAATATAAAGCGTCTGGTCGAATTTTCAAGTTTCAATAAATTATTAATTTATGCTTGAGAGGATATTATATTAACGATATTTTAGACTAGCTAACCCGTGCCCACTTCGTTGAGCATGGAAACCGTGTAAACCTTCCCGGGACTTCCACGAATATTTCAAGACCAAAAATAGCCAATCAGTTCAGCTGATCTCGAGTTTTAGCGAGACTAACGAACAGCAATTGATTTTTATATAGCCTATGTTACTCAGTGGTAATGTAGCTTTCTTATGAAAAAAGAATTATTAAAATCGGTCCAGTACTTTTTGAGTTAAGTCGTTACATACAAAAATACAAATCTTTCCTCTTTATAATATTAGTGTAGAAGTGTAGATTAAGATACGATTATTAACGAATTTTATCTATATTCTAAACGCGAAAAGTTGTAAGAATGTATGGAATATGGATGTATGATTGTTGCTCTGTCACGCAATAACTACTGAACGATTTTAGATAAAATTTGGTATCGCAGGAGTTTACATGCTGGATTAACTCATAGGCTACTTTTTACCGCATCAAAATGTACAGTTCTCGTGGGATTTTGCGCGTACTGTTATAGGGCCCTTTCAAAAGCCCTTTTAAAAAAAGGATTTTATTATTAAACTAGAAATAGCACTTATAATAAAACACGAATTAGAAATACGGCACACAACCGTCTTGGATTTGGAATGGAATGAGACTGGCTTGGGACGGTGGAGGATGTTTATATAAGGGGAATAGGATTGCTGACTACAATGGAAGGAATATGGATATGACTTAGGTAAGGACTATAGGGAACAGCGGAAAGATATAACAGAACGAAGTAGGGAAACATCTAGTTAAACCATAAAATAATGTAATTATGTACCCACCAAAAACAATTATTTTTTTGGTGGGAAAATAGCCTTATTATTTTCCAATTTCTCTCATTCATTATAGTAGATTCAACGACAGGAATAGTAGGAAGTATAGCATTCTAAATCTAAATAAATAGGAAAATCTAAAGTAATAGCTGTAAGGGTGCGTTTATATTATGACCACGATAATCACAACTTGCGTTCAAAGCAAATTAGGCTTTATCGACTAGTTGGTAGGTACTTGGTAAGGCGCTCACCGAGCTGAACAATCACCCAATGCTTAGCTTAGGTTGGGTTGGGTTGTGGCCTAGTCGATAAAGGTAAATTTAGACATAGGCCCGGTTTCTGAAAGGCTGATCAATTGATCAATTAATCAAATCAGCTAATCTGAACGCTGATTGGTGAACATCACTTCGCAGTCACTGTTTTCACCAATGAGCGTTCAGATTAGCTGATTTGATCAATTGATCAATTTGACAAGCCTTTCAGAAACCGGGCGCTATTTTGTACTTAGACTTAAGAAAAACAATGTTATCACGTAAGTGGCATCTCGCCTTTGATGATAATAAATATCTTTAAACCAATCCTACATTACGTCGCTTTACCTTCTCAACCTCGTATCTAAAAAACTTACAACTGTTCAGTAGAGTCAATAAAGTTAATTATTTTAGATTTTATTATGACATGAATTTTGGATGTGTACTGTACACAACTGAAGCTCAATTGAAACAAAATCCATGTCATAATAAAATTGTAAAATTATTAAGTTTTATGACTCTACTGAAAAGTTGTAGTTTTATAGATACGATTACGATTTACGATTTGCTATGATTGAATAAGTAGTCCGGTCTTAGGTCTCCTCGCCTAACAAGCCCTGAAGGTTTATTATAGCGTGACAATTAGCAAATTTCATTGCGAATGAGTCACAAACGACACGAAGAGCGTCGCGTGAAACACACAGATAACATTAATATTACAACGACCTCCGCTTATATCTTGACCTAAAATGTAACGAATATTGGCAAAAACATGTCGACTTTATGAGTCTTACAAAGTACAAGTTCGTACAGATACAATGTTATTTGAAATACAACGGTCGCACTCAAAATCAGTCAGTCAGTTAAAATCTTTACTTTGCAAACGTAGACGCGTGTGATAAACGAAGATGCACTCGCTTTCATATTTTGATAATCCTATTTTGTACCTTAAGGATATAACAATCAGTGTGTTCCTTTAAGCGCTTCTTTTACTTTGAACGCTCAGATCATTCATAACGCACACAGTCGTTTCTTTAGCACAATATTGAAAAGTATGAAATTTTCGACCTGGAGCACGATTCTCGGGCAGTGGAAAAAAGTTCGAATATTAGTATATCCCGCTCGCACGCGCGCTGAATCTCATTTGCATGAGCGGGTCAGACCGATAGTAAAAACTATGTTCGAGGCCTGAGAATTAGGGCCCTGATCGTGTGTAGCAAACTTTACTGCTAGTGGAACGACTGACAGATGTCCAAAATTTTACATTTCCTTTTTATCTCATAAATTCTATTTATATTTTAAATTAACAATAATAACTACATTATAAAAGAATCTAGAATAAATTTGCTCGATCCATAACTTAAAAATAATATCGAGATTAGTGAAATCTGTGAAATCTAAGTAAACGTCAAAAACAAGATGGGTAAAATTATGCAAAATGGCGTGATCATTCTGATTCTGCGTTTTGAACAGTTTTTGACAGCTGACACTAGTCAAAACAGTTCAAAACGATCATAATGTTGCTATAAAGTGCTAATGGAACGCTAATCTGAACGAAAAAAACGTTATTTTCGTTTACTATCAGGTACTGGAACACAGGGTAAAACGATGAAAAACTTACAAATACGGCTAAGTACAGATGAAAAGTTTGACGCTTCGAGTCTGCGTAATGTAAGTGATGTGTAGCAGCATAATGAGAGATTTAGATTTCGAGTCTATCATATCTGTGTGCTGAGTGCCAGTTTTTGTCACTGTCTAAAAATTCTCCGCCTGTTCTCTTGCCAGTCGTGTCGGTTTACCGTCCCACTGGGCTACGAGAGTAAAAGGAAGAGAGTGTCATTGTGCATTGCGCACACACTTGGGCACTATAAAAACGGACTCCTGCGTAGCTGGCCTGGTTTCAATGAAATCGGCTACCCACACCGAAATCGGTGAGGGGAGCTATAATAATAATAATAATATAATAGTATCTATTGACGCTTCACACCACGTCAATCTGGCCCTGTGCTAAGTATCCGAAGAGCTTACAGGTACCAGACAACGGAAATATATTTAATACTTTTATACTATACACATATTTAAGATTTTTATTATACCTATTAAATAATATAAGTACACAAATTTAATACACATCCATGACCAAGGAACATTTTGTTCCCTCGGCGGGAATCGGACCCGCGGCCTCTCGTTCGAGCACCAACGCGCTACGGAGGTCGTCAATTATTATTAAGTTTTATTTGTGGTACATAACTACATACCTTGAGTGCGATGGCGGACGGGTCGTGGGGGTCGTGCTTGAACGCGTTGGGCGGCGGCGCGGCGGTCGCGTGCTCCAGACGCCGGCGCACGTCGCCCGCGCCCACCGCGACCGACTCGCGCGACCCGCACGAGCCCACCGACGCCGCCGACGCCGCGGACGCCAGCGACACGCCCGACACCTGACAAATAAATATCAACACGCGTTATTAGGTACTGTTGTGAACTGGGTTTAAAACAATGTAATGTCACAGTGACAGTGACGTTTAACGGTTATGCCTGAGGTAGTCTTTATCTCTCTTCCCCCTATACCTCGCCCTACCAATTTTAAATCTTTTCTGTGTTTTGTAAATACTCCTTTTATTGAAATTTATGCACATAAATTCTCACTAACGAAATAAAACTCTAAGATATGTGGTACTAAGTACTAACCCTAAATGTTTGTGTTTGTTCCAGGATATAATCTTTAACAATCTTTCATAAATTTACCGTACTCTTGTTTTTTAATAAAACCTACTCATAAAGCAGAGTCTTTGCCAACATACTCGGACATTGACGACTCACTAAGGAGACATTTTTGAAGAAGAAGAAGAAGTCTATATCAGTCGTCCAAGAGAGTATATGAAAAAAAGTTAAATTTGGACATGCAGCCCACCAAACTGCGTAGCAATTTGTCGGTGGACATAGAGCAGAGTCTACACCAAGGGTGCCATTATTAAAAAGAAGAGAGTATACGATAGTAAGACCTATGTACCTTTAAGACGTACAATATATTACGTGTCATACAATCAATATAAATGATTAAAAGTGTATATCATTAGACGTGTGCCCGGACTCAAATACTGTAGCTTCACATCAAGTTAGTTCAAACAAAGTATGCCACTGCTAGGGTATATGGGTACAACTCCACTCATATCGGCTTCAATTGCCCTTTGCCTTAGTACCTACTAGTGGTACCTAAAGAGTACCATTCTCCACTCCTTATTCCAAGTACAATTTGAAGGGATGAGCGTGAAAGAGTCAAATTTAAAAGCCTACAGCCTAGCCTAAGATACATTTCCAACTTCAGATAGAAAATGTTAAGAGAAAAAAAAAGACATGTCTAATGATAGATAAAGAATGTAAAGAAAGAGCATCTATTTCTCTACACAAAAAATCACCATTTCTAAACGACCCGATCAATCAAACGCCATAATGATCGGAGCAACTGTATGACGTATCACTAAACAAATTGCCCATACTGTATCACTGTAGTAAGTGCTTCACACTCCATTTATGTCGTAACACGTAATGCGCATCTTATGTAGAACAATATCTTACTCAAGCATCGTTTTCCACTGCATTAGATTATGTACGTAAAGTACCCGTAAAATTAGACATCTATTCAGCAACGTTTCATACGCAATACAATGGCCAATCATGAATGTGTATCTTCAATTGAATTTGCGTGCACATGATTTTGTATGTAAATTGTGATACTACATCAAAGAGAATTTCATACAAACAATCCCGCCTCAGTTACAACGATAAAACTACACAGTTCAGTCAGCTAGTCATATAATTAATTAATTATACAATACTAGCTGACCCGTGCCCACTTCGTTGAGCATAGACACAGTTTGTGATGAACCGTTTAAACCTTCCCGTGAGTGCCACGAATATTTTAAGACTAAGGGCGTGTTTCACCAAGGATTGTTAAAGTTAATCCTTCGTTAAATATCATGTTATCCCTCTCGTATGAAAGAGAAGGCATGGTATTTTAACATGGCGTTAACTTTAACATTGCTTGGTGAAACACACCCTTAAACTAGCCGAAGCGGTTCAGCCATTCTCGAGTTTTAGCGAGACTAACAAATAGAAGAGAAGAGAGAAGACTACATATTGATACAAGATCGCTAGAATCGACGGAAGCATCCCGTGCGGCCTCTAAAATAACTTCAAGTACCTAATTTGATGTTACTTTGGAGACCGTGTACAAAACGCTAACGTCCTTATAGCGCATTTATATCGATGTCCCCTGTAATGTAACGAACATACATTGACAACCATCATCCAAATTCCTACGTAGGCTAGGGGTTTCGGCTGACGGAGAACCTGCTTTCTCCATCTATTATAGGTATATAGGATCATACTTATCTAGACATAATTGTCCACTGCATTAGTTTATGTGTACATAATGTGTACCCGTTAAGACCCGTAAAACTAATGCGTACTTATCTAAGAGGCAAAATAACCCGAAAAAGGTCAACAATAAATTGTGAATTTTGATTTATTTTTAATCGCAGGGCGACCTCTACTTAGGATAAATAAGTACCCAGATAACGAGATATAAATAGACATAAAGCAAACAAAATCGTCGGGGGAACTCAGGCGGAAACTTTGACGCGGGCGATAGTAAAATGTCGTTTCCTGTTCCGATTTCAAACACTGGATGCATTTCTGTTAGTCAACTACTTACGGAGTGTAAGAATCAGATGGGTTCAGTATCTATGAACATAGAGAACCCATTAACAATAGGGTTCATCTCTTATATATAAAAATGAATTGCTGTTCGTTAGTCTCGCTAAAACTAGAGAACGGCTGAACCGATTCGGCTGTTTTTAGTCTTGAAATATTCGTGGTAGTCCCGGGAAGGTTTAAATATGTTTCTATGCTCAACGAAGTGGGCACGGGTCGGCTAGTATAATATGTATTTGGAAAATAAAACTGCAAACTATAAAAGTCCGCCATGTTGAATCAAACGACATTTTATGCGAATGTCACTGTCACCAAATACCTCAATAAATGCCAGATTTAATAATTATGTATTGTAGGTACTAAGTAACTTAAATATATCATCAAACCAAGTTATCATAACCAGCAAGTCTTTTTTAATCTCGTCTACTTATACTGGCTTTTGTTTTCTTTTTATTTTCATTCCTGGGGAGTCCATTTATGCCAATAGACTGTTTTTACCTTGCAAACATCTGTTAACCATAATATATTGCAATAAGAAATTGCTATTAGCATATATTTAAATATCGTATTACTCTGTCTGAAGGTCAAGGAATTCACAAGGGTTTTAGAGGCTATAAACCGTTTACGGTCCGATCGATGACATAAATACAACAAAACCCAACCCACCATGTCAAATGATAGGCGGGGCCTGTTTACATAAAATTTGGTACAGAATAATTTTTAAAACACTCTTTCCTTAGGTAAATAGACATTCAGGGATTCTGGCTAAAAGTGATTGCTTAGTACCTAACAAATAGAGTATATTATGTTAAAATATGAATTAAGTATATACAGTATGCAGCATACATAATGATCACAATTACAATACGAGCATTTAAATTACACCTTTCGAGGCGACACTAAGAACTTCTTACTTCTCGAAAGTGTTTCAAGTTCTTGAGTCTAGACCAGCGACGGCGAACATTACGTACCCATAGACGTGCCATGAAATAATGTTGACTTTGTTATTATATAAATACCCTCAACTACAAACTATATGGAAATCAATTAGCTACATTTTTTAATTCTTTCGAGCCGTAGATATCACTTTCTTCACAATGAATTTTGTGATCAGTGACGTGCCCGGAATATTCTGTCGCGTGACATTGGTTTAGGATTGCCATCCGTCCGGGTTTCCTTTTTTTTATTACTATTTTTATCCTATTAGTATTTACATTTTTTGGAAATTGGTGAACCAAGAAAACTCTTCTTAGATAATAAACAAACTGAATCGCCTGTTGGCAAAGATATGCATAACAGTGGAGTTACAAAATCCGCGTTAGTAGCCGAAATCACTGTATATATCCAGAAAGTGGGTATTTCCAGCGAAATGATACGAGCGAGTTGAGGTACTAGGACTCCATAACATGTATTGCAGTAGGAAACTATAGCGAGAACAACAATTGACAACTTGAACTACGTAAGTATTCGTAACGTTATCGAAAGAGAATATGAAAGTTAAGTCAGAACTCAGAACCCATACAATTGATTTTTTATAACACCCAATTTAAGACATAAGTGTTTGAAGGTGATATTCGCAAAATACTGATTTCGAGAAAATTGTGGGCACTGTCACTAACATTTTAAAATATTTCGTAACGTATCTAGTATATTAATCTAAGGATCCGTCTTTAGAATAAATGTATTTAATACGTAACATTATTTTCTATCATAAAATCTTTAAATGACAGTTTAAATTCTGGGGAGAAAATTTTTGCGACATACCTTCATCCACTATGTCTTCAATTATACCCCCCCAATAGTCAAAACGTGTAACCCACCTGCGACAGGCAGTCCGGCGCCGGCGCCCTCGGCGCGTACTGCGTGCTGACCTCCTCGTCGTCGTGGCTCCAGCAGTCCCCGGCGTCGGCGTCGTCGAGGGGGGAGTACAGCGATAGCGCCGGCCACTCGGGCACCAGGTTCTCCTCGCTCTTGGTGTGCCGTATGGGGGGCGAGTGGGGGGCGGGCGGCGCGGGGGGCAGCAGGCGCGGGGGGAGCGGCTCGTGCCCGTCCGTCTCCAACACCTCCACGTACATAATGTAGGGCGCCTGTCGGATAGAGTTGGCGTTAGAACAACAAAACAAATGTAGGTTACTTGGGGTGTCTGGGAAATGAGTCAGCGTTAGCATTTGGGGCATAAAAAAGAAAGGTTAGTACCTAGTTACGAATTAGATAATGGCGCGCTTAACGATCTATCTTATATACCTAAGTACTAGCTGTGCCCGCGCTTCGTCGGCGTCGGGTTTTTGAGTGACTTGACTTGAACCGTTTATGCAGCGCACGCAACTAAAGTCCCCAAATGTGAATAATTTTCCCCGTCTTGCAACATTTCTCGCTGACGCTTTGCTCCTATTGGTCGCAGCGTAATGTTAAAAAGCCTTCCTCTATAAATGGACTATCCAACAAAAAAAAATCCAAATAGGACCAGTAGTTCCTGAGATTAGCGCGTTTACCTTAAAGTTTTAGAGTTTTTAACCAAAAACTCTTCCGCTTTATAATATTAGTATATATAGATCTGTTACTGAAACCTGCCATTAAAGAACATAATCGATGAAGTTCAAAAAATATCAGTATTCTACATTTATAGTAAATTGCCTGAAGACTTTAGTTTAAACAATATAAAAATTACAATAAAACTTAAAGGCTGCAATATACCTATAATTATATTATTATCATTCTTAGATACATATACCTATTAGATGTAATTACCTTTAGCCGTATAGGGAGCCTAGATACCTGTGATTTGAGAATTGAAATGTTTATGTAAGCAAATTGGTTGGTTTCCAAGACAGCGTTAATTGTCCATTTTTACATACGAAATGTCATTCACCGCATTACTGCCCCTATAATATGAAGGCCAATATATCGTAGGAAACCAGAGTCCAATTATACAGCCAGAACCGTACAAATAAGCCCACTATCGACAGCCTAGAGTTAGCCCCTACTCTGAAGTTAAATTATTACTGGTTTTGCTGTAAAATAATTGTTCTTATCTATACTAATTTTATAAAGCGGAAGAGTTTTTTTGTTTAAACGCGCTAATCTGAGAAACTACTGGTCCGTTTGAAAAATTCTTTTTTTGTTGGATAGTCCATTTATAGAGGAAGGCTTTAGGCTATATAACATTACGCTGCGACCATATAGGAGCGAAGCATAGTGAGAAATGTTGCAAAAACGGGGAAAATTATTCACATTTGGGGACTTTCGTTGCGTGCGCTGCATAAAGTGCTTAAATCACTTAAAAACCACGCGAACGAAGTCGCGGGCACAGCTAGTAATATCGAAAGTTCGCGAGGAATCCACAGCAATTTTAAACATTGTATTAATTTTAGCTCTTCATTTAATATTCAACTTCAAAAGTTAAACTACTTTCTTTTGCCAGATAATAATTATTACTTTCATAAGAAATTAATTTCGAAGGTTCCAAGGTCAAAATTTAATAAATAAAGAAGTCTTATTAAAGTTAATTTACCAAGCAAAGATTCACATAGAAAAGTTTAATCTAATAATACTGGGTAAACTTTGAACTTTTTTTATGTCTGAATTGAATTTAGCTTTCAAATGATTCTTATTGTTGCAGAACTAATTAGTTGATTTTGCTCACCTGTTGATGCAATAATTCTGCGTTCCTACTAGTATTTTTATCTTTATCGACATGTAACAATAGTATGAAATAAAAAATAAAGGTGGTATATTACATTTGAATATGTCTCTGAACTCGTTTTAATGTTTCCAGAATACTTGCCGAATGCTAATACAACAAGATGGCCTTTATTATTATTGGCTTATGAATAACAAGTTTCACAAAACAATAACAAAAGATTTGAATATTAGCAGCAGGTATATCGCATTTTTATGGAGGGCTTGCCTTATTATTAGTCCTGGCTCATTTGACCTTGGTAGTAATCTTCTTTTTGGGGTGTCGCAAACGGCGAAAGAGGGAATATCTATACTAATATATAAAGCGGAAGAGTTTGTTTGTTTGTTTCTTTAAACGCGCTACTCTCAGAAACTACTGGTCCGATTAGAAAAATTCTTTTTTTGTTGGATAGTCCATTTATAGAGGAAGGCTTTAGACTATATAACATTACACTGCGACCAATAGGAGCGAAGCGTCAGTGAGAAATGTTGCAAAAACGGGGAAAATTATTCACATTTGGGGACTTTCGTTGCGTGCGCTGCATAAAGTGCTTAAGTCACTCAAAAACCACGCGAACGAAGTCGCGGGAACAGCTTTTAATAATATATCCGGCAGCAGGGTTATTATTTTAACACTGCGCTCGCCTACCTGCCAATCGTGGCGACTAAAGGTAACTACCCCCCATAAAATACTTTGGGGGTGTCTAGTATCCAGCAGTGGACGTCACAGCTGAATTGAGATCTCAGCACACCTTCCTGACCTTCCTCCACATAAACTTATTACTACCTCCGCGAGGTATGAAATTTGGCACAATTCTTGTAAAACAGGGGTCTTATTAGAGATATCATCATCGCTATTGTCACATGACACTAACAAAGTTTGAAAAAAAATGTAATTTGCCATAAGGTTCAGTAAATGACAAGCGAATTCGTATCACACTTAGCGAAACGTTAGCCAAATCCATTTTGTTTTCGAACTTCGTAAGTGATAACAGCATGGCATCTTGAATCAGGGCCCTGTACTCAAAGTTTTAGCTTTACGTATTAATATAATTAATTAATTACTTAGCTAATAGGTACCAATAACGTGTTATAACACTATTATGCTCGCGATTCTTATTACCGCATCGCGACAGAAGTTAATGTTTAGTATATTTCTTTATATAATTCTCGTCGAATATATATTTATATATTCGTACAAGTTTTCGTCTTATCATAATAGTCGTCCGGTTTTGAGCATAAATATTCATAAGGAACTTATAAATACATTACTAATAAGTTTCAAAAATTACTTACTTTTATCATTTCTACTTTGTAAACACTAAATATGCGATTTGAGTTCTCTTCTAAGGAAAATCCAAAGGAGACACTCCAAGGAGGTCAAAAATCTTGACCTTCTTGAGTCATCTCGATTCGAGATAAGATGCCGTTAAATACAGAAACGGTTTGGAGGTTTCATGCCTGTGGTATCTCATCTACTTTTAACTTATCGGTCACTAATCTTTTTGCGATTAATGAGAAGTGCATTTTGTCTATTGCGGATTAGCAATTGATCATAAGAATGAATAGAAACTTACTGACACTTAACTATTTAAAAAAGCAGCCGAAAATAGAACTCTGTGCTATTACAATAGGGCTGACAATCGAACGCACGCACGTCGAGTTTAAATGTTTGCAGTTTGTTAAATTTTCAACTCTATTGTAATACCGCAGGATTCTTATGTTGTTTTCTGGTCAGAGAGATTAAAAGGAAACACAACGCTTGTATTATTTATTGTATATATTTTTTTAATAAATAATTTATCTAAGAAGGTATGGATGGACGTTAAACTTTTCGCTGAAGGAGGAACAGTGGTCCCCCAAACGTCGTTTTCTTGTGCTTTTAATAGGTAATTTCAGTTTATATCGCGCTAGTGCTGGCTATCTAGGGCACTGTGAGACAGCAATAGATTTTATAAATACCTGTTTTGTATTCTCTCAACCGTGGAGTTTCCTCCTAAAGGTGCATTACACATGTAGACCGAGCCTTACCTTGTCTTTGCTATTCAGCACGGCAGCCGCATGGGGCGGTATCCTCAGCACATAATGTGGTTTATGGTGCAATGGTAACCAGACCCTTGCGGGCAGGTTGAGATCTAAGGTTGCCAGTTCCGCCCGCAACCTGCCATTCCGCCTCTCTTTGTCCGCAACCCCGGCCAGTCGTCGGCCGATAGTCGTGAGGGCCGCCAGGAACTGGAAAAATGAAAGGATTCGGTTAAAAATATATTTCTATTAAAGAAAATATGTAACATATTTTCTAGAGAAAAAATCTAATGTGCAAGTTTGGTTGGAAGAGTATTTTATGTGTTTTTTATAATGAACAAATGGCCCACAACACATAGCTACAACTCCTATATACAGCAGTTTCAGTGGTGTTATGTAGCCAGCATCAACAGTGGTTAATTAACCTCAAAAATCCTTTGATATGGTCAGGGTTACCCGAGGGACATCTCTCTTCTCATCTCTCATCTGTCTTCGAATCCGGAACGAAATTAATCAGAATAATGAAGGAGTAATTAATGAATGGTCGTTATTTATTAAAGTTAAGGCCATTGAATGGATCTAAGCATTCTAAGCTTTGAGTGTTTTATATATTTGCCTAAAAATGTAAGCACATGTGTGTAGCTGAATTAACAAAAGTTTTTATTATACTAACGAACTAACCGCGAATTATGTGTTTAGATGATAATTTTATTCGTTTTTTAAGGAACATTTTTTTTTTATGAAAGCAATAAAGTTTATTTTATTTAGCGGAAGATATATTATATTATATTATATTCTAGAACGGAGTGTCTTGGGCAAGAATTAGCTTCAAAAACTACAAGTTAATACCTACTGATCTGTATAATAATATGTAAACTTTAGTGGTAGGAAGAACCTTCAAATAAATCTACTGCTATTATAATGTATACTTCGGTACTAGACTCCTACGCATATCATTGTTACTAACTGTTAATACTGCCTTACCTATCATTTCAACTTGTTACTTAGATCTGTCTATTATCATTTATTATCAGAAACATCAGACACGTGGAAAATCACGTTTGTCCTCTCGATGTCCTTTATACTATAGAGGTTCCATCGTATAATCCTTTATCGATACCTAATTATATTAACAGAATATTGACGCAAAGTATCCATACTAAGGGCGTGTTTCACGATTGTCAGTTGCCCTACAAACCCAGTCCTCCCTCTATAACCTTCCGATCAACATTCCTTGCCCTATCAACTTCAAATGAATTCTGTGTATAAATCTTTTCTATTATCTTATACATATAAAAATGTATATATATAAAAATGAATTGCTATTCGTTAGTCTCGCTAAAACTGAATTCGACAATTTTTAGTCTTGAAATATTCGTGGGAAGTCCAGGGAAGGTTTAAACGGTTTGTATGCTCAACGAACTGGGCACAGATCAGCTAGTCTTATATATAAAAATGTATCGCTGTTCCTTTGTCTTGCTAAAACTCGAGAACGGCTGAACCCATTCGGCTACTTTTAATCTTGAAATAACCTACTTCTTTAGTTGAAATTGTATGTACATAAACTATGATGTTTTACTGATCCTTAAACACTTGTTAAATAACCTCAGACAAACAAAAAAATTAAATTAGTTTGTTTTAGAAAAACAATTCACTGTAGGTGCCTACCATTATTTTTGTACTAGTCCAACTACACCTACAATAGAGCAGAGTATATATAATATACAAACCAAGTGCTGACATTGGCAATTCGCAGAGGCTATTTATTCTCAAGAGAAGAAGAAGGATTATTATTGTCATTATTATTTACACATGTTTAATTATACTCAGGAATCTGAATTCCGTTCAAGAGTTAAGTTACCTACCTACTGTAAACTTGTAAACCTCCAAAGAAAACGTGGTGACGACCTTTGCGTAAATAAGTGAAGTTTAGTTGCTGAGAAACATAGTCAACCTAACATGTTTACATCTAGCTAGACACGCGTGTAACGACCTCAGCTTATATAATTCTCAGAATTTATATAAGGTATGTACCTAAACAGAATTCAAATAATGTAACATAGATCTAACAAATTAACATTGCTGTGGTGACTACCACATGTATGTGTGGTATACCACTGTACCTACCTAGAAATTAGAATGATTTGCCCAAACAATGACGATTAATATATTTTTTTCTGTAATTAAAAGTTATCGAATCCTTTCCAAATTCAATTAAATAAGTCCCGCGGATCTGTCATCGTGCAAATTAAATAAATAAACCTGTCCTATAAGATCCCCAAAAAAAAGGTAAAATACTAATATTTACAGGCATCCAGTGTATTTACGGATCATTTCTACAAATAGTTAAATACTGACCTTCAATCTAAATAGGATTTAGTGTTACAAATTGCCAGACTACTTTCATGGAAAGTACTCTACATATTAACATAGATCAATAAAAAAATCCGAATGGGTAGTTATAGATAACTTTTACGCCAATAACGAATACTACATTTGAAAATAGAACTCCTGCACTTGGCGCGTGTTTACTGTTTACTAAACATGGCAGTCGAGAGTGTCAAGTGTCTGGACCCGGGAGTCATAATTACCCTCTTCAGGATTTTGTCTTCATTCGAAACTGTGTCAGCGTGAATGGCCGTCTTTAATCATGCTGGATGTTGGAATATTTCACTTCATTAGGGGGATATAAATAAATTTTTTTATGTGAGTTGAGAATATATTTAATTAGTTATCACTAAAAATGAGTTAATTTTTACCACTCTTTTTAAAATAATGTTACCAAAATTTTCGTTTGTTGGGTTCGTCTTCTCTCACTTTCAAATAAAAGATCAAAGTTTAATAGCCCGTTTCATTAAGCTATCTATCTATAACTAAATCTGCTCCGGCGTCGATCCGTTATCACTGTTTCAATAGAGAGGTAGATTAGGTGGTACTAACTAAGAACTGAGCTGTTCTCAGTTCTTAGTTAGTACCACCTAATCTACCTGAGAATCACCTAATATACTGAGAACAGCTCAGTTCTTAGTTAGTACCACCTAATCTACCTGAGAATCACCTAATATACTGAGAACAGCTCAGTTCTTAGTTAGTACCACCTAATCTACCTGAGAATCACCTAATATACTGAGAACAGCTCAGTTCTTAGTTAGTACCACCTAATCTACCTGAGAATCACCTAATATACTGAGAACAGCTCAGTTCTTAGTTAGTACCACCTAATCTACCTGAGAATCACCTAATATACTGAGAACAGCTCAGTTCTTAGTTAGTACCACCTAATCTACCTGAGAATCACCTAATATACTGAGAACAGCTCAGTTCTTAGTCAGTACCACCTAATCTACCTGAGAATCACCTAATATACTGAGAACAGCTCAGTTCTTAGTTAGTACCACCTAATCTACCTGAGAATCACCTAATATACTGAGAACAGCTCAGTTCTTAGTTAGTACCACCTAATCTACCTAAAACCTAAACAAGAGCTCTTGAAATTTTTGTCTTATTCTGAATATTAGAAGGTTCTTAAAACTATTTGCGCTATTGCCGCTATAACGACAAAGCCCACTTCGTTGAGCATAAAAAACCGTTTAAACATTTTGTTTAAACATTTGAGCTTCCACGAATATTTCAAGATCTAAAATATCGGTTCAGCCGTTCTCAAGTTTTAGGGAGACTAACGAACAGCAATTATTTTTTAATATAAGATAAGCAAGGGATGGCAAAAGCAAGATTGAAATGCAAAACACAAAACAAACATAACATAAATAGATTCTGATAAGCTCTTTACGTGGATCCTAAAATCCATTTAAACTTTTAGGAAACCCCAAACACGCTATAAATCACAAACTTTTCAATAGGGCATTTCATGTAATTCATTTGTTTACTATGTATTAGAAACTTAACCAGGAGCACGGTAATATGTTTTTACTGTATCATTTTAAATAAATACAATAATGTATTTATTTAAAAATATCTATTCGACGGTAACACATACGAGGGGTATAGTATCAAAAGGTACTTTTCAAAAATATCACAGAATACAAAAAATTGTATAAGCTTAATCCGATTTTGATACTGGTATGCATTGTTATAGGGGCTTTTGATTTTGAATCTATTTTTGGTGGGCAGATTTCTGTATGTTTTAGCGGGTTTTGGTACGAAATTAGCCGAGCATTTTAAATCAATTTTTACGAGGTTTCCAACGGTGCTACTAACTCAAATTTGGTCCAGAAACATTATAGCGGATTTTGTTTTTATATCCCTCATACGAGTTAATGAATAAAATATACTTTCAAATATAAAATGATTATTTTACTACGCCAAAACCGACATCTATACACAATCTATCAATACACCAAAAATCATCCATTTATTTTCACAATAGGTAACACAAGTTAGAAGAGCCGATAGACAGACGGATGGACAGAGCGAAACTAAAATACACGGCGGATTTTTCAACGTTATTAAATATTGTTTTCATGTTAAAGTTTCAGGTTTCATTGGGTTTATTCGTTTTGAACAGTGAGATATGGTGCAGCTTCAAAATCCATTAGTCATTGGATACCGCATCTTGAGTTCGGTCGTAAAAACTGAAATCATTTTACGGCTATAAAACTTTGTGAGGTTTGTTACTTACCTATCATTGTCAAGCAAAACTACTGAACTGATTTTAATAGTATAGGTATTTAGACATTATGTCCCCGGAGCCTTAGTGGGCGGCAAATCCCTAAACTAATTAAAATTCTTAACACTACGCAGTGTTTAAGTTGTTTGTTTAACATTGTTATGGACAATTAAACATATTAAAATAAACATATTCTATTTTTTTATTCTGGACTTCATTTGAATATAGAATCTCAATTCGTACATCGATAAATGAATTAGATACTTAGTGTTCGTCAGAATGGATGAGCCATGTGTCCCAAACTATTAAAAATCGTTAAGAACACTCTGTTTGACAATATTTTTTTTTAATAAAAATACTAGTTGACCCATGCCCACTTCGTCGAGCATAGAAGTGTTTAAACCTTCCCTGGACTTTCACGAATATTTCAAGACTAAAAATCTGGACAAGACAAGACTAAAAGACTGAAATCGGTTCAGGCGTTCTCGAGTTGTAGCGAGACTAACGAACAGCAATTCATTTTTACATATAAGATTTAAACCGATTACGTGAATTATGTCACCCGGGTTTTTCATTTTTTATTACAATCGCCTCAGTAGGTATTGTCTAACAAATATGCTGCAGACGTATGAATCTACACTTCCACAATCATTACCCTTTTTTTGGCCGTAGTCGGACAAAATACTTCATGTACAAATGCGGAAGTGGAGACAGATGAACAAAACATACACCTACTTAAATAAATATACACGCTTATACCTAAATGCGAAAATCTTAACCCTCCGCAGTCCGCACCTACTCGAGCAGAATTTCGCTTCGTCATTTACGAACGTAGCCAAAAGTTGTATAGGAAGTTCGTTAAAACGTGTGACACAACACGGCCCTCAACTTACGTGGGAACTCCGCACTCGGCGATTGCCCTCCAAATACACATTAATCTAGAAGCCACATTAATTACGTCAGCCATGAACATACGTCTATTATGCATCTGTGTCACAGGCGTCCCTAGCCACTTGGTAGTCTGCGGGCTTACTCCCGACACAATCGAGAACCGAATCCGTTCGATATCAGTGGTTTTTCGTATTTTATTTAGTGAATTACTTTGAAACTAATCAGGATAAAGAAAATAGTTAGATCGTAACTTTTTGTACTCCCGACCATATCAATCGACTTAGAATCAAAATAAACAAATTTCAATTTATTAGGAAGTAGGTACGCGGCATGATCGTATCTAAATCAAAATCAAATCAGTTTGCAGAGTAAGGCCCCTGATGTATTTGTATCATAGAGTCCTTTCAATAAAAGAAATCCCGCGGCAATCAGTGGAACTAAATATTATCCTCCCAATATCCAAAAATAAAAGTATGTAACATAAGCAAAGTTGTTCATGTATAAAAGTGAAACGAATCTGTCAAACAGGGGCCTTACTCTCCAAACTGATTTGATTTTTTTTGATTCAGATTCAATCGTGCCGCGTACTCATGAATAAATTGACGTTTGTTTTTTTTTTATTCTAAGTCGATTGATATGGTCAGGTGTTCAAAAAGTTACGATCTAACGATTTTGATATCCTGGTTAGTTTCAATGTTATTCACCATATAAAATACCAAAAGCCGTGAAGACGAACTGATTCCATTTTCGATTGTGTCGGGAGTACCTAAGCCTGCCTGCAGGTTCTCAAGTATAGGTAGCGATCGCTAATCTTGATACCGAGTTTGAGACTTGTTCATTAATACGGGCCTTAGAGAGTCACCGTCAATTCGCTGGCATAAATATCCTGTCAAAGGTAATAAAACTCTGGCCCCTGATTCAAGATGCCATCACTATTATCACTTACGAAGTTCGAAAACAAAATGTATGGGTTTTGACATTAGCTTCGCTAAGTAATTAGTAATACGAATTCGCTTGTCGCTTATCGAAGCTCATGTTAAATACCATACATTTTGTTTTTGAAATTCGTAAGCGACAAATAGCGATGGCATCTTAAATCAGGGCCCTGAGTTCCCATCACATTATGTTCAACTCTACATTGTAACTGTTAGTAAAGTAAATAGTCTTAACGACAAAAACATGTATAACAAGATAGCTCCTTGTACGACATAGGTTAACCAAACATTACCTATGAGTTTTTTAACATAAATTTTCATACAAAATGAACTACAGCATTTATTCAAAGCCAATACGAAGACCGAACGCGTCAGCGATACGATGAAACCAAGTTAAGTGACGATGGAAACTAAAGACTAAATAGCTCCAATAGCTTCCAATTTAAGAATATACCTTGTAATATTATTGTACTTGGGAAAAAAACACGTAGCTATAACATACTATTTCTCTGTAGCCTTTAAAATGCTGTATCAAGTTCGAATATGGACCGGAAACCCATGTCGCTCACGACATTAATAACACACAATTAAATATAGTTAACCCGTAGCCGCCCACTCGGAGAAATACATCGCTCACTTGTGACATAGGCTATTAACGCTGTCGCCAGAGTTACGGCTTTGATGGCGAAAAACGCCAAGAACGTGGCGAGGAAATGGAATGTTATAGAGTTTGATGATAATATGGAGAATGTACAAAACTGAATACAAAGTATGGTGACGTTATTAAATATAAATGCTTAAATTAATTTAGGGAAATGAAAATGTGGCTTCTAAGCTGATTGTCCTTCAGAGAGAGCCTTAGCCCTATTATAATAAGGCTCTCTCTCGGATGAGTTTCCAAAAGGTAAGAGCAGAGTGAAGCTGATAGGAATGGTGTTATATTTAATGTCATATTAATGGAGTAAGAGAAATCAATGCCACTGGTAGGTAGAAATATTTTTTGCAGTATAAGTTTGGTACATCTGGTTGTTTGAAAGAAACTTCTGTAAGTCAGACCGCCGTTTTATACTCTAATTGGTTTATTAGATTTAATTTACCCAATTTTCGCCAAATTGCTATTTAACTTAAATCTTATCGTGCATATTCTATAGATTATACTATTTTTTAAATAATAAGGTATTAAAGTTCACTACTTTTAAAAGATTGTTCGAACATTTTTGAGGTTAATAAGTATTTATTGCTTACGATTTATGGAATAAAATGTATGTCAGCGACATTAATTGGCCTAAGGTCAACGTGCTTTTTGACTTTCATTTTGTCCAAGTTCACAAAGGTTGTAGTAGCCACGAGGTAACCTACTGGTTCTGAAATCGAGGGTCTTGACTCTTGACCACTTGCATGTTTACCAACAATTCGCCTGTACACTAAAATCAGACGTAATCTTTACTCTAGCTGGAAGCAATTAGGTATTCAACTGAAATAGACATTTAGGTAACTATAGGTAAAGGTTCGATTATCTTTTTTTTACGATTCTCTCAAAATTAGCCGTCTACGCAGATTATTTAAAAAAGTAATTACATAATTTTAAATAAATTATAACTATTAAAACTTTAACCCCAAACTTTAAGCGCCCGTTATAACATTATCATGAGACTGTCGCCTCGGAAATCAATTTGGAGTTTCCAAGGCGTATGTATATTTTTGTTGTTTTTATATTAATGTTTATTTATTTCATAAACACTAGTAGAAACCTGGCATTTTGCGCTTAGAACACCACAATTTTTTATGTTAACGAGATCGGAAAAACGGCTGTGATTACTGACAAGTGACTACCACCTATAATACTGCCAATCGGTCGAAGAAAACATGGAATAACAATAAATAATAATAAATGTACGGACGCTTACTATGTACCTAATACTTTTATACCTACTATAGGTTACTGTAAGTATTAAGGATTTTTGTTCTATTATAACACAATGAATAATAATTATATTTGTTAAAATACCATGCGTTCTCATTCATTGATAGGAATTACGAGAGGAACCACATGATATTTAACGAAGTATTAACTTTAACATTCCCTGGTGAAACACGCCCTGAATCCCATATATTTGTTTTCGAACTTCGTAAGCGATAAATAGGGATTGCATCTTGAATTAGGGTCCTGAGTCAGAATAGCACCGCCACATAAACTATATTTCCTGTACGTGTTGTAAGAGGAGACAGAGGGAATATCCGGAAATGAGCAGCAGTGTTTCCGCGGTTTTTTCCAACCGCGATTTTTTTTTCTTTTTTTTTATTAAGGCGCAAGATAATGTCAAACATAGATGCAATATTCAAATACGTTCTAGCAGCGATGTCACGTAAAAGATCAAATACAATTCGAATTTTTACCTGTTTTAAATTCGGTATCTATAATATAAATTTATCACGTGCTTATTCTCTAATATTCGTGTGGAAGCGAGCGTGACTTTGAGCAATTTTTCCAATAAAAATTTAAAGATATTCTATCTTCACAAAACATTTCAAAACCGATGCATTGTATTTCAAATCTTAACGTTTTTTATCTCTGCCAGGAAGATAAATGTGGCGACATCTATATGAATTATTCGATTACCACGCATCGTTGTAATAATTTAAGAGAAATATGAAAAAAAAAATCGATTATATACAGTTAGGCTAGAAAGAAATAACTCAAACCTTGAAACAACAATTCACCTAATAATTTACAGATTATGAAAAAAAAACTTGCGACATTTTGAAAGAAAAACCTACTAACTTAGGAGTACTAGCATTATAATCACTGGCATTCAGGAAGGTCGGTAACATCCACGGATGCAGGAATACCAAAGGAAAGTTGTGGTTACGATAAAAGCTGTAAAAAGGTAACTACCGTTTATGGCATTTTCTTGGTGCGCAAGAAGTATTCACATTAATATATGCCTTCCTCAATCTAAAGCCACTTTATGATACATACATACATAACATGATTAAAACTTAATACGTCCATTCTGCTATTTCAATCTTACTTATTAGGCCTATATATATATATACATTATACAGGGTGTAAAAAGAACAGTCACTATAACTTTGAGATACGATTATACTACCTTTCCTCATTTTGGAAATGCATTTTTTTTTCGAAAGTAAAAAATTTTCTTTATTAAAGTAGTTACATCGACTAAACTGTTTTGTCGGCACACAACTAAACCGTTTTTTGTCGAGCAACTACGTAGGTACGTCCGAGATAAATTTAACCCAAACGTAAACAAACCCGACTATGACACAACCAAAGACTAATCTGTGATGCCAATTGGCCAATAATAATACAATGATTTTTGTTTGCTATGAATCCATAGACTTATATTCTACAATCGGCAGTGTCAAAATGGCGTATTTTTTCTATGAAAGATTTTCATTTGATGTTTAAACATATTAAAAATTGTTATATTGTTATAAAATGTATTGGATAATGAAGTGTAATCCATTAAAACACTGTGAAAGTGTGCACAATCAGTGAATAAGTGAAAATTTCGATGTTTTCGGTTTGTTTACATTTAGGTTAAATTTATCAGGGATGAAGTATACCGAGTTGACAGTATGTGCTCTTCAATATATTCCTATGAACTTATGACACTCGACAAAATAATTGTTTAACTAAAAGTGGTATATATGCGGTGGGCCTTACATTAGTATAGTTTCGGTAGTCTCGATCTTGTGGTATTACTGTATACGTCATCAATACAAGCGTCAAAGATGTTGGTAGAATAACGCCTTTAGGTTAGTTAATGATAATTGATAACCAGTCAGTACGAGAATTGGGCTACCGATCATTGGTACCGGTGTCCGGTACTCCACACAGAACCTATACCTCCGTGCCTTTTGTTTATATCTTTTTTCCAACCGCCGATAATAATATTATGTTGAACAAAGACAAAATTGTATAACCGAACTGACTTTCCTCTCGTCGCCTCAAATTCCTGAGACACAGACATCAGATATTCGCTGTGTCACTCAGGGGATTAGTGAAAGTGAAGAGATAATGCGAACAGATTTTATCACACCACTATTTGTCCCGACGTTAAAACTATTACTTTAAATAACAGTCATTGTTCTAGTGAGTACAGTGTACACATACTATATTATATAAACGTCCCCGTATAGCAATATATCGTTAAGTTACATACAGAACAAGTTTTAAAAGTAGGAAGTAGAATAGAATTATGTGCTCAGCATAAACTGTCAATCAGGTTTGTTTGCCTACTAGGAAAATAAATGTAAATGGGTAAACTGACCAAACCACAGAATTTACGTAATGTGAGAGTTAAAACCAAAGCTGTAAGTAAATTAAACAGATGCTTTACGTTTGTAAACAATTTACAACAATTTAATGACGAGGAAGGAAATGCCTAATATAGAATTACATATTATATCCAGTGTCTTCTAGTAATTTACTATTTATTTTAAATAATTAAATATAAAAATATGTTTAAGTTATGTATGGAGTTTAAGACAAGAAATAATGTTTTATTTTAGGCAAGCGTGAGAATAGCAGCGAGATAATAATATAATATTTTTATTTCAGTATTAAACCCCAAAACTATTTGTTTAAAAATATTATAAAGGCCTTATTCTACATTAAACAAAAATTCAAAGTTATCCAACTAAACTGTAACTACCATAAAACTAATTCCATAGTGTTGATAAATATTGATAACACGATTTAAATTTCGATATTATCTTAACTATTCTTTGACCCCCCAACATGTCCTCATCACTCAATTTGTACATGATTATCACTCCGCGACAATTACATGTTACTAGAACACATATCCTATAATGAAATAGCAATTGAGGCCAATTTGGTACAGTAGAAGAAAGTTAATTTGATATTAAATTACGCATTCAATAATTACGTCCTAAACAGTATTCAAATATCGTAAAAATAATGTAAATAATGAACATAATATTTGCTTACATGAGTCTGTGGCGCTAACCTTGGCGCGCCGCAGGAGCACTGTTCGGCACACAAACACCCATTGTCAAACGCACGTCCAGACGCCAGATCGCCCAGGTGCCTCCCAGACGGCGTGGCCAATCTCAAAGCTGAAGCATCGGATTGAGATCTGTGGTGGCCCCTCTTCGTCGCCGGCCTGATTTCTTCAGCTAATATTGAGTCTCTTAATTTGGTAGCTCTCGATCTCTTCGCGTCACCACTGAAGGCCGTCAACAACCACGCAAGTCTTAAGGAAAACTCCGCACTTTGTTTACACCTATACACCAAGTACGGCCGCAACACGTCGGCCACGTCCCCTATCTCTATGTACATCGTGGCCAACTGGGGCAGGTAAAAGTCTACATCTTCGTGTGGAAACGAAAACAGTTTGTTCGCTAGGTAAGTCTGTACACCGGGTTCCTTTGAATTTAGAAGATACGATATGGCCATACTCATATCGAACAGTTTACTTTCGAAAAGCCGAAGGAGAAAGTCTTTGTTTTTGGTCGAGCTCGTGGATAAAAGTGATTTTTCAGGTGGTTCTTCCACGACTGTGTCGGGGGTATCGGGTAATTTATCTAATTCTTCTAAAGGATTTCCCGAATCTAGACTCTCTCTAGATCTCGCTACTGCGAGTGTGATGTTCTGCTCCTCGGATGGAGGAATATCATCGTTTCCGTCGGGCGGTGTGTGTATCCCCGAGTCGTCTGACCCCGCGGGTATCTCTGGTGGTAGCGCGAGCCGCGGCGCGGGCACTTCGCTGGTCAATCGAAGTGGCACGCCTTCCGGGGACGTCGGTGTCATATCCTCCGGAATCCGTTGGAGAACAGAATCCAGAGATCTGTTTCTCTGATGGCCGCATCCTGCTGGCGGCCCGTTCGCACCGGTCACATGCCTAAGAACAAAGAAAAAACGGCGTTAAAAATGATACCAATCTTTGCGCAATTATTAACGTTCGCTATCGACTTCTTAAATCTATTGTACTGTAAATTATACATACTTATAAAAAGGATCCTCGTAGTGTCTAATTCCAACCACGATAATTTTCCTAACCATTTGTGACACAGAATATTCACAGAAACAAAACAACAACACAGCCTTAGATTATACACGCATCGTATAAATAGCACTTAACATTATTCAATCAATGTCCTTGCACAGACATGATTTTAGTGAGCTAGTGGTCGGTGTTAAAACAATGAGAGCAGCGAGGCCCGCCGTATATCATGACGCGCGTTCGAACACAGTAAACATACCGAGCACGCGAGTACACGACCGACCGCGCGCGGGCCGTACACGAAACTGTTTTACGCAATAGAACAGACACGCCGCGCCGCATACCAGCGGAATAAGGATCACCTCGATTACGAACGAAGCGCGTCCAAACAACGCAGAAAATTGTAAACAAAGATTCGAGCTGGCCAAAAGTTTCTTGACCGACTTCTCGGAGAACACATTGTGTACATTGGGAAATCTTTTACATAAAATTTACGCAAATATTGAGAGAAACCTTGAGCTAGGTAGTTTGTAACTAGAGTCACGTGTTGATGAAGTTATTGACAGTAAACTTATATGAGGAACGGTGTTGCAACGATTGCAAATCTTATATGGATAACATGAATTTCGAATTAATATTCAAGAAATGTATTTTAGAGTTCCTGAATAGGTATTGCAGCGTGTTAAAGGTTCCGCTGAGAATATTTAATCACTTAAAACAACGGTCTCAACAGTTATAATCGCAAGCAATTTAAGTTCCACAACTATGATCAACAATTGGATAGTTAGTATCAAGCTCAGATTTACCTAATATGCCCAAATGATCGCTTTAATCTTTTAAGGTTCCAGACCAATGTAACGTATGTATATTGATGACCTAATTTTAGAGAAAGCAAGGGAAGTGGAAGAGTTAATCGGGCTCCCATTTCAGCGAGTAAACATTTCATAAAGTGTTCAAGCCGGGAACATATTAACATCACTTATTTTTAGACAATAATCAGCGTGGGGCGTGTGGAACAGATGTGCTCTATGCGTTAACGGTATTCGAACAACGAGGGAGACGCCTAACCAAACAATTAATTTCATTTGAAGTAAAAAAAACGCGCCGGGATTGCCTCTCCAAAATGAGTCACAACGCTCACAACTCACAATGGTCCCTACAGTTGTAATCTATAAATAGGGTGAAACGGCTATTATTGATAGATTGATTAACATGTACAGAGAGTAAAGTAAATTATCTAAGTTAGTTAAATTAAAACAAAATATGAGCAACTACAAATGAAAAACATTTAGCGATCGATTGAAGTCTGCCATTGAATCGTGGAACAATGCCAAATAGACGCTTCGTTTCATTGCCACTATACTTTTTCAATATAATTTCCAAGCAGCGGCCAACCATAATAAACACGGAATATCGTAATCTTCAAACCACCGCATGCAGATGATGAGTTTTAAATAAATTACGACTGTTCATAAAAACCAGAGATGAGATCATAAAGACCAACGCGAAAGTCCAAATAAAATTCGCGACTAGTGCCAACGTTTCCAGGAAACTCAATTTAAATACACCTGACTTCTTATAACGGACACGAGAGAAGCAGTAATACTTTACTTTTACTGCATTAAGCGAGATAAAGTTCCATTTAAAATATGGTAACAGTACATATCTTAGTTGTGAATGTTACTAAACTTAAAACCGCTGCCTGACCACTTTAGAATATTAAACTCTGATCAGTCGTCGCTGCTAAAGTATTTATGTATCCTTCATCCCTTATGTCTAGACTTTTAGAATTTAGGGTGGAACAAACGAATTATTGAAGTTGAAGACACTACGAAGAAATCCTCTGGAAATTGAACAGTTGACACGTAGTTTTACAGGAAGTGTATTAATTAGTGCCAACTTCTGCACAAGGGTGAAAACAATTGTTCGAGAACATTGAACAATAAGTTGTGACGCAGATACACAATAAACATCACGTTTCAGCTGATCTTCACAATCGTGGCGGGTCACAGTTCAATAGGAAATATTCAGGGAATTGGTACGCCACTGGTGCGCCATTACAACAATCGTTTCAATTAAAATTATATCCTTGTTTACGCTTTACAGCTGACATTGCATACGGTGCGAGAAAATTAATTGAAACTGATTAAACTTAATTTCAAATCACTATCGAATGTGGTAACAAAGTATTATAACGTTTCACTGACATATTTTAAGCAAAACCGTCAGCACAAACGGATCTAAAATTAAGTAACTTTCAACTTATCTATTCGCTATCTAGAGTAGGTTGATATTTAAGAATTATAATCAGCAAATCAAGGTTAAACATTTAGTGAACAAAATAGCTTGTATACTAAAAATTTAAATGTAAATTTAGAAGGGATCAGAATATTAATATATAATAGGTACCTTATTTACTTTACGGTATAGTAGTTTAAAATATACTTTCTCCAAAATCAACGCAAGGAAGACAATAGAAAATATTATGAACAATTTTAACGAACTATAATTTAATGCATGTTTAATTCACTTTCGAATACTATCATAGAATAATAGACATACCCACCAAATATTTATAAACTAAATATTAATATGCAAATACATGCATAGGTATCGAAATCGTTATACATAAATGGATTTTGAGTTTAAACATGTTGTTAGTTAAAATTAACTTTTAATCTCATAATAGTTTCAACACTGTATCTATGTCAATAGTCGTTTTACATAACAGGCGAATTAGTTATTCTATAAACAAGTATATATGTAGATAAATTCTATGAGTCTTACGTTGCCTTTTGGTTTACATAGGTTTCATTCACCTTAAATGACGCAAGAGATGGCTCTATCTACAATTATAATAAAAAATATTGCTAATTTATAGTTTTATATTTAAGAAACTTAGAAATATATACATTTAGGAGAGTCTCGAAGGATTTATTATCAAAATTTTGATATCTTTGCATGAATTTGAGAATCTATATTTTGGAGTAGCCAGATGCTATCTGCTGGTGACTTCATTTATGTCTTGTTACGTGATACAGTAACAGATATCTGTGTGAAGTTCGTGCACGACGAATCGTGAAGAAGCGAAAGTGAGCTTCCGACCTTGCCGCTAGCCGTTATTCGCACATTTGAATGCGCTCTCTTAACATTTCGTACATTTCACTATTGCCGTTACAGTCGACAATTAAAAAGAATTACTTCATTGCCGCTGCTTATTGCTGTAATTTCATCTAGAAGGTTACGCCGAATTATAACTTTTACTTCGGAATTCCTTTGCTCCGAGATAAAGTAATAATGTTCACGTACCTACATACGAATGAAACATTTTTAGGACGGATAATTGAGCTTTCATAAACCCATATTATGGCAGAGGCAGGCTGCAATACTTAAATTTATAATTCCCGAAGAAAAAAAATTGAAAGTGAAACATATTTACCATAGATTTATTATTTATGTATTGTTATTAAAATACGGACGACTTTTCGTGTACACAAATAATTAGGTTAAACGACCCAACCCCGCACTATAAATTCAGGTTATAGAACATCACACCATAATAATAGACTCACGAAATGGCCGACACCCTAACATATTTAGTGTCGGACATCAAACCTCAAGGAAGAATTATTACTGTATTGTGTATATTATGATAAACTAATTTTAACATCCTTCCGCAATCCGCTAAATTGCTCTACATTTTCAAGTGTTTTTCTGATATTGCTTCGAAAAAGGCGTAAAAATTGGTACGATGACATCAATGCAGATTACGATTGCCCGCATAACATAATCAAATAAATCACCGTCAGCAATATAATTTGTCTATGGATAAGTCAAATATCTGTTATTTTGTTTTGTTCTTTCGTAGGTACCTAATAATATTTCTACGCTGGTCATGCTTCGTCATTTCATTTCCAAAGCTAATTTCGTAATGCCTACTATGGTTTTTGTTTCATACTTAGCAATGATTCCACCTAAGATAAGATAGACATGTTCATCTCATTCAATTAACTCAACGAAATACAGAGTAAACAGAGCGGCATAATAAGTAAGGTTTTGCGTTGCGTCTGTTAAATAGCACTGCTGCAATGCTTTATTCAACAAGGATGGTAACATAAATTTGTACAAAACCTTTGAAAGGTTTACAAGCATGTGTATAAATAACTTCATAGTATTTAATATACTACTGCATAATTTAATTAAACTTGATGCCGTTACAGTGGGAAAATGCGGGTAGAGCAAAATTTCATTGAAACACTCCAACGAACGTAGATCACTTTATCACTCAATTATTAGTTATTAATACGGGCTATTAAAGCGCTCCCCCTGTATAAAATTACCAGGGAACTCTACAGAGGCCATTGTCCTGCTATAATGGTCTACTCGTCGAGGAAGTCGTTATTGTAAAGAGAATATAACCTTTAGTGAAGTCTCTTCCGT
Source organism: Celastrina argiolus (assembly GCA_905187575.2). Taxonomy (NCBI): domain Eukaryota; kingdom Metazoa; phylum Arthropoda; class Insecta; order Lepidoptera; family Lycaenidae; genus Celastrina; species Celastrina argiolus. Next base: position 8,122,924 of record LR994581.1, on the reverse strand, counting down.
CGACGAGCGTTCCTTGTCGTGTGATGAGACTTCGTAATAAGGCTTTTCTAGACTAAGTTGAATTATAAAACCCATTCGTGTGCACGCTGTATATCCTCTGTTCATTAATTAATATGACCTCTCTTGTGGGTCATGCTTTTTATAGCTTACCTACCTAGTAATAAAATTATTATGGTTTTTTTTATCTACACTTGCCAATAAGGTACTTTTTGATTTTGGCTAGACGAACTTCCTGCTGAATAAAATCAAGCCTTCGCCACTGTTATTTACCATGTTTTGCAAAATCACAGTAATCAAGTGCCGCCGTTGATTAATGGATACAATTTGGGTATGCATTCAATCAGGCGTTTCATGACCAACCGTTTGGAAAAAAGTAATGAACATTATGAAAACCAACATAACACGTAGCGAAAACGATTATATTATTATATGGTGTCAAAACTTGCATGAATGATTAATTACACATTTCGTAAAGCGCGTAATATAGAATAAATTAATATGCAATACGGATACCGTCTGCCAATAAAGAAGACGATTGGCTAAGAGAATTCTCAAACGGTTCTGGACCGTAACTCGCATTATGTAAGTTTTAGAGGTTGTTGCTATTAAATTCGTAGTACAAACGTAAAAACCTTCGAAATCGTATGGTTTTACGAGTTGCTCAACTAATTTAATTACATTTTTCCAAACCCACAAAGATAATTGGGCTCATTTGAAGGTGGTTGAAAGAGTAGATAAAATTACAATGTACATAACTCAGGTTAACAAATACAATGCAGGATAATACAGAATAATAAAGATATGATTATCACGGTTTAAAAAAAACACGTATTTAAAAAAGTTTAAATGTGCTGACTCATGCCATACCAAAGAAAGTTAGCAACGATTACAAATGATAAGAGTAATAATTATATTATATACAAAAAAAGAAAACAATTAGGTAAATAATACATGTACAAGAAACAATTAAATCAGATAATATTGATGAAAAAAATAAAGAGCGGCGATAGAAGCAGTAGCAAGTGAGCAGTAGAGATTAAGACGCAGTTAAGTTTTTAACAACACTCATCCAGCTGTGAGCCTGTGAACGATGACACGGCTTTAATTTAATAAGAAAGTAAGCCCGCCCCACCTATTATACGGCTTCGTCGCCTCTGGTTTATGATATCATACCGCAGGTTAGAGAACGAGTTTATGCAATACTGTCAATGATCTCTAAAATGTATGCGACTGGATGTTTTAATATCATAGAATTATAATATATCTTATTTATAAAGTTCACTTTTCTGGTAGAGGTTTATTAAGGCCATGAGTTGTTTATATTATATAGCACGTTGTTCGCAGGAAAATTTTATCATCAAATCTTTAAATTACCATAGTTAATACTGATTATTGTAACCATAATTATTATCTTGCTCCTACTTAAAATTGCTGCCACGTTTTTCAAAGAGCATAAGGTTTAAATTAAAAAAAATGCTATAGGTAGTTCTTGATCGAAGAGAAGTTCGTTTTAGTATATTGTAATCATTTTCCATTGTTAAATGTCGTAACAAAACGAGCAAAAACAATCACGACCGTCATGTACACGTCAGCACCATTGTTTGTAGAAATGCAGACGTACTGACGACCACCTGTTTCAATATGAAATAATGGCCAAAAAGTTTTAAGGATTTATTTTTTAGAGTCCTCTCAAGTCAGGTTGAAATATGCAAGCCTAACACGTAAGTCAATTTCCAAAGAAATTTCTTGAAACCCCATTTATGAGAAAAATATTTAAAAAAAAACATAATATTATACAAGAGGTGTGAGAGGACTTTCAAAAGGTACAAAAATAGCATCGATCAAATTAAATATCATATAAGCGGTGTACTTAACAACCTTTTCGGCGCTGTGTATGTACAGCTGTCGAACGTTGCGATCCGATTGGCTGTTCGGAACCATCTGTTGAGATTGTATGGAGATAGCCTCCACTCGCCAGATGAAAACATAAAAATCGCTGGCCCGTATCCGCTAGTTGCGAATATCAGCTGCCGTGCAAAAAAGCCGTCAGTGAATTAAAGTGTCGTTTCGTCTTTCGAGACTTATGTTAATATTTATGAGGAAACAATCGAGGAAGGATTTTATTGAAATAATACAATAAAAGTAAATACAAGTTTTCATCATTGGTACTAAATTTAACAATTCAAGCGTTTTTAATGCATAAATAACTATATAAAACAAAACCATACGTAATATGTTTATTAATATTCAATTAAACGCAAGGTAAAGGTAGATGAAGTATTAAGTGTTTCGTGTCCAAAGATAAAAGTGAATTTTCGGATTGAAGAGAATGGAGAAAGTGTGGTTATTATTTAACCATGTTACGTGATCCGCTTTTTACACTTACAGTTAATAGTTAATACATGTGACTTTAAACACGACAACATTTTTTTTACAATCGAGTAATTAAAAATAACCAAGCGATAAAAATTAAATCCCTATTAGTGTGCTATTAGTAAGTTTATTACAGACGAACTCAGCAACACCTTTGGAAAAATTGACCATATAAAATGAGCCTGTGATCACGAAAATAGCATTGTTGTAACTTAAGCATAAGGCTCCGTTACAATCGCTTAACTTAATGATATCATTGTGCTAGTTATAATGAAATGAATCACGCTTGAATGAAAATAAGCATTTCCTTGAACGGTGACAATGGATACTAGTAACACTATTGTAACACGAGGCGCAAGGCGAAGAAACAATGTAAAAAAGAAATGTAGAAACGTTCACAATGCGTGGGTGTAAAAAAAATGATGCGGTTTTCATCAATACGTGCAGCAACAAAACTTATATTTCTGAACTACAAACACAAAGTACGCCTTTGAGAAGATATAGTACAATATTTGGGGAAGCTCCTAATTATCTATTATATCTATCCTTTAAATTTACATCTATTAGAGAAGCAAATAAAAATATCCCTAATAACTAAGACGTAAGATTAAGTAAAAAAAAATTCGACGAGACAATGATAAGACCGAAAAAAATTGCTTTAGAGAAAGTTGTAAGATTCACACAATCATACATAGACGATGACATTTAGACATTCTTATCGTAAGAGATATTTAATAGCTATTTGTATCCAGCAGCAAACAGATATCGAAATGTCAACTGAATGAGAAATGATGCGAAAGATTGATGATACTGGCTAGCTATAGCCTTCGTATGCAATACAAATATTTCATAAATCAATTTTATGTTCTAATAAGTGACATGAACTGGATTAATGCAATGGCAAAAAAAATGCAACACGCAATTTCCGATGAACCGGAACTGATGTCCGTAAAAAGTTAGGAAACTAAGTAAATACGAGTAGAGTGCCTCTTATTTATTCTAGAAGTGGAAATAGAACGGAATTTTAGCGTCGATGCTTGTGCTCATAAAAACAAAGCTTTTCCACGATTGTACAGCAAGCCGCGTTAACAATGGCGATCAGAGTGTAAAAAATTCGATTTCCTCTCGTAGCAATAACAGCCAATTAGATCATTTCCTCCGCGTACAATGGTAGGTATGTTAAAAACGCAGCCGTCGCGCATGACGACGCAATAATTATGAAATGCGAGGGGTGACGCGGCTACGACACACTAACAAACTCCCACAACTAATGTTTGGTCTAAATTTAGAATATCCAAAATCGATGCACATTCCGATAAATGGCCTCTTTGTTTCGGCTTTAATGTCTTTTCCAACCTTTTTTGTTTCTAACAAACCCCTCAAGCAGCATTAGTTACATATACTGGATACAACATTTGTTATATCGACTGTAGCCTTTAAAAGATATGTTGAATATCAATAAAATTTACTAAACTAATTAACGTAAATTAACAAAAAAATCCCATTTCAAGTGAATTTTGCTGCCATCATTATTCAATACTTTAACAACCAAAAGAATGCCATTTCATTGCAAAAGCATTACAAGTAACGCCAAATTGAATATTTAACTCCACCCAACAGTGACCTATTACGGCTCTCATTCAATGTTAAGACTACTTGAGTACGATTGCACTAAAATGGATTATGAGGTAAGCGTGTCTGTCGGCCTCACTAAATTGTCTAAAGCAACTCCTCTCAAGGTGACTACAACGATAATATCGCCCGACATAGTATTGTTATAACACCTCATTTATATCCGCTATCTACTCACGATAATACAAACATACGAAGGAAATGCCTGTATCCATAGACATTAAATGCACGAAAGATTTATTATTACATATTTAGAGATCAATTTGGTGTATCATCATAATCATGTTATGGTCAGACTCTACAATCTCTACGCGACTCAACATTTTGCTCACAAATTGGGCAGAAAAGTTTTGGACACGAAGTTGTAGATAAAAGGGACCACCAAATTAGGAGTATTCAATCGAGAGAAGACTCAAAATTAAATGTTGATTCATAAGTAAAATGGCAAAAAGTTTTGAATGTGATCAAGTTACTTCCTAACTAGTAGTTAATTACAATAATTCATCGCAAACTTAAGTGTTTTTTTCCATTCTGGTTAATGTATGTTATTTATTCATGAAAACACTTGTACACGTTGCAGCTGTACGTATAAGGCTACCTTAATTATTTTGATTACGACTAAATCCGTAGCAGCCAGCAGGTGCATTTGAGCGAGTTGTGTAATAAACACAAGACTGTTTTCGCTCGATCACTACCTAAATACAATAACCTCCTATTTTTAGACGGACCTTAACAATATTAAGATAAAGTTACTGCTTTCATTAAAAAAAATAAAGACCTAAGCTATGAGGACATGGTATACTTTAATGTGAGAAAAGATGATGAATTTGTAACATTTCTTTGCATCTCCACTGTCAATTTTATTCAAGCAGATCAGTAGGCTTACTCTCGACACAATCGAGAATCGAATTAGTTCGATCTTAACGGCGTTTGATGTTTTATTAGATGGATTACTTTGAAACTAACCAGGATAAAGAAAATCATTAGTAACTTTTTGTACAACCGGCCATATCAACCGACTAAGAATCAAAATAAACAAACGTCAATTTATTCGGGAGTACGCGGCACGATCGAATTTGAATCAAAATCAATTCAGATTTGCGTGTAAGGCCCCGGACAACACACACAGCAAGCAGAAAACATTGTAAAGATCTAAAGTGGCCTAGTGGCATTTGGAATTCGGACTCCGTGGCCCCCTTGAGTGAGAACCACTGATTGACTATTTCCGTCCATTGTGCCCACCCTTCGTGACGGAGTATTGGACTCTATCACTCCACAGCCAAATCTGTATATCATCATCTATATTTAGATCTGAAATTCTCATAGTACGTACTAGTTACTACCCTGACCCCGTTAAGTGTGCCTAGTATAGATAATTCGATAAACGCATGATTAAACTACTTACGAGATTACTAGCCGACTTGAGCTGGATAACGTTTCAGAATAATAATTATCAGGGGTGAAACGGATATCAAATTTCGGATACGGATATAGATATTAAATTATTTCGGATTATCCTTCTCTTTCGGATATTTTCGGTTACGGATATTAAATTTTTGTTTCCCTTTTACAGTGGCATAACTTTTATTTCGGATTCGGTTACGGTTACGGATATGTTTTTATATCAGATATCCGATTGTTTCGGTTACGGTTACGGAGCTCCCTAACATCCCTGATAATTATTACTAGTATACCACTTGAAGTGAAAAGAACTTTTACTCCGTAAAGTGCCTATCCTAATGATTAATTTAGAAAGAAACGGTTGAAATTACAGTATCCAATTAAATAAATTTAACCTCACAAAATCTATAAGCCGAATGCTCTCACACATGTAGAGCTATGACCTATCACAATCTTAACCTGGTTCTGTATTGTACAATCAATATGGAATCCGGGCAAGAGGTTCGCGCGGACGTCCCCATTCTGGATGTCAATGTACTGTATAAAATATACATTTATCAACCAACTCTCCAGAACTTGGAACCAACTAAATTCAGATTTATCAACTCTCCAGAACTTGGACCCATCTATATTCAGTTTAATGCCTGTTTTATTCTAGAGCTAGACCAAACAAATGTTACATTGCTTAGGTTATACCAAGCCATTGGTTCTACATATTTCACAGAAAAGGACTGACCATTACCTAGTCACTTACTGTCGTTGTACCCTAAAGTGTAGATTTATTTTAGTATTTAAAGAAGTTAACAGCATGTTTTACATCTACCATATTCCCAAATAAATTTCTGTAGAAAATTACGTTATGATTAAGATGTAATGCGATGATACATAGTCAATAAAAGATCACATTAGTTGAGTCAGACACTCGAATATTTTGCGCCAAAGCGAATATATGAGTAATGGCTACCGAAAGAGATTTGCTGACTCCACGTTTCAGAATTATTTTTACCCGACTACGGCGAAGGCTAAAGAAAGTGTAGTTATTTTAGCAGTATAGTAACGCCCCAGGTTAACAAGCCAGAACTGTTTAATATAAAAGTAGCTTTCAATCCTGGCTAAAAAACAAGGCTATACAGCCTAATATCATTTTAGTTTTCAATCCCCTACGGGAAATAAAGGAATTTAGAAATCAGAATATAACAATATTACTGTACCTTCGCACTTTGCAATTAATTATGTAACACACCTGTTGTAGTGGCGATTATAACTTTCTGTATAACGAAAATATAAAATGTGTAAAAATATAATTTCGAAATTTATCATTTACGTCACTTTATAGCTTCTGTAATCTTCTTCGACTGATAGAGAGCCTTATCGTTAATAAATCTTTGTTGCTATCGATTTCTCTATTCCTATTCTCATTCCAACATACTACCTATCCTTTTATATCATAATTTATTGAACTGGAATATTGGCATACGCAATTATGATTTATTTAGCTACTCTGATATTGATACTTTTATAAGTGAAAATATTAAAGGTATGGTAGGTAAGTGACGGTAAGTTCTAATTTTAATTAGCGTTTATTTTCTTTTAAATAGCATTTTTCTAATAAGCAGATGACGAAGGCTGAATTTCCTTCCGAGGGAAGCCCTACCCTGTATTAAAGGTAGGAATTTGGATGAAGGTCTTCAAAGGGTTAAGGGTAAATGAAGCCGATAGGGATGAACTTATAGGAACCCCTCGCCTTTAAAGACTATACAACATTTTGTCATCATCTCGCTTATTAATTATCTATACTAATAGGTATTATAAAGCGGAAGAGTTTGTTTGTTTAAACGCGCTAATCTCAGGAAGTACTGGTCCGATTTGATTTTTTTTTGTTGGATAGTCCATTTATAGAGGCTTTAGGCTTTAGGTTATATTAACATTACGCTGCGGCCAATAGGAGTGAAGCGTCAGTGAGAAAACAACAAAAACGGGGAGAATTATTCACATTTAGGGATTTTCGTTGCGTGCGCTGGATTAGGTAGGTAAGTCACTCAAAAACCAGGCGAACGAAGTCGCGGGCACAGCTAGTCCTTAAAATATAAGGCCTGAGACTTTAAATGCCTGCTGCCTAATATTGTTACTCTATAGAAACTGAGTAACACAATATGATAAGGTTCATATTTAGAGTTCGCGTAAGATGATGTGCGTCAGAGGAATGTTGTTTGAATGCAGTTTCACACTAAGGCCACCGGTTACTGAACGTTTTGTGCTAAACTATGAACACATACTGTACGACATACATATTATTATTATATATGTATCTGTAAGTAGGTACATAGAATATCCTAGACAAATATTATCATTTATAAGGTTTTAGGTTACCTAACTTAAGAGGAAAGCCCACGAAATTTTTTCCATACAAAAATAGGGGTCTAGGGGATTTCTATTTGCTCCCTGGATAACACATCTAGAGTAACAATTTTTTTCCTGAATATTTATGGATATTGTTTGTACGTCCCTATTTTTTCCTTTTTTTAATAAATTAATTATTTAAAGAGATATGGACGTTTAAAAACCTAAAAAAAATGGCCAGACTCTCCGCTATGTTTAAATATCTAGGAAACAGATTTGACTACAATAAACAACAAAAGCAAAAAATAGGAACCTAGCTCAATTCTTTTTTTAGCTAATACAGAAAAAAATATTAAAATCGTATAAGTTTTGTAGGAGGAAACAGGAATCCCCCAAACGTCGATTTCAGGTACTTTTAATAGGTAATTTCAGTCCATGTTGCAGTTGTCTCTATCGCGCTAGTTCTGGCTGGCTAAGGCACTGCGAGACAGCAATAGATTTTATAAATACCTATTTTGTATTTCTCTCAACCGTGGTGTTTCCTCTCAAGACATCATTTCCTTACCTGTTCGAGAGGCTTTTCCTTCCTTATCAGCTCGTAAGTCAGAATTCAAATCTTTGTGATAACCATAGGGAACATAGTCATTTCGGATACGGTTACGGATAATATTTTATATCCGATAGTTTCGGTTACAATTACGGAGCTCCCTAACATCCCGGGAACATACCCATTACCCATACTAAATGAGTTGTTATAGGGCGGAGAGGTGATTAAATTGCATTAGTGTGCATTAGTTTAGCCACCAGGTGGCTAAGTGAGGGTTTTCGGTTTTTGTCACGTAATCAACATCTAGGGACGTGGAAAGCAGAGGACGTCTCGGCATACCTACACTACTAAAACTACTAATAGCCCCTGTGGATAGGGGGCTAAATAACAGGCTAAAAGTGGTCACAAGGGTACCCTTATCATATAAATAATGGAAACATAGAATATGGAGTATCTTGGTATCATGATAATAGTGTTTTGGTATGATTAAGAGTGTCACAATTATTATCAGGCTCCGTTACTGATTGAACATATTATCACAATACACGGTATTAACTAATTAATTACCTACAGTGATTACAGTAGCGACCAGCAATGCGGCTTCTTATCACGAGCCAAACTGAAGCTTTCACACGACACCGCCGCGACGCTGCTGCAGTAATATCCCTATGATTTACATAGAACCCTACACATGGCGCCGCGGCGGCAACGGCGATCGGTACCGCAGAGGCCTTACTCTCCAAAACTGATTTGATTTTGATTCGATCGTGCCGCGTATTCCCGAATAAATTAACGTTTGTTTATTTTGATTTTCAGTCGATTGATATGGCCGGGTGTACAAAAAGTTACGATCTAACGATTTTCTTTATCCTAACTAACCAGTTTCAAAGTAATCCACCAAACAAGACAACAAAAGCCGTAGAGATGAAACTGATTCGATTCTTGATTGTGTCGGGAGTAAGCCCGCAGTTCTCTCAACTCGTACGAGTTTGGCTGGTCGTTTACAGACGGAGAGGGAAGACGTAGTAGGTACTCTATAATAATGCCGCGTAGGCCGCGGTTAAACGCCACAGCCCCTCAACGCGGTGTCGTGTAGCAATTGCTGTTGGTTTCCTCTAATATACATAGATAACGAACTTATGTGCTGTGAATATTATGATTTTATATTATTTCCTTGTTCATAATAATTATATTACAAGTAACCATAGGTAAGCAAAAAACTCATAATGTTCTCATCGCAACTAAAGTTATTATAATTCATTTCCTATGACATTCAAAATTACAAATATTGTCTATATCAACGGGTATTATCTGTGGAAACTCTACATTGTACACAATTCATATTATTATTAGCGAGAAAGTGTTTGTATGCCATTGAAGTTGCTTCCCATGCTATCAACTCTCGGGGCGATCTAGAAACCATCACAATGGGTTACCAGAGTAACACACCGACGTCAGACATCAATCACTTATCACCATCTATACCAGGCATGAAATGGATATGACATTTCGGATACGGATATGAAATTATTTCGGATTATCCGTTTGTTTCAGATAATTTCAGTTAGGGATATTTAATTTTTGGTTACCTTTGACAGTAGAAAAACTTTTATTTCGGATTCGGTTACGGTTACGGAGCTCCCTAACATCCCTGATCTATATGATATTGTTTTTGTAGAAAAATCACTTGACGAACAAGGACCAAAATTGTCTATCGTCCAGTGTTTCACTATTTTTTTTATTATCAAGGGGTTAAGTCCCAAATTCACCAACGCTTGTTAGTGTTGATGGCTTGTTAAAATACCATGCCTTCTTATTCATTCACAGGAAATACGAGAGGGATAACGTGATATTTAATGAAGGATTAACTTTAACATGCGTTGGTGAAATTGGCACTTAACCCCTTAATAATAAATAAATAGTGAAACACTAGACGCTAGACAATTTTTGTCCTTGTTCGTCAAGTGATTTTTCTAACATAATATCATACAAGGAGAAAACATAGTAGGTAAATTGGTATGGCTCATAATTTTATGAAAATATTTTTATTAGTAATAAGGGGGTAATTTTATAAAGAGAATTGACTATTTATTTGTTTGCACTGAACTGGCTTTAAAATTACTGGAGTAATTTTGATAAGTTTTGATATAGCTACTGTATAAATGTAGAGTAGACTACGGGGACTAAAAAAGGCTTTGATTCCTGGAGGCTTTCCTTTCAAATTTGCACCATTGATTATTGCCTAAAAGTCGGAATGTTAAAAACATATGATCAGTGGGTAGATATAAATAATAAACATTTATTCCATAATCACACATTACACTACACAATGAAAAGATAAACACAAAATATACAAGAGTAAAAAAGTAAAACAGCAGACGTAAGAGAGACCTAATTGAACAAGGAACAACAACAACGTACCTACAGACAAAAATAACAAAATATAAGAAGAAAGAGGAAGACAAATAAGTATAGGCAATTCGAGGTCTGAATTGGTTTGATAGGCAGCATAATGCACAAGTTGTAGAAAAGGTATTCACTGACTATGACTGTGGATGCTCCACAGCCCCTGATATCCTGTGGATATTACATAACCACATTACTCAGATATTATACAGGTGTATTATCAATATTCATGACATTAAGATCTGCACCGTAGACACGAGAATATCAAGATGAATAATAAAGCCAGTTAAAGTCGTGACCACAGATCTTGCATCAAGGGTAATCACGACACATTTGATCAGCTAGTAGGCGCTAAATCAGCAATACTCATCCAGCAGCCCGCGGGCCGCATGTGGCCCACCGGACCTCTGGCCCATCTGAAGTGAAAAGTTTCAAGAAAATTACCAAAATCTGATTGTAGCCTGTATTAAATTATTCCTATGTCCGATATCTTGTTTGGAATGCATGTACTTTATTTTTATCTTTAAATCACCCAAAGATTGTCTATTAGAAAATGCATTGAGGCATGAAGTCCGCCTATGTACAAAAAGTGCACGATGTATAAATAAATAAAAAAAAGGTTTTTTTTCCTATGGACGCTACACCACGTCGATCTGGCCCCGTGCGTAACTTGTGTTACAGGTAACAGACACCGGAATTATATTTAATACTTTTATACAATACACATATTTAAGATTTTTATTACATTTACACAAGTAGGTATAATACACATCCATAACCCAGGAACATTGAAAACTTTTTGTTCCCTCAGCGGGATTCGAACCCGCGACCCGCTCAACCACTGCGCTACGGAGGTCGTCCTCGTCGTCGAGATAAATAAATAAATCTTAACAAAGTTTTAAAAAGTGATCATCGTTAAAAGTAACCACATCGTTAACTTGAAATTTTATATTTCAAAACACCGTGGCCTTCGACACCATGGCTGACACATGTACGTAGCCCCTACAAAATAAGGTTGACTATGGCTGTGCTAAATCTGCCCACGTGCACGTGGGAGAGCAAACTGCTCATAGGCCGTCCATAGGCTATATCATCTGCGCAACCGTTATGTCTCCATCTGCTGCGGTATAACGACCTCGGCCAAGGTCGGTCTATCGATATTATACGAGCAAAATATAAAAACAACCATTTTAGCTTTAATTAGTTGTACCCGCGACTTCGTCCGCGTGAAATAATGACATAAATACCCTGACATTCTGCATTGGTGTTCTGTTGCTATTGGTCCTAGCGTGACGACGATAGCCTGTTACCATTCCTTTATAGATGGGCCATGCAACACTGAAATATATTTTTTAATCAGACCTCACCACGAAGTCTTAGCAGTATTACTTACTTTAAAATTGGTTTTGGATTTCGAGCAAATAAAAATGTATTTTCGCTTATTATAAATAGGGATCATGTTTGTTTACACGAAATTAATAAGTAATGTTAAAGTAATACTGCTATAAGGCTTCGTGGTAAGGCCCCACCAACTTCTGCCAAATGAGTGCTTTAAAGCAAACAAACAAACTATTCAGCTTTATTATGTAAAGATAAGATTTTTCACTCAAAATATCAAATTGGCGAAGTAGCGAGATCTAAAGATGTTGCCGGAAACCCCCAGTCATTATGTTTCCGTTGAAAATATAAATCTAGGTTCGCACTTTTATCATCTGTGTGGGTTTGTTGTGAAATAAAAAACATTTTAATGACGTAAATGAACATTCTTACTGAGAAGTTTTTTCTTTGAGCTCTATATTTCCACGTTTTCCTAGTACAGTGAGATTTAAAAAACTTTCGCGTTTATTTTTGCAGTTTTTGCTAGACATTAAGTTAATAGTTTCCCACAGTTTCATGACGGTACATTTTAGGAAAGGGTTTTAGAAACAAATCGCATCAACTGGTCTGGTAGGTATGCTTAGATGTTAGAATTCCAACTTATTGCTTATAAAATCTTAGAGTTTGAATAATGGTCATTGATCCGTCAGTAAAGTTATTGACGAGAGATAGGTTACTATTATAACTAGGGCTTGTAAACCATACAATGTGACAGCGATCCACGCCGAACTATAGCTTTTTGACGGACAGACTAATTAATTACCACAAAAAATCAAATAAAGTTTGTAGCAAGCTACTAATACGTCTAGCAATCATGTATGATTCATCATTAATGAAAATGATTAATTTCCACATAGATACGAAGATAATATTGTTATATAAACAATGACGAATTCGCACGAGTTCCAAAGACTGCGACTGTTACTCACAGTGTCTATTTTTAGGAATCGGTAAATTTGTAGTTTGAAAATATAACAATAATATATTATATGGACGCTTTTATTCGTCAGGTACTAATACTTCGTCAGGACTCAGGCTATTTGGGGAGTAGACAGTAGGCACGAAACAGTAGTCGTAAAAGAGTCATATTGTGGCGTTAAGAACGAACGTACTGTAAGACTCGTACTTTTACTACTCGTATAATTATTATGCAAAGTACGAGAGTCTGTAGAAGTAGTGTGCAAAGGAAGGTATTGCCTTAGTTTGAGACTTTTCAGTTTCAATCAGTTTTATTCGTCCAAAATCATACCTCGCCGAACTAAAACGCAATAAAAACTCATGAATAAATTCCTTGGATGTTTTGCAGCCGTACCCGATTTAAACGATCATAAATTTTTAATACTTTTCACGGAGCATTACTCGGTATAATTAGGTACATATAATATGCCTCTTATATTAAAGCGTGCTCGTTCCTATTAATATTTTTATTGGTGCATTAAGCCATTAGCTATTTCATAGAGCAAGGACGAAGGATGAGCGATCAATCAATATGAGCCGATCAATCGTTTTAATTATCCCACGTTTATATTAAAAATATTTAACGGATCAAGTAACATCCTTTGAGCTGCGAACACGTGAAAATGATCGGTCCAACGATTCCGTCTGAATCATTGAGCCAAATATTTCAACTTGTTCAGTACATTTATTCGTCCATTTTTACTGACTTCTGCTTGTTTAAAGCAAAACATTACGTAGTAAGGGAAATAACCAGTGCTGTTTGCACCAAATAGCAGTCTGCAACGTTGGAAAGTTGGAAAAGTGTTAAAGCTGAAGCTGCTGGATGCAGTTCCTCGTAAGGGTTAGCCATACACAACACTGTTTATCGTCCAATTAGCATGCTTCTGTCGAATTCATCAGATAAAACTACCAGCGAAGATTGGCATCAGCCACGACTCTTCGCAGTTATACATCCGTGGTGCATTTGAACTGCAGATTGAATCAAGCTTGCAGCGTCATGCCTATTGAATGACAGGCTACTCTCGCGCTCAGGGGGCTAGCCGCTAGCGGGTTGTATGGAAGCTGAAAACATCAACCTTAAGTAAACAAAGTAGGTAGATTGTTACACACTTCATCAGTAACGATGACCGTAAACTAGGTTACCTATACATAAACATAACAAACCTCACAACAAACGGGCAATCTATAATTAACTGCATACTTGGTTTCGCCCGTATGCTCTACATACCAGCATTTTGTACGCACTATTGGATACTACCTACATGCAACTATTGTTAGTAAAAATACATAAGAACCTAAAATACCCGTAAAGAGTAGGTATTGTGTATTGCCCGTATGTAACAGAATTCTATCCTCTTTGATCTCTTGCTTGACTCCTCCTGATTGATGACTGGTAACCCTTCATAGGGAAGCTCTAAACTATATAATAGGTGGGAATTTGGAAGATGCCCTTCCAATGGTAAGGGGAAAGTAGAGCTGAAAATAGAGTTTCTATAACTCCATTCCTTACGGCTTCAATTTCCCACGACACGAATCACGATAGGTGATATTACTTGATATATTATTTTGAAATTTATCAAAACAAATATGAAATAACCTTACAAAGAAATCTAAAGAACGGATCAAGAAACCGAAACCCATCTATGTAGGTAACTAGTTCAGGTTTTCTGTAAATTTAATAATTCCTAAATGCAGTCACGTTTAGTATAAGCAATTAAGAATACAATAACGGACTAAAAACATTCAGAAAATCTTTGGCACGTGTTGTAGAAATGTGATTGTAATGTGCAGTATTCATTAAACCTAATTTAAGCAAATTATGCACAGTACCTACTTTGCGTGGTTAAAATATAAATGAAAACCGACTACCAAAGACCTAAAAAGAGACTTCTAATTTTTAAGTAAAGACTTCTTTAGCAGCGTGTGCACTTTTTTGGGACAGGTAGCGTCAGCGGGCCCACTCCCGACACAATCGAGTACCGAATCCGTTTGATATCAGTAGTTTTTCGTATTTTATTTGGTAAATTACTTTGAAACTAATCAGGATAAATAAAATTGTTAGATCGTAACTTTTGTACTCCCGACCCTATCGATCGACTGAGAATCAAAATAAACAAATGTCAATTTATTAGGAAGTACGCGGCATGATCGTATCTAAATCAAAATCAAATCAGTTTGGGGAGTAAGGCCCCAGGACACGTGACCTGATCGAAAACTCGTAACCCCGGCTCCACACTACTCGAGAAGTTGAACGAAGTTAGACCAATAGAATAGTGTGGAGATGCACTTCGGCTTACCTCGTCAAACTTTACTAGTACTTCGCCGAGGAACTCCGGGAGTAGTGTGGAGCCGGGGTTAGACAGATGGAGAGCAAACCGCCGCGTAGGTGAGGAAGTAATATCCTCATCTCTGTCTACCACGCGGCGGAAATGCCTTGTGCCGTTTTCCACTTCTGCCCATACTCGCCAGTGCATCCCGTTTTATATATTATCATCATTTAAGCGATTAGTTAATTTAATACATGAAAGGATGAAGGTGATATGTAGCTTTTTTTTTCTGTTTTCGAGAAATTCTGATTTCGAGAAAAATGAATTCAAACTTCCACTTAAACAATTTAGAATACGTCGAAAAGTATTAAGTTATAGTACTAAAGACCTATCTCTAGAATCAATGTACTTAATACGTTACGAAATTTCCTGAAATGTTTAAGTGAAAAAACAGTTTAAACCCAATTTTCTGGGTTTTTTTATCGATATACCACCTTCATCCATTTATGTCTTTAATTATTACAACTGCATACAGTGCGGGTTGCTCTAGGGAATTCCCCGACTGGGGTTCAAACTTCAAAGTCAAAGCAAAATCTATCCCTTGTTTGCAGACGGTCTGGCGGTTATGGTTTGTGATTAGTCTGAACCCTTTTTGCATTATTGATTTATTTGATAGTATCGCAATTACACTGTTG
Organism: Celastrina argiolus; assembly: GCA_905187575.2. NCBI lineage: Eukaryota > Metazoa > Arthropoda > Insecta > Lepidoptera > Lycaenidae > Celastrina > Celastrina argiolus. The sequence continues at coordinate 8,106,929 of LR994581.1, read as the reverse complement.
CACCTACACACTACACAGTCCGTGAGCGTGACTCATCTGGAAATGGGTTTCCCATTCATGACTAACAAGAAAGTACGTTGATATATCTTTTATATACCTAGATTACGTAAATTAGCTTTTAGTACAGGGGCCTTACTCTCCAAACTGATTTGATTTTGATTCAGATACGATCATGCCGCGTACTTCCTAATAAATTGACATTTGTTAATTTTGAATCTCAGTCGATTGATATGGTCGGGAGTACAAAAAGTTACGATCTAATAATTTTCTTTATCCTGATTAGTTTCAAAGTAATTCACCAAATAAAGTACGAAAAACCGCTGATATCGAACGGATTCGGTTCTCGATTGTGTCGGGAGTAACCCCCCAGTTTTTAGATAATTGAGCGAACTGAGTCTGAATTTTGGCAAAGTTCAAGTCTATGTTGATTGTTGAGCTATCTTCAATCTATCACAACATTTACAATTATTCCTATCCAGGGACAAAAGACTTAGTTCAAAAACAAAAATGTATGTACCTGCCTATTTTACGTAAGCATCGATAAGTGATCGTAATTAATTAGCGATGGCAATTTGGCTTGATGTTCTGAACTTCGACTGGACATTTTAAACCAACAACTATTATATTAAAATAACGATCAGACTTACGAAAGCAACAATAACCGTGAGAAGAAACACGACTCTTCCACGACGGTGGGTCCATTAAAATAATGTCCCATCGCAGCCAACTCAACGAAATATTGTAATGGCGTCTGTAATTTCAAACTTAATCCCTCACGCCATGGGTCATAGACACCTGAGGTCAAAGATCAAACTGGGTGCAAAGAAATATACAAATTCTTTAGAAATAATTGTCCCATTTTATGTAAGTCTTCTTGTAATGTAAAGTCACCTTGACCTTTCAAAGTACATAACTTCAGACATAGAATTGGAATAGAAAAATATTCGCATTTGTTTTGTACGAAATAAAAATCTCGATGGATGATATTTTTTTACCGACTACCAGAGCAGTAACAAATTAATATCATATTATATTCATAGCATATTCTTCGTGCATGGACTATAATAATATGATGAAAGGCGAATAGAATTCAGAGCATACATAATAGAACTCTGGGCAAAATACAATAGAGTTGAAAATCGATTATGCGAGTGTCGAGTTGTCAAATTCGACATTGACATTTGTCTCGACATTTTTTTATATCCCCGGACTTTCGGAGTCCGGATAATATGGAGCCTTAAATCCTAAGTCCCGATTTCACCAACGCATGTTAGTGTTAACGGCATGTTAAAATACCATGCCTTTTCATTCATTGATGAGAATTACGAGAGGAACAACATTATATTTAACGAAGGATATACTTTGACATTGCCTGGTGAAACACGCCCTTAAGCTTATACACATATTTATCTACTGTAACGCATTAGCACTTAGACCGATATGAATATGCTATTGAAGGAAAACCATATCGGTATTCAACTGCTAATAAATACTCAACCGCAATACTGACGCAAGCAATCAGTGAGTGCTCGTGCACCGAAACTCGATATTAAATACCAACAGTTTATAGTAAACAAACATGAGTATGGACATTGGACACATATGAACTGTGCAGTGTGCTTGCGTGTGTTACGGAACTTCAAATGATCCTGCTTGGGCTACATGTATTATGTACGTACTGTATGCCTCCGTAGTCTAGTGGTTTAGAGTTTAGCTCTCGACTCGGAGGTCGTGGGTTTGATTCCCGCGTTGGAATAACAAAAATGTTGTCAAGTTTGGTTAGGGCAATGCAGGCGGATCACCTGATTGTCTGACAAGAAAGATGATTGTCGGATGGGCATTTAAAAATCGGCCCTGCGCCTGATTACCGCCAGTCGTGTCGCTTATCCTTCCCACTGAGTTATGAGAGTAAAGGAAGAGAGAGGGCTTCTGTATATTGCGCACATACTTGTAAACTATACTATAACTCCTGGATCTGGATCCGCTGGTCTGGTTTCATTGAAACCGGCCACCGTCACCGAAATCGGTGTAGGGGGCATTATTATTATTATTACGTACGATACATATCATTGCTTCGTTACTCTCAACCGGATACTATTCAGGGCTGTCAGAAAACCGGCGAAAAGTAATAGTGTGTTGAGTGGGTAAGCGTTGCGCTCCTATAACTCCATTCCTATTGACCTCATTTACCACCTACTTTTTGAAGATTCTTATGCAAAAAAAACCTACTTAAGTATATGTGTCCCTCTGAAGGTGAAACAGTCTTTACCATCCGTGAGCGTACTAGGAATTTGTATTCGGCCCTAAGCCGTCCGGAAAGACTGGTAAGGATACTAAGGACACAAAAGGGTTAAAAGTTTGTAAGGCCTTAGGCTTCAGCCTCTATTTTTACGGGCTCGTTACCCGCCGTCGCGTCGCGACGCTGTTTTCGAGAACCGGTCCATTCGATTTTACGCAAAAGATCCTGCCGCTCCCGCGCCGCCGCCGTTCCCGTCCGCTGCCCGCAAAATTCGAGGCGGAGGCCTTACAGCTGTCATTAACCATTGGTAAGGGTACTGGGATCACAAAAGTTTTAAGGGTTTTAAACTTCTGGGTAACAACTGCGTTCCCGGAATGCTCAACCATGGACCATGGTGGCCTTAAGTGTGTCCACAACCAGCGGTAATTGCTGACCATGAGCCGATCCGTATCCTCCTTTTCCGGTGTATGGAGTAAGGTTGCAAGTAATTTCTTTCGTGATTGATGTACGACGAGTCACGAGACCTTTACAAGTGTAATGACATATCATTTATTGAACTTGAACACACAGGAAAAATACAGGAGTTTAATATTCGACGTGGAAATTAACATCTCGTCTCGTCAAACTGATAATATTTTGATTCAGATCCTATCGTGCCGCGTACTCTCGAATAAATTGACGTTTGTTTATTTAGATTCTCAGTCGATTGATATGGTCGGGAGTACAAAAAGTTACGTACTAACGATTTTCTTTATCCTGGTTAGTGTCAATGTAATCCACCAAATAAAATACCAAAAGCCGTTGAGATCGAACTGATTCTCGATTGTGTCAAGAGTAATCATGATGATTGGAATATTTTCGATGTCAATATGACATCTGTGATACCACTTGAAATTTTCATTAAATAAGGAGTAAAAATAAAACGCTGTCCGAACAGGGAGCAGCGTATCTTTACTCCGTTCCAATTCAATGTAAAAAAAGCTCAGTATGGGAGGCTATAAGATGGCCTTTGCAAGGATTAATACAGTATTCTTATTCAGATTAATACAGAGCGAAATAACAACTCCTTAAACACTATAGCGCCTGGGTCAGGCGGTTTTAAATGTCGCATGCCATGCCTGCACATGCGGCAATCTCATAACATAGTCGGCCTAATCCCGAGGAATGACTGGTCAATATGTCTGGGGCCAACCATGCGCGTGTTTCCTCACGATGTTTTTCCTTTACCGTTAGAGGGTCCGTATAATGTCGACCAACTCCGTAGCGCAGTCTCGAGCGAGAGGACGCGGGTTCGAATTCCGCCGAGGGAACAAAAAAAATTTCATTGTTCCTGGTTCATGGATTTGTATTAAATTTGTGTAGAATATAGTAAAAATTTTAAATATGTGTATAGTATAAAGGTATTAAGTAAATTTAATTCCGTTGTCTGGTACCTGCAACACAAGTTCTTCGGTTACGGGGCCAGATTGACGTGGTGTGAAGCGTCAATAGATATATTATTAGGTATATTATTAATCAATATAAGTCTAAACACTAGGAGGTTACTAAAATTTGGGAGCCCCCTATTAACAAGCTGTGACAGTCCGTGCTTCGAAGAAGGACAAGGATATTATTTGACCACTTAATTTAAGTACCTATTCGGTTAAGTATTCCATCTTTTATATCATGTACCTATTAAGTGCCCATTAAAGCGAATACGTTGAATGTTGATGCCGTTTAACATTAATTGACTGGTTATAATAAAAGCGGTCAATTATAATAAACCTTTGCAATAGCATCATATCAGTGTTACCAATTTGGAGTTTTTCCTCCCTAAGTTTAGGGGGAAATAACTCATCAAATAAGCATTTAGTCTGAAGAAAATAAGCTTTTAGGGGATTTTTAACTACTGTTTACTTTAATATTCTTTTTAACATTAATATTAAACATCCTCGAATTTGGGGGTTATTGACATTTATGATAGAAATATTATTAGATAAAAAATTTTGAGAAATGGTAACACTGCATAAAACTCAATTAACGCCATTAGTTTTGAAAGTCGGTTCTAACTTACTACTAATAATAATAATAATATCTATGGACGTTATTTTTATGTACCTACATTAGTTTATCATATCTACCTACCTATAATATTATGTATCGTATGAAGTATGAACATCGTGGATGGATCTTGTGCTAAACAAGTAGTGTTTTGGAATTAAATTCTTATAATTTTTTTGGAAATGTTCTACTGCAATACAGGCGAATTGTATGGGACACAAAACTTGAATATTAATGAACTAGTTAAGAGCGCGCAATCAAATTTCATCAAGTCGAAATCGCCGCGAGAGACGATATCGACTCACACAGACGCATAACAACACGCATGTGTGGGTTAACGCTAGGTCGAGCGTACGTAGCGCGCGCGAGTAATATTGGTAGTTTGATCCTAATGAATTTTATTATTACCTACCATTTTAATACTTCTATAAAATTAAATGGTATTTAAGTTATAAAATACAAATTATACATACTCGACATGCTAGTAATCGCCCGCGGCTCAGTCCGCGTTACTGTCTAACCGTCGGGAATAACTTTCGCGATGATTGTGTGAAAAGAGTTTCATGGTGGTTGGTCAGTAGATGAGACGTGAAGAAAGTAACAAACAAACACACGAACAAACAAACAAACTTTCACATTTATAATTTAGGATAAGTAAGTAATGAGAATAAAAAATTCAACAACCTAATTTTTATAAAAATATACCAAGTTATTTATTTTTCATCTTTGATGTCCAGAAATGTTTGTCCCTAAATATTTTACTGACCCACTTCCGACTACCCACTAAAATGTACTAAAATACCAATTTTTAGTGGGTAGTCGGGATGGACATGCTTTTTTCAGTGACAAAAATGTTGTCACTATACTAACTAGCATTTTGCAACCGTCTGATTATTGAATGAAAATGAAATAAAATTAAAGATTATTTGGATAAAATGTACATTATGGTCGGTTGAGTTGGCGGCTGCAATTTTTATGGCGAATAGAGCTATATGTAAGGAGTCATTAACCAAAATTTAAACTTGCGGAAACTCGTAGTTTTTTAGTTATTGAAAAAATAAAATTCGTATTTTTGTATGAATATTCGACTACTTTTGACGTAATTCTGCCCGATTATCTAGTTAAGAAAAATAGGTGATTGAACTAGAATAATAATGGCTTTTGGCGCTACATAAAAAAAAAACTGTCAAAATTACGTCAAAAGTAGTCGAATATTCATACAAAAATACGAATTTTATTTTTTCAAAAACTAAAAAACTAAGAGTTGCCGCAACTTTTAATTTTGGTTAGTGACTCCTTACATATAGCTCTATTCGCCATAAAATTTGCAGCCGCCAACACGACCGACCGTAATGTACATTTTTTCCGGCATAACATGTATCTCACAAGTTTTTACTGTAGAAGAACTAAGTAGCGAGACTTGGCAATTTTTACAAGATATGTTTTTGATGGGATCTCAGTTCTTTTTGTAGAAGATTTACTAAACGCGTGTTTTTGTCAAAAGGGCAAATACAGCTTTGTAATCCTATACATTTAAATGACATTACAAAGTTAATTATGCAGTTAGTCTAGATAATTCTACAGAAATATTTTTTTAGGTTTTTCCCTTATTTATACACTAAACACTACTTGTATTCCAAATGTGAAGCTTCTATGTCTGCTAGAAGTGCCTAATACTTTTGATGATCGGTCAGTGAGTGATTGAGTCAGTGACAAAAGTAAGGAGTTTGACAAGTTATAATTATGTAACTTCTGTTTCAAATTGAATTACATTTGAAATATACTGTGTTTGTACAATGCTTTCCTAGTAACTAAAAATGAAGGCTTCTTTTAATCCACAACAAAGTTATAGGGAGTTGAAAATGGCCTAAACTGCTACGAGAAATTGATGGTACGGCCGTGCTCAAGTTGACAGAAGCACTGCCGTGCCCCCAGATACTCGGTTATATTGATGACAGTTACATTAAAGCAGACATACACTCAGGGGCTGATGATGATTAGTATAATTTTTAAATAATATATGAACCACACCATCTTTTAACTAAAAAAAACCGCATCAAAATTTGTCAATCATTTAGGAACTGCGATATAACAAACAGACATACAGGGGCTGATGATGATTAGTATTATTTTTCAATATATAAACCACATCAGCTTTCAACTAAAGAAATTGACATAAAAATTTTTTGATTAATTTAGGGGCTGTGATATTACAGACAGACATACAGGGGCTGATGATGATTAGTATAATTTTTAAATATACAAATCACATCAGCTCTCAACAAAAGAAATTGACATCAAAATCTTTTGATTAATTTAGGGGCTGTGATATGACAGACTGACACACAGGGGCTGATGATGATTAGTATAATTTTTAAATATATAAACCACACCAGCTTTCTGCTTAAGAAAACCGCATCAAAATCTGTGATGCATTTAGGAGCTACGATATGAGAAACAGACACACAGGGGCTGATGATGATTATTATATAAATTTTAAATTTTATAAATAAACTCTGAACAAATTACACACCTTTTTTGTGGTAACCTCTTAATATTTTTTTTTCTATATAAATATTATGAACTTTGTAATCGACATAATATAATCTCTGTAAATTTCCCCCATTTCTCATAAAAATATTAATGCTCGTCAAAGCGTCAATTCTGCGTAGTCGCACTATAAGTCCATGAGCGGACCAGGTCGGTGAACCTTTATACTTTGATGGTCCCGCGCAGAGCGACACAACCTCCCCTCACGAATTCTCAGCGGGTACTAAATAGATCGCGATTTACATGACGCGTGCGCTTGGTTGAAAACAAGTAATTTTTAAAAAATTGAATAATGGGATAAACATCGTTTTTTAATTAAATAAAAAATAGTGTCAACTTACCAATAGTATGATTATCAATTATAAAAATAATATCATCGAAGAAATTTAGTTTTTCCAGTAGAAATACAGCACTGAAAAACGTAAATTATGTCATTTTTAAAAGATTTTTTATGCAGTTAACAATACATATATTTTTAATTTTTTATCAATATTTCATTGAAGGACTTTATAATCTTTTTTATAAAAATAGAAATTAAACTGTATTAACACGATTTAATTGTTATTTTCTTTATCAAAGTGAGCTAAAATCGGCATTTTTGCGATTCGGCGTTCCGAAATCTTTAAATTTACTCAAATGTACTACTTAAAACTTTAATTTTATAAAATGATGTCCAAAATAAAGAGTTTATCTTCATATATTTCTAATTGTTTTATTTAATTTAGTTATTTTATGCGTGTGAGGGGCAGTCAAAAACACCGAAAAACTGAAACTTCGTCGTAAATTGAATGCACGCTCTTAACACTGATAGTGTATAACTTTCTAATGATTCTTCGTAATTCGTTTGGGAAGTGTAATTATTATTATTTATATTTGGAATACGATTTGGAACTCCATGAGTATAGTACCTATGGGCTATTTAGGGCATGTTTAAGAACCATTTTCGCGCAATTTTCACTATTGGCTCAACTAAGGACTTAATAGTTACTTCTAAGAAATTTAAAACACAAGCTGACCCGTGCCCACTTCGTTGAGCACGGAAACCGTGTAACGCTTCCCGGGACTTCCTCGAATACTTCAAGACCAAAAATAGCCGAATCAGTTCAGCTGATCTCGTGTTTTAGCGAGACCAACGAACAGCAATTGATTTTTATATAGCCTATGTTACTCAGTGATAATGTAGCTTTCTAACGAAAAAAGAATTATTAAAATCGGTCCAGTATTTTTGAGTTAAGTCGTTACATACAAAAATACAAATCTTTCCTGTTTATAGTATTAGTGTAGATAAAGTACCTACCTATATTTTTTGTCAACATCTATACGAAGTGGCAACTTATGTACAAACATTAAATGTCTCTGAATGCGGTCGTTAAAGTATAAAATGAAAAGGATAATATAAAGTATGACTATTGAATATTCCTGTTTCTTTTGGCCTAAGTTTATAAAACAAAAAAGAGTTATTTCCTTGCAACTGTATCGCGCCTTTATACAACTCGTGGTATTCATTTTAAAATCCACAGTAGGTACCTTAAGAACGCTAGTCATGAACTCGTGATCATAATTAAATATACAATGTACCTATACGTAAAGCGTATGCCATAATATGGCATTCCACAATCCACGTGAAGACAATTGTTTACGAGATAACTCCGTTTCCTTTACCCAGCAGAAATGTTAATGGCGTAGGCAGCTGTGCATATGAGAAGGCATGAATCGGATATTGGCTATTGCGGTCATGAAATAAATTACTTCAATTATATGCAACTAGATGTTCCCCCGCTACTCCGTACGCGCAAAAAGAAATTATGCGGAAATTTCAATTAGGTAATTAAATTTTACTTAATAGAATTTAATAAAATTTAAATAATAAATAATGATAGCTCCCTTCACCGATTTCGGTGTCGGTATCCGATTTCAACCAGGCCAGCTACGTATGAGTTATTTTATAGTGCGCAAGTGTGTTGTGCGCAATATACAAAGACACTCAGACGACCACCGAGACGACCAGTGGGACGGTAAACCGACACGACTGGCGAGAGAATAGGCGCAGGACCGACTTTTTACATACTCATCCGACGCATGGATCATCTTTCTTGTCAGACAATCAGGTGATCAGTTTGCATTGGCCTGACCAAGCATGAAAACAACATTTTTTGTTCGCAGGAATCGAACCCACGACCTCCGGGTCGGGAGCGAAGCTCAGAATCACTAGACCACGGAGGCGCTAATAAAATTCAATTATTATTAGACTAAGCTGGTACGTAATAACAATAAAGGTATATATAATAAATCATAACACTCGTAATAAAATTATTATTACAGTAAATGTATCGCAAGTCGCAACCTTACATTGGCAGTGTGTAAAAGTGAACAGTAACTATAAATATCAAATACTAAGGACACCTCTCGTACCTAAACCAGTTCCAACGGATCTCGCTTTGTCAATATCCACGTATCCTATGACAACTCGAGCCAAGGTTGAAAACAAAAAATAGGTAATAACTTTATAATTGTACAACAATTCAGTTCGACCTTATAAGCTAAGTACTAAAATTAAGTACAAAAATGTTTGCATTTACTTTAATAATTAGACTCCAAAATAACTAGATCGATTTTGATTAAATTTTGTACAGATCGGACCGCGGAGGACATAGGATTTTACTCGCGGCAAAATGGACGGTCCCAGCGAGAACGCAAAGTTATACAATAAAGTGGAAATTGCTCGTAGACATGGTCATCGACAGATGCGGTGTACAACTTTGCAAATATACATGTGCCACAGGGTTCGAAAGTGGTACGCCGGATATGTAGGCGACTGTACATTACGGTGCACGGCCATGGTTTGCTAGGAGCATGATAGCACATTCCTGGCATGCCTCGTTGATTGGTCAAGTGATATGATATGGGGTCAATATGATTACGCTTCGAGCATGTATGTTGTTAATTCATTCGATTATCACATGATTCATAAAACATGTAGAGGACAAGTTATTTCGGTGCTGTATAATATTTTCTTATAAAAACATAGTATAATTCATTTTTATTACTGTGAAATATCCATTCCATCAAACCACCAAAAGTATTATCAAAAAATTTTGATTGATATTTTATCAAAAAAATCAATATGCAATAAAAAGTAGCACGGAGCTCATAGTGGAAGCAAAAGATCTATAATGGCGCGTTTAGGAACCCATCTGTCTATAAAAGAAAAGATAGATCGCCATATTATATAATTTGACAGCAGATCGTCACTAGGTAAGGTGGACGAAAAATTTGAATGTTTTAGCATTAAAAAAAGAATGAAAAAAGTAACACTGAGCACACAGTGGAAGGAACAAGCAGATTACAATAATAAACAAATACGAAACTAACTAGAATGCTGATTTTCCAATCGTCAGATAATTTTTACCTGAGGAATTTTGATAGATTTTGTATGAAAGAAATGAAACGAATCAGCCTTAAGTCAACTATATATATATATATAAATATAGCTGACTTAGGGCTGAGTTCTTGAGCATTAAAAAAAATAAAAAAAGAACCGTTTAAACATTCCCTGGACATCCACGAATATTTCAAGACCAAAAATAGCCAAATCGGTTCAGCCGTTCTCGAATTTACGCGAGACTAACGAAGAGCAATTCATTTTCATATATAAGATTATATTTATCGAAGCCGTCATTGCAGCAACCACGCAAACTTTAGACTTGATGCGTTCCGTCACACGAAAAAAACAGCTATGTTTATAATTGTTTAGAATAATTGATACGTAATTAAAATTTTAGGCAGGGGAACTGTTCACAAAAAGTGGGAATAAAGTTTCATTGTCTTTCGGCGAATTGTAAAATAATATTAATGCTTATTATAGAGGTTTCCTTAACAATCAAACTATAATAATGGAATAATATAACAATTTAAATAAGTCCAATTGTTATTGAGATTTCAGACAATATTAATTTAGTCTGAAGCAACTGTACTGCTTTGGTGACATGACTGGTTTTTACGGTTTTTACACAATAAAGTTCATTTTAATATATTTATTAAACTTTGAATTTATTACAAATTTTTTTTATAATTAATAAGAACCTTTATTTTGTTATTAATATTGATCTGAGACAGTAAATTGCCCAGTTTACAGAGAAACACCCATTTATGTAAATGAGCCACTTGAGTTACACAACAGTAAGGATGGACCACTTATGGCACTTACCCCATTCTTATCTTTCAACAAGATAAACATGGTAGGTCAAGAGCTATTGTTATATTACAATATTACTGCATGAAGTTAAATATATGTACTTAATATGTAAATTGCGAAGGTAAACTATCCTGACTACATAAATTATAAATCCTGTGTTACCTTAATAATAATACAATCTATTCACTTTGCCACCTCTTTTATCAATAGAATTAATAATAATAATTAAGAGTTGAGGTGGTACAGTAGCAAGACATTACATTTAAATAGATATACTGTCAAAATCATTACCCTTTATTTTCGTTTCTCTGCAGTTGGATAAAAAAATTTATCCAAATCGGTTCACCCAGGCGAAAGTTCTGAGGTAACAAACATTTAAAAAAAAATACAGACGAATTGAGAACCTCCTCCTTTTTTTGGAAGTCGGTTAAAAAGTAAAAGCAAAAGAAATAGTAATACATGAAGATGAAAAACCATTGGATTCATATTTAAAACACATACAAATATACCTAATATCTTACTATATTTGGAAATTTAATTTGAATTCTAATATTGGTTAATTCACAATTGTATTTTTGTGTTTATTTAAAATTTAAATTGAAATGCATTGACTGAACACACTATTAAAGGAAAAGAGCCTTGGGTCGCTCCACCGCACTTGTATTGGAAGGTCACTACATTCTATTTTATTATCCATTGTTTTTTTGATTGACCGTATCATGAATGATTACACAAATAGCTTTTTGATCAGGAAATCAACATCAAACTTCCTTTTACAAAAAATGTTTATGGATACTGGATTAATATTTAAATATTTTGTGCTCTTAATAAAATATTATGTAAGTATTATATTATGCCTCTGTATGCTGTATTATATACATATAGATTATAGGTCTATTATTACTTAAAGGTGGTGTTGTACCTTATTCTATTCAAGAGACAGGATATCATCAAATTATTTTTCTAAAGAGATGCCTTTTGCACAAGATGACTATCATTATTAAAATAATATATTCTATTTAGTTGATGATAATGAATATATTATTATATACCTACTTGCTTTTGCCCGCTACTCTGTGTGCATGGAATTAGTTATTACAAATAAGTTTTAAGCTTCTTGCTTTAAAAATGACGATACTTCCATACAACATTCCATCCCTCCTTTGAACCCCTTGCCTCCCTTATTTTCCAATTAGAAGTAGCCTTGTTAGAAGTAGTTGTGAAGCGTCCATAGATATTATTATTATTATGCTTGTGTATAGCTTTCCTTGCTCACGGGCAATTAAATCCCGGACCTTTGGAAGGCATGCGTGGGACCGAAGCCAACACGCAGAGGCCCCGTTACACAATTTTAATTTAAATGTAATGTGACACCAGCCGGCGACTCTCTTATTATTATTATGTTTTTATATTGTTTTTTTTTCTCGGCTTTTACGCCGGCAAACTGCTATGTACGGGCCAAAGCCAAGTACATACCAGGTAAGCAATTATAATTTATGTATCAGTGTGTGGTAGAGTAGATGAGTTACGGGTAGATTGATTTAATGTATGTTCAGATTGTGCGGTTGAATGTGTTTGTGATACATTTAAAGTTGATGGTTCGCCGTATAAAACGGCAGGAAATCATTGGCTCCACTGCGGTGCGGCGCCGCTTTCCGTAGCTACACACTTTTACTTTCGCCCTGTCCATTCACCTGAGCGACGCCCGTCCCAGATTCCAATGCTACTCGAATCCTCTACGTTTTAATGACCCCAATGTTTACACGAATGTATGATTGCATTTCAAAGTGTTTACTATAAAATATTTTCTTCATTAGCACATTGTCGTTTTAAAGCGCGTTTCGTTATCATATGTGCCTTTATGTAAAACTCTTTCTGTACAATCTCGCGTTAGACATTTTCCTGCTTGTTTGCTATTTGCTTGTGCTTTATAATATGCTTTCTCCAGGTCAGGTTTGGTTCGCAAAACGGTGGTAAACCGCGATATGTAAAGCTTTCGATGGGTATAGGGCTTTTAGCATAGTGTAAATGAAAAACCAGATTGAAGCTATTACTACATACTAGGCTAACACAGCCATGTCGCTGCACTGGTAAGTATTTGTGTGTAATTCTTTTGTTGCTGTGCCAACGTTGAATGATGTAATTGTCTTGTGTCTACATAATGTCTTGTGTTCTTTTGCATGCTCAGTAACTACTACCAAGGCATCCCGTGTCTATAAAAATTGTTTCTACTATTAAAGACTGAATAAGGTTTGCAATGGTACATAATATTGTGTAGAGCATTGGTCCTACTACTGATCCCTGTGGCACTGACACTGAATTCAAAAAATCAAAAAAATATAATATACCTATCTATCTATACTAATATTGTAAAGCGGAAAAGTTTGTATGTTTGTTTTTTTTAAACGCGCTAATCTCAGGAACTACTGGACCGATTTGAAAAATTATTTTTTTGTTCGATAATCCATTCATAGAGGAAGGCTTTAGGCTTTATAACATTACGCTGCGACTAATAGGAGCGAAGCGTCAGTGAGAAATGTTGCAAAAACGGGGAAAATTATTCACATTTGGGGACTTTCATTGCGTGCGCTGCATAAACGGCTTGAGTCACTCAAAAACCACGCGAACGAATCACGGGAACAGCTAGTATATTATATGTTAAGTACTTTAACTTGAAAATTACAAAAGATATTTAAACAACGAAAATCTAAATTGTATCCTGTAAATAATTTTACAATATAATAAGAAACTTGCCAGTATTTGTCTACTTTGCGCTGGTATTGATAGTCCATTAAAGTTGCACTAAGCTCTTGTACTGATTATTTTATTGTATACAAATAAATGAATGGCCCAAGAAAAGCAACAAGCTAGATGCGTTTCATAAAGAGTGGCCAGTCATAGCAAAAGATTGTGACTTGTGGAATGAGAGAGGGGAGGCCCTTGCCCAGCAGTGGGACAGTAACGGCTATTAATAATAATAATAATACAAATAAATAGCATTTACAGTTGTATACAGTTACTATTGAACGAAAATTGTATATAGTAATAAAGTGTGACATTATGCCTTTGTAAAGGTATAAGTTATAGGGAGATATATCACAAAACCACAATATCTTAAAAATGCATGCACTTCATAATTTTACACTTACTTCGAAAAATTACTTTTGTGATGAATTACCTAGTAAAAAACTATTCATATATCATTTCAGCTATGATGTACTGGATATAAGCCTCTCTGAATATTTCACATGTTGTATCTACCCTATGCAATGCGGAGATTTGAAAAGGTGTTGACTTGGTGTCTTTTTGATTTCCTTGCATTTATCACAATTAATTATTGTGCTAAGGGTCTGATATAACAGTGACATCATGTTTATTGAAAACAAACCATCCAACTATAGTTTGCTCTAGTTATTATAAACAACAGCATAAGGAAAATCAAACAAAACTTGTATATATCCACAATAGTTAAATAAAAGCTTAACAAAATAATTTATGTATATTTATGCATTAAGTTATTTATAATTACTATAATCGTTAGTAACTCTCTTTAGTAGTTATCAAATTTGACCTTAGAGCTGGAGAGCAAACAGAGAATTGAGGGAAATCTAATCTTTGTTTTAGGTAATTAACCTAATAAATGTTTTAGTAATGTGAATTGTTGCCATTAAAAGGTAAAAATGCTAATTATAATGTTTGGCTATTTTAATCAGGAAAAATATATTGCACAAAAACATTCTAGTTATAACACTTAAATCTATTTAAAACAGGAGCCCAACAGACCACTTTTCTGCTTTTGTCCTTTGAATGAATATATTAATTACAAAAATGTTTATTTAAATCGCTTAAAATATTTAAGGCAATAGTCAAGTAGGTAAGTCGTTCATAAATCATCATTTCCTCTTATACAACCCAATAAATACTTAAAATTCTTACAAAATAGAAGTAGGGCTGTGTTGTTTTTGTTTGTTTATGTACCTTAAAGTGTATGTTACAATTGAATGAAGTCTAAAACACCACATAACCTGTTTTACGAGATGTTTATCAGTCTTATCAATAAATGATAAGAATATAATAAAAAAATTACAGCAATAAAACAATGATAAGTGCCTGCTGAAAGTTCACTTACCTAAAGTCCAAACTAAGGTTTCTTTGATGTGCTGGTGGCTTGCTCTTTGGTTCATTTCTGCCACCATGGATGGGAACATCTTCCAACATGCTCACGCACTGATTGTTACACAAAACACAAAACCCATAACAAAACTACGTGCATCAAAGAGTAAATAACAACATGGCGCCTAAAGTAATCATCAATATTAATAACTCTATAATCTAAATTAAATAGAAAATTTACTGTTTTAGTGTTAGCAACAGCAAAAATGACAAATATAATTATATTAATTTAATTATTACTGCAGCAGGAATTGTTTTGAAGAAATTCCTTTACGTTAAACACTTCAGCGCCGATTTTAATAACTTTCTTTTTCACTGCCTTTACGTGAACAAATTTTCTTTTAAAAAAATCGATGGACACCTTCAATATAATAAGAAATAAAAATTACTAGAAACAAACTACGACGTAACAAAATAATATAATTCCTAAAATAATGAAATCAATGACTCTCTCACTGTTGGCGACATTTTTATTTTTTATTTTTTAACGTTTTGACTTCTGTCAAGAAATAAAAATCAACTGTCAAAAATGTAAGATAACAATGAGAACAGACAATAAATATATTGTGAACTTAAGAAAAAAAGATGCACTGTACACGGTTATTTCAAACGTAATAATAAATTAGCAAACAAGAATCATTTTTACTAAAATAACTACATAAAGAAAATAGGGGTTCTGATAAAAGAGTGAAAATTTAGGGTTGTATTTTTTAATGCCACAATCTTTAAGAATAAAAAAATATATGTCCAAAAAAATTTACAAAAAACATAGATAAAGAATATACATAGATTTGCTACAATAAGTCAATAAAGTGTGTGAACGAGATCACAACATACAAAAACTTTAAGGAAGGAAAAGGAAGGCGACAATATTGCCTGTCTTTGTCAGAGTTCCTGTTTTTGTTTGTTGGGCACAACTGCTATGTGCCCAACAAATCAGTTGACAGTTCGGTCACAGCTCGTATCTTCCAGGATTTTTAGTGAATAATAGTGATCTAAGTGGTGAAAATAAAAAGAATCTTAAGTGATACATAATACTAACCCTGCTTTACATGGATATATGTTAAATAATCGGCTGTAAAAGCCGTACTGAGCAAAAAACACGAAATATTTGCTATCATGCGTAAGTACCATTTTTAGTAACAAATACCCCTTGCTTTGATAAAATATCGACAGGTTGTGTTCCGTAGCACAATAATAAGCTATTAATAGGTTATTGTGAATAGAAATAATGAATAAAAATGTTATTTAAAATTACAATAATAAATGTATTATCCAACCAATGTATGTGACAAGGTTAAATTGTCATCCTCGAAACAAATGTCAGGCAGTCCGCCATTTTAAACTACTTTTTGACTTAGTAATGTTAAAGATTTAATGGGGATACCAGCTAAGGTACTCATAATTTACCCTAAAAGTGGGGTCTTTTTTAACCGATTTTCAAAAAAAGAGGAGGTTTCTCAATTCGACCGTATATATATTTTATTTTTAATTTTATTATTCAATCTTAAGCTGTGCAATAGTGAAACTGTTGACTGTTACAGATTTCCAAAGGACTCTTCAACCCGCCAATTATGGATTCGTGCCACAGGCCGACAAAACTAGCAACCAACCAAATATACTCGAGTATGCTCTAGATATTTTGAACAAAGTTGTTTTAGAAAAACAGCAAATATGACAAGTTTAAACCCGTTATCTATTCCTACGCGTCATGTCATTGAGCAGGTTAGTTACTATTATGGTATTTATTTACGTACTCTAAAAGTGATTATTATAATGTTATAAACATAATATTATATTCAGAGTCTTGTGTAGAGCCTACTGAAATTTACCTACATAAGTTCACTAAAAGTACTATTTTTTTACTGTAAAATAACGATGGAAATGGAAATCTTGTCTACATTTAACGAACGCCTCTACTACTCCTATTTAATATATTATTGCTTTGTTTTAGGAAAGCCGAAGAAATATTTATTGGAAGACAGAAGAAGTAAAAGTCACTCCAAAAATTTCCATTCATGAACTCTTGAACTGCGGTGAATAGTCGAATGAGATTATATCTATAAATTGTAGTTGGTATAAGAAATAAATTAATAATATGAATGTCCCCGGAAATGCTGGTAAGGGATCCACACTATAGGAGACATGAAAAGGAAAATACCAAATGCTTAAACGAGGAGGAAGAAATTCGTGCATCTACTTCCAATAGCAAACGGTATGAATACAGTTACGGAAATAATCATTTTGAAGAACGACCCATATATGTTGTAATATACCAATAATTATAAAAAAAATGCAAATATTATAATAAAATCATTTAAATAATGACTATATGCACAGATTACCTTTAAACACCTTATTTTTTTTTTATATACTTTTTTACGTATATACCTACTTTATTAGTTATTTTACATTAATTTAAATATTTTTATATTTGTTAAAATACACGACCGGTTTCGACGAAGTCATCGTCGGTGTAGGTATATAGTAAAATAAAGTGAAAAAAGTGCAAGTACATAGTTTGTGTTTTATTACTACATAAAAAGAATGTCCGCCAAGAAATTATAGTACATTCGATAACATAAATAGAGTACCGACATACATAAATTATTATTACGTCCGCGTCTGTGATGAAAATAATTATGATGTAAAGACGTTTTTTTAAAACCTTGGGTTTTGTTGTATGGTATGTTTTGGGCATACAAAGTAGCAGCCAATGCTACTTTGTATGCGCAAATGGGAACCGTTGGTACATTTACACGTCATAAACGTAACATATTGTTTCCTGCTTTATCCGTTCCAAATTTCATAATTTAATGGAAACAAATATATAGATGAACAAACTTTCTCTCATTAATAAATTTGTATTTTACTGTTCTGTACTAATCTTTGTTAGTCCCGAGTAGTAAGATTACTGAATAAATTGGGTAAATTTAAATGGGGTTGGCAACACAGATATTGTATATACTTTTCGTTTGTCCCTTTCGGCTGTGGCACTCTGTCAAATCTAGAGGATTCTTTATCTAAGACAAAAAATTATGGGTTGCCCTTATAATAACAAATTACTCTAATCTATGGGGTTGCCCCCCTTCTAAATCTAAATTACTTAGGGCACAAAGTAGATATTTAAATCAGAGAAAATGGTATCACCTACGACTATTTTTGTTTTCTTTGATTTCCAATAGTTATAGAGTGAAGTCCAGGCAGATTCCGGAAACCACCATCTAGCGCCACTATTGAAAAAAAATCTCGTTTCGTATCTTCTTCATAATAATTATTAAGGAGTTGAATTATTTAGCAGGAAACAGATTTGTTGCTTATAGTAGTCAAATCTGTTTCCTGGATGTTTAAACATAGCAGAGAGTCTGGCGATTTTTTTTAGGTTTTTGAACGTCCATATCTCTTTAAATAATTAGTTTATTAAAAAAAGGAAAAAATAGGGACGTACAAATATTATTCATAGATATTCATGAAAAAAATAGTTACTCTAGAGGTACCAGGGAGGAAATAGAAATCCCCTAGACCCCTATTTTTGTATGGAAAAAAATTCGTGGTGTTTCCTCTTAATGTGATGTTAATACTACTGTTTTGCTTAAAAATATGCTTATCTATATTTTAATATTAATATTTGTACTTAATTCGGCATATTTACGTTGTCATAGTTGAAGTATATTCATTTATGTACGTTGTATAATTTACTAACTATATTAAAAAATAAGTTCCGGGTTCCCGCGTTGCGGGTTCCGGGTTCCCGCGTTGTGGGTTCCGGGTTTCCGCGTTGCGGGTTTCGGGTTCACGCGTTGCGGGTTCCCGGTTCCCGCGTTGCGGGTTCCGGGTTCCCGCGTTGCGGGTTCCGGGTTCCCGCGTTGCGGGTTCGGCGTTCCTGGTTCCGCGTTCTGGGTTCCGCGTTGCGGGTTCCGGGTTCCCGCGTTGCGGGTTTCGCGTTGCGGGTTCCGGGTTCCCGCGTTGGGGGTTACGGGTTCCGCGTTGCGGGTTTCGGGTTCCCATGCTGCGGGTTCCGCATTGCGGGTTCCCGCGTTGCGGGTTCCGGGTTTCCGCATTGCGGGTTCCGGGTTCCCGCGTTGCGGGTTCCGGGTTCCCGCGTTGCGGGTTCCGGGTTCCCGCGTTGCGGGTTCCGGGTTCCCGCGTTGCGGGTTCCGGGATCCCGCGTTGCGGGTTCCGGGTTCCCGCGTTGCGGGTTCCGGGTTTCCGCGTTGCGGGTTTCGGGTTCACGCGTTGCGGGTTCCCGGTTCCCGCGTTGCGGGTTCCGGGTTCCCGCGTTGCGGGTTCTGGGTTCCCGCGTTGCGGGTTCCGGGTTCCCGCGCTGCGGGTTCCGGGTTCCCGCGTTGCGGGTTCCGGGTTCGCGCGTTGCGGGTTCCGGGTTCCAATGCTGCGGGTTCCCGCGTTGCGGGTTCCGGGTTCCCGCGTTGCGGGTTCCGGGTTCCCATGCTGCGGGTTCCCGCGGTGCGGGTTCCGGGTTCCCGCGTTGCGGGTTCCGGGTTCCCGCGTTGTTTTTTTTAGTTGAATTTTATCATAAACTCTTTTTATGCTCAACGAAGTGGGCAAGGGTCAGCTAGTTTTAATATAAACAATCTTTTACATAATAGTCAATATGGTTTTACTAAGGGTCGATCCACAACGGACGCTGGTATAGGTCTTCTTTGTAATATTTTTGAAGCTTGGGAGAGGTCGCAGGATGCGCTAGGTGTGTTTTGTGACCTTTCCAAGGCCTTTGATTGTGTTGAGCATGCTACATTGATCAGAAAATTGCACCACTATGGCATAAGAGAATCGTCACTCGACCTTTTGAGTTCTTACCTTAAAAATAGGACTCAAAGGGTGGAGGTAAATAGTAAAAGGTCCAATGGGACCAACATAGAATTAGGTGTCCCACAGGGATCCATATTAGGCCCATTTCTTTTTCTCATCTACATAAATGACTTACCTTATTTAGTTAAGGATAAACATGAGATAGTACTTTTTGCTGATGATACTTCACTAATTTTTAATGTGAAGCGACAACAGTCAAATTACGACGAGGTAAATTGTGCTCTCTCAAAAATAGTACATTGGTTTAATGTTAATAACTTACTCTTAAATTCTAATAAAACAAAATGTTTAAAGTTTAGTTTGCCCAATGTAAGGCAAGTACAAACCAATATACTATTAAATGATGAGAAAATGAACTTAGTCGACACCACTGTGTTTCTAGGTATAACGCTAGACAGTAAATTACAGTGGGGTCCTCATATTGCCAACCTGGCAGATAAGCTCAGTTCTGCAGCATATGCAGTCAGAAAAATTAGAAAAATTTCTGACGAAGATACAGCGCGACTAGTCTATTTCAGTTATTTTCACAGTAGAATGTCTTACGGCATCCTTTTATGGGGAAATGCAGCCGACATTAACACAATATTTGTGCTGCAGAAGCGAGCAATACGTTCCATTTACAAGATGTCCTCATTTGAATCTCTGAGAGATAAGTTTAAAGAAATAGGAATACTAACCGTTGCATCTCAATACATTTTGGACAATTTATTATATGTAAGGAAAAATTTAAATAATTTTAAAACAAAAAGTGACAATCATTGTAGGAACACTAGAAATAAGCACAAGCTCGATATACCTATGATCAGGCTTAGCAAAGTAAGTAAATCTTTTAAAGGGCAATGTATACGCCTATACAATAAAATCCCAGAAAACGTTAAAAATTTTTCTATTAATAAATTTAAAAAAGTAGTCAAAGAACGTTTGTGTGCTAAAGCTTATTATAAGATAATTGATTTTGTTAATGATTGCACACCCTGGGAATAAGGTGGCCAACCATGATGGCTGCTTATATTTATTTACTATATGTACTCTAACTTTTATAATATTAATAAGTGTAGGCTATAGATTAAGTTACATTGTAAAAAATATATACTGTTAAAAAAGATCAATTTTCCATCTTTTTGCTAAAAGTTGGCCCCGTCCGAGTTTCTTACGCCGGTTCTTCTCGGCGGGTTAGGGTTGAACCGGTGGTAGCTTGTTTTTCTTGTTGACTTTCCGAAAATAACTTTGTAAGTTTCATTTGGAAATAAAACGTTTTTTATTTTAATTTATTTTAATTCTTTTTCCAGTATGAAGATTGAATTTGTCGATATTTGTTGAAAAAGAAATTATAAACAAAAATCGATATTTTAAGAGATACATAATTATATCAAAAGCCGTGGCCGCGCAGTCGTGCACTTCGTGTTTCTTTAATGTTGATTATTTCTTTATAACATAAGACTTAGTATGTATAAAAACTGATACAGGAAGTAAGGGCTTAATTTGTCGAAACTAATGAAAGAACTAAATACAGCAAAATGTTATTTAGACAGACAAATCAGACCGAAACCAAAAATTACAATATGGCCGCGCGAACGAAACGTTACACGCGTTTTCCTGTGCACAAGATTGCCTGTGCAAAGGGACGATAGAAAGAAAATTAAAATGAACCTGTTTCGCTGGTGTAGTACGAAGAAAAGGAACGACTAAATTATAAAAAAAAACAGGTCACCCTTAGCGGTTCCGCGTTACGCGTTTCGAATTTAGCGTGGCGCGTTGCGTATTTCGGGTTCCCGTTGCGGGTTTCACGTTGCGGGTTGCGCGTTGCTAGTTGTCGTTTGCACGTTGCGTGTTGTTAGTCGTGAGTTGCGAGTTGCGCGTGGCCGGTACGAATGACATAGCTGACCCGTACCCATGTCGGAGTGTGTATTAATTGTAACCTACAACTCGAAACGCGCGATCCGAAACGGGCACCGCGCAACTTGAAACGCTGAACTCGTAACGCAGACCGCAACGCGCAAACCAAAACACAACCCGCGACCCGCATCGTGGTACCTGCAACCCGCAACGCGTAACCCGCATCGTGGAACCCGCAACGCTGTACGTGCAAAAATGAATCTGTAACGTGGAACTACCATGCGAAATCCGCAACATGTAACCCACAACATGGGACCCGAAGCGCGTAACCTCCCACGCAGAACCCGAAACGCTCAACCTGAAACGCGTGACCCGCAACGTGGTACCTGCAACGGAGAACCTACAATGTACAACCCGTAATGTAGAACCCGTCATGCGCAATGCGCTACGTGGAACCCGCAATATGGAACCTACAACCCGAAACTCGCAACGCATTTCGCGCAACCCGCAACGCGTTTTGTGCTACCCGCAACGCGGAACATTAAAGACAAGGATACATTATTTTTATGGGTATAAATATTAAATTAATTCTTGTAATTACATTCCATAGTATTTGAGAATTTGAGATAACTTAATATTATAATTTATTTCGCAATGAAAATGTAATTAAGACATGATAACAGCGTTTGTAGTCAGTCCCTATCACGTCTTATCAGTCCCTAGAACATTAATTTAGAAAAATCATACATATCTTTTAAAAAATATCATGTAAAGTGACAGACCCTTTTAGGTACAGCAGGGGGAGGTATATGACAAAAAAGAATAAAGTAGATGTTATACCTACAGCGCAGAATAGAAAACATGCTGATTTTTAACAAAAACACCACATTCAAAATTAGGCCAGAAGTTAACCAAATTTTAAAGAACCATCCAACTGTATATTGGCCTGGAGCTGTGCTACTTCCCAATTAATGGGCAAATTAATGAAGTTATTTACAGCAATAAATATAAATAGATTAAATTAAATTGGTGTATCTGATAGGTAAATATTTATTTAATATAATAAAAATAAATAATTCTCATCTTTATGAAAGCATTCAATCTTTTGCATTCAAGTTCTGCCTCAAAACCTAAAAAGTAAAATAACAAAATAAATTTAGTTACCAAATCTAAAAGCTTATTTTTGAAAACTGTTGAACCCAAAAATATTAACTTTTTTTTAAAAGCCAACCATCATAATATTATGGATGGATTGTAATTTTTTAAAGTTTTTATTAAAACAAGCGTAATAAACATACACCTAGTGGTGGTGGTTGGTTGTTAATGTTTCAAATAAATATTAATTATTATTATTTTACTGCTTCAGGTTGCTTTTGGGGTTGTCGCTTAGGAGCATTAGGCTTTCTTAATCTGTGGTAGTTAGGCATAACTTTGCCGAGGAAATCAAGCTGCAGCAGTTGGGAAGGCTGTTTCTCTAGGGCCTCTCTGTTGTGATGCTCTGAGCCCCAAATAACAGTGTTATCAGGTAAGGTCTGTGATGCCGTGAGTTGACATGCTGCACCTGAAATTAAGATTTCAAGATTACAATAACTCTGTACCTACTTCCTTTGTCTTGTTAAATAGCAGAAGGTGAACTTGTTATCATTTCTTTTATGAAGAACAATATTGAGACATTTTCATTTATCATCGTTGATTTAATAAACTCATATTTTACAACTTGTATATTAATTAAATGCTAAATTTAAACTGTAGGGAACACTAGTAGTTACAAAACTATTAAAACACATTCAGCAAACACTTTAAAAATATTACTTACTGGCATAATATAAACAAAAAGATAAAATGTATTTAACAAACCATACAGCACTATAATTTTATAAGTTAGGTGGTAAAATAGTTACTTTACCTATTACACATCCACTGCCAATCTTGACACCAACTCCCACATAGGAGCGGCACTCAAATACATTGCTTTCTCCTATATGACCACATGATGACTCCAACTTGCATCCAACTTCAAACACATTGTGTGCCCCAATAAACAATGGTTTGGGAGGATTCTCTTGATTATCATTTTTTCTGTACAGAAGGTGTTAAATATTTAGTACATCTTTGTTTCATATAAAAATATATTATAATAAATTGCTTTTGCTATAAAATATATTCAAATATATTTTTTAACTCTTTTAACAGATTCGAACTGTAGCTAACATTTTAATATTATAATGTATTGTAATTATATGTATGTATTAGCATTTTCATTACTTGTGTATTATAGTAGAATATTCTTCTATAATGCAATATTCCGCGATGTTAATCGGACCTCCTTCTGCAATAATAGTGACTCTTGGATGGATAACTGTTCCTCCACCTATAGTGATGTCACCTTCCAAGGTGCAGTCCTCACAAACGGTTGCTCCAGGCGAAATTTTTACGCTGCAATAATAAAAAAGTATCAGTTGCACGATTACAAATTCGCGTTTTGTATTTTACTCGAATACAAGTGGAACCTGAAAGAAGTAACATTACGTTACAAAAACCAAGACATTGAATTTACTCACTTGTGTGACATTTTAAATTTAGTTCTATTCAAAAATTAAGTAACCAACTCCTAGTTTTATTGGTAATAATAATCTTTGCTCCTAGTTAAATATTTATCGCTTAAACATAAGGAATTTTAAGAGGTATTTAATATATATATTTTACAATCAGACTGCAGAAAATATTTTCAATACATTTTCTTCTTCTTCTTCTTTTAATAATAGCTCCTTAATGAGTCGCCACTCCAGTGTCAGAGTGTAATAAAGACGAAAACTTTGCTTTAGGAGGTTCTGTGTGGAAACAAGGGTACTGTCCGAGATTCGATCCGAGAAACGTTTTAAAAATCATTTCAATGATTATGCAGAATGACCATGGAATTATTAATTGTACTAGCTGACCCTTACTCACTTAGAATAAAAACAGTTAATGATGAAATTCAACTAAAAAAAACAACGCGGAATCCATAACCAGGGAACCTGTAACGCGGGACCGGTGAAAGTCTCGTTAAAATCGGTCCAGCCGTTCCAGAGATTAGCCGGAACAAACAGACACAAATTTTTTAAATTGCATTTTCGTTTTCAGTATCGTTTAAAATATCATAAGCATTTAGAAAAACGTTGCTAATTGAAAGTTACAAGCAGACACTTCAATTTTATTTATTTGTATACATGTATAGATTTGGAACACCGCGCCGCGGTCCCGATCTTGGCCTGTATATGGCTCGTTTCCACTGACGCGGAGCCCCGCTCCGGAGTGGAGCATAGCGGTACCCAAGCGGAGCGGAGGTTTCGAGCATAGTGATTGGTCAATTCGGGTACCGCAAGCTCCTCTACGCCTATAACGTCTAACGGTTGTCATGGTAAAAACATTGTTTGCAACTGGAAAACATAAATTATGAAATGCTATAAATACCGTATTTATATCAGCTATAAACTATTTGGATGAATATTTTTGTTAATCCAAATAGTTTTATTGATCCAAATAGTTTAAGCTGATATAAATACGGTATATATAGCATTTCATAATTTTTATTTTCCATAATTTGTTGTTACCATGACACCCGTGTCATAAAGACTGGCAACGACGTGAAAGATAGAGTCCGTTCAAACCCCGCGTGACCAATAGGTATATTTTCTTCTATATTCTAATGAGGGGTTTTCGAAGTGTCACTTTTAGGTACAGAGACTACCGTAAGATGGCGCTTGCATAATGTAATATGTCAAAAAAATCTTTGATCTTTGTTGGGTGGTTAATAGGGTTGCCTGAATAAAGCTATTATCCATTTTCTGGTAGAGAAATTATTCATAAAGTGGTTAAGTCGCTGTAGGTATGCTGTTTCATACACAAAAATAATCCTTTCAAATTCCTTTCTTAGTGATCTCCTACACTTCCGAGGAAACCTACATACATTATAGCTAGCTGGCTTCAATATCTTTGATTTTTCAAACAAATAATTAATTACACTTTTCTCCCGTTTCCGTAGGGATTTCGGGAAGTTCTTGTTTAGTACTCCCCTATACTTACATTCTATGAAAGATACATGCCAAATTTCAGCCTGCTGCCGAGTATTTTCGACTCTTAAGTGGTTGGTATATATAGGTATATTGAGAATATGTAGCCTGAACTGCAGTTGGATTAAACATTGGCTCTGACTGCTGCTGGAGCTGGTTAGCTTGCTGACAAGCTTCATTCCATGGGAATATAGAAGGAACAGCTTTTCTTTTAAGTATTTTTAGGCGATGAGCTGCAAACAAAAGTTTGGTTTTTAGGTATAAACTCCTAAGATAGGTACCTACTGTATTAATAATACAGTAGGTACCTATCTTAGGAGTTTATACCTATACCATGGAAACATAATATGTTTCCATTAAGTTATGATACCCAAGATAGGTAACAAACATAAAGATATGTACATATATTTAGGTTAAGAAATTAAAAAAATGTTACTAATTTAAGTCTAATGTCAATAAACTTTATTATTATTTCTTATTGCAAGCTAAGATAAATATGTATTTTCCATCTTGGGCCTCTTGCCAAATGTGATGACGGAGAGATGAAATCTGCAGGCTGGCGTAATCTTAATCCATCTTGATCTCCGAGTTTCATCTTGGGGAAAGCGGTGGTTACCTATATTTTTACAAAATTGTACTACGCATGGACTAGCCATGTTTAGTTTAGTTCTCAGGGCACAATTAATAATAAACTATTGCAAGTGAAAGAAAGAAAGTTGTAAGATAAACAAACAAAAAACAAAGCGGAAATTGACATTTTACACAGGATTTGACATATTACTTAGGTTTAATGCCATCTATCAGCATTTTTCTTAAACTAGTAGAACTGTCAAAATAAAAACCGCTCATTATCTGCTTATTTTTTTCAACATTTTCTTTTTTTTAAATAATTTAATTTTTGTTTATTAATCACAAAGTAAACTAAAATAAATAAAACAGGAATTAAAATAATATTAGACTATCTACTAACTAAAAATTAAAACAATCAATTATAATTTAAAAAAAAACTAATAACAGTACTTTATTATAACTTCAAAAACTACAAATAGAAAATAACCCTAAGATCGTCCCCTTCAGGCAGAAGAAGAAGAAAGAAGAAGGCTCAAAGAGTTTCCTCGCTTTATGGCGATGCTTATACCCTGACATAGATGAAGAATACATAGATTTGCTACAATACGTCAATAAAGTGTGTGAACGAGATCACAACATACAAAAACTTTAAGGAAGGAAAAGGAAGGCGACAATATAGCCTGTCTTTGTCAGAGTTCCTGTTTTTGTTTGTTGGGCACAACTGATAAGTGCCCAACAAATCAGTTGACAGTTCGGTCACAGCTCGTATCTTCCAGGATTTTTAGTGAATAATAGTGATCTAAGTGGTGAAAATAAAAAGAAATTTAAGTTATACATAATACTAACCCTGCTTTACATGGATATATGTTTAATAATCGGCTGTAAAAGCCGTACTGAGCAAAAAACACGAAATATTTCCTTTCGTGCGTAAGTACAATTTTTAGTAACAAATACACCTTGCTTTGATAAAATATCGACAGGTTGTGTTCCGTAGCACACTAATAAGCTATTAATAGGTTATTGTGAATAGAAATAATGAATTAAAATGTTATTTAAAATTACAATAATAAATGTATTATCCAACCAATGTATGTGACAAGGTTAAATTGTCATCCTCGAAACAAATGTCAGGCAGTCCGCCATTTTAAACTACTTTTTGACTTAGTAATGTTAAAGATTTTATGGGGATACCAGCTAAGGTACTCATAATTTACCCTAAAAGTGGGGTCTTTTTTAACCTAATTTCTAAAATAGAGGAGGTTTCTCGATTCGACCGTATATATATTATATTTTTAATTTTATTATTAAATCTTAAGCTGTGCAATAGTGAAACTGTTGTTACAGATTTCCAAAGGACTCTTCAACCCGCCAATTATGGATTCGTGCCACAGGCCGACAAAACTAGCAACCAACCAAATATACTCGAGTATGCTCTAGACAGTTTGAACAAAGTTGTTTTAGAAAAACAGCAAATATGACATATTTAAACCCGTTATCTATTCCTACGCGTCATGTCATCGAGCAGGTTAGTTACTTTTATGGTATTTATTTACGTACTATGAAAGTGATTATTATAATGTTATATAAACATATTATATTCAGAGTCTTGTGTAGAGCCTACTGAAATTTACTTACATAATTTCACTAAAAGTACTATTTTATAACTGTAAAATAACGATGGAAATGGAAATCTTGACTACATTTAACGAACGCCTCTACTACTCCTATTTATACATACTACATATATAATTAATACTACATATATTATTGCTTTGTTTTAGGAAAGCCGAAGAAATATTTATTGGAAGACGTATAGTGAATATAAGTCGTAAAAGTCACTCCAAAAATTTCCATTCATTAACTCTTGAACTGCGGTGAATAGTCGAATGAGATTATATTTATAAATTGTAGTTGGTATAAGAAATAAATTAAAAATTTAAATGTCCCCGGAAATGCTGGTAAGGGATCCACATTCCACACTTTATACAGGAATGAAAAGGAAAATACCAAATGCTTAAACGAGGAGGAAGAAATTCGTGCATCTACTTCCAATAGCAAACGGTATGAATACAGTTACGGAAATAATCATTTTGAATAACGACCCATAAATGTTGTAATATACCAATAATTTAAAAAAAAATGCAAATAATAAAATCATTTAAATAATGACTATATGCACAGATTACCTTTAAACACCTTATTTTTTATTTTATATACTTTTTTACATAATATATATACTTTATTAGTGATTTTACATTAATTTACATATTTTTATATTTGTTAAAATACACGACCGGTTTCGATGAAGTCATCGTCGGTGTAGGTATATATTATAATAAAGTGAAAAAAGGTGCAAGTACATAGTTTGTGTTTTATTACTACATAAAAAGAATGTCCGCCAAGAAATTATAGTACATTCGATAACATAAATAGAGTACCGACATACATAAATTATTATTACGTCCGCGTCTGTGATGAAAATAATTATGATTTATGATGTAAAGATGTTTTTTTAAAACCTTGGGTTTTGTTGTATGATATGTTTTGGGCATATAAAGTAGCAGCCAATGCTACTTTTTATGCGCAAATGGGAACCGTTGGTACATTTACACGTCATAAACGTAACATATTATTTCCTGCTTTATCCGTTCCAAATTTCATAATTTAATGGAAACAAATATATAGATGAACAAACTTTCTCTCTTTAATAAATTTGTATTTTACTGTTCTGTACTAATCTTTGTTAGTCCCTCTGAATAAGGAGCTTCCTTATTCAGAGGTTAGTCCCGAGTAGTAAGATTCCTGAATAAATTGGGTATATTTAAATGGGGTTGGCAACACAGATATTGTATATACTTTTCGTTTGTCCTTGTCGGCTGTGGCAATGTGTCAAATCTATAGGATTCTTTATCTAAGGGCTCCCAAGTAAAAGGCATGAAGTAGGTACCTAATCAAGAAACCAGGGGGGGTCCACATCGAACAAACGTTATGGGCCCTGCGGCCTGATTACCTAACTTCAGTCGC
Organism: Celastrina argiolus; assembly: GCA_905187575.2. Classification (NCBI taxonomy): domain Eukaryota; kingdom Metazoa; phylum Arthropoda; class Insecta; order Lepidoptera; family Lycaenidae; genus Celastrina; species Celastrina argiolus. The sequence continues at coordinate 8,077,420 of LR994581.1, read as the reverse complement.
TTTCCCGTCTCTCGAGATCAGCTGTCATTGCGACGTTTAAACTTTTTAAAACACGATTTAAAAAGTTAAAACGTCAAAATTATGCCATATTCATTTTTTAAATCGTGTTTTAAAAAGATGTAACGTCACAATGGCAGTTGATCTCGAGAGACGGGAAAGCGACCGGATTTACGTAATCAGGGCCCTTACATAGATTTGCTACAATACGTCAATAAAGTGTGTGAACGAGATCACAACATACAAAAACTTTAAGGAAGGAAAAGGAAGGCGACAATATAGCCTGTCTTTGTCAGAGTTCCTGTTTTTGTTTGTTGGGCACAACTGCTATGTGCCCAACAAATCAGTTGACAGTTCGGTCACAGCTCGTATCTTCCAGGATTTTTAGTGAATAATAGTGATCTAAGTGGTGAAAATAAAAAGAAATTTAAGTGATACATAATACTAACCCTGCTTTACATGGATATATGTTAAATAATCGGCTGTAAAAGCCGTACTGAGCAAAAAACACGAAATATTTCCTTTCATGCGTAAGTACAATTTTTAGTAACAAATACACCTTGCTTTGATAAAATATCGACAGGTTGTGTTCCGTAGCACACTAATAAGCTATTAATAGGTTATTGTGAATAGAAATAATGAATTAAAATGTTATTTAAAATTACAATAATAAATGTATTATCCAACCAATGTATGTGACAAGGTTAAATTGTCATCCTCGAAACAAATGTCAGGCAGTCCGCCATTTTAAACTACTTTTTGACTTAGTAATGTTAAAGATTTTATGGGGATACCAGCTAAGGTACTCATAATTTACCCTAAAAGTGGGGTCTTTTTTAACCTAATTTCAAAAATAGAGGAGGTTTCTCGATTCGACCGTATATATATTATATTTTTAATTTTATTATTAAATCTTAAGCTGTGCAATAGTGAAACTGTTGTTACAGATTTCCAAAGGACTCTTCAACCCGCCAATTATGGATTCGTGCCACAGGCCGACAAAACTAGCAACCAACCAAATATACTCGAGTATGCTCTAGACATTTTGAACAAAGTTGTTTTAGAAAAACAGCAAATATGACATATTTAAACCCGTTATCTATTCCTACGCGTCATGTCATCGAGCAGGTTAGTTACTTTTATGGTATTTATTTACGTACTATAAAAGTGATTATTATAATGTTATATAAACATATTATATTCAGAGTCTTGTGTAGAGCCTACTGAAATTTACTTACATAAGTTCACTAAAAGTACTATTTTTTTACTGTAAAATAACGATGGAAATGGAAATCTTGACTACATTTAACGAACGCCTCTACTACTCCTATTTTATATATTATTGCTTTGTTTTAGGAAAGCCGAAGAAATATTTATTGGAAGACGTATAGTGAATATAAGTCGTAAAAGTCACTCCAAAAATTTCCATTCATGAACTCTTGAACTGCGGTGAATAGTCGAATGAGATTATATTTATAAATTGTAGTTGGTATAAGAAATAAATTAAAAATTTAAATGTCCCCGGAAATGCTGGTAAGGGATCCACACTATATACAGGCATGAAAAGGAAAATACCAAATGCTTAAACGAGGAGGAAGAAATTCGTGCATCTACTTCCAATAGCAAACGGTATGAATACAGTTACGGAAATAATCATTTTGAATAACGACCCATAAATGTTGTAATATACCAATAATTAAAAAAAATGCAAATAATAAAATCATTTAAATAATGACTATATGCACAGATTACCTTTAAACACCTTATTTTTTATTTTATATACTTTTTTACATAATATATATACTTTATTAGTGATTTTACATTAATTTACATATTTTTATATTTGTTAAAATACACGACCGGTTTCGATGAAGTCATCGTCGGTGTAGGTATATATTATAATAAAGTGAAAAAAAGTGCAAGTACATAGTTTGTGTTTTATTAGTACATAAAAAGAATGTCCGCCAAGAAATTATAGTACATTCGATAACATAAATAGAGTACCGACATACATAAATTATTATTACGTCCGTGTCTGTGATGAAAATACATAATTATGATTTATGATTTATGATGTAAAGATGTTTTTTTAAAACCTTGGGTTTTGTTGTATGATATGTTTTGGGCATATAAAGTAGCAGCCAATGCTACTTTTTATGCGCAAATGGGAACCGTTGGTACATTTACACGTCATAAACGTAACATATTATTTCCTGCTTTATCCGTTCCAAATTTCATAATTTAATGGAAACAAATATATAGATGAACAAACTTTCTCTCTTTAATAAATTTGTATTTTACTGTTCTGTACTAATCTTTGTTAGTCCCGAGTAGTAAGATTCCTGAATAAATTGGGTATATTTAAATGGGGTTGGCAACACAGATATTGTATGTACTTTTCGTTTGTCCCTGTCGGCTGTGGCAATGTGTCAAAACTCAAATCTATAGGATTCTTTATCTAAGTACCCTGATGACCTACTCTTTGAGCCAGGTAGGTCCCGTCACTCCCGGCTCTGGGGTCTCGGGTGGCCTCTACTAATTTTTTTGAAATTTCACCAAATAGTTTATGCGCACCCGGACCCCATGGAGATCAATCATTAATAATAAGTTTGTATTAATAATGAATGACGTCTTTAAAAGAAATGGTAATAATTTGCGACCCATTTTGCACTCTGACGTTGGCAACTCCTATGGGGGGGGGGGGTAATTACAAAAGAAGAAGAAAAAGAAGAATTTATCTCTAAATTTCTTTAATTTCTTGCATAAGTACCTCAATCTTTGAAAAATGTTTAATGAAACATATTGCACTTTATGCTTATCACACAATAAAAGAACTATAAACATATTTAGAACAGATGTGCAATGTGTTTACGAAAACCTCGCAAACATTACGGTATGTATAAAAAAATACTTTTTATAATTATTATTATTATTCTTTGGTGTACATAATGCCTGTAAAATCCATAATCTTTTAAGCTCAGATAATTTCTGTTTATAGTACCGGTAGCTGGCAGGTAAGATATTATCTTTAATAATACACGTAATGGCATCCCATTAAAACAAAACTTGTAAAAAGTGCCAAGTCTCGCTATTTAGATCTCCTACCGTAAAAAGTTGTGAGATACAAGCATAGATTAGAGTAATTATTGGATACAAGTTACGCCAAGTACGGCTAGTCGGTCGGTCTAACAACATCTTATAGTGATCGTATCAATACTTAAATACACATATATATATATATATATATATATGAAGATTCCAAATTTGAAGATTCTATGTCTGTTAGAAGTGAATTTTGAGAATTGAAAAGTTGTAATTCTTAAACTCCTATTTTAAATTGAATGAAATTTGGAATACAAGGTGTTTATACAATGCCTACTTGGTAACTAAAAATGCAGGCTTCTAGTTTTATCCACAAAAAACTTATTGGAGGTTGAAAATGGCTTGAACTGAAACTTCGAGAAAAGGATGGTATGGCTGTGCTCAACTTTGCAGGGCCATGGCTGTTAAAATTATACCTACTTAACGGAATTACCAGTATTATGTTATATGAAATTTAAGGACTATGATTCCATTAAAAATATAATATAATTTTTATAATATTAATCAATAAGTAACTCTCTGTCAAAAGTTCACAACTCACAGTAGGACAATGTATTATTATGACTATTTTTCACGCCCACAGGACTAAATTGATTTTAGGAATTACACATTAGGGTGGAATAGACTAACATCAAATGATGGGTCGGGGGGTCCAAAGAAACTTATAAGTGTCTAATGGAAAAAATCAAGTGTATAACAAAATGCGCATCATGCACATAATTTTATAAAATGTTTAATCATTTACAGGTTACATATCAAACATGTTGGATGTGTTTTGTTTGCCACGAGAGACTACGACAGTGTTACCTTTTGAAGAAGTTGGCGATAAAGACTCGCGGTCTTATTGATAATATTTGTGAGAATGAGGTACTTTGTTTGAATGCACACTTTTAATATAGTACCTAATATAAGTAACTAAATATTATAGTACCTACTATAAGTAACATAATAATATAGTATATTTTATTCTGATTCATTCTGATCTTCAAGTAGACAAAAAAGCCATAGGTGTAACCATAGACTGTATAATTATGGTATGAATAGTAACTTTTATCATATTATGTAGGTAAAATTTAATTTATCTACGACTTACGAGTTGTATTACTATTTTTTAATGAATTATCAAAATCAAAAATATTACATGCCATATGAAGTTGGACAATAGCACTCGTTTTGTAAACAATCATCAAAATTTAATACATATTATATTTATTTTTATAATAATTTTAGTGTTGCTACAAATACATCATTTAGATATATAATAACATACATATTTGGACAGCTTTATAGTAAACTAGCTTTTTCCCACCCACCGTTTGGAGTTACTAAGGCAAAAATAGCTTTACTAAGTAACATGACAGGTGTGGTATAGGTTTAAGTAATAATATAGTTAAAGTACTATCAATCTCTTTCTCTCAAAAATCTAACACTGAAAGCTTTTTTTGAATCAGAGCAATATTTATTGATATTAGTGCATTAAAATAAATAAACTAACAAGCTCTTTTGGGAAAAACTCTAAAAAACTCTTTTATGAGAAAAGATTTGAATGTTTGTTTGTCTCAAAAATTTACTATTTTGTCCACAAGCCTCTCGCTAACATCATCGTGACGTTACATTACATCACGTATACAGATATACCCACCTACCGTCTAACCCAGATGAAGAAGTGGAAGCTATGTATGAGAACATTAGCGCTCTACTAATGTCCTCATACATAACACACTTTAATGTTGTAATGAGAGACTTAACGCGAAGTTGGACAAAGGTCTGTGCTCTACCTTTAATATGAGTTGAGACTTGGGAATTTCAATCTCGAGCAGAGTAATGACAGAGGTCAAATGCCGGCTGATTTTATAGAAAAGGAAGGACTTAATACCTAATATGGGCTAAAATGTACATTACGGTCGGTCGAGTTGGCGGCTGCAATTTTGGATGGATCATCACCATGGATCATCTTTCTTGTCAGACAATCAGGTGATCAGCCTGCATTGTTGCCTGCATCCTAACCAAGCATGAAAACAACATTTTTTGTTGTTCCAACGGGGAAATCGAACCAACGACCTCCGCAGAGGTCGAGAGCGAAGCTCTGAATCACTAAATATTACCATACTCAATCTAAATACCATACTTTACCATACTCAAAAGCAGCGAAATCACAGAATCCAATATTAAAAAATCTCTTGGAACTAAGAATTTCCTTCGAGCGAAAGGTCAACTTATCTGGTGGTTTAAGTTGTTAATATTTAGCAAATACTATTTTTTGCGTGTAAAACTATTATATATAATAATATTACGTTCAGGGGGTAGAAACTTACTTTTATAATATCTGGCTGAGCAGAAATAGGAAAATAATTTCAAAATGTTTTATCCATACATATTATTATTTCAACTAAGTAAAAAAGTGAAAGTAACTTTGTATGTCTATCCGTTACCTTATGACAATATTGATATGGAGATAAGTTTATAAATAGGAGTCAGCCAGAAGTCATGACTTTGACAAGGCCAAATTTAGTCAGAAAGTGTTCCCACCTCACCCAAAAAATTGTATTTAATTTTATTATTCCTATTAACAAAATATAAAAACAAAATTTAAACAACTCAGTTTTCGTTGGGGTTTTTGTACTACACAGTCATTTACACCGGCAAAATAATAATTTTTTGGCTCATGATAGAACAGACAAATGCAATGTTTCACTTATCTACTCAAAAGTGAAAAAGGGTTATAGTTTTGCAAGGGCGAAAGGGAATCCGCTTCTATGGCTTATGAACCGGCAAATCCTTATTTACGCCTCGAACATTTTATATTATAGTGTGTATGCTCTGACTAAGCCAGATCCTGGGTACGGTACCTAAACCACACTACAGCCGTAGAGTGATGTCAGTTATCTGGTGGATTAAGTTGTTAACATTTGGTAGATACTATTAGAGAGTAAATAATTTTTTGCCACGAATTCTATTGCACGCGGGCGAAGCCTCGGGCAAAAGCTAGTATTAAATATAGCTGATTGTATTAAATGCAGCGTATAAAATAAGATGTTTACCGTAGGATCAGAATGAATTGAAACAAACTATGTATTATGAAAAAACTTTGGCCTTTCAAGAAGTTTCTAAGTTAAATATTTTGTTAAATAAAAATAGGAGAAGGATTTAAACGTGCCTTTTTTTAGGTTGATATAAAGTTTGGTGTGTTTGAATCATTGTTAAACTTAACAACTTCCAACACAAATATTTGCACATTGCCACCTACTCATTGCAACATAAAAACGGAGCCAGACGAAAGAACCGAGTTTAATTTGAACGAAGGTAGGTCATACATTATCTAGCTAAATAATGAGAAAAGAACTTATTGCTATATTTTTTATGTGATGCTGTATTTCAAGACTCAGATAGCGGCTACCGACACTTTATTCGACTCATTTTAGACATTTTTTCATTCACTATAGACATTTTACACTATTTTCGTATTATATTTTTACCCGACTTCGGCGAAGCCAAAACGAAGGGTAATGATTTTGGCAGTCTATGTATGTAGTTATGTATGTATGTATGTTCCCTCGTAGCGGCTAAACTACTGGACCGATTTTAATAAATGAGGTATCAATCGATTGGTAATGATGCCGCGAGTAACATAGGCTATATTATTTTTTGAAAAATTTTGGATTTTGAAAATTAAACCTCAAAATCTATCCCAAAAATCCCAATAGCCAAAACCTTGACCATTTTTGTACATATGCATTTCTGGATTTCAAATTGAATTATTTTCTTGTTTCAGCCTTTTTAGACTCCTTTTTTGCGAAGTCGGGTGATAGTTTTTTTTTTAACTTTTTTACTAAACGGCAAACGCACAAAAATATAGGTAGAAGTTTTTAAGATGACATTAATAAGCGTAAATAAAAAACAATAGTTAATACCGTGTCCGTTATCCCAGCCGGATATTGTGGATCTTGCTAACTTTTTACCTACGCTCAATCAGAGCATTGTCTTCTCTAATTGAGCGTTATTAACCGACTTCCAAAAAAAGGAGGAGGTTCTCAATTCGTCTGTATGTTTTTTTTTTATTATTTTTTTTATTTTTTTTTTATGTTTGTTACCTCAGAACTTTCGCCTGGGTGAACCGATTTGGATGATTTTTTTTTATTTGAAAGGTGGTGCTTCCTGTTTGGTACTATTGTCACCAAAGTGGTGACCTGATGATGGGATCCGTGAGGAATCGAGGAAACTCCTCAAAATTTATATGGAAACATATATCGATTTTGATTTTTTCTGAAGTAGCCCAAGCATATGTTACCAAATAGTAAGATTTTGCATCATATCCTGGACTTAAGGTACTGAACAGAACTTCTGAGTCCTTACAGATACACGTTTGAAGATTGCAGCGTTGTTTAAAGAAATGCAAGCATACGCCACTACGTCAATTACAGTGTTATACCAGTGTTTACCAAAGTGGTGACCTGATGATGGGATCCATGAGGAATCGAGGGAACTCCTCAAAATTTATATGGAAACATATATCGATTTAGATTTTTTCTGAAGTAGCCCAAGCATATATTACCAAATAGTAAGATTTTGCACCATATCTTGGACCTAAAGTAGTGAACAGAACTTCTGAGTCCTTAGAGATACACGTTTGAAGATTTCAGCGTTGTTTAAAGAAATGCAAGCATACGCCACTACGTCAATTACAGTCGAACTTAGTCTTATAGTTATCAAAGTGCATGCCTGATGATGGTGTCTGAGGAATCGAGGGAACTCCTCGAAATTTATAGGAACACTCATAGTAATTTTGTATTTTTTTCGAGTAACATAAGCATATCCGACTAAAAACAAACATAATTTTGAATCAACTATCAAGGTATACCACATAGATCAGAAACAGGCATACAGGACTGCTTAGTCTTTGAAGTTATAAGTTTGGAAATTACGACATCGCTTAAAGTACTGCAAGCATAATATGCCACTATATCAATTACAGTACTCAACACCACCTCTGTCTTCACCAGATAGTAGGTATCTATATATAGGTACTATCATAACAATATGACGAAATAGGTAAATATTAAAACGGTAAAAAATTGTTTTAGGCAAATAAAGAAATGTAAATCGACTAAAAATAATAAAAGAGTTAGGTATATAGAAATCATATTCAGTTTGGCTGGTATCGACTTTGATATTATTAAAATTTGTATATCATTTTATAGTCAACTTGATATATATAATTTTTGCGCTGCTCTGGCGGTAAGTACCTATCCTTTCTCAGTCTACCCATAACTAAAAATCTTAAAATAAAATAATTTTAAACAAAAAAAAACCGACTTCAAAAAGTAAACTAAAAAGCAAAAAATAAATTTACTTCGCACAAAGTAATACTTATTTTCACTTAAGTAAATAAATTTATTCTATAATTTTGAAGTCGGTGCCAAGTAAGTACTTCAACAACCTTACTACAATATCAAATTACTAAATATATGTAGGCAATCACAGAAAAAAAGAATCAGAAAAAATATACAACTATCAATGTAACTATTACTATATAATATATAGTAATATTATTATGTACCTACCAAAGTACTGGCTTACAAACTAATATTAAATGAAAACAAATTATGAAAGAACGCTAAACTTGGCACCGACTTCAAAATTATAGAATAAATTTATTTACTTAAGTGAAAATAAGTATTACTTTGTGCGAAGTAAATTTATTTTTAGCTTTTTAGTTTACTTTTTGAAGTCGGTTTTTTTTTTGTTTAAAATTATATTTTTTCATAAGATTTTGATTTTGTTAGCGGGTCCGACCACGGCTCTACCTTGACGATTTTGTACATTTGTGTATTAGTGCATTTCTGGATTTCAAATTGAATTATTTTCTTGTTTCAGCCTTTTTAGACCCCTTTTTGCAAAGTCAACCCGACTTTGCAAAAAGGCTGTAAAATAGTTTTTGAAACTTTTATTTTATATTTTTCTGTTTCCACATCAAATATAACTTTTAATTTTCATTAAATCAACGTTAAATTAACGCATACTAAGTAACTAAATAACTCCTAGATACTACTTGTACGACCGCATTTTAAGCGTTTATTTTGAATTTACAATAAAATATAATAATTAGTAAAATATTTAAATACATATTCGTGATATGTTTGCCAAGACCTATCTTTTAACACCAAACACGAGACAATTATCTTAATGACATTTTTTTGGAGATAGTTTTTGAGGTTTAATTTTCAAAATCCAAATTTTTTCGAAAAATTATATAGCCTATGTTACTCGCGGCATCATTACCAATCGATTGATACCTCATTTATTAAAATCGGACCAGTAATTTAGCCCCTACGAGGGAACATACATGCAATACATAGACTGCTAAAATCATTACCCTTTCCTTTTGGCTTCGCCGAAGTCGGGTAAAAAGTCCGCAGACTTAACCTTAAAATATGATAGGACTACTTAATAGGCAACTATTTGCCTTTTTAAGCCGATTGTTTCATTGCAAATACTATTGTTTGCAATGAAACAATCGGTTTAAAAAAATCGCTCGCGCATAAGATATGCCTACCAAAATTAAAGTTTTATTGTATTGCGTACATAATTTTGTACAATTTATTACATACTTTGTTTAATGATTCATATGTAATTATAAGTCAAGTAGTTATAAGATTGAAGTACCTACTTATTGTTTATTTTTGAGTATTTGATAATAGATGCGCCGGTGTACGGCCACACCCCGTGGGACACCGAGCTCGCTCTTTATTTTGTAATTTGGAAAATAAATAAATAAATAGCAATTTCATACTCGACTGACCTATGTCCTACTTTTTTGCTTAGAAATCGATCGAGATGAAGCTGTAGAAACAACAATAAACTATGAAGATGACGAACAACCTTCAAGCTCGTCATACTCCGACCCAAATGATGATTTACTAGTTGCTAATTCTGATCTCAGTCAGAATTTATTGAAAATGGACAGAAATAATACTCGTCACGAGGCAAAGGAGCTGAAATTGATTATAGAAAAGCTCAGTCCAAGTATTATTGAGAAATATGTTCAAACAAATCACATAGAACATTTTGAGGGGGAAGGAAACGCAACTTACACAATTGAACTAATTAAACAAGAGTTGGAAGAGGAGCTAGTTGATAAAGGTATGTCCTACTTATGACCTATATACCCGCCGTGCGCCTATTTATATGATGCTGTAGGCAGCATCATATAAATAGGCGCACGGCGGCAATATTAGGACGTTTATCCTCTTCAATCTTAGAGGTATCAAATTGAAATTCTTATCGAATACTCGATTACTCAGGTCTATAAGCTGTAAGTAAAATAATAAAGTAGTGTAGCTTTGCAACGGCGAAAGAATTGTTCATATTGGTTCAGAGCCTATTCCATTCAAACAAACAATCAAATGTTTCCTCTTTATAATATTAGTATAGATAATTTAGGGTGTGTAATTTAGGGGTGACAACCCGGAACCCGCAACCCCCAACGCGGAACTTTCAACGTGGAACCCGCAACGCGGAACCCGCAAACTCGTAACGCTTAACCAGCAATGCGGAGCCCGCAAACCTAGAACCCACAACGCGGAAACTTTATATATTACTTTATATATAAAACTTTAAAACGACTTAAAATTAATTATTTTAATTGTGTGTGAACCCTAATGTGTGGTTGTAAATTTCTTTTTTGTCAAAACTTCTTCAAACACACATCACAGCTATACAGCTGTGTGGTTTGTCTCCACTGAACCATAATATGTTTATGTAAATTACCTTTTTGTGAAAACTTCTTCCAATACACATCACAGCTGTATGGTTTGTCTCCCATATGAGCCATAATATAATGTGTTCGAAAAAAGAATGAAAATCTCACATTTACCTAATTTGATTTGATTTGAATTTGGAATTGTCTTCTGTAAAATTAAAACTTTTTAATGATACCAAAATCAGCCAGATACAATTGGTATAGCCCAAGAGATTTTATGAGAAGTTCATACATATAATGGAGCTAGTATCCTATATCTCCATGATTTTCGGTGATTTATTGTGGTATTGATTTTATATTGTTTGGTGAATACATTTTGGTGACAAATATACATACCCTATTAATTAGAAAACACAAAAGTAGTTAAACTGGTGATAGCTTATTTGTACCCATTTTGAATTAAGCGTGTTACTAGATTTAAATTCTTAAATCATATGTATAATTGCATAAAAACTTTGAAGTAAAGTAGAATTAGAGTAGTTGTGATAAAATAAAATATACAATTCAATATTTTTATAACATTCACAATATCTGTATTTAGGTATCGGACGAGGCTATGAAATGGACATCTCAGATAGCTGCGAAGGGCGAGATCAAACAAGTGATGCACTATCAGACCGTGACAAGAAACCGTACAGCTGTGATGTGTGTTTGAAGAAGTTTTCACTGAAACATCATTTACATTCTCACATTAGGGTTCATACGGGAGACAAACCATATAGCTGTGATGTGTGTTTGAAGAAGTTTTCACAAAAAGGTACCTTACGTACACACATAAGGGTTCATACGGGAGACAAACCACACAGCTGTGATGTGTGTTTGAAGAAGTTTTCACTAAAAGAAGTTTTACGAAGACACATTATGGTTCATACTGGAGACAAACCATACAGCTGTGATGTGTGTTTGAAGAAGTTTTCACTAAAAGGACATTTACGAAGACACATTAATGTGGTTCATACGGGAGACAAACCATACAGCTGTGATGTGTGTTTGAAGAAGTTTTCACAAAAAGGAAATTTACAATCACACATTGTGATCCATACAGGATACCAACCATACAGCTGTGATGTGTGTTTGAAGAAGTTTTCACTGAAACATCATTTACATTCTCACATTAGGGTTCATACGGGAGACAAACCATACAGCTGCGATGTGTGTTTGAAGAAGTTTTCACAAAAAAGCAAATTACATTCACACAATATTACGGTTCATATGGGGCACAAACCATACAGCTGTGATGTGTGTTTGAAGAAGTTTTCACAAAAAAGCAAATTACATTCACACAATATTACGGTTCATATGGGGCACAAACCATACAGCTGTGATGTGTGTTTGAAGAAGTATTCACAAATAGGAAATTTACGAAGACACATTAATGTGGTTCATACTGGAGACAAACCATACAGCTGCGATGTGTGTTTGAAGAAGTTTTCAGAAAAAGGAGTTTTACGAAAACACAGTAGTGTTCATACTGGAGACAAACCATACAGCTGTGATGTTTGTTTGAAGAAGTTTTCACAAAAAAGCAATTTACATTCACACAATATTACGGTTCATAAGGGGCACAAACCATACAGCTGTGATGTGTGTTTGAAGAAGTTTTCACTAAAAGGACATTTACGAAGACACAGTAGTGTTCATACTGGAGACAAACCATACAGCTGTGATGTGTGTTTGAAGAAGTTTTCACGAAAAGAAACTTTACGAATACACAGTAGTGTTCATATGGTTTATATGGAAGACAAACCATACAGCTGTGATGTGTTTGAAGAAGTTTTCACCAAAAAAACATTTACGAAGACACAGTAATGTTCATACTGGAGACAAACCATACAGCTGTGATGTGTGTTTGAAGAAGTTTTCACTAAAACAAAAGTTACGAATACACATTAATGTGGTTCATACTGGAGTGGTGACAAACCATATAGCTGTGATGTGTGTTTGAAGAAGTTTTCACGAAAAGGAGATTTACGAAAACACAGTAGTGTTCATACTGGAGACAAACCATACAGTTGTGATGTGTGTTTGAAGAAGTTTTTACAAAAAAGCAATTTACATTCACACATTACGGTTCTTATGGGGCACAAACCATACAGCTGTGATGTGTGTTAAAAGAAGTTTTTACGAAAAGGAGATTTAAAATCACATATTAGAGTACATAGAAAATTAAAATAAATTATAAAACATTAATCATTGTAAGAAATTTTAAAGTTTTGTCCCAGGCATTTTTACTTGAGCAATCTAGATGTAGCGAAATGTAGATAAACATGACCAAATGCTGTCATATTCTACAGGTGAACATAAATCAATATGGTGGTATAAAAATGTAATAATTCACTTGATTGAATTGTGTTTAGTTAATTCTTACCAATTATTCGACTTTCGAGTAAAATTTGTGGAAAAATTGTTGCCACCGATACATCACCATGAGGAAATACCTTTGGCGATTTGTCCAATACATTTTCCTAAACAAATTACTAAAAAACCAAATAGTTGGCGGGCAAAAAGGAAACAGTGTCAATAATTTGCGAAACAAAAAAAAACGTCAGACACGATAGTTTACTGCCCTAATTGCCCTGGTCAACTTTGTTTAAATTGTTTTAAGCCATGCCTCCGGTACTGATCTGTGTTCAAAGACAACCCTTTATCTACCTATATATTGTGATCGAGTGATCTTATACAATCATAGAAAATATCAGTCTTTTTTTAATCTTTAATTTTTACAGAGGCTTTCAACACTTGGGTGTTGATGTCAGCCTCATAGATTCAGTCAATGTTCCCTACGCAAGGGACAGATCCATAAAACTATATATTTTGCTTGCCTCTGGGGACAATGGTTCCGAAAAGATACAGTTGATCTGCCCATTATATAGGCAACCCTAGTCTAAATCTTCGATCTTGACTCTGCAGTTCGAGCACACTTCAGCAATATATGTAAAAGATCCTCTGGCTTTTGACACACTTCACAATTAGGCATAAAATAAATAAATAAAGGCATTTTTATTTTTTTACAATTTGCTTATTTTTATAATGTTTATCTCAGTAGAGATCCACCACCTATTTAAAATGAAGTCGCCTCCTCGGCGTAGGACTCCCCATCCTCTTCCATATTACCCTTTCCCTTGCTACTCTCTTCCAGGTTGCACTGCATCTCTTCTTAAATATATCACTCCTTTCTATTAGAAGTGTTATAGCTTGCATGAGATCAGTTGTTAAGAATTTTTTTCTGAATCTCGCTTGTTCGCGGGGCTGGTTTCTGTCTAGAACTTTGGTTACTCTGTCCAACATTATTTTGAATTTTTTTTATAGATATTTGTAATTAGGCGGTAGTTGTTCATGTTATTTCGGTCTCCTTTCTTGTGAAGTAGTTTTGTAGTTGATTTAGACCACTGATTTTGAGTTTTTCTTGTTTTCATTATGTTATTGAACAATATTTGTAGCGGTGCTTGTAACTGTTCCGATAATGATTGCAGAAGTTCGTTTGTAATATTTTCTTCTCCTGGTTCTTTTTTCTGGGTTTTTATCACATATTTAATTTCAGTTCTTAATATATCTGGTACTGGTAAATCCGTGATTACTTCTTTATCTGTTATATTTTTACTTCTGAGGTCCGAAATCGATTGTTCATCTGAGTTGTATAGCTCTTTATAGAAGTTTGTGGTTTATTTTATTATATTATTTCTGTTAGATGTTAGGTTTCCCGTTTTCTTTTTCATATTTACAGGCCAATCCTTTTTGTTTGATAATATCTTGTAAGCTTTTTAGATGCTCCTTCCCTATGTATTTTTCGAATATTGCTTTTCTGACATCTTTCTAGTGTTGTGATATTTTCCTGTTTATAAGTTTACTTATTTGAGTTATCTTACTACTGATTTCTTTCGTTCTTTTGACTTTGTATAAAGTTTTCCTCTGCGACATAAGTTCTTCAATTTCGTTGTTTACTGTAGTTTTCCTCTCTTGTGTTATATTTGCGGGTACCTGCGTTATAATATGATTTATTTCTTTAAAAAATATTTTATATTGTATTTGCGTATCATTTGAAGCTGTAACTGCTTTGCAGAGTTTAGTTTCAAATTGTATTCCTGTTTTTTTTTTGTAACTTAGGTAAATTTCTTGTGTATTGGTTCTTATTGTTCCTGATATGCGATCTTGACTTTCTAGATTTTAGATTAATTCTGCATCTTATCATTCGATGGTCCGTATAAAAGTTAAGGTTATTAATTATCTCGAATTTATTTATGTGTATGTCTTTGTTACTCATTATGTAGTCGATTTAGTTTTTGGTGGTCCCATTTGGTGCCTTACAGGTCCACTTGTTTTGAGGCTTCCTTTGATACATACTATTAATAAACTTCAAGTTATTCGCAAGAGCAAATTCTACCAGTCTCTGACCATGCTTCCTTCTTTTTCCATGACTATATTTTCCGAATACTATCTCTTCATTGTGTTACTTTGTTCCTATTTGAGCGTTAAAATCGCCCATCACTATTATGTTTTCCGTTTGTGATTCTTCTACTGCTGCTTCTAATGCATTATAAAAATGTCTAAATCTTTGTTTGAGCATTTTTCCGTTGGTGCATACACCTTTAATATTGACCATACTGTTTTGGTGTCCAGTTTGATCACTAGTAACGCTATCCTGTATGAGTAACTTTAAATCTCAATTATATTATTTCTCAAGTATTTTTTAATTACAAAGCCCACTCCGTAGACTCAATTATGGCCTTTAGTGTGATAGATATAGTATATAATTTGCATGCTCTTCAATTGTTTCTTTTGGTCTTTGCGTTTCGCATAGTCCAATTATGTCCCAATTAAGAGAGCCTATTGCATATTCTCGAACTCATCTAATCTACTATTGTCGAGTAGTGTTCTCATATTCAATCTGGCTATATGGAAGTTTTTGTTGGAGGATGATAGTCTCTTTCCCCCACGGTGAACAGGCTTGGGGTGCATAATTCTAAATTTGGTTTATTTTTGAGTTTTTTATTTATGTTTAGGTTGTTTTTCCAGTTGATGGTGGTAGGTACTAGTTTTTTGGGGTTTCTGCTATTGAGATGTTGGACCCTTTTCTCTCGACATAGTTAAATATATTTGGACAGACTGTTTACTTCGTTGTTGCTTTAGGCAAGGTGTTAGTCTTTTGTGGCAGATTGTTTGAAGCAGTACTCTTCTTTT
This sequence comes from Celastrina argiolus, assembly GCA_905187575.2. Lineage (NCBI taxonomy): Eukaryota > Metazoa > Arthropoda > Insecta > Lepidoptera > Lycaenidae > Celastrina > Celastrina argiolus. Next base: position 8,061,384 of record LR994581.1, on the reverse strand, counting down.
GTGTTGGAGAGTTTGGTGAGAACAGTCCCTCTCTTTTCCTTTTTTTCTCTATTTTTGTCAGCCTGTTTCTTTACGATTATTTTATCGTATTTTAGAAACACTATTTACTTTTTGTCTTTCTTCTTCTATTTGTGGTTGTAGTTGTTTCCTTCTCTCGAGTAGTCTTTGTTTTTCTTTTAGTCTTTTTCTTCCTTTGAGTAGTCTTCATTTATGTATGTACCGGGGGGTAGGTTATTTTTGTTTTGTAATATCTGGTGTATTTTCCAAGTGGTAATGAACGAGATAATTATTGGGCGATTTTAGTTGGCTTTCCACTGCCCAATGCGATAGACATTATTTATTTCCTGGCTCTCTAGTGGTGTAGTAGTGACTCTCTAGAGAGCCAGGAAATAAATAGTAGTGGTATACCTAAATCAATTCTATATGGCTTAGTTTTTGTTCAAATTCGAAAACTTTGGTTTTTAGTAGTTTGTTTTCCTCCAAAACTATTTTCATTTTTTCGTCTATTGCCTCCATTATATTTTTCGTTACTGACGTTGTTATTAGGGCTGTTTGTTGCTGGAGCTTTTCATCTAATTTTATTAACAGCAATTTCATATTTATTTCCATTAATATACCTATAAAATAATCTTATAGATTCAGCCAATGTTTCCTACACAGGGAACAGATCCATAAAACTATATATTTAGCTTGCCTCTGGGCCAGGGCCGCGCCGCCCATGTGTGCGAAGTGTGCGGCGCACACAGGCGCCAAGACAATAGGGGCGCCGCGCCGCCTCTGCTACCTAAATTATTTTTGTTGTAATAGGCGCAACGCAACATAGGCCTTGTAAACAACAAAACATATATTACGCTCATTCAACAAGTCTCAATATTTATAATATGTATATTTATGAATATTTACGCCTATGGTTACATTTTACGCTTAGGGTTAAGTTTACATTACTTACGAGCTCAACATTAAAACGGTGGCAGTTCTTTTGAACCACACACAGATAAAATACTAGTTACTTTGAACCGCCCACACCGCGACTTGAATTAATATTATTAGGTCCTTCCATATGAAATTGGCGTTTTGTATGGGAGGAACATAAAGGCGATTTTTTCATATTAAAATATATTTTATTAATCAAAGTATGTACCATTGCTATCTATACACTTTTGCCATCTTATAGGTAGTTCATTGATCCCTTTACTAAAAAAAAACCATTCGGACGGGAATCAATGAAATCTTTGAAAGCGGTTTAGACTGCCTCATCGGGATTGAATTTTTTTCCTTACAAGAAGTTATCCAAATTTCGAAAAAACTGGTAATCTGTTGGAGCAAGGTCCGGAGAGTACGGTGGATGTCTTAGACATTCCGTAGCCGTCTGTTGGGCCGTGTGTGGTCTAGCGTTGTCTTGAAGCAGCAGTGGCGTAGAGCGATTGACAAGTCTCGGTTGTTTAACGGCGAGCTTTTCCATCATGGTTTGCAGTTGCTGACAATAGACATCAGCCGTAATCGTCTGACCACATTTAAGAAAGCTATAGTGTACGACACCGGCACTAGTCCACCAAACGCTTACAAGTAACTTTTTTTGAGTCAATTTTCGCTTGGTTGCCCCAAGCGAAAATTGACTCAAAAAAAGTTACTTTGCTGGTTCACCAGGATTCAGCCATTGCGATGAGCTTTTACGATTATCGTCCACTTTTCATCACATGTTCTGCAGCACTGGTGCCACGGTGGAACTCGTACTCGTAAATAATGCGATATTTTAAGTTTTCCATTTTGTGAAATGAGTGACGCAGAAAAAAAAGTAAAAGAGAAAAAAACAAATGAATTACGGTTTTCAAAACACAAATGCATGAGTAAATAGCTGTTTAAATTTGAATTTGGAATTCTTAACCAAAGAGGATATATTTAAGATCAAAGTGGCCAGTACGACAAAACGTCAATTTCATATATGTAAGGATATGTAGTATGATATGAGTGAATTTGTGAACGCAACCCGATGCAATGAGTGTGTGGCGACGTAACGCACGTTCAACCTTGAAACGATGAAACCACAGCGTCTTGAAAAAACACTTATTACGTTCGTACGACTAAAACAGAAACGCTTTGATAAAAGCGAATTCGTCACCGAAAGAAACCGCTCGAATAATTACGTAAATTATTCAAGACTGAAATGTAGCACTAATCGTCTTCAATCTTCAAACACACTTTAGTCCTGAAAAGGACTTTTACAATTCTAATAAGAATTTTTCACAGCAATGCAGCACGAATATTCACAGTCTCCATTCTTCAGTCTTCATGCTTCAGTCTTCATTCTTCAGTCTTCAGCCTTCAAAACTCACCTAGCAACGACGCGGCGTCGACCGGCAGCGACACAGCTCACCTCACGCAGCTTCCGCCGAAAAGTGAACGAGCCACGAGGCCCCGCGGGGAGCAGGACGGAGATATCAAAATACGTCATATAGCGCGACAGCGATATACGATACCGCGCAGCCAATTACAATTCACCTTTTCCATCTGTCAACCAATCATAATTCACCTTTGTAAATTCATCCATTTATGTAATAATAATTAAGCTGAAATTTTTGTATATAAAGAGCACATTTTTGTAAATAAATATTCACTGTTCTACACTGAGTTGAGTATTATTCTACTCCTCTACAACAACAAGACCAAAGAGAATATAATCACTACGTAACAAGACCTCCAAAAGTGCAACGCAAGCGGGGTGGGGTCACGGGGATTCCCCGTTTTCTACGAACGAGATATAGACCCGTCGGAATAGGTTTTTAGGTTTCAAAAGTTCTAAAGTTTTTTATTTTTGGCATATAGTTTCGGGATCATTTGCTGAACTTAAAATTTGATTTTGTGTCATTTTGGACCATTGCGTTAGTAGATATTTAGGTATTTCTTTTTTTGCTCGCTGTTGGTCGAAAAGAAAATTATAGTTGAAAATTTTAGCTTTGTGATGTTGTTGAGGTAGTAACTGATCTATAGATGTATTTTGTGTCAGATCTATCCACGGGTTTTCGAGTAATTAGCTAAAACCTAGAACATCGCCTAATTAGCCCAAAAAAATTTTACAATTTGTAAAATTGGTGTTACACGGTTTATATGATTGACATCTATTGCTGTACAAGTTTTGTGTCACATTCATCCACGGGATTTAAAGATAATGAGGTTTTTTTAATTAAACTGCTCGTAGAAGCTGCAAAAGAAAATTAAAGTTAGTAGAGTTTACGCCTTTCTGATTAATAAGTCGTTACCTACAGATCACATTTGAAAATCTGTGTCATTTTCATCCACGGGTTTTAAAGTTATTAATAAAACAAAGTAATTCGCGAGTAAGGGCGAGCACGGGTGCGGGCCGCGGGGTGACCAGAGCGGGGGGCACGTGTCAAGTGGTCCCGTATCACCCGCTTGCTTGACAAGCGCGCCGGCCTAATTTCGATAATTCGAACAAATTTTATTTAAGGAATAACAAATAAAATATAACAAATATTTTTTTATTTCTCACTAATATTGAATTAATAAAATAATATTATATTCATAATAGTATTTCTTTAAAATATAATATCTTAATTAAGTAATTATGAAAAAAAAGATAATAAGATCTAGTCGTGCTGAGTATCCTTACTATTTTTAATACCTACTATTTTTGTGATCCGGGATTTTCGGTACTGATAATGGAACCGGGATTTCCCGGGATTTTGGTAAGTACCTACATACAAAAGTTACAGTTAAAAAAGTCTTAGGCCTCAGCCTCGAATTTTGCGGGCAGCGGGGCGGGAGCGGCGGCGGCGCGGGTGCGGTAATAGTTACCCGCTCCCGCGCCGCTGTTTGCGAGAACCGGTCCATTTGATTTTACGTAAAAGATCCTGCCGCTCCCGCGCCGCCACCGCTCCCGCCCCGCTGCCCGCAAAATTCGAGGCTGAAGCCTTATGCAATAACGGAGATCAAAATAACAATAATAAATTATTATAATTTTTTTTGAATATACAATTATAATTAATAATAAAAGTTCCTAACTGCGAAACAGTTTGTTGGAAATACTACTTCATAATATTATTATACAAAACAAAATATTAAAGCTTGAACCTAAAATAACAAAAACAATATTTTCTTATACAAAACAAATAACTAAACTTATGATGCATTACAAAGATAATAATTGTAATATTATACAAATATAAAGAAATATATACCTAGTCCTACCATAATAATGATACAAAGAAAAATATATATTTTTTCTATTGCAAATAAAATTTATTTCTTTTACAGTGTGTTAGTTTTATTCATAAATAAAAAGGAATTAAAAATATGAAAAGTTTATTCAAAGTGGCCGCCGTTGGCTGCAATATAGTCCTTTAAACGTTGAGGCCAGATATCAATAGAAGCACGCACTCGAAAATTCCTCACTGCCAATCGTATGGATTGCTTCAGGGACTCCAAATTGTCATGGCGTTTAGAGCAAGACATACTCTCTAAAACTGACCATAAATCGTAATCCAGCGGATTAAGATCGGGACTAGACGATGGCCAATCTTCAGCTCTTATGAAGTCCGAAACGTTCGTTTCCAACCAAGACTGCGTAGAGCGAGCTTTATGAGCTGGTGCCGAGTCTTGTTGGAAGGACCATTCTTGGTTATTACCTTCTCAAGAATGGTACCTTGATACACTTGTGCCGACGTTTTGATACCTTTTTCACAAAAGTATGGCTCAGTCACTCCTTCATAACAAATACCCCCCCAAACCATCACTGGCGTCGGATAGTGCCCACGTTGCACTCTCTCAACCAATTGGGAAGCTTCCTTAGAGCTTTGAGCATAAATACGGTCATTTTGCTTGTTAAAATGTTGTTCAATTGTAAAAAAAATCTCATCAGTAAACAAAATTTTTCTGTGACCTCCCTTTGCGTACCGCCTCAGTAATTGTTTTGATTTTAGCACCCTATTCTTTTTTACATTATCAGTTAGAAAATGACCAGTACGTCTCTTATAGGCTGAAAGTCTTAATTCGTCTTTTAAAATACGCGACATGGTTCTAGGGGCTATCTTCATCTCCCGAGATAAAATCTTTTGTTTTCGAACCGGATTTCTTCGAATTCTTTCTCTTACTGCCTTAACTACCTTTTCCGTACGAACACCTCAGCGTGGACGGCCAGATCTTTTTCTGTCACAAACAGAGGAGGTCTCATTGTACCTATTAATAGCCCGGTACATAACCTTTTTGCTTATACCAAGGGTATGGATAGTTTTAAAAATTGCATTGGGCTCCATTCCTACTTTGTGTAACGCAATCACAGCGATTCTCTTCTTTATTTATTTATCTTTATTTAATATTAGTGCTCTTTATCACCCCACTTCATTTCAATATCGCAAAATAATAAACAATGTAATGGCGCCAACATGAGAAAGCACAATGAATAATCATGTAAAAATTACAGATTCCAAATTCAAATCGAATATTTTATTTATTTTTAATGAGCGGTTTTTATTTTGACAGTTCTACTAGTTTCAGAAAACTGCTGATAGATGGCATTAAACCTAAGTAATATGTCAAGTCCTGTGTAAAATGACAATTTCCGCTTTGTTTTTTGTTTGTTTACCTTTCAACTTTCTTTCTTTCACTTGCTATAGTTTATTATTTATTAATTGTGCCCTGAGAACTAAACTAAACATGGCTAGTCCATGCGCAGTACAATTTTGTAAAAATATAGGTAACCACCGCTTTCCCCAAGATGAAACTCGAAGATCAAGATGGATAGAGGCTATCAAACATATAAAAACAGGATTAACTATAAGCAAAAAAAACCTTCCTACTATGTTCAGCTCACTTTACGCCAGCAGATTTCATCTTTCCGTCATCACATTTGGCAAGAGCCCCAAGAGGTAAAATATTTATCTTAGCGTCGAGTCGAAAATACTCGGCAGGCTGAAATTTGGCATGTATATTTCTTAGAATCTAAGTATAGGGGAGTACTAAACAAGAACTTCCCAAAATCGCTACGGAAACGGGAGAAAAGTGTGATTAATTATTTGTTTTAAAAATCAAAGATATCGAAGCCAGCGAGCTATAATGTATGTAGGTTTCCTCGGAAGTGTAGGAGATCACTAAGAAAGGAATTTGATAGGATTATTTTTGTGTATGAAACAGCATCTGGCAACTATTAACCACTTAACAAAGACATTTTTGACATATTACATTATGCAAGCGCCATCTTACGGTAGTGTCTGTACCTAAAAGTGACACTTCGAAAACCCCTCATTGTAACAGTATTTATGGCCAGACTAGGTATATATATAAATCATATGCATTATTCTTCTTATTCTTTGAACTAATAAATTTACCTAACACTGTTAGGTACATTAATTGGTTTTCTAAAATATACCTCTTTAAAAGTACATTTTGAATACAATTGTAAATTAAACCATAATATTAAAGCGACTCGATAGTTAGTTTTTGATGGAGTAGCCAAAACGATGGTCGATATTGACGACAACAGTATTAGGGAGGCAGCAGTTGTCGTTGTGTTAATATGACTTGAAATGTTGGTGTGTGGATGCCTTCTTGATTTTGTATTATTGTTAAATCTATTTTTGCATCTAGTAAGTGTCACAATCTACGGATACTCCTGGTGGCCATTGCTGTTGCTCTTAGTATTGGTATAATTATAATCCAATCTTCGATTTCAAATCTAAATAGTTTTCTCTTTTTTCTCTAGGTCGTATTTAGCATGTTTTCCACTTTTTGGCGTCAATTGTGACATATTTTAAGTAATGTTTTATGTAGCACTGTTTTGTTTCTATGTATGTAGTATGTACGATAATATATCCGGTCCATTGCGATTAAATTTGTCTGCGCTCTGAGAACTTATTTGTGTAATTTTCCTTGACTTTTGAATGGTGCGTTTTGCTACGAGTCTAGTTAATGTATTAGAACTATATTGTTGAACGTACATATTATGTGTATTATATGTGTTCGATCAGTTCATCTTTGTTAAATTTTAACAAATTTGTGTAATAACTTGTTATAAATATTTATGTTGTTATAAATAAATATCCGGACTATACAGTTGGCAGTAGGCACCCATTAAGACTCTTATTTATGTTTTTATTGGAATATCATTACTTTTTCTACCGAAGTTATAATAAACTCTGTCATCGTTAAATTAGAACTCCAAGATAATGAAAATGAAAATATATTTTTTATTTTCAAATAAAACTTAACATTATGTTATTTTCGGAATGTCAACAAAAAAGCTACCTCCAGTTCAACCCTAACCCGTCGAGAAAAATCGACGTAAGAAACTCGTACGGACTCAAATATGACACTTGTACTTATGTGGCATAATCTCATTTTTAATTATTGTTCCAGGTGACTGGCTGCAGAGACCTGAGTTTTTGTACCTTTTTTATTTAAATGTTTTTTATAATGACATAATATTTTTATATTGACATGTTTTTGATAGATTCCATTTATTGTTTAGTTCTCTTCAATAATAATATGCTGCAGCATAAGCTATTTTCTTTGTAGTCTACTTTCCTAAGTTAGCTCCATCATCATACCATACACTCTCACTAGCTATCAATTATAATTAATAATTTTCAGTTTTCATAATTTTCGCTTAGTATCGGTCTATCAAACTACTATAATACCATATTTACTCGATCGTCAGATAACTTTTACCTGAGGAATAAATATCTGACTTTGACAGATTTTGTATGGAACAAACGTCAAAGTCACATGTTTATTCGGCAGATATAAGTTATCTGACGATTGAAAAATCGGCCCTAAATCATCTGTTATTTATGTTATATCATTTACCGTATTCCAGATGCAGCTGTCAGCTGTCAAAAACGCTCAGAATGATCACGTCATTTTGCATATTTTTACCCATCTTGTTTTTGACGTTTACTTAGATTTCACAGATTTCACTGATCTCGATGTTATTTTTAAGTTATGGATCGAGCAAATTTATTCTGGATTCTTTTTTAATGTAGTTATTATTGTTAATTTAAAATATAAATATAATTTATGAGATAAAAAGGAAATGTTAAATTTTGACATCTGTCAGTCGTTCCACTAGCCTACGAATGATCTGAGCGTTCAGAGTAAAAGAAGTGCTTAAAGGAACACAAGGTTAGTCAGCCACGAAATTATTCGCTTTTAAAAGTTTATAAAAAAAAGATCTACGTGAATTAAATTTGTGTATTCTTGCCAAATTTCAAATGCCTATAGATTATAATAATATTATAAATTTCAAGTTACAAGAGGGTCGAAAGTGCCATCAAATGGTTCATGTAATACGAGTACATACACACTACAAAGGACATCGGCCAGTACAGTTTACTTTTAACTTGGCTGAACACAATTTGTTCCTATATTGGCCTAGATAAATTCATTTGGAGAATTTCGCTGTCTTAGTTAAATTATTATAAACAAGTTTTTAATACAAAAAAAAAAACTCTTAAGCTTGTGGTATAATCCTTATCACCAACACTAATTAATGATGTAACAATATTATAAAGTATGATTTTTCTAGGCTAGGAAATTTATTTAGTAAAGATCTAATAACGTCGTTACAGTTTTTGTCAAAATCGAGTTCGCAACTTCTTTCAGTATTTTTTGTTTCTCCAATAATTACGAATATGACCTACCTACCCTTTTTAAAAAATCATCTTTTTCCAGGATTTGATTCTTATCAGCAACACTTTTTAATTAAGTAATAAAAGATATAATTTCGTTTTCAAAATCAGTTGGTACACTACGTCATCAACACTATAATATGTAATGTAATAACAGATGTATTGAAATATTTGTAAATGTTTTTTTCTTTTTCTTTCTTTCAGATTTAATATTATATTATTAATGCGTATATGTAAGTTGCAAAAATCATAAACTTATAGTTTAATTTTTTTATTATGGTTGCATTTTGGGCCATGGTGACCCTCTAATAAATATAAATAACTCATTCTATACATTTAATTTTGACGAATAACATATTATAACATTTCTGTCATTAACTCGTTTTCGGAAAACGTTGAAAAAAATCCCGGGATTTTCGTCTCCGGGAAATTCCAGTTCCATACCCTAATATTATCTGTCTGTAAATATTCAAAAGAATTACTTTTTAAAGTGGTACAAATACCACACAATATATTAATCTCCTAGCTGACCCTTGCCCACTTCGTTGAGCATAAAAAGAGTTTATGATGAAATTCAACTAAAAAAAGCAACGCGGAACCCGAAACCCGAAACGCGGGAACCCGGAACCCGCAACGCGGGAATCCGGAACCCGCAACGCTGGAACCCGGAACCCGCAACGCGGGAACGCGGGAACCCGGAACCCGCAGCATGGGAACCCGAAACCCGCAACGCGGGAACCCGGAACCTGCAACGCGGGAACCCGGAACCCGCAACGCGGAACCCGCAACGCGGAACCCGCAACGCGGAACCCGCAACGCGGAACCCGCAATGCGGGAACCCGGAACCCGCAACGCGGAACCCGCAGCATGGGAACCCGAAACCCGCAACGCAGGAACCCGGAACCCGCAACGCGGAACCCGCAGCATGGGAACCCGAAACCCGCAACGCGGAACCCGGAACGCGCAACACGGGAACCCGGAACCCGCAACGCGGAACCCGGAACGCGCAACACGGGAACCCGAAACCCGCAACGCGGAACCCGGAACGCGCAACACGGGAACCCGGAACCCGCAACGCGGAACCAGCAGAATGGGAACCCGAAACCCGCAACGTGGAACCTGCAACACGGGAACCCGGAACCCGCAACGCGGAACCCACAACGCGAAACCCTAACACAGAACCCGCAACATTCACGGAAACGCTGTCAAATGTAATAAATAGTATCCTATGTCCGTTTACTTGCTCTAAGCTACTTCCTCACCAATTTTCAGCCATATCGATATAGCCGTTCTTGAGTTATAAATAATTTAACTAACACGACTTACTTATATATGTCGCAGTCATCTGATTGAATCCGCTATTTAATTGAATGACTAGCGCTTTCATTGAATCCTGTTTTTACCAACAAGTTTTAGAATCCGAGACTAGGACAGCCATTTAATATTTTAGTTTTAAACTTCGAAATTTCCGAATGAGTACTAATAAAACGAACATTAAAGTAAATTAATCAACAAATATATCAACACATTGCTAGCTGCACGAGCTGTTTGACGCCATTTTATAACCGCCTAGTGATTCAATTAAATAACTAGATTCAATAAGATGACTGCGACATATACATATAGATGTATAGATTACTCCTACTAACATAAGCTAACGCCCGGTGAATGCTCCCGTCACTGTCGGTCCAGCTGATTCGGTGATCATTAGTTAGATGACGATGATGATGATGAAAAGTAGCCTAAATTAATCCTTAGCCTAAATTATCCTCCAGCCGTTCCAGAGATTAGCCGGAGCAAAGAGACACGCTGACAGACAGACAGACTTTTTTTTAAAATTGCATTTTCGTTTTCAGTAGATATCGTTGCCAATGCCAAAAAAAAGAAGAAAATATCGTTTAAAATGTCATATGCATTTAGAAAAACGTTGCTAATTGAAAGTTACAAACTGACACTTCAATTTTATTTATATAATAATAATAATAATTCTTTATTTTCAGACAACTTAGGCCCAGATGTTAGTTACAGTAATCTTAATAAACTAGTGTTAGTAATACATTCTTTTACATTTACAAAACATTTACATTACATATAATATACCGTGCGACACGGCGCCACAGCGGTTCACATAGGGACAGTCCAGTCTACTAGCGAACATGTCCAGTAAGCTATTGGTGCTGCCTCTCACCCTGCGCACCAGGGATGCGCATCTTTTTCTCATGGTCGCGTAAAAGCAGTCTACACGCGCCTCCGCAAACATACCTGACGCGCTGCAGCGCCGAGGCAGCCCCAGCAGCAACCTGAACGCGTTGTTAAATTGGACACGGAGAGCGCTGTACGATTTCTGGGTATAATTAGCCCATAAATTGCACGTATAGAGGGACGTGCAGAACGCTCTGAATAATGTAACCTTGACATTGCGTGAGCTACGCGCGAAGGTTCGCGCGTTAAACGCGTAGGTACGCGCGAGCATGTTCGCTCGTACCGACAGCGCTCTCCGCTCCCTCTCTATGTCACAATCATCCCTGAGATCAGGTGTCAAGCAATGTCCCAAGTATTTAAACTTATAAACTCGTTCAAGTGAGACGTTATTAATAGAGACTACTGGGACATTAGTGGGACACTTGCTTCCGACCCCAAAGACCATTATCTGACTCTTCTTCACATTATAAGTTAAGCCATGCAGATTTGCATATGACTCACATATAGACATAAGTTTTCTTACGCCACACACAGATGCACTCAGTAGCACCATGTCGTCTGCATAACTGATGTTGTTCAGACACACTCCATCAATATGACATCCGACCCTGGTGCCACTGAGCTCACGTATCAGATCATTGACATAAATGTTGAACAGGGTTGGTGAGGTTAGCCCCCCCTGTCTCACCCCGCACTCCAGACCATACGCTCGGGATAACGCGCCCTGCCATCGCACACTATTCACCTGGTTACCATACCAATACTTAAATATGTTAATCAGTTCTTTCGGTAGGCCGTAGGTAGAAAGTTTTTGCCACAACACTATACGAGACTAGATCAAAGGCCCTAGACAGGTCTAGAAAGCAGGCGATGACAGGCGTCTCTCTCTTAGCATAGTAGGATACAGTACTCTTCAGACACAGCACAGCGCTTTCAGTCGATAACCCAGATTAAAATCCAAATTGGTTATCGTGTTGTTTAACGAATAAGCTTAGCTGGGTATTCAGAACACTATCAAATATTTTCGAGATAACTGTTGCTAGCGAAATGGGTCTGTAATTATTCTTGTCACTAATGTCACTGGTTTTACACTTAACAACAGGAACCACTATCGTTCGCATCATGTCACTCGGCATATAGCTATGGGCTATGGCTTAAACAAAAATTAAATAATAAAAACAGAACACGTGATATGTGCGAGCCGGCAAACTGCAAGTGCTCAATACTGAGACCGTCATGTCCAGGTGATTTTCCTCTAGTCATAGACCTTATAATAGTATGAATGCTTCTTGTTTTAATCAACCTAATCATATCAGTCCCAGGATCCAGCAAACAGTCTGAGGCGCCTAGCGGAGATTTAACTGAGAAATGATCTACAAATGAGTTCGCAATCTGTTCGTGGCTAGTTAACCCTACGATGCTCACAGGGACGCCCGGCTTTGGTTGTAACTTATTCATTTTTTTGTATAGATGAATAGATTTGGAAAACCTCCCCGATCTTGGGCCTTGGACCGTCTATAGGGCTGCATTTCCACTGACGCGGAGCGGGGCGGATAGGAACTTAGTGGTGCCCAAGCGGAGCGGAGCGGAGATTTCGAGCATAGTGATTGGTCAATTCGTGTACCGCAAGCTCCTGTCCGCCTCGCCCCGCGTCAATGGAAACGCAGTTTAATGTCTATAACGTCTAATGGTTGTCATAGTAACAACATTGTTTACAAATGGAAAACAAAATGATGAAATGCTATAAATACCGTATTTCTATCAGCTTAAACTATTTGGATTAATATTTTTGTTAATCCAAATAGTTTTATGAATCCAAATAGTTTAAGTTTATGTAAATACGTTATTTATAGCATTTTATAATTTTTATTTTTGATTTGTAAACAATGTTGTTTGTTACCATGACACCCGTGTCATATAGACTGGCAACGACGTAAATCGATCGAGTCCAGGTTCAAACCCCGTGTGACCAATACCTACGTATATTTTCTTCTTTTTTCTAATTTTCTGCTTATTTTTTTCAACATTTTCTTTCATAATAACCTTTTCATGACAATAACAAACATACTGTAAAAAAATTGCGAAATCGGTCAAGCCGTTGTCGAAGCGCACACGATGTAAGAAATTTTGAAGGTTAGTTTTTTACACTTTGGGCTACATTTTTGGGGTTTTAGTAAGGAATCCTATTTTTGTTGAAAATATAATATAGCCTATGTTCAGTGCTAGGAATGTAGCTTTCCAACGGCGAAAGTATTTTTCATATTGGTTCAGAGGTTTCAGAGCCTATTCCATTCAAACAAACAAACAATCAAATGTTACCTCTTTTTATTATCTACTAGCTGACCCTTGCCCACTTCGTTGAGCATAAAAACAGTTTATGATGAAATTCATCTAAAAAAAACAACCCCTAACTCGGGAACGCGGAACCCGCAACGCGGGAACCCGGAACCCGCAGCATGGGAACCCGAAACCCGCAACCCGCAATGCGGGAACGCGGAACCCGCAGCATGGGAACCCGAAACCCGGAACGCGGGAACCCGGAACCCGCAACGCGGGAACCCGGAACCCGCAACGCGGGAACCCGGAACCCGCAGCATGGGAACCCGAAACCCGCAACCCTCAATGCGGGAACGCGGAACCCGCAGCATGGGAACCCGGAACCCACAACGCGGGAACCCGGAACCCACAACGCGGGAACCCGGAACCCGCAACGCGGGAACCCGGAACCCGCAACGCGGGAACCCGGAACCCGCAACGCGGGAACCCGCAACCCGCAACGCGGGAACCCGGAACCCGCAACGCGGGAACCCGGAACCCGCAACGCGGGAACCCGGAACCCGCAACGTGGGAACCCGGAACCCGCAACGCGGGAACGCGGAACCCGCAACGCGGGAACCCGGAACCCGCAACGCGGGAACGCGGAACCCGCAACGCGGGAACCCGGAACCCGCAACGCGGGAACCCGGAACCCTCAACGCGGGAACCCGGAACCCGCAACGCGGGAACACGGAACCCGCAACGCGGGAACCCGGATCCCGCAACGCGGGAACCCGGAACCCGCAACGCGGGAACCCGAAACCCGCAACGCGGAACCCGCAACGCGGAACCCGCAGTATGGGAACCCGAAACCCGCAACGCGGAATCCGGAACTTGCAACACGGGAACCCTGAACCCGCGACGCGGAACCCGGAACCCGCAACACGGGAACCCGGAACCCGCAACGCGGAACCCACAACGCCAAACCCTTTAGTGAACGTTGCTGGTTCTGCGCTGTCAAATGGAATAAATAGTATCCTATGTCCGTCTACTGGCTCTAAGTTACTTCCTCACCAATTTTCAACCATATCGATAAAGCCGTTCTCGAGTTATAAATAATTCATTTAACTAACACGACTTACTTTAATACAAAAAGCTGATGTAAAGATGAAACTAACATAAGCTAACGCCCGGTGAATGCTCCCGTCACAGTCGGTCCAGCCGATTCGGTGATCATTAGTTAGATAACGATGATGATGATGAAAAGAAGCCTAAATTAATCCATATAACTTTAGCTATCTACCAGTGAAAGTCTCGTTAAAATCGGTCCAGCCGTTCCAGAGATTAGCCGGAGCAAAGAGACACGCTAACAGACAGACAGACATTTTTTTTTAATTGCATTTTCGTTTTCAGTAGCAAGAAAAAAAAAAGACAGAACAGACAGACGTTAACTTCGCACAAAGACAAATGACGACAAAAGACATAGTCTCATAATGGCGTCATATCATGACATTTTCGATTTTTTTTTAATTGTTCGTGAATTATGACCATGGATCTAACTCCTTCGATCTGATTTTTAAATTAACATTTATAATATATTCTTATTACAACTTATAAGTTAAGTACTTTTTTTAAATAGGTATATTTATAGTTGTTAAAAGATTAATCGATTTTTTGTGTAAGTCTCTAGTGTTTAATAAGAAAAAGTGTTAACTGACGTAACATTATCACGACGTTTATTTCATTAAATCATAATTTGTATATTATATTTAAGATCGTTTATCAGTGAAAGCAAATCGTGAAAAAACTCATATTGGTTATGTTGACAATAAATATCTAATAATTATTAAATACAGTTTAGTAAATTCTGCAGTTTTAACAAAAAGAAAATATTTATTTTATTATGTCGTCGTTACAACGTTACGTCGCTCATTTTTGATAAACTGTCAAATGTTACCTATTAAAATGACCCGACTATTTATTAGTGGTGGACAAATAGTTTAATGAATCCAAATAGTTTAAGTTTATGTTAATACGTTATTTATAGCATTTCATAATTTTTATTTTCCATTTGTAAACAATGTCGTTACCATGACACCCGTGTCATATATACTGGCAACGACGTGAATCGATTGAGCCCAGGTTCAAACCCCGCGTGACCATCACGTACTTTCTTCTTTTTTCTAATTTTCTGCTTATTTTTTTCAACATTTTCTTTCATAATAACCTTTTCGTGACAATAACGAACATACCGTAAAAAAAAATTGCGAAATTGGTCAAGCCGTTGTCGAAGCGCACACGACGTAAGAAATTTTGGAGGTCGTTTTTTTACACTTTGGGCTACATTTTTGGGGTTTTAGTAAGGAACCCTACTTTTTTTAAACATATAATATAGCCTATGTTCAGCGCTAGGAATGTAGCTTTCCAACGGTGAAAGAATTTTTCATATTGGTTCAGTGGTTTCAGAGCCTATTCCATTCAAACAAACAAACAAACAAACAATCAAACGTTACCTCTTTATAATATTAGTATAGATATAGATTAGTATAGATGTACTTACCTATATAAAAATTGAACAAATTAATATTATATTATTATCAATTATTTGTTATTGTTTTAAAATAAAACTTGAGAAAAATTCGAACCGAGTTCCTGCAGTGAACTCAAAAAGTTTAGTGTGAAAATATTCATACCTCCTAGTGTGTAACGTCTACCTTAAATGACGTCACGCGGCGCGGAGCGGAGAAATACAAAATATTAGACCTAGATCCCAGAGCAATCAGACATAACTTATTTTCACACGAATGAAACCTGAAGTTTTCAGTAGCGTCTCGTGTGCCTTGAATACCTACGCGCTTTGTGTAACTTGCCGAGTGACACCTGGGCAGGTACCAGGTGAGAAAGGTAACTAGAAATAAGAGTAATTTAACTTATTTTCACATGGCTGATTTTTATATATGTTACGTAGAATATTATTTTAAAGTAATATTATAAGTGTCAGACAATTGACCAGAGCTTTAGTCAGACACTTTTAAACTACCCAAAAAATAAAATATGAACTTTACTTATTTTTACACGTCTGATTTTTTAATATGTTATTGAAGTACCTATTTATTTAAAAGTTATATTCAATCAGTCAGACAAATTAGAGTGACCAAACATCACCTAAGACAAAAATTATTCAGCCAGAAGTATGAGGGCGAGAGCACTATGCGCATGTGTCTCAAAGTAAATATATATATATATATATACTAAGAATAGGTACTTACTGTTTTCAATCTAAGATTTTTGCATCTTTATTTCAACAAAATTAACATTAACAAGGAAATAAATAAAAAATATTAAAGTAAATAAGTTTAAAGCATAATATATTTGGGGTTATCATTTTTTATTCATCATAAACCCAGGTGTCACTCGGCAAGTTACACGAAGCGCGTAGGTATTCAAGGCACACGAGACGCTACTGAAAACTTCAGGTTTCATTCGTGTGAAAATAAGTTATGTCTGATTGCTCTGGGATCTTAGTCCATATAGAATTAAAACGGACTACTGCTGACCCGCACACCGCGCACCGCGTCCCCCTCGTTCGTCCGCGACATTTACTCCGTGCACAATTATTTTCATATTTTTGTGTTTAATTCTTTAACCCGTGCAAGAAAATGACACAAAATTAAAATATAGATTTATCATTAAATTATGATATTAAATATGTAAACTCTAGTAACTTTAATATTTTTTTGGAGTGTCTATAAGCGGGGAAAAACAAAAAAAATTAAATACTTCGAAACCCGTGGATTAATCTGACACAATTTTTTTTCATGGGTTTATGTAAGACTCCTAAGCTGAATTATAGTTGTTTCATCAACTATAATTTTTTTACAGGTACTGTTTTAACGAACTTGCAATACATGCAATGGGCGAAAATGGCACAAATTAGGTATCCAGAATCCGAATGATATCCCACAAATGACCCCGTTTGTTATTTTAAAGTTAAAATTTTTTAAAACAGATTTATTACAAATTTAAAAAATTGCCCATTTATTTTCGATTTACTCAAAATGCAATGGTCAGAAATGACACAAAACTTGAAAATAAGCTAATTGGGTACTACTCTATCCACATGCAAAAATTCAGAAACTTTAGAATTTTTGAAGGTTATCACCTCAAAATACGCTAGCCCGACCGGTCTAATCACAGATTAAGAATTAGTTACTACGTAAGGTCTAATAGCCAAATCAAAACAATTGAACAATCATTTGATAGAAAGTGTGTGTAAGGTACGCATTGAATTTTTATAACAAATAGTTTGTATGTTACTGATTGTTTTAAAGTTTTTCACGATGAGTGATAGTAGATAATCATGATAAAAAAAAGAAATTATCTGGTTACCAGAATCTAATAACGAAAAGAAAATAAGAAGAAGAACGTAATAAAAATGCAACTAAAATAAGTAAATACATATTTTACGGCTCTACCATCCACTTCCAGACATTCATTAGAGATAGAAACCAGTCATGATAACGATGAAAGTGTTTTTAAATCTGATAAAAAAATAGTAACTATTATTATTATTAGAAATAAAAAAAGAATAAAAACTAAAACCCGACTTCGCAAAAAATGGGTCTAAAAAGGCTGAAACAAGAAAATAATTCAATTTGAAATCCAGAAATGCATAGGTACAAAAATGGTCATGGTAGAGCCGTGGTCGCACCCGCTATTGGCATCGAGCCTTGAAATTTTTTTTCTACCGTATTTCGGTGTCAACTAATGCTTAGATTTTATTAGCGGGTACGCGGGTAAAATTAAATTATGATAATTGTCTCGTGTTTGGTATCAAAAGATAGGTCTTGGCAAGCACATTACGAATATGTATTTAAATTTTTTATTATTAATTATATTTTATTGTTAAATCCAAAATAAACGTTTATATGCGGCCTTACTGCTTCTTCTTCTTCTTATTTATTTTTTTTCCGTGGTGACTTGCCAATGTCGGAGTGATTGACGAAAACTCTGCTTGAGGTTTTATGACAAAAACAAGTGTACGGTATACTTTATAGAGAGGTCTGTTGAAAAAACCTAAAACATAACTAATACAGTAGAATCTCGATTATCCGAACATCGATTATCCGAACATCGATTATCCGAATATCCGATTATCCGGACTCATTCGTCTCGGCTCTAATTACCAATTTTAAAATATTTTGTCGGCGCGACGAGACATGTTACGACAAGTTTCGACACCTCCGACCGTGTACTACCACTCTCAATTGTTTGCGGGATAATGGGCTTTACATGCATCGTATATACTACGATGTATAAAAAATTAGCCATAAGGATAGAAAATGAATATGTAACTTATTAAACACTTGACCGTTAGTTAAAGTTTACAACCTTGAGAGTGGCAACAACTAGTTTCCATCAAATCTTTTGTCCTTTTCTTTCCTTTTTAACCCTTACCTCTATCTATCTCGCTCGCACATTCCCCACCAGGTAGTGTCGAGCTGAAAATTAAGCTCTGACACCTGCCTCATTGGAGTTAAATTTTCCATCAACAGCGGTTCACTTTCGATACTATAGTCATTATCGAAGTGCTGCCGCAGGATATCCGGTGAGTTCTTATAATTATAACTTTATTGAACCTCTGAAACTCATGGAAAGATTCTAAGCTCTAACGGTTTTTACCGTTTGCATACTATTCATAGAATTTTATATTCTTAAATATCCAAGAAATAAGGAATCTTTCTTTATTTCAGAGAATGTTATACTTATTTTATGTTGTGTCCTTTGTAGTGTCAGGAGTTACTTATTCCAAAGTGAATTAATATATTTCTGTGGATAATTTAGTACTTTTGTCGGTATTATGTGGGTACCTACACAATATTTTGTGTCGTAAGAAAACGTGCTAACGTTTGTAATAGATTTGGTAAAGATAAAAATAACTTTTGCGTTGCAAATTTACAATCGTACTACCCACATTTCATTGATAATTCTTTAAATAAAATTTAAATGTTCACTTTGTCGCACACTATTTCTCCTTCCTTTTAGTTATAATGGATAATACAAATGCAAAAACGTCCATACCACGTTGAACACACCGGTTCTCGTCCGATCACCGAAGTTAAGCAACGTCGGGCGCGGTTAGTACTTGGATGGGTGACCGCCTGGGAATACCGCGTGATGTTGGCTTTTTGTTGGTTGCCAATCTACGGCAGGGCCCTCTGGTTTGCAAATCGAACGTTAGTGTCGTACTTCCCTAAAAAAGGGGGGGTGGGGCAAACATAATCGCAAATATGATCTGTTATAGAAGTTATCGAACGAAGTAACCGAACTTCGCAGACATATTTATGAAGGCGAACCTTCTTGTATAAATCATCAAGGATCTCAGGATTTTTCTACCATTCCTAATGATTTAACTTTTTAAAAATGAGGGTTATGATCAAATTTCTTTATTAAATATTAATGATTATGAGGTTCTAAATAATTGTGATCTATCTGACAATAATACTAATAATGAGATTAGTACAAATTTTAATTTTGAATTACAAGTTAAATTAAAGGAACCAACGACACCTAAGGGCCCAGAAAATTATTTTGAAATGCTAAATAAAAAAAATAAAAAAATCCAACATTTCAATAAGAATGAGTAGTTTGATGTCAGTTATGCTGACTTTCAAAATCTTTATAATAATTATTCCCCGGGTTTTACCCAGTTGGAAATTAATGACGAAGTTATGGCTTATGATGGTCAGCGTCGCTTTGCTTACAGTGACAAATGTTTTGGTGCTCTTTCCTTCTGTATTTTAAAACAATAAGAACTGTTGCAAGATAGCCTAAATAAACTTATATCCTGGGCGCGAGATAGTTGTAATACTGTAAACGCTAACGAGTTACATAAAAAAGTTGTTGAGCTATTTAAACAACTGACATTAGTCTTAGAGAAAACAGATGGTGTAAGAAAAGTTTTTATACCACTTATTTGCCTTGCAGGCATTTAACAAAAATAATTATCACCCCTCGCAGGGGTTTGATAATAATCATAGAACACACTCTCAGAGTACGTTCCAAAGACAGCCCCCGCAGGGCTCGTCGTATACCCAACCCACGCAGGGTTACTTTTATACCAGACCCACGCAGGGTACATTTGGCACCAATAGGCCTGAAAATAATAGCACACGAGGGTCCTTTCGACCCCGTGAAGTTTCACAAAACAGACACGAGCCTGGTACAGGAATTAGGAGACGTGGTCCCCAGGATTCACAATCGGGGAATAGGCGACGTCGATTCTGACCACTTCGAGGCGGGCCAATTAATTTATTTTGCATACCGGTTGAGATATCTAGGTGCACCTCGCACACTTTTAAAAGATATCCGAGGGTACCGCATACCCTTTCAAGCGAGACTCCCTCTCTTATTTCTCAAAAAATCAAGGACGTTTGACGACTCTAGAGTCAGAACCCATGTCCGACAGTATATCACAAATGATTCGGAAAAGGAGTTCTGGAGGAGGCTCCTCTTTTTTGGAGCTTTATCTCGACTATGTTTTTAGTCTCTAAAGGAGACGGCACAAACCGATCCAATTCTCAACTTGAAAAATTTAAACTGGTATGTCGCAACTCAGCTATTCAAACTAGTTAATGTTTCGGGTGCCAGGGTTTCTCCAATGAAACGACTGGTTGTGATAATAATAATAATAATAATAATAATAACCCCCCCGGGGGGCCACCTTGACGTGGTGGGGGGGCTTAGGGAAGGCATGAACCATAAATGGGTCACTTACATCTAGACCCAGTAACATCAAATTTATTAATGCCACTAACACCTTGGCTACATATTAATTTCACCCTTCCCAAACTAACGGTCCCAAGCCCCAAGAAGAAGTAGAAGAAGATTAAAGAAGATTATATGAAATGCGACTGCGTAATAGAAATATACCCCAGGCGGGTACCGGAGCGACAAGCAATGGAGAATCCCGCCCCGGGCCTTCGGGTCTGGGCTGTCCCTCGTATTCTGGGGGGGACACCGTATCGCCACTTCCTGCCCAGTCTAGTACTGCTGCAGATACTATCTTCATCACAACGAGCAATACATACTCGTACCCCACATCGCCTACCTCATCCATCAGCCTGTTCTCATCCCTTCAGTCATCACCAAAGTCATACATGCTTGATAATAATTCGCCCTCATCACGATCCACTACATTATCACCAATG
Organism: Celastrina argiolus; assembly: GCA_905187575.2. NCBI lineage: Eukaryota > Metazoa > Arthropoda > Insecta > Lepidoptera > Lycaenidae > Celastrina > Celastrina argiolus. Next base: position 8,040,077 of record LR994581.1, on the reverse strand, counting down.
TCAGACGATGTTACACGGGAAGCAAATGCTACTTACCCTGTGCCCATCCCTGACATCACGCCGTCTACGAGTACCTTACAAAATAATCAATTGCATCCCGTAGACCACAATATACAACAATCACATATCATCAACACACCAGCAAGAAGTGTTTTACAGGACATGCTTCCTGCAACCACCCTAGCTGGTAAATGTAGGCAACGAATGAAATGGACTGACCAAATTAACAGAGAACTTCTTCGTTGTTACTACATAGTCACATCATGTGAATCAAACCTTACAGCTTTCAGACCATTACTTCATAAAAAAATTGTAGAATCTTTCCCGGAATTAAGTCATTTATCGGAACAAAGACTAGCTGATCAGATAAGAGTTATCCATAGAAATAATAGAATAGCACCACATGTAAGAGAACAAATAAAACAATCAGTAGCCGAATCGGTCCAATCCTTCGATGAACACAACAATCAAAATAATATACAGAGCATAAGTATACAACTAAGCACTTGCGACATACAAACAAACCATCTATGTTCCACTGAGATCTCACCTCCACATTATTCCACAAGCTCATCCTCAAACCAAACGAATACTCTGTCAAACACTCCTGATACCACAGAAGATACAATCACACGAGGAACAAACACAATAAACAATCCACCCACAAACTCTGACTCAATAGAAACTGAAAAAATTGAAAATGTTTTTAAAGAAATGTTGATTAAATACACCGGTACAGATCCAACTCTTAGACCTGTAATTCCAAAACTTCAGGTTACTCGCAACATAATTAAAACAGTAAACCTACTAAATGATGTCATCGGTAAATATCTGGAAGAAAAAGAGGTACCTTGTCTTGATGAAATACAGAGCGCGTTATACTGTGCAGCTCTGACTACTGCAACCTTACATACTAAAATAATAAACCCATCAGAAGAGAACGAAACGAGAAAAACAATATATCAAAATAATCCAAAATGGCAGACACGAATAGAAAATCGAATTCAACAGTTACGTAAAGAAATAGGAAAACTAACGCAATATTTAAATGGTAAACTCAACCAAAAAAAACAACAAAAAATTAACCCAAACAATCTCACTAAAAGTCAATTACTCGACCACCTAGATAATTTAAAACAAAAACTCCAAGCACAATCCAAACGCTTACGTCGACTCAAAATTAGTAATGCAAGGAGAAGAGACAATATGCTATTTAGCACCAATCAAAGAAAATTTTATCAAAATATTAATTCTGAAAATATCAAAATTATACAGCCGCCAGATATAAATGAAGTTAAAGATTATTGGGAAAAGCTTTGGTCTAAACCAGTTCAACATAATACAGACTCCTCATGGATACATTCTGAAATACAAAATCACCAAAGTATAAACCAAATGCCGGATATCACAGTCGATAAAGATGACGTAACTATTGCTATAAAGAAAACTTTAAATTGGAAGGCCCCAGGACCTGACAAAATACAAAATTACTGGTTAAAATATTTTCCAGCAGCGCATCACCACATCGCAAACATATTCAATTCATTCATACAGAATCCGCAATCTATACCTTCATTTATGACACAGGGAATTACCTACCTAAAGCCTAAAGATAAAAACGACACTAAAAATCCAACGAAATACCGTCCCATCACCTGCCTGCCTACACTATACAAGCTATTTACATCAATCATCACACGGAAACTAAATATACACATCACAGAAAATAAAATCATACCTGAAGAACAGAAAGGATGTACCAAGGGGTCTATGGGCTGCAAAGAACAGCTTGTTATCGATGCTGAAATACATAACCAAGCAAAGAAAAGCCGTAAAGACCTCTACTTTGCATACATCGACTACCAAAAAGCCTTTGACAGTGTTCCACACTCATGGTTAATACAAGTCTTAGAAATATATCAAGTCAATAACAAATTAATACAGCTTTTACAATATCTAATGTCTACATGGTCTACTCAACTTAACTTAAGAACTATCAATAATAATTTCTGTACTTCCCCAATTAAAATTAAACGCGGAATATTTCAAGGTGATTCGCTCAGTCCTTTGTGGTTTTGTTTAGCACTCAATCCACTCTCCAAAATTCTTAACAATGCATGTTATGGATTCACAATAGATAAAGTTAATAATATAAAGCTATCCCACCTTCTATACATGGATGATATTAAATTATACGCTAAAGACAGACAACAACTAGAACAACTCTTAAATCTTACTGAAAGATTTAGCACAGATATCAGAATGTCATTCGGTATCGATAAATGTAAAATTAATTGCGTAATCAAAGGCCAACATCAGCAAATCAATCCACATAACCTAGAACTACAAGAAGACATAATAGATAGCTTGGAAGCAAAAGATACTTACAAATATTTAGGATATATACAAAATACAACAATTAATCATAAGGATGTAAAGAACACACTAAAATCTAAATACAAGCAAAGATTAAATAAAACACTTAAAACTAATCTATCAGGTCGAAATAAAATAAAAGCTATAAATACTTACGCAATACCTATATTGACGTACTCATTTGGAATTATTAAATGGTCAGATACAGAACTTGAAGCCCTTAACATAGCAACCCGTACCGCTAGCTATAAACATAACATCCATCACATTCACTCAGCACTCGAAAGATTCACACTTAAGAGAAAATTAGGTGGCCGTGGTTGCATTGATATAAAAAATTTATGTTACAATCAAATAGAAAACCTTAAAACATATTTTCAAACTAAAGCCCACACCAGTAATTTACACAAAGCCCTAATAAATCTTACTCAATCAGGAACTCCCTTACAGCTAAACAATAGACAATTTAATCCAAAAGATAAAATAGTAAAAGACTCTGATAAAATAGCCAAATGGAAAGGCAAAGCACTACATGGAAAATTCCCAAACCAATTAGAACAAGACCATATAGACCAAGTTGCATCCTTCAGTTGGCTGACAAGAGGAAATATATACAGCGAGACAGAAGGCTTTCTCGTTGCTATTCAGGATCAAATAATCAAAACCCGTAATTATACAAAATACATACTTAAAGAAAATATAGATACAGATAAATGTAGATTGTGCCACCAAACAACTGAAACAATAGACCATATCACCGGAGGATGCAGTTCACTTGCCAACAAAGAATACACGCACCGTCACGACAATGTAGCCAAACATATACATCAATTGCTAGCCATTAAATATAAACTAATAGACAATCATACACCTTATTACAAATATAAACCGTGCAATGTCCTGGAAAACAATAACGCTAAACTATATTGGGATCGAGAAATAGTCACAGACCGCACCATCCTAAGTAACAGACCTGATATAACCCTAACAATAAAATCTGAAAAAATTACTTACCTTGTAGATATAGCTGTCCCGAACACCAATAATCTGAAACAAAAACACAACGAAACAATCCAAAAATACATACCTCTTGCAGACGAAATAAAACAAATGTGGCGCCAAGAAACTGTAAAAATCATACCCGTTATCATCTCTTCGACCGCTGTCATCCCTAAAACCCTTACTGCTGCTCTGAAGTCACTAGATCTTAATAAAAATACATACATCCAGATGCAAAAGTCCATTGTCATCGATACCTGCTCATTAGTTCGTCGTTTTCTTAACCCCTCCTCATCTTTCTCTACGCCTCAATCATAACACTTGTTTTCACTTATCACGAATCAGGATACTTGGCATCAGCCCGTACCTGAGTCATTCATCCGGCAAATAGCCGAGACAACGATTAATTCAAAATAATAATAATAATAAATAATAATATATTGTGTAACGGGGCCTCTGCGTGTGGCTTCGGCCCCACGCATGCCTTCCAAAGGTCCGGGATTTAATTGCCCGTGAGCAAGGAAGCTATAGCTATATTAAAAAAGCTATTTTAATTATTATTATTATATCTGTATACACAGACATAATAATAATAATGATCACCATTCGCAGGGGTTTGATAATAATCATAGAATACACTCTTAGAGTACGTTCCAAAGATAGCCCCCGCAGGGCTCGTCGTATACTCAACCCACGCAGGGTTACTTTTATACCAGACCCACGCAGGGTACATTTGGCACCAATAGCTTGGAAACAATAGCACACGAGGGTCCTTTCGACCCCGTGGACCAATGGACCAATTTTTAACCTGCAAAGTCTTAACTGGTATGTCGCAACTCAGCCATTCAAACTAGTTAATGTTTCGGGTGCCAGGGTTGAAATATTTATTTGCATATTGACATTTGACAAAATACAAAGTCTACCCTTACGGGTGTACATACAGTGCGTTAAAAACTAAATATAATATTAAGTTTCTCCAACAAAACGACTGGTTCTGCAAAGTAGACCTTTCGCAAGCACACTTCAATGTGCCCATCTGACACAGTCACATACGTTTTCTTCGGCTAGTGTACAAAGGGAAATTACTGCAAATGGCTTGTCTGCCGTTCGGCCTCAGTACAACTCCGAATATCTTCGCAACACTTTCGAATTGAGTGGCCCAAACTTTAACGGACGAAGGCATCAGAGTCCTAGTATAATTTGGACGATTTTTAGTAGTACACCAAGAGTACCAAACACTCACATGTGCAGGTCGTCCTTGCACGTCTAAAAGTTTTTGGGGTGGCAGATAAATTATCAAGTCAGTGACTAATTCCCAAAAGAAATTTGTGTTCCTCGATACCCTTTGGGTCACGTGGTTAAACAAAAATATGCTCCCCAACGGGAAAATAGTTTACTTACGCTTACGTCTCGAGGAAGTTCTACGAGATGTAACTAAAAATCTTTAGAGCTTAATTGACATACTGAATTTCGCGAGCTTCGCAGTTCCATAAGGCAGATTACACTTTCGAGAAACCTTGTCTTACCTCAACAAAGTCCTATGATTGATGTTGTGATATTGCCAACGGAGTTACAAAAGGAGATGAGGTGGTGGTTAGAAAATTGTCATGGGGAATCGATGATTCATTTTCCAACAGCGGAACATTTTCTAACGGTAGACGCATCAGACGTTCCGTGGGGAGCTCTGCTGGAAAAACACATGATTTAGGTAGAAGCCCAACATATTCCGGGCAAATACAACAGTCATGCAGACCATCTTTCTCGTCATCAGCGTCCACCCGAGTGGCATCTGCTTCCCCAGGCTATAGAGAAAATATTTCCAAGGTTCGGGGTTCCTCTGATAGATTTGTTCGCGTCGGAACAGGCAAATGTGGTCATGAATTAGGTATTTGTCACTAGAACAGAAGGACTAGGATAGCAACGTTTCACCTCCCTCCGCGACCTCCGTACGGTTAACATCGTCTGACGTGCGCTCCGGGAATAAAAATCGTTTTCAGTGGTTTAAACCCAATAAGTGCGTGCTGAGTGTGTGTAATTAGCTAGGTAACGGTGTAATCAACGTTTACTGTAAGTTTTTGAAACACATTTGTCCGTAATTTGTTGGATTTAACTCTGTAAGTCTACTTTGTTTCACTTTTTATTTGAAGGCAATAGGTAGGTAGGTGAAAAATTGTTGTTATCGGTTGCGCCTGCGCGGCGCGCGCGCCGGCCGCCTTGTACGATCAGCTGATAGATTATTAATACTTGTTAGCATTCTTTTTTTGCTTTTGTATTTAAATTAAAAATATAATAATATTTACTGGTAACATTTTACGGATAAGTTTAAATAGCTTGCCATAATGTCGTGCCATAATATACCTCCCGATAAAAATGTAAACCCGTTTAATAAAAATGACAAAATTCCGCGTTCGCCGCCAACTTCAACTGGGAAACGCTTGTTGTCCGAGTTATCGCCATCTTCCTTGTCTCCCGATGGGAAGCGCTATCAGCCTACTAGGGACGCCGTGCCGTCCCCCGTTACTTGCACTCTAGATACCAGTCGTTCTTCCGACGACGAGTGCAATAATTACGAACTAGTCCGCGAAGCATCAACGTATCTCACTAAAATTAATGAATTCGTGAACGATACCGTGTCGCGCCGCAACAACTCGTCAAATAAAACCAATATAATGAGCATGACACAAAAATTAACGGCTATTATTTCATTACTTGCCATAAAAAACTCATCACTGGAGACCAAAGTAGCTAATATGGAGCGGGATTTGCTTGCGTCTAAAATCACGTGTATACCACAACCGGTTACCGCGGCGCCGACGTCATCATATTCCGCTGCACTTAAACTGAAACTCGCGAAGTCAGTGCCGCCCGTCGAGACTCGTAAACCACTCCCTTGCGTTATTGCGTACCCCACGGAAGAAAAATCGGCGGAATTAAAATCCTCATCGGAGACTAAACAGGCCCTGATGAAAGTAATTAACCCGGCCGACGGCTTTCAAATTCACGGCGTTAAAAAAACTGCGAACTCGGGTGTAATTTTACGTTTAACAAACGAATCGCAAGTAAATAAATTAAAATCAGTCGAAGCGCTGAAATCGGCCGGTCTGCGTCTCGAGTCACCTAGAGGGCGTAATCCACGAATTCTAATTAAAGATATTCCACAACATATTTCAGACGAAAACTTCCTACTGTCTCTTTACAATCAAAACATAAACGGCGAAATTAATGTGTCTCAAGATCAATTTATGAGCACAACAAAAATAATTAGGCGTCGTATTTTGAACAATGAATATAATAGAAAATGGATCGGCGTAGAACTAGACCCTAAGGTGCGTAAACATCTTATAGAAACTAAAGAAAAACTTTTTATCGATTGGGCGATGTGTCGCTTCGTAGATGACGTCGAACTCGTGCGCTGTATGAACTGCCAACAATACGGCCACATCGCTAAGTTCTGCCGGGATACAAATCCGTGCTGCTGTCATTGCGCGGAGAAACATAGCTCAAATTCGTGTCCGAGAAAAGATAAAAATGATTTTAAGCCCGTATGCGGTAGTTGTATTCGGTATAAAAAACCCAACGATCACCCGACCGGCTCCCCGGATTGTCCAACGTATAAAGCAAAAATGGAACAACTAATTTTAACAACCCGATATGGATAAGCTAAATATAGGACAGTTAAACCTTCACAATAACAAGCACGCGACGTTAGAATTAGAAAAGTTGGTTTCGGATTATAATTTAGACATAGTACTGATTCAAGAACAATATCAATGTGCCTCGTTACGCTCAAAAATTGTTCAAACTAGTAACCAAGCTCGTGCGGGTATATACACACCTCAGTCTAAATTTTCAATCACGGCCCTAACAAACCTCTCGACGTCTCACTGCGCAGTAGCGGAGGTATCGTGTCCTCAGTTTAGGTTATACGTCATTAGCTGCTATTTTCAGTACGCGGACCCCGTAGGCCCCCACTTACACCAACTTCGCCGCGTTTTACAGTCTCTCGCGGGAAACAAAATAATTATAGGCGCCGACGTTAATGCCTCCTCGCCCCTATGGCACGGCAAGCTTAGGTACACCGATCGTGACCGCCGTAGCGCAGTGGAAGATTTTATCGCTGAGTTCAACCTTCAAATTCACAACACCCCCGACGCACCACCTACGTTTAGTAGCCCATCAGGCGAATCTTCAATTGACGTCACGCTATCCAGCGCGTACGTCCGAGTTAACAATTGGAGCGTCCTGCCAGATGCCTCCTGTAGTGACCATCGTTTGTTAGTGTACGAGTTCTCTAGCGCCCCCACGAGTGACACCGTTCTTAATTCAAACGACTTTAAATATAATGTAAAAACCGGTGATTGGAAATTATTTCGTTCTCTAATTACCGCACATTCCAGAGATTTCACTCGCTCACAACTAAACGTCATTGAGTGCGCTGAACTTATGACAGATACCTTCATTTACTGCGCCGATGTTGCCTTGGGCCGAAAGCACCTTAAAAGAGATGATAATTGTAAATGGTGGAATAATAACATAAATAATCTTCGTCGCGAATTTAGACGGGCTAGGCGGAAAATTAATAACTTACGAAGATCCGGCCTCGGACCCTCCGACACCGAATACGTATCAAAACTAATTGACCTACGCACTTCAAGGTCACGTTATCGCGCCGCCGTTATCCTAGCAAAAAATAATATGCTGAAAAATGCCGCGAATAGATTGGATAGAGAGGGTCCCTGGTCCTCGTTATACCACGAATTAAAACCTAATAGTAGTAATGCGCCAAACTTTATTTCTAATATAAAATTAAACAATACTTACACGTGCAACTTAGAAGACACGGCTAAGGCTTACCTCGACGTATTGATACCAGACGATAATCCTGATGCGGACGATGATCATCACCGCGAGATTAGAAGTAAAATGTTAGACCCTATCAATAGCCCGGTTTCAGACTTGCCTTCACTTGAGGAATTCACCAAAATAGTAAATCTTTTACCTATTAAAAAATCCGCAGGTGCCGATAAAATATCAAACATCATGTTAAAACAAGCGTGCTTAGCGGCTGGCTCCTCGATATTACTTGTGTTTAATAGATGTATCACAGAAGGAGTTTTCCCAAAAATTTGGCGTATCGGAAGTATAAAATTAATTCCAAAAGCTGGAAATAAGCCAACAGACGACCCAAAATCTTATCGTCCTATAACACTACTTCCATGCTTAGGAAAACTGCTAGAGCGACTTATCGTACCTCGCCTGCTCCCCGGTGGCCCTAATTTTCATAATCAGCAGTTCGGTGTCACCGCCGGGAAGTCAACTGTTGATGCAGCCTTAGAAGTTAGAAAAACAGTAAATTCATCGGAAACGAAATACGTGGTCGCGATCTCATTAGATATATCTGGCGCTTTTGATAATGCTTGGTGGCCGATGCTACTATTAAAACTAAAAAATCGAGGCTGCTACTCTAATATTTATTCGTTACTACACTCTTACTTTTCGAACGGCATAACTAAACTCCAACTCGGTCATTGCACTCACTCCAAGACTCTAACGTGCGGCTGCCCACAGGGTTCTGTAATTTCTCCTTATTTATGGAACATAGGCTTCGATGATCTACTGAGCCTCCCCCTTCCACCATTGTGTACATTAGTAGGCTACGCTGATGACGGGCTTCTAGTAATTCAAGCTAATTCGCGCTCCGAAATCGAAATAAAAGCCAATAAATGCTTCAATTTAATATCAAGCTGGGGCCATAGAAATCGTTTAGTTTGCCGCGCATAAAACTTATCAAATACTTCTAAAAGGAACCCTACAGTCGACTCCATGCATTAAACTAAACAATATTAATATTAAACGTAAACAGTCACTGTGTTATCTCGGATTCTTTTTGGAAAATAAATTTACCTTCTTAGAACACATTATTCAGACAGGTGAAAAAGCAAAGCGAAATTTCTATGCCTTTACAAGAATATCGACGTCGACATGGGGTCTTTCATATAAAACCCTAAAATTAATTTATTCGGCTACATATCTAGGTAGTATATGCTACGGGGCTCCCGTGTGGGCCGACAGGGCAACTATCGGTGCTGCCAGACGCAAGCTATTACAAAGCCAACGTCTCGCGTTAATCTTTCTATGCAAGGCCTACCGTACCGTCAGCACGGAAGCTCTGCCAGTACTCGCTGGGGTCTTACCCGTCGACCTTGAAATACAGCGTCGGGCAGCAATGTATTATCGTAATAAAAGTTTAACTGGCCCGTATTTCTTAAACGCACGCGACAAAAACAAAATATTAAGATTATTCGAACCAATAGATATTTCAATACAATACCTAATCTCCGAATGGCAGACGCGATGGGAAAACTCCACAAAAGGGCGCCACCTGTACAACTTTTTCCCTTGTGTACGCGAACGGCTCTCCATGCACTGGCTAAATATTGATCACTGCGTTTCACAATTCCTGACCGGTCATGGTAATTTTAAAGCGAAACTATACGGATTCAAATTGGTGGAATCACCTCTATGCGAGTGTTCGACCGAAGGCAACTTTTCGAACAAACGGCGCATCACATTCTATGGGAGTGTGATCTCTGGCGAGATGAAAGAACTACAATGCTTAACAGCCTAATTTGTAAATCTGGAGTCACATATTACGGTGACCTCGTGGACAGCGCTAGGAATTTCCGTGCTTTCAAGCGTTTCTGCCATAATTATTATTGGAAACATTCATCAACATCATAATTAACCCCCATAAATTATATAAAGTCATAAATAGATTACAAAGACATAATAATATATATTCCCGTGGTGCTTTCCCTTAATTTTTTTTGGCCGTTTGTGTCATTACAATTTTGTACTGTCTCCCACTTTGCTTGGGGAGGGAAACTGGAATACTTCCTACTCCTCCTTTTTTCTTCCGATTAATTTCGTTGTGGGTCCCAAGACAGATTTAGCTTGTCCCTCGGGCTCCCCTGAGATCATATCAAAGGGTTTGTCGTGGTTGGTTACCGCTGTTGATCCTGGCTTACAGGAGTTGCAGTGGTGGGAATGTGAGGTGGGCCAATGCCCGTTTAAAATAGCAAAGTTTCACGTTGCCTTCTCACAGATATGGTACTTTCCCACAGCACGGGTGTTACCACCACCGTGCATTATTCCGAAAGTCCTGAAACACCAGAACCTTGCACGAGGAATCTATTTCCTCGTAGACCCCTTGAGACAAGCTCAAGAACGCTCGTTCCCAACGGCACAGAAGGCACGAGCAATATAGCACCACCCTTCATAGTCAAGGATCTCTATCACTGTTGATATTTTGCAGATTTACATATTGTAGAGGGACTGGCTTATAACACGATTAATCTTCGTAAGTCCGTGGTAGCCACTTTAACTAACCCTGATAATGCCAGTAATTTGAGTTCAGACGTGTAAGTATGTCATGTCTTAAAAGCTATAGCTTTACAAAACCTGTAAGGAAAAGTATTTGGGATCTTGATATTTTAATTAAATACTTGCGCATTATAACTGTGAACGAGGCTAGTATATTTGCTTCTTCTCGACATACAGCAAATCCTATAATACTTTGCTCTGCCCGCAGGGTCCATGAACTTTATTAGCCACAGATACAAAACATTATGTTGAATAAGCCAATTCTTTGGTTTCATGGCCTGTTTTTGTACCTAAAACCGACATTGCCACGTACAGGCAGTCTGGATGGGGTTTTATTGCAATAATGAGAATAAAAAACCTTGATCCAGTATTTTGGGTAAAGCTGGAGCACGCCAAAGGCGGCCTCTCCATACTCTTATCAGTCCACTACTGTCTAAACTAACTGTCCACTAGACTGCATCCTGTCGGGGAGAAACTTGAGGTCAAAAACGACATTTACACGTTTTTACCGTATATCTGATGTTAATAATAGCGGTTTTATACGCTTGTTTAACCCTGCTTAATTATACTGTTATAAAGTTTCAATTTCACAATGACCTTTGCATTAGGTAAGCCATAATTAAGCTACATACCTATTGCCTTCAACTTATGAACTATATTGAATTACTTTAATAATTGTAAAAATTGTCTAATCATATTTTGTGAAATCAAGATATTTGTTTACTGTAACTAATAATTCCATAAATATTTTATTATGAAAGTAACCAAGTTTGGTTTGTACATTATAACAATTATAATCTCTTTATAATTAAGTTCAAAAATTATATTAATATTAGTAACACTACTGCACTGATATTTATTTTTTATTTCATTTTATTTATACAGTAGCTTATGCCTATGATGGGTACATTTTATGATATTGTAATAAATGAGTTACAATTAAATGATAGTAATATGTATTATAAAAATTGTATTATATTCTCACTCAATAGGTTAATATTGATAATCTAAAATGCCAGTTGTTTCAACACAGCATTCTATTTTAATTTATACTGAATATTCTTAAACTTTCAGTTTGTATGCATTACATTATAATGTCAAAATCACATTGGCGTCCTTATACAGATTTAATTTACCCACCAGGCGATAACAAACACGTCTCAAGGTTGTAAACTTTAACTAACGGTCAAGTGTTTAATAGAAGTGTTTTACCTGAAATAAAACACATATTAAATACTTACCTTAGTTAAAGTTTACAAATTTAAATTCTGCCTGGCAGTTCCTCTCGACTTAATGAGGCAGGTGTCAGAGCTTAATTTTCAGCTCGACACTACCTGTGGGGAATGTGCGAGCGAGATAGATAGAGGTAAGGGTTAAAAAGGAAAGAAAAGGACAAAAGATTTGATGGAAACTAGGTGTTGCCACTCTCAAGGTTGTAAACTTTAACTAAGGTAAGTATTTAATATGTGTTTTATTTCAGGTAAAACACTTCTAATAATTACTTATGTAATTTAAGATTTTGGTTGGGAATTTCCAACATAAAACGTATACAAATAATAAGACATTGATGTCAGTTGAACGCTATCAAAGCAACTGAAACAATAACAAACATTACATATCTAATAAAAAATGATACAATTTAAATATTGTTTGATTTGCTTTGAATTCGATTATCCGGATTTTCGATTATACGGATTATCTCTGGTTTTATTTGATCTGGATAATCGGGATTCTACTGTACTTAATCTGTGACCTAAAACAAACACAAACATTGAGGAGTTAGTACCTAACTAATATTACAATTTGATATTGTTAGTAGTGATATATGTACATAATATTTCAATAAATGAAGTATCTACAAAACGTAAAACAGATCTAAAATTAATAGGGCGAGGAATAGTAGGAGGAAGGAGATCGTAGAGGGAACACTGGTTTTTAGGACATGAGAAAAATATATGATCCACCTCGTGAGTACCCTCGTCTAGACCACACTCGCAAAGAGAACTGTCCCTTACCCTAATATTTGCGAGGAACACAGGTGAACAACAATGCCCAAGTCTGACTCTGCAGACCGTCGAGCAAGCTGTTTTATTTGCATTTTTATATTTAAAAAACCATGGCCGAACTGGAATTCCATCCTGGGTTTCAAAATATTGTTTGCCTTTGTTTTCACTTGTTTTGGCCCATTGATTGTGCCACCTGGTATTCATGTGAATCTTAGTGGAATTAGATCCTGACAATAAAGTTTATACTGGCTGAGACCGCCTGATGTTATAGCTTGTCTAGCATAACCATCCACACTTTCATTGCCAGTTATTCCACTATGGCCTGGTATCCAAGCCAAAACAACCTGAATATTACTTACATGACACCTAAAGAGAAGCTCTCTTATTTTCAAGATCAATGGAGATCTACATTTAGAGTGAAACTGGTTAGAGGTGATGGCCTCCAAAGGCCTTACTGCTTACAGCAGTCTCTTCCTGACTTTTGATTATGGTGTAAGTATATGACTTTACTTTTTATTCATACCCAAATACTCGCTGTCTCAACATTCTTAATTTTGTCAAATTGATTTTACACATAACGTTGTTTTGAATAGATAGCATTACGTCCATTACAAACGCTAAATATACTGTGGTTTCTTTTATGTACGAAGTTATCGTAGTTAGATAGTGTTTTAGTAGATTAGATTACTCCAGAACATGGAACGGCATCACAATGTTACAATCTTTACATTTTAGCAATAGTAGTGCCGAGGTATAGATACCTAAGAATATAAGATGCTAATACTTCTTAGATTAGATGCTTATTGACTTAAGTTTTTAAATCATTAAAAACTTTGCTTCGCGCGGAAGCAATGTATTCTTATTAATTTTAGAAGTTTTCAAGAAGTTTTCTTGAAGAAGTAGTCTTGAATAACCATATTTGTTGGGGCAAACTAAAATCCCTTGAGTTTAATAAAGACATAGGCGGAGATAAAGAGGAAAGTAATTTATACTAGGTGGTAGATAGTATAAACATAATGTCTTCTTCTTTATTTTCATTTTTATCGATATGTGATGTCGACTACGGACGTCCCTTGAATAAAGACATGAAATTAGCTCAAGCTAGCAGACATGCAACTTGTGACCAACTTCGTACGCCCAAAATTGTGACAAGCCTAAAAAAACAAAGTAACGGACAGCTAGACTTCCCTTTCTTTCCCATTAGCATGTGTTGTATAGTGAGACAAGAACAGAAATATGCCTCTGCCCTTGCTTTTTACCCGGTATCTATGCTTTAGTTCACAAAACAGATAAAGAGGTTAGAATGGAAATAGTTTCGAATTAGTATTGGAACACGCGTCGCCGCTTGTCTCCCACTCTTTTAAGAGGTCCCTAGACGGTCAAAATTGCTTGACAAGCATTTACGTGCTTGACAAGCATGCTTGACGAGGCCACGACATCAAAAAACATTCTTGTCAAGCATTCGCATCATTTTGTCGGATAGAGTGACCCAGTGTTGAACTTGCGCTAAAACAGAAACATTTGCAAAGTAGTAGAATGTCTCTAGATGCAGATATGGCTGTTCTTGCTCTCACAATTGCTTTGTTGAAGAAAACAAAAAAGAAACGAACAAGACGATGGTCTAAGCAGTGGTATTTGTTAAGAGATAGATTTACCCATGAGCATTTGCAAAAGATTCTACAATTGACGGAGCCCAATGATTTCAAAAAATTTTTGAGGATGGATAATGAGGCAACCTGGTCTCTCCTTATCGTTCCGTAGTACACTGAATGTGTTGCTTGACAAGCATGTTCTAAACGATCAAGCATACTTGACAAGCATTGCAAAAATATAATTTTTCATCAAGCTGCGTCAAGCATCGAGTTTGCTTGTCAAGCACATCAAGCTTTGTTCTAGACGGTCAAAATTGCTTGACAAGCACGTTAATTTAACGTGCTTGTCAAGCAATTTTGATCGTCTAGGGACTGCATTAATTCCACTAACGGAATACGGAAGTAACCCAATACGTACGAGCGTTACGCACACAAATAAACCTCACGCACTTAGATTGCTAATTTGTAATTGGTTGTCACACTAACGTAAACAATGCATCAGATGTACACTTACACACGCGCACTTTTCTCATACACGTTAGGGCGACCGAAGGTCGATAATTAATATCGATAAAATTATTTTCACATTTTTTGCAATAGTTCGGTTAAATTTTTGAGGGGTGACAGGGTACCGTACGACTAATGTAATGTTCTTAATAATCTATTTATTTATTTACTAGGCAAAAATAACATACATTAATCACAGATATAACAATATAAATATAATAATGTCTGTATGAAATTTTCTTTTATTTCTTAATAGAAAGCTAAATTAAATAAACAATAATTGATGGTAATTATCAATAAAGAGAGTTGCTTAAATTATAATATCATTTTCTTATATCGACATTGTTTACATCTTGGTACAACACTATCGATACTCACGAAGTACCTAGAATTGAAGCTATGATTCGGACTACGCATTGTTCGCTGTGAATGCAATACATTGCGCACTCGCGAACACATTATACAAAATGGTACCCACGTACAGCAAGCAATGGATAATTTTGCGCCTAAATACGAATGTATCGTTTTCGATCACGAAATACATAATGCTACGGAAATAATTACTAATATTACATAAAATTAAAAGTTTTTGGACTTACCGGTGGAAAGAAATTCCTTCTCGGGCTACACTACACACTTGGCTTCTTTTCCGACACGTTAAAACAGCGCAACACGGCATTTTTAACGACTTTTTATGGAGCTCCGTACGCCGTCACAGTAAGATTGTGACTGTTGACCGATAAAACGTGTTTCGGCTGACATATGATCATTTGATCATATGTACGGCGCGTCTGCCCCGCCTACAATGCCATTCTAACCTCTTTTACTCTTCTGTGCTTTAGTTATTAATCTGAGCTTAGCGGTACCCAAGCGGAGCGGAGCGGAGATTTCGAGCATAGTGATTGGTCAATTCGGGTACCGCAAGCTCTACGCCTCGCTCCGCGTCAGTGGAAACGCAGCCTAACGTCTATAACGTCTAACGGTTGTCATGGTAACAACATTGTGTACAAATGGAAAACATAAATTATGAAATGCAATAAATATCGTTTTTGTATCAGCTTTGAACTATTTGGATTAATATTTTTGTTAATCCAAATAGTTTTACTTAAAGTTTGAACCAACTACTTTTTTTAATAAGATCTTTGTGTCATTGTAAAATTTATAATTTATTTTAAAAAGAGTTATTTAGCTAGTTGCGGTTATTCCTCGCCTTAATTAATTTTGGTTGAATATCGTTTGTTCGATCACTATTGACGTTTGTTCGATCATAAAAACAATTAAATTCCTAATTAATTGATTATTATCAATTATTTATTAACCAAATAAACAAAATGGCGCATGCACTTGTGTTGCCAGTCAGCTTGCAATGGCCGCACTCATTATCATTTTTTAACGGGTGCGTTTCTACTTTCTAATTATTTCGCATGCAGATCAATCATTATAAATAAGTTTGTATTAATTAATAATAATCGTCAAAAACATCTAACGTCTTTATAAGAAATGATAATAATTTGCTAACCATTTTGCACTCTGACGTTGGCAACTCCTATTGAGGGGGGGGGGGGGGCCAAAAGAAGAAGAAGAATACTGACAAATACATCAATAAAGATTATTTAAAACTTTAAATTTCTTACCTCAATCCATTCCTTAAGATATTAATATTATTTGCCTCAATCTTTGAAAAATGTTAAATGAAACATATTGCACTTTATGCTTATCACACAATAAAAGAACTATAAACATATTTAGAACAGATGTGCAATGTGTTTACGAAAACCTCGCAAATATTACGGTATGTATATATAAATAATAAATAATATCTTTATTTGCAAGAAATGTGGGTGAAAAGATGACATTAATGTGATTATGAGGTACCAACACAATTCGCTAATACATTTTAGCATGCAAAATTTTGAATCTTTATAACATAATAAGTATACAACATTCTAGTTATAGTCCTTAACCCTAGAAAGATAATCTACGTCCGCGAGACGTATAGCGCGGCGAATTTTGGCGATATTTTTTTTTATGAAATTCGCAGATAGCCGTGAATTTGAACTAACTCAGTCGGAGGTCGGAGCTAGCGGAGGACGGGCGTGGCGCAGCGGTAAGTACTCTCAGTAAAAAAATAAAGCACTGCCGTACGTCGCTCAGACGTATGATTACCTTCTATGTAACTTTTATGAGTCGGAAGCGAAATGTTATTTAAAAATAAATTTGGACAATTGTTGTTATTTCAGGTACATAATTGATTGATTCGATATGGCACACCGACGACCAATAAATGACAGCGAAATTGAAAACTTTTTACTAGAATACGAAGATGATTTCTCGCCTAATGATAGTGGAAGTGATTATGAAGATAATATGATAGAAGGTTATGTACAGAGTGATAGCGAGGATGAACTTGCTGACGAAATTGATGAAACCCTAGTTAGCTTACCCGAAAATGTAGTAGATGCTCCAACCGATTCAGATGAAATTTTACTTACAAGTAGCCGAATCATCCTCGTCTCCCAGCGCACACTACGAGGTAAAAACAAACATGTTTGGTCCACACGTAAAGGACAAAGTCATGGTAGAACCTCAGCGATAAACATTGTTCGATCAGCCCGGGGACCAGCACGAATGTGCAAAAATATAATTGATCCCATGTTGTGCTTTTATTTTATGAAGAAGCTCAGTACTGATCTCACTTCATCTTGGATGCAGAAGAGACTAGTAGTGCCAACGTTGAAGAGAAGTGTTCGCAAAAATATCACGGAATTGATACCAAATCCCAACGCAGACAATAGTGAGACTACAGATGAAGGTCCTCCTACAAAAAAAAAAGAGGTATTGCTCGTAGTGTCCGTCCAAAATACGAAGGATGTCTAAAATCACATGTGCCAAGTGCAAAAAACCTGTTTGTGGAGAACATAAAAATGACGTATGCCATAAGTGCCTTTAAAATGCCTATATGTGATTTGAATATATAAAGTCTGATTAAATATAGTTAATTGAAGTGAAAAAGAGCCAAATAAGTAAATTGTAAGACTGAAAGTCATCTCATTACGTTGATTTAGAAAATAATTAAATAAGGTTATTTTTTCGTTGAATTTAGAGGGAAGTTTAAGTTTTATGTTATATGTCTTTAAATACAGTCTATTCTATCTTAAAAACTGTTTTATTTCATTGGCTAGATATTAGTAAGTAAGTAGAATAGAAAAAAAAATCAAAGAAATAATAAAATTTTCGAAATATACTTACATGAAAGGTCATACGTCCAAGAGACGTATGATTATCTTTTACGCAAGCGCCCGTATGATTATCTTACTAGGGTTAACTAATTACATTATGGCAATCGATTTATATAATGACAAAAAGGTAGTCAATATTAATTAATAAGCTGTGTCATTTAAAAAGAAAAAAAATAATATTTCAATATGTCAAAGCAACCAAGGTACACATTAAATTAAGGATTAATAATAATAATAAAACAATATACAATCATGAGAAGAAAAAAAAAATGTCCATTTAAATAATTATCCAAACATAATATAGTCCAAATGAATATAATTATGTGACATATATTTTTTTATACCCATTACTATTTAATCATATTTATCATTAAAATATTCTGAAATACTGTAGTAACATTTATTTATAAGAAGTTCTTTGACCGTTTTTTTAAAGTTATTTAAACTGACATCATTTCCTCTCATAGTTAACGGCAGTCTATTGTATATTTTTGATGACATGCCCAATACGCTTTTACTGACAAGTGTTGTTATACAGCTGTTCGTGAATATTTTATTATTATCATGTCTGTTTCTTTTTATGATTTCGGAAGTCCTCGGAAATAATTCTTGATTTTTAAATACAAACAACACTATTTCTAAAATATACAATGACAGAAGTGATAGAATTTTATATTTGATAAAGTACGATTTACAGCTATCAGTCACTCGCAAACTAAACATTGCCCGTATGCATCGCTTTTGTATTTTGAAAATTAGATCTATGTTTGTCAAGTTACCCCAGAAAATTATTCCGTACCGTAAAAGTGATCCAACCATACCATGATAAGCAGATATGATTCCGTCAATATTTAAAATAGGAGCTAATTTAAGAAGTGCATAAGAACAGCTACAAATTTTTTTACCAAGTTGTTCAATATGTGCCTTCCAATTGAGCTTACTATCAATCGTCAATCCCAGAAATCTAGAGTTGTCTACATTGTCAATTTTAGTACCATTATAATGTACATTAATTTCAGGTGGAGACTTTCTTTGAGAAAAGTGCATTATATTAGTCTTATTTAAATTAATTTTTAAATTATTATTATCCAGCCAAGATATTATACATGTCAAAGTTTCATTAATGTCAAATTCATAATTGTTTAATTTGTCACAAGCTATTGTGATAGTACTGTCGTCAGCAAAAAGTGTCAATGGATTGTCAATTGATTTAGGAAAATCATTAATATATATTATAAATAAAAGTGGACCTAAAACAGTCCCCTGTGGTCTTCGTAAATTAAATTTCTTGATTCTGATAGGAAAACTTCTTCTTGTACTGTCTTTGTATTCAGTCGCTTTATTGCTGTATGCTGTATTCTATTGGATAGATATGATTCTATTAGCCTCAATGCATTTCCGCGAACCCCATATGTTTCTAGTTTTTTTATCAGAATTCTATGATCAATATAGTCAAAAGCTTGAGTCATATCACAGAATATAGAGCATATTGGATTACTACTATCCATGTTATTCAGTACAGCTTTAAGAAAATCAAAAATAGCTCTATTAATACCTATATTTTGACGGAAACCCTTATATATATAAAAACGTATTTAAATAATTATTAATATTCTTTGGTGTATTTAGGTAAAATCTATAATCTTTTAAGCTTAGATAATTTCTGTTTATAGTACCGGTAGCTGGCAGGTAAGATATTATCTTTAATAATACACGTAAGTAATGGTATCCCATTAACCCTTAATTTACCCGGTAGGTCCCTGGGACTCCACATAAAACTTTAAAAGCCTATAAAAATTACATTTTTTTTAATCGAAACTTGCGTGTGCGAGTACCTTCATACAGTCACGCGGCGAGGGCGGGGGCGAAGGGCCGTCTACGTGTGCGACCTCTATCGGTAAATAAACTCACTCAAGGAGTCCATTAGACTCCACCGGGGTATGAATGTTATTGTTTTGGATTCGGTGCTATACCTTTATAAAGCTTTATTTCTAATTTTAGGGACTAAAACGGCCTTTTGCAATGTTGTAAATCTTTTGGAGGATGAAACCGACTCATTAATGAACACTTCGCTGCAATATATGGATAACAGAGATTCTGAACAACCTTACACGACAGCTCCGCACAATAATCTCATAAATTACAAGTATTCCTCTTTTAGCTGAAGTGGAACCAAACTTTTTTGAAAATAAAATGTCACCTGTGTCCAACTTGCCTAAAAAGAAAGACAGCATACATTTGTCAGACCTGTAGGGCGAGCACGAACTTCTAATGTATTCGTAACGTAAACGTTTCGAGTTTACTATACGATTACGCAATGTCACGATAGTACGTAGCACGAAACACTATCGTCTTCGTAACGTAAACTCGATACGAATACGATAGTGACGTCATCCTAATGTAAGCAAGGTTGGGCATAAGCGAATGAATAGGAACGAATGATACGTTCTGAAATTTGACGTTTATTTAAATTCACGAATTTTATGCAGATATTTGATTAAAACTTTGTCGAAAACAATAGAAAACATTATTTTATTACATAAATTGTATTAATATTTCACAAAACATGTAGTATTTCATGATAACTCATTAAAAGAAAAGTATTTCTGGATCGTTTTGTGGTTTTGGTTTCCGAACGACTAACATAATGTCAATGTCAAGTGGATTCATGTTTGTTATTTGTATTTCAAATCGTATTGTGACTTGTGCAACAGCGGCAAATCAAAAGTTTTATAAGTTTTTTGATAATTAATCTTAAATAATTCATATTAGTTAAAAATGAGAACAAGTCAGGTTCAATACCTAATAATGGTGGAGTTCATGGAAAGGTAAGCATGTTACTACACTATAAATACAATTTTAAGGCATTATAATATATTGTTTTTATATAATATTTGTAATTCATTCATTGGAATATCTTTACTTATGAGTGTGATCTTTTTCAGACATGGATATTTATCTAAGCCCTGTGGTGGTCCTCGAGGTCGCCATTTCATTCAAGTCAAATGGAAAGAACTAACAGAAAAATTAAATAGTGAGAGAAAAGTAGATTCTCGATCGGAGGAGAAATGGCGCAAGATATGCCTTTACAAGTGTCGAATTTCTAAAGTGTTCACTTAATTTATAGCCACTTTTTTGGTCCACTTTGGGCATTCCATGATAATTCTGTTGTTGTTGTTGTTTTTTCATTCCAGCTTACTTTTTGATTTGCTTTTGGTGAAGGTGTGGACCCGTATTTAGTATAAAACCTGTAAATAAACATAGATGGGATATACATAATAGTAAATTTAAAATATTATTTTTGCAAATACCTACTAATATAATTCTGAAATTGCATAAAATAGAAACTAGAGAGTAGCGCACAAAACACACATTTAACATAGTGGTGGTTATGAAACTTACTGATTTTTTGTTGCATCTCTTTGAACCCTTGATTCAGGGAATTTATATTATATAATTTTGTAAGTAAGCTGTATTGTGTCGAAGGTTGTCACACAGAAATTTAAAAGCTGCCTTGCTAAGACGATATCTTTTTCTAAATTCTGTTTCAGTGACATCTAACAAATTGCTAATTCCTCTTCGCTTAGCAGAAGCAGTTTAAGTTTTTAGTTTTAGTTTGAATTAAGTCGCAGACTTATTTCACTAGAAGCAAATTAAATCTGACATTATCATTTTATTGTATTGGCTGACAATAAAAAAATATTTCATTACGTTTGTGTTATTTTTTAGTTTCAGATTTCATAATTTTAAGCTTATTTTTCTATAAAAAAAGTTTTAAACCTACGTAGTCTCTCTACATTCCATTACGCCGCTACTTTCAAGTAATCTTGCAGCAAGGTAATAATACAATATACCTACTATGATTATTTCTACTTTGCCCTTGCATTATTATGCAAAAATGGGTTCTTAAAAACACATAAAACACTGAAAATCACTATTGAAAACTGTAACGAAAGTTTTGTCACGGCAAAATTCCACGTGAATAAATATTCGTAAGTTCACGATACTTGTGACGATGCGTGGACGATACCGTACGTCAAAAACATGTTCGTGCTGCCAATCTTCGTACAAACGCTATAGTATCGTGTAAGTGACGTTCAAGATTACGATACGCTTACGTTACGAAAGTAATAATTTGTGTTCGTGCTCCCGAATTTAGTTCCTTTTACGTCCAGCAGAGGCGCTGTTATATTTTCATACAAATTGCTAACGTTAACTATACGAATACTTTTTCGCAAGTTGTTCGTGCTCGCCCTACTGAAGGGAGTCCCAGGGACTCCACCGGGTACGTTGTGTAGTTAAAATGTCACCGGGTAAACCAAGGGTTAAAAACATAACTTGTAAAAAGTGCCAAGTCTCGCTATTTAGATCTCCTACGTACTACCGTAAAAAGTTGTGAGATACATGTTACGCCAAGTACGGTTAGTCGGTCGGTCTATAAACATCTTGTAGTGATCGTATCAATACTTAAATACTTATATATACAGTGTAAACTCTATATAACGACACTGAAGGGACTCTGCATTTTATGACGTTATAGAGAGTTGTCGTTAAATAGAGAGAAGAGAAATCAGAAGTAGAACAAGAAAAAGTTTATTTCAGACTAGTGTTAGTAGATATGTAGGTAAAAAATATTTTTATTTGAAAGCTATTGTGTACAGTCTGTTATTTATGTCTGACGTATTTTGCTGCACCAGTAATTTTGTTGTATTTTTTTACTTATTTTATTCATTACACGTGCAAGCAATCCCAGTTTGTAAAAAAAACAACGAATTTCTTAGAAAGTTCGCTATGCATGATGACTGTCGAGTCAAGTTTATTGCGGGCTACGATAATAAAGCGACAAAAGAACGTACTGTGCATTTTTTACTAATTTTAGCAACTTAAAAGGTAGTTTTTATTACTTAATTGTTGTCGTTATTGAGAGTGGGTGTAATGCTATGTAGAGTGTTTCATTGTATGGAAGACAAGCTAAACCAACCAAAGCCAATTGATTTCGACGCTTTAGGGAGTTTGTCGTTAAATCGAGGGACGTTACGTGGAGTTTACACTGTATTATACTTAAACACTACTTGTATTCCAAATTTGAAGATTCTATGGCCGCGTTTCACCAAGCAATGTTAAAGTTAACACCATGTTAAAATACCATGCCATGCCATCTGATTCATTGACAGGAAATACGAGAGGGATAACATGATATTTAACATGGCGTTAACATTAACATTGCTTGGTGAAACACTCCCAAGTCTGTTAGAAGTGAACTTTGAGAAGTTGTAATTCTTAAACTCCTATTTTAAATTGAACGAAATTTGGAATACAAGGTGTTTATACAATGCCTACTTGGTAACTAAAAATGCAGGCTTCTAGTTTTATCCACAAAAAACTTATTGGAGGTTGAAAATGGCCTGAACTGCTTCGAGAAAAGGATGGTACGGCTGTGCTCAACTTTG
The DNA here is from genome assembly GCA_905187575.2 of Celastrina argiolus. Lineage (NCBI taxonomy): Eukaryota > Metazoa > Arthropoda > Insecta > Lepidoptera > Lycaenidae > Celastrina > Celastrina argiolus. The sequence goes on along the minus strand of LR994581.1, from coordinate 8,016,525 downwards.
CGGGGCCATGGCTGTTAAAATTATACCTACTTAACGGAATTACCAGTATTATGTTATATGAAATTTAAGGACTATGATTCCATTAAAAATATTAATTAATAAATTAATTTTTATAATATTAATCAATAAGTGACTCTCTGTCACAACTCACAGTAGGACAATGTATTATTATGACTATTTTTCACGCCCACAGGACTAAATTGATTTGCATGAAAACTGGAATGGAAACACACATTAGGGTGGAATAGACTAACATCAAATGATGGGCGGGGGGGTCCAAAGAAACTTACAAGTGTCTAATGGAAAAAATCAAGTGTATAACAAAAGGCGCATCATGCACATCATTTTATAAAATGTTTAATCACTTACAGGTTACATATCAAACATGTTGGATGTGTTTCATTTGCCACGAGAGACTACGACAGTGTTACCTTTTGAAGAAGTTGGCGATAAAGACTCGCGGTCTTATTGATAATATTTGTGAGAATGAGGTACTTTGTTTGAATGCACACTTTTAATATAGTACCTAATATAAGTAACTAAACATTATAGTACCTACTATAAGTAACATAATAATATAGTATATTTTATTCTGATTCATTCTGATCTTCAAGTAAACAAAAAAGCCATAGATGTAACCATAGACTGTATAATTATGGTATGAATAGTAACTTTTATCATATTATGTAGGTAAAATTTAATTTATCTACGACTTACGAGTTGTATTACTATTTTTTAATGAATTATCAAAATCAAAAATATTACATGTCATATGAAGTTGGACAATAGCACTCGTTTTGTAAACAATCATCAAAATTTAATACATATTATATTTATTTTTATAATAATTTTAGTGTTGCTACAAATACATCATTTAGCTATATAATAACATACATATTTGGACAGCTTTATAGTAAACTAGCTTTTTCCCACCCACCGTTTGGAGTTACTAAGGCAAAAATAGCTTTACTAAGTAACATGACAGGTGTGGTATAGGTTTAAGTAATAATATACATAGTTAAAGTACTATCAATCTCTTTCTCTCAAAAATCTAACACTGAAAGCTTTTTTGAATCAGAGCAATATTTATTGATATTAGTGCATTAAAATAAATAAACTAACAAGCTCTTTTGGGAAAAACTCTAAAAAACTCTTTTATGAGAAAAGATTTGAATGTTTGTTTGTCTCAAAAATTGACTATTTTGTCCACAAGCCTCTCGCTAACATCATCGTGACGTTACATTACATCACGTATACAGATATACCCACCTACCGTCTAACCCAGATGAAGAAGTGGAAGCTATGAATGAGAACATTAGCGCTCTACTAATGTCCTCATACATAACACACTTTAATGTTGTAATGAGAGACTTAACGCGAAGTTGGACAAAGGTCTGTGCTCTACCTTTAAAATGAGTTGAGACTTGGGAATTTCAATCTCGAGCAGAGTAATGACAGAGGTCAAATGCCGGCTGATTTTATAGAAAAGGAAGGACTTAATACCTAATATGGACCTGAATGAGCTCTAATAGAGATAACAAATGTAATAGATTTCATTTTGAGTACAAAAAAGACAGATATTCAGCGATGACTCCATAATCCACAGGGTGAAAACTGGCAGTGATCACCGAAAGGCGTATCATTCAGTACACTGAATATAAATGTGAAAATCAAAAGATCTCGTATGATGAAGTCTGTTCCAACCGTCTCAAACCGAAATAGCCCAGTGGGACGGATAACCGACACAACTGGCGGGAGAGCAGGCGCAAGATCGACTTTGGGCATGTACCCCATACGACGCATGGATCATCTTTCTTGCCAGACAATCAGGTGATCAGCCTGCATTGTCCTAACCAAGCAAGAAAACAACATTTTTTGTTGTTCCAACGCGGAAATCGAACCAACGACCTCCGCAGAGGTCGAGAGCGAAGCTCTGAATCACTAAATATTACCATACTCAATATAAATACCATACTTTACCATACTCAAAAAGCAGCGAAATCACAGAATCCAATATTAAAAAATCTCTTGGAACTAAGAATTTCCTTCGAGCGAAAGGTCAACTTATCTGGTGGTTTAAGTTGTTAATATTTGGCAAATACTATTTTTTGCGTGTAAAACTATTATCTATACATATAATAAATCTGTAGAGGGGTCATGTCTGTACATCTATATCTATACATATAATAAATCTGTAGAGGGGTCATGTCTGTACATTAAGAATATTTAAGTGAAAATTAAAAAAAGGGGGTCTATAAAAGCCACAGAACCTAAAAATAACATTTTTGAAAAAAATGTCTGTCTGTCTGTCTGTCTGTCTGTCTGTCTGTCTGTCCGTATGGGAATGTTTGTCGTCGCATCACGCTAAAACCACTGTATGGAATGAAATGAAATTTGGCAGGCAGGTAGCTTACAACCCGAAGAGCATTATAGGAAATTATTATCCCGAAAAACGAAAGAGTTCCTGTAGGATCTTCAAAAAATTGTAGCTACCTATTTGACGGTATTTCAGCCAAACTACTCAACATATTTAAATGAAATTTGGCAGGCAGGTAGCTTATGACCTGAAGAGCATTATTGGAAATTATTATCCCGAAAAACAAAAGGGTTCCCGTGGGATCTTCAAAAAGTTGTAGCTACCTATTTGACGGTATTTCCACCAAACTACTCAACGTATTTAAATGAAATTTGGCAGGCAGGTAGCTTATGACCTGAAGAGCATTATTGGAAATCGTTATCCCGAAAAACGAAAGGGTTCCCGTGGGATCTTCAAAAAGTTGTAGCTACCTATTTGACGGTATTTCCGCCAAACTACTCAACGTATTTAAATGAAATTTGACAGGCAGGTAGCTTATGATCTGAAGAGCATTACTGAAAATTATTATCCTGAAAAACAAAAGGGTTCCCGTGGGATCTTCAAAAAATTGTAGCTACCTATTTGACGGTATTTCAGCCAAACTACTCAACATATTTAAATGAAATTTGGCAGGCAGGTAGCTTATGACCTGAAGAGCATTATTGGAAATTATTATCCCGAAAAACAAAAGGGTTCCCGTGGGATCTTCAAAAAGTTGTAGCTACCTATTTGACGGTATTTCCACCAAACTACTCAACGTATTTAAATGAAATTTGGCAGGCAGGTAGCTTATGACCTGAAGAGCATTATTGGAAATCGTTATCCCGAAAAACGAAAGGGTTCCCGTGGGATCTTCAAAAAGTTGTAGCTACCTATTTGACGGTATTTCCGCCAAACTACTCAACGTATTTAAATGAAATTTGACAGGCAGGTAGCTTATGATCTGAAGAGCATTACTGGAAATTATTATCCCGAAAAACGAAAGGGCTCCCGTGGGATCTTCAAAAATTGTAGCTACCTATTTGACGGTATTTTAGCCAAACTACTCAACATATTTTTAAATGACATAGTTTCATCATATTGTATTTGATATAGTGATATCAATTACAATATGATGAATTCTCTTCCTACTATTAATTTTATCCAATCGTTTTTGTTTTTCATTTTCCGTCTCAAGTAACCGTCGTCTGATCATTCGACGGTTACTTGAGACGGAATTTTTTTTATTTATTAGTTTTCATGCTAGGGTACGACTTGGGTTTTTTCTTTCTTTTGGACTTTTGTTATTTTGTCGTTTAAAGGAAGAAAGAATTCATGACAAAAACGGCCATTATTTGACAGTAAACTATTATTATTACTCCATCGGCCTACTTCTTTTGCCTGTGGACGTGTACAAAGAAGCATTACTATAAATTAGTGATTTTAAATATCCAAACGACAGTGTTCATAAACTAAAAATGTATTAAAACTGCTGCCCTAAATCAGTTTTCCACGCGTACGAAGTCGCGGGCACTGCTAGTATATATATAATAATATTACGTTCAGGGGGTAGAAACTTACTTTCATAATATCTGGCTGAGCAGAAATAGGAAAATAATTTTAAAATGTTTTATCCATACTTATTATTATTTCAACTAAGTAAAAAAGTGAAAGTAACTTTTTATGTCTATCCGTTACCTTATGACAATATTGATATGGAGATAAGTATATAAATAGGAGTCAGCCAGAAGTCATGACTTTGACAAGGCCAAATTTAGTCAGAAAGTGTTCCCACCTCACCCAAAAAATTGTATTTAATTTTATTATTCCTATTAACAAAATATAAAAAAAAAATTTAAACAACTCAGTTTTCGTTGGGGTTTTTGTACTACACAGTCATTTACACCGGCAAAATAATAATTTTTTGGCTCATGATAGAACAGACAAATGCAATGTTTCACTTATCTACTCAAAAGTGAAAAAGGGTTATAGTTTTGCAAGGGCGAAAGGGAATCCGCTTCTATGGCTTATGAACCGGCAAATCCTTATTTACGCCTCGAACATTTTATATTATAGTGTGTATGCTCTGAATAACATATGTTATTGAATGTACCGTAGGTTCTTGATGGAAATACATTTTATTTAGTAATAATACACTAAATACTTGCACTTTTTTCCCACTTTATTAGTTTTTTCACAAATTATTTATTAAAATAAATAAATAAATAAATAAACATAAAAAGTACGGAAATTTAATAAACGACAAGACATTTAATTTAATTTATTTCATAGATAAAACTCCATCAATAATTAATTATTGTATTCATTTTAGATCAATTTTGACATTATTTATTAGTTTTATTTATAATTTGACATTTTATTGTGACATTGTTTAGTTTGATATATTGTAGTTGACATTATTTTTTTATATCTAATTATGATGGACATGTTTTTTAATTATTGAACATTATTATTGTTATTTTATTTTAAAGATTGACATGCGTAATCAGTTTCTATTCTATGACATTGAAAATGTTATTAATTTATCAATTTAATATGTTATTACTCAGTAATTTTACATTAATTTAATATATTATAGTAAGAAATAATTTAGTACAAAATAATTAAGTTAAAGTGCACAAAATTGTTAATTATTTTCCTGATGCTGGCAACTCTAAAAAATTCTGCACAATGTTTACAATATTTTTAAAAATTTAAATCTACCTACACCTGATGATGACTATGTCCAAACCGGTCGTGTATTTTAATAAATAATTTGTGAAAAAACTAATAAAGTGGGAAAAAAGTGCAAGTATTTAGTGTATTATTACTAAATGCTCTGACTAAGCCAGATCCTGGGTACGGTACCTAAACCACACTACAGCCGTAGAGTGATGTCAGTTATCTGGTGGATTAAGTTGTTAACATTTGGTAGATACTATTAGAGAGTAAATAATTTTTTGCCACGAATTCTATTGCACGCGGGCGAAGCCTCGGGCAAAAGCTAGTATTAAATATAGCTGATTGTATTAAATGCAGCGTATAAAATAAGATGTTTACCGTAGGATCAGAATGAATTGAAACAAACTATGTATTATGAAAAAACTTTGGCCTTTCAAGAAGTTTCTAAGTTAAATATTTTGTTAAATAAAAATAGGAGAAGGATTTAAACGTGCCTTTTTTTAGGTTGATATAAAGTTTGGTGTGTTTGAATCATTGTTAAACTTAACAACTTCCAACACAAATATTTGCACATTGCCACCTACTCATTGCAACATAAAAACGGAGCCAGACGAAAGAACCGAGTTTAATTTGAATGAAGGTAGGTCATACATTATCTAGCTAAATAATGAGAAAAGAACTTATTGCTATATTTTTTATGTGATGCTGTATTTCAAGACTCAGATAGCGGCTACCGACACTTTATTCGACTCATTTTAGACATTTTTACATTCACTATAGACATTTTACACTATTTTCGTATTATATTTTTACCCGACTTCGGCGAAGCCAAAACGAAGGGTAATTAATGATTTTGGCAGTCTATGTATGTATGTATGTATGTATGTATGTATGTATGTTCCCTCGTAGCGGCTAAACTACTGGACCGATTTTAATAAATGAGGTATCAATCGATTGGTAATGATGCCGCGAGTAACATAGGCTATATTATTTTTTGAAAAATTTTGGATTTTGAAAATTAAACCTCAAAATCTATCCCAAAAATCCCAATAGCGGGTGCGACCACGGCTCTACCTTGACCATTTTTGTACATATTATGCATTTCTGGATTTCAAATTGAATTATTTTCTTGTTTCAGCCTTTTTAGACTCCTTTTTTGCGAAGTCGGGTGATAGTTTTTTTAAACTTTTTTACTAAACGACAAACGCCCAAATATAGGTAGAAGTTTTTAAGATGACATTAATAAGCATAAATAAAAAACAATAGTTAATACCGTGTCCGTTATCCCAGCCGGATATTGTAGATCTTGCTAACTTTTTACCTACGCTCAATCAGAGCATTGTCTTCTCTAATTGAGCGTTATTTTTCATAAGATTTTGATTTTGTTAGCGGGTCCGACCACGGCTCTACCTTGACGATTTTGTACATTTGTGTATTAGTGCATTTCTGGATTTCAAATTGAATTATTTTCTTGTTTCTGCCTTTTTAGACCCCTTTTTGCAAAGTCAACCCGACTTTGCAAAAAGGCTGTAAAATAGTTTTTGAAACTTTTATTTTATATTTTTCTGTTTCCACATCAAATATAACTTTTAATATTCATTAAATCAACGTTAAATTAACGCATACTAAGTAACTAAATAACTCCTAGATACTACTTGTACGACCGCATTTTAAGCGTTTATTTTGAATTTACAATAAAATATAATAATTAGTAAAATATTTAAATATTTAAATACATATTCGTGATATGTTTGCCAAGACCTATCTTTTAACACCAAACACGAGACAATTATCTTAATGACATTTTTTTTGGAGATAGTTTTTGAGGTTTAATTTTCAAAATCCAAATTTTTTCGAAAAATTATATACCTAGCCTATGTTACTCGCGGCATCATTACCAATCGATTGATACCTCATTTATTAAAATCGGACCAGTAATTTAGCCCCTACGAGGGAACATACCTACATGCAATACATAGACTGCTAAAATCATTACCCTTTCCTTTTGGCTTCGCCGAAGTCGGGTAAAAAATCCGCAGACTTAACCTTAAATGACAGGACTACTTAATAGGCAACTATTTGCCTTTTTAAGCCGATTGTTTCATTGCAAATACTATTGTTTGCAATGAAACAATCGGTTTGAAAAAATCGCTCGCGCATAAGATATGCCTACCAAAATTAAAGTTTTATTGTATTGCGTACATAATTTTGTACAATTTATTACATACTTTGTTTAATGATTCATATGTAATTATAAGTCAAGTAGTTATAAGATTGAAGTACCTACTTATTGTTTATTTTTGAGTATTTGATAATAGATGCGCCGGTGTACGGCCACACCCCGTGGGACACCGAGCTCGCTCTTTATTTTGTAATTTGGAAAATAAATAAATAAATAGCAATTTCATACTCGACTGACCTATGTCCTACTTTTTTGCTTAGAAATCGATCGAGATGAAGCTGTAGAAACAACAATAAACTATGAAGATGACGAACAACCTTCAAGCTCGTCATACTCCGACCCAAATGATGATTTACTAGTTGCTAATTCTGATCTCAGTCAGAATTTATTGAAAATGGACAGAAATAATACTCGTCACGAGGCAAAGGAGCTGAAATTGATTATAGAAAAGCTCAGTCCAAGTATTATTGAGAAATATGTTCAAACAAATCACATAGAACATTTTGAGGGGGAAGGAAACGCAACTTACACAATTGAACTAATTAAACAAGAGTTGGAAGAGGAGCTAGTTGATAAAGGTATGTCCTACTTATGACCTATATACCCGCCGTGCGCCTATTTATATGATGCTGTAGGCAGCATCATATAAATAGGCGCACGGCGGCAATATTAGGACGTTTATCCTCTTCAATCTTAGAGGTATCAAATTGAAATTCTTATCGAATACTCGATTACTCAGGTCTATAAGCTGTAACTAAAATAATAAAGTAGTGTAGCTTTGCAACGGCGAAAGAATTGTTCATATTGGTTCAGAGCCTATTCCATTCAAACAAACAAACAAACAATCAAATGTTTCCTCTTTATAATATTAGTATAGATAATTTAGGGTGTTTCAAAAAAAATAAAAAAAAAATATATAACATTTATATATAACACTTTTTTTTCACTGGCGGTTCGTGACATCAAAAGGAAACTATTGCCCCTTTTGATGTCACGAACCGCCAGTGAAAACCGGAGCTCTTAATATTAATATTAAGTATGTCCTCATCAATTTTTTTACTGTTCAAACGACTAATCAACTAATGAATCGCTGCTATAATTATTATTATTGTAGGGAATTGAACGCTCTACAAAAGGGGACTGATAGGATTTTCGAATAGTCCACGTGTTTAAGAGTTTTTTACAATCAAAATTCAATTTTTTAAAAATTTGATCGAAATCTCTAAATTTCACAAAAATTGTGAGCTTTATGGGAAAAATAGGGATCAAATTAAAAAATGTGATGAGGACATACTTAATATTAATATTAAGAGCTCCAGTTTTCACTGGCGGTTCGTGACATCGAAAGTAAACTTTTAAGCCTGTTTGGAAAAAAATATTATATATATTTTTTAAACACCCTCATAGATATAGATAGACTAGCTAACCCGTGCACACTTCGTTGAGCATACGAACAGTCTGTGATGAAATTCAATAAAAAAAATACCCAAACCCGGAACCACAACCCGGGACCCGCAACCCGCAACGCGGAACTTTCAACGTGGAACCCGCAACGCGGAACCCGCAAACTCGTAACGCTTAACCAGCAATGCGGAGCCCGCAAACCTAGAACCCGCAACGCGAAAACTTTATATATAAAACTTTAAAACGACTTAAAATTAATTATTTTAATTATGTGTGAACCCTAATGTGTGGTTGTAAATTTCTTTTTTGTCAAAACTTCTTCAAACACACATCACAGCTATACAGCTGTGTGGTTTGTCTCCACTGAACCATAATATGTTTATGTAAATTACCTTTTTGTGAAAACTTCTTCCAATACACATCACAGCTGTATGGTTTGTCTCCCATATGAGCCATAATATAATGTGTTCGAAAAAAGAATGAAAATCTCACATTTACCTAATTTGATTTGATTTGAATTTGGAATTGTCTTCTGTAAAATTAAAACTTTTTAATGATACCAAAATCAGCCAGATACAATTGGTATAGCCCAAGAGATTTTATGAGAAGTTCATACATATAATGGAGCTAGTATCCTATATCTCCATGATTTTCGGTGATTTATTGTGGTATTGATTTTATATTGTTTGGTGACTACATTTTGGTGACAAATATACATACCCTATTAATTAGAAAACACAAAAGTAGTTAAACTGGTGATAGGTTATTTGTACCCATTTTGAATTAAGCTTGTTACTAGATTTAAATTCTTAAATCATATGTATAATTGCATAAAAACTTTGAAGTAAAGTAGAATTAGAGTAGTTGTAATAAAATAAAATATACAATTCAATATTTTTATAACATTCACAATATCTGTATTTAGGTATCGGACGAGGCTATGAAATGGACATCTCAGATAGCTGCGAAGGGCGAGATCAAACAAGTGATGCACCATCAGACCGTGACAAGAAACCGTACAGCTGTGATGTGTGTTTGAAGAAGTTTTCACAAAAATGTAACTTACGTCAACACATTAGGGTTCACACGGAAGACAAGCCATACAGCTGTGATGTGTGTTTGAAGAAGTTTTCACGAAAAGGTAATTTACATAAACACATTATGGTTCATACTGGAGACAAACCATATAGTTGTGATGTGTGTTTCAAGAAGTTTTCACAAAAAGGAAATTTACATTCACACATTACGGTTCATAAGGGGCACAAACCATACAGCTGTGATGTGTGTTTAAAGCAGTTTTCACAAAAAAGAAATTTACAATCACACATTAGGGTTCATAAGGGGGACAAAAAACCATACAGCTGTGATGTGTGTTTGAAGAAGTTTTCACTAAAAGGACATTTACGAAGACACATTATGGTTCATACGGGAGACAAACCATACAGCTGTGATGTGTGTTTGAAGAAGTTTTCACAAAAAGCAAATTTACAATCACACATTGTGATCCATACGGGATACCAACCATACAGCTGTGATGTGTGTTTGAAGAAGTTTACACAAAAACAAAATTTACGAACACATATTATGATTCATACTGGAGAGAAACCATACCGCTGTGATGTGTGTTTGAAGAAGTTTTCACAAAAAAGAAAATTACATTCACACAATATTATGGTTCATATGGGGCACAAACCATACAGCTGTGATGTGTGTTTAAAGAAGTATTCACAAATAGGAAATTTACGAAGACACATTAATGTGGTTCATACTGGAGACAAACCATACAGCTGCGATGTGTGTTTGAAGAAGTTTTCGGAAAAAGGAGTTTTACGAAAACACAGTAGTGTTCATACTGGAGACAAACCATATAGCTGTGATGTGTGTTTGAAGAAGTTTACACAAAAACAAAATTTACGAACACATATTATGATTCATACTGGAGAGAAACCATACAGCTGTGATGTGTGTTTGAAGAAGTTTTCACAAAAAGGAGTTTTACGAAGACACAGTACTGTTCATACTAAAGACAAACCATACAGCTGTGATGTGTGTTTGAAGAAGTTTTCACAAAAAGGAGATTTACGAAAACACAGTATTATTCATACTGGAGACAAACCATACAGCTGTGATGTGTGTTTGAAGAAGTTTTCACTAAAAGGACATTTACGAAGACACATTATGGTTCATACGGGAGACAAACCATACAGCTGTGATGTGTGTTTGAAGAAGTTTTCACAAAAAGGAAATTTACGAAGACACATTAATGTGGTTCATACTGGAGACAAACCATATAGCTGTGATGTGTGTTTGAAGAAGTTTTCACGAAAAGGACATTTACAATTACACATTATGGTTCATACTAGAGACAAACCATACAGCTCTGATGTGTTTGAAGAAGTTTTCACCAAAAAAACGTTTACGAAGACACAGTAATGTTCATACTGGAGACAAACCATACAGCTGTGATGTGTGTTTGAAGAAGTTTTCACGAAAAGAAACTTTACGAATACACAGTAGTGTTCATATGGTTTATTTGGAAGACAATATACCCTATTTGAGAACCTCCGGATAAGACCAGAACGCAGAAATTTTGGTCATCCAATAAGCTATAAAATCTGTCAATAATTAGAAATCCATCTGTCAACGGCCAAGTCACACAACATTAACTATAATTATATATATATATACTATAATTATATATATATATATATAGAACCCTGTTAGGCCATGCACTAAAAAGTATCCTATAGGCAGTTTCCAGTGCTCAGTTAAACAAACTAATAGGAGGACATATGCCTCTGAAGCTAACACAGAAGTGTCATTTACACCAGTGCCCATGTCAATATACGAGTTTGATTTTGGTCCCACATACTTTTCGTGCGTATGGCCATTTCATCTGAAATTAGCGCGCAAACAACATTACATTTATCACATTAAGAAGGAGCGTTTACTTTACTAAAACTATTAATAAAGTAAACGCTTCTTCAGTAAATCCTGGAGCGCCATCGATGATGACAAATTTACTCCTTGCGTAATTATATGCCGATGGGGAATAGAAGTTTAAAGTCAAACAGATTTTTTTAAGTTCATTATAATATTTCGGTATAATTTTCTTTTCGTTTTTATGCTTTTTGTATATATTATGAAACAAATCCGCTGTGACAACATTTTTACTAAGAATGTTATATATATCAAGGAAACGTTCATGATTCAAAATTTTAATAAGGCCTTAAAAGTCATTTCATTTCGAAGTTTTATTTGCCACGCAAAATGCGCTGGAAAAGTGTGTTGTTTATTCTAGTTCAATCACCTATTTTCCTTAACTAGAGTGAATCGGGCAGAAGTCGATACGAACGAAATATACTTCCGAGTTCCGAGTATACCAACATAATATAGGTATTATATTATATATTATGTTATATTATACTCGGAAGCAGAGGAATAACGCACAAATTAGACATTAGCTGATAATATCCTCCATCCGAGATGGCGAGTTGCGTTTCGTTTCACCTTTTCACATATTTAAATTTGAAAACTGTACTAAAGCATAAAGTTTACGTTCCGTTTCGCATCATTGAAATAATATTTGAACATTTCTGATTTGCCTGTCAAGTCGTAAACAATATGTTTCATGACATGACGTGGCAAACACGGGTAATCTGATACTAAATATGGTTAAAAATTTTTGAATACAAGGCAACATTGAACACAAAGCGGTACTCCGATCGGAGATTTTAGGATTATATTATTTGACTGTGTTTTAGAAGATTTATACAATACTTACTAATGGTATGTGATGCCAGTATTTTTCTTGTTTCATGTAGTATTATTTTTACATAGTTTGACTATGCAAGTCGGCATTTTGCTTCGCTCTCACACAAATCTTTGACAAATTATCGAGACGTCTACTTCACTTTACGCTTGTAGCGCGACTGACGCTGGTACGCCGAATTCGGCGTATTATTTGTTGCCGCATTTTTCAATACGCTGGACGGTATCTAGTCAAAGCGACCAATTATTAATCTATGGTCTCTACACTATTTATTTAATAATATTTTAAAAATCTACATTATTTATTAGTACTTTAAAATTTACACTATTTATTTGTCTCTGTCTACCGGCCGGTAAAAATATAATTCACATAATTAGTTAATTTTCTTAATAATTAATATTTAAAGTGTTTTGATATTTTCACTGCTATTTATTCTTCACATTAATTTAATGTCCATTTTTTTTTATTTTACTGTCAAATTTTTTATTTTTTATCACTCACTTTACTGTCTTCGCTTTTTCTGTCCCATCTGCGCAGCGCTGCCACGAGGCAGCACTGGCAGGGTCGCCATGCAATGTGCAGGCTTGGGGAGACTAATTAAAAGAGATGTATTTGGTCCGACTGTCGTTTAATAACTAACTTATATTTATACTACCTATTTGCATCTCACTCACTCCTAGCCAGAGTGGCCGGGAGCGGGGAACCACGACCAGAGGCTAATGAGCCCCTCTACGTGGGGTCGAAGGACCCGGTATTGAGGATACCGAGCCGTATTAGTTGCTTATGTTTTTCTAGGGAAAACCCCCCGCGACAGAACGCAGGGGAAAACCGTAGCTCTAAGGGAAGGAAGCCTTGGAAGACTTATTCCTGAATGGCAAGACGACATGTGGCGTGTGGAGGCCCCGGTCCTGAGACCGAGGAACGTGTGTGGTTCCACTCCTCCGAGCGCCGCGCATCGTCCCGCGGACCAAAGCCCTAACCAAGGTGGGATTGAAATAAATAGACAAGACGTTTTTTTGAAGGCAAAACCCTCGCGTCAGGGCGCAAGGAAAAACCGTCGTAAAAACACTTTATTTAACACAATTACCTGAAGGGCTAGACTTTGACGAGTGGTCTTTAACCAGCTCGCGGACCCAGCCAACCAGGGAGTGGGGGGTGCTCCGGGAGCCATAATGGTGGGAAAGGGCATGGGGATGCCGACGGTAAACGTCCGAGGACGTTGCAAGAGAGCGCTGGTCGCGCCCGCACGCCGTACAGCCTAACTCTCCAGTAGGCCGGGCGGCAGGCGGCGTCTGGCGCCCTCAGCGGTGTAGGGCGACGTTGTCCGGGGCCGCCGTGGATCCTCGCCAGTCACCCAGGTTCCTCCCCTCCAAGGAACCTTCGGATGGCGCGGATATCCACAGGCAGCGCGGGACTCCGTCGCGAGCGGTGGGACGTCGCTGAATGCGGTCTTGAACGGCGGCGTGGTGGCTGCGCGACGAGGCGAGGCGGCTTCACAGTCCAGGGCGGCGAGACCGGTAGATCCAGCCCAGGCGAGGAGAGATTGGTCCACCAGCGTGGCGGGGCCGGAAACTCAATTGACAGACAATCCACACTCGGTTCGCAAGAACCACGTGCGGATTGCCGATCGCCCTTAGAAGGTGGCTTCGGAACTGCTCCAATGGAAGGTGGTCGGCACGGACGCGACACGGGCGAAAACGCGGCGCTGACAGGCAGCGTAACGGCGTGCGCGCGCAACGGAAGCCAGGACGGTCCTAACTTATATTACTAACATGCATACAATATATAGGGGGGCGATGTACACACTACACAGGTTCCTGGTCGCGGGTTCCGCGTTGCAGGTTCCGGGTCGCGGGTTCCATGTTGCGGGTTCCGCGTTGCGGGTTCCGGGTTCCCGGGTTGTGGGTTTTCGCGTTGTGGTTTGCCGGGTTACGGGTTCCGCGTTGCGGGTTACTGGTTCCCTGGTTGTGGGTTCCGCATTGCCGGTTCCGCGTTGTTTTTTTTAGTTGAATTTCATTATAAACTGTTTTTATGCTCAACGAAGTGGGCAAGGCTCAGCTAGTTATAATATATACCTACACGGGACGATGACTTGGTCGAAACCGGTCGTGTATTTTAACAAATATAAAAATATTAAAATTAATGTAAAATAAGTAATAACTAATAAAGTATATAGGTAAAAAAGTATATAAAATAAAAAACAAGGTGCTTAAAGGTAATCATTATTTAAATGATTTTATTATAATATTTAGTGTCAAAATTTGCAGTTATTTTATAATTATTGGTATGTTACACTATCTATATCAACATACATGTGTCGTTATTCAAAATGATTATTTCCGTAACTGTATTTATACCGTTTGCTATTGGAAGTAGATGCACGAATTTCTTCCTCCTCGTTTAAGCATTTGATATTTTCCTTTTCATGCCTTCTTTTCTTTGCCTCAATGGCTTTCAGTATATAGTGTCCTTTGCCAGCATTTTTCGGGGACATTTCAATTTTTAATTTATTTCTTATATCAACTAGAGTTTATAGATAAAATCTCAATCGACTATCAACCGCAGTGCTAGGGATTGGTTGGAAATTTTTTGGAGTGACTTCTACGACTTATGAATATAAGTCGACTTAAGAAATATTTATTGGAAGAAGTTTAGTGAAAACGTTTACCGTAGCTGGTATCCCCATAAAATCTATAACATTACTAAGTCAAAAAGTAGTTCAAAATGGCGGACTGCCAGGACATTTGTTTCGAGGATGACAATTTAACCTTGTCACATAAATTGGTTGGATAATACATTTATTATTGTGATTTTATATAACATTTTAATACATTATTTCTATTCGTAATAACCTAGTAATAACTTATTCGTATGCTACGGTACACAACCTGTCGATATTTTATCAAAACAAGGGATATTTGTTTCTAAATATTGTACTTACGTATGAAAGGACATGTCCCGTGATTTCTGCTCAATGCGGCTTTTACATCCAATTATCTATACTAATATTATAAAGCGGAAGAGTTTGTTTGTTTCTTTGTTTAAACGCGCTAATCTCAGGAACTACTGGTCCGATTTGAAAAAATATTTTTTTGTTGGATAGTCCATTTAAAGAGGAAAGCTTTAGGCTACATAGGGCCTGTTCAGGAGACGCTCTGAACGTTCAGATCATTCATAACGCTGACATTGACAGCTGACAGTACCTGTGAAAACAGTTCAAAACGATCCTAAACAGTGCTAAAGAAACGCAAATCTGAACGAAAAAAACGTTATTTTCTTTAGCACTGTTTAGGATCGTTTTGAACTGTTTTCACAGGCACTGTCAGCTGTCAATGTCAGCGTTATGAATGATCTGAACGTTGAGCGTCTCCTGGAACACAGGGTTAACATAACCCTGCGACCAATAGGAGCAAAGCGTCAGTGAGAAATGTTGCAAAAACGGGGAGACTTTCGTTGCATGCGCTGCACAAACGATTTAAGTCGCTCAAAAACCACGCGAACGAAGTCGCGGGGACAGCTAGTATAACATAAAACCATGTTAAACAGGTTATTATAAAGTATTAACTTTAATTTCTGTTTATTTTTACCACTTAGGGCCGATTTTTCAATCACCAGATAACTTTTATCTGTTGAATAAACATGTGACTTTGACATTTGTTCCATACAAAATCTGCCAAAGTCACGTATTTATTTCTCAGATAAAAGATAACTTTTATCTGTTGAATAAACATGTGACTTTGACATTTGTTCCATACAAAATCTGCCAAAGTCACATATTTATTCCTTAGATAAAAGTTATCTGACGATTGAAAAATCGGCCCTTAGATCACTAATATTCACAAAAAATCTTGGAAGTTAGGAGCTGTCCCGAACTGTCAACTGGTTTGTTAACAAAGAAAAACAGGAACTCTGACAATGACAGAGAATATTGTCTCCTTCCCTTTCCTTCCTTAAAGTTTTTGTATGTTGTGATCTCGTTCACACACTTTATTGACGTATTGTAGCAAATCTATGTATTCTTAATCTATGTATAGCAACATTATGATCGTTTTGAACCATAGATGAAGAATACATAGATTTGCTACAATACGTCAATAAAGTGTGTGAACGAGATCACAACATACAAAAACTTTAAGGAAGGAAAAGGAAGGCGACAATATTGCCTGTCTTTGTCAGAGTTCCTGTTTTTGTTTGTTGGGCACAACTGTTAAGTGCCCAACAAATCAGTTGACAGTTCGGTCACAGCTCGTATCTTCCAGGATTTTTAGTGAATACTATTGATCTAAGTGGTGAAAATAAAAAGAAATTTAAGTGATACATAATACTAACCCTGCTTTACATGGATATATGTTAAATAATCGGCTGTAAAAGCCGTACTGAGCAAAAAAGACGAAATATTTCCTTTCATGCGTAAGTACAATTTTTAGTAACAAATACACCTTGCTTTGATAAAATATCGACAGGTTGTGTTCCGTAGCACACTAATAAGCTATTAATAGGTTATTGTGAATAGAAATAATGAATTAAAATGTTATTTAAAATTACAACAATAAATGTATTATCCAACCAATGTATGTGACAAGGTTAAATTGTCATCCTCGAAACAAATGTCAGGCAGTCCGCCATTTTAAACTACTTTTTGACTTAGTAATGTTAAAGATTTTATGGGGATACCAGCTAAGGTACTCATAATTTACCCTAAAAGTGGGGTCTTTTTTAACCGACTTTCAAAAATAGGAGGTTTCTCGATTCGACCGTATATATATTATATTTTTAATTTTATTATTAAATCTTAAGCTGTGCAATAGTGAAACTGTTGTTACAGATTTCCAAAGGACTCTTCAACCCGCCAATTATGGATTCGTGCCACAGGCCGACAAAACTAGCAACCAACGAAATATACTCTAGTATGCTCTAGACATTTTGAACAAAGTTGTTTTAGAAAAACAGCAAATATGACATATTTAAACCCGTTATCTATTCCTACGCGTCATGTCATCGAGCAGGTTAGTTACTTTTATGGTATTTATTTACGTACTCTAAAAGTGATTATTATAATGTTATAAACATATTATATTCAGAGTCTTGTGTAGAGCCTACTGAAATTTACGTACATAAGTTCACTAAAAGTACTATTTTTTTACTGTAAAATAACGATGGAAATGGAAATCTTGACTACATTTAACGAACGCCTCTACTACTCCTATTTTATATATTATTGCTTTGTTTTAGGAAAGCCGAAGAAATATTTATTGGAAGACGTATAGTCGAATGAGATTATATCTATAAATTGTAGTTGGTATAAGAAATAAATTAAAAATTTTAATGTCCCCGGAAATGCTGGTAAGGGATCCACACTATATACAGGCATGAAAAGGAAAATACCAAATGCTTAAACGAGGAGGAAGAAATTCGTGCATCTACTTCCAATAGCAAACGGTATGAATACAGTTACGAAAATAATCATTTTGAATAACGACCCATAAATGTTGTAATATACCAATAATTAAAAAAAAATGCAAATAATAAAATCATTTAAATAATGACTATATGCACAGATTACCTTTAAACACCTTATTTTTTATTTTATATAACTTTTTTACATAATATATATACTTTATTAGTGATTTTACATTAATTTAAAAAAATATATATTTGTTAAAATACACGACCGGTTTCGATGAAGTCATCGTCGGTGTAGGTATATATTATAATAAAGTGAAAAAAAGTGCAAGTACATAGTTTGTGTTTTATTACTACATAAAAAGAATGTCCGCCAAGAAATTATACCTAGTACATTCGATAACATAAATAGAGTACCGACATACATAAATTATTATTACGTCCGCGTCTGTGATGAAAATAATTATGATTTATGATGTAAAGATGTTTTTTTAAAACCTTGGGTTTTGTTGTATGATATGTTTTGGGCATATAAAGTAGCAGCCAATGCTACTTTTTATGCGCAAATGGGAACCGTTGGTACCTTTACACGTCATAAACTTAACATATTATTTCCTGCTTTATCCGTTCCAAATTTCATAATTTAATGGAAACAAATACATAGATGAACAAACTTTCTCTCTTTAATAAATTTGTATTTTACTGTTCTGTACTAATCTTTGTTAGTCCCGAGTAGTAAGATTCCTGAATAAATTGGGTATATTTAAATGGGGTTGGCAACACAGATATTGTATATACTTTTCGTTTGTCCCTGTCGGCTGTGGCAATGTGTCAAATCTATAGGATTCTTTATTTAAGTTTTGAACTGTTTTGACTAGTGTTCCACACGCAGCTGTCAGCTGTCAAAAACTGTTCAAAACGCTCAGAATGATCCCATCTTGTTTTTTACGTTTACTTAGATTTGACTGATCTCGATGTTATTTTTAAGTTAAGGATCGAGCAAATTTATTCTGGATTCTTTTATAATGTAGTTATTATTGTTAATTTAAAATATAAATAGAATTTATGAGATAAAAAGGAAATGTTACATTTTGACATCTGTCAGTCGTTCCACTAGCAGTAAAGTTTTTTAGAAACGATCAGATCGAAAATTTCATAATTTTCAATATTGTGCTAAAGAAACGACTGTGTGTGATAAGAATGATCTGAGCGTTCAGAGTAAAAAAAGCGCTTAAAGGAACACACTGTTAGGCATGCTTTGGAATTTAGGTTTTTAAGATTTACTTTGACTTTATTTATTAATTTACTTAAATACATAATAAAAAATAATACCTATACGCTATAATTAGTAATTACTTTTTATTACTTCAAAAAGTCGTGAAAAATGATAGATGAAGAAATACACTTGTTGATGTTGATAGTCTTCATCAGGGGTAGGACACTTCCATACATCTGTGCTTTTTTCACTCAAAATGCGACATCTGTAATCAACTTCCAAAACAACTAGTTACTATAAAGTGTCACAGATGGTAGCACAGTCGATAATTTTATACAATATTTTAATTTTTCTTATTTCTGAAATTTATTTATTTTAAATATTTATTTCAGTATCTAATTATTTTACTGAACTTGTTTTATAATTAATAAATTTAAAATGTTGAATACCTTACAACTTTATGTAATAATTACTATAGCAACACAGTGAATTGATTTCCTATCGATTGTCAAATTCCCTAGGATTCTTGGCTCTCTTAAGTTGGCGGGGGGAAATTGATTTTTTATTAATTTTTTTGGCTATTTCAATTGTTCTTTAACTGTTCTTCAATGTTTGATCAAAATTTTTTTTTGTTCGCATTTTTTTTTTAATTTTCAAAAATTGAATCTCAAGTTAGCGCCAACTATAGATTTTTTCAAAATTTTTTGGCTATTTCAATTGTTCTTTAACTGTTCTTCAATGTTTGATCAAAAATTTTTTTTGTTCGCATTTTTTTTTTTTTTAATTTTCAAAAATTGAATCTCAAGTTAGCGCCAACTAAAGATTTTTTAAAATTTTTTTGGCTATTTCAATTGTTCTTTAACTGTTCTTCAATGTTTGATCAAAAATTTTTTTTGTTCGCATTTTTTTTTTTTTAATTTTCAAAAATTGAATCTCAAGTTAGCGCCAACTATAGACTTCTTCATTTTTTTTTTTAATACTTTGAAACTATCTCTGTGTTCGTTCAAAAGTAACATATTATTTCCTGCTTTATCCGTTCCAAATTTCATAATTTAATGGAAACAAATATATAGATGAACAAACTTTCTCTCTTTAATAAATTTGTATTTTACTGTTCTGTACTAATCTTTGTTAGTCCCGAGTAGTAAGATTCCTGAATAAATTGGGTATATTTAAATGGGGTTGGCAACACAGATATTGTATATACTTTTCGTTTGTCCCTGTCGGCTGTGGCAATGTGTCAAATCTATAGGATTCTTTATCTAAGTTTTGAACTGTTTTGACTAGTGTTCCACACGCAGCTGTCAGCTGTCAAAAACTGTTCAAAACGCTCAGAATGATCCCATCTTGTTTTTTACGTTTACTTAGATTTGACTGATCTCGATGTTATTTTTAAGTTAAGGATCGAGCAAATTTATTCTGGATTCTTTTATAATGTAGTTATTATTGTTAATTTAAAATATAAATAGAATTTATGAGATAAAAAGGAAATGTTACATTTTGACATCTGTCAGTCGTTCCACTAGCAGTAAAGTTTTTTAGAAACGATCAGATCGAAAATTTCATAATTTTCAATATTGTGCTAAAGAAACGACTGTGTGTGATAAGAATGATCTGAGCGTTCAGAGTAAAAAAAGCGCTTAAAGGAACACACTGTTAGGCATGCTTTGGAATTTAGGTTTTTAAGATTTACTTTGACTTTATTTATTAATTTACTTAAATACATAATAAAAAATAATACCTATACGCTATAATTAGTAATTACTTTTTATTACTTCAAAAAGTCGTGAAAAATGATAGATGAAGAAATACACTTGTTGATGTTGATAGTCTTCATCAGGGGTAGGACACTTCCATACATCTGTGCTTTTTTCACTCAAAATGCGACATCTGTAATCAACTTCCAAAACAACTAGTTACTATAAAGTGTCACAGATGGTAGCACAGTCGATAATTTTATACAATATTTTAATTTTTCTTATTTCTGAAATTTATTTATTTTAAATATTTATTTCAGTATCTAATTATTTTACTGAACTTGTTTTATAATTAATAAATTTAAAATGTTGAATACCTTACAACTTTATGTAATAATTACTATAGCAACACAGTGAATTGATTTCCTATCGATTGTCAAATTCCCTAGGATTCTTGGCTCTCTTAAGTTGGCGGGGGGAAATTGATTTTTTATTAATTTTTTTGGCTATTTCAATTGTTCTTTAACTGTTCTTCAATGTTTGATCAAAATTTTTTTTTGTTCGCATTTTTTTTTTAATTTTCAAAAATTGAATCTCAAGTTAGCGCCAACTATAGATTTTTTCAAAATTTTTTGGCTATTTCAATTGTTCTTTAACTGTTCTTCAATGTTTGATCAAAAATTTTTTTTGTTCGCATTTTTTTTTTTTTTAATTTTCAAAAATTGAATCTCAAGTTAGCGCCAACTAAAGATTTTTTAAAATTTTTTTGGCTATTTCAATTGTTCTTTAACTGTTCTTCAATGTTTGATCAAAAATTTTTTTTGTTCGCATTTTTTTTTTTTAATTTTCAAAAATTGAATCTCAAGTTAGCGCCAACTATAGACTTCTTCATTTTTTTTTTAATACTTTGAAACTATCTCTGTGTTCGTTCAAAA
Source organism: Celastrina argiolus (assembly GCA_905187575.2). Lineage (NCBI taxonomy): Eukaryota > Metazoa > Arthropoda > Insecta > Lepidoptera > Lycaenidae > Celastrina > Celastrina argiolus. The sequence continues at coordinate 7,994,899 of LR994581.1, read as the reverse complement.
GTAACATATTATTTCCTGCTTTATCCGTTCCAAATTTCATAATTTAATGGAAACAAATATATAGATGAACAAACTTTCTCTCTTTAATAAATTTGTATTTTACTGTTCTGTACTAATCTTTGTTAGTCCCGAGTAGTAAGATTCCTGAATAAATTGGGTATATTTAAATGGGGTTGGCAACACAGATATTGTATACAGGGTGTAAAAAGACCGGTCACGATAACTTTGGGATATGATTATAGGACCTTGACTGATTCTAGAAATGTCCTTTTTTTTTAACTTTTTTTTTCAAAAAAAAAATTTTTTTTCTTTAATTTATTATTTTTAGTCGCAATTCTAAACTGTTTGGAACAACATTTTGCATTAAATTCCTAATTTTTATAATTTTTGCTTTAAAACGTAATGAACGCGATGCGCGGTCTATTGACCTCCACAGCTGACTGAGCGCGCCGTCCGACTCAGAGTACCTATCGACTTCTTACCGATGTTGTAATATTGTACCTACATTCGCATACTAATAAGCCTTGTACCAAATGTATTTGTATTAAGTGTTAGTTATTTAACTCTAAGTTATAAACTAACTCTGGGTTAAAACCTGGTACAACTGGACCTTACACTTAGTGTAGTCACCATAGCGGACGGATCAATTGTTTTGAACTTGGACTCGAACTCCTAGATCGCCTGCATCGTATTGCTTGAATTTGTTATCATGACAAACTAAAACTTCCTTTATACCAAAACCCGTGTACCTACATACTAACTAACTTCTTAATGTCAATCGGCAATCACCGCTTTTTTAATGGAAATTACAGACACGAAGCGAAGATTCCTGAAAGACAATTAAAACGTAACATACGTACCTACACAGTTCAAATTCAAATTAATTAAGTAGGTATGTAAAACTACGCCTATTTACTTACGTGAATGAAGTAGATATTCAGTAGTGAGCACCATCTCAAAATTAATAGCTTACTGAGTCGCGTCTCCCATGTCGCGTCTCATTAAAACTTTTAAAAATTTTCTTGTTGTATTTCGATAATAATAGTTCCTAATAATCTGAGCAGCATACCACAATATGATTACATGGACACATCACACAACACAACATTACGCTGTTAAACAAGACCTTAGACGAATAATTATTAATAGTAAAATAAATACCTAAAAATAATTCAACTCAGGCAACCATTTACCTCGAGATAAAAACTACAACTGAATTCGAAAATAGTTTTTAAAAGATGCCGACGATAAATAATTCTTTAGAAAATATTACCTATTTTCTTTCTTTCGGCAAATTCGTATCAAAGATTGACCGCCCGGCGCGGCGATATCAAACGACGCGACGAGGAATAAACACGTGCCGCCACTGCAGTGTTGACCACAATGAGGGGAAATTCCCCTTTCAAGGGGAAATTAGGGTCCAGAGGGGAAGAAAAGGGGGAAAGACTATAAAATAGAGAAATTGCGGGAAATCATAGATTAAACTTGGCTCTACCGTGGACTAGCGTGTTACCGTATGATATTCATTTACCTATTATGATGTTTATAGAATAAAAAGTACAGCGCCAAACTATGTAAAAAAATTATGGGTCCAAATGACAGCTATTCTGCAGCGAATAAATAAAGAATCACGCAAATCGGATCATTAACCTAGAGTAATCGGTGTACATACATGAAAAACAGACCAAATTGAGAACCTACTCTTTTTTTGAAAGTCGGTTAAAAAACGATAAAGACTTTTTTAATTACTACTTTAGTGAGTACACTAGTGCCAAAACTTAAAAATAATTTTTGAGTTTAAAAAAGTCCTGAGAAGGGGAAATCTAACTTGAGGCGTGGGGAAACTTAAACATTAGAGTGGAAACACTGACCGCCACTCGCCGCCCGCGCCGGCCGTTGCAGGGGCCTCCGGGGCTGCGGCGAGCAGCGAGCTACCTACGATAATAGTGAAGTGACATGTGAAAATTAACTTCAATGTAGTCGATATTTTTTAATAATTAATAAGTAACTTACTGTTTTATATCGATTCAGATAAGTTTCTATGAATTTCATACAGATACCAATAATTGAAAATAGATTTAGAAAGTTTGTAAGATTAAGAATTAAAGATGTTCTCAATTCTCATGATATTATTTAATAATATTTAATTGTGTTACTTAACTTTTTAATGATTCAAACACTTAAATGCTTATGAAAAAAATAGGTAATAATTTATCGATATCAGCACAAAATAGAAATATCGATACTTATAATTATCGATACTTTTAGTGCATTGGGTGCATGTCTTTAGTATTTGCGTAAAATATTTTTTTCGTAGACAGTCGCAGTTGGCACATGTGACGAGACAGTAATCCCATTCCCGTGTGGTTGAATTATTATTTATCCGCGATCATTTTATACCTAATCATCGTTTTAAATGTTTTAATTTTTGTGTTACGGTTTCGTTTCTTTTAGGTGTTTCTTTTGTGATTACTAATTAGTATTATCTATTTTTCACTGTTTTATTGTGTTTGTGCGTGACTTTAATTTTTAAATACCTTCGTCATACATTTAAGTACCTAACTACCGCGTAAGAAGATAGTAGGTATAATCCAGAGGCATTAAGAATTTAAAGCACAACAACATTAGTCAGGTACGTATTTATTCTGTAACTGATTGATGTTTGATCGGTGTATTTTGAATTGTCGTTTCGCTGTTTGATTTAATTGTGTATTTTTTTTTATTAAATAATATTGCGAATGTCGTATAAACTTGTTCTTAGTCGTTATAGTCGCCTCCGCTTTCCAAAGCTTAAGCTTTAGCTAAAATGTATTTGTATTAAGTGTGTGTAACGACCCGAGTCGTCGAGTCATCGAGTGTTGTTCCAACGCGAGGTTCGATTCCCGCGTGAATGGATGCCTTTACATGTAAAATGTCGCACCTGCGCCTTGTTCTCGCGTTGGTCAATCGAGTTGGGTAAACCTCCCACTGGGTTATGGAAGTAAAAGGATAGTGTCCTTGAGTATCGCAGTATTATTAGTATTAAAGTATTAACGCCTCCATCGTCTAGTGGTTCAGAGCATAGCTCTCGACCCGGAGGTCGTGGATTCGATTCCCGCGTTAGAACAAAAAAAATGTTTCTAAGTTTAGTTAGGACAATGCAGGCTAACCATGTGATTGCCTGATAAGAAAGATAATCCATGCGTACTGGATAGCATGGGCATGTAAAAAATCGGCCCTGCGCCTGTTCTTTTTCCAGTCGTGTCGGTTAACCGTCCCGGGTTATGGGGAGAGTAAAAGGAAGAGAGTGTCCTTGTGTATTGCGCTCACACTTGGGCACTTCTGCGTAGCTGGCCTGGTTTCAACGAAATCGGCTACCGTCATCGAAATCGGTATAAGGAACATGCAATTTTTAGCTTTATTCTAATAAGTTTACGTTTATGTTTATTTGAACACAATCAGCTGTTTTTCTCTATTTGCAATTCGTGCGGGGCGTGGCGCGTCCCTCCCCGCTACTGCCCGTGAGGTTGTGTACGTTTTACACTGCCTATTGTAAAAAAATAAAATTTTTAAACAATGGATTAAAATCAAATGACTAGTACCAGTGGATATACCTCATGCCTGGTTATAAACCCACGCCAGAATAGTGACTGCTCTTTTTACACCCTGTATACTTTTCGTTTGTCCCTGTCGGCTGTGGCAATGTGTCAAATCTATAGGATTCTTTATCTAAGTTTTGAACTGTTTTGACTAGTGTTCCACACGCAGCTGTCAGCTGTCAAAAACTGTTCAAAACGCTCAGAATGATCCCATCTTGTTTTTTACGTTTACTTAGATTTGACTGATCTCGATGTTATTTTTAAGTTAAGGATCGAGCAAATTTATTCTGGATTCTTTTATAATGTAGTTATTATTGTTAATTTAAAATATAAATAGAATTTATGAGATAAAAAGGAAATGTTACATTTTGACATCTGTCAGTCGTTCCACTAGCAGTAAAGTTTTTTAGAAACGATCAGATCGAAAATTTCATAATTTTCAATATTGTGCTAAAGAAACGACTGTGTGTGATAAGAATGATCTGAGCGTTCAGAGTAAAAAAAGCGCTTAAAGGAACACACTGTTAGGCATGCTTTGGAATTTAGGTTTTTAAGATTTACTTTGACTTTATTTATTAATTTACTTAAATACATAATAAAAAATAATACCTATACGCTATAATTAGTAATTACTTTTTATTACTTCAAAAAGTCGTGAAAAATGATAGATGAAGAAATACACTTGTTGATGTTGATAGTCTTCATCAGGGGTAGGACACTTCCATACATCTGTGCTTTTTTCACTCAAAATGCGACATCTGTAATCAACTTCCAAAACAACTAGTTACTATAAAGTGTCACAGATGGTAGCACAGTCGATAATTTTATACAATATTTTAATTTTTCTTATTTCTGAAATTTATTTATTTTAAATATTTATTTCAGTATCTAATTATTTTACTGAACTTGTTTTATAATTAATAAATTTAAAATGTTGAATACCTTACAACTTTATGTAATAATTACTATAGCAACACAGTGAATTGATTTCCTATCGATTGTCAAATTCCCTAGGATTCTTGGCTCTCTTAAGTTGGCGGGGGGAAATTGATTTTTTATTAATTTTTTTGGCTATTTCAATTGTTCTTTAACTGTTCTTCAATGTTTGATCAAAATTTTTTTTTGTTCGCATTTTTTTTTTTAATTTTCAAAAATTGAATCTCAAGTTAGCGCCAACTATAGATTTTTTCAAAATTTTTTGGCTATTTCAATTGTTCTTTAACTGTTCTTCAATGTTTGATCAAAAATTTTTTTTGGTTCGCATTTTTTTTTTTTTTAATTTTCAAAAATTGAATCTCAAGTTAGCGCCAACTAAAGATTTTTTCAAATTTTTTTGGCTATTTCAATTGTTCTTTAACTGTTCTTCAATGTTTGATCAAAAATTTTTTTTGTTCGCATTTTTTATTTTTTTTATTTTCAAAAATTGAATCTCAAGTTAGCGCCAACTATAGACTTTTTCATTTTATTTTTTTTAATACTTTGAAACTATCTCTTATGTGTTCGTTCAAAAAAAAACATCTGTTCGGCCTTAATTACCTTTTAATTTAATTATATACTTTTTTTATCCCACACCTAATTAATTCTTTCCGCGCATGCGCAGTAATATTCGCCATAAGACTTGTCCACCACATTATGTGATTAAAACAAGTTTACGTACAATACAAATATGATTATTGATAGAAAAAAAGATTATCCAATTTTTTGACAGTTGGTTTATCACAAAAAATTAATATTTGGCGTAAACTTTCAATCTCCCGCTACACGGCATAAGATGTCAGTTATAGTGCCACCTAACAATAACACAGTTAATTCACGTAAATACATGACACTGAAGTTAGCAGACGTCTAAAAATTTTTTATTTTTTTTATTAATTAAATTGCAACTAAAAAGATATTTTTAAAAAATTGCACTTAGAGTTTTTTAAGTTTTTTACATGTGAAATTTTTTTATTTATTTTTTAATTAAAATTTTTTCAATAAAAAATTTCTAAAAATTTTGAAATGTCGGCTAACTTAATTTTCATCGTAAATACGCACGTTTCACGTGTGTGTGTGTGTGAGTGTGTGTGTGTGTGTGTGTGTGTGTGTGTGTGTGTGTGTGTGTGTGTGTGTGTGTGTGTGTATGTAACCCTCTTATAACTTCTGAACGGATTGATCGATTTTATGGCAGCTGGTGTGTGTCCTTCGAAAGGGCTTCGCCAAACTCGTATTTCTTACGGTAGTCTCTGTACCTAAAAGTGACACTTCGAAAACCCCTCATTAAATTAAAAGGTAATTAAGGCCGAACAGATGTTTTTTTTGAACGAACACATAAGAGATAGTTTCAAAGTATTAAAAAAAAAATTGAAAAAATCTATAGTTGGCGCTAACTTGAAATTCAATTTTTGAAAATAAAAAATAAAAAAAAAATGCGAACAAAAAAATTTTTGATCAAACATTGAAGAACAGTTAAAGAACAATTGAAATAGCCAAAAAATTTTGAAAAAATCTATAGTTGGCGCTAACTTGAGATTCAATTTTTGAAAAATAAAAAAATAAAAAAATAAATGCGAACAAAAAAAATTTTTGATCAAACATTGAAGAACAGTTAAAGAACAATTAAAATAGCCAAAAAAATTTGAAAAAATCTATAGTTGGCGCTAACTTGAGATTCAATTTTTGAAAATTAAAAAAAAATAATAATAAATGCGAACAAAAAAAATTTTTGATCAAACATTGAAGAACAGTTAAAGAACAATTGAAATAGCCAAAAAAATTAATAAAAAATCAATTTCCCCCCGCCAACTTAAGAGAGCTAGGATTCTTTGGTCAAAATCAAATTGCCTAACAAGTATGGCGCAGGGGGCTGACAGTGTTGTTCCATTTGTTACGTTTTGGCGCTGCGGTCGAAAGCAAAATGGCGTCGTTTTGTGACGTTACACACGTCTATGGTCTATTTGTTTATGTGTCTAATGATCTATGTTGTCAAAACTCAATTATGGCCGCGTGTAGTTTGTTAGTGTTTTGTTTATCCTCGTTTCTTGCTTGATTTGATACAAAATATTCAATTACTCCGCATATTAGTGATACATTATATCAATATTTTATAGTGTGTTAATTAATTTGGTGTAAATGTTGTTAGTTTTTCGTTTTAAGGGACTATTTAAGTCTTGTGTCGGCGGTTGCAACGCAAGTATTAGTTCATGAAACGGCATTTTTCTTTCCCAAAGAACATTAATTTTAGAAACCTGTGGCTGTCCTTCCTGGTGCCAACTATCCTTATCGGTCTCTCTAAAGAGCAACTTCGAAAACTTGTTACTGAAAAACACATTCATAAATATCAATTTGACGAAGAAGGCCAAGATATTTAAACATTCTAATCCATTTCTCCTTACGGATGATGAAATACAGAGCACGGCATGCCTCTATCGTCCTGTGAATCAGGTGAGTTTTACTTTTACCACGTTATAGTTAGAGCTAGTGTAATATAAAGTATGAACAGTATAATATAATTATACTTAACTCTCTCATTCTTTTTTATTCTCATTAAGTTTGCCAATGTTTTTTGCTTTTGTATAACAATATTAATCTTAAATGTACTCATTTGTTTCAGAGAGAAATACCCCTAGGTATACTCCAATGAGGATGTAAATGCTTCTGATGAAATGTTGGTCATTGGAAGAGTGGGTATGTATTAACTATTAAGTACTATGGCATATTGACACTCATTCTATATGATATTTTAACATATCAAAAGATACTGAAATTGTTTTATTTTTGTGAAATACCAAGGTTTAGTGGTTTGGAACTTGGCTCAGGAATTGGAGGTTGTGGTTTCGATAACTTCATTGAAACAACAAAAAAATTATGTAACACTTGTTTGACATTTATGAAAAGATGGTCTTTTCATAAATGTTAAAGAAGTGTTATGGCAGTTTAAGCATATTTGATAGCAGAATAATAATGCAGTTTTATTTAGGGTAATCAACTTATAGTGCTGAAGAACAAAACTAGTTAATCTATTTTTGCCAATTAACTAAAGTTTTTACTAGAAACCCTCCTTGTTTTGTTGTTGTTGTTGGCCGGACTAAGTGACCGGCCAACTTATGTACTGTTTTTTCATCTTAAATATTGTGTTATTTATTTACAGAAGTGACTGATCATCTTTTGTGTCGTCAAAGAAATGAAAACAATTGAAATAAGAGCACACTTCAAGTAAGGCAAGTGGCCTTAGAAACAGGAAAACCTGGACTTGTGTGTTACCATCACTAGATGGTTGGATTACGACATTAGAGAGTTTTATTAGGATAATTATTAAAATATTATTAAAAAAATATTCTGTTAAATATTAATGTTCTTGCTATATCAATCAGGGCTTATTAGAAATTTAGAAAAAAAATCAATAAATAAATGATAAATGTAACATGTTTTTATTTTGTATTACTTAATAAAAATAAATTACCTGAACTACAAAAACCTACCTACAAAAAAATCGATACCTTACTAAAGTATCGATAGCTGGACTCGATTATTCAACCACTTATACAATGTGTGTTTGTAGTCTGTGATGTGCTATGGTCTGTGGTGTGCGGTCAAAATGACAGATGCTACAGTGCTGCCAAAACGTAACAACTGGAAACTCGGTAAAATATCACTGTCGTATCTGTTACGTAGTAACTAATACTTAATCTGTGGTATGGCGACTGCTCCTTGCGTTTGCGCTTGTTTGTAGTTTTGTTCCTTATTATTTGTGCTGTTCTTTGTGTGAAGTGTGTATTTCCAGAAGATATTGTGTGAGTTGAGCTTTTAGTTCCTCCACTATTTCAGTGCAATCGTTTTTTTGCGACCAGGACGCTACGTTTGTGCTATTTGTTTGCGATATTGATGCTTGTAATTTGTGTAGTACATAATACATTCTATGTTCATTAATGTAAGTGTATAAGTAAACCTGTGAATAAATAAATAAACTGTAAAATAAAAATGGTTTTATTTATGTACCTTCCTATCCATATATTGTGAAATTCAAGGTTTCTGTAAAGTATTAAACTTTACTTTTAAAGAAGTTGATAAAGTTTGTTTGTTGTAAAATTGCTGAAACTATACTGAAAATATACTGGTATGTCTATTATTTATAGCTATACATACAAAAGTTTGCGGAAGATGATATCAGATGGCGCTATGTAGCCATCAAATGACATTAGTAGTAGTCAAAAAAACCTGATAGGGTACCCTCTATACCATAGATTATTGCTATAAAATGCTAATGGAACTTATGTAGTACCTAACTGATTCTTGGCGGGAATTTAAAAAAGCGCGGTTTTAAAATTTTCCAAAATTTTAAAAATATTTAAATAATTATTATTTCTTTGTAAATATTACTGTAAATAGATCGGTATTAGCTAAATATAGTGCCTAATTAATAAAAATGGACTTAGATGAGGCGGGCGGGGATAACCCACCCACCTCAAAAAAGAGACCTCGGCCTCCTGAATATTTTCGGGGGGCTTCAGATGCTGGCGGCGGAGGTGGTGAGAGTGACTATTTACCTTATCGCAAACCAAACTATAAAAGATTTTATTCAGAAAATTCCATCAATACGGAGTTTAAAGTGTTCATAGAAAGCAAAAATGCACAGGATAGACTAGGAAATAAAAGTCCGATATATCTAAATAGTATATTTTCCAACATTAAAGGAGTAGTAGCAATACGGCGAATTAACGCAAATAAGATAGTTGTGATTTTTAAACAACATAACACGGCCAATGATTTCATTAATAATATAAATTTTCTCGAAAAATATGATTTGAAAGCTCACATCCCAGCAACTCAAATTGAGAAAACTGGCATTATACGATTTGTACCGGCAAATATACCGAATAAAGAACTATTCTCTAATTTAACATCCACGTATGAAATTATTGCAGTAAGAAGATTCATGAGAAAAGTCGGTCATGAACTGATTGGTACTCAAACGGTTAGTATTACATTTTTATCAAATATTTTACCCGACAATGTACAGTATGACTTATTTTCATATAGAGTGTTTGATTATGTTCCACCTTTGCAGCAATGTTATAAATGTTTTAAATTTAATCACTCTGCTAAAATTTGCAATGGCAAGCAGCGTTGCTCAATTTGTTCAGGAGAACATTTTTATAAAGACTGTAGTAAACCAAATGAGATTTGCTGTGTCAACTGCAGTGGGCCTCATCTGGCTATTTCAAAACAATGTCCAATAAAGATAAAGAAATTATTAGAAAAGAAAAACAAAATTACATATGCAAGTGCTGCTATTACAAAAGATAACATTGATTTCCCTCCTCTGCCATTACGCCCAAACCCTGTAAATAAAAATGTAAATAATATTAATAATACACCTAAACATGTAATTAAACCTGTAAATAAATCTGTAAATATTAAACCTATCTCTCAAGATGTAAACATTACTGATATTAAATCTCAAATAATTGAAAACAGTGATGTACTTATGGCCCTAGTACATACTCTGGTTCAAGTAGGTAATAAAAATGATAACGAACCTATTACTACATTGTTAATTAAAGATATGCTCATTAAAAATCTGTCAAAATAATGGATACACAAACTCATAATAAATCCTCTTTATGTATTGCGCAATTTAATGTTCAAGGACTTAATAATAAAAAACCTGTTCTTACAAAATTCTTAAATGAAAAAGATATTGATATTTGCCTATTAAACGAGACATGGTTAAAAGACCATCAGTCTTTTCGTATTTCTGGTTATAATTTTTACAACAAAAATTCTAGAAACTCTCGCAACGGAGTTGGAATATTAGTAAAGCCACACTTGAAATACAATGTTATAAATACCACTTTTTATGAAGACATACAAACAATAGCCATATGTGTATACACAGATAATACAATGTTGACTATACTCTGTGTATACTGTCCTCCCTCAAGTGGGCACATAAGAATGAATAGATTGCGTAATATTATAAGAGATTTACCAAAACCTCTATTTATAAGTGGCGATTTCAATGCACATCATATTGCTTTTGGATGTATGTCCACCAAAAGTCGAGGTCAAAATTTATACGATATAATTGATGATTGTGACTTATGTATTTTGAATAATGGCAGCTTTACAACAGTAAATTATCCTACACGTAACCCTTCAGCAATAGATGTAAGTTTTGTTAGTCCACATTTGGCCCCACTTTGTGAATGGTTTGTACATGATGATGCCATGGGTAGTTATCATTATCCAACAATTACAAACATTACAACTTGCATTGAAAGATACACAGTGAACCAATGTGATGACCGATTTTTATATCATAAAACTGACTGGACTAAATATAAAGAACTTTCTAGTTCAGCTTACAATGAAATTGTGGTTAATGAAGAGGATCCAATGAAATCTTATGAGGAATTCTGTAATCGACTTGATAAACTTAAGCAAACGGTAGTTCCTAGATTTACTAGAAATAACTTTAGGAGTAGACCACCAGCTCCCTGGTGGAACAGTACATGTGAACAAGCCGTCATCAAATCTTATGAATCATTAAAACTTTACAGAAACAATCCTACATTAGATAATTATAGTATGACATGTAGATATTGTCTTAAACTATTATCATCAAATAACTTCCAAATTATAAATAGAATCATACCTCATCCAATCATTGCAGATAGTCCACTAGTTTCATCCCATGATCTTTTGACAGGTACATCTCCAACTCTATGCCGCATTTTACTGGAAATGAAATCACAATATGAAAATATTAAAAAACATTCACACTGGTCATGTTACACACATTCATATAGTAGTATGGTACATCCAATCACCATTTTAACTGAATCTATAGCGAACAATTCAGAATTTTCTGCCTTTTTAGAAGTAAATAGTAAATATTATACCATTTACACTGATGGTAGTAAAACAAATGATCATGTGAGAAGTGCCATTTATGATCCACAAAAAGATCTTGCTCGAAGCTTTGTTCTGGAAAACCATTGTTCTATTTTTACAGCAGAGGCATATGCAGTTTTTAAAGCCTTAAATTTCATCAGTAGTATAAATGTTTGTAATTATTTTTTAATTTTAACAGACTCTTTAAGTCTTATTAATAGTCTTAAGTATATAAATTTCAATTTTAAGACTAATTATATTGTTTACTTAATTAAGGATTTTGTATGGCAGTTGCATATCAAAGGAATGGCAATTGCCTTTATGTGGGTTCCGTCACATAAAGGTATTATTGGAAATGAAATAGCAGACAAAACTGCTTATGATGGGGTCAATGCTCTTAATTGACATTAAGAAAAATGTAGTGAAAGTACCTATGACCGACTTTTATTATAGTGTAAATATGTCTCTACGAAACATGTGGGAAGATTTCTGATGATTTCTGGAAAGAAGACCAAAAATTCAAAGGAAAGTGGTATGGATTATTACAAGAAAAAATAAGAATAAGACCGTGGTACCATGAGCTGGAGATAGCTAGCCGTGACTTTATCCACAGATTAAGTATTAGTTACTACGTAAACTTTATCACAACTATAAATAGACTGAGATTTGGCCATAATACTGCTCCTGCACATCTTGCGAGACTAAATATAATCAACAGCAATATTTGCACTTATTGCAATAACGAGATTGCAGACATGGATCATATTTTCTTTAAGTGTCCAAATTTCACCTTTCATAGACTAGTGTTGGCAAGTGAAATAATAGAAGTCAGTGAATTCAGTGATACCTCCCGCCGCCACTTGTGTGAATTACTCAAAAACAAGAAGTGTTATAGTGCGATATTCAAATATATTAAAAACACAGTAGGATCTATATAACAAAGTGCTTAAAAAACATTTAAACATAACAAAAATAAGAGAAACATAAGAAGAATAAGACTAATAAATATAAAATAAGACTTGGCTTAAAGGTTTTGTTACCAGGCCATAAAATCTTCAAAAAAAAAAAAAGTACCTAACTAATACTTAATCGTAGTATCCCCTTAGTCGTCACAGATTAAGAATTAGTTACTACGTAACAGATGCGACAGCTATATTTTACCGAGTTTCCAGTTGTTACGTTTTGGCAGCACTGTAGCATCTGTCATTTTGACCGCACACCACAGACCATAGCACATCACAGACTACAAACACACATTGTATAAGTGGTTGAATAATCGAGTCCAGCTATCGATACTTTAGTGAGGTATCGATTTTTTTTGTAGGTAGGTTTTTGTAGTTCAGGTAATTTATTTTTATAATAAGTAATACAAAATAAAAACAGGTTACATTTATCATTTATTTATTGATTTTTTTTCTGAATTTCTAATAAGCCCTGATTGATATAGCAAGAACATTAATATTTAACAGAATATTTTTTTAATAATATTTTAATAATTATCCTAATAAAACTCTCTAATGTCGTAATCCAACCATCTAGTGATGGTAACACACAAGTCCAGGTTTTCCTGTTTCTAAGGCCACTTGCCTTACTTGAAGTGTGCTCATATTTCAATTGTTTTCATTTCTTTGATGACACAAAAGTTGATCAGTCACTTCTGTAAATAAATAACACAATATTTAAGATGAAAAAACAATACATATGTTGGCCGGTCACTTAGTCCGGCCATCAACAACAACAAAACAAGGAGGGTTTCTAGTAAAAACTATAGTTAATTAGCAAAAATAGATTAACTAGTTTTGTCCTTCAGCACTATAAGTTGATTACCCTAAATAAAACTGCAATAATATTCTGCTATAAAATATGCTTAAACTGCCATAACACTTGTTTAACATTTATGAAAATACCATCTTTTCATAAATGTTAAACAAGTGTTACATAAATTTTTTGTTGTTTCAGTGAAGTTATTGATACCCACAACCTCCAATTCCTGAGCCAAGTTCCAAACCACTAAACCTTGGTATTTCACAAAAATAAAACAATTTCAGTATCTTTTGATATGTTAAAATATCATATAGAATGAGTGTCAAAATGCCATAGTACTTAATACATACCCGCTCTTCCAATGACCAACATTTCATCAGAAGCATTTACATCCTCATTGGAGTTCTCTTTGTAATAATTGTTATCACTAAGGCCTAGGGGTATTTCTGTCTGAAACAAATGAGTACAGTTTAAGATTAATATTGATATACAAAAGCAAAAAACATTGGCAAACTTAATGAGTCAAAGATTAAGTATAATTATATTATATTGTTCATACTTTATATTACACTAGCTCTAACTATAACGTGTTAAAAGTAAAACTCACCTGTGAACTAATAGTTGCGTTGCAACCGCCGACACAAGACTTAAATAGTCCCTTAAAACGAAAAATGAACAATATTTACACTAAATTAATTAACATACTATAAAAGATTGATATAATGTATCAATAATCTGCGGAGTAATTGAATATTTTGGATCAAATCAAGCAAGAAACGAGGATAAACAAAACACTAACAAACTACACGCGGCCATATTTGAGTTTTGACAACAAAATTACTCTAATCTATGTTTGACAACATAGATCATATTTTGACACTACAAACAGGAAACAGGAACTTTACGTGTGTGACGTCACAAAACGACGCCATTTTGCTTTCGACCGCAGCGCCAAAACGTAACAAATGGAACTACACTGTCAGCCCCCTGTTAGTCGTCTGTGACTTTACTTACGTAGTAACTATTAACTAATTCTTAATCTGTGGACTTAATCTGAGAATGGAACGCTAATCTGAACGAAAAAAACGTTATTTTCGTTTACTATCAGGTACTGGAACACAGGGTTTGTGTTTACAAAATTTCAATCTCAACTTTGTTTTGAGAATTTAGATGAAAGAATGGATATAGATGCACAACCAAAGTTTCAGTTTCCTTTCACACCTTATGGTATACAAACACAGTTTATGAGTCATTTGTATTTAACTATAGAAGAGAGTAAATTAGGCATATTCGAGAGTCCAACAGGAACGGTAAGAACATATTTTACTTCTAGTTATTACTGAGAGGAAAACTTAATAATGAAGATAAAATTTTAATGTTTAACAGGGTAAATCTTTAAGTATTTGTTGTGGAGCTCTGCAATGGCTAAAAGACAGTAGACAGAAGTTAATAAAAAATCTAACGCACGAAATAATTGATTTAAAGTGTGATATTGATAACAAATCGGGTATGTTTTCATAGTTTATTAAATTAGTGATTTATAGATTTTCAAAAATAGTATGTACTTTATCTAAATATTACTGTATTTTTATAAGATGCTAATGATTGGCTTCATGAAGAATACGAAAAAATAAAAAAGAATCAAAAATTAATTGGCCTCCAAGCTCAATTGGAGAAAATTAAGAAGCGAGATGAGTATTTTAGGGAGTTACAAAACAGCGTGGCAAAATATAAATTGAATGCAAACAAAATAGAGCACTACTTTAAGGCTGGTGGCAATAATTTAAAAAATGAGAAGGAGAATGTTAAGGAAAAAGAGAATTTAGATGACAAAGAGCCAGTTGAAGAAGATGATCTTCTGATAGATAATGTTGATGATCAAAATAATGATGAATCTGATGATGATGAAATTGTTCAAGAAGAAAAGGATGATTCTATAAAGGTGTTGTATTTTTAACCCCTAACCCACAGTGGGGTGTTAAAAGTCTGATACACATGACTTTGCAGCCTCATAGCTCCCAAACTGATTGATGAACCAATTTTGGTCTTGTTTTTTTGCTTTTTGCTTGAAAACTGACATTATCAAAACTGTTCTCACATATTCATTATCATCATCATCTCTCATACTGCTTTATAACGGGAATCACTAAACATTTCTAATTTAGTTTATGTTGATAAGCCATTTTTGTATTTTTAGTAATCTAATATTTAAATGCATAATATGCACGAAACATTTCATTTTTCACTGCAAATAAAACATGGAATATTAAGATCTGCAAAAGTAAAAAAAATAAATAATAAACAACACTGTTTAAGATTGAAATATATTATGCTTTCAACAGATTTACATAAGCAGTAGAACTCACAGCCAACTTTCTCAATTTGTTGGGGAGATTAAGAGAACAGTGTTCTCTGAGAACACAAGAGTTGTAACATTGGCATCTCGTCAACATTACTGCATCAATTCAGATGTAAGCAAGCTAAAGAATGTCAATCTTATCAATGAAAGGTGAGCAGTATTCCGAAAGTCTGCAGAAATAGGGAATATACATTTGTTCTAGTTCAAATCAATGCATCACATTTTTTTCAAGGAAACAGAAATATTACGTCCATTAACCATCTCAATTTTGTGATGACTAAATATAGTTGGTTGATTAATATATACAGTTGATAGTAAATATTCCATAGCGAGGCCATAAATACAGTCATTCCAGAATGACTATATGGCCTTATGGTCATTCTGGAATGACTATTTATAAACTTCTTTATAGAGAGTAATATGTGGTAAGGATAAAGTATGTTGTTTTGACGATTGTCGAATATAAATATTTTTTTTATTTAAATTATTCAAAAAAATATTTGTCCTATAATATCTATGGTTTGACCAAAGAGTCTTCTCTTTCCAACGTGTATTAATAACATGCTTTTTATTACTTAGTTAATATTAATGTAATTAAACAGACATAGTGTCCTACAAATTGCGTGGTATGCTATCCTGATCCTACGCTCAAAAGAAGGGAATCATCAAATTAACATACTTTATCCTTGCTACCACAACCGAGAGTTCCGTCCAATAAATTATTGGGCGTCTCATCTAAATAAAGCTACTCACGGAAAATTAGCTTGATACTAATCAAATGAAAACAATGTATGGCGGAACCCTGACTATAATGTATGAATGTTTTTCAGATGCTTGGACATGCAAAAATCTAAAACAAAATCAACTGCAATTGATGAAGATGGGAAAGTACTTAAAAAGACCAAAACTAATTCATGCATTGTTTGTCCATATTACAACCAGGCAAATATAACAAAGCTGCAAGAGCATATTCTGGTTGATATAATGGATATGGAGGATTTGGTTAAATGTGGTAAAAAGTTAAAGGCCTGCCCATATTATGCATCGAGAATGGCCTTGAACGATGCAGAGGTATATAAATAAAATTAATAAGAGATAATATAATTAAATAATAAAATTATTTTTACGATTTTATTCACCAATAGACGGCGCGAAATTGAAATAAGGGTTTAGTTTTTTTTAATTAGTTACACCTCTACCACATGAAAAATCCGGGATATAAAACTATTTCGATAATAATTCATCAATCATCCACCCGGAAGGCCGGAAAAAAATTACAATAGAACACAGTGGAAAAATTACAATAGAACACAGTGGAAAATTTTTTTTTAGCTCTATTGTTATAGCCTAGAGCACTTTTTTCCATTACTTTGCTAGAGTTCAATTCTATTGTTTTAGGTCAGAGTTAGAACTCTAGACTCTGCTATGAATTTTCTCTGGTATTTCGGATTTTGGGCCATAAAATAATCCAAGCATAGTATGTTAATATTTAATAATTTTCAGGTTGTCCTACTGAGTCATGCAGGCTTAGTTAGTAGTGGAGCCAGGACAGGAATATCATTGAAGTTGAAGAACAATGTGGTGATATTTGATGAAGCCCACGGTCTAACAGCTGCCTTAGAGAATGCCCATTCAGCTCCTGTGTCAACTAAGCAGCTATCTTCATTGAAAACTTACCTTAACTTCTATATTAATAAGTACAGAGCAAAACTAAGCAGTAAAAATCTATTGTTGTTGAATCAACTATCTTTTGTTATTAGCAGACTCATAGGTTTGTTATTACTATTATTTTATTATGGCTCTCTACAAATAATATGAGAGAAAAATAATTATTGTTTGTTTGCATTGAATTAGCTCCAAAACCGGACAGATATTGATGAAAGTTAGCACAGATATTTAGTAGACCATGGAGAAGGGCTACTGTTTTACCGCGCCAATATGTACGGTTACGGCAAGAATTCATTAGGCGCGTACGAATATATTTAAAAAAAATTATTAGGCTGATCATAAAGTCACTAGAAAAATATATAAGATAAATGGTAATTTTAAGCATATTTACCATTAGAAGTTACATAGTATAAATGATGTACAGTAAGACTCAATTAAATTATTAAGATGCATATTAAGTAATAATATATTTTTCAATTATTTTCAGCATTGGTAAATATCGGGTCAGTAGATGATGCAAAAGTTTATACAGTAGAGGATTTTGTAATAAAAGCCGAAATAGATCATCTCAATTTGCGCCCTCTGGTGGAGTTTTGTAAACTATCTAAATTAGCGCCCAAATTGCATGGATTCTCGATGAGATACAACCAGCAAGAGTTGGAAGAGCAAAACAAGAAGAGCACAGTAAAAAAGAGTTCCTTTAAAGAGTTTCTAAAAAATATTTCGAAGAAGAAGGAAGACGAGAAGGTTGTTGAAAAAGTAGAAGAGGCAAAAACTAATCAACAGGTCGGTAGTTCAATTATCTTCTACTACGTGACCACGCAGGTCACCAAAGTAGGGCCAGAATACGATCGCCTGATGGTTAGAGAATTCTTCTTCTTTTTCTTTTGGCATATCCCCCCCCCCCTCAATAGGAGTTGGCAACGTCAGAGTACAAAAAGGTTAGCAGTACAGTGGGAACGGTTAGAGAACACCAGAGGTATTACAACTGCGTTTCCAGTCTTTAAAACATTGACAAATTGAAAACCCGAGAGCTAACTTTTTTTTCTTCTTCTTTAATTTGTTTTTCAAAATAATCTATCACGTTAAGTATAAAATAAATATATATTGTAATGTAATGACATTTAATTGGTTAAGTTTCGTTTGTATACAGGGCGTTTTGCACATGGACCGACATGATTTTTTGGGGGGTGGGGGGGTCATGTGCTATTTTCCCCCGTGAGACCCAATATCCTAAGTCTCACGGTAGTCTAGATATGTTTTTTTTTAATTTTTTTGAAATCTACCCGAAATCTTGCCTTTAAATCGTCCTAACTTTTTTGTTTGTGGTTATAATACCACAAAACAAAGTATGCTTGTATTTTACAATGTTTTCTAATTCTAAATAAATCATTACATGTTACAATTGATATCCACAAAAAAACTTCTGAGCTTTCAAAGTGGTAAATCGGTGTAAATGTTATGAAAAGTGACAACTTATCAATTCATTTAAAAAAAAACTAAAGTTTATTTTGAATTTAGCTTTTTTTAAAAAAGTTCTTTACTTATTACCCTTTCTAACGATATGCTACATGATATAAGAAACCATTCTTAAAGTGGTCAAATTAAGCTTCGTTTGCCTGAACACGCACTCTAACAATGTAACTGGTTTGAACAATGTAACCAGTCAACGCGGATTATCAAGCAGCAGGTAAAAAGTTAGTCCCTTTCTTACTAGTAGTACAGTTATTGTTGTCTTTGTCTATCGAGTTGAAAGTGAGTGAAGGTCACTTGCCGGGAATCAGTCGAGATTACTCTGCGATTCGAAGTGCCCGTACTTTTCCCGTTGTTCTATCGTAATCAAATTAAAGTCTTGTTATTGTTTTTTTGTTAAATCTGTTGTTGAACTGTTACGTTTTTGTTGTGTTTATCTTTGCGTATTCGTTACAATGGCGAACTTCAGTAACGAGGAGTATGCTGACATGATGTTGGCGTATGGTAAAGCTGATTGCAATTCGCATGAAGCGCGAAGAATTTATCAAGAACGCTACACTGATCGACGGTTACCTCACCACGAGACCTTCTCAACTACCTATCGACGTCTGAGGGAGACCGGAAACTTAAACTTTCGGGAGCCCCGAGTGAATGTGAGGCAACATAATGTTGAAGTTGATGAGAGAATCCTTCAAGCTTTTGATGACGATCCTACAACAAGCATACGAGTTGTTGCTGACGGACTTAACGTATCAGTTTGGAAAGTCTGGTCCGTTCTTCGGGCAGATGGAAGGCACGCATTTCATTACACTCCTGTTCAAGGTAACAACTTACAGTACTTACTACTTATTTAAAATGTGACATTAAAACATTTTACTTGATTTCAAATCTTAATGTGTTCACTTTTACTCTTATTATTTTTTATTTTTTATTGTTGTAATTGTTTCGTTGAATTCCTTTCTTGCTATGTTTCTCGGACAACTGAAGAAGTTCTTTGCGTGAGCTCAATTAAAAGAAAGAAATATCGCGTTTATGCAGTTATTACCACAAACTCACGGATTTCATTCATTGTTCCAGGTCTCGAAGAGGGTGACAATGCAAGACGGTTAGAGTTCTGCCGATTTTTATTGCACACAGATGTTGAAGATAGGAACTTTTTGAAAAGAATTTTATGGACTGACGAGTCAAATTTTAGCCATGAAGGCATAGCAAATCTGCACAATTTGCATCACTGGGAGAAAAGGGGCCAAAATCCGCACAAAAAAAGGCAGACTTCCTTTCAGCGAAAATTCAGCGTAAATGTTTGGGCTGGTGTTATTGGGCGAAATCTTGTCGGCCCATATTTTTTGCCAGAACGACTCAATGGAAACAATTATTTAGAGTTTCTTCAAAATGATTTACCTGAACTGGTACTACCAGTTTTAGAAGATGTGCCAATTGTTTTTCAAAATGATGGCTGTCCGGCACATTACCAACGAACGGTACGAGAGCATTTAAATAATGCATTTCCAAACTCGTGGATTGGTAGAGCTGGCCCCATTCCATGGCCAGCACGGTCCCCAGATTTAACACCCCTGGATTTCTACGTATGGGGACGTGCAAAAGAGTTAGTGTATGCAACAGAGGTGCCCACAAAAGAAATTTTAGTGGAACGAATAAACACAGCATTCGTAAAAATGCAAGAGGAAATGCGGCTTTTAACTACAACCTCGGAAATAAGAAAAAGGTGTCGTGCATGCATAAGGTGTGGAGGCGGCCAATTCGAGCAAACTTTGTAATTTTAATTTAATAAAAACAACTTAACATAAAAAATGTATTTTCATTATCTTGACCCTAGCAACAAAGTATCTCTTAGGTCGACCCCTGATGTATTATTTCTGTCATGTAGCATATCGTTAGAAAGGGTAATAAGTAAAGAACTTTTTAATAAAAAGCTAAATTCAAAATGAACTTTAGTTTTTTTTTAAATGAATTGATAAGTTGTCACTTTTCATAACATTTACACCGATTTACCACTTTGAAAGCTCAGAAGTTTTTTTGTGGATATCAATTGTAACATGTAATGATTTATTTAGAATTAGAAAACATTGTAGAATACAAGCATACTTTGTTTTGTGGTATTATAACCACAAACAAAAAAGTTAGGACGATTTAAAGGCAAGATTTCGGGTAGATTTCAAAAAAAAAAAAAAAAAAACATATCTAGACTACCGTGAGACTTAGGATATTGGGTCTCACGGGGGAAAATAGCACATGACCCCCCCCACCCCCCAAAAAATCATGTCGGTCCATGTGCAAAACACCCTGTATATAGAATCGAAGCGGAGTATAGTTAAGTAATATTTTAAAATTGTTAAGCAGCTTAGATTGAATCATATTTCTTTATAGCGTGAGTAAGTGACATTAAAACTATAAGCAATAAAGCGAAACTGAGATGTACCAAAACTGAGCTTTGTTTAAATTTATAGTACGTCCGAGATAAATTTAACGTAAACGTAAACAAACCCGTCTATGTCACAACCAAAGATTAGTCAGTGATGCCAAATATTATTACAATGATTTTTGTTTGCTATGAATCCATAGACTATAAGCTTATATTCTACAATCTGCAGTGTCAAAATGGCGTATTATTTCTGTGAAAGATTTTCATTTCATGTTTAAACATATTAAATATTGATTAATTGTTATAAAATGTATTGGATAATGAAGTGTAATCCTTTAATAGACCTGTGAAAGTGTTGATAAGTGTGCACAATAAGTGAATAAGTGAAAATTTAGATGTTTTCGGTTTGTTTACCTTCATTCCGTGTTCATCACCGTTTAAATTTATCACGGACGAACTATAGATTCCATTGAAATGTAACAGAGTATAGTTATTGCATTAACTAAGTAGAAGGTCGCCCTGTAGGCAAATTCGCTAATAATAAGGGTTTGTCGTGCGTGGGGTGTCGGAGTTAGAATAGGACCTTCTCATCAACCATATTTGAAGACGGGGGGTGAGACACGTGGTATCAATCAGGCATAAAATGGATATGAAATTCGGATACGGATACGGATATGGATATGAAATTATTTCGGATTATCCGCTTGTTTCGGATAGTTTAGGTTACGGATATTAAGATTTTGGTTACCTTTTTACAGTGGCATACTTTTATTTCGGATTCGGTTACAGTTACGGATATATCTTTA
Source organism: Celastrina argiolus (assembly GCA_905187575.2). Lineage (NCBI taxonomy): Eukaryota > Metazoa > Arthropoda > Insecta > Lepidoptera > Lycaenidae > Celastrina > Celastrina argiolus. The sequence goes on along the minus strand of LR994581.1, from coordinate 7,972,993 downwards.
TATCGGATATCCGATAGTTTCGGTTACGGTTACGGAGCTCCCTAACATCCCTAGTATCAATATCCGGAAATGGGCTTTTCCGCGGACATTGGTATTATTCTAACACTGGGGGAGGGTTATGCCCAGCAGTGGACATCATAGCTGAGACGACGAAGGATTTCTTTGCCTTTTTGAAAGATAAAATTATATTTTTCAGCCGTCAGAGGTATCCGCAGGCAGCGCTTTATATGCGGTACTGGATTTACTGGAGAGGCTGTGCGAGAGGAGCCAGGACGGTCGAGTGATAGTCAATACACACGGTTTACACTACGCCCTGCTCAATCCTAATCAGCATTTCGCACCGATCGTGGAAGATTCTAGATCGGTAAGGGAAATAAGTGGCTTTGTACTAGGGTGCTAGTAAGTAATACACTTACTTTAGTGTTTTCCTACTAGTGGAAACTTGTTATTGGCATTAAGTTTGTTAATATGTAATTTTATTGTAATGTTCCACATGCTGTAAGTTTTCCTAATAAAATAAAATAAAAAATTTAATCAACCGATTAATCAACATCCCAGTTTTGTAGCAGTTACAGCAATTTTTGTCATTCTCAGGGACCTAATTTGGAGATTTTGCTAAATATAAACTTTGCACATTAGTAGTACCGAAAATTGTCCTTTTACGCTTCACGAACACAATTCAGCCTAGTGCGATTTTTTGTCACTGCTCACGGTGACGAAGTTAACTATAGTTCGTCCCTGATAAATTTAACCTAAAGGTAAACAAACTGAAAACATCGAAATTTTCTCTTATTTACCTATTGTGCACACTTACCAACACTTTCACAGGTATATTAAATGATTACACTTCATTATCAAATACATTTATAACAATTATACTTACATTATTCAATATGTTTAAACATGAAATGAAAATCTTTCACAGAAAAAATACGCCATTTTGACACTGCCGATTGTAGAATATAAGCCTATGGCTTCATGGCAAATAAAAATCATTGTATTAATATTGGCCAATTGACATCACTGACTAGTCTTTGGTTGTGTCATATACGGGTTTGTTTACGTTAAGGTTAAATTTATCTCGGACGTAAGTTAACTTCGTCAAAACAGAGAAGAGACAAAAGCTAGCACTAGGCTCACAGATCAAATGGAAATTAAAGTTTTCACATCTACATCTCGGTGTATGTCTTTGCGCGTAGGTACAGCGTACGTGCGTACAATTACGTGAAAGTCAATAAAATCTTTAAATCGCACGCATGCGAATGAAAGAGAGACACTTCAAAAAAAGAGAGATGGAATTTATTTATTTTTGTGGTGTTAAAGTTTCGTTTTGTAATTCAAAATGATTATGAAAGGATCATGGCCAAATTTGTATGGGGGATGGACTCGGACTTTTATTTTTGATGTCCCAAGATAAACTATAGTTAGATTTGATTGTTCATATGCTCTAAACATAATTCCGTTTAAAAATTCTGTCTAAATAGCCACGATTTTTTATAATATCGTTAACAATTATTTTGAGGTTAGAATTAAGAACTACCTTTTTCCCGACTAATAATTCTAATTATTTCAATTATTTCAATTTATCCTAAAGAATTATCCAAAAAATTGATATCTGTGAAACCGCAATAAGAAACTAAAAAACACTTGTGAAAGGAAGTCGTTATTTGACTTATGACAGAACGACTTCTGTTGGGACAGCTAGTAATAAATATAAGGTAATATAAAAATAGGATTTATGAGGACATAAATGAAAAAATATGCTTGATATAAACTCTTTATTCAAAATCCTCTCTTACAACTACAGCATCAAGGAATGCTGCTGGCGCGATATTGTGGGCTGAAATTCACAACAACAAGGGAACCGGCAAGCGAGTAATGCGAAGTGCGAACACTCTTATCTATGAATGCAAATGATCGCCGGATTATCCCGGTCAATCAATAACCCGGGTCGATGACAAATGACGTTCCGATGTAAGCATTGAAACAAAAACTGTAATAATATTATGATATTTTTTACATTTTACATAGTTTCGTTTCTTTATAATAAAAATAGGATAATCATTTTAACGCTATTATATTATAGTTTAGTATAATTACGAGGACTAATTTGACAGAAACCGGAAATAAATACATATTTTTAAAAAGCTAGTCATTTTAATTATACGTGAAATGAATCGTGAATGCAGGGTGCGTCCTGATTCTGATTATCATAACTACCACACAGTTTATAATTTTATAATATGTTCTGTAGGTACTACCTACAGAACATATTATAAAAGACAACAAAACTAAATTTTATTGATCTTTTTTTTGTGGCTATTTAAAGACACATTTCTAATGTTTTTCGCTGCCTTAAAATATATTACAATTTTTCCTACTAATGACATAACGGGACGCCACCTTTTATCATCTGGTACGATTTGGCCATTGTTCTTTGCAAATAAAATATGAAAATCATTCAGCTTAAAAACTTTAGGCTAACATTTATATTTAATAGTTTTGTATTGTTATTAATTAATATTATTATTATATAATTGTACGCTTCATGAAGCTGGATGTTTGCCACTAATCTAAGACCTAAGTATAAGAACTTTATAACTTACCTTCTAACAAATAAACGAATATGATAATGATCGTTGAAGTTAGTTCTTTTTTAAACCGCTTTTTAAACGTTACGTAACAACGTGGCGTGTTACGGCGCCAATCTGTGTTTAAGTTATCACTTCGGTTGAGCCCTAGCACTCGTTCTCGTGTGTTGTTTGTGGAGCGTTTTTCAATTTTGTGCGCAGTATTTAATTTTATTTGCGCAATAATTAATTATTTTGTTATGCAATATTTCATTAATTTTTTTGCACAATATTTAATTCTTTTTTTGCACAATATTTAATTTGGTGTTTACTATGTTACATTTCAGGTGATAGTAGCGGGCGGAACGATGGAACCGATAAAGGAGTTTCGGGAACTACTGACGAACAACAACACGGATGAGAGAGTCAATGTAGTGCGGTGTGAGCATGTGGTACCTGCGGATAATGTTCTAGGGATTTGTCTCTCCACTGGCCCTTCTAACGTCAACCTCCATTTCTCATATGAGAATAGGAGTTCTAGGGAATTGGTGGGTAGTTTTGATATATATTTTTTGTCTTCCTGTTTTCCACATTCAATAGACAATATTTACTTTTTTAATTTCGTAGCTTAGAGGCAAAAGATAACATGTAACGTTCAAACTTTAAAAAAATATAAGTGACCACTATTTATTTATCTTACAAAATCTAGGAACAATGATTAATTTAAATATGATTAAGTATGTTCTGGCGAACCTCGTACCTCCTTGGAATTAAGTTTCGTGAGACAGCAGCGCCACATACCTGGGTCAATTAATACACGAAAACTATACTCGAGTACCACTCTATCGATTGTTGAAAACACAGATAGGTGCTGAAAGTCAGTAAAGTTTGTAACGAACAGACATAGACACGAGGCGGAGGACTTTTTTGTAATAATATTATGTAATGATAAATAATTATTTTTTAGCTCAGTGAAGTAGGGCGTATACTTAGAAACATAAGCAGCATAGTGCCCGGCGGTGTTGTCTGTTTTCTACCATCTTATTCGTACGAGCAAGTGCTGTACGATCACCTACAGGCGACCGGTGTTATTGAAACTATTTGCAAGAAGAAGACAATATTTCGAGAACCAAAATCGGCTTCTGATGTTGATCAGGTAATTTTGACTTATTAGGACCATTTGGACTAACCTGGGTTAGTAATTTAAACCAGAGATATGTAGTTTATTCTAGAGATGAATTTTAAACGTAAAATGTTAATTATCTCTAACCTAGAATTATTTGGAGCCTTGGTCAAGCATAAATAAACTAAATAACATAAAAAAATTGACGTGAATTGAAATGAATGAACCTTTTTTTGCAATATACTATATAAGTATATAATTATTGTACATATTATGTATTTAAGCAGTAAGCGAACTGATGATGATGAATTAGATAAAGTATGATTAGTATTATGATATTAAACTTATATATTATTATAATATTTTATGGTTATATTAAAGGTAATATTATATTTATAATTGTGCACGTCCTATCCGCTATCTTTTATACCATCTCTCTCCGTAGGGCTGCTGGAAGAAATTTCTTTAGAAATAAGCAGTACCTTTGTGTCGTCTTTCTTTGTAAACTGTATTATTGTAAAATTTTCTTGTGTGCAATAAATTATTAAATAAATAAAAAAATAAAGAACACTCCCGATCACGTCATCTTTTAAACGAAAAAATTAGATTTAAATCGGTTCATCTGTTTGACTGCAACAAAACGTACAAAATAATTTCAATAATAATAGGTATTTTATTTATAATTTTAATAATACATTATAATTTTTTTAAACAGGTATTACAAAAATTCGCGACTGCCGTAAGAATGAAGAACGCGGAACACAACGGCGCCTTGTTGTTGAGTGTTGTTGGTGGGAAACTGAGCGAGGGACTGAATTTTAGGTTAGTTCGAGTATTTAAAAAGGTATAATTTTAACATCTACGGCTCCGATACGGTTTAGAGTTTTGCTCTTGACACTCGGGTCGTGGGTTCGATTCCCGCGTTGAAACAACAAAAATGCTGTTTTCAGGTTTGGTTCGGACAAAGCAGGCTGATCACAATAAAGATATCCATGCGTCGGAGGGGCATGTCAAAAAGTCAGTCCTGCGTCTGATCTCCCGCCAGTCGTGTCGGTTATTCGTCCCACTGGACTACGAGAGTGAAGGATCTCCTCCTTTTGTTCTGGGTTTTGCGCACACACTTGGACACTATGAAATCACACCTGCGTAGCTTCAATGGAATTTCAACCGTCTCTGGAATCCGTGTGGCTATTATACTATTGCGGCTTTATCTATTTATCAATAGCACAGTCAGAAATATTTAAGCATTAATATTTCTAAGAAAATTTTTTCTTAGATTCTTTCAGTGGCTATTTAATGAAATAATTTTAATGTTGTCCCTTTCAGTGAAAAGGACAACATTAAAATTAATTACTGTACAAGTGTTCAGTGCCCATAGAATAATTTGCGTGTTTTAGCCTTTTTTGTATTTAAAATACATTTACGTACCGTACTTGAATTAAAAAATTTTTTAGTGACGACCTGGGAAGGTGCGTTTTAGTAGTCGGTATGCCGTACCCTAATATAAAATCTCCGGAACTGCAAGAGAAGATTAGTTATATCAACAGACAATCACCCGGAGGGGGCAATATATATTACGAGAACTTGTGTATGAAAGCCGTTAATCAGTGTATTGGTGAGTTCTTATTTAATTTCAAACCAAGTATGGTTCATTCTATAGTACAAATATAATGTAAGGGGTATTTCACTAGGTCGAATATCACATTTTGGTAGATTAAATTAATTTTGTGATAGGTATAGGTAAAAATTTGCGACGCCGCATCGCAGAAATGACGTCACACAGCCATAGAATTAACACCCGTATTGTATTGGCGTGTGAGGTGGGGTGGTGAAACTGACTGAGTACGAACGACATAATGTCCAAACATGCTGTACGGCATCGTTTTACTAATTTAGCTAATAAAACATACAAAACTACACTAAATGGATGTATTTATATTATATTACTAGCTGTGCCCGCGACTTCGTTCGCGTGGTGTTTGTTTGACTTAAACCGTTTATGCAGCACATGCAACGAAAGTCCCCAAATGTAAATTGTTTGTTTGTTTAAACGCGCTAATGTCCCGTATATGACGCCCAACGCCGCGACGACCGACGCCGCGACGCCCGACGCCGCAACGCCCAACGTCGTGGAGCCGACGCCCGACGCCACGACGCCCGACGCCGTGGTGCCCGCCGCCGCGACGCCCGACGCCGCGACGCCTGACGCCGCGACGCCCGACGGCGCGACGCCCGACGGCGCGACGCCCGACGGCGCGACGCCCGACGGCGTGACGCCCGACGCCGCAACGCCCGACGCCGCGACGCCCAACGTCACGACGCCGACGCCTGACGCCGCGACGCCCAACGCCGTGACGCCCAACGTCACGACGCCGACGCCCGACGTCGCGACGCCGACGCCCAACGCCGCGACTCCCGCCGCCGTGACGCCCAAAGTCGCGACGCCCGACGCCGCGACGCCCGACGCCTCGACGCCCGACGCCGCGACGCCTATCGTAGCGACGCCCGACGCCGACGCCCAACGTCGCGACGCCCGACGCCACGACGCCCGACGCCGCAACGCCTAACGTAGCGACGCCCGACGCCGACGCCCAACGTCGCGACGCCCGACGCCGACGCCCAACGTCGCGACGCCCGACGCCGACGCCCAACGTCGCGACGCCCGACGCCACGACGCCCGACGCCGCAACGCCTAACGTAGCGACGCCCGACGCCGACGCCCAACGTCGCGACGCCCGACGCCGACGCCCAACGTCGCGACGCCCGACGCCGCGACGCCGACGCCCGACGCCACGACGCCCGACGCCGCGACGCCCGACGACGCGACGCCGACGCCCGACGCCGCGACGCCCACGCCATAACGCCCAACGTCGCGACGCCGACGCCCGACGCCGCGACGCCCAACGTCGCGACGCCGACGCCCTACATCGCGACGCCCGACGCCGCGACACTCAACGTCGCGACGCCAACGCCCAACGCCGCGATGCGCGACGTCGCGACGCCGACGGATGCCGCGACGCCCAACGCTGCGACGCCCAACGCCGCGACGCCTAACGTCACGACGCCGACGCCCGACGCCGACTTTCAATCCGACGTTGCGCTGCTGGCGCCGACCTCCAAATTTTTCGGCGTCGGCGGTCTACTCTCGGTGCGCAATTCCAACTCGCACTTGCCCGGTTTTTTATTTATTAATTACCATATGCTTGCAGTATAAACGATGTCGAAATTTCCAAACGTATATCTTCAAAGACTAAGTAGTAGTGGTATTACATTATATTTAAAATCGGTTCATAAACGACGAAGATATCCACGAACAAACATAAAAAAAAACATATATTTACGAATTGAGAAACCACCTCCTATTTTGGAAGTCGGTTAAAAATATTATGTTGATTATTTCATGTTACAATCTACCTTTGTGCCAAGTTTCATTTAAGTACGTTGAGTAGTTTGGCTGAAATACCGTCAAATAGGTAATTACAATTTTTTGAAGATCCCACGGGAACCCTTTCGTTTTTCGGGATAATAATTTCTAATAATGCTCTTCAGGTCATAAGCTACCTGCCTACCAAATTTAATTTAAATACGTTGAGTAGTTTGGCTGAAATACCGTCAAATAGGTAGCTACAATTTTTTGAAGATCCCACAGGAATCCTTTCGTTTTTCGGGATAATATTTTCCTATAATGCTCTTCAGGTCATAAGCTACCTGCCTGCCAAATTTCATTTAAATACGTTGAGTAGTTTGGCTGAAATACCGTCAAATAGATAGCTACAATTTTTTGAAGATCCCACGGGAACCCTTTCGTTTTTCGGGATAATAATTTCCTATAATGCTCTTCAGGTCATAAGCTACCTGCCTGCCAAATTTCATTTCATTCCATAGAGCGGTTTTAGCGTGATGCGATGACAAACATTCCCATACGGACAGACAGACAGACAGACATTTTTTTCAAAAATGTTATTTTTAGGTTCTGTGGCTCTTATAGACCCCCTTTTTTTGATTTTCACTTAAATATTCTTAATGTATAGACATGACCCCTCTACAGATTTATTATATGTATAGATTTATACTAGAATTTGCAAAGTAACATTTGTCGATAAAATATCGGTAGTATGAGATCAAATTAGAAGAAACTATCACCTACCTATTCCATAAGTAGGTAATTCGTCAACTACGCTAAATGACGTTCAGTCAATACGTTGGACGTAATAAACAACATGACGAGTTGTCCTTTAGTCTTTCAAGTTTTAATATAATGTCGTCATTCGATAAAAAAGCTAGTCACTCAATGAAATGGCGATTTCAATTAGATGACTGCGACACATACATATTCCTTGTTAGTATTTCATGTATATTCGTAATTGTTTTATATATTGCAGGTCGAGCGGTGAGACACGCCAATGACTATGCTTGTGTGTTACTCGTGGACTCCAGATATTCCAGACCTCAGACTATTTCGGCTTTACCTTCGTTTGTACAGGTATGTTTTATGTATCGTAGGATAAGGCCAAAATGGGGGTTTTCGGAAATTCCCGGGAGCCTTGAAAGGAGCTGCATTGTTTGATTCCCAGAGAACTGATATTGCTCCAACTTCCTAACAGTATTCAGGATGTTTTGCCAAAATGCAGATTGTACCATAATAAGAACTAAAAATCTCTGTCGCCTTCTGCCTTGCGTTCTTATTATATAGTCATTTATGTTACTCTTGACCTACTACTGCTACTATTCTCAACCCTAAAAATTGAAAGAGAAAATGTTTTTGTTTCAGAAATCACTTCAATCTAGCTGCACATTTGGACAATCAATTGGAAGTATAGCTAAGTTCTTTGCAAGGCATAAAAACAAGAACTAACTCTGTAAAAACGTTTATTGTTACATTTTATACAATTTTAATAAGCCAATAAATATAATTTAATCACAAACTGTACAATATTATGTTTCTTCCTAGGATTCTATATTTACAATGCTATATAATAATACAAACACGTTAGGAGTATTTCTGGATCACTATGAGCTTTTAAAGCTTTAATAAAAAATAGTACATTTTAAAATTATGACTTCTAGTAACCACCCAGACCTATTTTTCTTATGATAAACAAGCAGGCTACTGACATCAGAATGTCAGTAGCCTGCTTGTTTATCATAAGAAAAATAGGTCTAAATATCTAAAGCAGTAGGCAACGTAGTGCCACAAGGGCCTTCAAAATAATAATGAAAATCTGGTGTTGCTGGAGTTGGTTCAATGTTGAACTCTGCAACAATTGCCCCTCTCTGTGCCGCTTGTGGGGCAAACATAGCAGCTGGGTATACCACAGAAGACGTTCCCACTACTAGACAAACATCACAGCTGGACATGACAGACTCTGAAATTATAAAAAAAAAAAGGGTGCGTGTACTTATGTACGCGCGTGAGAAGTTATACTTCTTTAGCATCATTCAAAAATAGTTTTTTATATATATATATATATATATAATTATATATAGATATATATAATATATATCTATATATAATTTTTCGAGACTTAATGAGCGGTTAAGCAGACGACTTCATACTGTTAATTTTGTGTCACAGGCGCGCGGATCTTAAAATTTCACTCTCATCATTTTTTCATAACGCGCCTAAAGAAGTATAACTTCAAAACAATATTAATCACCTATAAAGCCGCAGTGTTGAGTGAGAGCTTTTATCAGTACGTGTGAGACCTAGTGGAAAAAGATACTATAGTTCATCCCTGATAAATTTAACCTAAAGATAAACAAACCAAAAACATCGAAATTTTCCCTTATTGTGCACACTTATCAACACTTTCACAGGTACATTAAAGGATTACACTTCATTACCCAGTACATTTTATAACAATTAAACAATAATTAATTTGTTTAAACATCAAATGAAAATCTTTCACAGAAAAGTATGCCATTTTGACACTACCGATTGTAGAATGTAAGCCTATAGTCTATGGATTCATAGCAAACAAAAATCATTGTATTAATATTGGCCAATTGGCATCACTGACTAGTCTTTGGTTGTGTCATAGACAGGTTTGTTTACGTTTAGGTTAAATTTATCTCAGACATACTATAGTTTAATGCCATACAAATTGTAGTAAACTTTGTCTCATCAAGTATTGATAAAAATTTACACTTGTCACCCAGTACCCCAGTACTATTTAAGAGTAACAAAGAAGTTACCTACCTGCTTTCTGAAGAACTTCAGATTCCAGGCTTTCACCAAACCATACAATGTGTGGTCTTAGAAGACCACCGCAGGATACTTTCTTGCAGTGTGGTAGAGATTTTACTGGAATATCAGATCCAACAACTTTTGCATCAGGAGCTCCACGGTTAGCTAAAGCCTAATGTTAAAGTAAAATTATATAAATGAAAATGATAAATATTTATTTAAAGTGGAGTTGTGACACGTAAAAGTGACCTCACCTCGCATATAGGACTATCATGATTTTCAAGGACCTCTTTACATTTTGTACATCTTGTTTTGTACAAATTACCATGTAGTTCTATTAAGTTTTTGCTACCCGCTCGAGCATGGAGTCCATCAACATTCTGTGTGATAACTGTAACGGTTTTGTTTTGTCCATGTTTTGACTCAAATTGTGGCCCTATGAAATAGAAAATGTTGTTTATACAATAAAAGTAATTTATTACGATTAAGAATTTAAGATTAGTATTATACATTATTGAAATACGGAATACCGCATTGGGCTGCGCTTTAGCTGCAACTTCTCGTCTGTAATGGTAGAATTCCCATACTAAACTAGGACTGGATTTGAAAGCCTCAGGAGTAGCTAAAGATGAAGCTTGATATTTCCTCCAATAGCCACCAGCTCCTCTAAATGTTGGAATACCGGATTCGGCACTAATACCAGCTCCAGAAAGAATAACAATATTGTCGGCTGCGTTTAAAGTTTCTTTGAATTTTGCAAAGTCACTGGACTGTCTTAGCGCCATATTATATATGATTCGATGAGTTGATATTCTACTTGTTATTCCTAATAAACTAATGCACATAATTAAATAATTAGCTTGAGTAGAGGTATCAAAGTTCGAATAGCCCAATTTATTTATCAGCAAAATAAGTCGTTTTTGAATTTTGTCATGTTTTGATGTCACATTTGACATTGACAGTGTTTTTTTTATTTTTTTTTAATGCACATAGTACATAGCCATTAACGAACAGGTAAAAAACTTATCAAATAATAAAAGGTGTGCTACAACCAAGTAACGAGAAGACGTGTCACCTGATGGTAAACAATGGCCACCAGCCCTGTAACACACAGAAGCGTGATAAGACGTGTGCTCCCTGTTTCTAAAACCCCTAATCCCGTTTGGTGTTAAGTACCGACACATTTTTGTCAGGCCGTGTTATATGTGAGTCTTAGCAACGATTTCCCCTCTGTAGGTGTATGAGGTATAAGTTTAAAAATTATTAAAAAATTTAACGCGTTCATAAAAAGTAATTACGAAATTCGATCGATTTTAACCATTCAGTAAATCGGTACAGCATATTTTTCCGCTGAAAATCCGATTGCGCTGTTAGTTTTTTTAAAAAAAAGACCAAAATGTCGAATCTTAAAAGAAAGAAATGACCTTTCATTTACGATTATTATGCTATTTTAATACTGTATATTATTATACATATTATTACTATTTAAATAAGAATTAAATGAAATGTCTTACAAAACAGCAATGTATCGATAGGCGGCATCCCCATCTACAGACAGGGGCCTTACTCTCCAAACTGATTCGATTTTGATTCAGATTTGATTGTGCCGCGTACTTTCCAATAAATTGACGTTTGTTTATTTGATTTCTCAGTCGATTGATATGGTCGGGAGCACAAAAAGTTACGATCCATCGATTTTCTTTATCCTGGTTAGTTTCAAAGTAATCCACCAAATAAAATACCAAAAGCCGTTGAGATCGAACTGATTTGATTCTCGATTATGTTGGGAGTAGCCCTGCTGGAATCGACTCGATTTTTGCTTAGGTTTAGGTCTGTTTATGCTTCCATATTAAAACATCCATCCAATTGTATACTTTTAACTCGAGGCACAAGGTTCATATTATAAAAAATGTTCTTATTACTTACGGCTTTTCAAAAATGAATGTAAAGTTGTGTTGTGTTAAAAATATGAGCTTGTGTTATAAATTTGTACAAGTGTGTTAGTAACGAACGAACCTCCCCGCACCAAAATTGCCAAAATCTTTTGATATATAATTCGTTTGTTGCTCGTGGTCCGCATAAACAATAAAGTGAAGGGGACCCATCAGTGATCCTTGAGATGTGCCCTCTTCAACTCTCATCGCATCACTAAGGTAAGGTTGATCCTTACACGATATGATCTATTTTGTAAGTAGTCTCTACACCAGTTATGCAGTGCGCCTACAAATTTAGTTAAAAAAAAGTATTTATCTACAAAATAAGTATAATATTATAATTTTAAGTAAACAGAATTATTTTACTTCGCAGTTTCTATGAGAGTCTTGGATTACATTGAGAACACTTTATAAAGAATTTATTGTCGCTATAACAACAAAATAAACAAATTATTTAAGGAGGTGCAACTACCGAAGTGATTCTAAAGGATCTGTACCTAAAAGGGTAAAAATGGGACCCTATCCCATTACTAAAACTCCGCTGTCTGTCTGTCTGTCATGTATAGTATTAAAGTATTTAATATATATTTCCGTTGACTGGTGCCTGTAACACAAGATCTTCGGATACTTAGCACAGGATCAGACTGACGTGGTGTGAAGCGTCTATAGATATTATTATTATAATATGTCACTGATACAACTCGATACCAATAGCGGCAACAGGTAGGCGCTGAAATATTCACAAAATACTTAATTGTCGCATGGACCAATAATGTCCAACTACGAGTATAATAATAAAATTAATGTAAAATAAATATTATTAATAGGACAAGCTGCGACATAAAAACCGATTGTTGATGTTGTGCTAAATAATTTTTTTACTTTTTATTAGAATAAGTAATTTATAATGGCAATAAAATGAAAGAGTGATAATACTTTAGGGTGTATCTATGTCGTATATATCTACAGTTTACTGTGAACGTACCAGCGCTGAAAGAGTTACTTTTTTCACTTATTGTAAATTGTGTAAATTTATGACGTGGAGGCATTTCTCATAGAAACATGAAAGACAAAAGTAAGACTTTCAGCGCTGGTACTTTCACAGTATACTCTACATAAGCGGCACATACACACCCTAAAGTATTATTATCACTCATTTTCCGGTTCTTTTCGCTGGGCTAGTTCCCGAACCGATGGTAGGCATCTTAAAGAAAGGACGTTCAGAAAACATTTTTGTAATTTTTTTTCTGAATACAATTTTTTAACTTTGACTTTGCTGTGACTGTCATTGATTACGAGTAGACAGCGGAATAAGACATATTTTATCAATTAGTATTCGGTCGTTTGACTAAAGCTTTTTTATCCGTGATGTATTCCATTTTAGGATTTTTAAGTTCGATCTTCCATACTCTAGTAGGCTTGGGAGAATATTAGGTTTTTGTAGCTCATACCTATCTTATCAAAAAAGAATTCTAATTAAGTTGGAATGCCGCTGCCACAAAAAAAAAAACAAAGGCCTTTCTAATAAAATTGTACTTTTAATGAACAGTAAACGCAGCGGAGTGCCACAGGACTTACAAACACAAAACAATTTGAATTTGTATTTATGTACCATTACGTACGTACGACCGGTACAACCTAATTTCTGACACAGTTTAAACTAGGTCACAAGTTGGTCACAAAGCGAACCCACTTCCCCGAAACAAGAGAGCCGACAAAATAGGTTCACGCGGCTGGTTTTTACTTTTTAAAACTGCTTCCTTACTTTAGTGTCCAGCATATGCTTGCTTTTTCAAGAAATCTGCGGTATTTTAATGAAACGACACCTGTGTTTGTGAACGAGAAGATTGACGTCATAGGATCGGAGCATGCGCTGTCCTTAGGGCACTATTGCAACACGTATTAGATCGCGGCGGGACGTTACAGTGGCCACACGTGTTGCCAGCCGTAAAATATCCTGAGAAGCGCGGGAAACAATTTGCCGGTGAGTTAATTATTAAAAATAAACATTATTATTGCATTTTTTTCGGAAACCTTTTTTAATTTTCGTGACTTATTTTGTGATGTGTTTGTACTTTAAATTTATTGCGTATTATAAGTTCCAAACCGTAGCATATGGTTTGTTTGGCAATGTTTTCCCTGCGGGCATGGCATGGCATCTTTTATTCGGTATCTACCCTAATGCAATGGCATTAGGGTAGATACCGAATAAAAGAAAATTGAGAAGGTAATACCTATTTAAGGTAATCTATTAAAACTTTTTTGTTCCTCTATCCAGCGGTGGGATATGTTGTGTTTGAAAATAATATTAGGTAGGTTCGATTCTTATCCTATTACATCTTCAATGAGATTTATGACGTTATTAATTAGGTATAATAATTATTACAGTTGGGTAGATAACCCCGTTGATTTTTCCATTAAAAAAATACAGTAAAATAAAAAAAAAAATCACTAAATAGTTTGCCTTGAATACTACTTAACCGATTTTAATTAATATTCCAAATAAATGTAGAGTAGGCCATGGAAGAGGGCATAGGATAAGTGTACAAAATGTCGGGTCCCCGGGATTTCGTTTAATAAGTCACCGAAGTCGTTTTGGTATGGAAACACACTGGACATTGAAAAAATCTCAGTATAGAATAAAGTATAATATCTTATCTATGAGGTAAAAAAAAATTCAGTGGGTCTTGCGCTCAATGGGTTCTGTAAGTACCAATAAAACGCAAAAAATCACTTGTGAAGTAAATTTTTGTTTTTAGTATTTATTGTTGATATAGCGGCAACAACAAAACTTATACTTTTTCTTCGGTTCTTGGCGCTTGGCATACAACTTGGTGACAGACAGACAGCCAAGTCTTAGTCAAAGGGTCCCGTTTTTACCATTTGGAACCCAAAAGATGAACCTAAATAAAAGAAAACAGAGTAGACATACTAGTATTGCGCATAAGAGCATTGTTAAAACAATTTGTATTGTGATAGCCGTACAGGACGGTTACCACTTCCCAGTAAACGTACTCCGCAAACTACGAGTACTTTTTGTTTGTCCTAACTCTGTATCTCGATAACAACTTCGTGCCTGTCCAACACTTTTTGTTGGCTTTTGATGTTATGTTTGTATAAAAGTTATTAGTACTAACTTGTATACTAAACATAACATTAAAAGCCAATACTGTTTATACCTAATACTGATTTTGCTGCGCAAATATCTAGGATCTATTTATGTATACCTACATATTTTTAATCACCTCTCAAAAAGACTCAATTCGTATTTATATATTTTTAGTAAACATGCACGATTATATCTAATGAAGTATTTTCTGTCATATACGCACCGCATATCAGTAGCAGAAACGTTAGAAAGCTCCGTAAAGTGACGTTAACAAACTAAATAATAACTATAATTGTTTGAAAATCATAACGGATCCAATACAATTGCCAAACGTTATTACGTTTTACTTAACTTTAAAATGTTTCTGCTTGGCCTACAGATCGGAATATTAGGTATTATTTAATCGTATAATTTAATGGATTACACATAGGCATTTTCATTTTAATATAATGTGTGGTAATGTTACAACGCTGGGCCTCAGTACACGACAGCCTCTATATTTAAACACCCGTTCTTTTGACATTTGACTATCAGAATGACGTTCTACGTAACAACTCTCATTGCCACCTACTGTTGATTCTTAATTGGGCTGCTGATGAAGACTGAGAAAAATGACACAAAATGGGAACAAAACGACGTCCTATGCAACATTAAAATATGTTGCGCACATCCTGACATTAAAATATCAATAGGATACGCCCCCAGCATCCCCAGGAGAAACACCCAGCTAGATTGAGTTTGCATATGCAATGCGGAACACACATGACTATGTTGCAATGCAACTCGCATACCTACCGTTTGTAGTATGTACAAAACTTTTAGTTTAAGTGAAACTAAAATGGGACAGAAAAAACAGAAAGATACATAGAAAAGAGGAGAGAGACATAGGTATTATCATCTGTACATAGAGTTATGCCTCAGACAACTATAAATATAATATGTAAAAGTTTGTAATAGATAGATGATTTGGAATTTGGCTCTCGACTCCTCAGGTCATGGGTTTGATTCCCGCGTTGGAACAACAAAACAGGGGCCTTACTCTCCAAACTGATTTGATTTTGATTCAGATACGATCATGCCGCGTACTTCCTAATAAATTGACATTTGTTTATTTTCATTTTCAGTCGATTGATATGGCTGGGAGTACAAAAGGTTACGATCTAACAATTTTCTTTATCCTGATAAGTTTCAAAGTAATTCACCAAATAAAATGCGAAAAACCACTGATATCGAACGGATTCGGTTCTCGATTGTGTCGGGAGTAGGCCCGCAGGTCATTTCCAGTCTGTCTTGGACAATGCAGGCTGTGACAAAATCCATGCGTCGACGGGCATGTAAAAAAGTCGGCTCTTTGCCTGATCTCTTTAGTAAAAAGAAAGAGTGCTCTTGTGTATTCCGCATACACTTGGGCAATATAAATTAGACCAGCTTTGGTTTCAATGAAACAGGTCACCGTCGCCGAAATCCGCTGGCATTAAAAGTTACTGCTCTAATATAATTTGAATAAAGGAATGTAAACCGTATATAAAACGGTAATATACGTTTTCACTCCGTCATATTATTTCTTATTGGAACCACATCTGTTACAATAACGCTTGCTCTGCTTGCAGAATAATAGAATTTATTCCTAATAAAGGTAGATTATTACTTAAATTATTATGGTAGGATTTTTATTATGAATAGGTATTTAGAACATTAATAAACGAATAAAATAACATTATGCCTACATTTGGAGCAAAATATTATGAAGCCAGAATATTAGATATATTTACGATCTATAAGTAGTTTCATAGTACATAAACAATATAATATTTTAACATCTATAATGGATTCTTACCGCAAAAACATCACTTTGGTCACGACTTATAAGTTCATCGGGTCATTTTATTAATTAAAACTTTTTTTTCACGCATATAATTGGGCAAGAACTATACTCATAACTTACCTACATTAAAATGTACTACCTACTTTATTTTAAATTTCAAATACATAATCAAATCATTTAAAATTTTAAATCATCTCATTAGACCAATTTCCGATCACGGGATTTCAGACTAACAAAATCACAAGACGATCAGTTAAGTCGCAGATGATCTCATACCCTTTGTAATCCCATTCGCTCACATTGAACTCTTTTGTCGTCTAATTCATTCACAAATAAACTTCATTCACTCCGCACAAGGTAACTTACATTGTTGGGTCCCGTGGTGTATTTCCTTACTTTTTTCGACCGGTAATGGCCAGATAGATCACCTGGGCCCTGCAGGCTTACTCCCGACACAATTGAGAATCAAATCGGTTCGATCTCAACGGCTTTTTATGTTTTATTGGGTGGATTACTTCGAAACTAACCATGATAAAGAAAATCGTTAGGTCGTAACTTTTTGTTGACCCAACCATATCAATCGACTGATAATCAAAATAAACAAATAATGTAAAAAAATAATCTATACATATAATAAATCTGTAGAGGGGTCATGTCTGTACATTAAGAATATTTAAGTGAAAATTAAAAAAGGGGGGTCTATATAAGCCACAGAACCTAAAAATAACATTTTTGAAAAAAATGTCTGTCTGTCTGTCTGTCTGTCTGTCTGTCTGTCTGTCTGTCTGTCTGTCTGTCTGTCTGTCCATATGGGAATGTTTGTCGTCGCATCACGCTAAAACCACTGTATGGAATGAAATGAAATTTGGCAGGCAGGTAGCTTACGACCTGAAGAGCATTATTGGAAATTATTATCCCGAAAAACGAAAGGGTTCCCGTGGGATCTTCAAAAAATTGTAGCTACCTATTTGACGGTATTTCAGCCAAACTACTTAACGTATTTAAATGAAATTTGGCAGGCAGGTAGCTTATGATCTGAAGAGCATTACTAAAAATTATTATCCCGAAAAACGAAAGGGTTCCCGTGGGATCTTCAAAAAGTTGTAGCTACCTATTTGACGGTATTTCAGCCAAACTACTTAACGTATTTAAATGAAATTTGGCAGGCAGGTAGCTTATGATCTGAAGAGCATTACTAAAAATTATTATCCCGAAAAACGAAAGGGTTCCCGTGGGATCTTCAAAAAGTTGTAGCTACCTATTTGACGGTATTTCAGCCAAACTACTTAACGTATTTAAATGAAATTTGGCAGGCAGGTAGCTTATGATCTGAAGAGCATTACTAAAAATTATTATCCCGAAAAACGAAAGGGTTCCCGTGGGATCTTCAAAAAATTGTAGCTGCCTATTTGACGGTATTTCAGCCAAACTACTCAACATATTTAAATGAAATTTGGTAGGCAGGTAGCTTATGATCTGAAGAGCATTACTGGAAATTATTATCCCGAAAAACTAAAGGGTTCCCGTGGGATCTTCAAAAAATTGTAGCTACCTGTTTGACGGTATTTTAGCCAAACTACTCAACGTATTTAAATGAAATTTGGCAGGCAGGTAGCTTATGACTTGAAGAGCATTACAGAAAATTATTATCCCGAAAAATGAAAGGGTTCCCGTGGGATTTCCAAAAAATTGTATCTACCTATTTGACGGTATTTCAGCCAGACTACTCAACGTATTTAAATTAAATTTGGCAGGCAGGTAACTTATGACCTGAAGAGCATTATTGGAAATTATTATCCCGAAAAACGAAAGGGTTCCTGTGGGATCTTAAAAAAATTGTAACTATCTATTTGACGGTATTTCAGCCAAACTACTCAACGTACTTAAATGAAACTTGGCACAAAGGTAGATAGTAACATGAAATAATCAACATAATATTTTTACCCGACTTCCAAAATAGGAGGTGGTTTCTTAATTCGTAAATATATGTTTTTTTTATGTTTGTTCGTGGATATCTTAGTCGTTTATGAACCGATTTTAAATATTAATGTAATATCACTACTACTTAGTCTTTGAAGATATACGTTTGGAAATTTCGACATCGTTTATACTGCAAGCATATGGTAATTAATAAATAAAAAACCGGGCAAGTGCGAGTTGGAATTGCGCACCGAGAGTAGACCGCCGACGCCGAAAAATTTGACGGTCGGCGCAAGCAGCGCAGCGTCGGATTGAAGGCCGTAGGGCGTCGGGCGTCGCGGCGTCGGGCGTCACGACGTTGGGCGTCGCGGCGTCGGGCGTCGGCGTCGCGGCGTTGGGCGTCGCGGCGTTGGCCGTCGGTGTCGTGACGTTGGGTGTCGCGGCGTCAGGCGTCGGCGTCGGGCGTCGCGGCGTCGGGCGTTGCGCCGTCGGGAGTCACGCCGTCGGGCGTCGTCGTCGCGACGCCCAACATCGCGACGCCAACGTCGTGACGCCGCGGCGTCGGGCGTCACGACATTGGGCGTCGCGGCGTCGGGCCTCGGCGTCGCGGTGTCGGGCGTCGGCGTCGCGACGTCGGGCGTCGGTGCGTCGCGCCGTCGGGCGTCGTCGTCGTGACGTTGGGCGTCGCAGCGTCGGGCGTCGCGGCGTCGGGGTCGCGGCGACGGGCACCGCGGCGTCGGACGTCGCGGCAGCGGGCACCGCGACGTCGGGCGTCGCGGCGGCGGGCACCGCAGCGTCGGGCGTCGCGGCGTCGGGCGTCGGCGTCGCGACGTTAGGCGTCGCGGCGTCAGCGTCGCTACGTCGGGCCTCGGCTCCACGACGTTGGGCGTTGCGGCGTCGGGCGTCGCGGCGTTGGGCGTCATATACGGGACATGAGCGCGTTTAAACAAACAAACAATTTACATTTGGGGTTTTTCGTTGCATGCGCTTCATAAACGGTTTAAGTCAAACAAACACCACGCGAACGAAGTCGCGGGCACAGCTAGTAATAAATAAAACGTCAAATTATTCGGGAGTACGCGGCACGATCGAATCTGAATTAAAATCGAATCAGTTTGGAGAGTAAGACCTCTGATTCAAGATGCCATCGCTGTTTATCGAAGTTCGAAAATAAAATGTATGCAATTTAAAAAGGTTTGCTATAGGACATATGAAATCGCTTGTCATTTAGCGAAGCTTACATATTACTGTCAAATCCTATACATTTCAACAGATAGATTGTGTAGACACAATTATAGTTTTTTCACTCTGTCATTTTGTCTACTATTGCGTAGAAGGACATCATTTTTATGGTACGCGTGGAGTCATCCCCATGATGTATAATAATAATATTTTTTAATACCTCGATCCTATACCGATTTCGGTGTCGGTATAGATAAAATCATTGCAGCTGCGCAGGAATAATTTTTATAGTGCGCAATATAAATTGATACTTACGTCACGTCAGAGAACATGCCTTTTTACATGTCCACCCCACGCATGGATGATCTTTCTTGTCCGGCAATAAGGTGATCAGATGGACTGAACTTGAAAACAATTTTTTGATTGTTACAAGGTGAGAATCGAACTCTGGGCGTTGCTAGCTAAGCTCTAACCACTGGTCCACGGAGGCATCGTTGAAGGGATGTCTAATATCACGTTTCCGACCCTTCCTAACCCCCCTGGGCTGCAGGTGTCCGGTATCACCCCACTCGACAACACAACGTGGTATTTTTCTGACAAATGCCTACTTTTTTGCTACCTACTAATAATAGCTCCCCTCACCGATTTCGGTGTCGGTAACGTATTTAATTGAAACCAGACCAGCTACGCAGGAGTTATTTTATAGTGCCCAAGTGTGTGCGCAATACACAAAGACACTCTCTCTTTCTTTTACTCTCATAACCTAGTGGGACGGTAAACCGACACGACTGGCGAGAGAACAGGCGCAGGACCGACTTTTTACATGCCCATCCGACGCATGGATCATCTTTCTTGTCAGAAAATCAGGTGATCTGCCTGCATTGTCCTAACCAAACTTGAAAACAACATTTTTTGTTGTTTCAACGCGGGAATCGAACTCACGACCTCCGGGTCGAGAGCAAAGCTCTGAACCATTAGACAATTAGAATAATATGAACATTAGAATATGTCTTACAGATGATGTTCCTCAGTATTTATGTATAACCAGGGGCTTTACTCTCCAAACTGATTCGATTTTAATCAAGATTTGATCGTGCCGTGTACTCCCGAATAAATTGACGTTTGTTTATTTTGATTCTCAGTCGATTGATATGGTCGGGAGTACGAAGAGTTATGATCTAACGATTTTCTTTATTCTGGTTAGTTTCAAAGTAATCCACTAAATAAAACACGAAAAGCCGTTGAGATCGAACTGATTCGACAGCCTGTAGTGTGTAGTGGGTGCCCGCCGAGAACGATAGTCGGTGATATACTTTTTGAAGGTGAAAAATTTAATATACCTGTAGCGGTACTACTAGCGCCACAATCCTGCATCGCGCTATCGAAGTTTTCTAAGTCCGGCGCTATATATACGACGTCTGAAAACTAGTACAGTGGGCTTCGGCCTGACCGAGCATACAACCTCGCTCGGTCGGAGATCTCCCTTTGGGGCTTCCACTCGTACTCCCGTACATGGTGACCCTCGACAGAACACGCCTCCTTCATCATCATCACTCCCCGCCCCTCCGCACCACGCCAGCCACCACGGTACTACTAGCGCCACATACCGATATCAATACTGCACCGCACTCGTAATACAAAAAGTCGGTCAGAAATGATATGGAGGAATTCTGTCCGATTATTCATCCTACAAAAAGTCGGTCAGAAATGATATGGATGAATTCTGTCCGATTATTGGTCCTACAAAAAGTCGGTCAGAAATGATATGGAGGAATTCTGTCCGATTATTGGTCCTACAAAAAGTTGGTCAGAAATGATATGGAGGAATTCTGTCCGATTATTGGTCCTACAAAAAGTCGGTCAGAAATGATATGGAGAAATTGGTCCTACAAAAAGTCGGTCAGAAATGATATGGAGGAATTCTGTCCGATTATTGGTCCTACAAAAAGTCGATCAGAAATGATATGGAGGAATTCTGTCCGATTATTGGTCCTACAAAAAGTCGGTCAGAAATGATATGGAGGAATTCTGTCCGATTATTGGTCCTAACAAAAAGAGGCGCCCGTGGGGGCCCGCCTTACATAAATACCCTTTGTATTAGATTTGGTACGTTTTGATTGCCTACCTCATTACTAACGTTTTGTATTTATTTCCGATCAAATAACAAAAATATATTTCGATTTGAAAA
This sequence comes from Celastrina argiolus, assembly GCA_905187575.2. Taxonomy (NCBI): domain Eukaryota; kingdom Metazoa; phylum Arthropoda; class Insecta; order Lepidoptera; family Lycaenidae; genus Celastrina; species Celastrina argiolus. The sequence goes on along the minus strand of LR994581.1, from coordinate 7,950,955 downwards.
TAATCTTCTAAGTCATGTTCATAAGGTTAATCAATATTTACAAAAGGATCTCGTTTCTGAGAATTTCCGAGTTTTTTAACTTGGCATTTTGTAAGTAAACATTTGCGCAGAATGTATGTATAGGTTCTTTGTCTATACATAGCATATATATTAAATATGCTATGGACGTATTACCATATTATAATATATAAATATAATACGTTCTGCTGTTTAATTCAAACCCATTAATAAATAAAATTTAAAGTAACTCTCGAAACAGTAAAGGCACTGTTATGATGAATTCTAGATAAATTAAACCCTCTCATTCAGCTTTCAAAGAAAAAATATAGGCTAAAACTGATTTTTCTCCCTTTTTAACCTCCGATGCAAAAACGACGGGTATGTGTCTGTCTTAGGCATCGTAGCTTCCAAACGAATGATCCGATTTTAATGCGGTTTTTTTGTTTGAAAGGTATATCAGCCGAGTGTTCTTAGCTTAGTTTAGTGGAAATCGGTTCAGGTCTTCAAGGTAGGCCGTTTGTTAGGTGTGATAGTAATGTTACACGCTGGGTTTTTTTAATTTACTTTTAGTTTAGTTTAATATGTAAGCTACCACGTCAAGGACACTTACAAAACCCCTCTGTTTTTTGTCGGTGTTATAAAATAATGCAACTCCAGTCGGGTTTTAAACGAATTATAAAGAGTCAAGTCTAGTTGGTGTCGGCATATATTTTTTCCGACGCCATTACAAATTAAATGTCAGACGCAGCTGATCCGGCGCTTTGCATCTGTTACAATTAATGTACTGCCGCTAAACCACAAGCCCGTGGAAATTTATATTCCATAGTAGTATCCAAGCTTTCATTTATGCAAAATAATTAATCATTTTCTTATGCTTATGCCTGAAGCTCTTAAAATGTTATGTGGTTAAATTCAGCAATAAAAAAACTTATGTGCAATTAGTCTATTTAATGTTTTTTTAATTGATGTTATTATAGCCCCTGGTAAACGAAAACGATGTAAAACTATCATTATTTAATCATTTAAAAATTATGAGATATTATTCTATTGAATATAATGTGTGAACGTGAAGGGCACAACCGATTGTGACGTCACGTTGTTAACCCTACATAGACACAACAAATCTGCTTAGTTATACCAATATTATAGTTTTGCGAAAAAGAGCTAGATAATTTTATTTAACTACCTAAAACCTATCCCGATTCTTATTTTAGCTTTTGTTTTGATACAAATATAGCGAACATCTTTGTGAAGCGACTAAAACAAATATAAAAAATCTAAAAGTGGCTAAAGCGCCAACGCAATTACAGGTAGCTCCAGATTCGAAAAAAATAATCAAATTTTTAAAATGTATGTTATCAAAGCGCCTTTGAAACGAGAAATAAATTAACAAATAACCAAAACTGAAATAGACGGTTTCCCTGTCGCGTCATGTTCGAATCGCCCAACTTGAAGGTTTAATAATTATTTGGTATTCTTATGTTATCTTTTAGTATTCTGAAAAAGCTTTGAGTGCCGGAGAAAGAATAACACCTTCCCATTAACCATCTTTTCCGTGAGTGTCGTACAATACCCGATGATGATTTAATCGAAACCAGTCGTGTTATTTTGTACAATCTCATTAAATAGCGGGACTTCCACGAATATTTCAACACCAAAAATTGTCAAATCGGTTCAGCCGTTCTTGAGTTTTAGCGAGACTAACGAACAGCAATTAATTTTTTTATATAAGAGATTCATTATTTGGTAAAAAGTGGGTTTTTACCAAATAATGAATCTCTTATATGTAGAAAGTTATTTTACCAAATTGGTGCGCAATAGCTAAACATGGTACGTACTTTAACGCGTAGTAAAAATTTGATTACCCACCGGGAACGTACATAAAATTCTTTTCTTTCTTTTCCTTTCTTTCTTATTCTTTGTCATCATTTTCAATGGACTTTATTTTGTAAGCTCTTGTTCGGGAGCAGATCTCTACTCTTACAAAATACGCACAGGAGATTGAAATATTAAATCTATTTCCCTTCTAATATTTTCAATCAAAATCATGAAATTGAATAAGAAATTTTCGTAATCGTAACAAAACATGCCCGGGGATAAACATGAAAATTTAGCCTCGTGTTTTCCTGATGCCTCGCGTAACAATAGAACCTAATCGAATGTAGCTAATAAATGTTAAGTGTCATACTTCTTTGTATACATGTTATATTAATGAACAACTATCTACCAATAAAAACTACACTTTTACTAGTAGATTACTGTATATTAGATAATAAATCTCCAAATTAAAAAAAACTTAAACTCCATACATCGCTACAGCCGAAATAATACAAGAAAAATGACCTTCAATTTTGACATAAACTTGACATATAAAGATTAAATATAAAATCTTTATAAAAACAGTAAAAGAGGTTTAAACAATTAATGAGTGATAATACTTTACTTTGTGTATGGGTCTATATAGAGTTTACTGTGAAAGTACCAGCACTGGAAAAGGTAGTTTTAAAAAAAAAATTGTATCGGAAAATTTATAATGTTGGGGCATTTCTCATACAAAAATGAAAGAAGAGAAAGTAAGTCTTTCAGCGCTGGTACTTACACAGTAAACTCTACATAGGAGGCACATACACATACAATAAAGTATTATCACTCATTTATTGTACACCTTGTATATATGGCTTGAAGCGTTCATAGATATATTATATTATTACTTTTGCCCGCGGCTTTGCCTACGTTGGAAAAAAGTACCGGAGTACGGATGTTACTTCTAAAACCATCAAGAACACATGTGCAAAGTGTCATGAATTGTTTTTGCGTGAAAGCGTAACAAACAAACGGACATTCACATTTATAATAATAATAATATAATAATATCGTTTTCCACCACGTAAATCTAGTCCCGTCCTGAGTATCCGGAGAACTTGTGTTACAACTGTTACAAGTATCACACAACGGAAATATATTCGAAACAATCGAGTTACTACTACGCTACAGAGATCGTCAAATTAATTAATATTAAAAAATTACGAAATACATGGATCTAAACTAATATTTGATTGTTTCTGTGTTCTCATTAAACTTATTTAATTCGTCGCCGCTGATACGATTTTGATAAATCGTATAATCGATCAATCTAGTCCCGTGCTGAGTATCACAGCATTATATATAAAATTTGCTACAGATATACGCATGTGTATAATCTTAATGTAATTAAAAGTAACTGATTGTGATAAAATTATATACAATATAAATATAACTAATGTAATTAAAAATTTAATAGAATGCATGCAAATCAGAATCTGTAAATGAGTGAGAAATAATAAAGATCTTTTTTATTTATTTATTTTATACCTACTGTATATAATAAATAAATAAAAAAGATTTGATCTGAGACCAAGGGGAATAACACAGTGTGCTTTTTGTTGATTCATTAATTAAATTTAATTACAATTTACGAATACTTAATAAACTTTGGGCACTTAGTAATTTGACTCCTGTCCTCTTAAATTTCAAACGTCTCGCGTCGCATTGAACGCCTCGCGAACTCTGCGAAAATATAAGAAGGTAATACCTTCTTAGTGCTAATACTCTAGGTGCATATCACCTCCGTGGTCTAGTGGTTCAGAGCTTCGCTCTCGACCCCGGGTCGCGGGTTCAATTCCTGCGTTGGAACAACAAAAGTGTTGTTTGCAAGTTTGGTTAGGACAATGCAGAATGATCGCGATTTGGTATGTCATTTAGCGTACCTTATGTCAAATCCCATACATTTTGTTATCGAACTTTGTAAGCGATATTTAGCGATGGCATCTTGAGTAGGCCCCCTGATTGTCCGACAAGAAAGATGATCCATGCGTCGGATGGGCATGTAAAAAGTTGGACCTGCGCCTGTTCACTTGCCAGTCGTGTCGGTTTACCGTCCTACTGGGTTATGAGAGTAAAAGCAAGAGAGAGTGCTTCTGTGTATTGCGCACATACTTGGGCACTATAAAATAACTCCTGCGTAGCTGGCCTGGTTTCAATGAAATCGGCTACCGACACCGAAGTCGGTGAGGGGAGCTATTATTATTATTTATATCTAGGTACATTCCAGTGCAGGATAACGTTATTAACGAAATTTTCAATCACATACTGTTTTATATGTTTGAACATAGGCCATAGAAACAAGAATGTGATTGAATGTTTCGTTAATAAAGTCTTTTTATGGGTATGCTCATAATATCTCGTATGCGTTGCGGGTTCCGCGTTGCGGGTTCCGCATTACGGGTGCCTCCTATGTAGAGTTTACTGTGAAAGTACCAGCGCTGAAAGACTTACTTTTGTTTTGATGTATACCCACCTTAAGATGCTTATATTGTTCGGATTATAAGTAATCAAAGTATTAATACACAAGTATTGCGCACATTCTTGGGCACTACGAAGTAACTTCTGCGTAGCCGTACCGCCCCCAAAATCTGCTATTAATTTATAAATATGTATAAAATATCAAAGGCATAATCCAACATAAAACCTTAATACTTTGATTACTTATAATCCGAACAATATAAGGATCTTAAGGTGGGTATACAATATACATCAAAGGAGGAGCTAATCTTATCCTAGTCTATCAAATTATGTTAGTGTAAACATTCATAGACCTAACGCGTAATTGCGAACGCAGGATATATATTATATTAGCTTAGATGGACAGCAGAATAGCTAAGGAATTTCGCTGTTCTTCTGCGTTCGCAATTTTAGGTCGCTAATATTTTTATGTAAACGTTAAAAACGAGCTATCGTACACACTTAAAGATAAAGAAAGAATGCCCTTGTTCTTTGTTCTACTGATGTAAACCCAGCTTTATAAACAATTTTCCCATCCTCTGTAATCTCCAGCTATTGAGCGCTAGTGGTGTGTACACGGCGAGATCGGCAGTAATAAGGACGCCATGATGCATTAATATTTTCTAATCTCCGCAGCTTTATTTATGTATTAGGGTGACCACAATATCAAGAATTTATGTGAACTGGTCCTATATGTCCTTGGCCTTAAGATTTGACCTTATCTGAATAAGAATGATAAGTCGGGCTTAGGTTTCCTACAATCTATACTTATAATAAAACTGTAGAGAGGTCAATTCTGTACATTGAATATTTTTTCAAAATACATATTGGAGGATGATTGGCGATCGATACTGATGCCAAAAATGCAATTAGTAAAATTTTTGTCTGTCTGTCTGTCTGTCTGTCTGTCTGTCTGTCTGTCTGTATGTGCGCGACGGGAACAAAAACTACTGAAGGGATTTTAACCAAACTTGGTACGATTGTAGCCCATATTCCTGGGCAGGTTATAGGCTATATAACATAACGCTACGATACCTAGAAGCCGAGCAGTGACGATAAATTTGAAGCAAGTCGGATGAATTTCGCGCGCGCGGCCTGCGGTCGAACGGTTCGTACGGGGGGCGCGGGGGGATCGCTTACACAGCTGTTTTCTGGGAAGACAAGTGTCAGTGTCATAATAATATAAAAATTGTATTTTTGAACTTACTTCACAAATTGTCTATACTTATAATAAAACTGTAGAGAGGTCAATTCTGTACATTGAATATTTTTTCAAAATACATATTGGAGGATGATTGGCGATCGATACTGATGCCAAAAATGCAATTAGTAAAATTTTTGTCTGTCTGTCTGTCTGTCTGTCTGTCTGTATGTGCGCGATGGGAACAAAAACTACTGAAGGGATTTTAACCAAACTTGGTACGATTGTAGCCCATATTCCTGGGCAGGTTATAGGCTATATAACATAACGCTACGATACCTAGGAGCCGAGCAGTGACGATAAATTTGAAGCAAGTCGGATGAATTTCGCGCGCGCGGCCTGCGGTCGAACGGTTCGTGCGGGGGGCGCGGGGGGATCGCTTACACAGCTGTTTTCTGGGAAGACAAGTGTCAGTGTCATAATAATATAAAAATTGTATTTTTGAACTTACTTCACAAATTGAAATAAATTATCATTTATTGTATAAAATCAACTTAATTACCTAACTGTATTATTAAAAGAATGCCTTTCGCGATAAACTAAAAAAACGGGCAATTAAGCGGTTTTTGGAAAGCTATTTATACCATCACTGTATTAATCCTTATCATTTTAATACGTTAGTTGGCTTAAGCATTCCATGAAGACTATATTTGCCCTTTATACCATGCAAATATAATGAATAGTTTAGGAAATAGGTATAGCAAAATTAAAATCGTTTCGCCGTGATTCGACCGGGCGCCGCCAGCTGCTACGTCGTACGTCCGAGCCGGGCTGGTTTAGTGTAGGTATCAGATGCTGGTAGGAACTTTGGCGAAGGTCAACCAAAGGACCCCACTGCTGGGTAAAAAATACTATTAAAATATGCTAACAAGCAGTACCGGTGTTTGAATTTAACCACGCACAGCCGCTAACTGTGCTATCTGTGCCTGTGTTATAGGAGACTTTTATTTAAGTATGCAATAGTACCCAAAACAATAATTTTTTGAATTTTTGTCTGTTTGTCGGTGCATTTGTGCACGCTAATCTCAGAAACGGCTTGTCCGATTTAGATGTGGTTCAATCATATTATAATGTAGTAATCTTGACTTAATATTTATTAATTCATCTCAATCGGTTCATAAATAACAAACAATTTATGACAATTAAAAAAAATTGCTGGACGTTTGTATGAAGCGCGGCGGGAACCGCGCTGCATCAACCATTCAAATTTAATCTTTTTTTATTTTATATTTTCTTTAAAACTAAATTTCATTTATTTATATTATTATTATTATACTTACGGTAGGTTAATAAAAAAATGCTACTAAAACCGATCGGCCTAACTCTCTAAACTGATTCGATTTTGATTCAGATTCGATCGTGCCGCATACTCCCGAATAAATTTACGTTTGTTTATTTCTAACGGTTTCCTTTATCCTAATTAGTTCCAAAGTAATCTAACAAATAAAACACCAAAAACCGTTGAGATCGAATTGATTCGATTCTCGGATGTGTCGAGAGTAAGCCTGCTGGATCCTCGGCGGGGCGTGCCACTGCGCCCATATCTAACCGAGAGTTTCGTTTTAAATACGTCCTTAGTATGTAATTGCAATATAAGTTTCAATTTAATATCTCAAAACATTAATGACAAAAACGGTAGTAAGTTCAAAAAAATTAAAGATATTTTTATGGTTTCGCAATTTATCCTATGTCGGCACTATTAAGACGTTGCTTCATATCAAATTTAAAAATTCTGAGTTCCCGTGAAGTACCTAACCTTTAGGTTTTAGTTCCCTTTGGAGTGTTGAAAATTACGAAAATTAGCGACATAATCGGCTGAATCTTTAGGTAGAGCCAGAAGGGACAGAAGATCCTGAGTATTTAATATGATTTTTAGCTTCATACCTACACGTATTAAAGTTTTGACACCCAGACAGACAGACAGACGGACATCGAAGTTTTTTACTAAATTAACGTGAAAAATTGGCTAGGTCTATACGTTGCATTCGAATCCTGACTTCGAATACCTTTGTTGACTTCTACATATTGTTCGAAGACCTAATTTACCGAGCCCCGAAAGGATGGTACTATATTATTATTATACCCTGCATACCAAGAGGCTTGCCGGGTACGTGACTCGCTGGATAGGGATCAACACTGGGATACACTGGGAAGTAACTATTAAATTAGCGAAAGTTGTCAGCGGTTGCGCCTTGAAACTAAAAATATATTTAAAAATACTAAAGTGCCCTTAATCACTTTTCCACGCGTACGAAGTCGCGGGCACAGCTAGTATAATAATAAAACTCCCATCCCACTCCCGGTTTGGTTCTAAACAATTCCAAACCAACCAGGTTCGCAAGAGATATTTTTATAGTGCTCAAGTATATTATATTATATGCACATTACGCAATAGCACTCTCTCCTTCTTTACTATTATCTCATCATCAGACGATCAGCCTGCATTGTCTTGAAACAAGAACTGAAAGAACTGAAAAACCAGACTTGAAAACAATATTTTTTGTTCCAACGCAGGAATTGATTACACGACCCAAACGAGAGCAATACAAGTTCTAAATCACTAGACACCCAGGCCTCAAACGTGTGTGTCCTTATACAGGGTGTAAAAAGAGCAGTCACTATAACTTTGGGATATGATTAAAGGACCTTTTCTCATTCTAGAAATGAATTTTTTTCACTATTTATATTAAAAAAAAATAAAAAATATTTTTAGTCGCAAGACAGAACTGTTTGGAACAACGTTCTGCATTAAATTCTTAAATTTTATAATTTTTGCCCTAGTACGTAATGAACATCTTACGCGTGCTATTGACCTCTCAGCGTAATCAGCAGATCGCTGTGTTGTGCACGTTGTACATTGCCTATTGAATTTTTTTTAATTTTTAAAACAGTGGATTAAAAGCAAATTACTAGTACTAATGGATATATCTCTTGCCTGGTTATTACCCCACGAAGTTATAATGACTGCTCTTTTTACACCCTGTATACTGACTCAATTTTTTTTTAATTCAGACAACAACAACCTTAATTCTAAATTATTCTAAATTAAGCTACATATATTAAAAACTTGAAGGTAAATTACAGTTATCTACAAATGATTAGATATTATATAGATACAAACTTATATATAAGATAAGGTTCGTCTAAAAACACATTTTTAACGAAATGAGAATTTGTCCAATTTGTTGACAACTTTTAGGTAGGTTTTTACAGATTTAGATAGATTATTTGCGAAGTTTTTCGCAACGTTCTGGATGTATTGCAAATATAAAAAAAGTAGAGTCACCCTAACGTGTATAGATTTCTGCGTGGGTAGGTTCGGCGTAGTATTACAGCGTTGCTAATTCGTTTTCAACATGCTCGTGAAGCTTAATGTAACAATCAAGTTACATTAGCTCGTAGCTAGCTGTAATTATTATTCACATATTTTCGGTAACTTTAGCTTAAACTCTCGTAAAAGTGCTATCAATCCCTACACACGCCCCTGCCATTTCGTATTCGATTGTCAATCCGTATACGAACCCTTTTGTAATTGGCAAATGTGATTCCAGGACTATACCTCTTTGGAAAATGTTGTTTTTCAAATGCTTTCTGTATAGTCAAAGGAGGTCGAAAAACGTTAGATCTACATTAATTTATATATTTCTATGTATATTATACATAATTCTAGACGTATCTAAAGATTTTCCACCAAAAGCTAAAGGAAATTTAAGAGTTATTTTCTTATACTTTCGCAGTCCACGAAAGCATTGATACCAAATATCTTTAGCTATATCGATATGAAGGTTCGTACACCTTACAAAGAAAAGCGCAAAGGACTCTTAGCTATACTAATTAAATGATTAATATAAATCATAACATCAAAGGGCATATTAATGAATGATGAGTTACAATGATTCTTGCCGCATATTCAGTTCTAATTTGCAAACGTTTCTTCATTCAAAGTAAATATTTAAATGTAATTTATTGCATTATATGTAGGAACATGTTAATGTAAAGTTTACAACATTGTTTTCCCGCTAGTGGGCATAAATATAAAATCATAAAATAATACTTTTATAATGTTGTTCCAATTATTAATATTCTTTTTGATCATATACAATTATACATAAAACATCGATTTAAAATAAAAAATGTATCGTCAAGTTGGTATCGCCTCTGGAAATAAGTGAAATATGTTCATAAAATAAAGAGTACAAGTCCAAGCTTTGTAAAATTTATATCGGACCAAATAACGGATATCTCAGAGTAATCGGTGTACATAAATAAACCGACCGAATTGAGAATCACCCCCTTTTTTTGAAGTCGGTCAAAAAGTCGGACTGCGCCCGATCTCTCGCTAGTCGCGTCGGTTAGGAGTATCCCAAGTGCATACATAGTCCTTTTTTGAATATAATGTAGCCTTTGTCCATAATGAAATCACATACAAAGTTTCGTCAGTCAGTTCATATGTTTCTGCGTGAAAGACTAACAAACATTTATCATCCAAACACACATCCAAACCATGCATCTACAGGCTGTAATATTAATGAGTGATAATACTTTAGGCTGTCTATTGGTCCCGTATATAGAGTTTATGGGCAAATTTATGTTGTTGATAATACTTTAGGGTGTGTAATGTCTATGTGCCTCCTACGTAGACTATACTGTGATATTACCAGCGCTGAAAGACTTACTTTTGACTTTCATGTATTTATGAGAACATCATTTATTTTACACCTTGTATACTGTATAGTATAGACTATATAATAATATGTTACCGGCCAAACCCGATTTAAGGACAAACTAGTTTTGCCTAGGCTCAACTAGTTCATCCTATACGCGATAGGATTCACCAGTATAGCATAGTCCAAACTAATTTGTCCTAAGCCTGATAGGATAGACCAGTTTAGGCTAGGCCAAACTAGTTTATTCTGATTAAGATACGAACAAATATCCAACAAGTGATAATCGGTGACCGACTTTTTGTAGGTTTAAATGAAACATACTGAGCACACATCATACAAAAAGTCGGTCAGAAAAAATATCAAGAATAAATCGGTCCGATTATCGGTTCTAAAAAATAACCTGTCCGATTGTCGGTTGTAAAAAATAATCTGTCCGATTATCGGTCCTAAAAAATAACCTGTTCAATTGTCGGTTCTAAAAAAATCTGTCCGATTATCGTCTCAAAAAAAAATCTGTACTATTATAGGTTGTAAAAAAAGTAGGCCGAGGGCATCCTAAGTGCTATCGTTGCTATAAAACTTAAAAGTCACATTAGTTGGCAGCTTCTGATAGGATCTTGGAAACTGAATTTAAATTAATACTTAAAACTTACGATCCACTTCACTTAATGTTTATTTAACACCTATTTTATAGTTTTATCTTCATAAACTACATAATAAATAATAAATATTCGTACTATCTATACATATAATAAATCTGTAGAGGGGTCATGTCTGTACATTAAGAATATTTAAGTGAAAATTAAAAAAGGGGGGTCTATATAAGCCACAGAACCTAAAAATAACATTTTTGAAAAAAATGTCTGTCTGTCTGTCTGTCTGTCTGTCTGTCTGTCTGTCTGTCTGTCTGTCTGTCTGTCTGTCCATATGGGAATGTTTGTCGTCGCATCACGCTAAAACCACTGTATGGAATGAAATGAAATTTGGCAGGCAGGTAGCTTACGACCTGAAGAGCATTATTGGAAATTATTATCCCGAAAAACGAAAGGGTTCCCGTGGGATCTTCAAAAAATTGTAGCTACCTATTTGACGGTATTTCAGCCAAACTACTTAACGTATTTAAATGAAATTTGGCAGGCAGGTAGCTTATGATCTGAAGAGCATTACTAAAAATTATTATCCCGAAAAACGAAAGGGTTCCCGTGGGATCTTCAAAAAGTTGTAGCTACCTATTTGACGGTATTTCAGCCAAACTACTTAACGTATTTAAATGAAATTTGGCAGGCAGGTAGCTTATGATCTGAAGAGCATTACTAAAAATTATTATCCCGAAAAACGAAAGGGTTCCCGTGGGATCTTCAAAAAGTTGTAGCTACCTATTTGACGGTATTTCAGCCAAACTACTTAACGTATTTAAATGAAATTTGGCAGGCAGGTAGCTTATGATCTGAAGAGCATTACTAAAAATTATTATCCCGAAAAACGAAAGGGTTCCCGTGGGATCTTCAAAAAATTGTAGCTGCCTATTTGACGGTATTTCAGCCAAACTACTCAACATATTTAAATGAAATTTGGTAGGCAGGTAGCTTATGATCTGAAGAGCATTACTGGAAATTATTATCCCGAAAAACTAAAGGGTTCCCGTGGGATCTTCAAAAAATTGTAGCTACCTGTTTGACGGTATTTTAGCCAAACTACTCAACGTATTTAAATGAAATTTGGCAGGCAGGTAGCTTATGACTTGAAGAGCATTACAGAAAATTATTATCCCGAAAAATGAAAGGGTTCCCGTGGGATTTCCAAAAAATTGTATCTACCTATTTGACGGTATTTCAGCCAGACTACTCAACGTATTTAAATTAAATTTGGCAGGCAGGTAACTTATGACCTGAAGAGCATTATTGGAAATTATTATCCCGAAAAACGAAAGGGTTCCTGTGGGATCTTAAAAAAATTGTAACTATCTATTTGACGGTATTTCAGCCAAACTACTCAACGTACTTAAATGAAACTTGGCACAAAGGTAGATAGTAACATGAAATAATCAACATAATATTTTTACCCGACTTCCAAAATAGGAGGTGGTTTCTTAATTCGTAAATATATGTTTTTTTTATGTTTGTTCGTGGATATCTTAGTCGTTTATGAACCGATTTTAAATATTAATGTAATATCACTACTACTTAGTCTTTGAAGATATACGTTTGGAAATTTCGACATCGTTTATACTGCAAGCATATGGTAATTAATAAATAAAAAACCGGGCAAGTGCGAGTTGGAATTGCGCACCGAGAGTAGACCGCCGACGCCGAAAAATTTGACGGTCGGCGCAAGCAGCGCAGCGTCGGATTGAAGGCCGTAGGGCGTCGGGCGTCGCGGCGTCGGGCGTCACGACGTTGGGCGTCGCGGCGTCGGGCGTCGGCGTCGCGGCGTTGGGCGTCGCGGCGTTGGCCGTCGGTGTCGTGACGTTGGGTGTCGCGGCGTCAGGCGTCGGCGTCGGGCGTCGCGGCGTCGGGCGTTGCGCCGTCGGGAGTCACGCCGTCGGGCGTCGTCGTCGCGACGCCCAACATCGCGACGCCAACGTCGTGACGCCGCGGCGTCGGGCGTCACGACATTGGGCGTCGCGGCGTCGGGCCTCGGCGTCGCGGTGTCGGGCGTCGGCGTCGCGACGTCGGGCGTCGGTGCGTCGCGCCGTCGGGCGTCGTCGTCGTGACGTTGGGCGTCGCAGCGTCGGGCGTCGCGGCGTCGGGGTCGCGGCGACGGGCACCGCGGCGTCGGACGTCGCGGCAGCGGGCACCGCGACGTCGGGCGTCGCGGCGGCGGGCACCGCAGCGTCGGGCGTCGCGGCGTCGGGCGTCGGCGTCGCGACGTTAGGCGTCGCGGCGTCAGCGTCGCTACGTCGGGCCTCGGCTCCACGACGTTGGGCGTTGCGGCGTCGGGCGTCGCGGCGTTGGGCGTCATATACGGGACATGAGCGCGTTTAAACAAACAAACAATTTACATTTGGGGTTTTTCGTTGCATGCGCTTCATAAACGGTTTAAGTCAAACAAACACCACGCGAACGAAGTCGCGGGCACAGCTAGTAATATATATATTTATATAAAATACTGAGAATCTTATGAATCTGCCAATTGTTTAAAATAAAAGTCACGAAGTCTGCGCTTAAATGTGTCTCTGGTGTTTGACGTCCTGATTTCCAGAGGAAGAGCATTCCAGTGAAGAATAGCCTGTATGTTAAAAGAAGAGTGGACGATACTTGATTTATGGGAAGGGCAAAGTAAAAGCTCGTTGTTAACTGATCGGAGGTTCTTGTCGCGGCTGCTGCAGAGGTATTGAAAAAGGGAAAAGAGATACTCTGGAGTGTTAGGATGGTGCAGCAACGAGTAAAGCATGCACAATGCCCGCACGGAGCGTCGTTGACGAACTGGCAACCAGTGCAACTTGGAGCGATAGGGAGAAACATGATCGAATTTTCGCAAGTTGAAGATAAATCTTATGCAACTATTGAAATTTATTTTATTTATTATGCACTTATGATTGGTTATGTATTTTTTCTGAAATGTACAACCTACACCTAAAGACTACAGGTGATGTGTGAAAGAGCTTTCGACAACTTCGGTTTTGAATTATTACAGTTCTTATCTATACTAATATTATAAAGAGGAATAGTTTGTTTGTTTGTTTAAACGCGCTAATCACAGGAACTACTGGTCCGATTTGAAAAAATCTTTTTTGTTGGATAGTCCATTTAGAGGAAGAGCTTTAGGCTATATAACATTACGCTGCGACCTATCCTATTGGAGCGAAGCGTCAGTGAGAAATGTTGCAAAAATGGGGAAAATTAATTACATTTGGGGACTTTCATTGCGTGCGCTGCATAAACGGCTTAAGTCACTTAAAACCACGCGAACGAAGTCGCGGGAACAGCTAGTATCTGTATATAAGAACTGAACAGGTGATGTGTGTATGGGTCCCGCATATAGAGTTTACTGTGAAACTACCAGCGCTGAAAGAGGTACTTTTTTATGGGGCGTTTTACATACAAACAAGAAGTCAAATGTGAGGCTTTCAGCGCTCGTACTTTCACAGTATACTTAACAAAGGAGGCACCACCGTAAACACTTATTTATTTTACACCTTGTATACACGTCAAACTTATAACACCCCTCTGTTTTGTCGGAGGCTAAGATAGCATGCGGTGATGATGATAATTGATAAACTGTCGCTTTTATTGAATTAAATAGTTTATAACGGACTAGGTGTATGTCTGCGTTAAAAAGTAGCACACGTGTTAATCCAGCATACTACCATACCAATTTCACTATAATCCGTTCAGTAGTTTTTGCGTAAAAAAGTAACAAACATCCATCCATACTAACAAACTTTTGCGTTTATTATATAGTAGGATTGAGTGCAGCTAGTGTTTGGAGGTGTATTCGATAATTATCAGTGTAGGTTAACGAATTTTTCATTCTCCATTATTAATATGAAATAGTTTGTGGCCAACTACAGTGACTGTTATGCAGAGTGTGTATTGTATTAACTAAACAGTTGGCTAAAAGCTTTCTCATGTACAGCATTATCGTTTTAGAAAAAGGCATCGCTTTCACGGTTCTCACAGAGACCTTGCCATGTTTGATATTTCGATCTTTAAAACAAGAAATACCATCCACGGCAGTGAAGAATCTATTAAAATTCACAAATAGTGTAAAAATCGCTTAGAGATTTAGTGGTATTAAAAATTTGTACATTCTACCTAGTAGCTATATTACTATCTATACAAATACACTAGTAGTTTTCGGCTGAAAATTCATTAAAAATGAAAACCTGAAATGAAAAAATGAAAAACTGAAAATAAATTTGTTGTAAATTTCGGTTTTACTGAGAGTTTACTGAGAGCAAAAACAAAACTTAGTGAACATTTCTCTAGAGGAGCATCGGTGTTGCAGTTCTCTACTAGAATTAATAATGATATTACTTGTACAAATTTGTTGAATTTTTAGACTAAATAAAGTCATGGCAGTGAGGCATACCCCGTAGTGTAATCACACAGTGTCACGCACACATTGATAGCGAAACTACGCCTCGGACCGGTAGGCTCATTATGTATCTTGCAACTGCAATTCGACAGGCGTAATTTGTACAATTGTTTACAATATCTCTGTCGAACGTATACACTCGAGAGCGATATTGTACACAATTGTACAATGTACAATTCACGCCTGTCGAATGGCTGTTGCGAGATATATAATCAGCCTGCGGTTTATCAAAGGCTAATCAACCTTATCTAAACATTATTTTAAAACCGGCTTAATTGAGAACATCCACCTTTTTTGAAAGCCTTACTAGATTAACGGCCGGTTTCTGAACGGCTATTCAAATGTATCTACGAACATGGTATTCAAGCTGACCACCCATATTGAACGTTGATTGGTGAAAAATGTATCCATATACGAGTAGATAGAGTGGTTCTTAGCTAGGTGGCGGTCTGTGCGTCATAAAACTTAATACTAACGTGCTAGAAAGTCGGTACACTAAAATTAAGTAGTATAATAATTTTTTTGTCTCCATTCTATGCTTCCACCGTGTTAACTATTATAGTTAGGTTAGGTTAGCTACTTGTTTAACAAGCTGTCCTTGTTACTTTGCCAAGCGGTGACAGAGACGATGTTTGACTTAATTTTGCGTAGCAATATTCGCCCGCGTGCCTCACAACAATCATCAAAGCAACAGTTCGCTTGTTACAAGTTTGTTTATACTGTGGCTGCCAATCACGGGCTTTCATTACGCCTGACTACGGAGGGGTGAAAGGGGGTTGTAGAGGGGAAAGGGCGGGGGGTGTATAGGAGAATTGGGTCAGCAGAGCATTCCCGGCGAGGAAGCGGGAAGCGATGTATCGATGTTTGTGTTACAATAAGTTTTATATGTAGGCCACGCGACAATATAAAAAATATGATTCCGACATATTGACTTTTAAACGCGTATCTATTTATTTAATTAATTTATATGTCTCGACTACTTTTTGTTTATTTTTTTTATTTACATAATAGGATTTGTCATTAACATTATCACTGCTCACTGGGACGGATACAGACCTATGTTTTATTTAACGAAATTGCTAAATCACCTCAAAAGTTAAAGAATTTATTACAGAATTTAATGTAAAAAGTTATTTAAAGCTTGGCTCTTGGGTTAGGTCCTCATGTTGAAACAAGAAAGGCAAGCCAATCACCCGATTGACTGACAAGAACGATGATCCAAGCGTCAGATGGGCATGTAAAAACTCATGCCGGCGCCTGATCCATCAACAGAAGTGTCTCCACTCACTGAATTACGAGAGTTAAGAGAGTGCTGTGTAAAGATATGAGTATATGGCGCACACACTTGGGCACTATTAAATAACACCCGTATTAATTACCAAGTTTGGTTCCGGTGACACTGGCCACCGAAAATATGATCTGACCACTGATCACCTGATTGTCTGACAAGAAAGATGATCCATGCGTCGGATGGGCATGTAAAAAGTCGGTCCTGCGCCTGTTCTCTCGCTAGTCGTGTCGGTTTACCGTCCCACTGGGTTATGAGAGTAAAAGGAAGAGAGAGTGCTTCTGTGTATTGCGCACACACTTGGGTACTATAAAATAAATCCTGCGTAGCTGGCCTGGTTTCAACGAAATCGGCTACCGACACTGAAATCGGTGAGGGGAGCTATTATTGTCTCTATATGTATGCACTAACTGTCCATTTACATTAAAATGACAGAAACGTCATTTGTCCAAAATTGCACCGACGCAAAAACCTACTGGGTTATGCACAAAAATGTTGATGATCATCAAAATACATAAATTACGATTTTATAAAAGAAATACAGAAAACATTCCTTTTATATATAATAAAACTAGCTGACCCTTGCCCACTTCGTTGAGCATAAAATGAGTTTATGATAAAATTCAACTAAAAAAAAACAACGCGGGAACCCGGAACCCGCAACGCGGGAACCCGGAACCCGCAACGCGGGAACCCGGAACCCGCAACGCGGGAACCGGGAACCCGCAACGCGGAACCCGGAACGCCGAACCCGCAACGCGGAACCCGCAACAGGGAACCCGAAACCCGCAATGCAGAACCCGCAACGCGGAACCCGCAACGCAGAACCCGCAACGCGGGAACCCGGAACCCGCAACGCGGAACCCGGAACCCGCAACGCGGAACCCGGAACCCGCAACGCGGAACCCGGAACGCCGAATCCGCAACGCGGGAACCCGGAACCCGCAACGCGGGAACCCGGAACCCGCAACGCGGGAACCCGGAAGCCCCAACGCGGGAACCCGGAACCCGGAACGCGGGAATCCGGAACCCGCAACATGGGAACCCGAAACCCGCAACGCGGAACGCAGAACGCAGAACCCGGAACGCGAAACACGGGAACCCGGAACCCGCAACGCGGAACCAGCAGCATGGGAACCCGAAACCCGCAACGCGGAATCCGGAACCCGCAACGCGGAACCCACAACGCGAAACCCTAACGCAGAACCCGCAACGTTCACGAAAACGTTGTCAAATGGAATAAATAGTATCCTATGTCCGTCTACTTGCTCTAAGCTACTTCCTCACCAATTTTCAGCCATATCGATAAAGCCGTTCTTGAGTTATAAATAATTTAACTAACACGACTTACTTTTATACATATAGATGTATAGATTACTCCTACTAACATAAGCTAACGCCCGGTGAATGCTCCCGTCACAGTCGGTCCAGCCGATTCGGTGATCATTAGTTAGATGACGATGATGATGATGATGATGATGATGATGATGATGATGATGATGATGATGATGATGATGATGATGATGATGATGATGATGATGATGATGATGATGATGATGATGATGATGATGATGATGAAAAGTAGCCTAAATTAATCCTTGTAACTTTAGCTATCTAGCCGTTCCAGAGATTAGCCGGAGCAAAGAGACACGCTGACAGACAGACATTTTTTTACATTGCATTTTCGTTTTCAGTGCTTTAGTTATTAATCTGAGGTTTTCAGTACCTAGATATCGTTGCCAATGCCAAAAAAAGAAGAAAATATCGTTTAAAATGTCATATGCATTTAGAAAAACGTTGCTAATTGAAAGTTACAAACTGACACTTCAATACGCATACATTAATAGATTTCTGAACGCATAGTTGTTACATCATTGGACAACAAATGTTTGACATTTGATGAACAAAATATGAGCATTTATTTATATGATTAATTATTCATTACACATCAAGTTTTCACTATTTTTAATATGTATTCTGCTATTCGGGGAGGAGACAAATCCAACGAATCAAAAACCATGAAAATTGGTTCAGCCGTTCTCGAGTTATAAGTGTTGTAACAAACACGACTTTCTTTTATATATATAGATAAGATATTATGGTTATTTATCTAGCTCCCACGTTAGAAAATAAAGTCTATTTCTGGAATAAGCTAGTCAGGTTCTGCGCAAATGCCTTAGTTAATATAATATGCAGCAATATCCATCCATCACGTGGAAAATAGGTTGTTTCCGTAAGCGGCATAATAATACGCTCAATAGACAGGTTTGATGGATTGATCATACACACCACATAAAGTGAGTGGTCGCTTTTAAATAGACACACGACCCAGTTCTTATAGTCATTTTTAAAATTAACAGCCTTTAAATTAAAGTTAAATTAAATAATTACTATACTATATCCGATTATAAATGAAGACATGAATAGATGAAGGCGATAAAAAGATGTCATAGGTACTATAATATGTCATAGGATAGGTTTCAACTCCATTTTCCAATAATTTTGTACCCAGAAAATGGAGTTGAAACTATCACTCAAACATTTTAGGATAAGTAGTAATGTTTTAAATACATTTATTAATGATCTTTAGATTAATGTACATTGCGACGTATTCTAAAATGTTTAAGTGACAGATTAAACAAAATTTTCTTGAAATCATAACTTTGCCACATATCACTTCATCCATTCGTGTCTTCAATTATAAATGTGAAAGGATGGATGGGCGATTATGTCTCATTCACGCAAAAACTACTTACTGAGTGAAATTGTATCTCTAATTTAACATAAAACTCCTTTTTATTCCGGAAAAGTACAGTTACATTTGCGGAGTTCGCGGCCAAAAGCGAGTTTAGGTATATAAAAATATCTAAAAATATTATTCTACATCGTGTGGTTAAATCAAAGGTGGTGTATCAAGACCGTGTCAAAAATGTATATTTTTATATTTTAGACTGTTGCAATGAAAATTGTAGACAAAATCTCAAATATTTAAATTAAGCGAATTTAATTAATTTTATAAATCGAAATTGAATGTAATAAACGAATCATTTAATATGTTCGTAACGAACAGGGACGGAAAAAGCAATAAAAATGGATAAATAAATAAACGTTCACAGAAAATGTGTTTAAGAAAATCGCTCCGTAAATAGAGTTATTTGAACGAGAACGGACAGCTTAATTTAGTAGTTTTCTATAAACACTTTTATTTTGTTGTTCAGTATTTATCTAACGTAGACAGGTTACTATCATTATCACGTGTTACTTGAAATAGTATAAAATACTTAATAGTGTCTATGTCTACGGCCGCGTCATGACCACGTCAATCTGGCCCAAAGCTAAGTTCTCGAAGAACTTGTGTTACAGGTATGAGACAACAGAAATATATGAAATCATTTTATACTACACAGTATGACACATATAGTGATTTTATTACTGTCATCAAAAGGCAATATGTGGAAGTGTGTGGATTACTTTGATAAAAACCTTAAAAAAATTAAAATGATACATATTTAAGAAAAATAAGTTACAAAATTTTATTATACATGAATGATCTTGCCGCAAAAACTTCCAGGAGTTTATCCTGGACAAGTGGTCGCTCCCTATTTGTTATTTTTTGCATTACCAATTAAGTTTTTAAAAGATGTTTTTTTTTACTACATTTTTTAACTATTCTACACAAATGTAACACAGAAAAAAGGAACTAAAGTTCCTTCGGCGGGATTCGAACCCATGACATCTTGAATAAGGGCCCTGGACAGAGAAAACTTATTGTTCATTTGGTCACAAAGTAGATAGTAAATTTTGTGGAACTTGCGACCCTGCGACCCACACCGGTGTGCTTAACCACTTAACACATAGGTCGTCTCAAAAGTTTCTTTTGAACAAATTCCAACTTTCCAAAAGCAATTAATACAATAATTTATTGTTTAATTTTTTTATATTAACATAAATAATTTTAGATACCTATAACATAATATATTAATGGATATACAAACCACAGAATCGATAAAAAATATTTTTTAACATTACCATTTTAGAATAATATAACGGGTGTAAAAAGAGCAGTCACTATAACTTTTGAATGATATGATTATACTTCCTTTTCTCATTTTAGAAATGTATTTTAGTTACAAAAATAAAAAATATATTTTTTTGCTTTTTCGTTATTCTTGCGACAAAAAATAAAAAATTGTAAAAAGTAAATAAAAAACTTGTGTTTTGACAAAAATAAATAAAAAAACACATTTCCAATTGAGTTCAATGAGGAAAGGTAGTATAATCGTATCTTAAAGTTATAGTGACTGTTCTTTTTACACACAGTATAATATAAGAATTTCAATAAATACGAACTATCCAAAGAATATCTTACTATAAGCGGAAAAGCAGAAAAACGAATTGGAAAAGCAATTTCCTGCCGGTGGGCGCTGTCATTAGTCAGACGGAACGAGCTTACCGAACGATTTCATTACGCAGGTACAAATGAAATTTCAAATAATATCCTTTATTTCATATTCATCACTATTTTTTAAACTATTAAAATACCTTTTCTATTATTAATAGTTAATTTTATGAAAAAAAATATGGATTGTCAAACTTAAATTATTTCCAATTATATTTTTTTTAAACGAGAATCGTGCGTAATCATTTACTACACAGTAAAAGAACTCTTATATAGATCACACTTTCGACTTCGAATTAAATATTTAAAAAAAGATTTTTCGCAGTTTCTTTTTTCTTTAATACAAAATATTTAATATATAGGTGAACCATATAAATATACAGTAGTGTCTAGTAATACACTACTGTATATTTATTTAATACTAGCTGACCCGTGCTCACTTCGTTTAGCATACAAACAGTATTTTCTCACCGTTTAAACCTTCCCTGGACCTCTACGAATATTTCAAGACCAAAAATATCCGAATTGGTTCAGCCGCTCTCGAGTTTTAGAGTCTAACGAACAGCAATTCATTTTTATATGTAAGAAAGAAGAAAGATAGAAGATAATCTCTCTCTGTCTGTTTTGTAGCCTTCTACATAGAAGATTTATCACTTGAATGTATGTGTGGAAAGGTCATCTATTTTAGTTGTAACACGCCGTATCACGCCTACGAGTTTACATAAGTCATTTTTAGGGTACCGTAATAACGCGTAATAAACAAGGAACCCCACACGACCCCACGTATTGCCTATTGTCCCACACCCACCGTTCAGGGCTAGCCTTCCATGGCTCTCCCATTTAGCGCCACGGTTTTCCCCTGCGTTCGCGGGGGGTGTTTCCTAGAAATTTTCCTTGGAGAAAATTTTCCTTTGACGATTTCGGTGTCCGGTATTCCCATACACCAGACCTCTCGTAGAGGGGCACAGGCCCCTGGCCGTGATTTCCCGCTCCGGGGCACACTGGCTAGGAGTGTGTGAACAGCATAGGTAGAAAAAACAAGGAACCCTTATAGTTTCCGCCTGTCTGTTTGTCTTCGTGAATGTCTGTCTGCCATTATAACTGGTATATTAATGAATGTCGGAATTGATGGAGTTAAATATTGTGTATAGATTTTGAGCATCAGAAAATAATAATATTTTTATATTTTACAACCCTAAAATAAAGCTCTAACGTCTATGTAAAGCGGGGAAATGTTTTCCCATTGTACCCCATCTTCCAGTAGATATTTTTAAATGAGAGCGAGTTTTTAACCATTTTAGAGTAATCTGCCTCAATTTTTTTTTAAAGTTTAGAAATGCCAAAAGAATATCTGGCGATTGGAAACTGTGAGAGGCCTTACTAAAAATCATTAGGAATATTTTAAATATAATCTCTCAAATTACTTTGAAAATATTTTTAAAGTAATTTGAGAGATTACTCTAAAAGTTAAAAGTTTAAAAGGTAAAACGATTAAAAGTTTACGGTTATTAAAAGTTTATATATATATTACCGTTATATTTTGGAGTATTCACATAACAACGGGTGTAAAAATAACAGTCACTATAACTTTGGGATATGATTATACTGCCTTTTCTCATTCTAGAAATGTATTTTTTTACAATTTTTTTTTTGCTTTATTGTTATTTTTGCGACAAAAAAATAAGAAATGGTGAAAAGTAAAACATTTAATTTTTTTTTTCTTTAATGAGGAAAGGTAGTATAATCGTGTCTCAGAGTTTTAGTAACTGCTCTTTTACACCCTGTATATTTATTTATAACCTATGAGTTACACATTACTACATTTTTGTAAAGTTTCATTGGAATCCTTTTAGTTTTTGCAACAAATAGATAGAAAACAAATTAGAGCAACAAATATACAAATATTCATACTCACAAACTGTCTCTTTCACTATATCAGTAGCGATTGTAATATTAGCAAGAAGAATGAGTATTAAATTGCAAATGTTGTTATTGTTGGGTAGTAATCTAACACTGTAGAACCTATTTTTGTACGCCGTTAAAACGTTAAGTAGTTTCGGCTCCTGAATAAATTAATTCCAAATTGTTTTATTGGAGTAATGCCTAAATGAATATTCATACAATTAACGTCGCTCTGGGCTGAAATGTTAATGGGATTTTGTTGTAGGTCACAATGGGAGTCGCCGAGTGTCTGATCGGCCTGATGCTGATGAACGTCTGCTGTGTACTGACCGCGCCTGTTGCTCAGGAACCAGGTATGTTAAGTATTATGTTATACCTATGTATTATGTAAAATTATCGTATATTGAAGTAAGGTCTTTTAAAAGTACGGCGTATAACGCATAGATGTGCGTATGTAGGCGTAGTAGACCAGTCGAAGCCTTAAAAAATCGTAAAAAGTAAAAAAAAATGAAAAGAGCATAATGTAATAAAATGATCGAATCATATAAAAAATAAAAGAAAAAAAAAATATTTTTTTATATAAACTATATATTTATATAGTATATATAATAAATTACCAGAGATGTTCAAGAGGAGAAGAGGGTGAGTTTAAGGGTAATAAATGATTTTCTTTATTTCGAAATTATTAACTTTATTGTTATGGTTTTATATTTGTTTATTAATGTGTTATATTAATATACATAAAAATGCAAATTGAAATAAAAATACAAATAACCTGCTACTAAAGGGTAGGTGAAACAAATGGTAATATTTTACTTTAAAAAAAAATCGTAAATTGTAATAATTATTATACCGCAATTACCCTTACTTACCCCATAGTCTGATTTGTAATGTCAGTTACTCTAATTTCTAAAATAGGTCTGCAAAAAATAATAACTTTCGTTACACTACCCATTGGAATCGTGTTACATGAAACAAAAGTAAAAGTTGAAAATATTTCCTAAACGTGACTTGTATATTGGAAAATAAAAGCACAACGTGTAATAGCTTTTATTTTGCAATATCTTTTTATTAGTACTAATTTTGTTACTTATTGTAAGTGTACTCGTTTTAATAAGTCAGATATAAAAAGCAATAGACAGTATTGCTTGTAACATACTAAATATTTCAAGGATTATGTCACCCGACCAATAATATATATTGAAAATATTATAACTTAAAAAATATTTCATAAAATATTGAAGTACACTTCGTAGCGGATGGCGTTTACGACTGGCTACGTGTCATGATATTTCGTAGCAGCTCGTAGCGGCTCTACGACTAATATAATACCGCCATATTCTTATTTAAATATACACTACCTTTATATGAATATTAAATAGTATAAAAGGGTTTAGACGTAGCTAAATAAAATACTTGTGTTTAATATTTAAATGGTTGATAATAATAATAATAATAACTTCTATAAAAATTTCGGTGAAGGTGGTCAGTTTCATTGAAACGAGGCCAGCTACGCAGGAGATATTTTATGGTGCTCTTCCTTCACTCTTGTAGCCCAGTAGGACGGATAACCGATACGACTAGCGGGAGATCAGGCGCCGGACCGACTTTTTACATGCCCATCCGACGCATGGATCATCTTTCTTGTCAAACAGTCAGGTGATCAGCCTGCATTGTCCTGAACAAACTTGAAAACAATATTTTTGTTGTTCCCACGCAGGAATCGACCCACGAGGACGAGGAGCGAAGCTCTGAACTACACCACAGAGGCGTTCAGTTGTTAAAAATATAACTATTTACACAAAAAAGTGTTTTTGTTACTGCCGATTAATATAGCGATATATTTAGATACTCATTTCGGTAACGAAACCATAAATATTCACAACTTTCATCAAACAATCTCCCATAAAATCTATAAATATCTTTTGAAGACTGTCTATTTTTGGAAATTGTAACGCGATAGGTTTCGCACAATGGTATCTTTTCTTTGTATATTTACTTTTGTGTCTGGGGATTTTTGTGCCGGAGTCCTTTTGTAAGTTGACATACATTGTAATGGGAGAGTGGGCGAAGATCTGTTCCTTTTCAAATAAGAAAAGATAATATTAATGAATAGTATTTGATTTCTATTATTTAAGTTAAACTTTTTTGAGATCGTTGTCATTTAAAAGGGTTTGTCGTGGTTGGTTACCGCTGTTGATCCGGGCTCACAGGATTTGCAGTAGTGGGAATGTGAGGTGGGAAAATGCCCGTTTAAAAATCGTTGTGATTTGAAGGTAATAATATGAATTGAAACTATCCCATACATGTCAATGGTATATTGAACGAGCGTAAAAATGTGGAAATACAAGCTCTTTACGACATCAGTCGTCGTCTTTACGTTTTCGTCTGACGGACGTTATAGAATTTTATATTAAGTCTTTTACGTCTGAATTTTTAGAGTTTAGTATCGAAAGAGTTGAAACGAGACGTCTGTCACCAGGCTTAACAATATATAAAATAAATTAAGTGGAGCCCCGATATCATTAGAATGATTTTTGCATTTTGTACGGAATCCTTTGTGCGTGAGTCAGACTCGCGCTTGTCCGTTTTTAAAGTTTTATATAAACTTAAAAAACCGGACAAGTTAACACTTAGTAGTTACACGACGTATTGTAATATTTTTTCAGATATATTATTTATTATCAACAAAGTTACGGAGAGCTAAAAATAAAAATTAGTGAACACTCTCCGTTCTAAATGCGTGCTGCAAGTGTTGTACCACACTTATATTCGTATTACAAACGCAAAATTTTGTAAGTATGGATGCTTGTTACTCTTTCACGCAAAAACTACTAAACAGATTTTAGTGAAATTTGCTATGGTTGTAGTTTACTAGATTAACACATAGGATACTTTTTACCGCAGCAAAATATTCGATTCCCGTGGAATTTAATTCTACGCGTACAAAGTTGCGGGATTCATCTAGTTTTTCATGAACGTCAAATATGTAGCTCTTATTCTTATATGCCATGAGAGTTATTACTTTCATAAACAGAGAGATCAAGCCTATACAAAAAACCTATTGTGACGTCACACAATGTACAGCAGGAACTATCCCAGGAAGATTAATGAAGGTACGTGATTCTTGGTCCAAAACCATTCACGGTTTTAAAAAAGCCCCTCTCCTCTTCAAGTAGAAAATGAATAATGATATCAGTTTTGTGTTTTTCTTTATATTATCGTAAGTTGAGATAAATAAGCAATTTCTGTTTTGCCTCCAGATGCAAAATAATAAGAAGAGGTTTAAAAGCTGGTGTTTATATGTCGAAGCGACGGCATTTCAATGCAGCTGTAAGTTTAATTAATATGCACTTGCATGGCCTATCATCCCATACGTTTGTAAATTATATAATGTAAATATGCTGAATTAAGTACAAATATTGACATTAAAATAAAGATAAGCATATTTTTTAAGCATAACATCACATTAAGCTAAATTCAACTCCTTAATTAAGAAGAAGATACGAAACGAAATTAGTAATTAGTATTTTTAAATAGTGGCGCTAGATGGCGGTTTCCGTAATGTGGACCAGAGTTTCTAAGGACTTCACCCTTTGCCAGTCGCATTGCCAGTATTAGGGTGATACCATTTTCTAGTACTAGGTCGTGTCTCTGTTATATATCAACTTTGTGGTACTTGTTAAATGTTAATTAAACTTACAAGTATTGCCTTTGATATCAACGCGATTCAGTCCCCTGATTGCGTGACTTTGGTAGCCACCCTCAGATGAACATCGACTGTCATTGTTTCGTGTGAACTTTTCAAAAACCTGATTTAAAAAGTTGAAAAGTAAAAATGCCGACTATGTATTTACAGTATTTACTCTATATTATACACTAATATCGTGGGTATCGGTTACACTTAAATTGTAAACGGTGTTCAAAATAAATGCAACGTGTATTTATTTTCTTTTAGTTATTTATTTCTAAGTTAAACTATTTGACATTGAAATGTGTAGTGGTAGTACTATTCCCAGCTCCGCGTCTGCAGCCGTTTGCGTCATCCCTTAGCCCTTGACAGTGAAAACATGTGTAAGGGACATACGTGATATGATTTATTTATATGTTTTTCTATCTAGCTATTGAAGGCCCATATTAATTAATTAATTTATTTATTATCTCACCAACAAAACAACATTTGGTACATTAATAAAATATATAAAAAAAGAGCTTAAAGATAAAATGACACCCATTGATAGGTGAAGTACAACATGCGTTTGTGACATTGAATATGAAATATGGGATATGTGATGATAACATGAATGATAATAATTAGGATGATAACAAAATAATAGGTTTTCTTCTAACAAACCAAAAACCAAAACCAAAAAAATGTATAAAGAAGACTCAAACCCAACCACTCACTTGCGAACCTATTTGACAGACAGAATTTATTTAACGTATAATTTTTCATTACTGCACTATCTGCTGGGTGCGAGAGTAAGAATAGCACCTCCCCGTCAACCATCATCCCCGTGGGTGTCGTAAAAGGTGACAGAGGGAATATATATCCGGAAATAGGCAGCAGTGTTTCCGCGAATAATGTTATTGCAATGCTCTCGCCAACCCGCCTGCCAGGTTGTTGTGGCGAGTAAAATAAAATAAAAAACGTTTTATTTCCAAATGAAACTTAACAAGCTATTTTTGGAAAGTCAACAAGAAAAACAAGCTACCACCGGTTTAACCCTAACCCGCCGAGAAGAACCGGCGTAAGAAACTCGCACGGGGCCATCTTTTAGCAAAAATATGGAAAATTGATATTTTTAAAAGTATATATTTTTTACAATGTAACTTAATCTATGCATATTAATATTATAAAAGTTAGGATACATAAAGTAATAAATATAAGCAGCCATTATGGTTATAGGAGTATAGGCTATAGCCTTAAAATACTTTGGGGGAGGCTTTTTTTTAACGGGCATTGGCCCACCTCACATTCCCACCACTGCAACTGCTGTGAGCCAACAGCGGTAACCAACCACTACAAACCCTTTGATATGATCTCAGGGGTGCCCGAGGTACAAGCTAAATCTGTCTTGGGACCCACAACGAAATTAATCAAAAGAAAAAAAGGAGGAGTAGGAAGTATTCCAGTTTCCCTCCCCAAGCAAAGTGGGAGACAGTACAAAATTGTAATGACTCAAAAGGCCAAAAAAAATTGGGGGAGGCTGATGTCCAGTAGTGGACGTCATCAAATGATGATGATGTTTTATTTATTTAAAACGAAACAAATATTAAAATGAATTCTCCATTCCCTCTATGCAAAATACTTTGGACAAAAACTGCAAAATTTCTTCTACTGCGAAATACTCGTGAACTACTCGTATTTATCAGGGATGAAATAGATATGATATTTCGGATACGGATATATATGGATATGAAATTATTTCGTATTATCCGTTTGTTTCGGATAATTTCGGTTACGGATATAAAATTTTGTTTTCCTTTTTACAGTAGCAAAACTTTCATTTCGGATTCGGTTACGGTTACAGATATTTTTTTATATCGGATATCCGATAGTTTCGGTTACGATTACGGAGCCCCCTAACAGCCCTGGTATTTATGTCTCCATGCAAACTTTCAACCACTTTAGGCTGGACAAAAACAGAAAAATTTCTTCTACTGTCAAAGTTCCTGAACTATTTATGAACGAGTGGGCGATTCCGATATGTTCTTCTCCGGTTTTCAGGTCGGACGGTTACTTTATTTTCATTATGTTAAGTCAGTACACCGCTCACGTTTCCGATTAAATTGTTATTCTTGGAAGTATCTTCGCCCTCTATTTATAGAAATAAACTTTCCTTAATAAAAGTTGCAAGTTAATTGTGTTTCGTGTTTTCTTGTTTCATCGTAATCCGTTAACGAGAATATAAATAAACATAACTTGGAAGTTGATAACTGTAAAATATTATTTTACTTAAATAATATTTTACATATATATAATAATGTAATTCTTTGACTTAACTATGTAGCTGATCCGTGCCCACTAAAGAACTCCAATTCATGTTTATATTTACAGACTAGCTGCCCCGTGCCCACTTCGTTGAGCATAGAAACCGTTTAAACCTCCCCTGGACTTCCACAAATTTTTCTAGACTAAAAATAGCCGAATCGGTTCAGCCGTTCTTCAGTTTTAGCGATACTAACGAACAGCAATTAATTTTTATATATAAGACTAGCTGACCCGTGCCCACCTCGTTGAGCATACAAACCGTTTAAACTTACCCGGGACTTACACGAATATTTCCAGACTAAAAAAAGCCGAATCTGTTCAGCTGTTCTCGAGTTTTAGCGAGACTAACGAACAGCAATTCATTTCTATACATAAATTTCCATTAGCAATGTTATTGTTGAATATATTTTTTTCTTTCTTTTTTATGGTATTTTAATCCATATTATAAGCCAGCTTTCTCCAGACAGTGTCGCCAAAAAACGTCGTTATCGTTTGGAGTAGGCATCTTGATTAAAGTAAACAAAAATATTGTCGTCTGCTTGATAATTACGCGATTAATATTCTCAATTACTTAGCTTCATTACCTTTTGTCTGTTAAATGAACAACGAAACATTCTATTTTAGGAAGATAGTGGGCAGATAAAGGTCGGACCTTAGATTTGGTATAAAAATTAAATTATCCTAAAATACTCGAGGAAAGGAATAATGTGAATTAAAATATAGGAAGGATTTTTTTTAAATTAAAATCGAATATATTCCGTATACTCATAACAGGTGTAAAAAGAACAGTCACTATAACTTTGGGATAAGATTATACTACTTTTTCTCATTATAGAAATGTATTTTTACACCTTTTAGCTTTCAGGATTCGGACCCAGATCCCTGATTCAAATGCCATCGCTATTATCACTTACGAAGTTCAGAAACAAAATGTATTGGATTTGACATAAGCTTCGCTAACTGACAGACGAATTCACTTGTCATGCGAACTATAAGTCAAATTTCATACATATTCATGATGATTGAGAAATATAATATGCCAGCTTTTGCCTACGACTTAGCCCGCAGTTTATTTGGTTTACCGTTGTATAGTCTTTTTTAAAATTCTTTATTTAAAGGCATTGAGGGCATGAATCATAAGATTATGTGATAGTCCTTGGTTTTACATAAAATCTAGACGTATTGCAATCCGTAACTCACCAGTACTTATATTATAAAGTTCGTATGTATAGATGTGATACTATGGGCCGGTTTCTGAAAGGCTAATCAAATATATGATCGTTCGCACTCTCAAGGTTAAAATTTCACAGATAAGGTTAATTCATCAAAAAACACCGATTAGTTGACATAAGATCAACGTTATGTCTGCTATTTTAACCAGCCTTGCGAGTTCGAGCGTAATGTAAAATTATGTAATATCTGTCCCTCTCTTTCTCTATGATAAAAATTTCACCAATCAGCGTTCAATATGGATTGTTAACTTTAATGCCATGTGTGTTGATCTTACTTTTGAATTACGTTTCAGAAGCCGGCTGTATGTCACGTAACAACTAGATTTACTGACTATATCTGATATGTATAGTAGTAGATTGGGCCTTTGAGAAATACATACTACTCTTTTTATCGCAGCTAAAAGTGGGATCTCTTTTTGCGTGTATACAGTTACAAGGGACCATTCATAAATTACGCCACACGAATTTAATGATTTTTGACCCTTCCCCCGTCCTTGTCACAGCTGGTTACATTTTTGAGACCCATTCCCTCCCTTTTGTAATTTTACATCTAGAAATTATATTTATGCATTTCCATTGATAACGTTTCCAAAAACATAACTGTGGTAGTTTTCCAAATGTGACGTCACGACTTTAAGGACCGCTCCCACCCCATTGTTAGACACTTCATAGATCCCCTCCCTTCCCCTTAACGTGTGACGTAATTTATGGATGGTCCCCAAGCGCCACCTAGTATAATAATATAATATCTATGGACGGTGCAGACCACGTCAATCTGGACCGTGCTAAGTATCCGAAGAACTTGTGTTACAGGTATCAGACAACGGAAATATAAAATATATTTAATACTTTTATACTATACATAATATATTTAAGATTTTTATTATATTAATACACATATTTAATACACATCCATGACCCAGGAACATTGAAAACTTTTTGTTCCCTCGGCGAGATTCGGACCCGCGACCTCCGGATCAATAGCCAAGCTCTGAACCACTAGACCACGGCGGCGTTAAAGTATATAAGTACTAGTACGTAAATCGTTCACATCGTCAGAGCGTATATCACGTGTAATGCCTCAGTTCATCAGGGTTCCTTTGATCTCGCCGCTGCGTGGAAACCCAGCGCTGTGGAAAACGGTTTATCTTTAGTGTCATCATCATCACCGTCTGTCTAACGTGAGCTTTGTTCTTGCATGAGTGGTAGTCAAAGGGTTGATAACTCGATGTAGATCATTCCTATAGATGTTTCGCAATGATAACCGAATAAACTTTAACTATGCCAAATTTTACAATCCTCTGTTCGCAGAATTCTAGTAAAATTGTGCTTAAAGTTTTGGCTTTACGTTTATACAGGCTGTAATATCAATGAGTGATAATACTTTAGGGTGTGTATGTGTCCCGTATATAGAGTTTACTGTGAAAGTACCAGCGCTGAGAGAAGTACTTTAAAAAAAGTTGCATGGGCAAATTTATGATGTTGGGGCATTTCTCATAGAAACATGAAAGTGAAAAGTAAGTATTTCAGCGTTGGTAATTTCACAGTAAACTCTACATTGGATGCACACACGCTAAAGTATTATCACACATTTATTTTACACCTTGTATATGTAGCAGTCAAAACTCTAAACTGTCAAAAGTAGTTTAAACAAATTCAATTCAAAGTACTTTTGACTGGTTCGGAGTTTTGACTGCAACAAAAATGCCCTTTAACATTAAGTCCACCATTGTGCAATAAGTGTAAATAAATAAATAATATATACTTACGTGTATGGCATATCGTATATCATATTATTTATCGATACGATATTGTTGCACAATATTTTGTGACTGAAGCAATACATATCTATCTTCTTCTTCTATCTTAATATATATCTATATCTCATATATATAAATGAATTGCTGTTCGTTAGTCTCGCTAAAACTTGAGAACTGCTTAACCAATTCGGCTATTTTTAGTCTTGAAATATTCGTGGAAGTCCCAGGAAGGTTTAAACGGTTTCTATGCACAACGAAGTGGGCACGGGTCATCTAGTTAACTTATAAAACTTTTAACAATACTTGTTAGTCTCTGAAACTTATTTTTTATCAAAGTTATGATTGGCTGTTCTAATTAGAACAGAAAAACAAATGACAAACTAAATCGCAGCTCAGTCACGTGTCAGAACATATTTATAGAAGTGGAAAAACGAAGTGTAGACGACCCTTAACTGGCCTTAATTACTGAGTACAAACAAAGGGCTTAAGGTTCATTAATATCGCATTAGGCGGTTGTGACCTGCGCCCAGCGGTATTTTGGGAACTAAAAATTTGTAGAGTTATGAATTTTGACATTACGACTCAATGATTAAGTTAACCTTTGTATCATCCATATCATCATTATCAATTTTTTTTAATAAATATCTATGGACGCTTCACACCACGTCAATCTAGCCCCGTGCTTAGTATCCTAAGAACTTGTGTTACAGGTACCAGACAACGGAAATATATTTAATACTTTTATACTATAAACATAATATTTAAGATTTTCATACACAAATTTAATACACATCCATGACCCAGGAAAACTTTTTATTCCTTCGGCAGGATTCGAACCTGCGACATACCGTTCGAGCATCAACGCGCTCAACCACTGCGCTACGGAGGTCGTCAAAATTATCAATGTACATAAACATTTTACTGACGGTTTCTATAACATATTTATAACAATACTAGCGACCCGCCCCGGCTTCGCACGGGTGCAATGCTGATACTAAATTAAATACACTACAGAAAAACTATGAACGTTGTATATAAAAACATAGCGGCCCGCTCCGACTTTGCACGGGCATAAAATATATATGCCTATGTCAGTCAATGAAAACATGATTAAAATCGATCCAGTATTTTTGATTCATTCATTACTACCCTTGGCCTGCACGCAAAAATAAATTTGGAGTAAAACAATTCCTCTTTCCCTATACTTACTATGAAGATTTCCTGCTATCTTTGGAATATCTAAATACATACAATTTTTATTACATTACACATTTTTACTTATTTACTTTTTACATTTTTACCTAGGTATTTATTTTATTTTTACAACAATTATTATATTAGAGGATGTCTTTATACACAACGTTCACAGCTTTCTTGTCATTAGACAATACAAACATGTTTTCTCTTGAGGTTTCTCTTGAAAGAGCGACATACAGTTGGCCATGTGAAAAACAGTCAACACTCAAATCTCCCCGCACTGCCCCGTCCGGCCGGTACCGCCCGCCGCAAACGCAAATTTTAAATTTGTAATATCTCCGAAAATATTTGTTTAATTTACATGCTGTAAGGAACCATATTGATCTATATTAATTGCACACTGTATTTAAGGTACTTAATTCGATAAGGATTAATGCCGTATTGCTTAAAATAGCATCGTAAATAAGCCATTTTTTCACGTAAAAAGTAAACAATAAAAATGGTGAATGTGGGTTATCCCTAAAAGATAAACATATACCATCGCGGACTTTTTTGTAGACCTTTTTATGGTGTACAATACTGTAGTACATTAATTTGATCTAACTCGTAGGGTTTAGGCAGCGTTTTTGCTAAAATAGGTTAATTTACGACATCACGTTAGAAACCTCTAAAATTAGCAATGTTGCCTTAGTATATTATGCATGTATTATACATATAAACCTTCCTCTTGAATCACTCAATCTATTGGAAAAAACCGCATCAAAATCCGTTGCGTAGTTTTAAAGATTTAAGCGCACATAGGGATATAGGGACAGAAAAGGCGACTTTGTTTTATACTATGTAGTGATGATATACCTATGGCTTCAAACCATTTTAATATGGCCGCGTGAAAAGTATCGGAAGAATATGTTGCAGGCACTAGACAACGAAATTTATTCAATATTTACACAATTAAAAAGCCCAGGAAACATTTTGGCGGGTAAACACAGACCCGTTCAACCACTGCGCTACAAACGTCGAAAATCTATCTATAACTTACAGTTAAAACCTATACAATGTTACGGCGGATCGCTGTTAGTTACACAAAAAGGACATAATAATCAGTGTACATACATAAAAAAACAGGCTGAATTGAGAACGTCCTCCTTTTTGGAAGTCGGTTAAAACTGCCCGTTATGCTCTATTGACTTGGATATCTTTTCCCAATTCCAATTGAAAATCAACTTTCAAAAATAGTAAATACTCTCTTTCTACCCGTAGTAGGTAACTTTTATATTATTTAAAGCCTTTTGTTTATAGAACCGGATTTTTCGTTACCTAATTCCGTAAATGAAATATGAGTAATGAATTAAATCAATGTTTACTGTACTGTCAAATAAAAGTAATGTATAATTCACGGTCTAAAAACACGTGTATGAAATACGTAACCGACCTCCAACCTTATAAATTATATGAGTTATTATAAAATAATTGTAGAAAATATATGAATGTCCCGAGCGTAATTGTCATCTAGCTAAAAAGGGTATTGGCGGTAGTTTGAAAATGGTGTAGTATAATAAAACCGGCCAAGTGCGAGTCGGCCTTGCGTACCTAGGGTTCCGTATTATATCTACCTTTTTGTATGAGAACCCTACTAAATAATGATTTTATTTTAATATTTGTTGTAACTGTGGCAATGCAACATTTGAGAAATTTCAACAGTCTTGCTCTAGCGGATAGTTAGACCGTTGAAATTGTTGAAGTTGTAGTGCCGCTTAATAGTGCCGAGTAATATTTTTTCCCGAATATTATATGTTTTTATACGTCCCTATTCTTTACTTTTTTTTTAAATTAATTATTTAAGGAGATATGGACGTTAAAAAAACCAGAATTACCAGACTTTTCGCTGTGTTTAAACATCCAGGGAACAAATTTGACTGCATTGAACAATAAAATCAAAACATAGGAACTTAGCCCAAGCCCTTTTTTAGGTTATAATGAAAAAAATATCTAAATTGGATAAGTTTTGGAGGAGGAAACAGGGGTCCCGCAAACGTCTATTTCTTGTAATTTTAGTTCTGGTGCAGTTGTCTCTATCGCACTAGTGCTGGCTAGCTAAAGCACTGCGAGACAGCAATCGATTTTATAAATAACTGTTTTGTATTTCTCTCAACCGTGGAGTTTCCTCATAAGATTCAGCTTCTTAAGGTTCCTGTCTGTCCATCCGTCTGTCACCAACAGTTGGATAGAAAAACAGAAACCCTAAAGAATACTTCGTAAGTTTAACAATGAGTTTAGTATAATAGACGTTAAGTATACGAGCCGTAAATCCCATTTGAGTTGAGTCGTGCGAGTAACATCGCGATATATCGTTAACCTTCTTCCTTTGTACTTCCTGAGGCTACTTTTATGAGGCTGTTTGTATTACTTATATGTGACCATTATTTCTGGTGTTCATTGTTTGTTGTGTACAAGTTATCATAGTACGTTCTTAGAATATGACACTAAAAATGAAGACAGAGCGTTGTCAAACCTAATGGCGGGTTTCCACTGACGCGGAGCGGGGCTAAGAGGAGCTTTGACCAATCACTATGCTCGAAATCTCCTCTCCGCTTCAACGGAAACAGCACGAACATAGTGATTGGTCAATTTGGGCACCGCTAAGCTCCTCTCCGCCCCGCTCTGCGTCAGTGGAAACGCAGCCTAAGACCGGTTTTTTTTCGTAAAAACGGACCCTATTACTGAGATAACGTTGTCCGTCTGTCAGTCCGTCTGTCAACAGGCTGAATCTTATTATCTTATGCCAATACTCGCCACGCTTGTCAAGCGGCATTTTGAACGCAGTTTTCAGATAATAAAAATGGGCAGTACCATTTTTTTATATATATGTAGTCCCTATGTAGCGATTGGTAGACAGGTTTACATAATTAATATGTTATTGACCTTATTTATAATATTTTAGAGGACCTTGAAAAAATATGGGCGCGGATCTAAAACTGGCTGGGGTATAATTATTAAGCACGCATGTAGTACCAAATACCAATTAATACAATAATGGTTTTGGTCTTAATTTATCATACCATTATAATTTAAATTAATTTGGTTTGGGAGAAAAATATACTTTTGGTACTAGCATTATTTATCATCAAATCTTATGCCCATCTGGCACTTCACTCTTCTTATCATTTTAACAAATTTAGTGCATTTCACACAAATTAAAACCATACTTTTTGTTTTTATATAGGTATGGATAATAAATATTGTTTATACGAATTTTAAAAGTAATACTGGTATAAGACGTGCTTAGGCCATTGTCGGTACTATTATCCTAAAAGATGGATGACCAAAATATGTTTGATTCATCGATTACCAAATTAAATATTTTAATGTTATAGCATAAACAGCGACAATTAATTGGTAAGGTACTATTGCACAATTAGCTGGTAAGTGTCAGATAGCTTATTCGAATGTTTTGACTTTGTAGTTCGATCTAAAGAAATCAGATAATTATTATCCATTAAGCTACCCAGCACTTATAACAAGATTGGAAAACAGGGTACCTAATAAAAAAGATCAAAAAGCCCTGCAATTACCACCACTATTATCACCTACAGAGATTGAAAATAACGTATGGGATTTGACGTAAGCTTCGCTAAGTGACATACGAAATCGCGTGTCACTTAGCGAAGCTTATGTCGAATCACATTTTTTTGAACTTCGTAAGAGCTGGTATTTCGATTAAGGGCCCAGTGCTCTGATTCAAGACGCGATCACTATTTACAGCTTACGAAATGAAAAAACTAAAACAAAATGTATAGTATTTGACATAAGCTTCGCTAAATGACATACGAATTCGCGTGTCGAAGCTTATGTCAAATCCCATACATTATTTAGAACTTAGTAAGAGCTATGGCATCTTGATTAAGGGTCCAGAATAGTATATTAACGTGGCTAAAAATGCTTTATCGAAAACCATGTTGTTATATAATGTGAATCTCAGGAGCACCGGCGCAATATAATAAAATAACGGTAGCGTGGCCCACTGTTTGCTCCGCCTATTACAATTTAGATGTTACAACTTCGGTCCCGTGGGCCGTGCTACACCTGAAGCGATCTCGCATATACAAGGTGTAAAATAAATTAGTGATAATCCTTTAGGGTCTGTATGGATACCGTATATAGAGTTTACTGTGAAAGTATCAGCGCTGAAAGAGTTACTTTTTAAAATTATTGTATGGGATTTATGATGTTGGGGGTATTTCTCACACAAACATGAAAGTCGAAAGTAAATCTTTCAGCGATGGTACTTTTATCACTCATTTATTTTACACCTTGTACAGGCACACATCAAATTATTATGATGGATATTATCATATTTCTATATATTTGCCTAGATATATGCAAGGTGTAAATTAAATGAGTGATAATAATTTAGGGTGTGTATGTGCTAACTATGTAGAGTTATCCGTGAAAGTACCAGCGCCGAAAGACTTACTTTTGACTTTCATGTTTCTATGAGAAATGCCCCAACATCATAAATTTGCCCATACAATCATTTAAAAAAAAGTAACTGTTTACGCGCTGATACTTTCACAGTAAACTCTATAATATACGGAACCCATGTACACACCTTAAAGTATTATCACTCATTAATATTCTAAGCTGTAGGCATTAATAATTTATTTTAATTCGGGGAAGATTTTAAATATTTTCCACACAAACTTTCAACTCCCATGTCACCCCTTTACCCGTGATTTTATTTAAAGCTTTTTTTATTTGTATGATGTGGTTATTATGAATATGTTTTTTTACCGCTAATGGTAATAGATTATCAAGCCTAGTGATACTATTTCTGTGTAAGAAGGGCGTAAACAGGGGTGACATCTATTTCTGTACGATGTAAACATTCTCGAAGCTTCGATGACATGGCCTCGATACATCATATTATATAAGTAAACAAATCGTAAATATCTTGTATCAATCGTTTATAGATATTTCTGACGAGTATCTATTTTATTAAGTAGTATGTTGTGTTACTTGTGTAATTTTTGATTTAAAAACAGAACGTATTTTTAAATGATGACTTTTGAATGAATGTAATATTTTCCACTGTGACATACTAGAAAACGATGTCTGTATCGTCAAAATTTACAACATTAAGGCCGTGTTTCACCAAACAATGTTATTTAACGCCATGTTAAAATACAAGCCATCTCATTAATTGACAGGAAATACGAGAGGGATAACATGATATTTAACATGCTTGGTGAAACACGCCCTAAGGATTCGTATCGTTCGTAGATTTTTATTGGGGCTCCTGACTTCATATCGTGCGTCAGATACAAAACATGCAAAAAAAACCCCGACTATGTAAAGTCTCATCAAGTAACAACACATGACACAGCATATTGTTGTGTAATCAACAAACTTGTACGACTAAAATTAAACAGTTCTGCAACACAATAAAGTTAATAGGAAAGTTTTAGAATGGGAACAACAGCATGTTACTTGTATACTACAGCGGTTACACATTTGATATTGTGATTATTTTAAAACCAATTTATTATCTGCAGTAGACAAAGGTCGTATTATAAAGGACAGCTTTTGTTTGCAGCTTCGCCCGCAATGTATTGGGTATCACTTAAGTACCATTTAAAATCCATCTGCCATAATTACTTGACTTTATAATATAGGATGTTCACACAAACTACCATCCCCGTGTTACCCAAAAATTGTACAAAAAGGGGTTGCTTTCTTAATTATTATTAGTACACTTCCACACAATATTATATACAACATACATTTTAAATTTTAAGACTTTTAGTCATAAATATAGGACTTCCATACAAATTTCTAAGCCCCATTTTAACCCGTTTGGGGTAGAGTTTCTGATAATTAGTTCTTAACGGATGTCTACACCCTATAAGGAACCTGCTTGCCCAATTTCAAGTTTGTAGATTCTGAGATTTCATGATTAAGGGCAGGTATTCCTGAAGAAGTAGGCATTTAGCGCAATCACGGCAGCGCGCGCGCTGCCCCGCGCGGACGAAGCGATTGTGAACTCACATGACCCCCGCCAACGACATAGTATACAAATATGCAGTAGGATAACTATAGACATAAATATTACGAGTGAATAGAATCTATTACGCCTTTCACAAAAAAAATATAAATTTAAGTTTTCAGTATGAAATTTGATAGCAAAATAGTTTCGACATGCAAACTGTTTTTGTTTACTCAAAAGTAAACAAAAACAGTACTAAAACCTATATTTTAAAAGTGGGTATTTAATACAGTTTACAAAATTGGTAAATGGAATACATCGTTTTACTAAATACTATTACGAACTTATTAGTATTGAAATGCAAAAAGCAAACGTCCGCACTTATTTATATGCCACATATCCAAATAAATGGATCGGTCGTTTGGGGTCTCATTTGTGGCCTACTCGATCCCCAGATTCCATCTTGATTTTTTTTACTGGGGCTGACTAAAGGAAGAGGTGTACTCAAAAACAATTTCAAATTTGGATGAATGGCACTCAAGGATTATCCAATATACAGGGTGTAAAGTAAATGAGTGATAATACTTTAGAGTGTGTATGTGCCTGCTATATAGAGTTTACTGCGAAAGTATCAGCGGTGATAGACTCACTTTTGAGTTTTATGTTTCTACGAGAAATGCCCCACCATCATAAATTTGCCCATACAATAATAAAAAAAAGTATCTCGTTCAGTGCTGGTACTTTCACAGTAAACTCTACATACGGGACCCATACACACCCTAAATTATTATCTCTCATTTATTTTACACCTTGTATACGGGACAACCTCTTTATTATAATAAAAATATAAATTTTGTTGACACAGTACTAAACAGGGTGTAAAAAGAACAGTCACTATAACTTTGAGATACGATTATACTGCCTTTCCTCAATTTGGAAATGTATTTTTTTACACAGTATATAACGGGTGTAAAAAGAGCAGTCACTATAACTTTGGGATATGATTGATACCTTTTGTCATAATAGGAATGTACGTCTTTTTTCATTTTTTTTTACAAAATTAAAAATTATTTTTTGCTTTATTGTTATTTTTGTGACAAAAAAAAAAGGAATGGTGAAAAGTAAAAATTTTCTTTTTAGTTTTTGATAAAAAACTAAATAAAAAAAATACATTTCCAAAATGAGGAAAGGTAGTATAATCGTATCTCAAAGTTATAGTGACTGCTCTTTTTACAGCCTGTATATTTATTATATGGAAAAAGTTTTGAAGGGTATTTTGAGTTAGGGGATGATTTTCGAAAATCGCACGGTGCCAAAATGTAGAGCTCCTTTGTCCGATTCTAGGGAACCCTCACACCTGGTGTAGATGCTCTTACGGCTGAGATTTGGCCCGAGGGGAAAATTACCTGAGGAGGAGGGGAAGTTGGTTTCGTGGGAGTGAGTTTGGGATGGGTTTTTTCTCCCGGTTGTAAGGAACCCTCACTCGGGAGTGTAGGTGCTGTAATGGCTGAGATATGGGTGACTATGGAGGGGGATTTTTTTTACTTTTGACCATTTCTTATTTTTCTGTCGCAATAATAACAATAAAGCAAAAAAAAATTTTTTTTTTTTAATTTTGTAAAAAAAATTTTAAAAAAAATACATTTTTAGAATTAGACAAGGTAGTATAATCATATCCCAAAGTTATAGTGACTGCGCTTTTTACACCCTGTATATATTAGACCCATCCATAGTCACCCCCACGAAACTCCAAATCTAATTTAAAATATAAGTAATTTAGTCATGATATTGTAAACCCGTCACGAAAAGAGCTAACTTTACGATTTTTTTCTATCGAGTGAAGTTTATTAAATCTTGTAACTGAATACGGATTTTAATATATTATATCCTTAAATAATACATATATTTATTTCAGAACTCAAAACACTTTTGCATGTGTATCAGGTTGTTTTAAAAAACTTAAAAGCGCGGACTTTGATGGACTACCTGCCCTTAATCAGTAAAATAAATGGTATTTCACTTTTATATCTGTAAAATATTTTAATGATACATTAAAATGACCTTAAATATGAAATTCGTTGATATTATAAAATATATAGAGCATTATAAATAATATTATATCTATAGTGAGTTTATAAGTTTTCCTTTTGATTACAGTGGAATGTTAATGGAATCAGGCGTTACTTTGCGGAAATCCATATCATAAAATTTAAATATATTATACCTAGCAATATCCCGCGAAACAATTTTGCTCGATATTGCTAGATATAATATATTTAAATTTTATAACAGTGGAATGTAATATAAATGGAAATAAAGTGAGGAAACCTTAATAATGTTATCAGTTTTTAAACACTAAACACGTGGTAAAGTCAACAGATATTGTACTTTGGTTGATTATTATTATTTTAAAGTAAATACGACGTACGAATTACGACTTTATTGCAATGAAAGTGTCATCTTAAATGAATAGCAATATAAATAGCATCTGTGTACAGAAAGCTTTGTTAATAAGAATGGACACAGAATATTTTAGGGTTAGACATCTCTTTCTTCTTCTCATGAGTCATAAGAAGAATAAGAAACGATATATTACGTCTTTTAATCCTGCTGTATGTTATTTATAGTTGACAATCTTAGGGTTTTATAGCCTTAACGTTTAACAATTTGATCAAATTGTCTGTTGAAATCAAATCAAAAGCATGAAACAAAATGTATTTTAATGGTGAATATAATTGATATTTATACTTTATTTAAATTGTTTATTAATATTAATTACGACTAATGTAATATTCTGCAGTTTGTTTGTTTGACTTGAAAGCGCTAACCGCAGGAAGTGTTTGTTCGAAATAAAAGTGTTGGATAGTCCATTTATCGAGGTACTAATGAATATTGTAAAAAAATAAGGGTTTTATTTCACATAAACGAAGTCACGGACACAATTAGTATTTTATACAGGCTTATTATATATTAGAGCTTTACTGTTTGTAACCACAAGCAACTTGCCGACGTCCGTTGCGTAACAATTCCTAACACTTTGATGTTCACTTACAAAGACTCAAGGATAGCCCGCCCAATGGAAATTTAAAAAGTTTTTACACTTCCCTTAGGGGATTGAGTTACAAAACTGGAAATTATGCCCTAGGGTCTAGGGGATCTATGCTTTACAAATTTTCCATGTTTTTTATTCACCGACGAAAACAGATAGGTGTTATAAGTTTCACGTGTCTATGTGTCTGTGTCATAGCGTTTGGTGGTAGCTCCAAAACAGATGAATCAATTATGATCTAGTTTTTTTTAATTTGACGTTATGTAAAATCTTTTAACTATAATTGATTATCGTTAGTTTCAATTCAGGGGTTAGTAAAAATATTTTTGTTTATATTTAGGTATTAGAGAAACTTGTTCTTTGAATAACATGCTACTAATAATAAATAAGATAGGAGATTATCTTAATAGATATGAACAATCAATCATAAGGATATAGGATATGAGGAGGAGGATAGTTATGATTGATAGGTTTTATTTATTAATTACCGGCTTATGCCGTTGGCTACACCCACGTAAAATATTATGCCCCTGAAACTGAATGAAAAGAATATTTTTTTTTAATAAAGTAGCCATAGGGTCTCATATTTATAAAATAAAAATTCTAAAAATAAACTAAATTTTGACAAAATTGGCCCAGCCAGCACGTGAACGTATACACACATTCGCCTTAATAAAATTCATGTGATATTTGTGTTATTGTGTTTTATAAAATAATATATTAAGCAATCCTTCTTCACAGGCAATTAAGTCCTGAACCTTTGATAGAAATTGACTATATATTAAATTGACTATATAATAAAATATCTTAGAAGGCTCCATAATTAACAGAGAATATTTTATCATTTTATAATCTTTATTAAACATACGGATTAGAAATAGGTGTCATGTTCATTTTAATCCAGCATAGATTTAATAAGTGTACCTAGGTACTTTTCTAAATGTTAAAACGAACACAGTTGTTAATTAGCGCCAGTTACCCGAAATATTCGATGAACTTAATTAAATTCTTTCATCCAACATTTATAAGAGTTAGAAAATTAAAAAAAACACTCATTTAGCTTTTCTTTGTCAGATAATGTGTTTTATTTTGCTATACATGACAATATGTTGCGCTTTTTATAAAACAATAAATAAAGTTTCAACATCATGATAAGTTAAGCAATTTGTACAACTACAATGTTTATAAAAATTTAATTACGTAAATTATTTTATATTACGGCTAACGAATCTATTGACAGCTCTTTTTTTAAATCGGATCAGTAATGGTTTTGGCAGTATAATATACTTCCGTAAGGCCGTGTTTCACCAAGCAATGTTAAAGTTAACGCCATGTTAAAATGCCATGCCATCTCATTCATTGACAGGAAATGCGAGAGGGATAACATGATATTTAACATGGCGTTAACTTTAACATTGCTTGGTGAAACACGCACTTAGCCTTGCTTTTGGCTTCACCGTCGGGTAAGAAGTAGGTAATTTTTCGTAAAAGTTATCTAACTTCTACGCAGCATTGCGTGAATGCGTGGGTGAGGAAAATGTAATATTGAGTAGGGTTAGTGAAACGAGTTATTATTATGCGGTGAGGCCTGCGTCACCAGTTTATAAACAACCAGCTGAAGTCCACTGACAGGTAGAGTCAACTGCCTGCATGGAATAGTGCATAAACAAACATACGTATTCTAATTTCTACGGGATCACTATAGGTATTTTGTCTTGGGATTTGGGATGAAAATGTGTCCAGAGCCCTAATAATTAAGATATTACATTTTATCAAAATAAAAATGGTAGGTAATTATTTTAGTAGTTTTTGCGTGAAACTATTTATGTAATTTCTTTTACTATTATGGCAGGGACTATAAGATCCGTAATCCGTGAGTCTGGAACAAAATTAGAGTATTGAATATAGAACTCTGGGGTAACACAATAGAGTTGAATATCGAATACACGAGCGCTTAATTTAAAATTATTAGTTATTGATGTTGTCAACGTCAAATTTG
Source organism: Celastrina argiolus (assembly GCA_905187575.2). Lineage (NCBI taxonomy): Eukaryota > Metazoa > Arthropoda > Insecta > Lepidoptera > Lycaenidae > Celastrina > Celastrina argiolus. Next base: position 7,906,923 of record LR994581.1, on the reverse strand, counting down.
ACAACTTAAAATTCGTGTGTTCGATTCTCAACCCTATTGCTCTCTTTCATCTATTGCTCATTATTACTGAATCCATCTAGCGGACATCGGCGATAAAAATTCAATTCAGACAAAACTGAAAATGACTGAACCAATTCGGATTCCGGATACATTTCGAAAATTAGGAAAGGTAGTGTAATCGTATCTCAAAGTTATAGTGACTGTTATTTTTACACTCTGCATATTCAGAAATTGTTGTTATTTAACACTGCGCTCGCCAGGCAGTGGACGTCATAGACGAACGACGATTAATTTGCATTGTAATTAGGTGTTTCTGTATAAACCCCTCGTCAGACTTGTTTACCAGGCAGGCTTACTCCTGATACAATCGAGAATCAGTTCGATCTCAACGGCTTTTAATATTTATTTGGTGGATTACTTTGAAACTAACCAGGATACAGAATATCGTTAGATCGTATCTTTATGTAAACCCGAACATACCAATCGACTGAGAATCAAAATAAACAAATGTCAATGTATTCGGGAGTACGCGGCACGATCGAATCTGAATCAAAATACAATCAGTTTATAGAGTAAGGCCCCTGCTCGTGTGATCGTGTCCAGTAAAACCGCATTACCGCTGCATTATTCAGTGGCCAATTGTTATTCGAGTTTGCCGGTGGAAAATTGTAGCGGAATTGCTGTCATATATTCATAGAGCTATATCTATCCTGTGTGCTTAGTGCGAGTTTTTCTCACGACTCACCGTGATAAAGTTAACTTGATTTTGTATGGAATCGAAACAACGCCTCTAGTGGCAAAAACGAGAAACAAAATAAGCGAGTGCAAGTGTTGTCGATTTAACTATTCGAGCATCGACACACACTCACGTTCGAAAGTGACCATTTTAAACGCATTTGATTGGTTACTTCAAAATTGTCGCGAGTGCGAGATGCATATTTTGACATTCGAATAGTAAATTTGCGTTAACGAGATCGAAAAGTTATCACCTTGCGTTCACTTCAAATTATACAGTGATAACGTAGTGAATAGCAGTGAAAACATTTAGAAAAGTATTATTTTCTAAATAAGTGTTAATGGCTGGACGTTTTTTTCCCGTGGAGGATGTTTGAGGCTGCTAAAAGTCATGACGACCGCAACTTTAATGCGAAATGCAAATAAAGAGCTCGTTCGACCTTTGATCCTCTAATGGACCTTACTGCAGTCTGCAACTGAATTTCAATGTAATATTCGTCCCACAAAGACAGCCTTTAAGTTTTTGTGCAGAGAGTTTAAAAAATTTACAAATTTAAGGTCCTCTCAGTGCGTTTCATTAGAGCTTAAAGTGTGTATTAATTGTTGCATTTTGTGATTTGAAAATAAGTAACAATAAGTTTTTGTTTCCACTCTATTAATATATTTTTTAGGTGCTGACGGCTTTGTTTTTCTATGCCCGGGTCTTACCAAAGACCAATCTGTGTAGCAAAACACATTTCGCAAAACATGTGTAGTGTCTACATTGAACAAGTGATGCAAGCATTGAACTATATAGGAATGGTAAAGATATAATATATGAAATTCCCTGGTATCCCAGCTGCACGTCGGGATTTAAGTCAAAGGTAACAATCTTTACTGCATACTACATTAAAATATCCTTGATGTTCCTACCCACTTATTACCAATATTTTCAAAAAATAAACATATATTTTATATTAATGTACAATTGCAGATTCTACAACTACGGAATACCTGGAGTGGTTGGATGTATTGATGGCAGCCATTTCAAGATAGCTGTGCCATCAAAAGATGAGGAGCATTGGAATTATACCCGCAAACATTATCACTCTTTAAATGTTTAAATGGTAAAAATAGATTACAATAAATTGATGATATATTATGTTGTTATTATTATAAATGGATAAAATGAAAACTAAAAATTATCTTTTCAGGTACCTATGTGATGTTCAGTATAAAATTTAATGTTAAGTAGAAGCAATAGAAAACTGTCAAGTAACAACTTGACAAATGATTTGGAAATATTCTTTTACCCTGAAGAGTATTGTTGTGTATATTTACTACATTTTTATAGTTACTGTCTGTTTAACAACACTCAAATCTTCTACTGACAATTCTAAAAGTGTTAGTTTCTAATCTATTTGGTAATAAAGATTTTTATTTTCAGTAGAAGTGGAAGTCTAGATAAAGTAATTTTCTATGAATTATATTGAATAAATAAGTAGAACATATTATATTTGTGTTTTTTTTATTAATAATAATCGAACAACATATTGACTGTGGTGGGCAAGTCTTAAATATATAAATATACAGGGTGATTGGAAGATGGGTGCAAAGCGTTAAAGCGCAGGTAGTACAGACAATTTCGAACCATTTAAGGCATGGTTCTCTTAGACATAGTCTGACCCATTTTTTTTAAACAATTTTTTATGTTTTTTTGAGAAAATACCCAAAAGTTGATAGGCATGCTAAATTTTGGCCAAATTAAAAGATAAGTTGAAACTTTTTTATTTTATTTACTTCAATTAATGTGTAAGCAATCTAGTAAAACATGTTCTATGCACCTGTGTCCTAGATTTTTTATTCTACAGCCGTTTAAAGTTAATAAAAAAGTAAGGAAGTTTAAAAATATTGATTTTAGATCTCATTTTAAAAAAAAACTGTTATTTTCTTTTTCGTTCAAACCTTTTTAAAAACTTGCTTTAGTATTCCCCTCTCTTTTGAGGTATTATTTGAGGAGATATCTTTAAAACTAAGTAAATTACGACCATCAGACCGAAAACGTTGCTAAAATGAGCAGTACTTACTTCTCGGAAATGTCGCTTATTTTATTGAGAAAATTATGTAAAATGTGGGCTGGATGAACAAAGGCCGCCAAAACTCACCTCCCAGGTAGCTACCCCAATAAAAAAAGGGCGAAAAGTACCTGCGTTCCCTAAAACCCATAGTTGCAGCAAAATCGACGTAGTTACCAAGACAAAACAAACGTGTTTCTTTTAACAAGCTGAATCTGTTTGCGATGAATAGAATAGATGTAACATTTTTTTATTTTGTCAGTCAAGTGACTACTGCCCTTGTGAGTTGACGTTCCCGTGCTTATTCACAAATAGCCTTGTTCAGTTGTAGCCCTTTGCGCTCCTGCAAGTGTTTAGTGCATTAGTTTTGGACATTTTCTTTCACCGTGTTCAGTCGTAGCCTTCGCTCCTGCACGTGTTGATTTGGTGTATTGAGTTTTTAAGAGTGTTCCTGGACTAAATAACTATGGCAAGTTATTCCAATCAGGAATATGCGGATATCGTCTTCACGTATGGCAGAGCAGATGGTAACGCAAACTTGGCGAGACGGATGTATCAAGAGCGCTATCCTAATCGCAGGGTACCGAATGTCCGAGTGTTTTACAACACATTTCGACGACTTGCTGAAAATGGGTTACACCATGCTGAACCTGGGGTAAACCCGGGCGGACACGCCCCTGAAATCGAGGAAGACATTTTGGCTGCATTTGAAGCGGATCCCACTACCAGCACCAGAGCAGTCGCTCGGAATTTAAACATTTCGCAATGGAAGGTGTGGCACACAATGCATCGAAATGATAAATACCCATTCCATGGTACTGGTGTGCAAGGGCTAGAAGAGAATGATCCCCAGAGAAGAATACAGTTTTGCCGTTACATTCTCAACAGAGATATTGAAGATGAATGGTTCCTCAAATCGATCTTGTGGACGGACGAAAGTAAATTTTCAAGAGAGGGTATAACTAATTTCCATAATCTACACGAATGGGCCGACAAAGAAAACAATCCGCACTGGAAAAAGCAGGTGTCGTTTCAGAGAAAATTTTCTGTCAATGTGTGGGTCGGAATAATTGGCAGAACTTTAATTGGTCCCCACTTCTTACCTGACACCTTAAATGGGGAAAATTACTTAGAGTTCCTGCACCATGATTTACCGCAACTTTTAGAGGCATCCGGTGCCCCGATATTTTACACCGATAGGGAAGTAATATTCCAACAAGACGGTTGTCCAGCCCATTGGACGCTAAATGTGAGGGAACATTTAAATAATTGTTTCCCTGAAAGCTGGATTGGTAGAGGTGGACCCATCCCTTGGCCTGCTCGCTCACCAGACCTGACCCCAGTGGACTTCTTCGTGTGGGGTCGGGCCAAAGAATTGGTTTACACCAATAAAGAAATAAATACACGAGAAGAATTGGTAGAAAGAATTAATTCCGCTTTTGAAACAATGAAGCTGGAGATAATGATGAGAGTCACAACAACCGAAGTGAGAAACCGGGCTCGCGCATGCATAAGAAATCGTGGAAGTCATTTTGAGCATGAAAAATAATAATTTATGTCACAAAAGGAGAAAGCCCACTCTCCATAGTGTCTCAGGCCCAATGTGGACATCAAAAAATCGCATTAAAAATGAGTGTTCTAAAATGTTAATAGTATTAGATATCTGAGAAAATAACTTAAAATGCCGCCATTATTGTAGAAATATTTTTTTTTTTACTTTTTGTCTATTTTATTTTCAAGGCCTTTTCCGACTTTTCAATAATTTATAATAGTAAGATATAATAAGATAGCCCTTGTTGTAGTGCAAGACTTTCAGTTATTGCTACCCAGCAATTGTGGCAAACAAGATTATCGCCTGACACCTAAAACATATTAACATTAATGATAAATATTTTCAACCGTAAAAGATTTAACGATTAAACCATAATTAAAGAAATAATAGAAACATTTTATTATAATATTATGATTACCTGCTGCCGTGCAACCCACTGCTGTATGACACTTAATTCTTCGGGCTCTAAAATACGGTTCTCGGTAACATTATTACCACAACATAATATACAATTTATTCTTCAGACATTTTGGTATGCACAATCAAATAGCGTAATACTTTAATCCAGGGCCAAGTAATCGTAGAAGGAGAGAACAAAACTAGTAAAACAATGCCAAAGTCGTACGTGAAAAGCCGAAACAAGTTCAGGCGAGAAAGCCAGATTGCGGTGAAAAAAATCGAAACCAAAACAAAACGCATCTTTGAACAACAAACGAACGGTCGAAATCATTCGTTTGAAAAATGACATTTCAGTCATCAGTGTTGCCGCTTGTCGCAAAAAAATGAAATCGATAAATCGATTACGTAAAAAATAGTCGATATAATATGACTTTTTATTAATCTTTATCATTTATAGTAACAAACGTAAACATTGGTTTTAAGATAAATGTTTTCTTTTGATTAATTCTTTACAGAATTACCAACAGTGACCCGTTATTTGTATTTTACATGAGTTTATTATATTTGTTTATAAATCGATATTCGGATTGATTGATTAGAGTTTTATCATCGGGTAACATTTCACCTCAACGTTATATTTAGGTTCCAAATAATCCAATAAAATTCCTTTTTTTAATGGAACATTACTGATTATAGTGGCGGTTATTTGAATGTTATCAAAAATCATGTCTCTTTATTATACATTTCTGGAGAAATTACGTCTTCTTAAGACGGCTGTCCGCTCTGGGCCTGAAATGGGCTTTCTCCTTTGTTTTAATTACACTACCTAAAAAATATTATTTCTCCATAAAATGGTTTTATGGTCATAATTTACTTAGTTTTAAAGATATCTCCTTAAATAATACCTCAAAAGAGAAGGGAATACTAAAGCAAGTTTTTAAAAAGGTTTGAACGAAAAAGAAAATAACAGTTTTTTTTTAAAATGAGATCTAAAATCAATAAATTAAACTTCCTTACTTTTTTATTAACTTTAAACGGCTGTAGAATAAAAAATCTAGGACACAGGTGCATAGAACATGTTTTACTAGATTGCTTATACATTAATTGAAGTAAATAAAATAAAAAAGTTTCAACTTATCTTTTAATTTGGCCAAAATTTAGCATAGCCTATCAACTTTTGGGTATTTTCTCAAAAAAACATAAAAAATTGTTTAAAAAAAATGGGTCAGACTATGTCTAAGAGAACCATGCCTTAAATGGTTCGAAATTGTCTGTACTACCTGCGCTTTAACGCTTTGCACCCATCTTCCAATCACCCTGTATTAACAAGCAGGACAAAATATATGAACATAGTTTGTATACATATAAAAATCTTTTTATATTGTTATAACATGTTGCCTTACAAATTAAGTATAATCTAATCAATCTTTTATAATTAAAATTTTAAATAAAATAAAATATAATTACTTAATTAAGCAACTAATTATTATTACAAATCTTATCAACAACTTATCTAACATAACTAAAGCTCTCATCCCTATGTTTGGCCACTCCCTCTGGGTCTGTACCTCCGTCTCCCTAATCCTCTCTTGTTCCTAGCTAACATAATCTTGTGCTGATCTATGTAAAATTTTCTCCAAAACTCTTCTGCTTTTAAAACATTTTGTGATGCTTGTTCTGTGTGCTGGCCTTAATGTTCTGCAAGGTGACCTCCAAGTTCTAGCTTGGCGAGGTGTTGTTTGCCCAGAATGAGCAGGTTCAGTCTGTTCTTATAGGAGATGGGGCATGTGCATCTGTAAGAGACACCATAACAGTTATCAATAAAAAATAAATAATGATTAGAATTAGATATTCATAGAAATATTTTGTTGTACCTTCTTGTGTTTCCTCAGTAATATACAAGACAGTAACAGACATTGGAGTTATTGCAACAGGTAATGGGGCAACATAATATAATGTTGATGGCCGAGGTTCATCCAAATGTTGTGGTCCTAAAATATTTATTCATAAATTGTTGTTTTACTCTCATGGTTAAAAAATGAAAGGAATTGTGTATCAGTATATCACTGCAATTTGTAATTTAAAAGCAAAATAAGTAAAAAACTAAATGTTTCTGTAGAAAATTGAAACTTTAGGGTTCAATTTTTATACTCTCTTAGTCTTAATTAATACTTTTTAAGTACTTACTAACCTTTCACTTTTCGGTCGTTTTGGTTGATCAACTACCACTGCTGTTAAGTGAGGTAGGTAATTCCTCTGACTTATTAATATTAGTAATGCGACCTCTAGCAATAGAACATGAAATGAACAACCAATTTTGTTTTATTTCTGTGGTTTATGGTGGATAAACCCATAACTCTTCCGATTGATCTAACAAACACTGCTCCATGAATGTTATCAATGTATCAAATTGAGTAAAGTACTTGTTTTTGTCATTTTTTATTAAAAAACAATTTATTTTGTACCAATAAAATGTTATAATATTATATAAAGCTTACAAAACTAAACTAAAACTTTGCCCATACGCATCAGCTGTCACTAACAATAACAATAACACTTGAAGTAACCTGTCATAATTATGTTCACAGTTGTTTTTTAAGAAAATACTCTAATGCAAAGTACATTTCAATTTGGTCGCTTAATCAGACGGTGACGTATCGCTACCAACATAGCAAAAATAATTAACCATTCTCACGGTGAACAAACGCGTTCGATTAGTTAGATCGACAACTAACTGACACTCGTATGCTTTTGGTTTTCGATTCGATAGGCGTTTACTCGATTTACGCGATAGTAAAGTTATTCGAAAAATATTGTGGAACTCGCACTCAGCATATACAGCATACTCGCACTGGTATCATGTATCAATCCGTATCTTTATGTGGATTAGCGCGTCGGCGCTCAAGCGGGTTCGAATCCCGCTGAAGAAACACATGAAGAAGACACTAATTGTCCGTCCATCTTTACAAACTTTCACATTTATAATAGTAGCAGTTTGAAAATGGTGATAACTACACTTTATTGTTGACACGAGTGAAGCCATGAATGGATGAATGTCGCAAAAAATTTATACCCAGAAAATTGAGTTTAAACTGTAATTTTTTAAATTTTTGTGATATGTTGTATCGTATTAAGTACATTTATTCTGAAGACAGATCTTTATATTAATGTACTCGATACGTTACGAAATATTTTAAAATATTTAAATGACAGTTTGAACTCAATTTTCTCAAAATCAGTATTTTGCGTATATCACCTTCATCCACTCATGTCTTCAATTGTTTATAGGATTCTTTCCACACATACCCGACTAAGGGTAGGCCAAAGGGAAAGAGAATAATTTTCTATATATGTTTGTTTCACCTTACATACTGATTTGATTTTAATGAATAATATAATAATAATATCTATGGACGCTTCTGTCCATGTGCTAAGTATACTTCCTCGTGTTACAGGTACCAGACAACGTAAATATATTTAACACCTATTTATACTAGTGAACAGAATTTTAACATTTTTATTATATTCATACACAAATTTAATACACATCCATGACACAGGAATAATGAAAAGTTTTTGTTCCGCTCAGCTCTGGCTTGAGCACCAAGTGCCAGCGCAATAGATTTTCAGTAAAAGAAACAGATTAACAGTAACTAAATGCTATACAGGCTGTAATATTAATAAGTGAAAATACTTTAGGGTGTGTATGGGTCCTGTATATATAGTTTACTGTCCTGTAAGTACCAGCGCTTAAAGAGGTACTTGTTTATTGTTTGGGCTTTATGATGTTGGGGCATTTCTCATAGAAACATGAAAGTTTAAATTAAGGTTAAAAAAAACTTTAATAGACTTACGTCTTTCAGCGCTAGTACTTTCACAGTATACTAATACATGTCCTTAAGTATTATCACTTATTTATTTTACACCTTATATAATTCCCGTAGAGTTAGAGTCTTTAACAAAAATGTGGTTATTGCTGAAAGTGGGACATGTAAAATGTCACACGTGCGCGATATTGAAAGCTGCTTTTTGTCTCTTTACCCGTGGATCGTGTCGACATCACGCTAACTCAATATTGGACAGGCGGACAGACACGTAATCAATAGCTCGTGCAAGCTGTCGTTTCTTTTTACCATTTTTGACGACACGAAAACTTCAGAAACTGTTAGGTTTTTTCCTCATATCATTCTTGTGGATTTGTCCTATTTAAGTACAAGATTACGCCCGCTGCTCCGAACGCGTAAAATAAAGTAATAGTTAAAGCTTGGTTTTGACTTCAGAGATTGTTTTCATTCCTAACTAGCTGACCCTTGCCCACTACGTTGAGCATACGAACCGTTTAAACCTTCCCGGGACTTCCACGAATATTTAAAGACTAAAAATAGCTGAATCGGTTCAGCCCTTCTCAAGTTTTAGCGAGACTAACGAACAACAATTCATTTTTATATATAAGATATCATTATTCAGTTTTTGCCTTATTTAACTACAAGCTTACACCCACTGCTCCGAACACGTAAAATAAAGTACCTAATAGTTAAAGCTTGGTTTTGACTTTAGAGATTGTTTTCAAGTCTAGTTGGGACTATGCAACCTGATCACTTCATTGTCTTTGTCTGACAAGAAATAATGGGCATGTAAAAACCCGGTACTGCGTCTGATCTTCCGCGAGTCATGTCGGTCAACTGTCCCACTAGATTACGAGAGCAAAGGAAGATAGAGAGCTCATGTATATTGCGCACACACTTGGGCAGTCTAAAGTAACCTGTGATGAGATGGTTTCACCACCACCGTCACTGAAATCAGTGTGGGGAGCTATTATTATTAGACTAGGTGTGTAGTACAACGTTTAACTGATGTGTTTTTTTTCGGTGAACACTACAAAATGTTTATCAATTCACCCTTAAATATTCTCACTCGTTTGTATTACACGTTGTATAGACTAGTGTAGTGGAAACTGGAACGTACAGACACGTAGTCAATTTTCCGCAGCTGTCGGTGCTGATAAGCTCAAATTGAATTTGCCACCAGTGTTCAATGCTTTCTTTTACAGAGCGTTGGGCGTAACAAGGTTATAAAAATTAACTTTTTACACAGCCTTTACAGTCAGATATTAGATTATACCCCGTGGAACTCGATTTACGTAGAAATTGTTTTGTGCGCTATGAATAAATTGCTATAAATCGCGTATTAATATGCGAGTACCGCGACTCCGCTGCCAGTCTGTCTGAAACTAGGCTGATAGCTTCCAGCTGGGTCTGTTGATATTTGGCTGCTCTAAATTGGCCATTTTTATGTATTTAATAAAAAGGATTAAAATATATCTTTTACTAGCTGGCCTGTGACCACTTCGTTGAGCAAACCGTTTTAACCTTCCCTGGACTTTCACGAATATTTCAAGACTAAAAACAAGCGAATCGGTTCACCCGTTCTCGAGTTTTAGCGAGACTAGCGAACAGCAATTCATTTTTATACATAATGATGTTCAAAGTATATAATATGTTTGTTAGTTTTGTAGCTCATCAGTACATAAATACGCAAGACCATCTTATCTATGTAGACACTTAAATAACTCGATGTATCCATATCCTAAAAGATGCGTTATAAATATATTTTAATCTGCCTATATAATATAATTTTACATATTACATAGCGGGTGAAAACTAATAATGAAATTCAAAAGACTTGAAGACCTATTTCTTTGAGAAAAACTCCCTTGAATAATTCACAAGCACTCCGCCATTTATATTAAAGTATATCAAAGGGTATCGACGCAAGACGTAAATCGCTTTTGACTATGTAAAAATTACCTTCTATTATTGATAACTACATGTTTCCCGCTACTTCATACGCGTAAAATGAATCCCATCAAAAACATAACAAATGTAAAAAGTGCCAAGTCTCGCTACTTATTAATTCTACCGTAAAAAGTGAGATACATGTTATGCCAAGTAGGGGTTAGTTGGTCGGTCTAACAACATCATATAGTGATCATAATCAATAATTTTAGGTCCTTACATATGAAATTGGCGTTTTGTATGGGAGGAACATAAAGGCGATTTTTTCATATCTATATATATAAAAGAAAGTCGTGTTTGTTACAACACTTATAACTCGAGAACGGCTGAACCAATTTTCATGGTTTTTGATTCGTTGGATTTGTCTCCTCCCCGAATAGCAGAATACATATTAAAAATAGTGAAAACTTGATGTGTAATGAATAATTAATCATGTAAATAAATGCTCATAATTTGTTCATCAAATGTCAAACATTTGTTGTCAAATGATGTAACAACTATGCGTTCAGAAATCTATTAACTTAGGTATGTCAGTTTGTAACTTTCAATTAGCAACGTTTTTCTAAATGCATAATATGACATTTTAAACGATATTTTCTTCTTTTTTTTGGCATTGGCAACGATATCTAGGTACTGAAAACGAAAATGCAGATATTATTGATAACTCAAGAACGGCTTTATCGATATGGCTGAAAATTGGTGAGGAAGTAGCTTAGAGCAAGTAGACGGACATAGGATACTATTTATTCCATTTGACAGCGTTTCCGTGAACGTTGCGGGTTCTGCGTTAGGGTTTCGCGTTAGGGTTTCGCGTTGTGGGTTCCGCGTTGCGGGTTCCAGATTCCGCGTTGCGGGTTCCCGCGTTGCCGGTTTCGGGTTCCCATGCTGCGCGTTCCGCGTTGCGGGTTCCGGGTTCCCGCGTTGCGGGTTCCGCGTTGCGGGTTTCGGGTTCCCATGTTGCGGGTTCCGGGTTCCCGCGTTGCGGGTTCTGGGTTCCCGCGTTGCGGGTTCCGGGTTCCCGCGTTGCGGTTTCCGGGTTCCCGCGTTGCGGGTTCCGGGTTCCCGCTTTGCGGGTTCCGGGTTCCCGCGTTGCGGGTTCCGGGTTCCCGCGTTGCGGGTTCCGGGTTCCCGCGTTGCGGGTTCCGGGTTCCCGCGTTGCGGGTTCCGGGTTCCCGCGTTGCGGGTTCCGGGTTCCCGCGTTGCGGGTTCCGCGTTGCGGGTTCCAGGTTCCCGCGTTGCGGGTTCCGGGTTCCCGCGTTGCGGGTTCCGGGTTCCCGCGTTGCGGGTTCCGGGTTCCCGCGTTGCGGGTTCCGGGTTCCCACGTTGTTTTTTTTTAGTTGAATTTCATTATAAACTCTTTTTATGCTCAACGAAGTGGGCAAGGGTCAGCTAGTTATAATATATTTTATTAATCAAAGTATGTACCATTACTACCTATCTATACTCTTTTGCCATCCTATAGGTAGTTCATTGATCCCTTTACTAAAAAAACCATTGGACGGGATCAATGAAATCTTTGAAAGTGGTTTGGACTGCCTCATCGGAATTGAATTTTTTTCCTTGCAAGAAGTTATCCAAATTTCAAAAAAAATGTTGGAGCGAGGTCCGGAGAGTACGGTGGATGTCTTAGACATTCCAATTGAAGCTCCTCTAATTTGGTAGCCGTCTGTTGGGCCGTGTGTGGTCTAGCGTTGTCTTGAAGCAGCAGTGGCGTAGAGCGATTGACAAGTCTCGGTTGTTTAACGGCGAGCTTTTCCATCATGGTTTGCAGTTGCTGACAATAGACATCAGCCTTAATCGTCTGACCAGATTTAAGAAAGCTATAGTGTACGACACCGGCACTAGTCCACCAAACGCTTACAAGTAACCTTTTTTTGAGTAAATTTTCGCTTGGGGCAAGACTTTGCTGATTCACCAGCCAGGGCTCAGCCATTGCGATGAGCGTTTACGATTATCGTACAGGATCCATTTTTCATCACATGTAATGATCCGATTTAAAATTCCTTCATTATTGTGCCGGTTGAGCAATGTAACGCAGCAGTCGACGTGCGTTTGTCGGTTTGCTTCACTCAATTGATGAGGTACCCACCTTTCAAGCTTTTTCACCTTCCCAATTTGCTTCAAGTGGATTACGATAACGGTTTTGTCACTAACACCGTAGCCTGTAGCTAACTCTGATGTGGTTTGCGATGGATCTGCTTCCACAATAGCCTTCAATTCATCATTATCGACCTTGGTCTCCGGCCGTCCACGGGGCTTGTTCTGTACGTCGAAATTTCGAGAACGAAAGCGTTGAAACCAAAAACGCACCGTGTTTTCTTTTGCGACACCACCCCCATACACATCATTAATCCTTCGAGCCGTTTCTGCAGCACTGGTGCCACGGTGGAACTCGTACTCGTAAATAATGCGATATTTTAAGTTTTCCATTTTGTCAAATGAGTGACGCAGAAAAAAAAGCAAAAGAGAAAAAAACAAATGAATTACGGTTTTCAAAACACAAATGCATGAGTAAATAGCTGTTTAAATTTGAATTTGGAATTCCTAACCAAAGAGGATATATTTAAGATCAAAGTGGCCAGTACGAGAAAACGCCAATTTCATATGTAAGGACCTAATATATTGTTACTATTATATAAACTGAAATATGTAGGAATTGAGACGCAATACTCTATGCTTTCTTAAAAATTGTGAAATATAAAGCAATATTGTTTGTAAAAACCCACGACCTATAAAACATAATTGGAAAGGAGAAAATAAATTCACGTTTTCAGTTTTAAATTTGATATTCTACAATTACGTTATAATCACGTAGACCTCAGCGCTGTTAGCTATAGCTACCTACCATATTATAAATTGGATTGTCTGGCTTTCTTAAAACAATGTTTAACATAAATGAGTTTATTAGTATTATGTATGTGATATGTATAGTGTTTCCGCTAGATCATTTTTAAGGCATACCGAAGGACAGTCATAGTCTAAGTCACAAAATGCCGCCAACCAAGCAGTCCACTAACTATTTTTCGAATAGAATACCATAATAGCTACAAACTAGTCGAATAAAAATCCACCTGTACAATACAGGCTGCCATCATATATTTTTTGCACTATTTAAAATTCGGGTTTCTTTAAAATCGTATGGCTTACAAAATATGTAACGCAACTACATACTGTTTGTATAAAATATGTTTTATATATTCGAGGATTACGCCTGTAAATATGCGCCTGTATATTCCTTACTTTTATGTAAACTATTATTGATGTTAATCAATCTTTTAGTGAGTGCTTGAGATACATATTATTATGTAGTTCGTGGTTATTACGTTACCTAACCACTACCATTATTACCAGACAGAAATCCAATAACCTCATAATAATATTAGGCCATCTTCCTCAAGTCCCATTTGATTCACGATAAGATACGACTGGTGAAAATTAAAAAGTAATCCTTTGACGTCTTGTAAGGGACTCGATTTAACTAAAAGCGATTCTTGGAATCTCTTTGATGTAATATTAATTTGTTTTTCAAGTATTATTAGAGGTTAACAATGACATGAAATGAACGCAAAATGTAATTAAAATGTTCAATAATGTTAAACAAAAATATTAGTGTTATACTATAATCTTGTAGAATGTATAGTATTGACTATAAACTCCATTAATATTAATAACGTTTGTAAAATTATAGAAATTGCAAGGAAGTTGTATGCATACATAAGTTGTATACATACAGGGCCAGATTGACTTGGTGTGAAGCGTTCATAGATATTAATATTATTAATTTAGGTGCATAACATTACAATCTACCGTTGTTATGACTAATAAGTAGGTTTAATACTTAAATTGCTACATAGAGTAGTAACTAGTAAGCATATAATTAAGATTATGTAAATTCTTATTTCTTTATTTCTTATAGTCTCTATAAAGAATAATACACACTATTGCTTCTGTTCTGCAATAATCGCACTATAATATACTGGCTTCATCACTACATAAAAAAAAACTAACTCAATTTTTTTTATCCTAAAATACTAAAGTTAAGACTATGCTCGTGTTGTGAAGGAGCTGGATAGCCTCGATATTAAAGAAACCAAAGTGATTATTTTATTTTTGTACGGAGCAATGATGAATGAATTTTCAAGATATAGATTGGAGATCACGTGCACGATATAAGTTTTAACACTAACGAAAAATATACGTTTAAATAACAATTTAAAACGTTGGAACGACAAAAAGTTTGGTTAGGACAATGCAGGCTGATCACCTGATTGTTTGACAAGAAAGATGATCCATGCTTCGGATGGTCATGTAAGACGTCGGTCCTGCGTCTGTTCTCTCGCCAGTCGTGTCGGTGATCCGATATATTAGGGTGCTTCTGTGTATTGCGCACACACTTGTGCATTATAAAGAATCCTGTGAAGCTTGCCTGGTTTCAATGAAACCGGCCATCGTTACTGAAATCGGTGTGGGAGGCATTATTATTATTACGTACATAAAGACCGAAGTATTCTGTGAGATGAGTTTCGAGTACCTATAATAGGTAGACAATGCCTATTCTTTGGCTTAGCGACTTGTATTTGGCGTTCCGAGATAAACGCGTATCTAGAGAGACACAAAGTAACAGCCTGTACGAGGCCAAGGTTATATTTAACGATTGTTTTCACCACACCGCAGCCCACAGACCACCCACGCTCAAATCACTGTCTAGTGAGCGCGTAATGTACATGAAGTTTTGTACATACAACAATTTGTTGAGTGGTCGTGTTTCATAATAATGTACAAATTACGTAAAATAATGGAATAAAATATTTAATCTTATATATAAAAATGTATCGCTGTTCGTTTGTCTCGCTAAAACTCGAGAACGGCTGAACTGATTCGGCTATTTTAGTATTGAAATATTTGTGGACGTCCAGGGAAGGTTTAAACGGTTTGTATGCTCAAGGAAGTGGGCACGGGTCAGCTAGGGTTCATATAAAAATGAATTGCTGTTTGTTAGTTTCGCTAAAATTCCAGAACGGCTGAACCGGTTCGGCAATTTTTAGTCTTGAAATATTCGGAAGTCCAGGGAAGGTTTAAATACATAAGATTGATTTAATTCGTATAGCAACTAATCGGTGTCTTTTGGTGAATTAACCTTATCTGTTGAATTTTGACCAGCCTTGATGGTGCGAGCGTGATGTAAATTATAATATTTCCCTCCCTCTCTTTTCCCTCTCTTTGTCTCTGATATAAGTTTTACCAATCAGCTTTCAATATGAGTTGTTAACTTGAATGCCATGTTCGTCCCATCTGTTACTAGCGTAACAAGGGGGTCGAATGTGCCGTGAAATGATTCGAACTTGGCTGGACACAATGTGCTAATAAATATTAATTATTAATAAAAAGTTTTTTAAGTTATTTAAACTATTAATTTGATTAAGTTCTCATAAATTTGTTTGATCTTTAAACCGACTTTGAAAAAGAAGGTTATAATATATTTTGCTGTAGACCTTTTATAACATTTGTTATTACATTATCCAAGCGATGGAGAAACTGACAGAACTCTAAGAGCTTAATCTTATAATATCCGTAAATGATGAACAGGATTAGATAGACCCTTAAAATGAGTAATTGATTAAATTAACTAATCAGATTATGATTGAGTCATGTAAATTGATTATGTAATATGTTATTAATGGGTTTTGGCCCATAAATTAGTGGGTTTCAGCCCAAAGCTTTAGCCCAAACCTTCCTCACATCGGCCCCAGTGATTACTCAATGATCACATAAACTCAATCGTTTATTCTCGTGACATGGAATAATAAGATAAAGGGTAGATGAATTTATGTTAAACAAACATTTATCAAATTATATTTTACACCCTAATGCTTGTACAGAAATTCAGTTAATAATTTCAGATTAATAAGTTTATTTTACTGCGTAATATTTTGTACAAACGCGTACAAAGTAATTGTAAAAATATTCATCTCGAATTTCTATTTACCTTAAATTCGTTTAATTGTAAATTAGAAGTTGAAAAGTAGCGAAATTTATATATTAATTAAACGACATTTTCTTCATTTTTCAACATTTTTTAAGCAACGAAAACTATAAATATATAAACAAAATGTATGGCATTTAACATAAGAATAACAAGCGAATTCGCATGTCACTTAGCGAAGGTTATGTCAGATCTCATAAACGTTGTTTTCGAACTTCGTAAGTGATAATAGCGACGGCATCTCGCATCAGGGACCAGTTGCTCGGCCATTAGATCAAATTGAACAGCTCCGATAATGCAATTATACATACTCTCTACGTCTAAATCCAGGCTTCCACCACACATACAATTGATGCAGTCACTTTCTTTGCTAGTCTAAGCAAAGAAAGTGACTGTACTCGTAGTAAGGTATCACCTCCGTGGTCTAGTGGTGCAGAGCTTCGCTCTCGACCTCCATGGAGGTCGTGGGTTCGATTCCCGCGAACAACAAAAAAATATTGTTTTCAAGTTTGGTTAGGACAATGCAGGCTGATCACCTGATTGTCTGACAAGAAAGATTCTGCGGTCCTGCGCCTGTTCTCTCGCCAGTCGTGTCAGTTTACCGTCCCACTGGGTTATGAGAGTAAAAGGAATAGAGAGTGCTTCTGTGTATTGCGCACACACTTGGGCACTATAAAATAACTCCTGCGTAGCTGGACCGGTTTCATTGACCGATTTATTCTACCGACGCCGAAATCGGTGAGGGAAGCTATTTATTTATATAGCTTCAACTATAATATTTGGTAAAATACTGACATGTGATACATTTCATGTTGGGGCATTTCTCATATAAACATGAAAGTCAAAAGTAAGTCTTTCAGTGCTGGTACTTTCACAGTATATTCTACATAGGAGGCACATACAGACCCTAAAGTATTATCACTAATTTATTTTACACCTTGCCTACACAAGGTATATCATAAATATTCCCATACAATATTTTTTTATAAAAGTACCTCTTTTAGCGCAGGTACTTTCACAGTAAACTCTACATACGGGACCCATACACACCCTAAAGTATTATCACTCATTATTATTATAGCCTGTATATAGTGTGTAAAAAGGACCGTTTGAAATATGATTAGACTACCTTTTCGCATTCTATAAAATATGTATTAATTATTTTATTTTTACCATTTCTTATTTTTTTGTCGCAAGAATAACAAAAGAAAAAAAATATATGTAAAAAAATTAATTATTATTACATTTATAGAATGACAAAAGGTAGTATAATCATATACCAAAGTTGTAGTGAATGTTCTTTTTACACCCGTTATGTATCAGGCTAAATATATACCCCGCTAAAATAAATTCATCTCAGTCTTTGTAATTATTTTCTCTACCTATACGTCTTTATATAAGCAGGATATTATCTTCCCAAAGTATCTGTAAATGGTATCGCAAAATATACACAAATACAGATAAATGTTTGTACCTAAAGTCTAGAGGTACAATAGCTATGCATACCACTGTCTGTGTCTGAGTGATAAGGTGAGACTGGAGATGAATTTTTCATAATATTATGCAGGGCACACATTTTCTACGCGACCATAAAGCATTATGTTGCCGACATGATAATCTAACTCTATTCTGCTTACTACAACGTCTCTTGATGTTAAATATGCAAGACCTCAGCATCTTTTGCCAAGTAATAAATGGGTAAATTTTAGTTTCACTAAATGCAAATTATACAAGCTGTAATATTAATGAGTGCTTAAAATTAAGTATTTCAGCGCTGGTACTTTGACAATATACTCTACATAAGAGGCACCTTAGGTTATGTAAGGGTCCCGTATATAAAGTTTACTGTGAAAGTACCAGCGAGGTATTTTTTTACTTATTGTATGGGCAAATTTATGATGTTGAGGCATTTCTCATAGAATCATAAAAGTCAAAATTAAGTATTTCAGCGCTGGTACTTTGACAATATACTCTACATAAGAGGCACCTGCACACTCTAAAGTATTATTACTCATTTATTTTACACCTTGTATAATTCTTTGCTTGGTCTTCAAAAATAAAATATATTCTGATATAATTAAATGTATATCTTCTACGGTTATGCGAGTTTCTTTCGCCAGTTTTTCTCGATAGTGGTAACTTTTATTAATATTCCAAAACATTAACATTCTTTTCATTTTTTGTTTTTAGTAGTTGTAGTTAATTAATTACTTTTTAAAAGTCTTAAAAGGTGCATTCTTTACCCCTTCGTAACATGTGTATGTTGTATGTTGGCGGATATTACCCCTGCATCAAAGAATGGGAAGGGCTTTTTTGAAGAGGGTTTCCGTACGTGGGATGGTATACACTTACAGTGTACTATGCACTAGAACGACGGTTCTCTAGGCTCTATAATGCAGTATGCAGGTATTCAGGACAGTGGAATTTATACTGTATATGTTACTACTCCTCTATAATCGTTGAGTTTGTGATGTGAACATTGATTTTTTATTAGACTTGATAGAACATTAGAACATTGATTTTTATAAGGCTTTTTGCTGCTATAAGTCTATCTATCTCTATCAATCTATCTTTCCCATGTGCATTATGGATACATGTTCATTAAAGTTGAGTAGTTTTGAAGCATAAATAATCCAAAAAATGTGTGGTACTCGGGGACTGCCTCGCTAAAGCCATTGCATAGCATTTTTTATCAACTTTTTTATTATTTGTAATTATATTATACTATACACGTTAATTTTCATTACAATCATTTTTTTTAATCAGTCGACGCCCTCAAAGCCGGCGATAAAAGCTATGCAATATTTTATAAACAAAGCTAATAAAGAATTATTACTTACTTACATATGTCAAATTAATTTATTATGAGTTATTATGAGTACTTTTCATAACAAAAACCATCAAATCAAATATTTTTATTCAGAGTAAATTTTACAAAAAAATGATTTCTGAACGTCGTTTCTATATGATGCCTACCACCGGTTCGCGAACTAGCCCAGCAAGAAGAACCGGCGTAAGAAACTCGCATGGGGCCATCTTTTACGAAAAGGTGGAAAATGTCTCTTTTAAAAAAAAGTATAAATTTACATATAAATATGTCAATACTAAAACTGAATAACATGAGTACATTCTATATATAAGTAGCCTTGTAGGGGGCTACTTTAATCCCAAGGTGTGCTATCTATATCTATACATATAATAAATCTGTAGAGGGGTCATGTCTGTACATTAAGAATATTTAAGTGAAAATTAAAAAAAGGGGGTCTATATAAGCCACAGAACCTAAAAATAACATTTTTGAAAAAAATTTCTGTCTGTCTGTCTGTCTGTCTGTCTGTCTGTCTGTCTGTCTGTCTGTCCATATGGGAATGTTTGTCGTCGCATCACGCTAAAACCATTGTATGGAATGAAATGAAATTTGGCAGGCAGGTAGCTTACGACCTGAAGAGCATTATTGGAAATTATTATCCCGAAAAACGAAAGGGTTCCCGTGGGATCTTCAAAAAATTGTAGCTACATATTTGACGGTATTTCAGCCAAACTACTCAACGTATTTAAATGAAATTTGGCAGGCAGGTAGCTCATGATCTGAAGAGCATTATTGGAAATTGTTATCCCGAAAAACGAAAGGGTTCCCGTAGGATCTTCAAAAAATTGTAGCTACCTATTTGACGGTATTTCAGCCAAACTACTCAACGTATTTAAATGAAATTTGGCAGGCTGGTAGCTTATGATCTGAAAAGCATTACTAGAAAATTATTATCCCGAAAAACGAAAGGGTTCCCGTGGGATCTTCAAAAAATTTTAGCTACCTATTTGAAGGTATTTCAGCCAAACTACTCAACGTATTTAAATGAAATTTGGCAGGCAGGTAGCTTATGATCTGAAAAGGATTACTGGAAATTATTATTCCGAAAAACGAAAGGGTTCCCGTGGGATCATCAAAAAATTGTAGCTACCTATTTGACGGTATTTCAGCCAAACTACTCAACGTATTTAAATAAAATTTTGCATGCAGGTAGCTTATAACCTGAAGAGCATTATTGGAAATTATTATCCCGAAAAACGAAAGGGTTCCCGTGGGATCTTCAAAAAATTGTAGCTACCTATTTGACGGTATTTCAGCCAAACTACTCAACGTATTTAAATGAAATTTGGCAGGCAGGTAGCTTATGATCTGAAGAGCATTATTGGAAATTGTTATCCCGAAAAACGAAAGGTTCCCGTAGGATCTTCAAAAAATTGTAGCTACCTATTTGACGGTATTTCAGCCATACTACTCAACGTATTTAAATGCAATTTGGCAGGCAGGTAGCTTATAATCTGAAGAGCATTATTGGAAATTGTTATCCCGAAAAACTAAAGGATTCCCGTGGGATCTTCAAAAAATTGTAGCTACCTATTTGACGGTATTTCAGCCAAACTACTCAACGTATTTAAATGAAATTCGGCAGGCAGGTAGCTTATGACTTGAAGAGCATTATTGAAAATTGTTATCCCGAAAAACGTAAGTGTTCCCGTGGGATCTTCAAAAAATTGTAGCTACCTATTTGACGGTATTTCAGCCAAACTACTCAACGTATTTAAATGAAATTCGGCAGGCAGGTAGCTTATGACCTGAAGAGCATTATTGGAAATTGTTATCCCGAAAAACGTAAGGGTTCCCGTGGGATCTTCAAAAAATGTAGCTACCTATTTGACGGTATTTCAGCAAACTACTCAACGTATTTAAATGAAACTTGGCACAAAGGTAGATTGTAACATGAAATAACCAACATAATATTTTTAACCGACTTACAAAAAAGGAGGAGGTTTCTCAATTCGTAAATATATGTTTGTTTTTTAAGTTTCTTCGCGGATATCTTCATCGTCTCTGAAACGATTTTAATTTTTTTTTATGTTGTGTAGGGTATAATTTAAATTTGGTCCCATTGTCACCAAAATGGTGACCTGATGATGGGATTCGTGAGGAATCGAAGGAAATCCTCAAAATTTATGTGGAATAATATATTGATTTTGATTTTTTCTGAAGTAGCATAAGCATATGTTACCAAACACTAAGATTTTGCACCATATCCTGGATCTATAATATCAAAAAATTTCGAGTTTCAGTAAACTATATTTATATATATATATATATATATATAAATTGAAAAATTTCGCGCTCCTCTGGCTTACGCCAGAGCAGCGGTAAACTATATATACAATATACATAATATATATATATATATATATATATATTATATATTAAAAAAATTGCGCCGCTCTAGACTAGAGCAGCGGTAGACTTTTTCTCTTTCTACTATTTTTTTTTATCTAATCGTTTTTGGCTTACGCCAGAGCAGCAGTAAACTATATACATATATATATATTGAAAAATTTCGCGCTGCTCTGGCTTACGCCAGAGCAGCGGTAAACTATATATACAATATACATAATATATATATATATATATATATATATATTATGTATATTGGCTTACGCCAGAGCAGCGGTAGACTTTTTCTCTTTCTACAATTTTTTTTATCTAATCGTTTTTGGCTTACGCCAGAGCAGCAGTAAACTATATATATATCTATATATTAAAAAATTTCGCGCTGCTCTGGCTTACGCCAGAGCAGCGGTAAACTGTATGTACAATATACATTATATATATATATATATATATATATTAAAAAAAATTGCGCCGCTCTGGCTTACGCCAGAGCAGCAGTAGACTTTTTCTCTTTCTACTATTTTTTTTTTATCTAATCGTTTTTGTTTTTCATTTTCCGTCCTCAAATAATCGTCGTCTGATCATTCGAGAATTATCCCTACTCAGTCTATACCCATCACTAAAAATCTGAAAATTAAATAATTTTAAACAAAAAAAAAACGACTTCAAAAGGTAAACTAAAAGGAACAATTAAATTTACTTCGCACAAAGTAATACTTATTTTCCAGTACAAGTGAAAATAATTATTACTTTGTGCGAAGTAATTTATTATTGTACTTAGGTTTTGCAAATAGGATTAATAAAGTATAGGCTTATGATAGTTTGTTTTCAAGATATGAATGAGATGTCATAGGTACATTTAAATTAGAAAAGTTATGTCAATATAAGTAAGATTTATGTTTTTCATGATATTTTTATTTATTAGTTTTCATGCTAGGTACGGCTTGGGTTTTTTCTTTCTTTTGGACTTTTGTTATTTTGTCGTCTAAAGGAAGTTAGTACTTTAACCGTAAAGTCCCTAAGTAGGCTACATGTTTGTTAGCGTAGGTAATTAATAAATAAAAAACCGGGCAAGTCCGAGTTGGAATTGCGCACCGAGAGTAGACTTTTAAAAAATTTGGCGCTCGGCGCCAGCAGCGCAGCGTCGGTGTGAAAACGATCATCGTCTGCAGTCGCTGAGGCGTAATGTCCATACAAATCTCAGTACAGAGATCTTCGTCGCGTATATGAGCGTACTATCAAGTAGTCCCGTTCGCATAAAAGAAAAAAAAAATTATACATACAGACGAATTGAGGACCTCCTCCTTTTTTTTAAGTCGGTTAATAATACACGGTCATTTTTCGAGCTGGTTGTAGGAATTGTTAGCATTTTCATAGAAAAAATACCTCAAAACATTTACGACAAAAACGGCCATTATTTGACAGTAAACTATTATTATTACTCCATCGGCCTACTTCTTTTGCCTATACACGTCTAATACCGTGTAAGTATAAAGAAGCTTTACTATAAATTAGTGATTTTAAATATCCAAACGACAGTATTCATAAACTAAAAATGTATTTGAACTGCTGCCCTAAATCACTTTTCCACGCGTACGAAGTCGCGGGCACAGCTAGTAATTTATATAATCATTATCTTTATAGTAAGCTTTTGCACACAAACGTTCTTTGACTACTTTCTTAAACTTATTAGTTGAAAAATTTTAAACGTTTTCTGGTATCCTATTGTATAGGCGTATACATTGGCCTTTAAACGAATTCTTTACTTTGCTTAGTCTAGTCACTGGAACAACAAGTTTATTCTTATTCCGAGTATTTCTATTATGTTTATCACATTTTCTTATAAACAGGTTTACATTTTTCTTAACATATAATACATTAGAAAGAAGAAAATATTATTGTTACTGAATGAATAATGATATAGGTAAGTCAATAAACTAATTTTATGAACGCGTCGTCAATTTTTACATTCAAACATAAGATGAGTCGCGAATAGTTATAAGAAGAGTCGTTCTCTCGCCAGTCTTGTCGGCTAAACGTTCTTCTGCGTTAAGAAAGTAAAGGATGAGAGTGTCCTTCTGTATTGCGCATACACTCGGGCACTATTAGATGCATGCATAGCTGAATTCATTAAATGCGATTGCGGACACCGAAATCGGGGTTTATTTAGAATTACATCTTATATTAGTAAAAGAAGACGTTATCCAGTTAAGAATACAAACTTATTGCGAGGGTCCACAGTCCCGACACGCTCTTGACTTTCAGCGTTGTTTTATATAAAAATCATAATGTATGACCCAATATTCGGGACATATAAAACCTATCGGCAGTTCTTAGTTTTTACGAGCGACCTTTTGTCGTTGGGTCCTTTTTATCGACAGGAAGATTACTTTTTTACTAACATTATGAGAATTCATTCGACGTCCCTTTGTTTGACTTTTTTGGCAATTTCTTTATTGATAAGTCGAGGTTCTGCTGTACCGCGTAGAGGCACGTAGTAACTGCGTCCACGCCCAAACACGTCATGATATACGTCTTAAATATTATCATCGATATTATATTGATTTTACTAGGTAGATAATTGAAGACATGAATTGATGAAGGTGATATGTACCAAAATTATGTTTTCGAGGAAATTGAGTTCAAACTGTCACTTTCACATTTTTGAATACGTCGAAAAGTATTAAGTACATTAATCTAAAGATCTGTCTCTAGAATCAATGTACTTAATATGTTACTAGTTAACCTTAAATGTTTAATTGACAGTTTAAACTCCATACTCCAACTCATAAAGAAACGACGTTCAGAAAACATTATTTGTAAAATTTACTCTGAATAAAAATATTTGATTTGATTTAATAACTTTATTTTTAAAACTAATACTTGAGCGTTCGTGGCCTAGTGGGTAGACCGTTGATTAGCACTCGAAAGAGTATAGGTTCGATTGCCAAGTTGTGGCATTGTACCAATGAGACTTTTTCAGATCTCAAGTACATTTTACGGAGCGTCCGTATAATGTACTAAATACTTTGTACAAAGTAATCATTATCTACTACGAATTTAGATAATCTAGTTCTCAAATAAGAATATTAATTATTCACTTACAATGACCGAATTTAGCTTTATCTGTTTATTTAAATATTTTGATAGAGTGATTGAGTCTACTGTTGGTTCCTAGTGGATATTCATGTTCATTTTAATAACACCTCTTCTTTACTTTTCTTTATTCCATTTTATTACATAATTATAGCTTTTATAAAATAACACGACCAGTTTCGATTAAATCATTAGCAGGATGTTGTTATTATGTGTTATAAATGTTTACATACAAGAATACAAAGTTATACATTACCCAAGTTGTTTTAAAATATACGCTACTATCATGCCCGTAATAATTAATTAGCTTGTTTAAATTCAACGTTAAGTTAAAACTTAGTAAACTAAATATTAGTGATCAGAAAACTTATCCACCTCGTTATTAAACAAAGTTTATTTTGAAAAGCTTATGTTGTTAAATTAGTAAAGTAAACACAGACGTTATTCAGTATTCAAAAGATAATATTATTAATTAAAAACATATATTTTTACTTAATAGCAGTTCTTATTTTTTTGTCGCAAAAATAACAATAAAGCAAAAAAAAATTTAACTTCTTGTAAAACAAAATGAAAAAAAGAATACATTTCTAGAATGAGACAAGGTAGTATAAGCATATCCCAAAGTTATAGTGACTGCTCTTTTTACACCAGTTATATTTCCCTTGTCTTTCTTGGTACCTGTAACACAAGTTCTTCGGATACTTAGCAGCACAGGGCCAGATTGACGTGGTATATATATAAACTATACTCACAGATAGAAGAAACTTGAACTCTAAATACTTAAAGATTTAAAAGACTGTGTATGTGCTTCCTATGTGGAGTACTTCTACTGTGAAAGTACCAGCGCTGATAGACTTCTTTTTGACCTTCATGTTTCGATCAGAAATACCTCAACATCATACGATAAGTAAAAAGAAGAATCGACATGCCCTTCTTACGGATCATCTTTCATGTCAGACAATCAGGTGATCAGCCTGCATTGCCCTAACCAAACTTGAAAACAACATTTTTATTGTTCCAACGCAGGAATCAAACCAACAACATCCGAGTCGAGAGCTAGGCTCAAATCCACTGGAGCACGGAGGCTTTAAAATACATGCGCCCCCCCCCCCCGCACATTGGTGTGATATAAGTGCTAGAAGCATTAAAGGGATAACATATTATTATACGGTGCTATTTCGTTAATTTTCGGCCATTTTGTTTTAAGCTCGACCCCATTGTTTTCGTGTTGACGACGGCTAAGTGACAAGGCCGGAGCGCGAATAGAATACAAAACACAAAGTCTTTATTGGTCTGCCCCTTAGGTGGTGTACGTACTACAGGAATTTGTAGCGTGATCAAATACGAGTATCATCGTAGCTATCAAACGGATGAATCGATTTTGATCCAGTTTTTTTTTTAATACGACATGTTATATATTGTGTTTTAGCTTCATCAACATCAGTGCTTGACAAATCGGATGTTACTTTATAAACGATCTCAATCGAAACCTCTGCTTGAGAACCTATTTGACAGATAAAAACCATTTCGTTTCACTTTTTAACCGACTTCCAAAATAGGAGGAGGTTTCTCAATTCGACCGTATATATGTTTTATAAATGAAGAACTTTACTTATGTCACAAACTTTCATTTTTCTCTTTTTTAAACGTATAAAAAAATTATATTAATTTGAATGTTTTACTTTAATCTATAATATGAATAATACGGTTCAAACTGAAAAGAAAGTTGTGAAAGTTGTGACATTAATAATGTTGTTAACTTTTGAAAGTGAAACGAAACGTTGTTTTATCTGTCAAATAGGTGCTCATGTAGATTCGTTTGAGATTGTTTTATTTAATAGACTCTGTTCTGTTATCAATGTGATTAGGCTGTTGTCTACTTTGTAGCTAGTTTTTACGTCCCACTGCACTTCTGGGACTCGTTCTGTTATCAAGGCTGCTACTCAACTACTCTACCTCACCGCCCACTGCGTGTTGGCACATTCCGCAGCTTTACGGCGCTTATCTTATTATGGTCTGTTCCTTTATATTATCGCTTAGTGTGTACGTACCCTTAAATTCTTCCACGATTCCATTTCAGTAACAGTGACATGTCACACGCTTGTTCCATGCTCAATAATTTTTATGGAAATTTTATTATCCAACATGACGGCATGACAATAAAAGATTCAGATTTTTATGTTCTACATAGTACTAGAATATGTTGTGTGCAGCATTTTTATTTCCTACATGTTTTATTGCATTGGTAATAAGCAGATGGTTTGCGTTAATAGTTTAGATATATCTAGTTTTGACGACCTCCGTAGCGCAGTGGTTCAGTGCGTTGGTGCTCGACCGAGAGGTCGCGGGTTGGAATCCCGCCGAGGGACCAAAAAGTTTTTAATGTTCCTGGGTCATGGATGTGTGTTAAATTTGTGTATTAATATAATAAAAAACTTTAATATGTGTATAGTATAAAGGTATTAAATATATTTCCGTTGTGTGGTAGTACCTGTAACACAAGTTCTTCGGATACTTAGCACGAGGCCAGATTGACGAGATGTGAAGCGTGTATAGATATTATTATGAAATAAATTAAATCTTGTACTTATGTAATGCAATATTTGGACTGGCTCTACCTGTTTCTAGAAAAGTTATATGTATGTACGCTCGAAAATATTGAAACACAAAGGAGGGGAACAGTTACATTTTTAAGTTATGGGCAAATTTATGATGTTGGGGCATTTCTCATATAAACATAGTCCAAAGTTAGTCTTTCAGCGCTGGTACTTTCAGAGTAAACTCTATATACTAGGCACATACACACCCTAAAGTCTATTATTTGTTATTTATTTTTCACCTTGTATAATAATAATAGCTCCACTCAGCGATTTCGGTGTCGGTAGCCGATTTGATTGAAACCAGGCCAGCTACGCAGGAGTTATTTTAAAGTGCCCAAGTATGTGCGCAATACACAAAGACACTCTCTCTTCATGTAACTGATTGAATGTACTGTTGGCTCTTGATGGAAATTCATGTTCACAATAATAACACACAACTTTTTTACACTTTTCCACTTTTTATTACGTTTTAATAAGGTTTTTATAACACGACAGGTTTCGATTAAATCATCATCAGGTGTAAGGTGAAAAATACTTAACTTATGTGGGTAAATTGAAAATAATTAAAAAAAAATTGTGTGTTATTATTGTCACTCTCTCTTCCTTTTAATCTCATAACCCAGTGGGACGGTAAACCGACCCGACTGGCGAGAGAACAGATGCAGGACCGACTTTTTACATGTCCATCCGACGCATGGACTTTTCTTGTCAGACAATCCGGTGATCAGCTTGCATTGTCCTAACTGCCACATTTTTTGTTTTTCCAACGTAGTAAACGAACCCACGGCCTCCGGGTCGAGAGCGAAGCTCTGAACCACTAGACCTTGTATCTATCGTTATAATATCGTTTCCGTAGACATAGTTTTTAGAATAGAATAGAATAGAATAATATTTATTTCTGAAATGCAGGTACATACAATGTCATAGGTGTTAAACTTAATTATTAATGTCACTACACTCCACCTTTTTCAAGGTATACAAATATTTATTAGTGAACGAAGTTAGAAGTTAGAACATATGCTATACATACGCCTAAAAAAACAGTAGGTACTTTACTAAAAACTTAGCTTGTCAACCACAGGCGTTGCGTGGCAACTATGAAATACCTTTGCTTATGTCTAGTAGTAGACATCAAATGAAATGATGCTGATAGTACTACTGTAGTGTTTGATAACTGATTGCCTCTTTATCGCCGGAATATATACCATGTACAGGACACATAGAGTGGGGATAGTATTACCATAACCGGAGTGATAGACAGACGTGCCTGACAGATATGGTAGTTATTACTAGCGGTACACAGAGTCATTTCTTATATGTGCATACTACAACTACTCTCATCACAACCCAATCTACATTATGGATATCGATTGAATCTGTGAGTGTAGCACTTAGTACTATAATTGAACTCTAATTAGCAGCAATAGTGGAAGCTATTTAGGGTGCAAGTTATTGAACTGACCTTGTTCTCAATACACCTGCACTCGTGACCTATTTACAGGCAGTATTAAGGGTAAGTCTATATTAGTGAAAAATTGTTAATGTACTTCATAGTTGATGCTATAAGGGATTTCTTGATATTAATCGTTTAAGGGTGTTCCCTTTTCAGTAGAGTAAAAAAACTTAATAATTTTAGATTTTAGTATGACATGGATTTTTTTAATGAGGTTCAGTTATACATATTATATCTAGTTTTAGTGACCTAAAGTATACAAAAATTAAGTTTTATAGTATCGAGAAAACATAGATTTTTAGATCCGAGATTCATTCGATACGAGGTTGAGAAGGTAAAGTGACGTTCTACGATGAGAAAATAACGTGTAAAATAAATGAATGATAAGATAAACTAAATACCATTTATTTCAATCTGCATAGGCCCATATTATAAATAACTAACATACATATTATACTTATTATACGGTCCCAGAATCAGTGTGGGGGCTACTGTAATATGGTCGTTTTTTGTTAACGTACTAAGCTAACTTTGTACCTACGTACTAAACCGATTGTGAATAAGTTTTTTTGTTTCAAAGGAAATCAAGAGTGTTGTTAGATGTTATTCATCAAGATCGCAGCGATCTGCGATTCGCTTGCTGCTACTAAACCCTCGAGGTTACATAAAAAAAACTTAAATCACTATCACTGACTAGATAAAGGCGGGTAAGAGTTTTCGTCTGCTTTAGATTTACTCGTGATTGGGTAATAAATTCATAACTCGATGGCAGAAAACTCCTTTTTTGCGCATAAGTAAGTTGATGTAGGACATCGTTTGCCGATTGACAAGCAATTTTGCCTCGTTGACTTTATTTATCGCAGGCTCTTCTATAAGTGAAAAGTTTTTATTGGCTTTTTGGTATAATATTTTAAAGATAAATGATTAGACACAATAAAGCCAGGTAAGATCTTTAAATGCGCTATATACATTGCAAAATGGCGTTTAACAAAATAATCTTAAACGCCATTTTGCACATTTTTTTTCAAGTTTGTAATATTTTTATATTATTGTAACTGCAAATAATTAATGTAGATAATAATATATTACATTATTATGTTACATCGATTTAATATAATATTGTAATTATGTATTAACAAACTTATTTTATTAATGAAATAAAACGCTTATAATATATATGTATAAAATAACTTTGAATTAAAACTTCGTTATATTTTATTTTTCTTATATTATAGAGAAAGTTTTCTTATTATATCAAAGTTTTATGCTTTATTAATTAATATACCTACTAACTGTTGTCCGTAAAAAATAAACACATGGAAATACTGTACTTTTTCGGGAATCAGGTTACTTATTAAAAAAAGGTTAGAAAAGGTTACTTATCCTATGTATTATCTCTGTGAACACAAAATTTTATTAATTAAGAAGTAATATACAAACACTCTCGCCTTTATAAAAGGATCTACAAGGCACTGCATCCAACGGTATAGAATTTCAACCAATTATAATGCCCATGCAATAATATTATATATCATGTAATATTATGCATTGATTGAATTATGCATATTAGGAATCACAACTATTTGATAGGCGCATGCCTATCTATTCGATACCTGTATAGGTATCGAATAATTGGGATAAGCGGTTAACATCTTATTATAAAATTATTTGCCTACTATCTTTGTATGTTTTTAGTAACCTCAAATTCTACTGTAGAAAAACTAGATATTTCCCGCTACTTCGTACGCGTAAAATGAAATCCGACGGGAACTGTACCTTTTTCTGCTAGCATGTAAATTACTATCATACCAAATTTCATCAAAATCCGTTAAGCAGTTTTTTCGTGACTGAGTAACGAAAATCCATCCATCCACCCATACTTACAAACTTTCGCATTTATAATATTAGTCGGATAATAATATCTAACAGTAAAAATTTCCCAATATACATAAAATACTTGCATCTAAAATTCTATAAATTACAAACAGTATTTTTGCTTGTTTCAGGTGCTAATCAGGAGGACACCAAATCGGTAAGTATTTTTACATTAATTTAGACCACTTTGAAATTAGTGCAAGTCTTCAATCAACAATACACTTCATTTGGCCTTTTTAAGAGGAAACACAAGATCCGTTTTTCCATACAAAAATAAGGTTCTACGCGACCCCTTTTTCCTCCCTGGGTAATGCCACTAAAGTAACAATTTTTTTCCTGAATATCTATGTATACTATTGGCACGTCCCTATTTTTTCCTTTTTTTCATAAATTTAATTATTAATAGAAATATAGACGTTTAAAAACCTAAAAAAATATAAACAAATTGAAGTACATTTTATGACAAAATCAAAACATAGGAACATAGCCTTATTTAGTTTATAATAAAAAATCTATATCGGTTAAGTTTTTAAGAGGAAACAGAGGACTAATAGTCGATTTGTCGTGCTTTTAATAGGTAATATCAGCTTAAGCTACATTTGTCTCTATCGGTTTGATCGGGCAGTTGCAGGACAGCAATAGAATTTACAAATACCTGTTTTGCATTTCTCTAGAAGTCTAGACCTTTGTGTTTCCTCTTAAAGATAGATTAGTGTTGTGGCGCCACAGAATATGTTAGGGTTCATTCACACGTCCATTAATACACTTGGGTTATTAATATTACGTTTATTATACTTAGTAATATAGATAGTATCTTATAACTAGGTACATAGGTCCTACTCTTATAACCTCTCTTGGATCACTAATTAAACCTATCTTAAGCACCAAAGTCAAATATCATATTTGGCATTACATTGTTTTAAGCCTAATTAATAATGGCAAAGCATTATGTAACAATTAGTAACTCTATCTTTCTAATATTTACACTTTATCCTATTATAATATTAATTTGAATCAAAGAATCTACGAAGTCATTTTAATATTCAAACTGTAAAGACCAAGTTAATTAATAGCTATAATTAGTCGAACTGTTAATATTAACTTACTTGAAGTTGTGACATTAGAGTCATACTAAAATATGTAGGTATATTAAATTTAAATTAATTGGCGAATAGAGACATCGATATGAATATTACCTGAACATTACTGAACGAATAATTGAAGTAGCCTGCATAGAGTTGAGTCAACTTATTATTGTAAGCGTATACAGACCTCCATTAGGGTTATATGATTCCTTTGAACAAATCATGGAACAAGTTTTAACAAGAATATGTGGATCTAATAAAAAAGTAATTGTATGTGGCGATTTTAATATTAATTTATTAGACATAAACTCCTCCACCACAATTAGATTCACATCATTGTTAAAATCTTATAGTCTCATTAATCTGTTTCATGAGCCGACAAGAGTGTGTGACACCACGGCAACTTGTATTGATAATATTTTTACTAATGTTACTCCATGTAAAAAGGAAATAATTAATAAGCTTAGCTCTGATCACTATGGACAGTTAGCTTCTCTTAATATTAAATTTGATAGTAACACTATGGAAAAGATTGTGTTTATTCCTGTGAATACAAAACGTATTGAGAAATTTAGAAGTAAATTAAGCTCAAGTATTCAATTATGGGATGGGTCAAATAACTCAGATGAAGCATTTAATAAATTATTTAAGATAATAAAGACCCAATTCAACTCAGTATTTACTTCTAAAACTGTTAAAACTAATAATAAGAAAAGGAGCTTTATTGAATGGGCAACAGAAGGAATTAAAATAAGTAGGCAACGATTATATGAATTGTATGATGAAAAACATATTAATAACAGTGAAACATTTAAAACATATGTAAAAAATTATTCAAAAACTTTTAAAAAAGTATGTAAAGTTGCTAAAGCTATTTATGTAAAGAATAAAATTAAAAATTCCAAAAATAAAATTAAAACTACATGGAAGGTAATTGCTGGTGAGACTGGAAACGTCACCTGTCGCAACTCAGATTTTGAACTTTTTCATGAAAATAAAAAGATTACGAATGAACTAGAAGTTGCGACGGTTTTCGAAAAGTTTTTTGCTGACATTCCGGTTTCAACTACAAAACATTTAAATTCTTCACCTATAGCAGCTGAAAAACTACTCAGAGATAATGTAAAGGAATGTGATGTCAATTTTAAATTTAAAGAAATAGATTCCAGAGACATTATAACCGCGTTTAAGATGTTGAATATTAAAAACACTGCTGATCTCTGGGGCATGTCTACAAGAATTATGAAATCAATAATTGACATTGTAGCTCCTTATCTAGCCATGATTTTCAATGATTGTATAAAAAGTGGTGTTTTTCCTGACTTAATGAAGCACAGCAAAGTTATACCCCTGTTTAAAGCGGGAAATAAATCTGATCCGTCTAATTACAGACCTATATCGATTCTACCGACTTTTAGTAAAATATTTGAAAAAATTATCTTAAAACAGTTGTTATTACACTTTAATTTAAACAATTTATTACATAATAATCAATACGGTTTTACTAAGGGTCGATCAACAACGGATGCTGGTATAGGTCTTCTTTGTAGTGTTTTTGATGCTTGGGAGGGATCGCAGGATGCATTAGGTGTATTTTGCGACCTCTCCAAGGCGTTTGATTGTGTGGATCATGCTACATTGATCAGGAAATTACAACACTATGGCATAAGAGACTCGTCACTCAGCCTTTTGAATTCTTACCTTAAAAATAGGATTCAAAAGGTGGAGGTAAATGGAAAAAGGTCCACAGGGACCAAAATAGAATTAGGGGTCCCCCAGGGATCCATTTTAGGCCCCTTTCTTTTTCTCATCTACATAAATGACTTGCCTTACTTAGTTAAGGAAAAACATGAGATAGTACTTTTTGCCGATGACACTTCACTAATTTTTAATGTGAAGCGACAGCAATCAAATTACGACGAGGTAAATAGTGCTCTCTTAAAAATAGTACATTGGTTTAATGTTAATAACTTACTTTTAAATTCTAATAAAACAAAATGTTTGAAGTTTAGCTTGCCCAATGTTAGGCAAGTACAAACCAATATACTATTAAATGATGAGAAAATGAACTTAGTGGACACCACTGTGTTTCTAGGTATAACATTAGATTGCAAATTACAGTGGGGTCCACACATTGCCAAACTGGCAGATAAGCTCAGTTCTGCAGCATATGCCGTCAGAAAAATTAGAGAAATTTCTGATGAGGACACGGCGCGACTAGTATATTTTAGTTATTTTCACAGTCGAATGTCTTACGGCATCCTTTTATGGGGAAATGCAGCCGACATCAATACAATATTTGTGCTGCAGAAGCGAGCTATACGTTCCATTTACAAGATGTCGTCCTTTGAATCTCTGAGAGAAAAGTTTAAGGAAATAGGAATATTGACCGTCGCCTCTCAATACATTTTGGATAATATACTGTATGTCAGAAAGAACTTAAATAATTTTAAAACGAAAAGCGACAATCACTGTAGAAATACAAGAAATAAACACAAGTTAGATATACCTATGATCAGACTTAGCAAAGTAAGCAAATCTTTTAAAGGTCAATGTATACGCCTATACAATAAGATCCCAGAAAACGTTCAAAATTTTTCCATCAATAAATTTAAAAAGGTAGTTAAAGAACGTTTGTGTGCTAAAGCTTATTATAAGATTAATGATTTTGTTAATGATAGCACACCCTGGGAATAAGGTGGCCACTTTCGAGGCTACTTCTATTTTATAAAGTATACTTTTGTAAATTGTAATTTATGTTAAGTTATAACAT
This sequence comes from Celastrina argiolus, assembly GCA_905187575.2. Classification (NCBI taxonomy): domain Eukaryota; kingdom Metazoa; phylum Arthropoda; class Insecta; order Lepidoptera; family Lycaenidae; genus Celastrina; species Celastrina argiolus. The sequence continues at coordinate 7,872,308 of LR994581.1, read as the reverse complement.
TGTTATATATATATTTTTTTAAAAGAACAATTTTCCCATCTTTTTGCTAAAAGGTGGCCCCGAGCGAGTTTCTTACGCCGGTTCTTCTCGCCGGGTTAGTCCCCGAACCGGTGGTAGGTCATCATGTAGGACAATTCTGAAAGTGTTAGTTACTAACCTATTTGGAAATAAAAGATTTTTCATTTTCATTTTCATTTTCACCTACTATGTTAAACTCAATGGAAGTTTTAGGCCGTGTTTCACCAAAATAATTTTATTTTTTATTAATGGTGGAAAATGCTGAAAAGAGTAATGATAAATAGTCGGAATAGAATCGGTTCATTAAAAAAAACACATCCTGACCTTTCGATAGTGTTGCTGAGGCAAAAAAGAAAGTATTGAAAAGGTTTACTTTTATTTCAACTTTCCTTTGTTCTATAGGTTTAAGGTTATAGAATTAGCTCTATGTACTAAAAACAATATAGAGATACGTGAAAATTACAGTCAGAACTTCTGAAATACTCAAAAACATTATGTTTGTCCTTTTGTCAAGCATTCTTGCAATAACATTTTTTTACTGTTACGAGTTACAACTAATGAGCTTCGCAAAGGACAATGACCAAATTGTTTTAAAACATTCGCGCTTTGGCCTTTTAGAAAAAAATACAAAATTATTTAGCCGAAACATTTCAGAACGCAAATATGAGATAGAATATATTTTGGCGGGAATTTTCTGAGAATGCGAACGGGATTGAAGCGCATAATGGCCGACGCCCACATGAATACCGCCTTTGCTAGCCTGTCGCCTGTCAGACGTCAAAATATGCTTTATGAGGGTAGCCGCATAAAGCTTATATTGTCGCCGTTTATTTTTTGAAAGTGAAAACTTCTTTAGCGGCGTTGAACAGTTTTTGGGATGGGTAAAAATGTAACTCGCGTCAGGAGTCACCTAATCGAGAATTTGTAGGAGGGAGAGAAGAAGTAGGAGAGGAAGTAAATATCCCCGTCTCTTTCTACTGCTCGTCGAAAATGTATGTCAGTTCCTGCTACAAACGTTTAATTCGAACTCACTTAACTACAAATGTTTAGTTCGGACATTTGTATACTTGTTTGCAATTTTTATAAAACTTCGCAAAGAAATTTAGCGTACACGTTCTAGAATTGCTTGTTATTGTGTATAATATTATTATTTTAAATGGCCAAAAGTTTAAAAGTCACGCTCCCTGATTCTCGTGGCGTGATAATTCTAAATATAACTTGTAATAACTTGATGGTGTTTTTTCAGGATGTTCCAGTTGAAGAATTAGAGAAATTAAAAGTTGGTAAGCATAACTTATTTTTATTTATCTAAATGAAATTAGACACATTTTTAATAAAATACTTTAACCCGCCTAAATTATAGCCTATGTTATCCCGGCTATTAAAACGAATCTATTAACATTTAACACCTCTTTCATTTGAATTGGATCAGTATTTTCGACGCTACGGTAAAAACAAAAGGAAGGGTAATGATTTTGTATATAGTATGTATGAACTTGTCATAAAATCTCTTGGGCTATACCAATTGGTGTGAAGCGTCTATAGTAATTGTATAAATTTCCCTTACGACATAAAAAAATGGTGTGTTGCAGTCAAAACTCTTAACAGTCAAAAGTAGTTTTGTTTATTAAATAAAAATGAATGTTCCCGTGGTATGTATTTCCGTGGGCCCGCGTACAAAAGCTAGTTTCGCAAGTTTATGTAGGTATATCGTATTACCTTCTAAACATAGCGTCGCAATGTCATAATATAGTCTTTTCAACGCTTGGAGTACCTCGATGAATACATTATGAGGCTTTACGTAGGACTAACAGAGCTATTGTACTGACAATGTAAACGTAGCTTACGAGGATAACATACTGTTTGCTCATGTTTTAGAGTTCCGTATACAATACGGGACCAAATTACTGAGACTTCGAAGTTTATCTATTACTACAAACCAGTAATATCATGAACAGTAAAGTAAACATACGCCCGGTTTCTGAAAGGCTGATCAAATTGATCACTTGATCAAAACAGCTAATCTGAACGCTTATTGGTGAAAACAGTGACTGCGAAGTGATGTTCACCAATCAGCGTTCAGATTAGCTGATTTGATCAATTGATCGATTTGATCAGTCTTTCAAAAACCGGGCGTTACATAAGTATTAATAATATAATTGTAAATTAAAGCCGCATCCTGGTCTATAAAGGGTGCAAAAGAACAATTATATTAATAACTTTGAAATACTATAATTGTTCTATTGCACCCAGATTTTTTTTATTTTAATTTTTTTTTTTTTATATTTTTTTTGTTTTTTTTTGTTGTCTTGCGAATTAAATAGTAAAAAAAAACCTTTTGGTTTCTGCCAAACATACACAAAATACATTTCTATAATGAAAAAAGTTATAATAATTATCATATTATTCCAAAGCTATAATGACTGTCTTTTTACACGCCTTATTAATCCTATGCTATACCCTATACCCTCACAAACTCAATACATATTGTCTGATTCATGATACGTGGCACGGAAGAGGGAGCTATTAAATCTATGAAATTCTGTGCCACGACTCACGGCTCAAGCTATAGTAGATATTCAGTGTGGTACGGTAGGTACATTTAAGAAAGGAAAGTTTGAAATAGGTCTATAAGAAACATCCGTGTTACTTATTGCCGTCTGCAATAGTCATTGTTCTATTGGAAATTGGGATCGTGGTCTAATGTTATAAATATCGACCTAAGCCTAGTGTTTTTAACTATACTATTTGCATGATGAAAGATAATGTTTATCGTGTAGATATACGAGATAATATATTGATTATTATAATAGCTCCCCTCACCGATTTCGGTGTCGGTAGATTTCATCGAAACCAGGCCAGCTACGCAGGAGTTATTTTATGTGCCCAAGTGTGTGCGCAATACACAAAGACATTTTCTCTTCCTTTAACTCTCATAACCCAGTGGGACGGTAAACCGACACGACTGGCGAGAGAACTGGCGCAGGACCGACTTTTTATATGCCCATCCAACGCATGGGTCATCTATCTTGTCAGACAATCAGGTGATCGGCCTGCATTGTCCTAAACAAACTTGAAAACAACATTTTTTGTTGTTCCAATGCGGGAATCGAACCCACGACCTCCGGGTACAGATCGAAGAATAAATTGATTAGATGAATATTAAATGTCCTATTGTCTATCAAGTAATCAAAATACGAGTATAAGGTAAAATATATTTTAAATAGGTACATAATATTAATGTTAAAATTATTATTTATCAGTTGTCTGGCTAGTTTTCTTTCAGAGGGAATCCTTAGTAATAGGTTTGTGGAGCCTTCAAAAGAAAAAATATAGGTGAAGTCGATATAAATGAAAAATATAGGAACCCCACACCACTGATAGCTACTAAAAATATCTTATTTACAACCAGACGTAACAATTACGTCAATCTATTCTAACAACTTACCTCGGCCACAAAGTAGATATATAACAGAGTCACGACCACTATAGAAAATGGTATCAGCCTAATACTAGCAATTCCACTGGCTATTTTTGTTTTCTTCGATTTCCAGGCACATTCCGGAAACCGCCATCTAGCGCCACTATTAGAAAATAATTACTAATTTCGTTTCGTATCTTCTTCTTAATTAAGGACTTGAATTTGGCTTAATGTGATGTTATGCTTAAAATATGCTAATCTTTATTTTAATGTCAATATTTGTACTTAATTCGGCATATTTACATTTTATAATTTACAAACGTTATTAGTAGTGACATCTATTGAATTTTTTTTGTATTAAACATATATTGTGTGGATGGTAGACCATGCCTCGGCGATGGTCAATTGCCTACGAAACAACTGTTTCACTTTGCGAAGAACATCTCCGCGACAAAGAACATCTTCAAGATAAAGAACATCATCGCGACAAAGAACGTCTCCGCGATAAAAGAACAAAAAACCCGAGAGGAGTAAGAGTTCACGCACGGAGGTTTACGCACAATGGCCAAAAATACGTTGTTCTATGAGAGATTCTATTTAAATATTTATTTTATTCCGTTTTTAGCCGGTTCTCAATGCGGCCGGTTTTTGTATGTACACCGATTAGTCTGAGGTTAATGATTCGATTTGCGTAATTATTTTTTTATTTAACGCAAAATAGTTGCTATTTGGTCCCATAAAAGTTTTACATAGTTTGGCGTTGTAGTTTTTATTTTATTAACATATTTCACCAATTTCCGCAGGTGTTATAACCATTTTTATATTGATGCTTTAGTTTCAGTACGGCTAATTTAGGAATTATTCACTTTCGCATTTATACATAACTGTCAACACAAAAAGCAGGTGGAAATTATAAATATGGTGTCAGTCAGTCTGTATCAAGCATACTGGTAGCTACGATGATGGTAGCTACGATACTTAGCTACCAAAAGGTTATACTTCGACTTAGACACACTAAAAAGTAAAAAATAAAAAGAAACTACGTTTAAAACCGACTTCAACAACTAAAAAGCATAAAATAACTTTTGTTATTTAGTTACAATTAACGTTTACTGTAACTACATTATAAAAGTAGGTATACAGTATAAAAAGCAACAAATATACATATTTGACAACCTCCATAGCGCAGTGGTGCAGCGCGGTGGTGCTCGACCGAGAGGTTGCTGGTTCGAATCCCGCCGAAGGAACAAAAAGTTTTCAATGTTCCTGGGTGTATTAAATTTGTGTATTAATAAAAATCTTAAGTATGTGTATACCTGGAACACAAGTTCTTCGGATACTTAGCACAGGGCCAGATTGACGCAGTGTGAAGCGTCTATAGATATTATACATTATTATTATACATCTGTGAAAAATTTACAGTCTAACAACGAGTACCACGGCTATTGAGATTCAGCTTCAACAAGCGGGCAGCAGCGTTTTAGTAATTCCGTTTTAACCTTTTTGTACGGAACCAGAAAAACTAATGAACTTTAATCACCGTCCCAGTCAAGAAGTTTCCGTTAATTGAAAACGTTATGCAAACGGAAAACCTCTTTAGCACGTTGGGGAACCAATTATGAGAGCTATTGTGAACTGCCAGTTTTAAATACGTTTCATCAAAAACACTTAATGGAAAAGTTAAAAACATTCACGCCGCCATTTTGAAAACAATTATGAAAGACTTCATCTGATCTCAGTTAAATAAAGTATTTAAAATAACTCTTTATTTAACATTTTCAATTTAACTGACATCTTTATCTTAAAAAAACCTTTAATCCAGACTACGTAAATTATAATATTGCCTATGCTAATCGGACTATTATTATAAATCTATTGATACGTCATTTATTAAAATTAGATCAGTAGCTTAGACGCTATATTATATACAAACATTGACTACCAAAATAATGACACTTCCTTTTGGCAAGTCGGAAAAACTAAATAAGCTCATAGTGAGTTTTCTTACAATATTATTTGTTGGTATTGATAAATAATGATGATAAAAAATAACTACCTTTTTATAACCACAATAAAATATTAAGTTCAGTACCTAGCGCAATCCTACTGAAGCACGCGTAGATAAAAATTATTATTATTAAAAAATACCTATGACGATTAATGAATTACTTTTTTAAATGTACAAAATATTGAGTTTGTAAGTCAAACCAACGAAAAAATCAATAAATAAAATAAAACTAAAAATATATATTTATTTAATGATAACGTTAAGGATTACCCCTTGACTAGTTCTGAGAATGTTCTTAATATCAGTATAATGTCAGGTTAGCTATACTGAAAGTTTTATATGGAAAAAGTTTGGAAATATTACGACGAAACTAAAGCAATAAGAACTTCTAACGTAAATGTTTTATTTTTACAAAAAAATTAATTACGAATACTTTTCATTGTTTCCCAATATTTTTATGCGTAAGAATTTATTTTATTTAGAAACCTTTTATAAAATTTAATAATACTTTAAAAAAAAAAATTTGCCAGAGGTAAGATCTGAGTAGACAACACTTACTTTTTATAAGCCTCACACCTGTTTTGTTGTCGGCCGGTATCGTTGAAACTAGGGTTGCTACACAAGAGCTATTTTTATAATGCTCAAGTGTGTGCGCAATACACAAGACTCTCCCTCTTCTTTATGCTCTAATAACCCTTAAACCAGACGGTTACTGGCCTCGTCTCGCCAGTTATGTTAGGTAACCATATGGTTTTACCTGCCCATTTGACGCATGGATCATCTTTCTCGTCAGACTTTCAGGTCATCATCAGACTCCATTGTCCTAACGAAACTTGAAAACAAAAATTTTTTGTTGTTCCAACGCAGAAATCGAACCCACGGCCTCCGAGTCGAGAGCTAGGCTCTAAACACACACACAATCATTCTCGTTCTATCACATTCTTATACACATATACATTCACACATACATACACTTAGTAATATTAAGTGTATTTAATCTTTAACTTATTCCTTTAAGGGCCGATTTTTCAATCGTCAGATAACTTTTATCTGTTGAATAAACAAGTGACTTTGACATTTGTTCCATACAAAATCTGTCAAAGTCACATATTTATTCCTTAGATAAAAGTTATCTGATGATTGAAAAATCAGCCCTAAGTGTAATTCTTACTTATCTATAATAATTAATTAATTATAATGACTCTGATGTCAGCAACTCCTTATGAATAAAATCTCTTAAGAGCTAATATAGCATAAGTTAAGCAAATTATTTGTATTCATTTAATTTCGAGAAATAAACAGATTTTTGTTTAATTTTTATATTTAAACCACTAGACCACGGGGGCGGTCGTAACATATCATAACATATAAAAGAATATTAAAGTTATAAAATTCGACGCGCAATCTCCAGACTGTTTGCACAAGTTCAATATATCGCCGGACCGACGCGACGGCGGTAAAAGTTTACGGCGCCGTATTCACGGAATTAGCTCCGACGATCTTCGAGGTTCAGATCGCTGTCATTACATACGTTCGAGTATTTTATGATTATTGAACAAATGTATTAGCTCTAAGGCCGCGGTGGCCTGCAGACTGAAAACGCAGGTAGTACTTTAATAATAAAACATTTATACAGTAAGTTTGGACATTGATATATAATAAACTTATATACTACTAACTGACCCGTGCCCACTTCGTTGAGCATAGACATTTTGTGATATACCGTTTAAGCCTTCTCGGGACTTCCACACGAATATTTCAAGACTAAAAATAGCCGAATCGGTTCAGCCGTTCTCGAGTTTTAGCGAGACTAACGAACAGCAATTCATTTTTATACCTATATAAGATAAATAATTATTAATATTCGAACTAAGTTCCCGAAAGATAGGTTACAAAGAAGATATTACTTTCGTTATGTTTACCTACTTACTTCAAAAATGATAGGAAAAAAATATTTGTAATAACTGAGAACTCTTAAATGAATGTTTTTTAATTTGTCTCATGAGGCAAATAAAATTAATTACCTGAAAGTTTCAATAAAAAAAAAAACTAACTCACCTTTTATAACTAAACTATTAAACTTGGCTTCACATTGTTGATAACAATTAAGTTTACATACAGGCGTAGTTTGGAGTTCATATTGAAATTGAGAAAGTTTAGATTAACATAGGTGACTAACCTATTTTCAATTTTCCATTTGCATAACAAATTAAGAACTACGAAGTTGTATGTAATTTTGAGGTAGGTATAAGAATTAGACCTTCAGTTAAAAGGTTACTGTATGTTATTGAATGTACTGTAGGTGCTTTATTTCACTTTATTAGTTAACTAGCTGATCCGTGCCCACTTCGTTAAGCATACGAATATTTCAAGACCAAAAATAGCCGAATCGGTTCAGCCGTTCTCGAGTTTTAGCGAGACTAACGAACAGCAATTCATTTTTATATATAAGATAGCTGACCCGTGCCCACTTCGTTGTGCATCCATGCACAACGAAGTGGTTTAAACCTTGTACAGCAGTAATACAGTAAATGTCGTTTTCTGTGTAAATAAAACGGTGACAAGTACAGGCCACGCCATTGTGTTTACATACAAAATGTTTCTTCATTGCTGTATGTAGACATTCAACGCTATATTTTACGGAAAATATAGCTTGAGCGATTGTGTATCTTTTTGGCCAACTCATTGATGAGTGTTCTAATTGTGGTTCTAATTATATACTATAAGACTTTAGCGAACCCAAGAGGAAGGGTTATGATTTATTTTTATTTCATTTATTCCAACATAGCTCCTAATCTACTGATCCGATTTAAATGTATGAGGTCAGATTTTGACAATCTCTGTAGCGCAGTAGGCCGCAGGTTCGAATCCTGCCGAAGGAACGAAAAGTTTTCTGTGTTCCTGGGTCATGGATGTGTGTAAAATTTGTGTATTAGTGTAATAAAAATCTTAAATATGTGTATAGTAGTAGTATAAACGTATTAAATATATTTCCGTTGTCTGGTACGAATAACACAAGTTCTTCGGATGCTTAGCACAGGGCTAGATTGACATGGTGTGAACCGTCCTTAGATATTATTATTATTAAATAGTTCTTGGTTCTCCGGGTAACACAGGCTATATAATTTGCGTATGCTGGCAATATTTTTCAACTTTCTGTATATTTGCAGGCGAAGTGGTTCCTGAGATGAACAGCGAACATGTCGAGTTTCATAGACTTGGTGAGAATTTTTATTTTACATGGCAATATGAACGTAATATTAAGTGTATATTTAAAAGACATTTAACTACGACAGTACTTAAATTAATTTAATATACTGAATACTTCTAAACTACGAGTATACACACAATTAAGATCTGTTATTCATAATATGCATATCCTAAAAATACTAGTACACAAATCTTTTATGTTTCTATAGCGGGTTTGCAATAATTTGTTTGAATATTTCGACCGACACAATCGAGAATCGAATCAGTTCGATCTCAATGGCTTTTGGTATATTATCTGGTAGATTACTTTGAAACTAACCAAGGTAAAGAAAATCGTTAGATCGTAACCGTTTATACTCCCGACCATATCGATCGACTGAGAATCAAAATAAACAAACGTAAATTTATTGGGAAGTATGCGGCATTATCAAATCTGAATCAAAATCGAATCAGTTTGGAGAGTGAGGCTCCTGTATTTCCAGACGCGGTCCACTCTAACGGCGAGCTGGTATCACGACTGGAACAGCACGCTTCAGCCGATACCACTGGTGATGAGAAGCCACATGTACACGGGGAGACCAAACTGGACGTGCCAGCCGAGGGGGTACATAAAGTGGTGATCCAAGATGGCGGCCATGTCAGCGTGGTGGACGCGACTGTACCCACGACGGCGCCTAGCGAGGAGCCGACTACTAAGGTACAGACAAGTACATTAGACTACTCACTTAGGTCTTTATACAGGTTGTAAAAAGTCATAATAACTTTGGTATTTGATAATACTACATTTTCTCATTCTAGAAATGTATTTAGTGCTGTTATTCTTGCGACAATAAAATTATAAATTTATTTTAAGTAAAAAAAAATTTTTTTTAACAAACAAATACATTTACAGATTGAGAAAAGGTAGTATAATCATATCCCAAAGGTATTGTGACTGTTATTTTTACATCCTGTATAGACGCAAAGTCGATGCTAAAAGTGTTTCACATATTGCATAATAATATCATTCATCGTTATTATAACATAATTAACGTCCTATTATTAATAAGTCTGGACTGGTATTTTTGTCATTTAAATAAGTGTTATTTTTTATTCCATATACAAATGAAATGTACTAAAACAGCCTACGTAGCAGTTTAGTCCAAGTCCCAAGTGTACAGAATAAGTAATGAGTATATAAGCAAATGTTTCGCACTGGGCAGTAAAGTTAGGGTCCTAACAATACGGTTGCCTCATTTAACTGACATATTATGTTATTTGTTCTCAAAACATACCCATAAAGTACATTACATATTTTGATACGTCTATTAGGATATATCCGTGCAAAAAGGTCACATTACTTTTGTAGAAATCATCTGAACGGGTTCTATTATATTTCTACGTTGATTTATGTGAAATAACGCTCCAAGTAAAATACAAAATGACATAAACATGTATTATTAAATAAAGACAGAAGATAAAGAGTTTTTATTCATCGCACACCCCTGTATCTTATATTATTTATTTCTATACCAGACACCGTTTCCAACCAGCATTGGGGCGCCCATATTAGAGAGATGACAATAAATATCGTTAAAAACAGGTATTTTGCAATCTGGGTAGAAAGGTAGAGATGGTATTTTAGGTAAACTTGTTTTTGTTTTAAAATTAGCTACCTACGCCTTTCACGAATACAACGTAGGTACGGCTGGTAGGCAAGCTGCGAAGAACGAACGAATAAATTGACAAAGTTTACGACCACTCGTAGGTAGTCCTAAAATAGAGTCGTTACTTTCAAAAATAACAAAAGACGATAAAGTTATAAGAGAGGTTGAGCCTTTTAGGGTTCTATCGGGTGATTTCGGTAAGGTTCGCTTGTCTAATCCCATAGACTTTGTTTTCGAAGTTCTTACGTGATAATAGCGATGGCATCTTGAATCAGGACCCAGGGCCCTAATTCTCAGGCCTCGAAACTTAGTTCCAAATATTAGTATATCCCGCTCACACGCGCGCTAAATCTCATTTGCATGAGCGGGACAGACCGATAGTATAAACTATGTTCGAGGCCTGAGAATGAGGAACCTGGTCTATACCTTATTAACGAACGCATATACACTTACTCGCTAAGTATGCGATTTAATCAACATTGCAAACATTTGATTTACTCGTCTCTATTTGTATAGGATCTGTTCTGTGAATTAAACGTAAGGAACATTGTAACAACATTTCTAATTATTTATCTTTTTATTTTATTGCAAAGTTTCTCAAAAGAAAGGAAAAGTTAGACGTAGATAAGGAAAGTTCATAAACGGTATGATTGAGTTAAACATTTAACATTGAACTTAACCCGAGGGCTTAGGTTCAGAGGATATTGACCTCGTAAAGGATTTCGACTTAAGACTCGTTTGATCTTTTCTAAGGTGCCATGTGTGAAGGCTTTTAAATCTGCCATTCACCCCAAGACGTCTATATTTATAGAGATTTATACATTAATTTCGATATTTATCATATTCTCCTATAGATTAAACACATTACTTTCATAATAAAAATGTTAATATAAAAAAAAAAAGTTAAAAAGTGCAAGTAGTTTGTGTATTGCATGGATAACAACATCCTACAGTATATTCAATGACATAAGTAATGCTCATCTCGCAGGTGTTCCACGGCGCAGCGAGGCTGGTCCAGCCCGGGTCTGCTACAAACGCCCAGCCGACTAACGGACACACGGCTGTACGTCGAGCCTTCAACGCTGACCTCACCAAGGAGACGAAGAATAATGTAAGTCAGATTAAAAAAAAGTGCGCCCGATAGAAGTGATAAATGACTCGTCCTCTCTCACTCTAACCACTATGGGTTACGCAACGCGTTACAGCGCCAGTCTTACGGTAATCCACAGTGGTTAGAGTAAGAAAGGACGAGCCTGCCCACCGCTACCGAGAGACTGGCGCCGTAACGCGTTGCGTAACGAAGCGGTTCACACTCCCATCAGAAGTCATCCCTTCCATAAGCAACCTCCAAAATATCAAGCAATGAGTGAGCTGATAATGAATTATAGCTAAGAATACTCTCGATTACGTCAGCTTTGAAACAAAAAACTAAATCTAAATTGACGTTCGGAAGATACAATGCCACGGACACACAGGCATCTCAAATTTAAAACTAAAACTAAAGAATTATATTCAAACATTTTCTATTCTTCTTATAAATATTTTCTTAATAACAAAGCTCAATCATCTCTCTGTAGGACTGCTGGAAGAAATTATTTTAGAGATAAGTAGTCCTTTTGTGTCGTATTTCTTAATAATGTAATATTTTTGTCATTATTGTGTACAAAAAATGGTTAAATAAATAAATCTCGACTCCTAAACAACTGTACTGATTTTTAATGAATGATGAAATTTGACACTTAGATAAGACAGTGGAAAACAACATTATGCTAATTTTAACACGACAATAATAATAACTCCCCTCACCGATTTCGGTGTCAGTAGCCAATTTCATTGAAACCAGGCTAGCTACGCAGGAGTTATTTTATAGTGCTCAAGTGTGTACACAAAACACAAAGACACTCTCTCTTCCTTTTACTCTCATAACCCAGTGGGACGGTAAACCGACACGACTGGCGAGAGAACAGGCGCAGGACCGACTTTTTACATCCCCATCCGACGCATGGATCATCATCATCAGTCAGATAATCAGGTGATCGGCCTGCATTGTCCTAACCAAACTAGAAAACAAAATTTTTTGTTGTTCCAACGCAGGAATCGAACCCACGACCTCCGGATCAGAGCGAAGCTTAGAACCACTAGACCACGGAGGCGTCAATGTTATACTCGTAGTTCCGGCGGGATTCCCTCAGCGCGCATAAAGTCGCAGGCAACATCTAGTCTGTTCAATTTACTATAAGTGTTATTTCAACGGCGAATAGAAAATAAAATGGAATGTAGAACAATGAAACTTAATGATGGGTTTATTTGTTTTAGTTTACTGGAGTGTTGGAAATCGTACTCTAACAACGACGAATTCTTACATAATTTAATTAATGAAACGTATTTTTTTTTATTAATTAAATTACTAGTGCTCGCCCAGTTGGCATTTGACCATAGTTTATTTAAGTTTAATATTTTATTGGTTTCTATTGGAGCGAAACTCTTAACTTGAATTAAAATATAATTATGTTGTCTATGTGAAAGGTTGAGATATGTATGGCAATGTGTGTAATTTTATTCGTATTTTCATATAATTCATTATAAAAATGTTAATTAATGAAACCTTCCATACAAAACCTCTTCTGTGATAAATTTCATACTTCTCGTGAAATAAAGTTTTAACTCACCTATCACACTTGTTTCCAAACTAAAAAAGCAATACAGACAGAAAAGTAATTAGTAACAGTAATAGTTGATTTGAGTTAATAATACGTAATAGTTCATAATAACCAATTTATGAAAATCCAAACTATATTCCCGCGCAAATCCGTGGAGAGGAGAGAATTACACGTGGAGAAAATAATACTTATGCCCGGTTTCTGAAAGGCTGATCAAATCGATCCGCTAACATTTAAGTTAACAACTCGTTTTGCACGCTCGTTAGTTGTTGAGAATGATGTTCCAATTAGCGTTGAGAATAGAAAAAAATGCTAATTACATTAAGATCAGTATCGTATTTTGATTTGCATACCTATCTAAAATTACAATAGTATGTAAATACTTCATACTTTTATTTCATAATCCTTTGAAGTTTCGCTTTGGGCAGATAGATAGAAAGAAAGAAAGAAAGATAAGAAATGTTATTTGGTAAACATAATATAAAAACAAACGCCTGGACCCGATTCTCGTGCTCCCCGAACCTCGGTTTGAATCTCAGTCTGTCCCGCTTGTGCCACGGATGATTAGGCGTGTAGAAGCAGGACAGAAGATCGAATAGAAGTTCAAGAAGGCATTCTAGCAATATTAAAATGTGTTGAAAACTCGTAAGATTTCCGTTACGAAAGTCAATAAACATTTATTGTTTATCATCAATTGTTTCCACGAAGGTTTTCCTCAATTAAATTGGTACATTTTAAACTAAATTGGTCTCAATAACGAATTGAAAATATATTTTTTTAGCCGCCACTTTTTTAAATCTTTAGTAACGAAGGCTATATAGCCTTCGTTACCTGAGTCATTACGAATTCATTGATTTCCTTCATTAAAATTGGTCAAATTTCAGGCATTATGGTGTAAGAAACATACATATAAAACCAAAATCATTACCCTTTTCGCCGTAGTCGGGCAATTGGCACGTGTCGAATGTTTGCAAATCAATTTGTGTCCCAATTTTCTGATATTTTCTAGACATTAAAAACTAATTTGATTCTATGAAACGAGTCTGACAACGTTCCATCTAAGATAATCAAATTACTTTCGATTCGTAATGATATTGGGTTTTGTTGTGACTGTTGAATATTTGTATTCTAAACGTGGACCAAAAAATATTTGGACGGACGCCTTATTTCATTAACTTTGAGGCTTATTAGGGTAACAGGCGGGCAACTTGTGATGTAAAAGTTTTACGTCGACTTTTCAGAGAGAAATTATTTATCTCATAAAACAATAGGCAGATAAAGCGCACCGCACTAATATGTAAACCTACTAAAGCAAATACATAATCAAAAGAAAATACAAATTTACAACTAAAATGTCTCAGTTCAAGATTTAATTTCAACTAAACGTTAACAAAGAGATAAAATTTGACCAAATCTATAGGTACAGACGTTTCTTATAATTTAAAACATGAATGGATGATGGTGTCGCAAAAGAATGTAACCCAGAAAATTGAGTTTAAACTGACACTTTTTAGGATATGTAGTTAACCTATTAAGTATATTGATTCTAGAGATGGATTTTTAGATTAATGAACTTAATACTTTTCGAGGTATTCTAAAATATAAGTGACAGTTGAAACTTAATTTTGTCGAAATCAGAATTTTGCTAAATATTACCTTCATCCATTCGTGTCTTACATTATTTCCTATTGTTGTTGCAAGAATGTAAGCTAAATATTATTTTGTCATATGGACCACTATACAATATCATACTCGATAGTGCAGTCCCTCCCCCCTAGACATAATAAAGTATAATTTGTAATATTAAATAAAATTCCTTTTTGTGTTAAAAGAATAAAACTTAAATACAATTGGTCATGTCATGTCATGTCAGGTCATGACTACACGTCGTACGCGGGCGTGCAGTACGGGGAGTAATGTAAAGTTAATTATAATAAAGTATAATCAATTCCTTTTTCATCGTTCATCATCCCTTAATTTTTTAATTTAAAAAATCTACGCTAAATGTGTCATTTCATGTCAAGTGGACTAAACGTCCTACGAAATGTTAGTTAAATTTTATATGCCATGTGATGTCAGGTGGATTAATACTTGTCGAATGAAAGCTTGTCACTTAGATATAATGTTGATGTCATGTCAGGTGGACCATTACTACGCAGGCGTGCAGTACTCCCCTTAATTATAATAAAGTATAATCAATTGCAATTTTTTTTTAATTTATAATTTACGCTTAATATAATGTTGATGTCATGTCAGGTGGACCATTACTCGTCGTACGCGGGCGTGCCGTTCTCGCCTTAATTATAATAAAGTATAATCAATTCCTATATTTTTTTTAGAATTTAAAAATCTACGCTAAATATAATGTTGATGTAATGTCAGGTGGACCATTACTCGTCGTACGCGGGCGTGCCGTACTCGCCTTAATTATAATAAAGTATAATCAATTCCTTTATTTTTTTTAGAATTAAAAAATCTGCGCTAAATATAATGTTGATGTCATGTCAGGTGGACCATTACTCGTCGTACTCGAGCGTGCAATACTCCCCTTAATTATAAAAAAGTATAATCAATTCCTATATTTTTTTTAGAATTTAAAAATCTACGCTAAATATAATGTTGATGTGATGTCAGGTGGACCATTACTCGTCGTACGCGGGCTTGCCATACTCGCCTTAATTATAATAAAGTATAATCAATTCCTTTATTTTTTTTAGAATTAAAAAATCTACGCTAAATATAATGTTGATGTGATGTCAGGTGGACCATTACTCGTCGTACGCGGGC
Organism: Celastrina argiolus; assembly: GCA_905187575.2. Lineage (NCBI taxonomy): Eukaryota > Metazoa > Arthropoda > Insecta > Lepidoptera > Lycaenidae > Celastrina > Celastrina argiolus. Next base: position 7,856,558 of record LR994581.1, on the reverse strand, counting down.
TTGCCATACTCGCCTTAATTATAATAAAGTATATTCAATACCTATATTTTTTTTAGAATTTAAAAATCTACGCTAAATATAATGTTGATGTAATGTCAGGTGGACCATTACTCGTCGTACGCGGGCGTGCCGTTCTCGCCTTAATTATAATAAAGTATAATCAATTCCTATATTTTTTTAGAATTTAAAAATCTACGCTAAATATAATGTTGATGTAATGTCAGGTGGACCATTACTCGTCGTACGCGGGCGTGCCGTACTCGCCTTAATTATAATAAAGTATAATCAATTCCTATATTTTTTTTAGAATTTAAAAATCTACGCTAAATATAATGTTGATGTAATGTCAGGTGGACCATTACTGGTCGTACGCGGGCGTGCCGTACTCGCCTTAATTATAGTAAAGTATAATCAATTCCTATATTTTTTTAGAATTTAAAAATCTACGCTAAATATAATGTTGATGTGATGTCAGGTGGACCATTACTCGTCGTACGCGGGCTTGCCGTACTCGCCTTGGTTATAATAAAGTATAATCAATTCCTATATTTTTTTTAGAATTTAAAAATCTGCGCTAAATATAATGTTGATGTCATATCAGGTGGACCATTACTCGTCGTACAAAGCGTGCAATACTCCCCATAATTATAAAAAAGTATAATCAATTCCTATATTTCTTTTAGAATTTAAAAATCTACGCTAAATATAATATTGATGTCATGTCAGGTGGACCATTACTCGTCGTACGCGGGCGTGCAGTACTCGCCGCTCGACATGGCCGAGTACGTGTTCTGGACGGGCGACGAGCGCGGCGTCACCACCGCCATAGAGGACTTCTTGCAGGAGGGCATGGTAAGAACAACGCTTGATTAAGAAAGGTCCCCATTTACTAATCAGCACGTATACCGAATGATGATGGGTATTTTTGTATGGACCCAGACCGGTGTTGCCGGTATGTAACAGATTTATAATGTAGATTAGCTGCTAACAACTTATAGCTACTGTACCGCAATACTTCACTGAACTGATTTGAGAATTTTATTCACTATTGATTCCTACACTATCGCCATTACAGCCAATGAACGTTGTATTTTGATGTCGCAAGGGAAATGCATTAAGCTTTCCACAAGGAGGCTCCCCTAGGGGTATGTGGGACTCCCGGCTCGCTACGGGCGGTTTACCCACTAAAACCACTTGCGGATCGCCGTTATGTTGGGAGGATTAGCCTGGTTCTGTCAAATACAGGCCACGCCCCTCACGACCGGCTGGTCTACCTCAAATAGAACATTCTTCAGCCTAAGCGTCTATGGAAGCGTATTAAGTTTTATATTAACTCAAAACAAATAATGTTTATTTTCGTCTATTATATGCAGCTTATATTGTATATTGTGTGTGTGAAAATAAAGTTTAAAAAGTTTTTATTGACCGCGTAGCTCATCTACGCCGTAGAGGTGCTACGAGCTACGAATTGTAGCATGCAATAAACGCAAAACTTTTTCTATAAAAACATAACAGTCCATGGATATTTTAGATGACAAAGGAAGAGGCGATCGCGTTCCTCCAGGAGATCAAGTTCAACATCGACTACCTCCGCGCCCACTACTCCCAGCGCGCGGCAGAGGAGTCCGCGCAGCAGGACAGGCTGAGGAGCCTGCTCATGGATCAGGCACAGGCACCGAAGGTCAGTCAGTCATTTTACATCCGTGATCATTGAAAACTTTTGGTTTCCTCGGCGGTGTTCAAACCTGCGACCTCCGGCTCGAGGACCAATGCGACAAAAGTAAAGGGTCATCCTCTTTATATCTTCGATACCAAATACATCCTAATCATAACACTTCCCTTTTTAACCAACTACTAGTTTTCATCACACTTGATTAGTGTGATGAAAGCCAGTATTCTACTGGATTTCTACTGGATGAAAGCTAGTAGTCTACTGGATTTCTACTGGATGAAAGCTAGCAGTCTACTGGATTTGAAAATCTTTAGTTTCTTATTATAATAATATCTATGGTGTACAGGGTGATTGTCGTGGTTAGTAATATTAATAAAAATTATAGTACCTGGCTAGTATGCTGTGGTGTGAATGTGTGTTTGAGCGTGTGTATGTTTGTATGTATGTGTGTATATTTGTGTGCGTATGTTTGTGTGTATGTACCATTTATGTGTCCTGTTCTGTTTTTAAAACGGATATAATTATTTCAGTGTGCTCGTAGTTCTGTGTTAACAGCTATTCAGCAAGTCTGTTTTTGCAAAGAGATTCAGACTAATAATAAAGACGAAACGTTGTGTCTACGTTTGTTACTTTTTCGCGCAAAAACTACTGAACGGATTTAGATGAACTTTGCTATAGTAGTAGTTTACTTGCTGGAATAGGTAGTACTTACTACTTACCGCAGCAAAAAGTACGGTTCCACCGGGATTTCACTTTGCGCGTACGAAGTAGAGAAAAACATCTAGTTACTAGCTGACTAGCCCGTGCCCCCTTCTTTGAGCATAAAAAAAAATCGTTTAAGCCTTCCCTGGACTTCCACAAATATCTCAAGACCAAAAATAGCCAAATCGGTTCAGCCGTTCTCGAGTTTTAACGAGAATAACGAACAGCAATTCATTTTTATATAAAGGACTAGCTGACCCGTGCCCACTTCGTTGAGCATACATACCGTTTAAACCTTCCCTGGACTTCCACGAATATTTCAAGACTAAAAATAGTTGAATCGGTTTAACCATTCTCGAGATTTAGCGAGACTAACGAACAGCAATTGGTTTTGACATATGAGATTAAATTAATAACTTTCCCAAGACACATTTAGATTTAAAGTTTTTAATCATGTCCTTTGTCCAATACTTCCTCAACCTTGCCATAATTATTGTTTACGTATTCGTACGAGCCTTACGTAATATAATTGAAATTAAACCGCCGTGAAGGGTAAATTGTATTTTCGGGTCGTGTTTATGTAATTAAAGTTCAGTCTCCATACGATTCAAAGTTAAAAACTAATTTATAATCACGTGTTGTGTATAGCTATGGACATTGAGTTACTTACTAGTAGTACGAAGTCGTTAGCATTTGCAGTCCTTTGAACTTTGTTGCTATAATTATCGAAATGTGGTTACGCAATTATCACCATACGTTAAAAAGTTTTTGGTACTTAATAATGCGTCCCACACCGACTTCGGTGACGGTGGCCGGTTTCATGGAAACCGGGCCAGCTACGCAGGAGTTATTTTATAGTACCTAAGTGTGTACGCAATACACAGAAGCACTCTTCTACACTCTCGTAGCCCAGTGAGGCGGATATCCGACACGGCTGGCAGGAGATCAGGCGCAGGACCGACTTTTTGCATGCCCATCCGACGCATGGAACATCTTTCTTGTCAGAAAATCAGGTGATCAGCCTGCATTGTGCTAGCCAAACTTAAAAACTACATTTTTTGTTCAACGCGGGAATCGAACCCACGAACTCCGGGTCGAGAGAACAAATAATGTTGTTTTCAAGTTTGGTTATGAGAGGTGTGTATTGCGCTCACACTTGGACACTATAAAATAACTCCTGCGTAGCTGGCCTGGTTTCAATGAAATCTTCTACCGATACCGAAATCGGTGAGGGGAGCTATTATTACTATTATTATAGAGATGATGAAGTATGATTAGGTTATAGCAACTATTGACACCTCGGCTAGGTGTGCCCGCAGTAACGACCCCCCATAAACTTTACGACGAACAAATAAAACGCACATAAACTCATTTCATCCCATAAAGTAGTTAATGCACTTTTAACTGTAAAACACTAGAGTTTACTGCCGTTGTTTAATATTAGCTGTGAAAATGTAGATTACTTTTTATGCATTAAACTTGTAACAAGAAGTCTTGAGTTTTTTTTTATTCAATTTTAATTTTAGAACTTTTACAAAAGTTACATGACAGTCCTATAAGTTTTAGGACTTTTAAAAAAATTACATGACAGCCCTATAAGTTAAACTATAATATTTAAGTATATAAGGTGTATATAAGTAAAATTTACTGCCTTATTCTTATATAATTACTCACCGCCAAGAATAATTGTTTCGCTAAGTCTTAAGTTTCAATATAATTGAAGATATGAATGATTGAGTTTAAACTGTCACTTAAATATTTTAGGATATTTTATCTAGTAACGTGTTAAGTACATTGATTCTAGAGACGGATCTCTAGATTAATGTACTTAATACGTTACGAAGTATTCTAAAATGTTTAAGTGACATATCACCTTGATCCATTCATGTCTTCAATCATACAGGTGCACTAGAGATTGTTTATACAAGGTGTTAAATAAATGAGTGATAATATTTTAGGGTGTGTACATGTACCTCCTATGTAGAGTATACTGTGAAAGTAAAAGCGCTGAAAGACTTACTTTTGACTTTCATGATTCTATGAGAAATGTCTCAACATCATACATTTTGCTATACATTTATTTAAAAATGTACAATTTTCAGCGCTAGATACTTTCACAGTATAGTCTATACTATACTAAATTAATGAGTGATAATACTTTAGTATACTATTATACTAAAGTATTATCACTCATTAATTTTACAGCCTGTTACCTGTATAATCAGAATAATTACTCAAATTGCGTAGAAAGTATGTTGCGTTCTAAATAAAGATTCTACTACTCGATGTTACTATTATTCAGATATCTTTTTCTTGGTATTTCTTTTATCAAAATATAAGATCTATTTCTAAGTATTACTAATATTAAATGTTACTCCTGAGATTAAAATAAAATTGAATTCTAACGGAACGAAAGTGTCGTAGCCGTAGGCATCTCTACGAGCTACGAGCGTAGCGCTGCTACGTCGAGTCGACAGTAATTGTTGTTTTTATGTTGTTTCTCTTAATATTATAGACCCGTCGGAATAGGTTTTTAGGTTTCAAAAGTTTTTTATTTTTGGCATATAGTTTCGGGACCATTAGCCGAACCTAAAATTTGATTTTGTGTCATTTTGGACCATTGCGTAAGTAGATATTTAGGTATTTCTCTTTTTGGTCGGTATTGGTCGAAAAGAAAATTATAGTTGAAAATGTAACCTATCTATAGATTTGTTTTGTGTCAGATCTATCCACGGGTTTTCGAGTAATTAGCTAAATGCTAGAACATCGCGTAATTAGCCCAAAAAAAATTACAATTTGTAATATTAGTCCATTGGGCTGCGCTTCGCAATCACGTAGGGCGCATGTTATTATGAAGACTAGTCTTGATTTTTTGTTACTCAGTACTATAATATAATATGGGCACTGATTTTGGCCGGCGCCACCGCTGAGAGCCATCAAAAACAAAAAAAAGTGGCGTTTATTTTATGAAAATTGTGGAAATTCCTACAATGACACAAACGGGCAGACAATGGTTGTTACCACGCTGACTATAGCCTGTTGGCGCGTAAAAATTTTGCCCGGCGCCCACGTCGACTCAGTACTCAGGATTTTGTAGTTTACTAAAATAAACGTTTATATTTTTGCTCTTTCCATCCGAGCTGGCATTTGGTGTGAGCTGGCATTTCTAAACTATAAGAATTTAGAAACTTGTGACTTTCTATGCTGATAATAATTGATGCTCTTTATCAAAATTATCCTAACGGAAATAGCACAGTAACCTTGGAACTTATTGCAAAAAACCCTATTCTGTGTAGCTACTTAACCCTCTATAGGGTTCATGATTATAACTAAAACCTTGGTGTTGCCAACATAATCGAACTGTGATATTTTAATATCAGAAATCATAAATAGAAACGTTTTTCCATTCAACAAGTTGCGATTAAATGTGAAAGCCAAGGCTTAACTTTTTCTATTGTACTGCGAACACATTGTAGCACAATTCTATGAAAATATAATTGTACGTTTCAAAGAAGCGTGACATTGTGAATGCCCTTGTTATTGCGTAAAACATTTATTGTAAACAAATCGTAAAAGTCGCCTTAATGTAACATATTTGTACTGTAAGTATATTTTTTTTTGAACATTGCTTTGTAATACATTTTTAGGATACTATTGAGGCTATATTATTAATGACTTAAAATACTTTAGGGTGCGTATAGGTTCCATATATAGAGTTAACTTTAAAATACCAGCGCTTAAAGAGGTACTTTTTTATCATTGTATGGGAATCATTTATAACATGATTTATGAAAAACACAAAATATTGCCACTGCCGTGCCTGTACATATTCTCGAAATAAGTATTTTTCTAAAAAAACGCACACAATATTTTGAAATGTTGAGCGATAATCCTAATAGCCGATCTAGACATAAAATCTACGCCTACCTAATAAGATAAAATTAGAAATATATAAGAAAAACGTTTAATGTATGTGCATTACAATATTTAATAATTTACCTACTACCCTGACATTATTTAAAAAACTATTATATAAAAAATAACATTTCAATTAGATAAATAATATTATAGTAAATAATAATTTATTGACGACCGTATTAGGGTTCAGAACCGGGAAATCCCGGTACCGAAAATCCCGGGATTTCCCGGTTCTTTGACTACTGTTATAGAACCGATTCTCAACGCAAAAGAACCGGGATTTTCGGTATTTTCGGGATTTTTTTTACCTTAACAAAAAATAAAATCAACGGGCTTAGAAAAGTACTTTTGTATTTAAATAACACATCGTGGCATGTCAAGTTAAAGGATAATATATTTATTGTTATACAATGATTAAAATATCGTTATACATTCACTTCCATTAAAGTTTTACATAGATATAAACAATTTTTATAAACGTGAGTAATATTATATTACTAGCTTTGGCCCGCGGCTTAGGGCGTGTGGAATTATTATATTCGTAGCAAAAAGTTATTTACCAAATAACACTACAGCTGCAATGTGGTTTAGATAATGTTATAGTAATAAACATATTATGAGTATCATTATATTTTATCCAATGCATATAAAAACTTAATAAATTGTATCCTTTTTACACCTTGGGTTACATTATTGGAGTTTTAGTAAGGATCCCTTTTTTTTAAATATAATAAAGCCTGTGTTCACCGTTGATGGCGTAACTTTCCGAAGGCGAAAAACGCTTTCAAATTTTAACTTAAGTTACGATGTTATTCAAAAGATTCTTAACTGATTTTACTATCTCAACATATTAAAATAAATCTAGGGGAAATGTCAGCTCATTAAATATATATTTAAGTCAAAATCAAGATTTGGGGTCTATAAAGGCCATAGAACCTAAAAATAATTATTATGAAAAAAAGTACTGTCTGTCTGTCGGTCCGTATGTGAGTCCGTACTGAATAGAATAAAATGAAATTTAGCAGGTCGATAGCTTCGAACCTAAAGGGTAATTATTAGGATATTATTGTCCCAAAAACGAAAGAGTTCCCGTTGGATTTTCAAAAAACAGTAGCTACTTATTTGATGGTATTTCAGTGAAACTACTCGACGTATTTAAATGAAACTCGGCACAAAGGTAGATTGGACTATGAAATTAATAACAGGATTTTTTTGTTGGGAAACAAAAGGGTCCCAAGGGATCATAATTATAAAAGCTGTATTTTTGAACTTGCTTATAAAATAAAAATAAATCTTGATTTTTTGCATCATCGTATTCATCTGTATTCTGATTTCTTTTAAAATATAACAATTAAAATAAATAATATAATCTTTTTGCTACTACTTACTTATAAATAAAAATCGCAAAAACCAATTTTATAACATATCTTTAAGCTATGAACTTTTGTTGAATCAATTTATCTGTTGGACAAAGTTGTTAACATTTTTGGAAGATCCATCTTTTTAGCCAGTAAAACTCACTTCGATATTACATTCAAAGGGTAAAAACTTACTTTGACAATATCTGCGTTTAAAATTTTAATTTCTGTCCAAATATTATACCGCATTTCGTGCGATTGGCTGAGCAGAAAAATAATTTTAAAATGTTTTATCCATACTTAATATTATTTCAAACGTGAAACTAACTATGTCTGTTACTTTAAGACTCATAAACCGTTTTACCGATTTGGTTTAATTTTGGTACGGCGATAAGTTTATCAACGCCGAGGCAAAACTACCGAGCAAAGTAGGATTCAACATCAAGTACATAACGTGATGTTGATTCCTACTTACAAAATATAATTTCTTATACTTAAACTTATAAAACTTCTCAGTTTTGGTTGGGTTTTTTGTTCTACACAGTATTTTACAATATTATAAGTTTCAAGATTTACACCGGTAAAATAGTTTTTTGGCTCATGATAGATCGTAGATATAATATGCAATGTTTTATTTACCTATTCAAAAGTAGTAACAAGAGCGGGAGGGAATCTGCTAAGTGTGCCTTATAGGCTGGCAAATCGTTATACATAATATACGCCTCGGAAAAAAATATTGTAGTGCGTATGATCTGGCCAGAAACTGGATAGTGGATAGTCATATGATTATTGGTATAACATTATCTTAATCATACTGTAGCCATAGAGTTATTTGATAAAGAACTTTTTGTTACGAATACTACTCTACGCGCCCGAAGCCGCGGGAAAAAGCCCTAATATTAGAGACGTTAAATTAAATATATATAACGGAGTGCGGTATTTTGTGGGCGTCACTTTATAGGATCGAAATAATAACACCAAGCTGAACGTGTTTATATTATGAACAATCAAACCTATTGCTACAAGTACTTAATGCAAAGCAGACATTGAACGTAAGCGAATTTAGTCAACTCCATTTTTCTCAAGCCCCGCCATCCATCGCGCGCGACCCTGAACAGTCCTCTCTGTCATCGGTGACACACGTCTTCTCCTTCCTCTTTTGTAAGCGGCAACAGGCCTCTTGGGAAATATGACTAAACTTGCTAGGCTTTCTTTTTTTTTTTTCTTTGCAAGCCTTACGTTTCAACTCCGACACGGCCATTCTGACTAGTCACACGTCCTCGTGTGTTGCTCCTGTAAAAGAAAAAAAACCAGCTGCCATATCACAAGCCTTTTGCTCGGCCTAACCTGACTCTACAATTTTAGGCCAATTTGCTAGTTTAATCTCTAATAGTAATCTCAACAGATACTTTAACTTCTTTAATGCACAACAATAAACTACGCAAAGTCTCAGGTAATGCCTATATGACCAGGGCTCTTTAGTCGAAATACGTTAGCCGCGTAACACGACGTGTTCTCCCCACGGCTAACACGTGTGCATCACTCATTGAATACACATCATGTGGTCTGTGTAGACCCCAACCTTCCAGCATCACACGCCCGCTGCGCTCCACGTCCTACTTGAGTTGCCCCAAGAGGTACCGACTTTTAATGGTTGCTGCTGCGAAATGATGCTTGGTAGGTCAAATACTGTCATCAGAATTTGACTTCTATGACACGGCTCCATCGCCGACATACGTCAACCGCTTAACACATTTGTGTTAACCGCGGCTGGCTACCCGTGTGCACATGCACAGCGTATGGTCTGTGAAGACCCCGACTCCGCCAGTATCACACTACAGTCAGTAGATAAACAATTACGCTCACCAAATAATTTTGGTTTCGAATGTGATACTTCAACGAAGTACAGACGACAGTCGTCTAGCCGCCGCGCCACCGCGCTGCGCTGCATCGCTCGCCGCGCTCCGTCGCGTCGTGTCGCGTCGCTAGCGTTGCTCGAAGCTCGATCCACTGTACACAAAATGAAACAGCACAAAAAAATGTTCAGACTATCTAAAATTAAGTTCTTTTAGGGATTTATTTACTAAGACTTCGCTGTGCCTGTCTGTCTTTAATCAGGCTGTATCTCAAGAAAAAAACTATCGCGGTTTAAATATCAGCAACAACAATGAGATTAAAATGTTAGATTTCACTATGCAGTGAAATTAATTTAATTTCCTTTCAATGATCTAACTGATTGAATGAAAATAAGCTATTACTTTAGTGTCACACAATAACAAGTGATCAGATTGCACTGTCCTCACTAAACTTGACAAAAATAAACATTTTTAGTTGTACTGTCGCGGGAATCGAACCCACAAATTCGAGTACTAGGTTCTAAACCACTGGACCCCAGAGTAATTCATAATAATAATAATAGCTCCCTTCACCGATTTCGGTGTCGGTAGTAAATTTCATTCAAACCAGGCCAGCTACGCAAGAGTTATTTTATAGTGTCCAAGTGTGTGAGCAATACACAGAAGCACTCTCTCTTCCTTTTACTTTCATAACCCAGCGGAACGGTAAGTTGTCGGTAGCCAATTTCATTGAAACCAGGCCAGCTACGCAGGAGTTATTCTATAGTGCCCAAGTGTGTGCGCAATACACAGAAGGACTCTCTTCCCTTCACTCTCACAACCCAGCGGAACGGTAAGTCGACACGTCTGGCTAGAGAATAGGCACAGGACCGACCTTTTACATGCCCATCTGACGCATGGATCATCTTTCTTGTCAGACAGTCAGGTGATCAGTCTGCATTGTCCTAACCAATCCTAAAAACAACCTTTTTTGTTTCAACGTGGGAATCGAACCCACGAATCCGGGTCGAGAGCTAAGCTCTGAACCACTAGACCACGGAGGCGATTCATTCGTCATTCATAATACCTGAAGACTCGCTAGTGCGTTTACAACCTTTTACAAAATCACCAAGTTGGTCGAAGCTAACTGAAGTCACTCAATGAACTTTCTAATCTTCCACCGCATCAGTGGACTGCCACGGCCTCCGAGACTCTTGGACCGTTGAGTGTGTGATGCCTTGTTCACCATTAGTTCCAGCTTACATACAGTAACTTCTGAAACATGAAATTAAAATGTGTTAATTCCATAAAACTCATATCACAAACAATATTATCCTGTTGGACGAATTTTAAACTATTCCATATCGCATAATGTTCTAAAAAGTAAAAGTCTGTTAAATCTGTAGGTAATATGTATTCCAAATTTACTTTAACAGATATTTTTATGGCCAGCTTAGGAATAAATAACAATGTACAAGACATTATTTAAAGATACTCTTTTTTTTTTCTTTGTTTTAAACTCACCAATGAAAATTACATTTAAGTATGTAGTTTCACACTACCTACTTATGTTAACCCTATGATCAATTTATTGATTTATTGACTACTCTTAAGATTTGTTGTAACTAGAGATTTGTCAAGCCCTCAGCACTTGACTTTAAAACGGACTTCACATAAAAAAACTAAGGGATAACACATTAATTGCATCCCAAGATTAATTATGACCAAAGCTTTGTTTATTTAACACACATGTCTTGTTGTATTTTGTTTCAACTATTGTAAAGGCTCCCGATGGGGACATTCGATCGTGGCATGAATTTCTGCTTGGTTGTGTCCCGACAGAAGATAACTTGTAAAAGCTCTGCCTGTTAATCCTAATTAAGTTTTAAACTTTAATAAGTTGTAACTTTAAATAAATTTTTAATTCTTTTTGAATCGTCTTTCTCGCTCCTACAAACTTGTCTACCTACTTACTATCATGTAAACAATATTTACAAAGAACATGTCAATGTTATTGTATAAGCCTGTTTGTTAACAACCTGTGCTCACCTGCATAAGACCTTTACTTGTTGTGTAATAATAATTATTATCATTAAAATCAAACTTTGATTTCTTCTTTATTAACTGTGTTGATTTCACTCTATTAATAAGAATATAGCTAGTATAATAACAAGTTTTAAAACTCACATAATTTAAGAAGATACTGTAAGATATTTTACTTTGAATCTCTTTTCTGTTACTAATACTGTGATTATAAAACCAGACTAATTCTGAACTTTACAATGAAATAAGTAATGATACTCATACTACCAGTTTACATCTTTGCGAAGCAAGTAGAATAGTCCATAAGATACACAATGCTCATCTGCGTTGGTTGGTTACCCAGCAAAGCTCATTCTATGCATCGGGCAAGCATGCAAGCTATGCAAGGCTATGCATCGTCCAGTCCAGCATTATCCCAATGTATTGTCCATCTACAAATAAAACAAAACAGCAATACAAACGAACACTAAACTTTAAAGTTTATTTAGATTTTTGGGCAAGCAATTTCATGGAAACTTTGAAATTGTATTTACTTTGAAGGCTTCCAAATTATAACGAGGAATAAAAAGATTGCTACCACCTGTTACCAAAGCCATCAAGCTTATAACCAAGACCTGTCGTTGACTAGCCACGTCAATCTTGTCATATTATCGTGGTTCTATTGTAAATCGTCACGTTCCCATTGTCAATCGTCACATTCTCATTGTAAATCGTCACATTCCCATTGTCAGCACGTTACCATCGTCAGCAGCGCTGTCATCCCATCAATCGTCTTTCTGCTATGCATTATATACCATGTTGCCTTTGGTAGTGGAGGCTCCGTAATATAATCTGTTCCGTCTCAACGTGATCTGAATATCCGCAAGGCCATAATATCCAATCCAACAATTTGTAGGTACCCTGTAACCATCTATCTTGATTTTGCGGGTATATCCCAATTTCTGATAACGGAGTGCGGTATTTTGTGGGCGTCACTTTATAGGATCGAAATAATAACACCAAGCTGAACGTGTTTATATTATGAACAATCAAACCTATTGCTACAAGTACTTAATGCAAAGCAGACATTGAACGTAAGCGAATTTAGTCAACTCCATTTTTCTCAAGCCTCGCCATCCATCGCGCGCGACCCTGAACAGTCCTCTCTGTCATCGGTGACACACGTCTTCTCCTTCCTCTTTTGTAAGCGGCAACAGGCCTCTTGGGAAATATGACTAAACTTGCTAGGCTTTCTTTTTTTTTTTTTCTTTGCAAGCCTTACGTTTCAACTCCGACATATATATATATTATATCTATGTAAAACTTTATCAAAGGTGAATTTATAACGATATTTTAATCATTGTATAGCAAATTAATGTATCATACTTTAACTTGACATGCCAAAATGTGTGATTTATTTATAAAAAGTAGTTTTCGAAGCCATTGTATTTGTTTTTTGTCAAGTAAGAAAAAAATTACGAAAATACCGAAAATCCCGGGAAATCCCGGGAATTCCCGGTTCTGACTAGTGCCGGTACCGAAAATCCCGGTTCCTAAAACTATACCGGTTCTCGATACCCTAGACCGTATGTGATGCTATTTATATTGTAGTAAAATAATTTTATTTTATGACTCCTTAAGTAATTTTAATCTATGCTAAATTTATCTGTAAAATATTTGCACGCCATAGGTAGCAGAATATTTTTGTGACTTAAATTATAATAATTGTTAAACACCGTTTGTACCATCCTTGTAAATAAACGATTTGATTTCATGTTGGGGAATTTCTCATTAAACATGAAAGTCAAAAGTAAGTCTTTCAGCGCTGATTCTTTAACAGTATACTCTACATAGAAAGTATATACAGACCCTGAGGTATTATCACTAATTTTTCGAATTGAATAAAGCCTCATTTTGATCGGAAAATACTTATGACGTGAAGGTACATGCGCATAGGTACATAGCGCTAGGACACACATCACACATGGGACTATACTACCTATTAAAATATATTTAACCTTATACAACCGCTGCAAATGATGCGAGAAATTAATAATTAAATTTGGGGTCGAAATATCTTGCGCGCTTTGCGGTAATTTAGACATCCCATCCCTACTACTTTAATTGTTGCTTTTAATTATTATTGTGCCCGCACGTGTAGTTTTATGCAACATTCGGACTGACAGAAAGGAGAAAACAGAAGAGAAAGAGTAGTAGTTTTAAAGTGCATTTAAATTTGCTTTTCGACGACCTCCGTAGCGCAGTAATTGAGCGCGTTGGTGCTCGAACGGAAGGTTGCAGATTCGAATCCTGCCGAAGGAAAAAAGTTTTCTATGTTCTTGGGTCATGGGTGTATATTATATACCTATTTCCGTTGTCTGGTACCTGTTACACAAGTTCTTCGGATACTTAGCACGGTGCTAGATTGACGTGGTGTGAGGCGCCCATGGATATTATATTAATTATATTACATTGTATTGTATTGTATCGTATTGTATTGTATTGTATTATAAAATAATTGCGAAATTCATATATTTTTCAGGACTACCCTTACAGAGCGAATCTGCAGTCTTTCCCCTTCGGCAACAGCCCCGACATCATCCGCACCATATCGGGCAAGTCCTGGGACATGAGCAACAGCCTGGCCGCGCCCAGCCTGCCCGTGACGTCGGAGCTGCGTCCGGAGCCCGTCAAGCGGTATGACCCCATGCTGCAGACCAACATCATCGGTATAGTATAATTATGTGATACTAGGTTAGCTTTCATTTATCAACTTAAAACATCATAGAGATAATATTGTCAGGATTAAAAATATAACAGTGTATATGTCGCAGTCATCTCTTTGAATCTGCTATTTGATTGAATGACTAGCGCGTTCATTATGTTTTTACCAACAAATTCAATGAATCCGAGGCTAGGACAACCATTTAATATTTTATTTTTAAACTTTTTAAATTAACTTCAAAATTTCCGAATGTGTACTACGAGTATTATGACGCACATTAAAGTAAATTAATCAAAAAATATATTAACACATTGCTATCCTGTACGAGCTGTTTGACGGCATTAAATGACCGCGCTAGTCATTTAATCAAATAAGCAGATTCAACTAGATGACTGCGACATATATTATTATGTATAGTGTTTATATTAGATGTAAGTGTGATTGTTTTCATAAACGCCTCCGAGGAGCCTAGCTCTCGACTCAGAGGTCGTGGGCTCGATATGATAGTATTTTAACTAATTTCAACGAATATAAAATATGACACGGGACTGGTCTGACAAAGGTCGAAAATTTGTCGACGTAGTAAAAATATAACTCTGGCAATAGAGTTGAAAATAAAACACACGAGTGTTGAGTTTTCAAAAGTCTCTAATGGAGAATGTTCACATTGTTTTATTTTTAGCTCTCCATAAACTTTGTTGAAACTAATAATATTTCTGAAAAAAATACGTACGTAGTTTCCGAGATATACTTGTTTCAAATTCTCGTTCGTGATGACGTTATTTTACAACACTGAAATTTGAAATGTCTGTAAACTCATAAATACTAGGTTGTTTTCAATGAAATATATCTAATGTATTTGTATAAATATAAAAATTATTTCGGTGCGTCGTGTAGTTTCAAAATATTTAATTTCAGATTATCGAACCGATGACGTAATTTTGCAACGCCTCCCAATTTTTAAGAATTTCAAATGTCTGTAAATTCATTAATTCTTTGAATGAAAAAAAAGTAGTATTTGACAAGGCCCTATAACTACAGTTTTGACCAATTTTATAGGGCTTCCAGACTCTGCATCTGCATCATCTATACTTCTATACTAATATTATAAAGAGGTAACATTTGATTGTTTGTTTGTTTGTTTGTTTGTTTGTTTGAATGGAATAGGCTCTGAAACCACTGAACCAATATGAAAAATTCTTTCACCGTTGGAAAGCTACATTCCTAGCGCTGAACATAGGCTATATTTTATGTTAAAAAAAAGTAAGGTTCCTTACTAAAACCCCAAAAATGTAGCCCAAAGTGTAAAAAAACGACCTTCAAAATTTCTTACATCGTGTGCGCTTCGACAACGCCTTGACCGATTTCGCAAATTTTTTTTACGGTATGTTCGTTATTGTCATGAAAAGGTTATTATGAAAGAAAACGTTGAAAAAAATAAGCAGAAAATTAGAAAAAAGAAGAAAATATACGTGATGGTCACGCGGGGTTTGAACCTGGGCTCAATCGATTCGCGTCGTTGCCAGTCTATATGACACGGGTGTCATAGTAACAACATTGTTTACAAAATATGGAAAATAAAAATTATGAAATGCTATAAATACCGTTTTTATATCAGCTTAAACTATTTGGATTAATAAAACTATTTGGATTAACAAAAATATGAATCCAAATAGTTTAAGCTGATAATGAAACACGGTATTTATAGCATTTCATAATTTTTGTTTTCCATTTGTAAACAATGTTGTTACCATGACGACTGTTTGACGTCATAGACGTTAGGCTGCGTTTCCACTGACGCGGAGCGAGGCGGACGGGAGCTTGCGGTACCCGAATTGACCAATCACTATGCTCGAAATCTCCATCCACTTCGCTTGGGCACCGCTAAGCTGTTCCGCGTCAGTGGAAACGCAGACCTATAGACGCATCGGGACGGTGTTCCAAATCTATACATCTATACTATGCCTACAAATAAATAAAATTGAAGTGTCAGTTTGTAACTTTCAATTAGCAACGTTTTTCTAAATGCATATGCATTAAACGATATTTACTGAAAACGAAAATGCAATTTAAAAAAAAATTGTCTGTCTGTCTGTCGGCATGTCTCTTTGCTCCGGCTAATCTCTGGAACGGCTGGACCGATTTTAAGGAGACTTTCACTGGTAGATAGCTAAAGTTATAAGGATTAATTTAGGCTACTTTTCATCATCATCATCACCATCATCGTCATCTAACTAATGGTCACCGAATCGGCTGGACGGCGTTAGCTTATGTTAGTAGGAGTAATCTATACATCTATATGTATAAAAGTAAGTCGTGTTAGTTAAATTATTTATAACTCAAGAACGGCTTTATCGATATGGCTGAAAATTGGTGAGGAAGTAGCTTAGAGCAAGTAGACGGACATAGGATACTATTTATTCCATTCGACAGCGTTTCCGTGAACGTTGCGGGTTCTGCGTTGTGGGTTCCGCGTTGCGTGTTCCGCGTTGCGGGTTCCGGGTTCCCGTGTTGCGGGTTCCGGGTTCCACGTTGCGGGTTCCGGGTTCCCATGCTGTGGGTTCCGGGTTCCCGCGTTGCGGGTTCCGCGTTGCAGGTTCCACGTTGCGGGTTCCGCGATGCGGGTTCCGGGTTCCGCGTTGCGGGTTCCGGGTTCCCATGCTGCGGGTTCCGCGTTGCGGGTTGCGGGTTCCGGGTTCCGCGATGCGGGTTCGGGGTTCCCGCGTTGCGGGTTCCGGGTTCCGGCGTTACGGGTTCCGCGTTGCGGGTTCCGGGTTCCGCGTTGCGGGTACCGGGTTCCCGCGTTGCGGGTTCCGGGTTCCGGCGTTACGGGTTCCGGGTTCCGGCGTTACGGGTTCCGGGTTCCGCGTTGCGGGTTCCGCGTTCCCGCGTTGCGGGTTCCGGGTTCCCGCGTTGCGGGTTCCGGGTTCCGGCGTTACGGGTTGCGGGTTCCGCGTTGCGGGTTGCGGGTTCCCGCATTGCGGGTTCCGCGTTCCCGCGTTTCGGGTTCCGGGTTCCCGCGTTGCGGGTTCCGGGATCCGGCGTTACGGGTTCCGGGTTCCGCGTTGCGGGTTTCGCGTTGCAGGTTCCGGGTTCCCGCGTTGCGGGTTCCGCGTTGCGGGTTTCGCGTTGCGGGTACCGGGTTCCCGCGTTGCGGGTTTCGCGTTGCGGGTTCCGGGTTCCCGCGTTGCGGGTTCCGCGTTGTAGGTTCCGCGTTGCGGGTTCCGCGTTGTTTTTTTTTAGTTGAATTTCATCTTAAACTGTTTTTATGCTCAACGAAGTGGGCAAGGGTCAGCTAGTTAATAATAATATAATAAAATTCGAAAATTTTTCGGCCTTTGTTAGCTCGAAATTCTAGCCTTCCTCTTAATCAAACTGTAGACGAATCTAAGTTGTTTCATATCTAGGTTCATAGTTTCATATCTGGTGAACTAACCCACAACTGACCTTACAGGCACCACAGACTACGACCGCGACGGCCCCAACATCAGCGAGGCCGAGTACGAGGAGGCGATGGAGAGACTGCGCGCCGCTGACGCCCTCTACACGCAGTACACGCTGGAGGAGATCATCTACCAGCTGGCTAAAGTGAGTCCATGAGTTTTGCTACAGTGTGACTGCGCCCCGCCGACGCCCTCTACACGCAGTACATGCTGGAGGAGATCATCTACCAGCTGGCTAAAGTGAGTCCATGAGTTTTGCTACAGTGTGACTGCGCGCCGCCGACGCCCTCTACACGCAGTACACGCTGGAGGAGATCATCTACCAGCTGGCTAAAGTGAGTCCGTGAGTTTTGCTACAGTGTGACTGCGCGCCGCTGACGCCCTCTACACGCAGTACACGCTGGAGGAGATCATCTACCAGCTGGCTAAAGTGAGTCCATGAGTTTTGCTACAGTGTGACTAAGGTACCGTCAAGTATTTTGCTTTCCGAAAGGGTTCCGTCACCAAAAAAGTTTGAGAACAGCTGACTTCGAGAATTGTACTGACAATGAATGTCACGCTGTATTAACGTGTTGAATGTTTATGAGGAACCCTTTATTCTAATTTTCAGATGATGTTCTCACAATCTCTGTCGCGGGAGCCGGCGGCGGCGCGCGCGGCGACACAGCGGTTCATGTCGTTCCTGGAGCTCGAGGCAGAGCGAGGCCAGCTGTCGCGCACTATTGAGAAGAAAGTACTCGGTATGAACGTTTACGTATATTTTTTTAATTTTGAATTTATTTTATTTCATAGGAGAACATACAGTGTAAACTCTTAACACTATTTACACGTTACCCCATATAGATATTGCGGGTATAGCTTGTGCCCTATGTGTCAAAACCCACTAAAAGGTACTTTTTAAAAATATCACAGGATACAAAAAACGTTTAAGCTTAATCTGATTTTGATACTGATATGCACTGTTATGGGGGCTTTTGATTTTGAATCTATTTTTGTTGCCAGATTTTTGTATGTTTTAGCGGGTTTTGGTACGAAACTAGCTAAGCATTTTTTACGAGGTATCCAACTAACTCAAATTTAGTCCAGAAGCATTATAGCAGATTTTTGATTTTAAACCTTTTGATTTGGTTTTAAACCCCTCATATTACTCCTAATACCTCTAAGAATATGTGTACAAAGTTTCTGATGTTTTGAGATGATGATGATGATGAGCAACAGTGGCGTAGACTGGTTCTCCTTTGGAGGAAAATCCCAGCTTGTTTAATAAGTAGATGCCAAAGGAAAAGGTAGCGATTGCCGTTGTCCAGTGTTGATGCTTTGTTTTAATGTAACTCTCGGCATAGTAAAATAATAATAATTAGTAGCTACATATACAGGTGTGCTAATAATGTGATAATACTAATGGATCCCGTATATAGAGTTTACTGTAAAAGTATCAGCACTGAAACAGTTACTTTTTTTTTTATTATTGTATGGGCAAATTTATGATGTTGGGGCATTTCTCATAGAAACATGAAAGTCAAAAGTAAGTCTTTCGGCGCTGGTACTTTCACGGATAACTCTACATAGAAGGCTCATACACACCCTTAAGTATTAGCACTTATCAACCAAAAAAAAAAAGTTAAAGTAAGCACTTTAAAATATATAAAACATTACAAACAAATTAAACAGTAGAATCATGGACATAATATATAGGTATATACAGGATGTAAAAAGAGCAGTCCCTACAACTTAGAGATACGATTATACTACATTTCCTCTTTTTGGAAATGTATTTTTATAAATATTTTTTTTTGTCAAAAACTAAATTTTTTTTTTTTACTTTTTACCATTTCTTTTTTTTGTCGCAAAAATAAACCAATTTATGAGTTTTTTGTAAAAAAAATGAAAAAAAAAAATCTACAATGAGAAAAGGTAGTATAATCATATCCCAAAGTTCCAGTGACTGCTCTTTTTAACCGACTTCAAAAAAAGGAGGAGGTTCTCAATTCGTCTGTATGTATAATATTTTTTTTTTTTTTTTTTTTTTTTATGTATGTTCACCGATATTTTCGTCAATTATTGATGGATTTCAAAAATTTTTTTTTTGTTGTATAGAGTTCACTTCTGAGGTGGTCCCATTTTCACCAGGTCAGGATCTGATGATGGGATCCAGGAGAAATCGAGGGCAACCACCGAAAATTGTATGCTCGTATGGTGTTTTTGTTACGTAATCATGTCTTACTCAGGTATATGCTTCCGGGTGTCAACATCTGATGCTGCTGTGCTGATGATGAAGCTACAGTACTCCTTAACGGTTAGGATTAGGAGTTGGAAGGCAGTACTGCAATTGGTCGATGGAAACTATTTAGTAGTATGTAGGGCTAACATGTTGCTTGTGAGGTATGCTTGAATCAACATCTGATGCTGCTGTGCTGATGATGAAGCTACAGTACTCCTTAACGGTTAGGATAAGGAGTTGGAAGGCAGTACTGCAATTGGTCGATGGAAACTATTTAGTAGTATGTAGAGCTAACATGTTGCTTGGTAGGTATGCTTGAATCAACATCTGATGCTGCTGTGCTGATGATGAAGCTACAGTACTCCTTAACGGTTAGGATTAGGAGCTGGAAGGCAGTACTGCAATTGCTCGATGGAAACTATTTAGTAGTAGGTATGTAGGGCTAACATGTTGCTTGTGAGGTATGCTTGAATCAACATCTGATGCTGCTGTGCTGATGATGAAGCTACAGTACTCCTTAACGGTTAGGAGTTGGGAGCAGTACTGCAATTGGTTGATCCATTGTATGTAGGGCTAACGTGATACTTGTAATATACCATCCAGACTCACGGCGAGAAATCTCGCCGAGAAGTCTCGCCGGCCCTTCTCGCGAGAACAAGCAATTTATCCACACTCTCATTTTTCTCATTCGTGATCTGTTTCCTATGCAGTATGGACGACATTGACGAATTAAAACTGCAGCAGGTTTGGCTGTGTGTTATTGCATATTATAACTTTGTCAATGTCGTTGGGTCTACCCATGATAATAAAAAATATAAATACCTAATAAGTATTATATTATCAAACTCTTTCAACTAAGTACCTATTAATAACAATTATAGCTTCCTAAAAATAGGACCAATTCGACAAACGGACGTTGTAATTAGTGACTATATATTAAATAAACTGAAACCTTTAAGTAAATGAACTAGCATCTATTTAAGTTCACAACGCATCAACACAACTAAAAATCGAGAAATAAAATGACTTTTAAAAAAAAAATTAAACCGCCTTCAAAAAAAATAACTAAAAAGCGATAAATAAACTAATGTATCTACTTAATGCATAATATATTCCTACAATTATTTAAATATTTACAACTCAATACCTAATACTTGCACAAAGTCATCTTTAACTATTTAAATATTTACAGTTATCACTTATTTTTGAAGTCGGTGCCAGCCAAACAAATAAATGTAATTAAGAATACTGACCGACACTAAAATTCAAAGCAAAACTAAAAATACGAATTTGCATAAGCGCGCTGAAATAATCTATTTCAACGCGCTTGCCAGCCGCGCGCGTCAAACAACACAACAGACTATGTTACCTAGGCTGCAGGCTGGCACCGACTCCAAATATAAGTGATAACTGTAAATATTTAAATAGTTAAAGATGACTTTGTGCAAGTATTAGGTATTGAGTTGTAAATATTTAAATAATTGTAGGAATATATTATGCATTAAGTAGATACATTAGTTTATTTATCGCTTTTTAGTTATTTTTTTTGAAGGCGGTTTAATTTTTTTTTTAAAAGTCATTACACCCTTTATAAGTAATAGGTATACATAAATTAAAAAACATATGAAACAAAAGAATAATTTATCTACAATAAATGATAAACAAATTCATCTAACTTAACTGAAAAAAAAAGTATGTAAATTAAAACGATAGTTATTGTATATTCCAGACGTGATGATCGCGGCGCTGACGGACACCATCGGCGACCACCCGGAGCTGCTGCAGCGCGATTCCCTCGCCCCGCCAACTAACAGGTTACTGTCAACCACAACCGTAAATCTGCTGGGAATTACACTAGTCGGCCTCCTCTTAAGAGGACGATTTCATTTAAATGAAATTTCATTGTCGATCTCGGAGCACGATTCTCGGGCAGTGGAAAAAAGTTCGAATATTAGTATATCCCGCTCGCACGCGCGCTAAATCATTTGCATGAGCGGGACAGACCGATAGTAAAAACTAAGTTCGAGGCCTGAGAATTAGGGCCCAGAGATTGAAATTTAACAGTACTTAAGGCTCAACTCATATTGGAGCGGAGTATACTACCTTTCCTCATTTTGGAAATGTATTAAAATAATATTTTAAAACAAAAAAATAATATCGAACGAATGGCGTGGGCATTGCATAGCCTTAATTGTGATGTATAACTTTAACTTTCTGCTTAATTTTTTTCTTTCCTAATATGTATTGTTATAATTATGTGTAAGTTAGTGATTTTTTTGATAACATTTGTTATGTCCCTTTAAGTGTTTAATAAAGATTTTTTTTAAATATCTGTCTTTACTTCTCAGGCTAATGCGTCAATTCCTGGACACGAGCGCGTCCGAGCCCGGCATGTCGCGGGCCATCCTCGCCGCCTACAAGGACGAGCTACTCAAGGGCCCGCCGCACAAGTACGACAGGAACTAAGGCGGAGCGCGCGACGTACTGGAGCTAGGGACACCGCTGTGATATGGCACATCGTAGATAACAGTTGATAGAATGTGTAGGCGCAAAAAAGCAACGACAATTAAACACTAGGGCAGGTATCATTAGTGTTCCATTGTGTTGTTTGTCAGTGGAAAAGCGGGTAGATACATACTGATCGCGATCACGTTATCAGCCATCGCCTACAAAAGTATTTATAATATATTTACTCAGCTTAGATTAAATATGCTGCGAACAAAGCTCAGATTGGCCGGCTATATGCCTCTGATTTAAATATCGCGTCTTAATCTCAAGGCAATAAAGAAAACAATGAAACATTTATTCGATAGATATATTTTTTTTGTTTACATTTAATTCATACACTTTTAGAATGTAAATGTGATGAAAACGTGATGGCGATCTGTATGGATTTCACGGACACGGCCATGAAATCCACAGGCAAATATGCGGAGACTCGTGACATTCTAGCCTGATTGCGTATTTATAAGGAAAGTTGATCTTTTGGAGGTAATATTTGGAATAGTGATAAGATGTCCCTAGGTATGGTACGTCAATGGACGTAGGTATCTAAAGTTGCTTCTAGGTAGGTACTTATGTGTCGTTCTGTTGGTGGGACATACAACATTAGCCACACTGTCTGGAAAGAGTTAAGAAGTAGTCTTCCTAAGATGTTATGAAAGCCTGGTAGATGTGAAACACTATGATAATTTTTCATCTGTTGAGTTGGTCTTTTAAACATCCATGCCACAGGTTCGTTATGAACCACATACTGTTTTGGTGAGAGGCAAGGGACAATGTGTGTGTGTCTTATCTAATAGAACTTAGAAATAGAAATGCTGCCAAAGCCTAGCCCTCAAATTTAAAGTGGCAAGACATTACAACTTTATTTATTTACAAATCAGTTATTTTATCGACCAAAAGAGATTATGATTTGATGATTGTATGAATAAGCCGTTGTAAAACGCACACAATATTATATAAAAGAAACAGCTCTTGACCATGAGTAGTCAGCATATTTATTAAGGCGTAGGTTCAGTAAAATAAAAAAGTGAAGACAGATGTTAGACAAAGTGTAACAAAATTGAGGCTGGTTTCTTAAGTCAGTACCCACACGAAGTGTTCGTGTGGAAATGCACACACTTATAAAACTGCATACTGCGACAACACGCCTTACCAGGTAAGGCGTAGATCCCTTACATGTGTGCGTAACACTGTGTAATTATACGGCCAGTAGGTGGCAAGAGGTTGTTCGCAGAATTCTGTCTTCACTTTTTTATTCGTTTTGAAGTATAGGATATATTATTTATATTTGGCAGCTATATGAAAAAAAAAACATTATTGCCTCCTATTTCGTATTAGAATTGCCTATTTAATATATAGGTAAGTATATTAAGTAGGTCCTTCGAGAACCTATTCCCAAAGTAGGCATCATCTTTTGTAAGATCATATTTGAAATATATAATTTTCCTTCCTTTTATAAATTAGCATAATAATATAAGTAGCTGTAAGTAGACATACTACAGAAAATGTTTGTACTATTTGTCATAATATTATGCTTTGCTTAATTTGAAAATGTGCTAAAAAGTTATCCAAAATGTGCTAAAAATATCAAATCCTTGTAAATAGTAAATTATAATATCCTCTATATGATATACCTATCCATTTTTAGCATAAATATTATTTACATAAAAATATAGAAATCTATGTAGATTTATAATATTATTATGTAGCTTCTGGAATCTTTTTTGACTTTTATATTCTTCTAATCCTAATCTGATTTTATCTGGAATGACATCGAGTGATATTGTACCACGTTGATCTCACTTGATCATATTGTATGACGTTTATCCGGGCACTTAGAATAGTGAAAGAATAAGGTTGATAAAAAAAATAAAAAAAAAGATAAGGACTATACTGAGGGTACAGACTAATGAGACAACTCATCGTTCACCAACAGTTCCCTCTTCAACTGTATTGTCTTAGGCCCGTTATTAAACAAGTCTCAAGCTCGGTCTCAGGATTGCGATCGCAACCTCTATTTCATATAATTTGTAAACCCATTTGATAGATGAAACAGTTTCGTTTCAATTTAAAAATAACATCTTTACTTATGTTACAATCTTTCATTTTTTCCCTTTTCAAACGTAATGATAAATTATAGGAAAATGTTAAAATAAGTAGGAATATCCTTTATTTTACATTTGAAATAGAAAAAAAAGAAAGTATGTAAGTATCGGTAATTTCTTTAAGTGTATTTTTTTTAAGTATTTTATTAATACGAGCCTTAGCCCAGAGTTCTATTCTCTGTTCTGTGAAATTTCTCCGGTCTTTACGGATTCCGGATAGCATAATCCCAGCTTTATATTGAGGCCATTCTTTATATTTTTATATTATATTAGCCATTCCTTATATTAGGCAAAATGTGGTGAGCTATAGTATGTTTGCATATCTACATAAACCATATCAACAACTGACGGGCCCAAAAACCATTAGTTTGGCTAACTTTATACTTAGCGACCCTAGGTATATCATAATAATTTTAAAATGTCTCAGTTTTGAACTAAGCTAATCCTTTGGTAGGCTTCACCCGTCCACGGCATAATCATTATAGGCCGATAATCAGTAAAATAAATAGAAGAAAAATAACATACTGATGGCATATAAAATAATTTATACTACTTGAAATGATTGCTCGGTTCGAAGATTATAACAAAGAAAGTTACAACAGGGGCAAATGCATAAGTGCGCGTGACGGAGATCTGAATTTAACTTTTTAGTGTACCCTCATCGTTTCAGTTGTAAGATTCGCACAGAATCCACCAAACACAATGATTCTGAGGTGTTAGGCGTAAGCCTCGAATTTTGCCGGGAGCGGCGGCGGCGCGGGAGCGGCAGGATCTTTTGCGTAAAATCAAATGGACCGGTTCTCGAAAACAGCGGCGCGGAAGCGGGTGACGAGTACCGACCCCGCGCCGCCGCCGTTCCCGCCCCGCTGCCGTTCCCGCCCCGCTGCCCGCAAAATTCGAAGCTGAGGCCTAATTGATTGATAATTCCTGAATAAATCGGTTCTGACGCAATTAACTGCAAGCGATTCGAATGTTTATAAACATCTCTTTATTAATAATGATATAAAATATTTTTTAAATGTTCAAATTATACTTAGGCAAATTAAACAATATCAAAATAGCTCATCACTTATAATAATATTATCTCATGTTTATCCTAAATGTATAAAATATAAATAGTTAATAGACAAATCTTTTATCACAAAATCTATATTATATAAAAGTTGCAGCAAAAATACGTCGCTGTTAAAGGTCACCAAATTTATTATATTTATATTATTCTTTGAAACATATTGTGGATTTAATAAAAAATATTTTAATGTGGTTTTGCAGTGCTGTTTTATTTTACCTTTCTACTTTCTTTCGACACCTTTTACTGTATGCTATGTAATAATAAATCCCACAAAAAACATTTTCATGTAAAAATGTTGTCAAGACGAGCCTACATACGTCGAGTAGCTTACCCTGTGAAAAAATTATCAGATATTACGATATCTGATAATACGTATAAAGCCAAGCTCTACACTACACCTTAATCAAAATCTATCAAAAAGCGGTCAGATCTCACGTAATGTTCGTAACGGTAGCAAAACGGTCAAGTATCAGGTTTTAACTGCAATTTAGAGTAAGTGAACTTAAGCCTGGTGAAGTAAGGGCGCATAGATCAAGGATTTTGGTTCTACGTGAGATCTGACCACTTTTTGATAGATTTTGATTAAGGTGTAGTGTAGAGCTTGGCTTTATACGTATTATCAGATATCGTAATATCTGATAACTTTTTCACAGGGTAAGCTACTCGTATGTAGGCTCGTCTTGACAACATTTTTACAACAAAATGTTTTTGGTGGGAATTCATTTATTTTTGTAAGGAAGCTGGTTAATGGACTTTTTTTAATTTAAAGATAACCTATTTTGACCCCGGGCCTTTACTAACGGAAAATAGAACAGTTGCCTTAGCCTAGTGACGCCTAGTGAAGTCGACTGATGTCACCGTCAATGTTATACCGTGTATAAACTTTCACCGCAATTTTTAAGAGGTAGAGGCGGATTTTCAAATAAATGTCTCGTCCATATTTCTTTATTTGTTATATTAATAAATTATCTATAATTATATTATATATAAATATAAATTATAAAACATACATTATTTTATTGCTGGAGTGAAACTTCTTATTTGGATATCCTAGGATGCCACTAGTATAAATTCAACACTAATAATACGAGGGAGATTGCCATTAATAAAGCATGTTGATACTTATTAAAATAATACAGTAAGTCTATAATAATATAGTCACCGCCATCTGTTGATCACTTGAGGTACTAATTCTTGTACGGCTCTTATAAATAAACATATGCTAAGTGCATACACCTAAGTGCAACTTAGCATTTTTGAAGGAAAAAAAAATGTAGTTACTTATTTTTATTTTTGAAAAATAAAGGTTTTTTACTTTAAGGTTTTCTTTTGATAATGGCCATAAATATTAAACGTTATGACGTGACGTGTTAGAAATCATAATATTATTATTATTATGTTAATAGTCATAAGATTAAACACTAACATTATTTATA
The DNA here is from genome assembly GCA_905187575.2 of Celastrina argiolus. Classification (NCBI taxonomy): domain Eukaryota; kingdom Metazoa; phylum Arthropoda; class Insecta; order Lepidoptera; family Lycaenidae; genus Celastrina; species Celastrina argiolus. Next base: position 7,829,544 of record LR994581.1, on the reverse strand, counting down.
CATTGATCGTGTAATATTTTCGTTTATTGTTATCATTATAACGTTACCGGCTGTTAAATGTGTTGATAAATGTGTGTTTAGATGTTTCACAGTTCTAAACATAGATTGCGCTGTTAGGTATCTGCATCGCGCTATCGAAGTGTCGAACGGTTTTTACATAAGATTTTATGGAAGTTTAACATTAGTATATAAGGTTCCAATTCTCCCTCTTTAAACAATATAATAATATAATAATATCTATGGACGCTTCACACCACGTCCATCTGGCCCTATGCTAAGTATCCGAAGAACTTGTGTTACAGGTACCAGACAACGGAAATATATTTAATACTTTTTATACTATACACATATTTAAGATTTTTATTATATTATACACAAATTTAATACACATCCATGACCCAGGAACATTGAAAACTTTTTTGTTCCCTCGGCGGGATTCGAATCCGCGACCTTTCGTTCGAGCACCAACGCGCTCAACCAACTGCGCTACGGAGGTCGTCAAATTAGGAGGTTATTATAACATCGGCGGGAGCTTATGCCGGACCGATTTCAAGTGATCGACGTAATATTTTGTTTATATACACTGATTACAAATTACTACTTGCTGCCTGTTAATTCTTACCTAATTTTTACTTACCAAAAACTTTATACCTAATTTTAAATAAGTGGATATAAAACTAATTTTCTCATAGATATATTTTTCATTTACAAAAAGTCGTTCAGGGAATCCGAATATAATAGAACATACTGATTGCAGTAGTGCAACGCACTCAAATAAATATAGTCGGATAGAAATAATATGGAGCAAAAATCTGACCGATTATCGGTCCTACAAAAAGTAGGTCTTATTTTTTTATGTACTTGTATAAAATTGTATAATATAATATTTCTTTTATGTATTAAAGATCATATTCGTATAATAAACATATTAAACATCCATTTTGTACCGTCCGCCATATTGGATCCAAAATGGCGGCATTTATATTTTAATAATTTTTTTGTTGGTTTTGTAGCAATAACAGCTTACATAAATAAAATCAGCTTACTAGGACGTCAGGAAGTATCTTATGAATTTTGATGATCTATAAATGAGTCAGTGACGAAATCTGGGGTTTTTAGACATTGATAAAATCTAAAGTATAATAGCTACAACACTCAAACTTTGTATGTTTCATGTTTTTACTGGTGTTCAACTATGTAGCATCGTCCAAAGCAAAGTTATGAGAGTTCAAAAAAACGACGAAACCTTTCGAGAAAAGGTAAGTGACCTTGCGCTTCGCTTGGCTCGTCTTGACGGGGGCACTCCCGTGCCCCCAGATATTGGTTGAGTAAAGATTAAAGAAATACGAGGAAATTAATTAATATAATATTATGAAATACCTATACCAGACTGACTTTTGCCAGTCTGGTACCCGGCCAGAATATCCCAAAAAGATATTTTTTTACCCAGTTTTAACCAACCAAAAAGAGCTTGAACTAACCAATTTCATAAAATCAGTTCACTTGAATTTGTGTTTTTAGTCTCACAAACTTCAATTATCATAGGTATATCATATACCTAGTAGGATATGTAAAAAAAACAAAGAAGAGTGGCATACAAGTGTGTATTTAGGGTAAGGTTTTGGTTTGAAATAAAATGTATAGTTTATATTAAACCAAAACATTAAGAGGAGGGAAAGCATTTTGTTTACTCACAACTACTTTCTTATGTTGATAAGAAATATAACCTTTAATCTTTCCATCATATATTAAGTTAGCAACAATGCACTGTGTTTCGTCTGAGTCCACATCTTCTTGACCCATAATCTGTAAAGCCGCTTGAAAACAGGCAATTTCAATTTGATGTGAATTTTTAGCCAGATACACTTTCCGGAAAAGATTTCTATATGCGGTAATCTTCAGTTTCTCTACAATTAAGTAAATACCAGCTCTTATGAAGAAGCTCTCGTGATCTTCCATAACTTGGTCAATTCCTCGCAGATTTCCATCCTTTACTGCGGAAACAAGATCCCAAAACTGCATTAGATCATGCTTTTCCAGCAGTGCCTTTGAAGGCATGAAGCCAAGAAGCATCTTGACAGGTATCAGATATGTCAATATGAGCCTTTTATTTTTAGTGCTTTTGCGATGACAGTTTTCAAAGGCAAAAGACAAGAATTCATCTGCTGATCTGTAGTCTGAGTCGAACATAGCTTTCCGTCCAACAAAGTATCTATAGGTAATCTGTTGGGCTAGAGGGAATTGATCTTTAAAAGGTGATGAGTCTATGGCTCGTATGAGTGGCTTGCACAGGTGCAGCTTGTTAATACGGAAATAAACCTTGAGTAGTTGATTAACGAGGTTCAACATACCAATTCTTTTGGTTTCGTCATCAGAAGTTCTGTTGTCTGCAGCACAGACTCTGAAGCAGGCGAGTAGACTTTCAGCAGCTTTTTCTAAAATTTTTCCATTGCTCTGAGCTACAACAGTAAAGAAACTATTTAAATTATTATTAAAACAGGACTTCATTTAGAATTCACAGAGAATAAGTAGAAAATTATTTTTCTTTTACCAACAGATATTAAATTATCTCTTTATAAGTTCCCGATTTAAATTGTATTGGTTTGAGGACAATCCTAAATATATAAGGAACACTGGGGCGTAATAATAATTATAATTATTAAAGGATAAATAGCTTGATATGCTTAAACTTGAAATTGCAGTATTATTTATCGACAAGCTAGTATGGTGTGACAAGAATGGACAGGATTAGGAACAAATATATTGGAGGAAGTTTAAAAGTAGCAGCTGTGACTGAAAAGTTGAGGAATAAAAGGTTGCTGTGATATGGACATGTAATGAGGAGGGATGAAAGTTACATTGGAAGGAAGGTCATGCCTATGGATGTGGAAGGATACAAGGGTTGAGGTAGACCAAAAAAGGTTTGGATGGACTGTGTGAAGATAGAGATGAATGGAAGCAAAAAACATGTTGTGCCGACCCCATCTAGAGTGGGATAAGGGCAGGATAAACAAAAAAAAAGCTAATAAATGATCTTACGGCTTGTAGCTTCTGCTTTCTGTGCAACTAATCTCAAGTCCAAACAGACTGCATACATGAGGGGAAGACACCAGTTCTCTTCCTTCTGATTCTGCAGCAGCTTCACCACAGCCGTCACACACTGACTCTGGCTGTTGTATGCTTCCATGTAATCATACATGTGAAGAGCCTGAAATGTTTTACATTTCATTTTAACATTGAATTCCTAAATATTTTTAAATGAAGCTAGGTAGGGGTGAAATGGTTTTACCAGTATACTTAATGTTATGCTCTTTTCATCATATTGCCTGGACCTGATCTCATTTTAATCAAAAGAGGTATCAATATATTTGTAATAATAGCCCAGGTTACAGGCTAAACATACATAAAAATTATGGGTATTAGCAGTAAATAAATATTAGCAAATGTGATAGACTTATATTTGTATAGGTAGTTAAAAGTCTACCTGGTCACACTACAAAGGGCCATTTAGTTATGAAGTTCTTAGATTTCCTAATAGATGGAACAAGTTTGTACCACACGCACTAAACTGAACTTAAGGCCACAAAGCTTAAACTATATCTAAACCAAAGGTATTGCATAGAAAATAAACAAACCTTTAAACATAATAAATGGCAAACAACGATCTCATCCAGAGGCGCTACACAGTTCCCTTCAACTAAAGTAGCTATGTCACTGGACCGCAAGTTCTTATTGGCAATATGCTCATCTCTAAGAGACAACAATCGAGCGAGAATGTTACCCTGTGACGTTCTATAAACGCGTTCCACAAATTGAATATACTGATTTAAACTACCAGTAGAAGCCATGATTTTTTAATTTATGATTGTATCTTTGGCTAAATTAACAATAATTAAAATCAGTTACTTCTTAATTTATCATAATATATAGGTAAAGTAAGGTTTGTATTTTCTTTAGATTTTAGAACTTTATATTTTTAAACATAAAAATGTAAAATGCAAATACAAAATTTTTCAGCTATTTCCTTCTTCTTCTACTTTTTTTTTTTTTACTATCATACGAAGAACGGACAAAGAAGTTGTGATAGAAGTGTATGACGTTAATAATCTAAGGCTTATTTTTAAATTTTTTGATTAAAATCTTTCTTTAAATCATTTGTGTAAAGAACATTTAATTTTGATTTATTTTATAATATTATTATTGGAAATAGACAGACGACAAGACAAAAGAATAATACATAATAAGGCGGTTTCGCCTTAAAGCTTAAGTCTAATCGTAAAATAATAATAAAAAAAATTTTTAATGTCACTTGTCAAATTACTCGTGGGAAATTTTGATGTTATTGTTTTGGTGCCTAGTGGGCCGACTTTAATATTATTTTCATAAAATTCTAAAGCGTATATTACGACGATGGAAGATACTGTAGCTTTAGACTCAAGCAAGCAAAAAGAATTCGTAAAAGGGATTAAAAAGCTTTTAAAGGTATTTGTTTTCATATTACTCTTTAGTTCCTAAAGCTTGATAACTAACCTACAAAAAGTAAGTACTTGTGTTAATTTTCAGAAAAAAGATAAAAATGATAAAGAAAATGAAAACAAGGAAAGAACAAAAAGTGGTAAAGTTGTAAAAAATAAAAAAGAAAGAGGTTTGGTTTATTTGTCCCATATACCACATGGTTTTTATGAGGTTAGTTTTAGATTTTTTTATTGTCTATAAAATAAAAGCTTGCCTAGATTTGTAGGTAGGTGTGTAACTATAAAAAATAATCTTGTATTTATTTACTTATAGCAAATATAATATATATTTTTAATAATTTCAGCATCAAATGACTGAATATTTTAAGCAATTTGGAGTGGTCACTAATGTTAGAGTTATAAGATCTAAACATACAGGTAATTCAAAAGGGTTTGCCTTTGTTGAATTCAAAGACCCCACTGTTGCGGAAATTGTAGCTGAAACTATGAATAACTATCTGATGGGGAAAAGGTTACTTAAAGGTAGTGTTCATTTTTTGTAAAATATATTGCTACTGTATTATACCAATGGTTTTTAAACTTATCTTAATTGAGCAGACTAATGGTAAATGTTAAGCGTTCCCAAGTACCAAAAATACTGACAGGACTTGAAAAATAAAAGTGTTTAAAACAATAAGTAAATTGTTGATAATTAAAATCTTATTACAGCTGAAATTGTTCCACCTGAAAAGCAGAGGAAAGCTTTTAGAAAGAATTGGAACAATAGTACCAATCCAGGACAAGATGCAAGGCTTAAGATGAAAAAAGTATGAAATAATATTAATTGAAAAGATCTACTTCTGGTGAATTTCAGTTTTCTTATACAGTAATTGACAATTATAATTTGTTTACAGTTGCAAAATGCGCATAAAACAGAGGAAGAGGAGATAAAAATTGCAAGAAAATTGTTAGCTGGGTAAGTTACCTGAAAGTTTTGTTTCAAACCAAATATTAATAACAAAGTAATTGTATTCAAATTCAATGTCTTTATTCTCAGTATCAACAAAACAAAAAAGAAATTAAGTGAATTAGGAATAAATTATGACTTTTTCACACCTGTTGATATACCAGAAAGCTTAAAAGCTAATGTTCAAAATACAGAATCAATAGACAGTAAACAAGAACCTGTGAAAACCAAAAAGGAAGGAAAGGCTAAGATTAAGAAGGTTAAATCTGAAGAAAAAGTACCTGTTGACAATTTAGCTAAGAACAAAACAAAAACAGAAAACAAGAAAATAAATAAAGGTGTGGAGGTAAAGAAGAAAAAAGAAATTAAAATGAAAGCTAAATCAGAGATTCAGCTTTCACAGGTACAGAAGGGAAATCAGGTACAGACACAAAAAGGAAAGCAAAAAAATAAACCTGAAGATAAAGAAACAAAAAAGAACTTTGTGAAGATAAGCAAGAAACCCCAGGGCCTCACTGTCAAGAGGAAAAATAAATGATTTAAGATTTATTATGTTTGTTTCTTTCCAATACTATACACATAAATCAAACTATATTTTTATTACTTAGGAAAATAAATAATTCCAATACAGAATAAATTTATCTAGCGATTTTGTTTCATTTATGTTGGGGCATGGGGTATTTTGCTGTAAGAAAATTAAATAAAACAAATCATAATTTGGTGCATTATTTTATAATATCTGTAATGCATATCTTAAGAATAGATTTTTTTTTATTAATCGGCTATTGCTCAAAATATTTAAATCACATAAGTTAGGACTGATACAACTAAATTGTAATATTTACTTACAAAAATAGAGAAGAAAAAAATCATAGTATATATTGTATTCTAATTGTACACAGTACATAACAAATATGGTACCTACAATAGCAATGAGATTAATTAATAATCTTTTATAGCATTAACAAAGAAGAGAACTAAGATATTTCTTCTATATAAAATTTTCCTGTCTCAGTGTTAGATAATGCTCCGAAACGGCTTTACCGATTTTTATGAAATTCTATATTATGCATATTCACTTGGTCTGAAAATCGGTTACTATCTATTTTTCATACCCCTAATGTGCGATAAGAGTTATACACCCCTAACGTGTTTTTTGTAATTTTTTGGACCAACATTTGTTATAATGTCGCATTAAAAATACATACAATCCTAAATTTTCACTCTTCTATCACTAACCCCTTATTGCATTTTCTAATAGTTGTTTTACCAATTTGCCAAATGTGGGTTCCGAATTCCGCGTTGAGGGTTCCAGGTTCTTTAGCAGAAATTGTGGTGGTTTTTGGCGGAATTCATGTTTTTACAGTTTATAATAGTAAAAATTCTGTTTAAGAAGTTTGACTAATATACTCGTACTGTGGTCAATAAAATATAAAGGCCTAAAAGAAAGACAATATACTTATTCATGTCCTTTTGATTCACATGTTCACTGTGACCTAATAAAAAAAAAGATTTAAAGTCGACTGAATGTGTCATTTTATTCTTTACTGCGCAGTGAAAAAATTACATTTAAATCCTATCAAAAACATTTTCATGAAAAAATTTTGCCAAAACGAGTCTTACCTAGCTTACCCTGTGAAAAAGTTATCAGATGTCATGTAGATTCTTGATCTATGGCGCCCTAAGCCCCTAAAGTAAGGGCGAAAACCAGGCAAAACTTCAAACAGAACAGACATTTCAGCCAAAATGTGATGCCTACTACTTGTCTGTTGGTAGCGTTACGAAGATTACATAGGTACCTATTCATCGTGTGTGAAATAAAACGGCCAAGCATCACGTTTTGACTGAAATGTAGGCCTCGTAAAGTGAGGACGATCAATAATCTTGGCTCAGGGCTCTACATGAGATCTTATAACTTTTTCACAGGATAGGCTGTGTCGTTTTGGCAACATATTTTGTCCATGAAATTGTTTTTGGTGGGATTTAATTTATATTTGTAAGTTGGTAAAATCTCTTTCTTGAGTTTAAAAATAACCAATTTTGACCCCGGGCTTTTACTTTTCGTCATAACCTTCATCGGGAAATTTATGTATTTCTCTTTCATTTGATACCCGTATTGTAGGAATACCTGTGAAAATGATAAATTGCTATTTTGGATTAAAAATGGCGGCATTCATGAAATCTTGTACGAATTGTATTTCTCTTCTCAAGCTCTTTCATCATTTGATACTCATATTGTATGGGTTGTTATGAAAACGATAAGTCTCAATTTTGTACCGTATATCATATTGGATTCAAATTGGCGGCATTTATATATATTTTTTTGTAGTAGTAACAGCTTAAATACACTATTTCAGCTTTCTAGGACTTCAGGAAGTAGGTTAAGTTAGTTAACCATAAGAATTTCATGATATATAAGTGAGTCAGTGACGAAATCGGGGGATTTCGACATTGATAAAATCTATAATATAGGTAATAGCTACGACATTCAAACTTTTCATGTTTTTAGTGTTTTTACTGGTTCATTATATCTTAAAACTAGTCATCGAAAGCAAAGTTATGAGAGCTAAAAAAAACGACGAAATGTTTCGAGAAAAAAAAAGAAAGAAATGTACTAGAGTTCATTACACATAATATACTTATATGTTCATACATAGGTATAAAATGTTTTCTTGATTGTATATTAATTTTATCAACATAATATTATTCCCTTCATGTAAAATTACCCAAGAGTACCAAATAGGAAAAAAAAATATATTTCTTTACATTTCTTCGGCTTCGTCCTGGCTTATATTAACCACAACAGGTCTTTCGTCCTCATCATCCATGTCAAGTCCAGTGAAATCCCACTGTAGTTTCTCTGTTAAGTTGTCTTTAAACCTCTCAATGAGCGTCAGCAAACGTCCATCTACTTTACTCATGTGTGCAGTTCTAAAGAGTTCTCTCAATTTCTTATAAACTAAATTCTTATTCATCACAATATCTGCCAGAAAGTCCTCGGGCATCTCTTCAATTTGTACTTCAATTGTTTTAATAAAATGGAAGAATACACTCCTGTACTTGTGGATAGCGTCGTCACATGAACACAATAAAATTACCAGATTCTTCCAGTGTTCAAATGCTTCAAGAGAGTGTCCTATCAAAAAGCAGAGGTATGAAAACTGTAGTTCTCCAATAATGTGAAGAGGCCTGGAAAGTAGAAGGTGAAATGTGAGTTATAAGTTTATTCTATTAAATTTACTAAATAAAATTTAAACATTTAAAAAATAAATAGAATTATTAAAAGCTCAGGTTTATGCATAAAGTTTTCAAAATGTTTATAAAATCCCTCCCTCGATTTAATGACAAACCCTAAAGCATCAAAATCAATTGGCTTTGGTTTTTTTGCTTGTCTTCCATACAATTATACACTCTACATAGCATTCACCCACTCTCGACAACAATTGAGTAATAAAAACTACCTATTAAGTTGCTGAAATTAGTAAAAACTGCACAGCTGTGTACATTCTTGTGTCGCTTTATTATCCCAGCCCGCAATAAACTTGACTCTTAGTATCATGCATAGCGAACTTTCTAAGAAATTCATTCTTTTATTTACAAATTGGGATTGCTTGCACATGTAGACTGTTTTGACCATGACTAATAAGTAGGTGTCATGGATCATCTATATGTTAGCATATTCTTAGTTGCTCACAAACTTTCAAACTGTAAACATGGCTAGTAAAAGAAAATCATTGTGTATTGACGAAAATCTCTTCTCTCCATTTAACAACAACTCTTTATAATGCCATAAAATTCAGAATCACTTCAGTGTCAATAGAGTTTATACTGTATATCAATTAATCACTTTAATGATTGGTGAGCAAACGTCTCAGACTTTTGACTACACTTACATTCTTACTATAAAAATTCTAGTATTCTGTGCAGTTGGCCTTAAGTACAGGGTGTCAAATGTAAAAGTACACTTTAACTATGAAAAATTAAGAGCACAGCTATTTAGTCTGGCAGAGCTTCCAGTTACACTTTAAAAATCATCTGTTCTAATCTTAGCTAATTTTCAAAGACTAGTTACTACAACTTTTGCAAACTATTTCTAATTGATTGCGTATGAGCCTTTAACAGTTGCTTCAAAATGTTTTTTATTTAGCACAATACAATAAAAGTTGAATATAAACTTACTCATCTTGTTCAGCTATCATTAGTTCCAAAGAATATGACTGGTCAAGATAATGTTTGGTGATCTCCTCAGGTGTTGATCCGGGTGGAAATTTATCCTTTGGTATTTCAGTAAATCTCATTGCAGTGCCTGAAATGTGGAAGTCTAACTTAATAGTCTTTATGTTTATAAAATTATTAAATTAATAAAGTTGAGATCATGGAAGGTAATGAAATTGTAATCAAGCAAGTAGCAAATTGCTGGCTAATTGTATCAAATTGTAAAACAATATTTATGCAAAATCATAAAGAATTTAAATGTAATTCAAATTCTTGTTAAAAGATGTTACTAATGTGACGGTCATTAGTAATTAATGCTTTAAATAACTATTAACAGCAACAAGCAAACTGATGATGAGGACTACTATAGCTAAGGACATTCTCATTTACATCAGCTCTCAAACAAAAAACTGTATCAAAATTGGTTCATCTATTTGGGAGCTATCATGCCAGCATTCAAACAAAAAACTGTATCAAAATTGGTTCATCTATTTGGGAGCTATCATGCCAGAGATACATGCACCTTTTTTACACAGCCTTTTAACATATTGTGTTGTGTAGTGTAGTTCTTACATATTTATAATATGTATGTAAGCATGTAAAGTAATATGAGCCTATGCAGCCTGAAATAAATGGTATTTAAATTTAATATACCAAGGTTTTAGGTTATCACCTGGTGCAGGTTTCAAATCTGGCAGCATAGCATCTTCTTTTTCTTGCCTGGTAATCCTCTTAGCTCTTTTAGCATCAGACTGTCCGGGACTGGAGTTATTATCACTTTCCTCCCGAGATGAATTTTTATCCTCGCTGTCAGTCAATTTAACCCCTCTTGGTCTATCTTTATCACTTGTGGACATTAATTCCACTGATGACCTGATCATGCCATTTTCAGGTGATAGTTTTTTAGCTAAATAAGCTGTAAAAATATTTAAAAAAATGAAGAAGATAAAGTGAGCATAATGTTTATGAGACAAAAAAGGAAAAAAATACATTATTATCTTTCTTTTTAGATGACAATATAACAAATAGCCAGACCTGTTATTTGTGAAGTTAAAAGTTTCCATCGCTGCCATATCTCATAAGGATATGGAGCTAAATGTCTGTCAAGATTTAGCAAGTTGTCTTTAAGCCTCTGTATGCTTTCATCACTTATTTCATCCTTGCTAATATCTTCTGTCTTTTTGTCCCACATCTTGACAAGAAACTCTTTCTTTTCAAAATAGTACATGAAGCCTGACCTGTAATAGTGAACACATAGGCTGTTATATACCACGCCTTTGAGTCGCGCGGTCGGGTAAAAAGAGTACACTGTTTATAAAATTAAGCTATAAATCGTTTTTGTTACTTAGTTTTTGAGAACTTTGTTGAAAAAAAATTATTAAAATTAATGAAATTACTCTTGGCATACAATTCAATAAGGCCTAATATATTATAAGTCACAGACGGCGCCCTAAATCAGTCAGAATAAAAATAAATAACGAAATAGCGAATTCTAATAAATGTTAATGGAATATTTGCCTTGGAGATATATCGCCATTTCCTTTGCTAACTGCTGAATAGTGTAAATAATGTAAACCCGGAGGAATCATCTTTACACCGCGAAAATCATCCTCCGTGTTCCAACATTTCATGTCAATACCAAATTGCGTCTCTTCGGGAACGCCTAGGAAAACAAACGTTCCACCTTCTACCAGAAGCTTTTTAGCAGTTTCCTGGTCGATTTCCATCTTGTTTTCCAGCACCAGCCGGCCGAAATCAAGGAGAAATAAAGACAAAAATACAGATCAAGGGATTTTTATCATTTATGTTTACAATTTACAGTGTGTTCCTAGAACGCTCCTTCTTCTTCTTTTATTTCTGGCGGCCTCGGTGAGTTGCCAATGTCAGAGTGTTTAGTTTGTGGATGACTTTGCTCTATTGTAGGTGTAGTGAAGAAACAAGTGTAAAGTGATTTACTTTTCTAAAAAAAACTTGTTGAATAACTTAAAACAAACACAAACATAAATGGATTAGTAAAACATCACAATTTTATGTTGTTAGAACGGATAAATGTACATAAAATTTTTACAAAAGGCGTATTTACATAACACAGGATTGATTTAAAGTTGGTAGGGCGTGGAATGTCGATAGGAAGAAGGTATAGAACCATAGATTAGAGTAATTATTTTAATAAAGGTATAGAACCATAGATGAAGAATATTTGGAGGGCTTGTTGTTGTAGAGGAGTGAAATGATACTCAACTCGTGTAGAACAGTGAATATTTTATTTACAAAAAAGTGCTCCTTTTATACAAATATTTTGTCTTAATTATTATTACATAAATGTATTATTTTACAAAGATGAATTATGATTGGTGGAATAGATTAAAAAGATTAAAAGGTGAATCGTGATTGGCTGTGCGGTAGCGTATATCGCTGTCGCGCTATATGTCGTATGTCATTGTCTCCGTCCTGCTCGCCGCGGAACGCGCGAGGCGCGTGGATCATGCGAGACGCGCGGGTCGCGGGTGCGCGAATAAATACCGCAGCGCTCGCGGGCCGCGTTCACTTTTCGGCGGGAATTCGTGAGGTGAGCTGTGTCGCTGCTGGTCGACGCCGCGTTGTTGCTAGGTGAGTTTTTGAAGGCTGAAGACTGAAGAATGAAGACTTGAAGATTGAAGCATAAAACTGAAGCATGAAGATTGAAGACTGAATATTCGTGCTGTATTGCTGTGAAAAATTCTTATTAGAATGTAAAAGTCCTTTTCGGGACTGAAGAGTGTTTCAAGATTGAAGACGGAAGATAAGTGTTACATTTCAGTCTCGAATAATTTACATAATTATTCGAGCGGTTTCTGTCGACGACGAATTCGCTTTTATCAAAGCGTTTCTGTTTCAATCGTACGAACGTAATAAGTGTTTTGTTCAAGACGCTGTGGTTTCAATGTTTCAAGGTTAACCGTGCGTTACGTCGCTACAAATACATAGATTTGCTACAATACGTCAATAAAGTGTGTGAACGAGATCACAACATACAAAAACTTTAAGGAAGGAAAAGGAAGGCGACAATATTGCCTGTCTTTGTCAGAGTTCCTGTTTTTGTTTGTTGGGCACAACTGCTATGTGCCCAACAAATCAGTTGACAGTTCGGTCACAGCTCGTATCTTCCAGGATTTTTAGTGAATAATAGTGATCTAAGTGGTGAAAATAAAAAGAAATTTAAGTGATACATAATACTAACGCTGCTTTACATGGATATATGTTAAATAATCGGCTGTAAAAGCCGTACTGAGCAAAAAACACGAAATATTTCCTTTCATGCGTAAGTACAATTTTTAGTAACAAATACACCTTGCTTTGATAAAATATCGACAGGTTGTGTTCCGTAGCACACTAATAAGCTATTAATAGGTTATTGTGAATAGAAATAATGAATTAAAATGTTATTTAAAATTACAATAATAAATGTATTATCCAACCAATGTATGTGACAAGGTTAAATTGTCATCCTCGAAACAAATGTCAGGCAGTCCGCCATTTTAAACTACTTTTTGACTTAGTAATGTTAAAGATTTTATGGGGATACCAGCTAAGGTACTCATAATTTACCCTAAAAGTGGGGTCTTTTTTAACCGACTTTCAAAAATAGAGGAGGTTTCTCGATTCGACCGTATATATATTATATTTTTAATTTTATTATTAAATCTTAAGCTGTGCAATAGTGAAACTGTTGTTACAGATTTCCAAAGGACTCTTCAACCCGCCAATTATGGATTCGTGCCATAGGCCGACAAAACTAGCAACCAACCAAATATACTCGAGTATGCTCTAGACATTTTGAACAAAGTTGTTTTAGAAAAACAGCAAATATGATTTAAACCCGTTATCTATTCCTACGCGTCATGTCATCGAGCAGGTTAGTTACTTTTATGGTATTTATTTACGTACTATAAAAATGATTATTATAATGTTATAAACATATTATATTCAGTCTTGTGTAGAGCCTACTGAAATTTACTTACATAAGTTCACTAAAAGTACAATTTTTTTACTGTAAAATAACGATGGAAATGGAAATCTTGACTTCATTTAACGAGTGCCTCTACTACTCCTATTTTATATATTATTGCTTTGTTTTAGGAAAGCCGAAGAAATATTTATTGGAAGACGTATAGTGAATATAAGTCGTAAAAGTCACTCCAAAAATTTCCATTCATGAACTCTTGAACTGCGGTGAATAGTCGAATGAGATTATATCTATAAATTGTAGTTGGTATAAGAAATAAATTAAAAATTTTAATGTCCCCGGAAATGCTGGTAAGGGATCCACACTATATACAGGCATGAAAAGGAAAATACCAAATGCTTAAACGAGGAGGAAGAAATTCGTGCATCTATTTCCAATAGCAAACGGTATGAATACAGTTACGGAAATAATCATTTTGAATAACGACCCATAAATGTTGTAATATACCAATAATTAAAAAAAAAATGCAAATAATAAAATCATTAATGACTATATGCACAGATTACCTTTAAACACCTTATTTTTTATTTTATATACTTTTTTACATAATATATATACTTTATTAGTGATTTTACATTAATTTAAATATTTTTATATTTGTTAAAATACACGACCGGTTTCGATGAAGTCATCGTCGGTGTAGGTATATATTATAATAAAGTGAAAAAAGTGCAAGTACATAGTTTGTGTTTTATTACTACATAAAAAGAATGTCCGCCAAGAAATTAGAGTACATTCGATAACATAAATAGAGTACCGACATACATAAATTATTATTACGTCCGCGTCTGTGATGAAAATAATTATGATTTATGATGTAAAGATGTTTTTTTAAAATCTTAGGTTTTGTTGTATGATATGTTTTGGGCATATAAAGTAGCAGCCAATGCTACTTTTTATGCGCAAATGGGAACCGTTGGTACATTTACACGTCATAAACGTAACATATTATTTCCTGCTTTATCCGTTCCAAATTTCATAATTTAATGGAAACAAATATATTTGTTTCCATTAAATTAGTATAGTCCCGAGTAGTAAGATTCCTGAATAAATTGGGTATATTTAAATGGGGTTGGCTATAAAGTATAGAACGCTCCTTAGATAAAGAATCCTATAGATTTGACACATTGCCACAGCCGACAGGGACAAACGAAAAGTATATACAATATCTGTGTTGCCAACCCCATTTAAATATACCCAATTTATTCAGGAATCTTACTACTCGGGACTAACAAAGATTAGTACAGAACAGTAAAATACCAATTTATTAAAGAGAGAAAGTTTGTTCATCTATATATTTGTTTCCATTAAATTATGAAATTTGGAACGGATAAAGCAGGAAATAATATGTTACGTTTATGACGTGTAAATGTACCAACGGTTCCCATTTGCGCATAAAAAGTAGCATTGGCTGCTACTTTATATGCCCAAAACATATCATACAACAAAAGCCAAGGTTTTACAAAAACATCTTTACATCATAAATCATAATTATTTTCATCACAGACGCGGACGTAATAATAATTTATGTATGTCGGTACTCTATTTATGTTATCGAATGTACTATAATTTCTTGGCGGACATTCTTTTTATGTAGTAATAAAACACAAACTATGTACTTGCACTTTTTTTCACTTTATTATAATATATACCTACACCGACGATGACTTCATCGAAACCGGTCGTGTATAAACAAATATAAAAATATTTAAATTAATGTAAAATCACTAATAAAGTATATAATATATTATGTAAAAAAGTAAGCAACTTGGTCCGGGAACATTCTACCAGCAAGTGGTGGATCATCATCTACAGTGCCGCACTCATCACAGTTAGGGCTGGCACTGATTCCAACGAGGTGTCTAAACTTGCCGAGAGGAACATGACCGGAACGTAGCCTATTGCCTATAACTACAAACTTTCTTTTAAGCTGACAGTTAGTAAACCAGGGAATGCGAGGAGGTTCACACTGTAGTGTTTTAAACCAAATTCCTTTTTCACGAGATCTTAAGTTAAAATACTCCTTCCAGTCCTTGTAATTATTAATTTTATACTTGGCTAAAGCTTCTATATAGTTTGCTTGTAAGTTGCTTAGAGAGGCTCTGATGAGGGCTTTCAATTTAAATTTATTAGATGTAGGATTATTCCAAACTTTACTGTCGGAGCCTTCATCAGAACCTGCAGTTATGATATATAAATATATAAGTAATATAATATAAGTAAGTATGTACTACATGGTATGAATTAAGTTAATGTGTATATTTAGTTTGTAAGGATATAATGGGACTGACATAGTGAATTACCACTAAAAGTCCCTAATTAAAAATTGAATAAAAAAAAAAAATGTAAAAAAGTATATAAAATAAAAAATAAGGTGTTTAAAGGTAATCTGTGCTTAATAGTAATTATTTCTATGATTGTATTATTTGCATTTTTTTTAATTATTGGTATATTACAACATTTATGGGTCGTTATTCAAAATGATTATTTCCGTAACTGTATTCATACCGTTTGCTATTGGTAGTAGATTCACGAATTTCTTCCTCCTCGTTTAAGCATTTGGTATTTTCCTTTTCATGCCTGTATATAGTGTGGATCCCTTACCAGCATTTCCGGGGACATTTAAATTTTTAATTTATTTCTTATACCAACTACAATTTATAGATATAATCTCATTCGACTATTCACCGCAGTTCAAGAGTTCATGAATGGAAATTTTTGGAGTGACTTTTACGACTTATATTCACTATGTACGTCTTCCAATAAATATTTCTTCGGCTTTCCTAAAACAAAGCAATAATATATAAAATAGGATAGAGGCGTTCGTTAAATGTAGTCAAGATTTCCATTTCCATCGTTATTTTACAGTAAAAAAATAGTACTTTTAGTGAACTTATGTAAGTAAATTTCAGTAGGCTCTACACAAGACTCTGAATATAATATGTTTATAACATTATAATAATCACTTTTATAGTACGTAAATAAATACCATAAAAGTAACTAACCTGCTCGATGACATGACGTGTAGGAATAGATAACGGGTTTAAATATGTCATATTTGCTGTTTTTCTAAAACAACATTGTTCAATATGTATAAAGCATACTCGAGTATATTTGGTTGGTTGCTAGTTTTGTCAGCCTGTGGCACGAATCCATAATTGGCGGGTTGAAGAGTCCTTTGGAAATCTGTAACAACAGTTTCACTATTGCACAGCTTAAGATTTGCGCCGTGTGGTGACGGCATTAGAATACAATTGTCACCACCCCCCGATACTATCCTAGGGGAGTCGTAAGAGGCGACTAAAAGGAAGCACACACACATAAGAACAACTAGTGTGAGAGAAGGAAAACTCGAAACAAAACCCTGTACCAACCCGTCTAGCCAGCGTGGTACCAGTAGGCTTTTTAACCTCCGATGTTTACGCACCAGAAGACCAGGCCCCTAGTCCCCGGCAGCCCCGCTATTCCTGGCTACGGTAGCGGCCACGGTAACGGCGGGGCGGGGGGTGCTAAGAATCTCCGGAAGAGATCCGGCTACCACCCCCCTTCTAAACGACAACTGGCCCTGGTAACACACAACGTGCGCACTTTGAGGTTGGACGAGAAGCTCGTAGAGCTGGAAGAGGAGATGAACAAGTTGCACTGGGACGTTATTGGTTTATCGGAGATCCGAAGAGAGGGCGAGGATACGATAACCTTACAGTCCGGTCACTTGTTCTACTACCGGGAGGGAGGACAGAAGTCCCAAGGTGGTGTTGGGTTTATCGTCCACAAATCTCTCATCAACAACATTGTGTCCATCGAGAGTGTGTCAAATAGGGTTGTATACCTTGTGCTGAGAATCTCAAAACGATATTCGTTGAAGATTGTACAGGTATACGCCCCATCGTCAACACATCCAGACGATGAAGTAGAAGCTACGTATGAGGACATCAGTAGGGCCATACGTAGCCCTAAAACACACTTCACAGTTGTTATGGGAGATTTCAATGCGAGGCTGGGCTGCAGAAGCGATGATGAGCTGAAAGTGGGGCCATTTGGATTTGGGCAGAGAAATCCCAGAGGACAGATGCTGGCGGACTTTATGGAGAAGGAAGGACTCTACATGATGAATTCTTTCTTCCAAAAGCCGCCGCAAAGGAAATGGACCTGGTTGAGTCCCGACGGTGTAACTAGAAACGAGATTGACTTCATTATGAGCACAAAGCGGCAGATATTCAACGATGTCTCTGTGATCAACATGGTAAAGACCGGTAGTGATCACCGAATCGTTAGAGGCATGTTGAATATCAACGTCAAACTTGAAAGATCGCGTCTGATGAAGTCTACGCTCCGACCGTCGAATGCCCATATCCAAAACTCCGAGAGCTTTCAACTTGAACTGTCAAATCGCTTCCAATGGCTGGACAGCTGCGCATCTGTGGACGATATAAATAGCAGGCTGGTAGAAACTGTTCATATGGTGGGGTCCAAATTTTTCAAGACCGACCGTAAAAATAGACGTCAGAAACTATCCGACCACACCCGGAACCTCATGGCTAGTCGACGTTCAATGACGCTCCAAACTTCGAGTGACGCTGAGTCATATAGGCAGCTCAATAGACAGATCGCGAAGTCCTTGCGACACGATATCCGTTCCTTTAATACCCAGCGTATTAAAGAGACGATAGAGCGGAACCAAGGCTTTAAAGTGTTTGCAAGAGACGTATCTATTGGGCAAAGCCAGTTGACAAAGCTGAAGACCGAAGATGGACGCGTAACGTCAAATAAGTCGGAGGTATTACGGGAGATAGAGAGGTTCTATGAACAGCTGTATACCTCGGTCTCAGCTGAACCTGAAAGTTTAGCTGCAGACCCAAGAGCCAGGCTAACACGACACTATACGGAAGACATCCCGGACATCAGCCTGTACGAGATAAGAATAGCTCTCAAACAGCTTAAGAATAACAAGGCGCCGGGCGAGGATGGAATCACTACAGAGCTTCTGAAAGCGGGCGGCACGCCGGTACTAAAAGTCCTTCAGAAACTCTTTAATTCCTCCTTACTCGAGGGGAAAACGCCAGAGGCATGGAACAGGGGTGTTGTGGTCCTGTTCTTCAAAAAAGGTGACAAAACCTTACTAAAGAACTACAGGCCCATAACACTGCTGAGCCATGTCTACAAGCTGTTTTCAAGAGTTATCACGATGCGTCTCGAAAGCAGGCTGAATGACTTTCAGCCTACCGAACAAGCCGGTTTCCGAAAAGGCTATAGTACCATAGACCACATACATACGCTGCGGCAGATTATACAGAAGACCGAAGAGTATAACCGGCCATTTTGCTTGGCGTTTGTGGACTATGAGAAAGCCTTTGATTCCGTCGAAATATGGGCGGTCCTTAGATCTCTCCAGCGTTGCCGTATTGACTATCGGTATATCGAAGTGTTGAAGTGTTTGTATAATAACGCCACCATGTCAGTCCGAGTACAGGAGCACTGCACGAAGGATATCCCTTTAAAGAGAGGAGTGAGACAGGGGGATATCATATCCCCGAAACTGTTTACCGCTGCTCTGGAGGATTCCTTCAAGCTCCTGGAATGGCAAGGACTTGGCATCAACATTAATGGCGAATACATCACTCACCTACGATTTGCCGACGACATAGTAGTCATGGCAGAATCGCTGGAAGATTTAGGGCGCATGCTCGGTGGCCTCAATAGAGTTTCTCAACAAGTGGGTCTTAAAATGAACATGGACAAAACGAAGATCATGCACAATGTCCATGTTGCACCCACCGCACTAACTGTTGGGAGCTCTACTCTTGAAGTTGTTGACGAATATATATACCTTGGGCAGGCTGTCCGATTAGGTAGGTCCAACTTTAAGAGAGAGGTCAGTAGACGGATCCAGCTCGGCTGGGCAGCGTTCGGTAAATTACGCAACGTCTTCTCGTCCAAAATACCTCAGTGCCTTAAGACAAAGGTATACAACCAATGTGTGTTACCAGTGATGACTTACGGTTCTGAGAAGTGGTGCTTCACGAAGGATCTTTTCAAAAGGCTCAATGTCGCTCAGCGAGCTATGGAGAGGGCAATGCTCGGTATTTCTCTACGTGATCGAATCAGAAATGAGGAGATCCGTAGAAGAACTAAGGTTGCTGACATTGCCCGTAGAATCAGTCAGCTGAAGTGGCAATGAGCCGGCCACATAGCACGAAGATCGGACGGTCGATGGGGCAAAAAGATCCTAGAGTGGAGGCCACGTACTGGCAAGCGCAGTGTGGGACGGCCACCTACCAGATGGACCGACGACCTGGTGAAAACTGCCGGGTCACGTTGGATGCAGGTGGCAATGGACCGGTCGCACTGGAAATGTGTTGGAGAGGCCTATGTTCAGCAGTGGACTTTAAAAGGCTGAAACGACGACGACGACGAACGACGAAGATTTAATAATAAAATTAAAAATATAATATATATACGGTCGAATCGAGAAACCTCCTCTATTTTTGAAAGTCGTTTAAAAAAGACCCTACTTTTAGGGTAAATTATGAGTACCTTAGCTGGTATCCCCATAAAATCTTTAACATTACTATGTCAAAAAGTAGTTTAAAATGGCGGACTGCCTGACATTTGTTTCGAGGATGACAATTTAACCTTGTCACATACATTGGTTGGATAATACATTTATTATTGTAATTTTAATTCATTATTTCTATTCACAATAACCTATTAATAGCTTATTAGTGTGCTACGGAACACAACCTGTCGATATTTTATCAAAGCAAGGTGTATTTGGTGGTGTTACTAAAAATTGTACTTACGCATGAAAGGAAATATTTCGTGTTTTTGTTCAGTACGGCTTTTACAGCCGATTATTTAACATATATCCATGTAAAGCAGGGTTAGTATTATGTATCACTTAAATTTCTTTTTATTTTCACCACTTAGATCACTATTATTCACTAAAAATCCTGGAAGATACGAGCTGTGACCGAACTGTCAACTGATTTGTTGGGCACATAGCAGTTGTGCCCAAAAAACAAAAACAGGAACTCTGACAAAGACAGGCAATATTGTCGCCTTCATTTCCTTCCTTAAAGTTTTTGTATGTTGTGATCTCGTTCACACACTTTATTGACGTATTGTAGCAAATCTATGTATTCTTCATCTATGAGAACGCTCTGAACGTTCAGAACATTCATAACGCTGACATTGACAGCTGACAGTGCGTGTGGAACATGCCCTGTGTTCCAGTACCTGATAATAAACGAAAATAACGTTTTTTTCGTTCAGATTCGCGTTTCTTTAGCACTTTAGAGAATCAATAAGATCGTTTTGAACCTTAGCTAAACAGCGTCCATTAATGTCCAAAATAATTTTAAAATGATTTAAAAAATCTACTCCTAAAATCGGCTGTTTCACATCACAAACTACGAATGACCATTTAAAAGATCTCCTTAATTTTAAGTCTAAGGTAAGAATTTTAATGCCATACGTCTTAATTTTTGATCCATTCGCCGCATAAAGCGAATATTTAGAATTTAAATTGATATCTAATCTATTTTTTATGACACTTTTTGGTAAAACAGAAATACATGCTCCTGAGTCTACTAAAAAATTTAAATTGGATATTCTATCACTTACAATTAAGCGGTAATCTGAAACTGCATCGCTTCCCGCTACCGGCTGCAGTTCTGCTAGTTTTCCAACCTTGGGATGGGAGCACCTGTATGCTCGTCCTCGATATTTCCAGTGGTACGTGCACAGCCAATCTGGACTCCCTGGCGTTCTGCGTGGTCTTGAATGTGAACGATCCCGCGAATAGTTCCTGGGTGGTCTGTTCCTGCTCCTGCTCCGGAATCTGCTTCTTCGTGCTTCTAGCTCATTGATTTTCAGGTTCATCTTCGAGATCTCGGCTATGATGGCTGCTACCTCGAAACTGGATGATCCTGCCAAAAATCCGCAATCTTATTCGTTATCGAAATTGTAGCCATCATTTCCCCATCTTCGCTTTTCTCCGTTGCCGGCAATCTGGTTGATGAGGCTTGTGCTGCAGGGGCCAGTAGTTGACGCTGCTGCACGTTCATGACGTCGAAGTTGGGCTTGAGTTGGTCGGGGTCACCACTGTTAAGGTATATGTGTACTGGGAGCACAGTCGGGAACACAAGTGAAACACTCGGATGCAATAGACCAACTGTTTATTAAAATATAATATTTAACATATCCTGTCGCACACATATCTCACACACACACAACTGTTCCTCGCACGCGTCAGCATTCACACACCTGTATACAGACCCCAGTTACTAAAAATTGGATGGATATACTTCTTTTAGGTCTAAACTCTTCAACAACAGAGCCGGTGGCATCGTCACATACGTAAGAATACAATTGGAACCCTGAAGTAAGTGAGCCTAAAATGGACGGAGCTGATTGTCTATGTATTAAATAACGTAAAAAATAAATTTTGTGTGCTTGTAATCTACAGATCACCCTCATTTACTAATTTAGATCCATTCTTCAACTCACTTTTATCCACAGTTAAATCTATAGTAAATTCCCCTTGTATAGTCGTAGCAGGCGACTATCTCTGTATCATAGCAGAACTAAACTTGATTCCTATCGTCACTAAACCAACACGTGCTAAATCTTGCCTGGACCACATAAATGTAACTTCAAAATATCAAGCTGAATCAGTTATCTGTAAAACAGACGTGACAGACCATGACATTGTTATTGCTGGAATTGCTTTTAATACTGCCGTAACTCGTGAAAAGAAACAGTTGTTCTCAAAATCGACTACCTATCGATTATAGCGGATCTTGAAAATACCGACTGGTCTGACGTCACCAATTCAACCAAAGTGGATGAGGCAGTGACAAAATTTAATACCAAGCTTTCAAACATTTTACACAAAAAATCCTCTAAAGTTCCAATTAGCCGATCCAAAATCACTTTCAAACCTTGGATGACACCTGGCCTAATTAGATGTTCCAAGCATAGGGACTCTACTTGCTAAAGCTCGTCTTAACCCTTAAATGAAATTGATATACACACGCTACAGGAATTTTTACTTTAACAAAAAAATATATTTTAATTTAAAAAGCACGAAGAGTTAGAGCTAGAGAAAAATAAAAAAAACAGAAAAAGCTTTGGGATACTATTAAAAATATAACACATACAAACAAAATCAATAGACATTCAGTAGAACTTACCGTAACTAAACCTAATATCTTAGATTAACTCGACTACTGCAATAGTTATTTTTCTAGTGTTGGCAAAAACCTTTATGAATCTGAAATCGGATAATGCCCCGGGTCTAGATGGAATAAATAATATATGGATTATATAATTGAAAAAAATCATTGCCACTCCACTTACCTTTATATGCAATCTTAGTTTAACTGAAGGTACATTTCCATTAATCTGGAAGGCAGCAGCTGTAACACCGGTGCACAAGTCTGGTAGTAGGTCAGATCCTAGTAACTACAGGCCAATATCACTTCTTTGTTATTTTCCAAAATACTTGAAAAAATTGTCCATAAACGCCTTATTAGTTTTTTAAATCTAAATAATTTATTATCTAATATGCAATTTGGTTTTCGTGAGAACAAATCGACAGAAGATGCTGTAAAACTCCTGACGGATATTGTTTCCAGTCAACTAGAAAATAAACGGGCGTGTGTTGCAGCATTTATAGATCTGGCTAAGGCATTTGACACAATTTCAATACCGATTTTACTGCGAAAGTTGGATTTGTCTGGCATAAGAGGCAATACCTTGGCGTGGTTCCGTAATTATCTATTAGATCGCACACAATGTGTGAAAATTAATCAGGAAACACGCAACCATCAAAACATTGCCTTTGGAATCACACAAGGTAGCATATTGGGCCCTACGCTTTTTATAATATACATGAACAACAAAAAATTCAATAATACGGACATAATATGTTACGCTGACGAAACAGTATTAATTTTTAATGGTGAAAATTGGGCTGACGTAGTACGTACGGCAGAGAGATCGCTGAGGGAAACTGCAGAATGGCTACAAAGCAACCTTCTTACACTTGAGTGTTCCAAAAACGAAACTTGTATTTTAATAAGACAAAAGCAACTGCACCACCTGTTAACCTCAATATAACATTACATACATGCCTTTCAGATTGCTTCGGTTGTGATTGCAATAAATTAAGTTAATCATCTTATGTAAAATATCTTGGAGTTATAATTGATGAGAAATTAGGATTTAAGGAACATCTGGTAATCACTGCAAACAGAATAAGAAAACTTATTTATATCTTCAAAAACTTGCGTACCTCGGCCACATTAAATTTACTGAAAACTGTGTATGTTTCAATTTGTCAGTCTGTAATATCATATCGTCACTGGAAAAGCAAAATTACTTATCCGCCAAATATGGCATATTGACTTATATACATATTCGGAATCAGTAAATTTTTCCGCGTCTGTCTTGGTATCATTACGATCGGACCACTATCCCTGTGTTCCAGGACCTAATAGTAAACGAAAAAAACGTTTTTTTCATTCAGATTTGCGTTTCTTTAGCACTGTTTAGGGTCGTTTTGAACTTTTCATAGGCACTGTCAGCTGTCAATGTCAGCGTTATGAATGATCTAAACGTTTAGAGCGTCTGCTGGAACACGGCCTATTTTGTCGTAACCTGTAAAATTGGAGGTATTTTTTTTTGTCATTGCTGAAACGACGTATTTTTTGGTATTTTAATTACGTATGTCGCAGTCGTGTTTCCTTACACTGTAAATAAATGAATAAGTGTTTAAGTAAAGTTGATTTGCTGTGTACGGAATATATACCTAATGTATATGAGTCGCTTTGGTTTTGCTTATAGTCCAGTCATTTAAGCTTAAATTAGGTAAGAATCTCGGAATTCGAGATACCCAGCTGTAAATCTGTAAATACTTGTATAATGACACCCTAAAAGTTGTCTCAAAACCTACATATGGTAGGGTGTGCGCAACTATTAAATTTCAAGGGTCAAAGGAAACAAAAATCGGTTTTTTGTAAATATCTCATTTTCTATGGGTTTTTGCTATTTGCTTTCATTATAAATATTGTAGAATACAAGATTCTCTACAAGTTTTGTTTTAAATTTTTTTTATACGGTGAACCGTTTTCGTGACAGATGACGTAGAGCGCGCGGTCACAGCATCACTTCAGGTCAACCGGTGCCGCTTCTTCCGACCGACTTCGGTCACAGTTGATGAACTATCGATAAATCATTCATTATAGATATTTGTAAATTTTACTACTATATAATTTTTTTTTTCCTAACCTATCCACTTTTTGTCAGTATTAATTTATTTAAGAACACTTACCTGCCCATGTAATTGCAGAATTGTTAATGAAATTATAGGAATCATATTTTAATTTTAATCTAATTAATATTAATAACATCTTACTATATTTGTACCATATAATTTTAATTATCCTCTTCCTCTTCTTCGTCTTCAGGCTGCTGGTAAATTCAAACTGGTCTTCATAATCGTCTTCAACGACATTTGATATCGCAGACAGTAATTGTCGCTCTGATCTGATCTGATTTAATGGTAGAGCATTGAGACAAGCTTGCCCATTACATTGGCCACAAGCTAAAGAGCATTGCAAGCCCGTTTTCTTGCATCTGCCTCGTGAAACACAACCACTCTATTAGTTGTAGAAAATTGTATTTAGCAAACATTCTGGAGCAAGTAGTAAAATTGTCATGATAGGCTCCCGAAAATCGTTTTGCATTGGCCAACCCCATACCTGGGTTCCAAATCATGCCCTACCAAGTTTGAACTCGATTATATACACTTTTGAAATGTTGATGAGCAGCTGCACTTGTTGGTGGAATATTTGAAAGCGCCGCAGGTTTATTAAAGGTTTATAAACCACAACCGGTTTATAAAGCGGTTTATGGAACCTTTGACCCCGAAATTATGGAAGAACTTGAGACAAATGTCGTTGAAGACGATTATGAAGAGCAGTTTGTAATTTACCAGCAGCCGGAAGACGACGTAAAAGAGGAAGAATATGATCAAAATTATATGGTATAAATATGTTATTAATATTAATTAGGTTAAAATTCAAATATTATAATTCCTATAATTTCATTAACAATTCTGCAATTACATGGGCAGGTAAATGTTGTCAAATAAATTATTACTGAAAAAAAAAGCCGATAGGTTAGGAAAAAAAAAATATAAAATATAATATAATGGTTAATAAAAATTTACAAGTATTTATAATAATTGAGTTATCGATTATATATATATATCGCGCGTTTTCGACCGAAGGCACCGGTTGACCTGAAGTGATGCTGTGACCGCGCGCTCTCCGCCATCTGTCACGTAAACGGTACACCGTATAAAAAGAATTTTAAACAAAACTTGTAGAGAATTTTGTATTCTACAATATTTATAAAGAAAGCAAATAGCAAAAACCCATAGAAAATGAGATATTTACAAAAAACCGATTTTTGTGACCTTTGACCCTTGAAATTTAATAGTTGCGCACACCCTACCATATGTAGGTTTTGAGACAACTTTTAGGGTGTCATTATACAAGTATTTACAGATTTACAGCTGGGTATCTTGAATTCCGAGGTGAACTTACTAAAATGACTGGACTATTAGAAAGCAAAAGTAAATCGTTTAAGTAATTTTGGCTTATATTACTAGTAATGAAGCATGGCAGATAAGTAATATTGCCTTCTCGGTTTTGAGTAGTGATAATCGTATACATATTTTATCCTTATTGTAATGTGTGATTAAAGTTTATCAACAACCATGAAAGTATTTTATCTTTCTCATGTTAATGTTGAACGATATGTAACCAGTAAACTTATTTTGCCCGTAAACTTTGAAGTGTGATTTAAGTATTGTTGTCATTTGCGTAAATTTAAAGTATGTTTTCTTTTGAAATGTAATTCATTTAGTAACATCTTATTAATACAACATTAACATTAACTAACGAATATATTGGATTTCATTTTCCTCCTAAAGGCAAATGCTTAGAATGTACAGAATTTGAAAATGACAACAATATTGATGAAGAAGAAAAGCAGAAACACTTGAAAGATAAAGAAGAAACGACTAAAATATTTAAAGCACATCAAGAATTTATAATAAACCCGCAACGCGGAACTCGCAACGTGGAACCCGCAAACCCGCAACCCCGAACCCACAACGTGGAACCCGCAACGCAAAACCCGCAACGCGGAACTCACAAACCTGGAACCCGCAACGCGTTTCCTCTTTACAACACTAGTAAAGAGAAATAGTTTTATGATTTCTTACAAAAATCAAATTGTCATCTAGATACGTCCCATTACGTAGCTGTCGTTTGCGTTTTGTTATTTCAAGTCTGATTCTTTTTACCCGACATCGGCGAAGCCAAAAGGAAGGGTAATGATTTTGGCAGTCTATGTATGTATGTATGTATGTATGTATGTATGTATGTTCCCTCGTAGCGGCTAAACTACTGGTACGGTTTTAATAAATGAGGTATCAATCGATTGGTAATAATGCCGCAAGTAACATAGGTTATAACATTTTTCGAAAAAATTTGGAATTTTGAAAATTAAATCTCAAAAACTATCTAAAAAAACTAAATTAAGATAATTATCTCGTGTACCAAAAGATAGGTCTTGCAAGTTCATTACGAATATGTATTTAAATATTTTATTAATTCTTACATTTTACTGTTAAATTCAAAATAAACGTTTAAAACGCTCTCGTACAAGTAGCATATGGGAGTTGTTTAGTTGCTTAACTGCTATTTAATAGTTAATTTAATGAAAATATTTATATATTTTTCTGTTTTCACGTCAAATATAACAATATTTGACGTGAAAACAGAAAAATATAAAATAAAAGTTAATTAAAAACTACCTTTTTGTCATACCACGTTTTTTTTATTATAGTGACTGATGTTTTTTTATGTCAAGTCACACGGAAAAGCTGTCGAACAAAATAAATAGTATCCTTTATCCATCTCCTGGTTTTAAGCTACCTCCTCCCAATTTTCAGCCATATTGGTAAAGCCATTCTTGAGTTATAAATAGTGTAACCAACACGACTTTCTTTAATGTAGATAGATATATTCCGGCTATTAATCTATTAGTTCTTTAGACATTTTAAATTTTGAAACTCTTATAAGATTTATTAGACTGACTTACTTAGTCATTCAAGTTTCAAGTACTAAAACTAAGTACTAACTGTTACTTATTTCATAGTTACATCAAAAATTGTTTCGTAAAGTTTTATTTTTATTTTA
The DNA here is from genome assembly GCA_905187575.2 of Celastrina argiolus. Classification (NCBI taxonomy): domain Eukaryota; kingdom Metazoa; phylum Arthropoda; class Insecta; order Lepidoptera; family Lycaenidae; genus Celastrina; species Celastrina argiolus. The sequence goes on along the minus strand of LR994581.1, from coordinate 7,801,626 downwards.
TTTTTGTAGATAATTATTTCCGTACTCATTCCAAAGTCTCTGTGTTTCATAAAGAGAGTTTTATTTTGTAGAAGTGACTTTACGTAGCTGTTAAATTTTATACGGGTACAGTTATCTATACTTCTATACTAATATTATAAAGAGGTAACATTTGATTGTTTGTTTGTTTGAATGGAATAGGCTCTGAAACCACTGAACCAATATGAAAAATTCTTTCACCGTTGGAAAGCTACATCCCTAGCGCTGAACATAGGCTATATTATATGTTTAAAAAAAGTAGGGTTCCTTACTAAAACCCCAAAAATGTAGCCCAAAGTGTAAAAAAACGACCTCCAAAATTTCTTACATCGTGTGCGCTTCGACAACGGCTTGACCAATTTCGCAAATTTTTTTTACGGTATGTTCGTTATTGTTACGAAAAGGTTATTATGAAAGAAAATGTTGAAAAAAAAAAGCAGAAAATTAGAAAAAAGAAGAAAATACGTAATGGTCACGCGGGGTTTGAACCTGGCTCAATCGATTCACGTCGTTGGCAGTTTATATGACACGGCTGTCATGGCAACATCATTATTTACAAAATATGGAAAATAAAAATTATGAAATGCTATAAATACCGTTTTTATATCAGCTTAAACTATTTGGATTAATAAAATTATTAGGATTAACAAAAACATGAATCCAAATAGTTTAAGCTGATATAAATACGATATGTATAGCATTTCCTAATTTTTGTTTTCCATTTGTAAACAACGCTGTTACCATGGCGACCGGTAGACGTTATAGACGTTTGGCTGCGTTTCCATTGACACGGGGCGAGGCGGACAGGAGCTTGCGGTACCCGAATTGACCAATCACTATGCTTGAAATCTCTGCTCCACTCCGCTTGGGAACCACTAAGTTCCTATGCGCCCCGCTCCGCGTCAGTGAAAACGCCAAGATTGGGGAAGTTTTCCTAATCTATACATCTATACAAATAAATAAAATTGAAGTGTCAGTATGTAACATTCAATTAGCAACGTTTTTCTAAATGCATATGACATTTATACGATATCTTCTGCTTTTTTTGCATTGGCAACGATATTTACTGAAAACGAAAATGTAATTTAAAAAAAAAATGTCTGTCGGCGTCTCTCTTTGTTCCGGCTAATCTCTGGAACGGCTGGACCGATTTTAACGAGACTTTCACTGGTAGATAGCTAAAGTTATAAGGATTAATTTAGGCTTATTATTATTATTAGCTTATGTTAGTAGGAGTAATATATACATCTATATGTATAAAAGTAAGTCGTATTAGTTAGTTAAATTATTTATAACTCAAGAACGGCTTTATCGATATGGCTGAAAATTGGTGAGGAAGTAGCTTAGAGCAAGTAGACGGACATAGGATTCTATTTATTCCATATTTTGGCAGCGTTTCCGTGAACGTTGCGGGTTCTGCGTTGTGGGTTCCGCGTTGCGGGTTCCGGGTTTCCGTGTTGCGGGTTCCGGGTTCCGCGTTGCGGGTTTCGGGTTCCCATGCTGCGGGTTCCGCGTTGCGAGTTCCGGGTTCCCGCGTTGCGGGTTCCGGGTTCCCGCGTTGCGGGTTCCGGGTTCCCGCGTTGCGGGTTCCGGGTTCCGCGTTGCGGGTTCCGGGTTCCCGCGTTGCGGGTTCCGGGTTCCCATGCTGCGGGTTCCGCGTTGCGGGTTCAGGGTTCCCGCGTTGCGGGTTCCGGGTTCCGCGTTGCGGAATCAGGGTTCCCGCGTTGCGGGTTCAGGGTTCTCACGTTTCGGGTTCAGCGTTGCGGGTTCCCGCGTTGCGGGTTCCGGGTTCCCGCGTTGCGGGTTCCGGGTTCCGCGTTGCGGGTTCCGGGTTCCCGCGTTGCGGGTTCCGGGTTCCCATGCTGCGGGTTCCGCGTTGCGGGTTCAGGGTTCCCGCGTTGCGGGTTCCGGGTTCCGCGTTGCGGAATCAGGGTTCCCGCGTTGCGGGTTCAGGGTTCTCACGTTTCGGGTTCAGCGTTGCGGGTTCCGCGTTGCGGGTTCCGGGTTCCCGCGTTTCGGGTTCCGGGTTCCCGCGTTGCGGGTTCCGGGTTCCCGCGTTTCGGGTTCCGGGTTCCCGCGTTGCGGGAAGTGGGCAAGGGTCAGCTAGTCTTTTATATAAGTAAAGGTTTAAAAACTAAAACCCGACTTCGCAATAAAATGGGTCTAAAAAGGCTGAAACAAGAAAATAATTCAATTTGAAATCCAGAAATGCATAGGTTCAAAAATGGTTAAGGTAGAGCCTTTATCATTTGGATTTCAAATTGAATTATTTTTTGTTTCATCCGTTTTAGACATATTTTTTTTGCGAAGTCGGGTTTTAGTTTTATAATTTTTTTTGTTTTCATATCAAATATACTTAACAATTGTTTTATTTTTATTAACATAACCATTACATAGTAGATAAGTAACTAAACAACTCCTAGATACTACTTGTTCGACAGCATTTTAAACGTTTATTTTGAATTTGACAATAAAATATATCCTACTACTATTATAAAGGCGAAAGTTTGTATGTATGGATGTATGGATGTTTGTTACTCTTTCACGTAAAAACTACTGAATGGATTTGAATGAAACTTTACCACAATATAGCTTATACATCAGAATAGCACATAGGCTACAATTTTTGAGGTTTTTATAATAATAATAATAATACCTATGGACGCTTTCTAATGTGAGGTCGTAAAAAAACACATTTTTTGCGCTTACATTGCAAACGCTGACTGAATCCTACAAGATAGATCAAAACAATGTACTACAGTATTGTACAACTTAAAAAGGTCTACAAAAAAGTCCGTGATGGTATATGTTTATCTCTTAGGAATAACCCACAATAACCATTTTTTATCCTTTACTTTGTACGAGAAATAATGGCTTATTTACGAAGCGATTTTAAGCAATACAGTATTAATCCTTATCCAATTAAGTATCTTAAATACATTGTGCATTTAATAAAGATCAATATGGCTTTTTACAGCATGTAAATTAAATAAATATTTTCGAAGATATCACAGATTTAAAATGCAGAGTCATAGCAATTTCGGCGATAAATACCGTTTCGGATTGTAATTATCGTTTTTAATTTGAGATTGTAATTATCGTTAAATGTAGTTTATAGGAGCATACTGCAGTAGCTACCTATAGACCTATGATTAGGGCTCTGCAGTGCTTAGTTACCGTATTTCTTACTTATTACTAGACTAGACGGGACGAACCTGAAGTCCACGCGAACGAAGTCGCGGGCAAAAGCTAGTATAGTTATAAAATATTTAAATACATAATCGTAATGTGCTTGCCAATTTAACCCTAAAAAACTTTCTCCAAAAAAAAATAATTAAGATAATAGTCTCGTGTTTGGTATCAAAAGGTAACCTACCTTTTTATACCAAACACGAGACTATTATCTTAATTTAATTTTTACCGATTGGTGAGCAAGTAATTAAAGTAAATAAAACTGTTTTTAGGTATAAATACACGATTATTCATGACTGTTTTTCATTAATTTACTCGTATTTACTATACAAAAAAATTCAAAGATTTTAATTATGATTACTTAATCATAATTAATCGGATTTTGATGCGGTTTTTTCTAATAGATAGAGTGATTCAAGAGGAAGGTTTATATGTATAATACATGCATAATATACTAAGGCAACATTGCTAAAAAAATTCAAAGATTTTTATTATGATTACTTAATCATAATTAAAATCTTTGAATTTTTTTGTTAATTAAATACGAGTAAATTAATGAAAAACAGTCATGAATAATCGTGTATTTATACCTAAAAACAGTTTTACTTATGAAAGTTTTGCGATATTTGGTCAAATGTACTTTAGCTTACTTAAGCTAAAGTACATTTGAACAAATATGCGTGGACTTCAGGTTCGTCCCGTCTAGTCTAGTAATAAGTAAGAAATACGGTAACTAAGCACTGCAGAGCCCTAATCATAGGTCTATAGGTAGCTACTGCAGTATGCTCCTATAAACTACTTACATTTAACGATAATTACAATCTCAAATAAAAAACGATAATTACAATCCGAGACGGTATTTATCGCCGAAATTGCTATGACTCTGCATTTTAAATCTGTGATATCTTCGAAAATATTTATTTAATTTACATGCTGTAAAAAGCCATATTGATCTTTATTAAATGCACAATGTATTTAAGATACTTAATTGGATAAGGATTAATACTGTATTGCTTAAAATCGCTTCGTAAATAAGCCATTATTTCTCGTACAAAGTAAAGGATAAAAAATGGTTATTGTGGGTTATTCCTAAGAGATAAACATATACCACCACGGACTTTTTTGTAGACCTTTTTAAGTTGTACAATACTGTAGTACATTGTTTTGATCTATCTTGTAGGATTCAGTCAGCGTTTGCAATGTAAGCGCAAAAAATGTGTTTTTTTACGACCTCACATTAGAAACCTCAAAAATTGTAGCCTATGTGTTATTCTGATGTATAAGCTATATTGTGGTAAAGTTTCATTCAAATCCATTCAGTAGTTTTTACGTGAAAGAGTAACAAACATCCATACATCCATACTTACAAACTTTCGCCTTTATAATAGTAGTAGGATCTAATTAGATAATATCACTAATGTAGTTTTGCTAATAACGAACTATTGACTTTATTATTTCGCAGTAGTTGTATTGACTAATCATATAAATGATATCGAGAGCTTAAAGAAATTAATGTTGAACCTGCTTATCTATCTCTAATCACATAAGTAGTTCTGCTAGTTATTCACTGTGGTAAAATTAATTTTAAGTAATTTTACTTGAATACATAAAAAACAAAATCACAATAGAAGTAAACTTGACGTGTTCTTGTTTATTTTGAATATGGCTGTACGTAATATCAAAATACATGAATAAAATAGTTCATGTCGCTAAAGAAAATTTGACTTACAACGAAATAAAGTCGTTTTTACTGAAACGCCACTTATATCCGAAAATAGCCATGATAACAATAAAAACTATATAAATATAAGTACTAGAAATAATAAGGATCCCAAATCATGCAGCTTCATCACTTTCAGATGGTTTGGTGAAAAGATAACGAATTGTTTTCGTAAAAAAAATCTTTAAACGGCTTTTTCTCAAAACACCATTTTGGCGTTTCAGTAAAATAGGCTTTCCAGTGACGATATTGTGTCCGAGTCATTATTAGACGTTAAACTTCATCAGCCTATTTATTTTGCCTTTGCACATCAAATACCGTGTATAAAGAAGAAAATTAGTTTTTTAAATACCTACCCAAACATAAAATATAATTAAAAAATACTGCCCTAAATCACTTTTCCACGCGAACGAAGTCGCGGGCACAGCTAGTATTTCATACATTTCCAGTACGCCCTAGGTATATTAAATACATTGCTTAGGTATTATGTGGAATCCCAGAATTTTACACTTTGTCGGTAACGTGTATACCTATTATAAATAGGTACACAAATTTTATTGTAACTTATGTAATACTAGCTGTGCCCGCGACTTCGTACGCGTGGAAAAGTGATTTAGGACACTTTTATATTTTTAAATATATTTTTAGTTTTTTGGCGCAACCGCTGACAACTTTCACCAATAGGGGAAGGACCCAGTGTATCCCAGTGTTGATCCCGATCTAGCAAGTCACGTACCCGGCAAGCCTCTTGGTATGCAGGGTATAATAATAATAATATAGTACCATCCTTTCGGAGGTCGGCAAAAGAAGTAGGCCTTCGAACAATATGTAGAAGTCAGCAAAGGTATTCGAAGTTAGGATAATATTATTCGAATGCACCGTATAGACCCAGCCAATTTTTCACGTTAATTTAGTAAATTATTTAACTTCGATGTCCGTCTGTCTATCTGTCTGGTTGTCAAAACTTTAACACGTGTAGGTATCAAGCTAACAATCCTATTAAATACTCAGGATCTTCTGTCCCTTCTGGCTTTGAAAAAAACAGACTCCTTAGCCACATCTACCCAAAGATTCAGCCGTTTATCTCTCTAATTTTCGACACTCCAAAGGGAACCAAAACCTACATTTGATACGAAGCAACGTCTTAATAGTGCCGACATAGGATAAATTGCGAAACCATAAAATTATTTTCAATTTTTTTGAACTTACTACCGTTTTTGTCATTAATATTTTGAGATATTAAATTGAAAAATATATATTGCAATTATTAAGGTATTTAAAACGAAACTCTCGGTTAGACATGGGCGCAGCGGCACGCCCCGTCGAGGATCCAGCAGGCTTACTCTCGACACATTTTGTGATTTGGTGTTTTATTTGGTAGATTACTTTGGAACTAATTAGGATAAAGAAAACCTTTGGAACGTAACTTTTTGTACACCCGACGATATCAATCGACATAGAACAAAAATAAACAAACGTCAATTTATTCGGGAGTATGCGGCACGATCGAATCTGAATCAAAATCGAATCAGTTTGGAGAGTTAGGCCCCAGCTCGGCGCGCCGATCGGTTTTAGTAGCGTTTTTTTATTAACCTACTCTAAGTATAACAATAATATAAATAAATTAAATTTAGTTTTAAAGAAAATATAAAATAAAAAAAGATTAAATTTGAATGTTTGCAGCGCGGTTCCTGCCGCGCTTCATACAAACGTCCAGCATTTTTTTTTTACTGTCATATGTTTTTTATTTATGAGCCGATTGAGATGAAATAAATGTTAAGTCAAGATTACTACAAATATGATTGAACCACATCTAATGTGAAAACACTGTTTTCCCAGAAAAAAAATCCTGATAGTTAGGTACTTATTTGATGTTCTAATCTACTTTAGTGCCACGTTCTATTGCTTCGCGTCACTGTGTAAGCGATCCCCCCGCGCCCCCCGCACGAACCGTTCGACCGCAGGCCGCGCGCGCGAAATTCATCCGACTTGCTTCAAATTTATCGTCACTGCTCGGCTCCTATGTATCGTAGCGTTATGTTATATAGCCTATAACCTGCCCAGGAATATGGGCTACAATCGTACCAAGTTTGGTTAAAATCCCTTCAGTAGTTTTTGTTCCCATCGTGCACATACAGACAGACAGACAGACAGACAGACAGACAGACAGACAGACAAAAATTTTACTAATTGCATTTTTGGCATCAGTATCGATCGCCAATCATCCTCCAATATGTATTTTGAAAAAATATTCAATGTACAGAATTGACCTCTCTACAGTTTTATTATAAGTATAGATATAGATGTTCCAAATAGGAAAACGAAAAGATACTATTTTTGTCGGACTAGTGAAACTTGTTTTCTTGTATTGGCCTACTTGTTATCTTGGACGTTGTTTAATTTGGGCAGAGAACACACCAACCTATTATATAATTATTTTTGTCCTACAGTTACTAATGAGAAAAATGGTCTCGTGGTCAGAATATTTTCTAAGCGTAGGACCGGAATAACGTACCACTCAATTTGTAGGACAATATGTCTGTTAAATTACATTGAAATGAAAATAAAATAGTAAAATGAAAATCAGCTTGTTACTAATAATGTATGATGACCTCGTTATCCATACATGTTGGAGATGGGGGAACTCCTTGATCAAACCATGGATTTTGTCGGACAAGTATTTTTTCGGATCATTTAGATGACAATCTTGAGATTTAACTAAAAAATATTCGGTTACTTATAAATATTTTGGCATCAAAAATAGAGGTTAAGTTTCTCCTAGTGATGTACATTTCTATATCGATAATCCTTCGAAATCATCACTTTATGTTTGAATAGATATATTCGGCACTTTTAACTTTTATTATATTTATCCAAGTTAAATATAATTAATCTGCTATTTGGTATTTACAGGTTTTTTACAAAATCATGATTCAAAAATAAAATGGTTCAAGTTCATAGGAAAACCAGAAGCCACGCATAAGCAGTAATGTTTGCTCTAAACATTTACCCCCAATTATTTTATTGCAAACTAGTATTAACTATAAACGAAATATTAAAATACCTTGATGTTGATGGACACCTGTGAAGCCAAGGTATGAATCCGGTCCTGCCGGTCCATTCGTATTGTCGAATTTGTTAGCAATATAAAAATATAGCTAACATAGTGATGAGGAGATATAGAAATATTATATACTAGCTGTGCCCGCGACTTCGTACGCGTGGAACAGTGATTTAGGGCACTTTAGTATTTTTAAATATATTTTTAGTTTATTGGCGCAACCGCTGAGAACTTTCGCTAATAGGTACTTCCCAGTGCATCCCAGTGTTGATCCCGATCCAGCAAGTCACGTACCCGGCAAGCCTCTTGGTATGCAGGGTATAATATTAATATATTACTATCCTTTTGGAGCTCGGCAAAAGAAGTAGGCCTTCGAACAATATGTAACAAAGGTATTCGAAGTTAGGATAATATTATTCGAATGTACCGTATAGACCCAGACAATTTTTCACGTTAATTTAGTAAAGTATTTAACTTCGATGTCCGTCTGTCTGTCTGGGTGTCAAAACTTTAACACGTGTAGGTATCAAGCTAAAAATCATATTAAAAACTCAGCTCTACTGTCCCTTCTGGCTGTGAAAAGAAACAGGCATCTTGGCCACATCTACCCAAAGATTCAGCCGTTTATATCGCTAATTTTCGCACGCCAAAGGGAACCAAAACCTAAAGGGTACTTCCCGGGAATAGAAATTTGATATGAAGCAACATCTTAATGCACTATTAAAATGTTGCTTCATATCAAATTTAAACGACATAGGATAAATTGCGAAACCATAAAAATATTTTAAATTTTTTCAACTTATTACCGTTTTTGTCATTAATGTTTTGAAGTATTATTAAATTTAAACTTATATTGCAATTACTAAGGTCTTTAAAACGGAACTCTCGGTTAGACATGGGCGCAGCGGCACGCCCCGCCGAGGATCCAGCAGGCTTACTCTCGACACAACTGAGAATCGAATCAGTTCGATCTTAACGGTTTTTGGTGTTTTATTTGGTAGATTACTTTGAAATTAATTAGGATTAAGAAAACCGTTAGAACGTAACTTTTTGTACACCAGACCATATCAATCGACAGAGAATAAAAATAAACAAACGTCAATTTCTTCGGGAGTATGCGGCACGATCGAATCTGAATTAAAATCGAATCAGTTTGGAGAGTTAGGCGCGCCGCGCCGATCGGCTTTAGTAGCGTTTTTTATAACCTACCCTAAGTATAATAATTCAAAAATTCTAAAAAAAAATTCAAAAATTTTTATTTCCATATAGGTTATTAAATAACACTTATAGAATTGTCCTACATGATGCCTACCACCGGTTCGGAAACTAGCCCGGCGAGAAGAACCGGCGTAAGAAACTCGCGCGGGGCCATCTTTTAGCAAAAAGATTGGAAAATTGTTCTTTTTCTCTTTAAATATAATATAATATACATAACAATGTTATAACTTAAAAGTAAAATTTTAAAAACAAAGAGTACATTGTTGTAACCTAGCATAGAGGCACCTTATTCCCAGGGTGTGCAATCATTAATGAAATCATTAACCTTATAATAACCTTTAGCACACAAACGTTCTTTAACTAATTTTTTAAATTTATTTATAGAAAGATTTTGAACGTTTTCTGGGATTCTATTGTATAGGCGTATACATTGACCTTTAAAAGACTTACCTACTTTGCTAAGTCTAATCACTGGTATATCTAATTTGTCCTTATTTCTAGTGTTTATACAATGGTTGTCGCTTTTTTTTCTGAAATCATTTATATTCTTTTTTACATACAACACATTGTCCAAAATGTATTGAGATGCGACGGTCAGAATACTTATTTCTTTAAACTTTTCTCTCAGAGATTCAAAAGATGACAACTTATAAATATAACGTATAGCTCGCTTCTGCAGCACAAATATAGTATTAATGTCCGCGGCATTTCCCCATAAAAGGATGCCGTAGGACATTATGCTATGAAAGTAACTAAAATAAACTAATCGCGCTGTATCTTCATCTGAAATATCTCTAATTTTTTTTACTGCATATGCTGCAGAACTGAGCCTATCTGCCAGTTTTACAATATGAGGACCCCACTGTAATTTACAGTCTAGTGTTATACCTAGGAATACAGTGGTGTCTACTAAGTTCATTTTCTCATCATTTAATAGTACATTGGTTTGGACCTGCCTAACATTTGGCAGGATAAACTTTATACATTTTGTTTTATTTGAATTTAAAAGTAAATTATTTACGTTAAACCAATGTACCATTTTTGAAAGAGCACTATTTACCTCGTCATAGTTTGACTGTCGTCGCTTCACATTAAAAATTAGTGAAGTGTCATCAGCAAAAAGTACTATCTCATGCTTATCTTTTACTAGATACGGTAAGTCATTTATGTAGATGAGAAAAAGAAACGGACCTAAAATAGATCCCTGTGGAACACCTAACTCAATTTTGGTGCCAGCAGATCTTTTACAACTTATTTCCACTCTCTGAGTTCTATTGTTGAGGTAAGAACTTAGAAAATTTAGTGCTGTGTCCCTTATACCATAGTGGTGTAATTTTTTGACTAAAGTTGTGTGCTCGACACAGTCAAACGCCTTGGAAAGATCACAAAAGACACCAAGAGCATCCTGTGACCCCTCCCAAGCTTCAAATATGCTGCAAAGAAGGCTGATGCCTGCATCTGTTGTGGACCGACCTTTAGTGAAACCGAATTGATTACTATGCAGTAGATTATTAGAGTTAAAATGAACGAGCAATTGGTTTAAAATAATTTTTTCGAAAATTTTACTAAAAGCCGGTAGTATAGAAATTGGTCTATAATTGGCTGGGTCAGATTTACTTCCAGCTTTAAAAAGAGGCATCACCTTGCTATGCTTCATGAGGTCAGGGAACACACCACTTTTAATACAGTAATTGAATAGTAAGGCTAAGTAAGGGGCAATGATGTCAATTATGGATTTAATAATTTTTGTAGATATTCCCCAGAGATCGGTAGTACTTTTAATATTCAGTAATTTAAATGTGTTAATAATGTCTCTGGAGGTAATCTCCTTAAAACTAAAATTGACATCACATTCCTTGACATTTTCTTTGAGTATTTTTTCGGCAACTGCAGGTGAGGAATTTAAGTCTTTTGTAGTTGAGACTGGAATGTCAGCGAAATACTTTTCGAAGACCGTCGCAACCTCTAGGTCATTATTAACCTTTTTATCATTTATACAAAGCTCAAATTTAGAGTTACGATCGACTACTCTTCCAGTCTCATCTGCAATAATCTTCCAAGTTGTTTTCACTTTATTTTTAGAGTTTGATATTTTTTCTTTTATGTGAAGTGCTTTTGCTGCTCGGCAGACCTTCTTAAAGATTGAAGAATATTTCTTGATATGTTGCTTAAACGACTCACTCTTATTAAATGTCTTTTCGTTATACAATTCATATAATTTTTGTCTACTTACAATAATTCCTGCAGTTGCCCAGTTTCTAAAGGTTCTATTTTTATTATTTAATTTGACCGTTTTAGAAGTAAATACAGAGTTAAATTGAGTTCTAAATATTTTAAAGAAATTATCAAATGCCGAATTTGAGTTATTAGGTACACTTAAGTGTTGAATATTTGAAATTAATTTACTTCTAAATATCTCAATACGTTTTGTATTCATTGGGATATAAACAAGCTTTTCTTCTGGGATTTTATCACAGTTAATATCAAAAGATGCTAACTGACCAAAATGATCAGAGCTAAGCACGTTAATTATTTCTTTTATACTAGGAGTAATATTAGTGAAAATGTTATCTATACAAGTAGCCGTAGTATCACATACTCTTGTCGGTTCATAAAATAAACTAATGAGGTTATACGATTTTAACAAAGATGTGAATCTAACAGTGGCGGAGTTTAAGTCAAATAAATTAATGTTAAAATCACCACACACAATAATCATTTTGTTAGATGCACATATTTTTGCTAACACTTGTTCCAAAATTTGTTCAAAAGAATCGTATAAACTTGACGGAGGCCTGTATACGCTTACAATAATAAGGTGGCTCAGTTCAATACAAGCTAATTCAATTACACGTTCAGTAGAGAGACTTACAATGTCTTTTCGTTCTTTGAATTTTAATTTTTTACTTGTTAGTATTAAAGAACCACCTCTAATAGCATTCTCCCGACTGAACGAGCTAGCAACCTGGTGACCACAAAAATTAAATATTAATTCATATTTTCTGAACCAATGTTCTGATATACACATAATATCAATGTTGTGCTTATTTAAAAATAATTCAATTTCTAATTCTTTACCTACCATTCCCTGTAAGTTTTGGTGCACCAGATTTAAATTAAATTTACAATTTTTTCTAAATATTTGGGTAGGTAGGTATTTATTATTATTTAAAGTATTGCTAGAGTGGGCCTCTGTTGTCTTAGAACCTAATTTAAATTATTTGGAACATATTCCAAGCCGTTAACTATATTATTATTGTCAGAATAAGAGCACTGCTCAATAGAAGCAGTGGCCGGTTTAGCCAATTCTTTGGCTGGTCTTAATACTAAAAAATTAAATAGCCATCTAGCTATGCGTCGAGTATAATAATGTGATAAGAAAAACTTATCATCCGTTAGATTTTTTAACCTAATATTGAAAATATTATTAATGTCAACCACATCTATTTCTGGTTGATTGTTAATTAAAACTATACTATTCTGATTAGTGGCGCTACTCAGTAGGCTGTTTAACTTAAATCTAATATAATTTTCGTTGTTTTCGTGTGGCAGTTTTTTAATGCAAGGAAAGGTAAACAATATGAGTTTTCTAACATTTTTTTTATTGACTAAGTTATCAATGTAATCTGTCAACTGTTTTTTGTTTATCTTTCCTCTTCTCCCGACTAATATAACTAAAGTTGTGTTGGGGCAATAAGTAGCATTAAGTGCTCGGCTAATTATTTGTTCATATGTTGCCCCAGGCAAACAAGTGCTAGTTACTTGTTGTCCCATACACAAATTATTCAGGTATACACTAACTCCATGGCCAATTTCATCACAGTAAATACTAATTAAGCCGGCCTCCGAGCTAAGTGTATACCTATTATTATTATATATTCTTGAGGATTCAGTATGAGCCATTGTCTCTGAACTAACAATTGGAAGATCACTCTCCTGCTGTAAATGACACATACTCCCAGTACACTGACAATTATTGTTAATAAGTGAGTTCACTCTTTCCTCATTGTAGTGCCCAAGTTCTATTAAATCATTTACAGCAGAAATATGTGCTGTAATTTCTTTTTGTGCCAAGTCATATTTAAGTTTAATTTGTGTTAGCGAGCTATGTAATTCTGAGATTTCAGACTGAAGGCTACATACCTCAGCCTCATAGTTATACCTAGTGTTTTCTAATTCTCTAGAGCAGCTTATCAATTGATTTTTTATTAATATTTTACTTTTGGACATATTTTTAAGCTGCTTTACAAATTTCATATTTTTTTGTAATAATTTTTGGGTTTTCTTTATGTGTTTCTTAATTTTTACATATTTTTTTAACTTATTTTTACTTTTCATAATATGACATGACACTATTGTGTCATCCCCTGTCAAGTCTATGGTAGATGTATTATTTTTGTATGAGTCCTTTACACTTCCTAACAGTTCATTGTACAGACTTTGTGTTTCCGCTGATTTTTTGTTATTTAATTGAGTTTCAAGGGACTTTATATACTCTTTAGAGTCTTGAAGCTTCTTCTTAAGATAACAAGTGGCTTCTAATGATTGTTCATATTCCAGTCTACAATTGTCAAAGCTGTCCACAACACTTTGTAATTCCAAGTTATGACCGCAGATGTTTTCATACTTTTGGTTTAATTGATTAAGTTCAGATTTTAGATCTGCATTCTTTTGCAAAATTAAAAGCATTTCCTTTTCACTATCATCACGTTCAATAAGTAGCTGTTGACATTGCTCCTTAGAGCCCTTAAGCTCCTGAAGTGCAACTCGGAGTTGCTCCTCTGACCTGCGAGCAAGATTTGAACGTGTCATCATTTTGCAGATTTATTTATTCCTGATATCTGAAACTGAACACAAATATGTTTAACTGGGGTGTATTTACAATGAAAATGTACACCTTCTGCCCAACTAAGATTAGTCAGACCCAAATATTGTTTCAGTTACAGTAGATACACAGGAATGGATAGAAAATGAAGAAATGAAAAGGTTTAATTTTATTACTTATAAAATTAAAAATGAAAATAAAAAGCAGTAAGAAGGACAGAATAGACAGATTAAAGTTGTGACTGAATTCTGTGTATACTGTACTGTTAGTATGTTATTATTATTTTATTTCTAATTAAATAAAAAATTACAAATGTGGGTGTGACAAGCTATAAGTATTAAATATATTACTTAGATTATTATATTATATTATGGATGTAATATATTGAGCTGGTGTTTTTTATCATCTACTAAGCTTTAACAAAAGTCAAGCCAAGAGATTAAAATATTAAATTGGTAATTATTTGTTCAAAAGACTGTATGATATTACTATAAGTAAGTACATAATAATATAATATTGTATATTTTGACTTTAAAAGTGAGTATGTTTATAATTTATTAGTGTTTATGAGTAGGCTAATGTAAACTCATCATCTACTTAGCTTCCACTAACGTTAAGCTAAGAGAGAACTTAAACAAAGCCAAAGTGTAAAAAATGTAAGTTCTGTAAATGGCTCACCGGGATGAGCTTAGTAAATATAGTGATATTATATCTGTTATTGGACAGAAGGTTGATATATTAAGTAAATAAAACACTATACTCCCCGGGTTTCTCGCAGTATATCAGGAACAAAAATTTAAATCCACTTTGATTTTGCAAAGTTCGTTGGTATCGTCAGCTGTCACTTCACAACTTATATTGTAAGTTTGTATAAAAGTCAACTACCGAAGAAACTATTTATTTTTCTTGAATTTTACACACTTAAGACTAGGTTTACAAATTGAAATGGTTAAAATTAACAATATAATTAATTTAAAACAAATTTATAGTCGGGAGATACAATTCTATGTACTGTCACCAATGTTGCCACACGAAAAAAAAAATTATAATAATAATATAAATAAATGAAATTTTGTTTTAAACAAAATATAAAATAAAAAAAGAATAAATTTGAATGTTTGAAGCAGCGCGGTTCCCGCCGCGCTTCATACAAACGTCCAGTATTTTTTTTATTGTCATATATCTTCAAATCAAAGCGACATCTATACGCCATACGCCGTACTTTTAACACGATTATTACTGGGGGCACAGTTAGCGGCTGTGCGTGGTTAAATTCATACTACCGGTACTGCCTGTTAGCACATTTTAATAGTATTTTTTACCCAGCAGTGGGGTGGAGTTCCTTTGGTTGACCTTCGCCAAAATTCCTACCTACCAGCATCTGATACCTACACTACACCCCGACTCGGATGTAAGACGTTACGCATCAGCCTGTATCGCGCGGCGCCGCGATGCGGCGGTCGAATCACGGCGAAACGATTTTAATTTTGCTATATTATCTCCTAAACTATTAATTATACTTGCTAGGTATAAAGGGCAAATATAGTCTTCATGAAATGCTTAAGCCAACTAACGTATTAAAAATGATAAGGATAAATACCGTGATGGTATAAATAGTTTACCAAAAACCGCTTAATTGCCCGTTTTTTTAGATTATCGCGAAAGGCTTTCTTTTAATAATACAGTTAATTAAGTTGATTTATACAATAAATGATAATTTATTTCAATTTGTGAAGCAAGTTCAAAAATACAATTTTTATATTATTATGACACTGTGGAAACACTCTTCTCAGAAAAAAAAATCTGTTAGTTAGGTACTTATTTCAAGTTCTAATCTACTTTAGTGCCACATTCTATTGCTTCGCGTCACTGTGTAAGCGATCCCCCGCGCCCCCCGCATGAACCGTTCGTCCGCAGCCCGCGCGCGCGAAATTCCTCCGACTTGCTTCGAATTTATCGTCACTGCTCGGCTCCTATGTATCGTAGCGTTATGTTATATAGCCTATAACCTGCCCAGGAATATGGGCTACAATCGTACCAAGTTTGGTTAAAATCCCTTCAGTAGTTTTTGTTCCCATCGCGCACATACAGACAGACAGACAGACAGACAGACAGACAGACAAAAATTTTACTAATTGCATTTTTGGCATCAGTATCGATCGCCAATCATCCTCCAATATGTATTTTGAAAAAATATTCAATGTACAGAATTGACCTCTCTACAGTTTTATTATAAGTATAGAAGAAGATATTTCATTATCTCCACATAATAAAACTGTAGAGAGGTCAATTCTGTACATTGAATATTTTTTCAAAATACATATTGGAGGATGATTGGCGATCGATACTGATGCCAAAAATGCAATTAGTAAAATTTTTGTCTGTCTGTATGTGCATGATGGGAACAAAAACTACTGAAGGGATTTTAACCAAACTTGTTACGATTGTGGCCCATATTCCTGGGCAGGTTATAGGCTATATAACATAACGCTACGATACATAGGAGCCGAACAGTGACGATAAATTTGAAGCAAGTCGGATGAATTTCGCGCGCGCGGCCTGCGGTCGAACGGTTCGTGCGGGGGGCGCGGGGGGATCGCTTACAAAGTGACGCGAAGCAATAGAACGTGGCACTTGGAAAAGCTGTCGAACAAAATAAATAGTATCCTTTATCCATCTCCTGGTTTTAAGCTACCTCCTCCCAATTTTCAGCCATATTGGTAAAGCCATTCTTGAGTTATAAATAGTGTAACCAACACGACTTTCTTTAATGTAGATAGATATATTCCGGCTATTAATCTATTAGTTCTTTAGACATTTTAAATTTTGAAACTCTTATAAGATTTATTAGACTGACTTACTTAGTCATTCAAGTTTCAAGTACTAAAACTAAGTACTAACTGTTACTTATTTCATAGTTACATCAAAAATTGTTTCGTAAAGTTTTATTTTTATTTTATTTTTGTAGATAATTATTTCCGTACTCATTCCAAAGTCTCTGTGTTTCATAAGAGAGAGTTTTATTTTGTAGAAGTGACTTTACGTAGCTGTTAAATTTTATACGGGTACAGCTGTTATCTATACTAATATTATAAAGAGGTAACATTTGATTGTTTGTTTGTTTGTTTGAATGGAATAGGCTCTGAAACCACTGAACCAATATGAAAAATTCTTTCACCGTTGGAAAGCTACATCCCTAGCGCTGAACATAGGCTATATTATATGTTTAAAAAAAGTAGGGTTCCTTACTAAAACCCCAAAAATGTAGCCCAAAGTGTAAAAAAACGACCTCCAAAATTTCTTACATCGTGTGCGCTTCGACAACGGCTTGACCAATTTCGCAATTTTTTTTTTACGGTATGTTCGTTATTGTTACGAAAAGGTTATTATGAAAGAAAATGTTGAAAAAAATAAGCAGAAAATTAGAAAAAAGAAGAAAATACGTGATGGTCACGCGGGGTTTGAACCTGGCTCAATCGATTCACGTCGTTGGCAGTTTATATGACACGGCTGTCATGGCAACATCATTATTTACAAAATATGGAAAATAAAAATTATGAAATGCTATAAATACCGTTTTTATATCAGCTTAAACTATTTGGATTAATAAAATTATTAGGATTAACAAAAACATGAATCCAAATAGTTTAAGCTGATATAAATACGATATGTATAGCATTTCCTAATTTTTGTTTTCCATTTGTAAACAACGCTGTTACCATGGCGACCGGTAGACGTTATAGACGTTTGGCTGCGTTTCCATTGACACGGGGCGAGGCGGACAGGAGCTTGCGGTACCCGAATTGACCAATCACTATGCTTGAAATCTCTGCTCCACTCCGCTTGGGAACCACTAAGTTCCTATGCGCCCCGCTCCGCGTCAGTGAAAACGCCAAGATTGGGGAAGTTTTCCTAATCTATACATCTATACAAATAAATAAAATTGAAGTGTCAGTATGTAACATTCAATTAGCAACGTTTTTCTAAATGCATATGACATTTTAAACGATATCTTCTGCTTTTTTTGCATTGGCAACGATATTTACTGAAAACGAAAATGTAATTTAAAAAAAAAATGTCTGTCGGCGTCTCTCTTTGTTCCGGCTAATCTCTGGAACGGCTGGACCGATTTTAACGAGACTTTCACTGGTAGATAGCTAAAGCTATAAGGATTAATTTAGGCTTATTATTATTATTAGCTTATGTTAGTAGGAGTAATATATACATCTATATGTATAAAAGTAAGTCGTATTAGTTAGTTAAATTATTTATAACTCAAGAACGGCTTTATCGATATGGCTGAAAATTGGTGAGGAAGTAGCTTAGAGCAAGTAGACGGACATAGGATTCTATTTATTCCATATTTTGACAGCGTTTCCGTGAACGTTGCGGGTTCTGCGTTGTGGGTTCCGCGTTGCGGGTTCCGGGTTTCCGTGTTGCGGGTTCCGGGTTCCGCGTTGCGGGTTTCGGGTTCCCATGCTGCGGGTTCCGCGTTGCGAGTTCCGGGTTCCCGCGTTGCGGGTTCCGGGTTCCCGCGTTGCGGGTTCCGGGTTCCGCGTTGCGGGTTCCGGGTTCCCGCGTTGCGGGTTCCGGGTTCCCATGCTGCGGGTTCCGCGTTGCGGGTTCAGGGTTCCCGCGTTGCGGGTTCCGGGTTCCGCGTTGCGGAATCAGGGTTCCCGCGTTGCGGGTTCAGGGTTCTCACGTTTCGGGTTCAGCGTTGCGGGTTCCGCGTTGCGGGTTCCGGGTTCCCGCGTTTCGGGTTCCGGGTTCCCGCGTTGCGGGTTCCGGGTTCCCGCGTTTCGGGTTCCGGGTTCCCGCGTTGCGGGAAGTGGGCAAGGGTCAGCTAGTCTTTTATATAAGTAAAGGTTTAAAAACTAAAACCCGACTTCGCAATAAAATGGGTCTAAAAAGGCTGAAACAAGAAAATAATTCAATTTGAAATCCAGAAATGCATAGGTTCAAAAATGGTTAAGGTAGAGCCTTTATCATTTGGATTTCAAATTGAATTATTTTTTGTTTCATCCGTTTTAGACATATTTTTTTTGCGAAGTCGGGTTTTAGTTTTATAATTTTTTTTGTTTTCATATCAAATATACTTAACAATTGTTTTATTTTTATTAACATAACCATTACATAGTAGATAAGTAACTAAACAACTCCTAGATACTACTTGTTCGACAGCATTTTAAACGTTTATTTTGAATTTGACAATAAAATATATCCTACTACTATTATAAAGGCGAAAGTTTGTATGTATGGATGTATGGATGTTTGTTACTCTTTCACGTAAAAACTACTGAATGGATTTGAATGAAACTTTACCACAATATAGCTTATACATCAGAATAGCACATAGGCTACAATTTTTGAGGTTTTTATAATAATAATAATAATACCTATGGACGCTTTCTAATGTGAGGTCGTAAAAAAACACATTTTTTGCGCTTACATTGCAAACGCTGACTGAATCCTACAAGATAGATCAAAACAATGTACTACAGTATTGTACAACTTAAAAAGGTCTACAAAAAAGTCCGTGATGGTATATGTTTATCTCTTAGGAATAACCCACAATAACCATTTTTTATCCTTTACTTTGTACGAGAAATAATGGCTTATTTACGAAGCGATTTTAAGCAATACAGTATTAATCCTTATCCAATTAAGTATCTTAAATACATTGTGCATTTAATAAAGATCAATATGGCTTTTTACAGCATGTAAATTAAATAAATATTTTCGAAGATATCACAGATTTAAAATGCAGAGTCATAGCAATTTCGGCGATAAATACCGTTTCGGATTGTAATTATCGTTTTTAATTTGAGATTGTAATTATCGTTAAATGTAGTTTATAGGAGCATACTGCAGTAGCTACCTATAGACCTATGATTAGGGCTCTGCAGTGCTTAGTTACCGTATTTCTTACTTATTACTAGACTAGACGGGACGAACCTGAAGTCCACGCGAACGAAGTCGCGGGCAAAAGCTAGTATAGTTATAAAATATTTAAATACATAATCGTAATGTGCTTGCCAATTTAACCCTAAAAAACTTTCTCCAAAAAAAATAATTAAGATAATAGTCTCGTGTTTGGTATCAAAAGGTAACCTACCTTTTTATACCAAACACGAGACTATTATCTTAATTTAATTTTTACCGATTGGTGAGCAAGTAATTAAAGTAAATAAAACTGTTTTTAGGTATAAATACACGATTATTCATGACTGTTTTTCATTAATTTACTCGTATTTACTATACAAAAAAATTCAAAGATTTTAATTATGATTACTTAATCATAATTAATCGGATTTTGATGCGGTTTTTTCTAATAGATAGAGTGATTCAAGAGGAAGGTTTATATGTATAATACATGCATAATATACTAAGGCAACATTGCTAAAAAAATTCAAAGATTTTTATTATGATTACTTAATCATAATTAAAATCTTTGAATTTTTTTGTTAATTAAATACGAGTAAATTAATGAAAAACAGTCATGAATAATCGTGTATTTATACCTAAAAACAGTTTTACTTATGAAAGTTTTGCGATATTTGGTCAAATGTACTTTAGCTTACTTAAGCTAAAGTACATTTGAACAAATATCGCACTTAAACTAAAGTACATTTGACCAAATATCGCAAAACTTTCATACTTATAAGAAAATTATTATTAATTACTAGCTTTTGCCCGCGACTTCGTTCGCGTGGACTTCAGGTTCGTCCCGTCTAGTCTAGTAATAAGTAAGAAATACGGTAACTAAGCACTGCAGAGCCCTAATCATAGGTCTATAGGTAGCTACTGCAGTATGCTCCTATAAACTACTTACATTTAACGATAATTACAATCTCAAATAAAAAACGATAATTACAATCCGAGACGGTATTTATCGCCGAAATTGCTATGACTCTGCATTTTAAATCTGTGATATCTTCGAAAATATTTATTTAATTTACATGCTGTAAAAAGCCATATTGATCTTTATTAAATGCACAATGTATTTAAGATACTTAATTGGATAAGGATTAATACTGTATTGCTTAAAATCGCTTCGTAAATAAGCCATTATTTCTCGTACAAAGTAAAGGATAAAAAATGGTTATTGTGGGTTATTCCTAAGAGATAAACATATACCACCACGGACTTTTTTGTAGACCTTTTTAAGTT
This sequence comes from Celastrina argiolus, assembly GCA_905187575.2. NCBI lineage: Eukaryota > Metazoa > Arthropoda > Insecta > Lepidoptera > Lycaenidae > Celastrina > Celastrina argiolus. Next base: position 7,780,422 of record LR994581.1, on the reverse strand, counting down.
GTACAATACTGTAGTACATTGTTTTGATCTATCTTGTAGGATTCAGTCAGCGTTTGCAATGTAAGCGCAAAAAATGTGTTTTTTTACGACCTCACATTAGAAACCTCAAAAATTGTAGCCTATGTGTTATTCTGATGTATAAGCTATATTGTGGTAAAGTTTCATTCAAATCCATTCAGTAGTTTTTACGTGAAAGAGTAACAAACATCCATACATCCATACTTACAAACTTTCGCCTTTATAATAGTAGTAGGATCTAATTAGATAATATCACTAATGTAGTTTTGCTAATAACGAACTATTGACTTTATTATTTCGCAGTAGTTGTATTGACTTATCATATAAATGATATCGAGAGCTTAAAGAAATTAATGTTGAACCTGCTTATCTATCTCTAATCACATAAGTAGTTCTGCTAGTTATTCACTGTGGTAAAATTAATTTTAAGTAATTTTACTTGAATACATAAAAAACAAAATCACAATAGAAGTAAACTTGACGTGTTCTTGTTTATTTTGAATATGGCTGTACGTAATATCAAAATACATGAATAAAATAGTTCATGTCGCTAAAGAAAATTTGACTTACAACGAAATAAAGTCGTTTTTACTGAAACGCCACTTATATCCGAAAATAGCCATGATAACAATAAAAACTATATAAATATAAGTACTAGAAATAATAAGGATCCCAAATCATGCAGCTTCATCACTTTCAGATGGTTTGGTGAAAAGATAACGAATTGTTTTCGTAAAAAAAATCTTTAAACGGCTTTTTCTCAAAACACCATTTTGGCGTTTCAGTAAAATAGGCTTTCCAGTGACGATATTGTGTCCGAGTCATTATTAGACGTTAAACTTCATCAGCCTATTTATTTTGCCTTTGCACGTCAAATACCGTGTATAAAGAAGAAAATTAGTTTTTTAAATACCTACCCAAACATAAAATATAATTAAAAAATACTGCCCTAAATCACTTTTCCACGCGAACGAAGTCGCGGGCACAGCTAGTATTTCATACATTTCCAGAACGCCCTAGGTATATTAAATACATTGCTTAGGTATTATGTGGAATTCCAGAATTTTACACTTTGTCGGTAACGTGTATACCTATTATAAATAGGTACACAAATTTTATTGTAACTTATGTAATATGTTCCAAATAGGAAAACGAAAAGATACTATTTTTGTCGGACTAGTGAAACTTGTTTTCTTGTATTGGCCTACTTGTTATCTTGGACGTTGTTTAATTTGGGCAGAGAACACACCAACCTATTATATAATTATTTTTGTCCTACAGTTACTAATGAGAAAAATGGTCTCGTGGTCAGAATATTTTCTAAGCGTAGGACCGGAATAACGTACCACTCAATTTGTAGGACAATATGTCTGTTAAATTACATTGAAATGAAAATAAAATAGTAAAATGAAAATCAGCTTGTTACTAATAATGTATGATGACCTCGTTATCCATACATGTTGGAGATGGGGGAACTCCTTGATCAAACCATGGATTTTGTCGGACAAGTATTTTTTCGGATCATTTAGATGACAATCTTGAGATTTAACTAAAAAATATTCGGTTACTTATAAATATTTTGGAATCAAAAATAGAGGTTAAGTTTCTCCTAGTGATGTACATTTCTATATCGATAATCCTTCGAAATCATCACTTTATGTTTGAATAGATATATTCGGCACTTTTAACTTTTATTATATTTATCCAAGTTAAATATAATTAATCTGCTATTTGGTATTTACAGGTTTTTTACAAAATCATGATTCAAAAATAAAATGGTTCAAGTTCATAGGAAAACCAGAAGCCACGCATAAGCAGTAATGTTTGCTCTAAACATTTACCCCCAATTATTTTATTGCAAACTAGTATTAACTATAAACGAAATATTAAAATACCTTGATGTTGATGGACACCTGTGAAGCCAAGGTATGAATCCGGTCCTGCCGGTCCATTCGTATTGTCGAATTTGTTAGCAATATAAAAATATAGCTAACATAGTGATGAGGAGATATAGAAATATTATATATATTTCTATATCTCCACATAATAAAACTGTAGAGAGGTCAATTCTGTACATTGAATATTTTTTCAAAATACATATTGGAGGATGATTGGCGATCGATACTGATGCCAAAAATGCAATTAGTAAAATTTTTGTCTGTCTGTATGTGCACGATGGGAACAAAAACTACTGAAGGGATTTTAACCAAACTTGTTACGATTGTGGCCCATATTCCTGGGCAGGTTATAGGCTATATAACATAACGCTACGATACATAGGAGCCGAACAGTGACGATAAATTTGAAGCAAGTCGGATGAATTTTGCGCGCGCGGCCTGCGGTCGAACGGTTCGTGCGGGGGGCGCGGGGGGATCGCTTACACGGTGACGCGAAGCAATAGAACGTGGCACTAAAGTAGATTAGAACATCAAATAAGTACCTAACTATCAGGATTTTTTTTCTGGGAAAGCAGTATAATAATAATAGCTCCCCTCACCGATTTCGATGTCGGTAGCCGATTTCATTGAAACCAGGCCAGCTACGCAGGAGTTATTTTATAGTGCCCAAGTGTGTGCGCTATACACAGAAGCACTCTCTCTTCCTTTTACTCTCATAACCCAGTGGGACGGTAAACCGACACGACTAGCGAGAGATCAGGCGCAGGACCGACTTTTTACATGCCCATCCGACGCATGGATCATCTTTCTTGTCAGACAATCAGGTGATCAGCCTGAATTGTCCAAACCAAACTTGAAAACAACATTTTTTTTTTGTTGTTCCAACGCGGGAATCGAACCCACGACCTCCGGGTCGAGAGCGAAGCTCTGAACCACTAGACCACGGAGGCGATGCTCTGAACCACTAGACCACGGAGGCGATAGAGGAAAGCAGTGTTTTCACAGTGTCATAATAATATAAAAATTGTATTTTTGAACTTGCTTCACAAATTGAAATAAATTATCATTTATTGTATAAAATCAACTTAATTAACTGTATAATTAAAAGAAAGCCCTTCGCGATAAACTAAAAAATGGGCAATTAAGCGGTTTTTGGAAAGCTATTTATACCATCACGGTATTAATCCTTATCATTTTTAATACGTTAGTTGGCTTAAGCATTCCATGAAGACTATAATATTTGCCCTTTATACCATGCAAATATAATGAGTACATAGTTTAGGAAATATAGCAAAATTAAAATCGTTTCGCCGTGATTCGACCGGGCGCCGCGTAATGCAGGCTGCTGGGTGACGTCTTACGTCCGAGCCGGGCTGGTGTAGTGTAGACTGCTGGGTAAAAAATACTATTAAAATGTGCTAACTGTGCCTGTGTTATTATAGGAGACTTTTATTTATGCAATAGTACCCAAAACAATATATTTTTTTTATTTTTGTCTGTTTGTCGGTGCATTTGTGCACGCTAATCTCAGAAACGGCTTATCCGATTTAGATGTGGTTCAATCACATTTGTAGTAATCTTGACTTAACATTTATTTCATCTCAATCGGTTCATAAATAAAAAAATTATGACAATTAAAAAAAATGCTGGACGTTTGCATGAAGCGCGGTAGGAACCGCGCTGCAAACATTCAAATTTAAATTTTTTTATTTTATATTTTCTTTATAATAAAACTGTAGAGAGGTCAATTCTGTACTTTGAATATTTTTTCAAAATACATATTGGAGGATGATTGGCGATCGATACTGATGCCAAAAATGCAATTAGTAAAATTTTTGTCTGTCTGTCTGTCTGTCTGTATGTGCACGATGGGAACAAAAACTACTGAAGGGATTTTAACCAAACTTGGTACGATTGTAGCCCATATTCCTAGGCAGGTTATAGGCTATATAACATAACGCTACGATACATAGGAGCCGAGCAGTGACGATAAATTTGAAGCAAGTCGGATGAATTTCGCGCGCGCGGCCTGCGGTCGAACGGTTCGTGCGGGGGGCGCGGGGGGATCGCTTACACGGTGACGCGAAGCAATAGAACGTGGCACTAAAGTAGATTAGAACATCAAATAAGTACCTAACTATCAGGTTTTTTTTTCTGGGAAAACAGTGTTTTCACAGTGTCATCTTAATATATATATGTCGGAGAAACATTATCCTCGCCACCGTGGTCATCAGCGGTAATGGGAGTAGTGGGCATCCTCGTGGGTAAAATGCGGGCACAAAACACAACGATCACTGCTTAACTAATTTATTACAATTTAAACACTTTATAAACACTTTTTCACGAATTAGTTTTAAGACCGAGCAGTGAGTTTGGGGCACCGATCTTACTTTAACACACACACCAATAATTCACGATACGATCCAACTCGATCGACCATCAAAACTTAAATGTGTCCCCATAACTGTTCAACACTCTAAAGTAAAGATGGCGCCTCAACCCCACTCGAGGCGCTCCCGCGCTCTGCTCTGATTGGTCGTTAATAAAATTATTTCAATTTAAATAAAATAAAGATTTCTATGTAAATAAAATAGTAACAAATTATCTTAAATTAAATAAAGAATTAAAAAGTAATCAAATGAATTTAAAAGTAACTAAATCATAAACAATAAATATTCTGAGCAATCAATAAACAACTCGACTCATGATTTCCTCCGACACGGCCGTCCTGACATATTACACGCCCTCGTGTGATGTTGAAGGCCGTGCATCATCAGTATCTACAAAAAGAAAAATAAAAGATTTTAGTATCGTCATTGGTATGCGTTCGGCCATTCCTGACCGAAGCAACGATTCATACAGCCAAAACAGCCTGCACTGTAAGGCCAACTCAAAGTTTCTTTCATTTATTTTTTTTTTTTTTCAAAAAAAAAAAGTCTCGCTCATGATTTACCACCTCACCCTTGATTGGCCACCTCGCCCTTGATTGGCCACCTCGCCCTTGATTGGCCACCTCGCCCTTGATTGGCCACCTCGCCCTTGATTGGCCACCTCGCCCTTGATTGGCCACCTCGCCCTTGATTGGCCACCTCGCCTTTGATTGGCCACCTCGCCCTTGATTGGCCACCTCGCCCTTGATTGGCCACCTCGACCTCAATTAGCCATAACAGACTTAGTAGGCCACCTCGCCTTATTCTAGCAACCACCAAGCTGCTTAAAGATCTCATAAGGCTTACCAGTATTCACTCAGCACAAACACTCACCGTCATTATCATCTGACACAAACGGATCCAGCTCAATAGGAACATAAGATTGGGGTAGTGGACGTAAGCGGTCTCTCGAGTACTTGTATGTACGATTACAATTCAAACTTTTGAGGTGATACCTGTCACCGTCCAGTATTTCAATGACCTCATAAGGTCCTTTAAATTTAGGATCCAATTTTGTTTGATTCCGTTCGTGATTTTCAATCAAAACGTAATCTCCTACAGAAAAAGATGTGACTCTCGCTTTGTTTTTATCGAACCGTGCTTTATCAAGATACGCGTTATCTCTTATTAGCCTATTAGCTTGTATTCTAACCTCTTCCAAATTAACCTCGACCTCGTGATCATTAACGGTTAATAAATTTAAAGGTCTAGCTACTCTACCTATTAACAATTCTAAGGGGCTAGCTTTAGTTACCCTATGAATCGTACTATTTAAAGATAGCTGGACATCATCTAATGCATGGACTCATGAATGTGATTTATTACTGACCAACGAAAAGCTCTAGGTACAATTGGTAGCCAAATGTTACGACTGTTTCTTTGAATTTTTCTGTAGAGCACATTAGAACGCAACTCATAGATTCGACAACTCTCTAAGTCAAGATCATCGTTTTCGAGTTTACTTATAATGTCTTTACATTCAGGATCTCTTCGTTGTTCCGCTTGTAACCAGTTCGAAGATAACTCAGCTATATTAACACGTTTTTCTCCAACACAACTCTCCCTACTAACACTAAAAGTTTTGCTTCTAGCAGTGACATTCTCTTCAGGCAAGTGGTTTCTCGAGAAAAAGTCAACGTGGGCCATTTTCTTACCCTCTCTATATTACACTATGTCAAAATCAAAAGCCTGAAGGAATGCCCACCACCGGTGTACCCTAGGAGTTAAGTCTACCTTAGACCTCGAGGCTTTCAGAGAATTACAATCAGTAACTACTGTGAAGGTTCCACCGTAAAGATAATGACGAAAATGTTTAACCGAATTGACGACGGCCAATGTCTCCAACTCATATGAGTGATATCGTGATTCTGCAGGTGTAGTGCGTTTACTATAATACTCTACCGGGTGTAATTTCGTAGCAGCCTTTTGAAAGAGAATTCCGCCGTATCCGTCACTACTGGCATCTGTGTGTAACTCAATGGGCAGTTCAGGGTTAAAAAGCATTAACACCGGTGATGAAGTCAACACCGATATAATCTCCTGTCTTATCCTTTCGTATTCTGCAGTCCAAATTATTTTGGAATTGTTATTGGCTAACAGACGGTAAAGCGGTGCCATTTTAAGCGAAAAGTTATTGACAAACTGTCTAAAGTAGGATGCTAAGCCCAAAAATTGTCGAAGTTGAGTTATGGTATTTGGTGGTAAGGAACTAGTCAACGCAATTACTTTACGGGGGTTAGGCCTGATTTCACCCTCCGATATTTCATAACCTAAAAACTCGACCCGTTTTTTTAAAAACACACATTTCTTTTTATTAAATGAAAATCCTGCATCACTAAGGATTTTAAGCACTTCACGTAACCGTTCCAGCCCTTGCTCTTCATTATTTGCGGGAATAACTAAATCGTCCATATAGGCAATTGCGTACGAGTAAGCAAGGTCACCTAGCGCTGTATTAATAGCCCTCTGATATACCGATGGTGCATTTCGTAGGCCAAACGGCATGACAGTAAACTCGTAATGAGCGTCCGGTGTAATAAAAGCAGTTTTTTCTATTGAATTTGATTCTATATTGATGGGGATTTGATAAAAGCCACTAGCCATGTCGAGACACGTATAATATCGCGCACCTGATAACCTTTGAACTTGATCACTGATTAAAGGTAAGGGGTACCGGTCGGGAACTGTGTTAGCGTTTAACTCACGGTAATCTACGCACATTCGGTCCGTGCCATCGCGCTTCTTCACCAAAAGTATTGGACTGGAGAAGGGAGACTTGCTTGGTCTAATAACTCCAGCAGATAAAAGTTCAGCACACTTAGTACGGACTATCGCTCTCTCTTCAGGACTTAAGTGATAAGGCCGCCGTTGCACAATCTTGCTAGGATCTACTAAATTAATTTCTAATTCACCTGTTTTTACTCTACAAGTAGGAGTACCTTCAACAAATGAGTTCTGAAAGCAGCTTAGGAGTTCCACTAATTGTAATTTAATGACGTCAGGTATATCAGTATCCACGTCATGAAAGTCGATCACCGTGTTACCTATACTGCAAATATTAACTAGAGAAGGCTTTTCAAATACAGTAAGTTTATCACTAGTTATTTGCACTGATAAGCCCAAGGCTAACAAATCGCGACCAATTAAAATATCGTTATTTAGGTAATCATCAGGGATAGTGTGAAATAAAATTTGTATGCTATGACCGTTAAGAACTACTTTACACAAAATTTGTAAGTCACATAGAACGCTAGATTTGCCTACACCAGTAAGAGTAACAATTGCACGTTGAAATGTACCAACAAGCTTACGAGAGACGCTTTCTTTGATCAAAGAACAATCAGCCCCGGAATCGAAACAAAATGAAAATTGCTCACAAAATTGTGTAATTATTCCGGTGACAGGTTTCACACCACATACGTCCACTCGCTTTACAATGGTAGATGCGGTGGGCTGTGCGCTAGTGCTCGCAGGTGTTTTAGAGCATCGCGATGCCACATTACCCTCAACACCACATCTGTAGCATGTCACTAGGGGCCGCGTAGGGACGGCCGTGTTGGGGCGCTCAGGCGTCGAAGCTGTTGACTGCTTATCATGCGGTCGGCTGAAACATTCAAAAGATTTATGACCTAGCTTTCCGCAAGAGTAACATTTAGTTGAAATAGAACTTAACCTAGGGCGTTTGTTTTCTGGTGTAGAACTAATAATATTCTTCCCTATTTCTTGGTAACTGCGCTTACGATAAGAATAAGCCATAAGCTCTCGTTGCATTTTAGTGCGGGTAGAAATTTCTTCAGAAAAAATACAGCGTTGCAAACGTGGCTCGATTTGCCCCATATGGGCTAGTATCAATGATACCACCATTTCTTCCTTTCCCAAATTACCCCATCGCGTTGTAAGTAAAGTAAATAAACGGCTCGCATATGCGGCAAGACACTCGCCTTCCTGCGGTTTACCAGAAAGCAACTTTAGCACTGTTGCAGCACATGTGTCGAGCGTATCGAAACGAGAAAGAAAAATTTCTTTAAAATCTATCCATTTCATATTTGGAAAAGCTATTTGAGAGAACCAAGTTGCGGCCGAACCTCTCATAGCCTTACTGAGTATAAGAATCAATTTACTTCCCTGTATATTTTGATCCGATAGGCAAATGTCCGCTGTTGCTAGCCAGGCCCGGGCGTCATTATCTGCATCTTCCGGCTGGAATTTAGGCAGCGTGATGCTCTTGTCCTCCAGATTTTGTGGCTTAGTAAGCGCTTCGACGAGTAGCTTCATGCTGGTCTGTTGCGCTTCAAATAATGCTCGCCATCCGTCAGTTGCTGCTGTCGGTTCACTCACAATTTGTGCCAGCACCGATCCCACTTCTGATGTCGGAGAAACATTATCCTCGCCACCGTGGTCATCAGCGGTAATGGGAGTAGTGGGCATCCTCGTGGGTAAAATGCGGGCACAAAACACAACGATCACTGCTTAACTAATTTATTACAATTTAAACACTTTATAAACACTTTTTCACGAATTAGTTTTAAGACCGAGCAGTGAGTTTGGGGCACCGATCTTACTTTAACACACACACCAATAATTCACGATACGATCCAACTCGATCGACCATCAAAACTTAAATGTGTCCCCATAACTGTTCAACACTCTAAAGTAAAGATGGCGCCTCAACCCCACTCGAGGCGCTCCCGCGCTCTGCTCTGATTGGTCGTTAATAAAATTATTTCAATTTAAATAAAATAAAGATTTCTATGTAAATAAAATAGTAACAAATTATCTTAAATTAAATAAAGAATTAAAAAGTAATCAAATGAATTTAAAAGTAACTAAATCATAAACAATAAATATTCTGAGCAATCAATAAACAACTCGACTCATGATTTCCTCCGACACGGCCGTCCTGACATATTACACGCCCTCGTGTGATGTTGAAGGCCGTGCATCATCAGTATCTACAAAAAGAAAAATAAAAGATTTTAGTATCGTCATTGGTATGCGTTCGGCCATTCCTGACCGAAGCAACGATTCATACAGCCAAAACAGCCTGCACTGTAAGGCCAACTCAAAGTTTCTTTCATTTATTTTTTTTTTTTTTTCAAAAAAAAAAAGTCTCGCTCATGATTTACCACCTCACCCTTGATTGGCCACCTCGCCCTTGATTGGCCACCTCGCCCTTGATTGGCCACCTCGCCCTTGATTGGCCACCTCGCCCTTGATTGGCCACCTCGCCCTTGATTGGCCACCTCGCCCTTGATTGGCCACCTCGCCTTTGATTGGCCACCTCGCCCTTGATTGGCCACCTCGCCCTTGATTGGCCACCTCGACCTCAATTAGCCATAACAGACTTAGTAGGCCACCTCGCCTTATTCTAGCAACCACCAAGCTGCTTAAAGATCTCATAAGGCTTACCAGTATTCACTCAGCACAAACACTCACCGTCATTATCATCTGACACAAACGGATCCAGCTCAATAGGAACATAAGATTGGGGTAGTGGACGTAAGCGGTCTCTCGAGTACTTGTATGTACGATTACAATTCAAACTTTTGAGGTGATACCTGTCACCGTCCAGTATTTCAATGACCTCATAAGGTCCTTTAAATTTAGGATCCAATTTTGTTTGATTCCGTTCGTGATTTTCAATCAAAACGTAATCTCCTACAGAAAAAGATGTGACTCTCGCTTTGTTTTTATCGAACCGTGCTTTATCAAGATACGCGTTATCTCTTATTAGCCTATTAGCTTGTATTCTAACCTCTTCCAAATTAACCTCGACCTCGTGATCATTAACGGTTAATAAATTTAAAGGTCTAGCTACTCTACCTATTAACAATTCTAAGGGGCTAGCTTTAGTTACCCTATGAATCGTACTATTTAAAGATAGCTGGACATCATCTAATGCATGGACTCATGAATGTGATTTATTACTGACCAACGAAAAGCTCTAGGTACAATTGGTAGCCAAATGTTACGACTGTTTCTTTGAATTTTTCTGTAGAGCACATTAGAACGCAACTCATAGATTCGACAACTCTCTAAGTCAAGATCATCGTTTTCGAGTTTACTTATAATGTCTTTACATTCAGGATCTCTTCGTTGTTCCGCTTGTAACCAGTTCGAAGATAACTCAGCTATATTAACACGTTTTTCTCCAACACAACTCTCCCTACTAACACTAAAAGTTTTGCTTCTAGCAGTGACATTCTCTTCAGGCAAGTGGTTTCTCGAGAAAAAGTCAACGTGGGCCATTTTCTTACCCTCTCTATATTACACTATGTCAAAATCAAAAGCCTGAAGGAATGCCCACCACCGGTGTACCCTAGGAGTTAAGTCTACCTTAGACCTCGAGGCTTTCAGAGAATTACAATCAGTAACTACTGTGAAGGTTCCACCGTAAAGATAATGACGAAAATGTTTAACCGAATTGACGACGGCCAATGTCTCCAACTCATATGAGTGATATCGTGATTCTGCAGGTGTAGTGCGTTTACTATAATACTCTACCGGGTGTAATTTCGTAGCAGCCTTTTGAAAGAGAATTCCGCCGTATCCGTCACTACTGGCATCTGTGTGTAACTCAATGGGCAGTTCAGGGTTAAAAAGCATTAACACCGGTGATGAAGTCAACACCGATATAATCTCCTGTCTTATCCTTTCGTATTCTGCAGTCCAAATTATTTTGGAATTGTTATTGGCTAACAGACGGTAAAGCGGTGCCATTTTAAGCGAAAAGTTATTGACAAACTGTCTAAAGTAGGATGCTAAGCCCAAAAATTGTCGAAGTTGAGTTATGGTATTTGGTGGTAAGGAACTAGTCAACGCAATTACTTTACGGGGGTTAGGCCTGATTTCACCCTCCGATATTTCATAACCTAAAAACTCGACCCGTTTTTTTAAAAACACACATTTCTTTTTATTAAATGAAAATCCTGCATCACTAAGGATTTTAAGCACTTCACGTAACCGTTCCAGCCCTTGCTCTTCATTATTTGCGGGAATAACTAAATCGTCCATATAGGCAATTGCGTAAGAGTAAGCAAGGTCACCTAGCGCTGTATTAATAGCCCTCTGATATACCGATGGTGCATTTCGTAGGCCAAACGGCATGACAGTAAACTCGTAATGAGCGTCCGGTGTAATAAAAGCAGTTTTTTCTATTGAATTTGATTCTATATTGATGGGGATTTGATAAAAGCCACTAGCCATGTCGAGACACGTATAATATCGCGCACCTGATAACCTTTGAACTTGATCACTGATTAAAGGTAAGGGGTACCGGTCGGGAACTGTGTTAGCGTTTAACTCACGGTAATCTACGCACATTCGGTCCGTGCCATCGCGCTTCTTCACCAAAAGTATTGGACTGGAGAAGGGAGACTTGCTTGGTCTAATAACTCCAGCAGATAAAAGTTCAGCACACTTAGTACGGACTATCGCTCTCTCTTCAGGACTTAAGTGATAAGGCCGCCGTTGCACAATCTTGCTAGGATCTACTAAATTAATTTCTAATTCACCTGTTTTTACTCTACAAGTAGGAGTACCTTCAACAAATGAGTTCTGAAAGCAGCTTAGGAGTTCCACTAATTGTAATTTAATGACGTCAGGTATATCAGTATCCACGTCATGAAAGTCGATCACCGTGTTACCTATACTGCAAATATTAACTAGAGAAGGCTTTTCAAATACAGTAAGTTTATCACTAGTTATTTGCACTGATAAGCCCAAGGCTAACAAATCGCGACCAATTAAAATATCGTTATTTAGGTAATCATCAGGGATAATGTGAAATAAAATTTGTATGCTATGACCGTTAAGAACTACTTTACACAAAATTTGTAAGTCACATAGAACGCTAGATTTGCCTACACCAGTAAGAGTAACAATTGCACGTTGAAATGTACCAACAAGCTTACGAGAGACGCTTTCTTTGATCAAAGAACAATCAGCCCCGGAATCGAAACAAAATGAAAATTGCTCACCAAATTGTGTAATTATTCCGGTGACAGGTTTCACACCACATACGTCCACTCGCTTTACAATGGTAGATGCGGTGGGCTGTGCGCTAGTGCTCGCAGGTGTTTTAGAGCATCGCGATGCCACATTACCCTCAACACCACATCTGTAGCATGTCACTAGGGGCCGCGTAGGGACGGCCGTGTTGGGGCGCTCAGGCGTCGAAGCTGTTGACTGCTTATCATGCGGTCGGCTGAAACATTCAAAAGATTTATGACCTAGCTTTCCGCAAGAGTAACATTTAGTTGAAATAGAACTTAACCTAGGGCGTTTGTTTTCTGGTGTAGAACTAATAATATTCTTCCCTATTTCTTGGTAACTGCGCTTACGATAAGAATAAGCCATAAGCTCTCGTTGCATTTTAGTGCGGGTAGAAATTTCTTCAGAAAAAATACAGCGTTGCAAACGTGGCTCGATTTGCCCCATATGGGCTAGTATCAATGATACCACCATTTCTTCCTTTCCCAAATTACCCCATCGCGTTGTAAGTAAAGTAAATAAACGGCTCGCATATGCGGCAAGACACTCGCCTTCCTGCGGTTTACCAGAAAGCAACTTTAGCACTGTTGCAGCACATGTGTCGAGCGTATCGAAACGAGAAAGAAAAATTTCTTTAAAATCTATCCATTTCATATTTGGAAAAGCTATTTGAGAGAACCAAGTTGCGGCCGAACCTCTCATAGCCTTACTGAGTATAAGAATCAATTTACTTCCCTGTATATTTTGATCCGATAGGCAAATGTCCGCTGTTGCTAGCCAGGCCCGGGCGTCATTATCTGCATCTTCCGGCTGGAATTTAGGCAGCGTGATGCTCTTGTCCTCCAGATTTTGTGGCTTAGTAAGCGCTTCGACGAGTAGCTTCATGCTGGTCTGTTGCGCTTCAAATAATGCTCGCCATCCGTCAGTTGCTGCTGTCGGTTCACTCACAATTTGTGCCAGCACCGATCCCACTTCTGATGTCGGAGAAACATTATCCTCGCCACCGTGGTCATCAGCGGTAATGGGAGTAGTGGGCATCCTCGTGGGTAAAATGCGGGCACAAAACACAACGATCACTGCTTAACTAATTTATTACAATTTAAACACTTTATAAACACTTTTTCACGAATTAGTTTTAAGACCGAGCAGTGAGTTTGGGGCACCGATCTTACTTTAACACACACACCAATAATTCACGATACGATCCAACTCGATCGACCATCAAAACTTTAATGTGTCCCCATAACTGTTCAACACTCTAAAGTAAAGATGGCGCCTCAACCCCACTCGAGGCGCTCCCGCGCTCTGCTCTGATTGGTCGTTAATAAAATTATTTCAATTTAAATAAAATAAAGATTTCTATGTAAAAAAAATAGTAACAAATTATCTTAAATTAAATAAAGAATTAAAATTTAAGAATAAATATTTTACATTAAGAATAAATATTTTACATTATACTTAAAATCATAATATCATATTAACATAGTTTTCATCTAATTATAAACTATACAGCATTAATATTGGTGGTGGCATGACTCATGTGTTTTAGTACCGATCAACTGATTTTGAACGTAACGTTGTTTTGAATAGATAGTATTGCGTCCATTACAAATACTACAATAGTATACTGTGATTTTCTAGATTCTTTTATGTAGTTAAATAGTGTTCTATTAGATTAGATTCCTCCAGAACATTAAACGGCGTCACAATGTTACAATCTTTACATTTTAGCAATAGTAGTACCAAAGTATAGATACCTGAGAATATAAGATGCTAATACTTCTTAGATTAGATGCTTATTGACTGAAGTTTTTAAATAATTAAAAACCTTGTTTCGCGCGGAAGCAATGTGTTCTTTTTCATATTAGAAAACTTCCTCAAGAAGAAGCCTTGAATCACCATATTTGTTAGGGCAAACTAAAATCCCTTGAGTTTAATAGACATAGGCGGAGATAAAGAGGAAAGTAATTTATACTAGGTGGCAGATAGTATATCATAATATCTTCTTCTTTATTTTCATTTTTATCGATATGTGTTGTCGACTACGGATATCCCTTGAATAAAGACATGAAATTAGCTCAAGCTAGCAGACATGCAGCTTGTGACGAACTTCGTACAGAGGTGATCGCCCAAAGTGATGACAAGCCTAAAAAAATAAAGTAACGGACAGCTAGACTTCCTTTTCCTTCCATGTGTCATATAGTGAGACAAGAACAGAAATATGCCTCTGCTCTTGCTTTTTACCCGGTATCTATCTATTATTAATCTGAGTTTATTACAATATTTTGACGTTATTAGTGAAGCAAATAAAGGAGGCTTTTCAGAAATGTGAAATAACGAAAGCCGGCAATCTATTACGATGCACGCCATCTACTGTCGACGCAACAAAACGTCTACAATGACACAATACAAATTTCTTAAAACTTTTCTGAAAATCTCGCTAGATATAGCTGCATTATTAATATTTTATAGATAATTAATTTTTCGTATACGCTACAACAGTCATTATTCTTAGAATGTAAACACTAAACATGAATTATCTTTTGTATAATTTATATAAAATATGACATCATAATATTTTCAATATTACAGTAATTAATTCGCCACAAACCAGATACAGCTAACATCACTGATAACACATGATTTTGTTCGGGAGTACGAATCTGAATCAAAATCATACCAAACTCGTAAATCAAAATCGAATCAGATTGGAGAGTAAGGTAATCAGATTGGAGAGACCGTCTTAGTTTACACCGAAATACGATAGAAAAAAAGAACTTGAATGCCAATAACGGGTGCGACTGCGGCTCTACCTTGACCATTTTTGGATTTCAAATTGAATTATTTTCTTGTTTCAGCCGTTTTAGCCCCCTTTTCTGCGAAGTCTTCTTCAAACACACACCATAGCTTATGGTTTGTTGGAGACAAACCTTACATCTGTGATATGTGTTTGAAGAAATTGATATATACCCTACTATTGTGTTTTCGTAAATATGCTGGTGATGAAAACTTCTTCAAAACACATCACAGCTCTATGGTTTGTCTCCCGTATGAACAGTACTGTGAATTCCTAAATTTACTTTTCGTGAAAACTTTTTCCAAACACACATCACAGCTGTATGGTTTGTCTCCCATATGAACGGTACTGTGATTTCATAAATCTTCTTTTTGCGAATATTTCTTCGAACACACATCACAGTCGTATGGTTTGTCTCCCAAATGAGTCCAAATATGACTTTGTTTTTGTGAAAACTTCTTCAAAAACACATCACAGCTGTGTAGTTTGTCAACCATATGAATCCAAATGTGCGTTTGCAAATGTCCTTTTAATGAAAACTTCTTCAAACACATCACAGCTGTGTGGTTTGTGTACCGTATGAACCCTAATGTGTCTTCGTAAAGTACCTTGTTGAGAAAACTTCTTCAAACACACATCACAGCTATATGGTTTGTCTCCCATATGAGTCCAAATGTGACAATGTAAACTTTGTTTTTGTGAAAACTTCTTCAAAAACACATCACAGCTGTGTAGTTTGTCAACCATATGAATCCAAATGTGCGTTTGCAAATGTCCTTTTAATGAAAACTTCTTCAAACACATCACAGCTGTGTGGTTTGTCTTCCGTATGAGCCCTAATGTGTCTTCGTAAAGTACCTTGTTGAGAAAATTTCTTCAAACACACATCACAGCTATATGGTTTGTCTCCCGTATGAACCCTTATGTGTGTACGTAAGTTAGCTTTTCGTGAAAACTTCTTCAAACACACATCACAGCTGTGTGGTTTGTCTCCAGTATGAATAATACTGTGTTTTCGTAAATCTCCTTTTTGTGAAAACTTCTTCAAACACACATCACAGCTGTGTGGTTTGTCTCCAGTATGAATAATACTGTGTTTTCGTAAATCTCTTTTTTGTGAAAACTTCTTCAAACACACATCACAGCTGTATGGTTTGTCTCCCGTATGAGTCCTAATGTGAGATATTAAACTTTGTTTTTGTGAAAATGTTTTCAAACACATATCACAGCTGTATGGTTTGTCTTCTGTATGAACCATAATGTGTCTTTGTAAATCTCCTTTTAGTGAAAACTTCTTCAAACACACATCACAGCTGTGTGGTTTGTCCCCCGTATGAACAATAATATTGTGTCTTCGTAAATTACCTTGTTGAGAAAACTTCTTCAAACACACATCACAGCTGTATGGTTTGGCTCCCGTATGAACCCTAATGTGAGAATGTAAATGTTGTTTTCGTGAAAACTTCTTCGAACACACATCACAGCTGTATGGTTTGTCTCCAGTATGAACCCTAATGTGAAAATGTAATTGTTGTTTTCGTGCAAACTTTTTCAAACACACATCACAGCTGTATGGTTTGGCTCCCGTATGAACCCTAATGTGAGAATGTAAATGTTGTTTTCGTGAAAACTTCTTCGAACACACATCACAGCTGTATGGTTTGTCTCCCGTATGAATCCTAATGTGAGAATGCAAATTTTGTTTTCGTGCAAACTTTTTCAAACACACATCACAGCTGTGTGGTTTTTCACCCATATGAAGCATAATATGTTCTCGTAATTTTCCTTTTCTTGAATACTTCTTCAAACACACATCACAGCCGTATTTTTTGTATGGTTTGTCTTCTGTATGAGTCCTAATGTGAGATTGTAAACTATGTTTATGTGAAAACTTCTTCAAACACACATCACAGCTGTGTGGTTTGTCTCCCGTATGAGTCCTAATGTGAGATAGTAAACTTTGTTTTTGTGAAAACTTTTTGAAACACACATCACAGCTGTATGGTTTTTCTCCCGTATGAATCCTAATGTGAGAATGCAAATTTTGTTTTTGTGAAAACTTCTTCAAACACACATCACAGCTGTATGGTTTTTCCCCTGTATGAACCATAATATGTTCTCGTAATTGTCCTTTTCGTGAAAACTTTTTCAAACACACATCACAGCTGTACGGTTTCTTGTAACGGTTAGTAGGTGCATCATTTGTTTTATCTCGCCCTTTGCAGCTGTCTGAGATGTCCATTTCATAGCTTCGTCTGATACCTGAAAAAAGATGTGGCAAATCTATACTTACTATATAATATTACTACATAAGTCGCTAAATTTCGTAATTTTCGATACTCGCAAGGGAATCAAAACCCAAACCAAGCAACGTCTAAAACCATACGTTTTTAGTTACATTATATAATAATTTCAGTACATTTTTAGATTTTTTAAAACTTAGTACCGTTTTCTCATGAATGTATTTAATTGAAACCATATACCAATTACATGTATAATTGGTCCATGATTGAAACTTATATCAAATACTCAGGTCTCTAATAACTGTAACCATATCAAAATTCTATGTCAATCAGGTGCTCTCGGAACGCAAACTCGCACTTGGCCGGTTTTTATTTATTTATTACTAACCTACGCTAAAAATATGTACAGACAGTACTTATCAAAAAGGACTTTACAGTAAAAGCACTAACTGATTTTATACAAATAAATTTCGTAATAAAGAAAATCAAGAAAAAAAAACTTAGATTGTCCCTATCTAGCATAAAAACTAACAAACAAAAAAGTTACCCCCGCGCGGCAGCCCCGGTGCGTTTGCTGCGAATAAAATTTGAAGCGGCGCGCGGCTCCCGGGCCCGGCGCGCTTCCTACACACGTCCCGCAAGTACGACATGATCTTTTAAAATTGTCATAACTTTTTTATTTATGAACCGATTTACATGAAACAAACACTAAATGTTAAGTGAAGCTTGCTGCAATATCTAATATATTGCGGCAAGCTTCACTACATCTGAAAAGTACATCTTATCGGATAAGCCGTTTCTGAGATTAGCGTGCACAAACCCACAGACAAACAGATAAACAGACAAAAATTTCAAAAATCATAGTTTTGGGTACTATTGCGTAAATAAAGGTCCCGTACAGACACGACTCCTCTACAGATTTATTACATATATGTATAGATTATAATATCATCAACCAATGTGTGATCAGTCAATTGTAAAATCCTAAAAATAAATTAACGGTCCTTTAACAGTTTCTGATTTATTAATTAAAAGGAAGATCTTTCGCGTTTTTACACGACGGTTTAATCAGAGTTGGTTGTCGCATCCAAGACCCTTAACTATAGTTTTGATATGAAGCATCCTATATTGCTGAGTTCGAAACATCACTTATTACTAAGTTGCTATTTGAGCAGGAACATCGCAAGCTTTTAAATGCCGGTCCGCAAGCTCTTTTGGCATCTACGCACACGCTTCTGGCCTATCAATCGTACAGACTTAGCGCGCCGGACAATTTTAAATTGTAATATTTGTAGACGATTTAAAGGCGAAATAACTAAAAATATAATGGGTAATGTACCGTCCGGCAGAATTACCCCGGATTTCCCTTTTATTGTAGTTGAAACTGACTTTGCTGAACCATTCATAAATGATGATCATAATCACTGATCGTAAGAGTAGTGGCTGTAAAATAAAAAAAAATTATTTATCTGTATTTGTTTGTTTTAAGTGCAAATGTATATGTCGCAGTCATCTAACTGAAATCGCCATTTCATTGAGTGACTAGTGTTTTTATCGAATGACGACATTAAATTATTGTAAGACTCTACGACAAGTTGTTTATTGTAACGTCCAACGTCTTAACTAAACGTCGTTTAGTCATTTAGCGTAGTCGTTGAATTACCTACTTATGGTTAAGTGATTTTTTTTCTATTTTGCGCTCATGCTACCGATATTTTATCGATGAATGTAACTTTGCAAATTCTACTATAAATAATTTACCAAATTGAATGTTCACTAATGTCTTTAGTAAGACTTGCCGTTCTAAGAGGAATTGGTTGACGTGCAAATCATAAAAATCGGCCCAAGCGTTTGGTCTGTATAATGCTTCAAAGGAACATACTTAGAGGTACATACATAGACTGTTCAATACTACACCACTCCTTTGCGTCTCACAGTCGGTTAAAAAGGATAGACCACGATAGTGTCATATATTTTATGTTTATTATACTCCCTGTACATTGCTGATAGTTGTGAACTAAGAAGCCTCTTTTGTTGTTACCTTCAATAAATTTTATAACTCGCAAAGGCATTTAATTCTTGGATTTTTTTTATAAGGTTTTCCCTACCTTTTTACCCGACTTCGGCGAAGCCAAAAGGAAAAGTAATGATTTTGGCAGTCTATGTATGTATGTTCCCTCGTAGCGGCTAAACTACTGGACCAATTTTAATAAATGAGGTATCAATCGATTGGTTATGATGCCGCGAGTGACAAAGGCTTTTTCGAAAAATTTTGGATTTTTAAAATTAAACCTTAAAAAACTAGCTCCAAAAAAATTAAATTAACATAATTGTCTCGTGTTCTGTCTCGGTATCAAAAAAAAGTTCTTGGCAAGCACACCACGAATATGTATTTAAATATTTATTTATTTATTACATTTTATTGTTAAATTCAAAATAAACGTTTAAAATGCGGTCATACAAGTAGTATCTAGGAGTTGTTTACTTATCTACTATGTAATGGTTAATTAAAAAAAAATACAACATTTGTTACATTTGATATGGAAACAGAAAAAAAAATAATAAAAAAAGATTAAAAAACTAAAACCCGACTTCGCAAAAAATGGGTCTAAAAAGGCTGAAACAAGAAAATAATTCAACTTGAAATCCAGAAATGCATAGGTACAAAAATGGTCAAGGCAGAGCCGTGGTCGTACCCGCTAGTAAAATATAAGCATCAGTTCACAGGGAGATACGGTAGAAAAAAAAACTGGAAATACCATACTTGTCTACTGTTGCAAGGTTCGATGCAGATAGCGGGTACGACCACGGCTCTACCTTGACCATTTTTGTACCTTTGCATTTCTGGATTTCAAATTGAATTATTTTCTTGTTTCAGCCTTTTTAGACCTATTTTTTGCAAAGTCGGGTTTTAGTTTTTTAATCTTTTTTTTTCGATAGTTTTATTTAAAAAAGGAAAATTTCATTATATCTTAGGTTTAACTAATTACATTAGTTAAAATTTTATCACTTATTACCATATAAGTACCGGTACTATCCAATACATTTCGGAGTGACAGCGTAATGTATAGAACGGCCGCTTTTTTGTGACCATCTTAGCTTGGTCGGGTTGTTAATCGTATTTATTGATTTGTTATTATTTTGCATATCTCCTTAAATATTTAGTGTTTTCATCAAAAAATTTACATGTATATAATTAAAGCAACGCTCTAGTTATTTGTATCGTCAAAAAATTTAAAATGTGATACTGATTTTAAAGATTCTCACTAAGTATTATTGTGAGCTTTTCTGGGTAAATTTCTTCATAACTGAATAGTTACGTTTTTTATCTTTATATAAAGTTACGCTCGATTGAAGACCGATATGGGCTTTAATATACGATTTGAATTAGGTCTATAGATCGATTAATAAAAATGTAAAGGCGAGCTAAGTAGTTTTTCTAAAATATCTTACATTTTTTACATGGTGTATCTATTATTAACATTATTGCCAAGCAAATTCAGGAGAGTTCGTGTGCCAAAAATTGTTGAACTGCACCCAGCCGTTTTCGAGATTTAAGAAATCCCTAAATGTTACTCCAGCAGGATTTTGAATAACTCCACAACGGATCAAGATACAAATAAAATTTTTGCACGCTCAATTACAGCCCCGGAACGCTCAAATTATCCGCATAAAAGTTTCTCGAAAATATTATTATTTAAAGAAACATCCGGCTGGAGTAACGTTTCCAAATATTACTGGGGTTGGATTTGTTTTTTGCGTTTTTCAAGAAAACTACAATCAAGCAAGTTACGAAAATATAACGCTCAATAATTAGAGAAGACATTGCTCTAATTAGGCATAGGTAAAAAATTTGCAAAATCCACAATATCTGGCTGGGGTAACGGACACGAAGTCCCTATACTTTTTCTCATTAATGCATGGAGGTATTACTCGTAAATTGAACATTATATCAAATACTAAGGTATATAATATATTTAAGCTATAATTAAAATCTAAACGTGCCCAAGCCCGACTCGCACTTGGCCGGATAATTTATTTTTTACTAGCCTACACTAACAAACATGTAGGTTCTTATAATAAAGGACTTTACTGTTAAAGTATGTATATTTGTTCCCAAGCAGTTAACTACTGGTCCGATTTTAATAAATGGGGTGTCAATCGATTTGTATTGATGCCGCGAGTAACATAGGTTATATCATTTTTTCTAAAAATTGTGCATTTTGTAAACTGATCCTCAAAATGTAGATTAAACAAATTAAATAAGATGGCTCGTGTTTAGTATCAAAATATAAATCTTGACAAGCAAACTACGAATATGTATTTTTATTAATTATTATATTTTATTATTTATTTCGATATAAGCGTCTAAAATGCGGTTATACAAGTATCTAGGAGTTGTATAGTTACTTTCTATGTAATAGTCAATTTAATAAAAATACAATATTATATTTGATGGGAAAATAAAAAAATATGAAATAAAATAGTTACAAAAAATATAACTCGACTTTCAAAATCAAAATATTTTATTTCCATATAGGTTATTAAATAACACTTATAGAATTGTCCTACATGATGCCTACCACCGGTTCGGAAACTAGCCCGGCGAGAAGAACCGGCGTAAGAAACTCGCGCGGGGCCATCTTTTAGCAAAAAGATTGGAAAATTGTTCTTTTTCTTTTTAAATATAATATAATATACAATATACATAACAATGTTTTGACTTAAAACTAAAATTATAAAAACAAAGTGTACAAAGTTGTAACCTAGCATAGAGGCACCTTATTCCCAGGGTGTACAATCATCAATGAAATCATTAACCTTATAATAACCTTTAGCACACAAACGTTCTTTAACTAATTTTTTAAATTTATTTATACAAAGATTTTGAACGTTTTCTGGGATTCTATTGTATAGGCGTATACCTTTAAAAGATTTACCTACCTTGCCAAGTCTAATCACTGGTATATCTAATTTGTGCTTATTTCTAGTGTTTATACAATGGTTGTCGCTTTTTTTTCTGAAATCATTTATATTCTTTTTTACATACAACACATTGTCCAAAATGTATTGAGATGCGACGGTCAGAATACTTATTTCTTTAAACTTTTCTCTCAGAGATTCAAAAGATGACAACTTATAAATAGAACGTATAGCTCGCTTCTGCAGCACAAATATAGTATTAATGTCCGCGGCATTTCCCCACAAAAGAATGCCGTAGGACATTATGCTATGAAAGTAGCTAAAATAAACTAGTCTCGCTGTATCTTCATCTGAAATTTCTCTAATTTTTTTTACTGCATATGCTGCAGAACTGAGCCTATCTGCCAGTTTTACAATATGAGGACCCCACTGTAATTTACAGTCTAGTGTTATACCTAGGAATACAGTGGTGTCTACTAAGTTCATTTTCTCATCATTTAATAGTACATTGGTTTGGACCTGCCTAACATTTGGCAGGCTAAACATTATACATTTTGTTTTATTTGAATTTAAAAGTAAATTATTTACATTAAACCAATGTACCATTTTTGAAAGAGCACTATTTACCTCGTCATAGTTTGACTGTCGTCGCTTCACATTAAAAATTAGTGAAGTGTCATCAGCAAAAAGTACTATCTCATGCTTATCTTTTACTAGATACGGTAAGTCATTTATGTAGATGAGAAAAAGAAACGGACCTAAAATAGATCCCTGTGGAACACCTAACTCAATTTTGGTGCCAGCAGATCTTTTACAATTTATTTCCACTCTCTGAGTTCTATTGTTGAGGTAAGAACTTAAAAAATTTAGTGCTGTGTCCCTTATACCATAGTGGTATAATTTTTTGATCAAAGTAGCGTGCTCGACACAGTCAAACGCCTTGGAAAGATCACACCAAGAGCATCCTGTGACCCCTCCCAAGCTTCAAATATGCTGCAAAGAAGGCTGATGCCTGCATCTGTTGTGGACCGACCTTTAGTGAAACCGAATTGATTACTATGTAGTAGATTATTCGAGTTAAAATAAACTAGCAATTGGTTTAAAATATTTTTTTCGAAAATTTTACTAAAAGCCGGTAGTATAGAAATTGGTCTATAATTGGCTGGGTCAGATTTACTTCCAGCTTTAAAAAGAGGCATCACCTTGCTATGCTTCATGAGGTCCGGGAACACACCACTCTTAATACAGTAATTGAATACTAAGGCTAAGTAAGGGGCAATGATGTCAATTATGGATTTAATAATTTTTGTAGATATTCCCCAGAGATCGGTAGTACTTTTAATATTCAGTAATTTGAATATGTTAATAATGTCTCTGGAGGTAATCTCTTTAAAACTAAAATTGACATCACATTCCTTGACATTTTCTTTAAGCATTTTTTCGGCAACTGCAGGTGAGGAATTTAAGTCTTTTGTAGTTGAGACTGGAATGTCAGCAAAATCAGCGAAGACCGTCGCAACCTCTAGGTCAGAATTAACCTTTTTATCATTTATATAAAGCTCAAATTTAGAGTTACGACCGGCGACTCTTCCAGTCTCATCTGCAATAATCTTCCAAGTGGTTTTCACTTTATTTTTAGAGTTCGCTATTTTTTCTTTTATGTGAAGTGCTTTAGCTGCTCGACAGACCTTCTTAAAGATTGAAGAATATTTCTTGATATGTTGCTTAAACGACTCACTCCTATTTAATGTCCTTTCGTTATACAATTCATATAATCTTTGTCTACTTACAATAATTCCTGCAGTAGCCCAGTTTCTAAAAGTTCTATTTTTATTATTTAATTTGACCGTTTTAGAAGTAAATACAGAGTTAAATTGAGTTCTTAATATTTTAAAGAAATTATCAAATGCCATATTTGAATTATTAGGTACACTTAAGTGTTGAATATTTGAAATTAATTTACTTCTAAAGTTCTCAATACGTTTTGTATTAATTGGGATATAAACAAGCTTTTCTTTCGGGATTTTATCACAATTAATATCAAAAGATGCTAACTGACCAAAATGATCAGAGCTAAGCACATTAATTATTTCTTTTACACTAGGAGTAATATTAGTGAAAATATTATCTATACAAGTAGCCGTAGTATCACATACTCTTGTCGGTTCATAAAATAAACTAATGAGGTTATACGATTTTAATAAAGATGTGAATCTAACAGTGGCAGAGTTTAAGTCAAATAAATTAATGTTAAAATCTCACACACAATAATCATTTTGTTAGATGCACATATTTTTGCTAACACTTGTTCCAAAATTTGTTCAAAAGAATCGTATAAACCTGACGGAGGCCTGTATACGCTTACAATAATAAGGTGGCTCAGTTCAATACAAGCTAATTCAACTATACGTTCAGTAGAGAGACTTACAATGTCTTTTCGTTCTTTGAATTTTAATTTTTTACTTGTTAGTATTAAAGAACCACCTCTAATGGCATTCTCCCGACTGAACGAGCTAGCAACCTGGTGACCACAAAAATTAAAAATTAATTCATATTTTCTAAACCAATGTTCTGATATACACATAATATCAATGTTGTACTTATTTAAAAATAATTCAATCTCTAATTCTTTACCTACCATTCCCTGTAAGTTTTGGTACACCAGATTTATATTAAATTTACTATTTTTTCTAAATATTTTGGTAGGTAGGTATTTATTTGTATTATTATTTAAAGTATTGCTAGAGTGAGCCTCTGTTGTCTTAGAACCTAATTTAAATTATTTGGAACATATTCCAAGTTGTTAATTATATTATTGTCAGAATAAGAACACTGCTCAATAAAAGCAGTGGCCGGTTTAGCCAATTCTTTGGCTGGTCTTAATACTAAAAAATTTAATAGCCATCTAGCTATGCGTCTAGTATAATAATGTGATAAGAAAAACTTATCATTAACTTTGCAAAAAGGAGTCTAAAAAAGTTGATTGACACTAGAAACAATTCAATTTGAAATCCAGAAATGCACAAAAATTGTCAAGGTAGAGCCGTGGTCGGACCCGAAAACAAAATCTAAGCATCAGTTCACACCGAAATACGATAGAAAAAAAGAACTTGAATGCCAATAGCGGGTGCAACCACGGCTCTACCTTGACTATTGCTGGATTTCAAATTAATAATTATGTACCCCAATATTGTGTTTTCGTAAATATGCTGGTGGTGAAAACTTCTTCAAACATACATAACAGCTGTATGGTTTGTCTACAATATGAACAATACTGTGAATTCCTAAACTTACTTTTCGTGAAAACTTTTTCCCAACACACATCACAGCTGTATGGTTTGTCTACCGTATGAATAGTACTGACTATTCATAAATCTTCTTTTAGCGAAAACTTCTTCGAACACACATCACAGCTGTATGGTTTGTCTCCCGTATGAACCCTAATATGACACTGTAAACTTTGTTTTTGTGAAAACTTCTTCAAACACACATCACAGCTGTGTGGTTTGTCTCCAGTATGAATAATACTGTGTTTTCGTAAATCTCCTTTTTGTGTAAACTTCTTCGAACACACATCACAGCTGTGTGGTTTGTCTCCCGTATGAACCCTTATGTGTGTACGTAAGTTAGATTTTTGTGAAAACTTCTTCAAACACACATCACAGCTGTATGGTTTGTCTCCAGTATGAATAATACTGTGTTTTCGTAAATCTCCTTTTTGTGTAAACTTCTTCGAACACACATCACAGCTGTGTGGTTTCTCTCCCGTATGAACCCTTATGTGTGTACGTAAGTTAGCTTTTTGTGAAAACTTCTTTAAACACACATCACAGCTGTATGGTTTGTCTCCCGTATGAGCCCTTATGTGTGTACGTAAGTTAGCTTTTTGTGAAAACTTCTTCAAACACACATCACAGCTGTGTGGTTTGTCTGCAGTATGAATAATACTGTGTTTTCGTAAATCTCCTTTTTGTGAAAACTTCTTCAAACACACATCACAGCTGTGTGGTTTGTCTCCCGTATGAGCCCTTATGTGTGTACGTAAGTTAGCTTTTTGTGAAAACTTTTTCAAACACACATCACAGCTGTGTGGTTTGTCTCCAGTATGAATAATACTGTGTTTTCGTAAATCTCCTTTTTGTGAAAACTTCTTCAAACACACATCACAGCTATATGGTTTGGCTCCCGTATGAACCATAATGTGTCTTCGTAAAGTACCTTGTTGAGAAAACTTCTTCAAACACACGTCACAGCTGTACGGTTTCTTGTAACGGTCAAATGGTGCATCACTTGTTTGATCTCGTCCTTTGCAGCCGTCTGAGATGTCCATTTCATAGCTTCGTCCGTCTGGTCCGATACCTGAATAAAGATGTGGTAAATCTATACTTACTATATATACAGGGTGTCCCAAAAATCAACGATAAACCGAAAACGGGTGATAGGCCAAGTCATGACAGTTATGAGAAAAATGTGAAAAAAAATCTTTGTCATGTATTTTTCACATTATAAGGACTTTTAAAAATATCGGAAAAACTGACACCCTGTGATGGTCTTTCATGTCCTAAGACTACAAATATTACTTTTTTGTGATTTTTTTTCGGTATTGTAGTCATGACTAACCCTTCTGTAAATCACAATTCATAATTTAAACATACCTGCCTCAGTTTTCAATAAAATGGTGTGTTTTGCCCAAGATTAAATTCAAAATAATTACTACACCCAACTTTAATCGTCTGTACTGTAAAAAAAAATTACTACAGTATTTTGGCAAGTAACTTTAAAAGATGGCGCATTTAATCTGGATTCCAAAATGGTATGATACTTGCTGGATTACTTCTTTGTTGAGGAAAAAAAAATTTTTTTAACGGAATCGGATGTTAGGCCAACTCTGTTTAAATTTTTAAAATGTTGGTATTAAGTTGTTATGTGACGACGATGAGTGACGTCATCTTGTCTAGAGTGAGCGAGACAGACAGTGACGCTAAGTGCGGGTGCTTTTTTATTAAAAAAAAATTGTATTGCAGTGTAGGCATTTTTAAGACTTCAATTTTCAGGTATGAATACAACGCTCTTTTGAAAATGTGAGTGGTTGAGATACAGAACAGACGCCACCTTGTTATCAAGTATGTAATTAGTTAGTTTTAGGTGCAAGTTCGAAATAAAAGTCAGTCAATGGATTTCTTCAGTTATTACTTTAATTTACAAAGATTTACAGCAAATGTTCGAACTGTTTGCCTTCAGCTCTAATGCAAGCCCTACATCTTCTTAAAAATGATCGCGTAATAAGACGGGCGTATCTTCTTGAATTAATGTGTTCAGCAGCTTCTGTAATTTTTTGGCGCAGCTCGGCTAAATCTCGAATTGGTTTAGAGTACACTTTTTCTTTTATTGTTCCCCAATAAAAGAAATCAATGGGATTTAAATCAGGTGAACGGGCAGGCCACGAAATTGTACCACCCCGCCCAATCCACCTATCGGGGTATTCTCGGTCGAGAAACTCTCGTACTGTGCGAGCGTAATGTGCTGGGCAGCCATCTTGTTGGTACCACATGCTGCCGTAAATGTTTAGTGGCACTTCTTCCAACAAATCTGGTAATTGGTTCTGTAAGAAGTCCAAATAAACCTCGGCAGTTAAGTTCTCCGGTAGCTCAAATGGACCAATAACAGTACCATTCAAAATTCCCGTCCACATGTTCACCTTAAACCGGTACTGCGATCTGTCTTCCCGCATCAAATGTGGATTATCCACGTGCCATTCGTGCAAATTATGGAGGTTCATGTAACCATCTTTTTTAAACGTGGATTCGTCAGACCACAGAATTTTTTCAAAGAATCGCGGATCATCTCTGTATCTCTGCAACATCGTTTGACAAAATTGCAATCTCTCTGGGTAGTCTCGGGGTAACAGGCTTTGTACTCGTTGTACATGGTAAGGATGAAACTGGTTCTTTTGCAAAATACGATGTGCAGTACTTTTGGGCACTCCGATGTTCTCTTCAATCCCACGTACTGAGATACTCGGGTCTTGTTCGACCGCCTCGAGCACTTCGTCCTCGTAGGGTATGAAAGGCCTTCCCTCGCTGGTATTTTGATTAGGGAATCGACCCTCTAAGAGTGACCGATGCACGTTAATAAATACCCGATAATCAGGATGACGCTCAGCGTTTGGGTATCTCTCACGATACATTCTAGCTGCAGCATTAGCGTTGCATAAGCATTCTCCATAGATGAGATGCATATTGGTGTATTCTTGTGCGGTGTATCGAGATGGCATGATAACACACTACAATGGAATCACACACTACAACCGAAGATACGACAATAAAACAAGTCCAGGGTCGTCAGAAACGGGGCAGATAAAACCAAATCACAAAGCAAATCAAGTCCAATAAACAGAAGCACAGTTGTAAGTACGAAGTCAATACGGATACAGAAAGATGCGCAATGAACGAAAGATCGTAACGTACTGCAGTTTTGCACGTTCATCACTGTGTTGTCGGGTTGGCGTCACTATCTATCTCACTCGCACTGAGCGTCACTGTCTGTCTCGCTCACTCTAGACAAGATGACGTCACTCATCGTCGTCACATAACAACTTAATACCAACATTTTAAAAATTTAAACAGAGTTGGCCTAACATCCGGTTCCGTTAAAAAAATTTTTTTTTCCTCAACAAAGAAGTAATCCAGCAAGTATCATACCATTTTGGAATCCAGATTAAATGCGCCATCTTTTAAAGTTACTTGCCAAAATACTGTAGTAATTTTTTTTTACAGTACAGACGATTAAAGTTGGGTGTAGTAATTATTTTGAATTTAATCTTGGGCAAAACACACCATTTTATTGAAAACTGAGGCAGGTATGTTTAAATTATGAATTGTGATTTACAGAAGGGTTAGTCATGACTACAATACCGAAAAAAAAATCACAAAAAAGTAATATTTGTAGTCTTAGGACATGAAAGACCATCACAGGGTGTCAGTTTTTCCGATATTTTTAAAAGTCCTTATAATGTGAAAAATACATGACAAAGATTTTTTTTCACATTTTTCTCATAACTGTCATGACTTGGCCTATCACCCGTTTTCGGTTTATCGTTGATTTTTGGGACACCCTGTATACTAATATATACTAATACAGTGAAACTTGGTTAAGTGGGACCTGTATAAGTGAGAAACCTCCATAACTGGAACTGATGTTGAGGTCCCAACACTTTGGCACTGAATTACCTCTATTAGTGGGACGAGGTAAGCCTCTATATCTGGGATTTGTTCTTTCGATTTATCATCATAGTTACCTCTATAACTGAGACAGTGAGTAAATTTTATATGCATAAACCTCTGTAACTGAGATAACATTGTTTGTTTACTCATTCTTATTCTACCCACAAATTCCACACGTAAAGCGACATTGTTCATGCCTTCTCGTCTTCTTCATTGGAAAATGAAGAAGAAGAAGATGAAATAAGCGCGGAAGTAAATTTAGTAAAAAATTCTAAACGCGAAGCAGTGAAAGCACTAGAAACTTTGCACAGTTATTTTGAAATGTCATCAATTGGTGACCAAAGCATATTTGATAAAATTTATAACATCGAAAAACATATGGTTGATACTTCCAAACGACAAACTAAAATGACAGATTTTTATAATTGATACATTCTGTTTCTATATTCGTACATATTACGTGTAAAAACGTGCTTAAATATTTTTGTTGATTACATACATAAAGGTAATCATACAAATATGATTACCTTTATTTTCTTTTTTTTTTTATTAAAACTCATTTACATACATAACACGTCATTAATGATCGCACCTGTATAACTGAAATAACCTGTATTCTCACCTCTATTAATGGAAACCTCTGTAAATGAGACAGATATTTATTTATACCTGTATATCTGAGACACTGGGTAAGTGGAATACCTCTATAAGTGAAACGACATTGCAGGTCCCTTGATGTCTCACTTAACCAGGTTTCACTGTATTATAAAAAGGTAACATTTGATTGTTTGTTTGTTTGTTTTTTTGAATATGCTCTGAAACCACTGAACCAATATGAAAAATTCTTTCGCCGTTGGAAAGCTATATTCCTAGCACTGAACATAGATTATATTATATTTTCAATAAAAATAGGGTTCCTTACTAAAACCCCAAAAATGTAGCCTAAAGTGTAAAAAACGACCTTCAAAATTTCTTACATCGTGTTTGCTTCGACATCGGCTTGACCGATTTCGCATTTTTTACCCGACTTCGGCGAAGCCAAAAGGAAGGGTAATGATTTTGGCAGTCTATGTATGTATGTATGTATGTTCCGTCGTAGCGGTTAAACTACTGGTCCGATTTTAATAAATAAGGTGTCAATCGATTCGTAATGACCCCGCGAGTAACATAGGCTATATAATTTTTCAAAAAAAATTGTATTTTGAAAATTATACCTCAAAAACTATCTCCGAAAAAAATTAAATTAAGATAATTGTATCGTGTTTGGTATCAAAAGATAGGTATTGGCAAGCACATTACAAATGTGTATTTAAATTTCTAATTAATTGTAACATTTTATTGTAAAATTTAAAATAAACATTTAAATGCGGTCGTACAAATACTATCTAGGAGTTTGTTTATTTACTTTCTATGTGTTAATTTAATTTAACGTTAGTTTTGTGAAAATATAATGTTATAGTTTATGTGGAAACAGAAAAATGTAAAATAAAATAAAAGTAAAAAAAAACTATAACCCGACTTCGCAAAAAAGGGGTCTAAAAAGGCTGAAACAAGAAAATAATTCAATTTGAAATCCAGATATGCATAGGTACAGATATGGTTAAGGTAGAGCCGTGGTCGTACCCGCTATTGCGATTGTATATTTCAACAGCAGACGAATATTATAGATTTGTTTAGCGGGTACGACCACGGCTCTACCTTGACCATATCTGGATTTCAAATTGAATTATTTTCTTGTTTCAGCCTTTTTAGACTCCTTTTTTGCGAAGTCGGGTTATAGTTTTTTTTACTTTTATTTACATTATGTTCGTTATTGCCATAAAAAGGTTATTATGAAAGAAAAGAAATATAATATAGGAAAAAGAAGAAAATATATGTATTGGTCACGCGGGGTTTGTACCTGGACCCGATCATTCCTGTCGTTGCCAGTCTATATGACACGGTTGTCATGGTAACAACATTGTTTACCAAAGGAAAAAAAATTATGAAAGGCTATAAAGAACGTATTTACATAAACTTAAACTATTTGGATTCATAAAACTATTTGGATTAACAAAAATATTAATCCAAGTAGTTTAAGCTGATATAAATACGGTATTTATAGCATTTCATAATTTTTGTTTTCCATTAGTAAACAATGTGGTTACCATGACAACCGTTAGACGTTATAGACGTTAGGCTGCGTTTCCACTGGCGCGGAGCGATGCGGAGAGGAGCTTGCGGTACCCGAATTGACCAATCACTATGCTCGAAATCTCCGCTCCACTCCGCTTGGGCACCGCTAAGCTCCTCTCCACCCCACTCCGCGCCAGTGGAAACGCAGCCTTATAGACGGGGCAAGATCGGGGAGGTTTTCTGAATCTATACATCTAAACAAATAAATAAAATAAAAGTTTCAGTTTGTAACTTTCAATTAGCAACGTTTTTCTAAATGCATATGACATTTTAAACGATATCTACTGAAAACAAAAATGAAATTTAAAAAAAAATGTCTGTCTGTCTGTCGGCATGTCTCTTTGCTCCGGCTAATCTCTGGAACGGCTGGACCGATTTTAACGAGACTTTCACTGGTAGATAGCTAAAGTTATAAGGATTAATTTAGACTACTTTTCATCATCATCGTCATCTAACTAATGATCACCGAATCGGCTGGACCGACTGAGACGGGAGCATTCACCGGTCGTTAGCTTATGTTAGTAGGAGTAATCTATACATCTATATGTATAAAAGTAAGTCGTGTTAGTTAAATTATTTATAACTCATGAACCGCTTTATCTTTAATATGTATTTTTATTAATTATTATACTTTATTGTTTAATTCGATATAAGCGTCTAAAATGCGGTTATAAAAGTATCTAGGAGTTGTATACCTAGTTACTATCTATGTAATGTTCAATTTAATAAAAATACAATATTATATTTGATGGGAAAACAAAAAAATATGAAATAAAATAGTTACAAAAATATAACTCGACTTTGCAAAAAGGAGTCTAAAAAAGTTGAATGACTCAAGAAACAATTCAATTTGAAATCCAGAAATGCACAAAAATGTCAAAGTGGAGACGTGGTCGGACCCGATAACAAAATCTAAGCATCAGTTTAAACCGAAATACGATAGAAAAAAAGAACTTGAATGCCAATAGCGGGTGCGACCACGGCGCTACCTTGACTAATGCTGGTTTTCAAATTGAATTATTTTCATGTTTCACCCTTTTTAGACCCCTTTTTATGAAGTCTTCTTTAAACACACACCACAGCTGTATTGTTTGTTGGAGACAAACCTAACATCTATACTCTATACTTAATTTATAAAGCGGAAGAGTTTGTTTGTTTAAACGCGCTAATCTCAGGAATTACTGGTCCGATTTGAAAAATTATTTTTTTGTAGGATAGTCCATTTATAGAGGAAGGCTTTAGGCTATATAACATTACGCTGCGACCAATAGGAGCGAAGCGTCAGCGAGAAATGTTGCAAAAACGGGGAACATTATTTACATTTGAGGACTTTCGTTGCGTGCGCTGCATAAACGGTTTAAGTCACTCAAAAACCACGCGAACGAAGTCGCGGAGACAGCTAGTCTGTGATATGTGTTTGAAAAAAAATGATATGTACCCTTCTATTGTGTTTTCGTAAATATGGTGGTGAAAAGTGAAAACTTCTTCAAAAACACATCACAGTTGTATGGTTTGTCTCCCGTATGAACCATAATGTGTCTTCGTAAATGTCCTTTTCATGAAAACTTCTTTAAACACACATCACAGCTGTACGGTTTCAAATAGACAGACAGAGAGCTCTGGTAGTTAAAAAATCAGAGTTCTTAGCCAACGGATTAAAAAAATGCTGATAATGTTTGTAATTTTCGACACTCGCAAGGAAATTAAAATCTAAAGGGTATAATTTACTTTTCGTGAAAACTTTTTCCAAACACAAATCACAGCTGTATGGTTTGTCTCACGTATGAACAGTACTGTGATTTCATAAATCTTCTTTTAGCGAAAACTTCTTCAAACACACATCACAGTTGTATGGTTTGTCTCCCGTATGAGCCCTAATGTGACATTGTAAACTTTGTTTTTGTAAAAACTTCTTCAAACACATCTCAGCTGTGTGGTTTGTCTCCAGTATGAATAATACTGTGTTTTCGTAAATCTTCTTTTTGTGAAAACTTCTTCAAACACAAATCACAGCTGTATGGTTTGTCTCCCATATGAACAGTACTGTGAATTCCTAAATCTACTTTTCGTGAAAACTTTTTCCAAACACAAATCACAGCTGTATGGTTTGTCTCACGTATGAACAGTACTGTGATTTCATAAATCTTCTTTTAGCGAAAACTTCTTCAAACACACATCACAGTTGTATGGTTTGTCTCCCGTATGAGCCCTAATGTGACATTGTAAACTTTGTTTTTGTGAAAACTTCTTCAAACACATCTCAGCTGTGTGGTTTGTCTCCAGTATGAATAATACTGTGTTTTCGTAAAACTTCTTTTTGTGAAAACTTCTTCAAACACAAATCACAGCTGTATGGTTTGTCTCCCGTATGAACCATAATGTGTCTTCGTAAATGTCCTTTTCGTGAAAACTTCTTTAAACACACATCACAGCTGTACGGTTTCAAATAGACAGACAGAGGGCTCTGGTAGTTAAAAAATCAGAGTTCTTAGCCAACGGATTAAAAAAATGCTGATAATGTTTGTAATTTTCGACACTCGCAAGGAAATTAAAATCTAAAGGGTATGTACTTCCCGGGAACTTTTGAAATTTGATACTTTACAACGTCTTAATAGTACCGACAAACGATAAATTGCGAATACATAAAATATATATTTAACAAATATAATTTTTTGAAGTTACCTACACTCTTTCTCATTACTGCATCGAGGTATTAAATTGAAAATTATATCAAATACTAAGGTATATAATATATTTAAGCTGTAATTAAAATCTTAACGGCACTCTCGGTGCACAAGCCCGACTCGCACTTGGCCGGATTTTTTATTTTCAACTAGCCTACACTAATAAACATGTAGGTACGTTAGTGTTAGTTGCTATCTACGTAATGGTCAATTTAATAAAAATACAATACTATATTTAATGGGAAAACAAAAAAATATGAAATAAAATAGTTACAAATATATAACCCGACATTGCAAAAAGGAGTCTAAAAAAGTTGAATGACACAAGAAACAATTCAATTTGAAATCCAGGAATGCACAAAAATGGCCAAGGTAGAGCCGTGGTCGGACCCGATAACAAAATCTAAGCATCAGTTCACACCGAAATACGATAGAAAAAAGAACTTGAATGCCAATAGCGGGTTTACCTTGACTATTGCTGGATTTTAAATTGAATTATTTTCATGTTTCACCCTTTTTAGACCCCTTATTTGCAAAGTCTTCTTCAAACACACACCCTAGCTGTATTGTTTGTTGGAGACAAACCTTACATCTGCGATATGTTTTGAAGAAATTTATATGTACAGTCGGCTGCACTAACATGGATACATCTACAAATTTGCAAAAATATGTCTACGTTTATTTTTCAAAAATATCGTCACCTTATTTCATTCAAAGCGATGTAACCAGCAAAATGTTCCAAAATTATGAATACATTATTTTCATAATGAAGTAAACAGCAGTATTTCAGTGAATAGTATACACACTTAAATTCATAATTATGAACACGCGACAAATTTCAGTACCATGTAAACATTGTTTAGTTCATTATAATGTAAACGTTAATTTGTGTTTCAGAAAAGGCTGGTCAAAATTTCATTACATTCATTACATTGCTATAAATACAATAATTAATTCTATAAATAATAGCGGTTATTTAAAAATCATACATACATTAGAATATCGATTATATTCTTTAGTGTAATAGGTATAACTTACATAAATTCACACGAACGTATATATTTCAAGATTACAATGAAAAACATCCCATATTTTAAAATAATAAAAATTGTAGTTTTAAATGACTCCATTTGGATTACCTAAGCTTAAAAACAAAAAACAAACCAAAAAAATTAATTACTGAAAAATGAATATTGCGAAGTGCGAACGATGACTGTAAATTAACTCTGTTGTACAAACTCCTGACTAAATATTTCTGGTTTCGTTTTCATCATATTATGTATAGTTTGAGGGTAGAAGTAAAAATATGATAAAAACAGTCTCTAAAATATAATATTATGTTCGCGTAAAATTTCTGATCGATTGCAATAAATTGGATAATTCTTGTCTTTTCGTGTTTTTTTTAGTCAGAAAAGCAAAATTATTTTTTTAACTAGCCCCTGAATAGTCAAACAGTGAATGAACTGATGATGAATTATTGCGATCTCGTCAGCTTTGAATAAAAATAAAAAAAAGTATAGCAAAATCGGTCCATCCATTTAGTAGTTACGATTCCACAGGCAAACAGACGAACACACATAAATAAACGTCAAACTTATATCATACTGTAAGTATAGTTTGCAGACACGCAAGCTAACATTTTGTATGATAAACAAAATTAATATACCTATGTATTAAAATATCATAGATACAGTTTGAGGGTAGAAGTAAAAACCTAACAAAAATAGTTTCTGAAATATATGTTTTGGTAAAGTTTCTTATTAACTGTAATAAATTTGATAATTCTTTTCTTTTTGTGTTTTTTCTAGTCATAAAAGTAAAACTATTTTTTTAGTAACACTCGATATGTTCAGCAGTAAGCAAATTTATTTTGTTGAATCATAGCTTTAGTGTTTTACGTCAGCTTTCAAACAAAAAAAAACTACATCAAAATCGGTTCATCCGTTTGGGAGCTACGATGCCACAGACAGACATACAGACAGACTCGAAAAATCCCTCTGTTTTTGTCGGAGTTGCAAAAAGGGATTTTTTACGAATTCAGTAGTCCAAATTTCATGTTTCTACCATTTGTAGTTACGGCTGTGCGAAAAGATAAAGAAAAAACGAATGTTAACGAATCTTATTGCAACACGGGTATGTACGAGTACATTTTTGTGGCAATTAAAACATGTTTGCAGAAAAGTGAAAAATGCTAAAATTTTATAAGTGTACCTATCCATATTATTGATACAATTATTGTTTACATTGTAATGAAGTAAACAATGTTTACATATTATTGAAATTTGTCACGTATTCATAATTATGAATTAAGGAGTGTATACTATTCACTGAAATACTGCTGTTTACTTCATTATGGAAATAATGTATTCATAATTTTGAAACACTTTGCTGGTTACATCGCTATGAATGCAATAAGGTGACGATATTTTTGAAAAATTACACGTAGACATATTTTTGCAAATTTGTAGATGTATCCATGTTCGTGCAGCTGACTGTACCCTACTATTGTGTTTTCGTAAATATGCTGGTGGTGAAAACTTCTTCAAACACACATCACAGCTGTGTGGTTTGTCAACCGTATGAACCCTAATGTGAGTTTGTAAATGTCCTTTCAGTGAAAACTTCTTCAAACACACATCACAGCTGTGTGGTTTGTCTCCCGTATGAACAATAATATTGTCTTTGTAAATTATCTTGTTGAGAAAACTTCTTCAAACACACATCACAGCTGTATGGTTTGACTCCCTTATGAACCCTAATGTGAGAATGTAAATGTTGTTTTCGTGAACACTTCTTCAAACACACATCACAGCTGTACGGTTTGACTCCCTTATGAACCCTAATGTGAGAATGTAAATGTTGTTTTCGTGGACACTTCTTCAAACACACATCACAGCTGTACGGTTTCTTGTAACAGTCGAATAGTGCATCATTTGTTTGATCTCGCCCTTTGCATCCGTCTGAAATTTCCATTTCATAGCCTCGTCCGAAACCTGAATAAAGATGTGGTAAATCTATTCTTACTACCTATATATAATATTATTTTACATGAGAAACAATTTGTTTTTCTACAACAGATGTAGGCGTCGATTTGATAAATTATATTTTTAATGCATGGGAGGAATCGCGGGATGCTCTTGGAATATTTTGCGATCTCTCCAAGGCATTTGACTGTGTGCAGCATACAACATTAATGAGGAAACTAGACCACTATGGGGTAAAAGGTCCAGCACTTGCCCTTTTGAAATCATACTTATCAAATAGAACTCAGAGGGTTGAGGTAAATGGAAAAAGATCCTTATGCTCTAGAATAGAGATGGGGGTCCCAAGGGGGGGACAAGGGTCTATTTTAGGACCTTTTCTATTTTTAATTTACATAAACGACCTATCATACCTCATAAATGAAAAACATGGGATAGTATTATTTGCTGATGATACGTCTCTTATCGATCTCGAATGTCCTATGGCATTCTGCTATGGGGCAGTGCTGCAGATATAAATAGTATCTTTGTGCTGCAGAAGCGAGCTGTTCGGGAAATCTACAAGCTGGCCCCCAACACTTCTCTTAGAGAAAAGTTTAAGGAAACTGGAATAGTAACTGTAGCTTCTCAGTGTGGTGTATAACTAACCTAATAATTATTCTTAGTGTACTAACACCCTTATAATAACTAAATGATGTAGCCTATAAATTAAGATGTTATTAATAAACGGAGAGCAGTCTTCATTTGATCTTTGTTTTAATACCACCAACCTTACATGGCGACCCTGCCACCCGAGGCACAGCGCCACCGCGTCGCGAGTGTTTGCCAAATATGGACCTAGTGCAAATTCCGAACTTTGAACTGTAAGTGTTAAGATGCAGTAAATTTAAATAATTAATAAATTATTGAAACCATGGGAAAACAACAGTCAAAAGAAGAAGTGATTATTGCCCAAAACGGTGCTGGAAATTCGGCGACAACGGAGCAACTGTTACAGCACGCGAGCACTGCAAGTTACGCTGTTTTAATTATATGCGGTTTGCTAATTATTGGGGCTGTTGTATTTCTTATAACCTACCTTAGACGGTGTATTAACAAGTGGATGCAGCGGACCATCAATGATCACGAGATGCGAAGAGCTATGAGCTTTTACCGGCGCAATAATCCAAGTGTGCTGCCAACTACAGCAGGAGTGGCTGAAGACAAGTGATGGAGCGCGGAGCGAGTGATGATGATGAGGGCTAATCGTAAAAACCAATATTGTCCCTAACTACTTCGCTCAGGTATGCGGCGACGATCCTTGTATGGCGCGAAGGTTTTGTGTTACCTAAGAACTCTAAGTGAACTTTGACCAATTGTATTTTAATTAATTATTATTAATGAGCATGTTCTAGATAATTAATGCAATATCTATATATTAAATAATTTTATTGATAATTTCGTTATGTTATGGCTAGTGAGGCTAAGGAAATATATGAAAAATTAAAATGTATTAAAGAATATTTAACTAAGCTAGGCCCATGTCGAAGAACTTCTAGTATAAGAGATACAAAATTTAATGAAGCAAAGGTCTTACATAAAAAAATTTCTAGTTTATATAGTGTTATAAAACTTAAGATAGAAAATAAGGAAATTGGGGAAACAGATTTAAAATATTTTAATGATATATTTAGTTCAATTATTAAGTTGTATGATAAAATAAGTAATCTTTGCTCTGATACTTCGGCAGATAATTTAAGCAAAATGGATCAGTTCGACTTAAAAGTTGCGGTTGCTTTATTACCTATTTTGACTGGTGATGAGGAGACGACTAAAAGATTAATATCAAATATCGAAATGTATGATTCAATGATAAATGATAGTAGTAAAAAATTACTTATAAAATTTGTCTTAAAATCCCGACTGTCTGAAAGCGCGAAGCTGCGCATGTGTGATCATTATGACTCTGTTTCAGATTTAATTAGGGATATGCGAAATATTTTATTGCCAAAAAAAATCGGACACGGCAATTCAAGGTAGATTACAGCGGCTGAGGCAGGATTATAGTTCCATCGAGGATTACGGTAAGCAGCTCGAGCAATTATTTGTAGATTTAACGATTACACAGGCCAACGGAGACTCTAACGCTTTTAAAATATTAAAGCCAATAAACGAGCGTGTAGCGGTTAAAAGATTTTCCGATGGGCTGCGTAACAGTCGCCTTAGCACTATTATAGCGGCTCGGAATTACCCGACGTTGAAAGATGCAATTCAAGGAGCTCTAGATGAGAAGGTGTTGGATGGAGGCGAGCATTCAATCAATTTTCATCATTATAGAGGTAATATGACTCGAAATAATTTTTACAAAGGCCGTTCACAACCATTTACCCACCATCAGAATTATAATAATCGAGGTCATAATTCTGGAGGAGGCTATAATAAAGGTCGTTATAATAATTTTAATAACCCTAATAATCGCGGTCGAGCGCGCGGTTTTCGTGGCCACACAGTGTTCAGTAATCGTAAGCGGCATGAATCGCGTCATCAATTGAATGCCATGGAGTCCGGTACTGTACCGAATGACAACCAAGATTCCCGATCTGTAAAGCCACAGAACAATAATTGTAGGAATTGGTTTTTTCGGGCATGAATTTTTTTATTGTGAAAATATTAATTCCGTATATTTAAATGTCCTAGAAAAATCATATAAATGGATGGTAGATACTGGTGCATCTCTTTCGGTTATTAAGTATGACATTTTGGATAGGTTGAATGTTACTTTTCATAAAGAGCGAGTTAAAATTAATGGGATTGGTGGTCATATTTACTGTGAAGGTTTTGTTTATTTAAAGTTGAATTATAATAATGAGGAATTTGAACATAAATTTTATGTTTTACAAAACTTTTCTTGCAGGACGGATGGAATTTTAGGTCAGGACTTTTTAAGTAAATTTAGGTGTACGTTAAATTTTGAAAAAAATATTTTGACTGCAAATAATGATAATAATCGGTCGATCGATATACCCTTGACGATGGGAACGCTAGGCTATAATAATTATATTACGATTCCGGCTAGGTGCAAATTTATTTACTACATGGACACTAGTTTACAAGACGAATGTGTTGTACTACCTAAAAAATTATGCGAAGGTATTTTTTTAGCATCAATTTTAATAAAACCAAATAAAGGCAAAATACCACTTAAAATTTTGAATACTAGGGAGGAAGACATTAAATTAAGCTATTTCACGCCTGACATTGTGCCTTTAAAGGAATATTTTTTGTGTTCGTTTGAATCTACTAAAAAATTATCATCGGAGCGCGTTAAAATGCTGTTTTCTTCATTAAATTTTGAGCATTTAACTAAAGATGAACAAATTTCAATTGAAAATATTTGTGCAAAATATTCTGACGTTTTCTTTTTACCAGGTGACAAATTAGGGGTTACAAATTTATATGAGCAAAAAATATATTTAAAAGAAAATGTTACACCATCATATGTTAAACCTTATAGATTACCTAAATCACAAAAGAAAGAGATGGATAGTCAAATAAAGCAAATGTTAGAGGATGATATCATTGAAGAAAGCCAGAGTGAATGGAATAGTCCTCTCTTGTTAGTTCCAAAAAAGAGCGATAGTTCCGAAAAGAAGTGGCGCGTTGTGATTGATTATCGAAAATTAAATGAAAGGATTTCTGATGACAAATTTCCCTTACCTAATATTTCCGAAATATTAGATTCTCTTTCCGGTGCTATCTATTTTAGTCATTTAGACTTAACGCAATCATATTATCAATTACAATTAGATCCTAATAGTAGAAAATATACAGCTTTTATCACTGACAAACAATACCAGTTAAAGAGATTACCTATGGGATTAAAAATAAGCCCTAGTGCATTTAGTCGTTTAATGACCGTCGCAATGTCCGGTTTACATTATGAAAAAGCTTTAG
This sequence comes from Celastrina argiolus, assembly GCA_905187575.2. NCBI lineage: Eukaryota > Metazoa > Arthropoda > Insecta > Lepidoptera > Lycaenidae > Celastrina > Celastrina argiolus. The sequence continues at coordinate 7,739,126 of LR994581.1, read as the reverse complement.
TTTATTTAGACGATTTGATTTGTTTTGGTCGAAATTTAGAAACACATAACCGTAATTTAATTGATATATTTGAGAGATTAAGGAAAGTTAATTTAAAAGTTAATCCTAGTAAGTGCCAATTTTTGAAAAAAGAATTATTGTATTTAGGTCATGTTGTATCTTCTCAAGGTGTACGACCAGATCCTGAGAAAACTAAAATAATTCAAAATTTTTCTAGACCATTATTAAGCGATGAAGTTAAACGTTTTGTAGCATTTGCTAACTATTATCGTAAATTTGTACCAAATTTTGCCAGTATTACAATTCCACTTAACAAGTTATGTAAGAAAGGAAGTAAGTTTGAATGGAATGATGAATGTGAGAATGCCTTTATTCAACTCAAAGATAAATTAATCACTCCACCTATACTTCAATACCCAGATTTTTCGGAGGGAAGTGAATTTATTCTACGCACAGATGCTTCAGGCAAAGCCATAGGCGCAGTTTTGTGTAATAGTAATGATTTACCTGTTGCTTATACAAGTCGCACATTAAATAAAGCTGAAATTAATTATCCAACCATTGAAAAAGAACTGCTAGCAATCGTATGGGCAGTACGCTATTTTAGACCTTATTTGTATGGAAAACATTTTACTATTTTTACTGACCATAAGCCTCTTGTTTATTTATTTAGTATGAGTAATCCCTCTAGCAGGTTATTAAAATTCAGATTTACGATGGAAGAGTATGATTATAAGATTGAGTATGTTAGGGGTACGAGTAATGTTGCTGCAGACGCATTGTCTCGTATCATAGTATCTTCGGATGATTTGAAAGAGTTAAGTATGAAATCGATTAATGTAATGACAAGAAGTATGAAAAGGAGAATGGATGAGAAAAAGGATTGTACAAATAATACTTCGGCGGATAACACTTCTATAGATGAACGGACTGATCACCCGCAAGTCGTAGAAATGCTTAAGAAACCAAAGAATTGTATCGAACTTAGACTAAAACAAGTTTCTTCGAAAGCCTTTCTTTATTGCGAGGATAAACATATAGTTTATATTAATCCCAAAGCTCAATCATGTCAAACGCGAGACGTTTTCATGAGGGAATTTGGATTATTTTGTTTGAAAAATAATATACACGAGGTGTATGTTATAAGAAATGAAGAAATGTTGAAATATATTAAATGGTTAACCAGTAAAAATAAAGATAATAAGTGGGCCGGCCCCCCGCGAATTTGTATATTGAAAGGAATAATAAAAATAAAAAATAACGATGACAAATTAGTGGTGATGAATGATTTTCATTTGTTGCCGACTAGCGGTCACGCGGGAGTTCGACGAATGTTAAATAATATTAAAAAGTATTACTTTTGGTCTAATATGGACGAGGATGTAAAACGATTTGTAAAAAAATGTGTTAAGTGTCAGACACAAAAATATTCATTGCCGACAAAGCAACCAATGGAAATTACGACAACAGCACATAGTGCATTTGATAAAGTATTTTTAGATATAATAGGTCCTTTAAGTAAAGATTATTATAATTATTCTTATATATTAACGCTTCAATGCGAACTTAGTAAATATGTATGTGCATTTCCTTTAGAAAGTAAAGATAGTATTAGTGTTGCTAAATCGTTTGAAGACAATTTTATTTTGACATTCGGTATTCCTAAAGAGATAGCCACAGATAGAGGAACCGAATTTATTTCATCCACAATGAAAGAAGTATGCAAATTACTTAATATTAATCAAATATCTTCAACAGCTTATCACCATCAGTCAATAGGAGCTTTAGAAAATACGCATAAATCGTTAAACGCTTATCTTAGAATTCAAACCGATAATGATCCAAGATACTGGAGCAAATGGTTACCTTATTTTTGTTTTGCTTATAATACAACTGTACATTCAGAAACTGAATACACCCCATTTGAATTAGTCTTTGGTAAAAAATGTAACATACCGAGTAATTTAACATCTGGATCTATAGAACCTTTGTATAATGAAGAAGATTATGTTAAGAACTTAAAATATCGTTTAAAAGTTGCACAAATGGATGCAAAATGTAATTTAGTTAAGAAAAAATGTAATCGAAAAGTAGATTATGATACATACGTTAATACTATTAGTTATAATATAGGTGATAATATACTAGTTAAAAATGAAAAAGAAAATAAATTTGAACCATTGTATTTAGGACCATACAAAGTGTTAGAAGACTTAAATTGTAACGTAAAAATTGAACGAAATGGAAAAATAGATATTATACATAAAAACCGAACTAAACTTTTTATAACGTAGAAATAAGAATATTAATTATCACTATAAGTAAACATAATATAGTATTAAAATAAAATAAACTCGTAAAGTTTATTTTATTTTTATTTGCCTTGGGACGTGTGGTGTATAACTAACCTAATAATTATTCTTAGTGTACTAACACCCTTATAATAACTAAATGATGTAGCCTATAAATTAAGATGTTATTAATAAACGGAGAGCAGTCTTCATTTGATCTTTGTTTTAATACCACCAACCTTACAATATCCTCTCTAATGTATTGTATGTTAAGAAAAATGTAAACCTGTTTAGGTATAAGAAAATGTGATTATCATAATAGAAATACTCGAAATAAGAATAAACTTGTTGTTCCAGTGACTAGACTAAGCAAATTTAAGAATTCGTTTAAAATATATACGCCTATATAATAGGATCCCAGAAAACATTCAAAAATTTCAACCAATAAGTTTAAGAAAGTAGTCAAAGAACGTTTGTGTGCAAAAGCTTACTATAAAGTTAATGATTATATGAATGATAGCACACCTTGGGAATAAAGTAGCCCCCTCCAAGGCTACTTATATATAGAATGTATTCATGTTATTTAGTTTTAGTATTGAAATATTTATGTATAATATATTTAAGCTTTAGTTACTTTCATATTTATAATTTGGCGTATCGGAAGTATAAAATTAATTCCATAAGCTGGAAATAAGCCAACAGACGACCCGAAATCTTATCGTCCTATAACACTACTTCCATGCTTAGGTAAACTGCTAGAACGACTTATCGTACCTCGCCTGCTCCCCGGTGGCCCTAATTTTCATAATCAGCAGTTCGGATTCACCGCCGGGAAGTCAACTGTTGACGCGGCCTTAGAAGTTAGAAAAACAGTAAATTCATCGGAAACGAAATACGTGGTCGCGATCTCATTAGATATATCTGGCGCTTTTGACAATGCTTGGTGGCCGATGCTACTATTAAAACTAAAAAATCGAGGCTGCTACTTTAATATTTATTCGTTACTACACTCTTACTTTTCGAACGACAAATCTCCGACTCGGTCATTGCACTCACTCCAAGACTAACGTGCGGCTGCCCACAGGGTTCTGTAATTTCTCCTTATTTATGGAACATAGGCTTCGATGATCTACTGAGCCTTCCCCTTCCACCATTTGTGTACATTAATTGGCTACGCTGACGACGGGCTTCTAGTAATTCAAGCCAATTCGCGCTTCGAAATCGAAATAAAAGCCAATAAATGCTTCAATTTAATATCAAGCTGGGGCCATAGAAATCGTTTAGAGTTTGCCGCGCATAAAACTTATCAAATACTTCTAAAAGGAACCCTACAGTCGACTCCGTGCATTAAACTAAACAATATTTATATTAAACGTAAACAGTCACTGTGTTATCTCGGATTCTTTTTAGAAAATAAATTTACCTTCTTAGACCACATTATTCAGACAGGTGAAAAAGCAAAGCGAAATTTCTATTCCTTTACAAGAATATCGACGTCGTCATGGGGACTTTCATATAAAACCCTAAAATTAATTTATTCGGCTACATATCTAGGTAGTGTATGCTACGGTGCCCCCGTGTGGGCCGACAGGGCAACAATCGGTGCCAGACGCAAGCTATTACAAAGCCAACGTCTCGCGTTAATATTCCTATGCAAGGCTTACCGTACCGTCAGTACGGAAGCTCTGCCAGTACTCGCTGGGGTCTTACCCGTCGACCTTGAAATACAGCGTCGGGCAGCCATGTATTATCGTAATAAAAGTTTAATGGGCCCGTATTTCTTAAACGCACGCGACAGAAACAAAATATTAAGATTATTCGAACCAATAGATATGTCAATATAGGTACAATACCTAATCTCCGAATGGCAGACGCGATGGGAAAACTCCACAAAAGGGCGCCACCTGTACAACTTTTTCCCATGTGTACGCGAACGGCTCTCCATGCACTGGCTAAATATTGATCACTGCGTTTCACTATTCCTGACCGGTCATGGTAATTTTAAAGCGAAACTATACGGATTCAAATTGGTGGAATCTCCTCTATGCGAGTGTTCGACCGAAGGCAACATTTCCGAACAAACGGCGCATCACATTCTATGGGAGTGTGATCTCTGGCGAGATGAAAGAACTACAATGCTTAACAGCCTAATTTGTAAATCTGGAGTATATTACGGTGACCTCGTGGACAGCGCTAGGAATTTCCGTGCTTTCAAGCGTTTCTGCCATAATTATTATTGGAAACATTTATCAACATCATAATAAATCCCCAATAATGGCATAAACTCATAATATATAGATTACGATGACATAATAATATAATAATATATATTCCCGTGGCGCTTTCCCTTAATTTTTGGCCTTTTGTGTCATTACAAATTTGTACTGTTTCCCACTTTTCTTGGGGAGGGAAACTGGAATACTTCCTACTCCTCCTTTTTGTCTTCTGATTAATTTCGTTGTGGGTCCCAAGACAGATTTAGCTTGTCCCTCGGGCTCCCTGAGATCATATCAAAGTTTGTCGTGGTTAGTTACCGCTGTCGATCCTGGCTCACAGGAGTTGCAGTGGTGGGAATGTAAGGTGGGCCAATGCCCGTTTAAAAAAAAAATATTTAAGCTGTAATTAAAATCTAAACGGCACTCTCGGTGCCCAAGCCCGACTCGCACTTGGCCGGATTATTTATTTTTTACTAGCATTACACTAACAAACATGTAGGTACTTATAATAAAGGACTTTACTGTTAAAGTATGTATAATGTATATGTATGTATGTTTGTTTCCACGCAGTTAAACTACTGGTCCGATTTTAATAAATGGGGTGTCAATCGATTTGTATTGATGCCGCGATTAACATTGGTTATATAATTTTTCGAATTTGAAAATGATGACGAAATGAAAAATTTTTGCATTTTGTAAATTGAACATCAAAATGTAGCTTAAAAAAAACTAAGATAAATGTCTCGTGTTTAGTATCAAAAGATAGGTCTTGGCAAGCAAACCATGAATATGTATTTTTATTAATTATTATATTTTATTGTTTAATTCGATTTATGCGTCTAAAATGCGATTATACAAGTATCTAGGAGTTATATAGTTACTATAAAAAAAAAAAAAAAAATATTTCATCAAAGGTTTGGTAAGTACATACATATTAGTTAAAATTAGCATTTTAAATATTACAAATAGATCTAAAATATAGTAAAACGGTTGTGTCCGAACTAGATAAAGATTATCTATATTTCGGACCACAGCGCCTTTCCATTACAAATTCTTATAATTAATAGCTTTAATTTTTATATCTGACAATTATACATAAAATAAATAATTAGAATAACAAATATTAATTTAAGGGCTTGTACACAAAACTGCGATGCGACGCCGCATCGCAGAAATGACGTCACACAGCCATAGAATTGTCACCCGTGTTGTATGGGCGAGTGACGTTATTTCTGTACAAAAAAAAGTTTTGTGTACAAGCCCTAAGTCTAAAATAATAAAAACAAAAGTATATGGATTAATAGCAGAAATTGTAAATATTAGATTTAACATAAAATAATCTTAAAAATATATTCAGAACAATTTCATTAAACAAGACATTAAAATAATAATTAAGTTAGACTCAAAAAAATAAGTAATAAATTAATAAATAAATTACTTGCTTAATAATGTGTAGCCTAGTGAATATTTCAAAATATGTGAACCCTAATGTGAGTTTGTAAATGTACTTTATGTGAAAACTTCTTCAAACACAAATCACAGCTGTATGGTTTATCTCCCGTATGAATAATACTGTGTTTTCATGAATCTTCGTTTCGTGAAAACTTCTTCAAACACACATCACAGCTGTATGGTTTGTCTCCCGTATGAATAATACTGTGTCTTCGTAAATGTACTTTTTGTGAAAACTTCTTCAAACACAAATCACAGCTGTATGGTTTATCTCCCGTATGAACCATAATGTGTCTTCGTAAATGTCCTTTTAGTGAAAACTTCTTTCAACACACATCACAGCTGTGTGGTTTGTCTCCCGTATGAACCCTTATGTGTGTACGTAAGGTACCTTTTTGTGAAAACTTCTTCAAACACACATCACAGCTCATCATCATGGATTGGCTCCCGTATGAACCACAACATGTTCTCGTAAATGTCCTTTTAGTGTAAACTTCTTCAAACACACATCACAGCTGTATGGTTTGTCTCCAGTATGAACCATAATGTGTCTTCGTAAATGTACTTTTTGTGAAAACTTCTTCAAACACACATCACAGCTGTGTAGTTTGTCTCCAGTATGAATAATACTGTGTTTTCGTAAATCTTCGTTTCGTGATAACTTCTTCAAACACACATCACAGCTGTGAGGTTTGTCTCCCATATGAATAATACTGTGTCTTCGTAAATGTACTTTTTGTGAAAACTTCTTCAAACACAAATCACATATGAACCCTTATGTGTGTACGTAAGGTACCTTTTTGGGAAAACTTCTTCAAACACACATCACAGCTGTATGGTTTGGCTCCCGTATGAACCACAACATGTTCTCGTAAATGTCCTTTTAGTGTAAACTTCTTCAAACACACATCACAGCTGTATGGTTTGTCTCCAGTATGAACCATAATGTGTCTTCGTAAATGTTCTTTCAGTGAAAACTTCTTCAAACACACATCACAGCTGTGTGGTTTGTCTCCCGTATGAATAATACTGTGTCTTCGTAAATTACTTTGTAAAGAAAACTTCTTCAAACACACATCACAGCTGTATGGTTTGTCTCCAGTATGAACCATAATGTGTCTTCGTAAAACTTGTTTTAGTGAAAACTTCTTCAAACACACATCACAGCTGTATGGTTTATCTCCCGTATGAACCATAATGTGTCTTCGTAAATGTCCTTTTAGTGAAAACTTCTTTCAACACACATCACAGCTGTGTGGTTTGTCTCCCGTATGAACCCTTATGTGTGTACGTAAGGTACCTTTTTGTGAAAACCTCTTCAAACACACATCACAGCTCATCATCATGGTTTGGCTCCCATATGAACCATAATATGTTCTCGTAAATGTCCTTTTAGTGTAAACTTCTTCAAACACACATCACAGCTGTATGGTTTGTCTCCAGTATGAACCATAATGTGTCTTCGTAAATGTACTTTTTGTGAAAACTTCTTCAAACACACATCACAGCTGTGTGGTTTGTCTCCAGTATGAATAATACTGTGTTTTCGTAAATCTTCGTTTCGTGAAAACTTCTTCAAACACACATCACAGCTGTGAGGTTTGTCTCCCGTATGAATAATACTGTGTCTTCGTAAATGTACTTTTTGGGAAAACTTCTTCAAACACAAATCACAGCTGTATGGTTTATCTCCCGTATGAACCATAATGTGTCTTCGTAAATGTCCTTTTAGTGTAAACTTCTTTAAACACACATCACAGCTGTGTGGTTTGTCTCCCATATGAACCCTTATGTGTGTACGTAAGGTACCTTTTTGGGAAAACTTCTTCAAACACACATCACAGCTGTATGGTTTGGCTCCCGTATGAACCACAACATGTTCTCGTAAATGTCCTTTTAGTGTAAACTTCTTCAAACACACATCACAGCTGTATGGTTTGTCTCCAGTATGAACCATAATGTGTCTTCGTAAATGTTCTTTCAGTGAAAACTTCTTCAAACACACATCACAGCTGTGTGGTTTGTCTCCCGTATGAATAATACTGTGTCTTCGTAAATTACTTTGTAAAGAAAACTTCTTCAAACACACATCACAGCTGTATGGTTTGTCTCCAGTATGAACCATAATGTGTCTTCGTAAATCTTGTTTTAGTGAAAACTTCTTCAAACACACATCACAGCTGTATGGTTTGTCTCCAGTATGAACCATAATGTGTCTTCGTAAAACTTCTTTTAGTGAAAACTTCTTTAAACACACATCACAGCTGTGTGGTTTGTCTCCCGTATGAACCCTTATGTGTGTACGTAAGGTACCTTTTTGTGAAAACTTCTTCAAACACACATCACAGCTGTGTGGTTTGTCTCCCGTATGAATAATACTGTGTCTTCGTAAATTACTTTGTAAAGAAAACTTCTTCAAACACACATCACAGCTGTATGGTTTGTCTCCAGTATGAACCATAATGTGTCTTCGTAAAACTTGTTTTAGTGAAAACTTCTTCAAACACACATCACAGCTGTATGGTTTGTCTCCCGTATGAACCCTTATGTGTGTACGTAAGGTACCTTTTTGTGAAAACTTCTTCAAACACACATCACAGCTGTGTGGTTTGTCTCCCGTATGAACCCTTATGTGTGTACGTAAATTACCTTGTCGAGAAAACTTCTTCAAACACACATCACAGCTGTATGGTTTGTCTCCAGTATGAATAATGCTGTGTTTTCGTAAATCTCCTTTTTGTGAAAACTTCTTCATACACACGTCACAGCTGTACGGTTTCTTGTAACGGTCAAATGGTGCATCACTTGTTTGATCTCGCCCCTTGCAGCCGTCTGAGATGTCCATTTCATAGCCTCGTCCGTCTGGTCCGATACCTGAATAAAGATGTGGTAAATCTATACTTACTATATATAGATATAGTCTATAGGTATGTACTAATATATAGGTACTAATATTATAAAGAGGTAACATTTGATTGTTTGTTTGTTTGAATGGAATAGGCTCTGAAACCACTGAACCAATATGAAAAATTCTTTCGCCGTTGGAAAGCTACATTCCTAGCGCTGAACATAGGCTATATTATATTTTTTTTTAAATAATGTGCCTTACTAAAACCCCAAAAATGTAGCCCAAAATGTAAAAGACGACTTTCAAAATCTCTTACATCGTGTGCGCTTCGACAACGGCTTGACCGATTTCGCAATTTTTTTACGGCATGTTCGTTATTGTCATGAAAAGGTTATTATGATTTTACAACATTTTCTAATGTTGTAAAATAAAAGGAAAAAAGAAGAAAATATAGGTATTGGTCACGCGGGGTTTGAACCTGGACTCGATCTATCCCATCGAACAACATTGTTTACAAATGGAAAATAAAAATTATTAAATGCTATAAATACTGTATTTATTTAAGCTTAAACTATTTGGATTAATATTTTATGCTCCAAATCGGTAAAGAAAATAAAAAGACGTGTGGGTACTCGGGAACTGCCACGGTAAAGCCATTGCATAGCATTTTTTATCAACTTATCCGATACAACCAATGCTACCTAGAGGCGAGTTGCTCAACTAAAGAGACAGGCGTGATATTTCAAAAAAGTAATCAAAAGTTCTGCTATTCATCGATAGATGGACAACGAATACGGAATACCAAAAGCTCAAGCATGTATTTTATTTTCTATTTTTACTATTTATTTTTATTTTATTCAATTAGTTTGATAATCCATTCACAGATATTATGCATATTATGATATTACGCCCGTATGTTATAATATTTTATATATAATGTTTTGGGGATGAGTGTAGGCATTTTGCAGATGGATATGGTTGGTTTACTCGATCATTTTCTAGTATGGAAACTATAGTCCGATATCCTTTAGTTTTTAAGTTAAGAGCATGTATAAAAGCTTTTTTTTTAGTTTATAGTAAAAAAATATCTAAATCGGTTAAAAGTTTTGGAGGAGGAAACAACAGATAATTTCAGTTCGAGATGCAGTTGTCTCTATCGCGCTAGTGCTGACTAGCTAAGGGACTGCGAGACAACAATAGATGTTTATAAACCTATTTCGCATTTCCCTCAACCGTGTTTCCTCTTAACGTCCGAATTTTGAAAGATTGATCAAATTGTCTATCACCTAATCTGAGAGCTGATTACTAATTGGTGAACATTACCCGCAACGCAACAACGTTGGCACTCGTATGAAAATCTGAACGATTAGCTGATCGACGCGGCGACAGTTTGATCAGCTTTTCAGAAACCAGGCGTAAGTTAAGAAAAGAAAAACCGACAAAGTGCGATTTAGTTACAGCTTATAGGTATTATAGACATGAGTATTTGATAAGAATTTCAATTTGATACCTCTAAGATTGAAGAGGATAAACGTCCTAATACTGCCGTGCGCCTATTTATGTGCTGCTGTCTACAGTAATAAGGTCATAAGTAGGACATACCTTCATCAGATACCTCATCTTCCAACTCTTGTTTAATTTGTTCAGTTGTATACGTTGCTTGCTTCTCCTTCTCAAAATGTCCTATGTGTTTTGTTTGAACATATTTCTCAATAATACTTGGACTGAGCTTTTCTATAATCAATTTCAGCTCCTTTGCCTCGTGACGAGTATTATTTCTGTCCACTGTCAACAAATTCTGACTATGATCAGAATTAGCAACTAGTAAATCATCATTTGAATCAGAGTATGAAGAACTTGAAGGTTGTTCCTCATCTTCATAGTTATTTGTTGTTTCTGCAGCTCCATCTTGATAAATTTCTAAGCAAATAAAAAATATATAAGGGAATATAGTTAAAAAGTATTACTAATAATTCGCACAAGATTTACTTATAACCACGGAAGCAGAAACTTGAAATGTTAAAAAATTATGTTGTTCCGTTGCCGCTATAATAAACACTAAATTCAAAATAAAATAAATACTTTAGGTGGGTTTTGAACAACAAACGTCTTTTTTCCCGCTTAGTTGTTCGATATCAATACAGCAACAGCTTACTAAACAATAAACATTTAAAATAATTTCTTTAATTATTATAAAAATATTTTTTTTATTAAATGACGCGTCGTCTGCTGCTGCTGAATGACGACGGGTTCCAAGCGACACCTTGAGTTTGAACTAAGACCGATCATTTCATTGCAAATACTATTTGCCAATTAAGTAGTCCTGTCATTTTAGGTTTTTGTATGGGGAAAAAATCCTAGTATGCTGAATTCTAGTAGGTATACGCCTTTATTACAAAAATTAAAATTAGTACAAAATAAAAAGTAGGAATTTTTTCGCAGTCAGGGTAAAAATGTCTCAAATGAATGGAAAAAAGTGTCGCTAGACGCTTAAGATGCTCAATACTCAGAGTGTTATATTAGTAGTATACTAGCAATAAGTTCTTTCCTCAATAATTTGCTAGATAATGTATGACCTACCTGTATCATTCAAATTAAATTTGGTTTCTTCATCTGGCTTCGTTTTAATGTTGCAATTAGTAGGTGGCAATGTGGAAATAATCTTTGTATTGGAAGTTGCTAAGTTTAACAATGATTCAAACTCACCAAACTTTATGTCAATCTAAAAAAAAAAGGTAAGTTTAAATCCTGTTCCTATTTTAATATATTTTTTTTTTACTTAAAAAGACAAAGTTTTTTTATAATAAATAGGTAGATAGATACATAGTTTGTTCTAATTCATTCTGATACAACGGTAAACATCTTATTTAATGCACTTAACTAACTTTGCTGGTGACATCTTAAAGGATTAGACTTGACTGTAATAATTAAGTAATAATATATTTAAACTGGCCGCGTGTTGACGGCATTAGAATACAATTATCACCACCCCCGATACTATCCTAGGGGAGTCGTAAGAGGCGACTAAAAGGAAACACACACACATCAACAGCTAGTGTGAGAGAAGGAAAACTCGAAACAAAACCCTGTACCAACCCGTCTAGCCAGCGTGGTACCAGTAGGCTTTAATACCTTCAATGTTAATGTATTGGAGAGGCCTATGTCCAGCAGTGGACGATAAAAGGCTGAAACGACGACGACGACGATATATTTAAACATCAAATAAAAAAGACTTTTACAGAAAACACATACTTTATTAAAAATTTAGTAAAAAACAGAAAAGAACATAGGTAATTTTTTTTGACAATTTTTATTTATTTATTTTAAAACATGCCCGCAAATCTGCTTGCGCAGTTTGACAATGATATATATATTAAGTATAGTTAAAATGCCCATTCATGGTACCTGTAACACAAGTTCTTCGGATACTTAGCATGGGGCCAGATTGACGTGGTGTGAAGCGTCCATAGATATTATATTATAATTAATTAATTGGATTAATATCCAATTAATCAATAATTCATTAATTTGATTAATATCAAACTAATTAATTTCCATTAATATAAAAAATATTGTATATTCCATTAAAATAAATACCTGCAATTTTTTTGATTATGATTTCGATTTAGATGTACCTATTATTTGAGCCGTAATATTTTTTAAAATTATATTTAATATATGTAAGTAATACTTATACATATCTACTATATACATATTACAATTATATAAGTAATATATACTAAATATACTCAATATAAAAAGTGTGATAGTAAATATTCCAATAACTTGTATGAAGTGAATTAAAATATCAGGTCCTTACATATGAAATTGACATTTTGTCGTACTGGCCACTTTGATCTTAAATATATCCTCTTTGGTTAGGAATTCCAAATTCAAATTTAAACAGCTATTAACTCATGCATTTGTGTTTTGAAAACCGTAAATCGTAATTCATTTGTTTTATTCACTTTTGCTTTTTTTTTTCTGCGTCACTCATTTCACAAAATGGAAAACTTAAAATATCACATTATTTACGAGTACGAGTTCCACCGTGGCACCAGTGCTACAGAAACGGCTCGAAGGATTAATGATGTGTATGGGGGTGGTGTCGCAAAAGAAAACAAGGTGCGTTTTTGGTTTCAACGCTCGTTCTCGAAATTTCGACCTGCAGAACAAGCCCCGTGGACGGCCGGAGACCAAGGTCGATAATGATGAATTGAAGGCTATTGTGGAAGCAGATCCTTTGCAAACCACATCAGAGTTAGCTACAGGCTCCGGTATTAGTGACAAAACCGTTTTATAAAATTTAAATATATTATATCTATGTTTCGCGGGATATTGCTAGATATAATATATATTTTAAATTTTATGCTATGGATTTCCGCAAAGTAACGCCTGATTCCATTAACTAAAACCGTTTTAATCCACTTGAAGCAAATTGGGAAGGTGAAAAAGCTTGAAAGGTGCGTACCTCATGAATTAAGTGAACCAAACCGACAAACGCGCGTCGACTGCTGCGTTACATTGCTCAACCGGCACAATAATGAAGGAATTTTAAATCGGATCATTACATGTGATGAAAAATGGATCCTGTAGTTACGATAATCGTAAACGCTCATCGCAATGGCTGAGCCCTGGTGAACACACGGCCCAACAGACGGCTACCAAATTAGAGGAGCTTTAATTGGAATGTCTAAGACATCCACCGTACTCTCCGGACCATGCTCCAACAGATTACCATTTTTTTCGAAATTTGGATAACTTCTTGCAAGGAAAAAAATTCCGATGAGGCAGTTCAAACCGCTTTCAAAGATTTCATTAATTGCCATCCGAATGGTTTTTTAGTAAAGGGATTAATGAACTACCTATAAGATAACAAACGTGTATAGATAGCAATGGTAAATACTTTGATTAATAAAATATATTTTAATATGAAAAAATCGCCTTTATGTTCCTCCCATACAAAACGCCAATTTCATATGTAAGGACCTAAATTGTTAATGTCAGTTTTCAAAGATATTACATTTTATGGAATATAATAATTTCATAATCCAAATGTTTTGAGTGACAGTCTGAGTAATAGTCCAGGATCCATGGTACATTTTTTTACTTGATTACTATCTAGTTAATTTTTTTTGTGAGTAGCTTTATTTTGATGAGACGATTTACTGTACAAAACTCTCGATTGTGATAGTTAACAGAGGTGACTACCACAATCGAGGATTTTCCAACGGCAAATTTTTCATATTGGTCCAGAGAGCATATTCAATACAAATAAATAAACAAACAATCAAATGTTTTTTGTTTATTTTTTTTAATGCACTAATCTCAGTAAATAGTTAAATACTGCTCTGATTCGAAAAAATCTTTCAGTGTTGGATTTTTGAGAGGGGGAGATGTCTACTATAACACAGGTGTAGTATAAGTGTAGGTACTGTTACAGTTAAAGTACTATTAATTTAACTGTAATATTACTTACACCTATAATACACCTCTAATGTTATTTAGTAAAGAAGTTTTTGCCTTAGATGTAACTCTGAATGGGCGAGCAAAAGCTAGTTTACTACAAGGCCAGAAAAAACTGTATAGCTTATTTATATATTGTAGCAACCACAGAAATAAATCAAGATAGAACGGCGAAGTAGGCGTGGCACCCGTGTCAAAACTATGCACTATATTGCATGCTTATCAAAAAACTGCTTCATTACGCAACGGGACTCGTGCACAAAATTAAAAATTATACTAAAATATGCCTTATTGTGCTGTTTCCAACTGCAAAAACAAAAGTAGCGACGTTAATATACAGAAAGGAAACATTTCTTATCACCAGTCAGTATTGAAATTCATTAAAAATTATATTAATTGAGAAACCAAATAATTGTTCTACTTATACCATGATCATTAAATACGAACATAAATTATATTGTCTTCCGTTAAAATTAATATCCATTGCTGTTCATGTACAATGCTCGTATTCAAAAGCGTAATATGCGCGCGCAGTGTACAACGAACTGTACGAAAAAATATTATTACCTGCATCGGTAATATCGTAGCGGTCATAGGTCAGATAAAGTGCTGTGATTGGTAATCGAATGGGATAGTGATTGACACTACCGTGTATCGATTACTTTTAGGACTTATCGATAAATTAATTTAATTTTCCTACAAATAAATTATTATTTGTACGAAAATTAAATTAATTGTAATAATTAGTAAAAATAAATGTATGCAATGTTTTAAAGACTTTTGTTCGTATATGCCTACATATATTACTGTACGAGCAAGCGTACATGTATTAGATTTGTAAATTCAGCAAAACTATAATTTGTATCAATATTTTGCATAATATAAATAATTTGTAGAACAGCAATAAATCAGTGTTCATTACGCACTCGGCGGATTTAGTTGTTTACTTTATACCCGTCTATCAATCAATATCATTATATTTTTAAGTATTATCTTTATCATCCCTGTAAGGGTAGCCATATAGAGGATATATGCGCCCTTTACATTTGGTCCTTCGAGAAACTTTGTGTGGTGTTTTGTGTTGTGCTGTGATTAGCGATCGGTCTAGCAGGCCTCCCAGAAGCGGGTCTCACCTGTAGGATTGAGAAGGCGCTCTACGATCATAGTATAAACGCAATTGTCATACTTATTGCAACTAGAACCTATTAACATCCACAAGAGGAGAATTATCATTTATCAGAAAAACAAAATATATCGCCAAGTGATTCGTGCAATTGACGTGCATCGACAGTGACGTCACATACACGCGCGTGATCTAGAAAGCCAGTTACAATTGAACTAAATTTTGTTAAAGTGCAGTGATATTGTTTATTCATCAAATACTTTCAACTGTATCGATCAAAATGCAATCATTGTTGGAACGTCAAAATAACATCGTTATGGAGATAGATCGCAGAATATCGTCGAGAATCCAGCAGGAGCTGACGTATTGCTAGCACAACAACATGCTAATTTTAGGGCTTTAGAAAGACAAATAGGCCGCATCACGGCATCGAAAATAGAAGAAAAATGGGAAATAGAAGACGAACTGAGGAATTTACAACACCGTTGGCGTATCATGGATGAGTTACACCTACGCATTGACAGCTTATTTTTGGGCACCAATTTAAAATATGACGAGATGTTTGCAGATATTGAAAACAAGTACACTAGCATTAAGAGGGAATTGAATAAAAAGCTATGCTCCACAGCACATCTACAACAGTCAGTTCCACAAATTGAAATACCGGTTTTTACAGGAAATTATAATCAATGGCCTACATTTTGCGATCTATACAACGAGGCCATACATAACAATAAGTATTTAACAAACGCGCAGAAGATGCAACATCTGAAAGGTAAAGTAAAAGGAGAAGCGGAACGTATCATCCAACATCTCCACATATCAGCCGAAAACTATGAAACAGCATGGGAAATATTGAATCATAGATACAATAATCCGCAACTCTTATTTACTAAACAAATAGAGATTCTGCTTAGTCAATCTATCATCCATAAGCAAACCTCATTTGAGTTGAAAAAACTATACGATACAACCACGGAATGCATTCACGCGATACATAACTTAGGAGTTGACACTAATAGCTGGGATCCATTATTAGTTCATTTACTATGTAAGAAGTTAGACATCGATACCTATAGCCAGTATAAGGAAGCACGAAAACACCCGCGAGAATTACCCTCACTGGATGAGTTCATGACCTTCATCGAAACAAAATTCATTGCACTAGAACCTATTCAGAAGAGGGAGCGAGAGTCAGCCAGTAGCTCAAAACAAGCTTATCAAACAAACAGCAAATCTCTGTCATTTAATACTAGAAATGTCACCCAGCACGTATATCAACAAAAACCATATCAAAAAGAATTTTTTTTAAACATGTCACCTAAACAACAGATGGATATTATATCAAAACATAAAATCTGCGTTAATTGCTTATATAAACATTATGACAATCCCTGCAATTCAACCCGGCGATGTAAAGAATGCAATGAAAATCATAATACTTTACTTCATCATCTGGGGGCACGGTCGTGCCCCCGTCAAGACGAGCCAAGCGAAGCGCAAGGGCACTACCTACCTTTTCTCGAAAGGTTTCGTCGTTTTTTTGAACTCTCATAACTTTGCTTTGGATGATGCTACATAGTTGAAAATTTCAACATATAATGACACCGGTAAATACATGAAACATACAAAGTTTGAATGTTGTAGCTATTATACTTTAGATTTTATCAATGTCTAAAAACCCCAGATTTCGTCACTGACTCATTTATAGATCATCAAAATTCATAAGGTACTTCCTGACGTCCTAGTAAGCTGATATTATTTATGTAAGCTGTTATTGCTACAAAACCAACAAAAAAATTATTAAAATATAAATGCCGCCATTTTGAATCCAATATGGTGGACGGTACAAAATGGATGTTTAATATGTTTATTATACGGATAAGATCTTTAATGCATAAAAGAAATATGTACTTGTATAATGTTGTATATTATATTATACAACATTATACAAGTACATAAACAAAATAAGACCTAATTTTTGTAGGACCGATAAATAATCGGTCAGATTTTTGCTCCATATTATTTCTATCCGACTTTATTTATTTGAGTGCGTTGCACTACTGCAATCAGTATGTTCTATTTGATTCCGATTATTAATCGGTGACCGACTTTTTGTAAATGAAAAATATATCTATAAGAAAATTAGTTTTTTATCCACTTATTTCAAATTAGGTACCTATTATTTATTTGGTAAGTAAAAATTAGGTAAGAATTAACAGGCAGCAAGTAGTAATTTGTTGTCAGTGTATACAAAACAAAATATTACGTCGATCACTTGAAATCGGTCCGGCATAGGCTCCCGCTGACGTTATAATAATTAGTTTTTTATCCACTTATTTAAAATTAGGTATTATTTATTTGGTAAGTAAAATTAGGTAAGAATTAACAGGCAGCGCTAGTAGTAATTTGTTGTCAGTGTATATAAACAAAATATTACGTCGATCACTTGAAATCGGTCCGGCATAGGCTCCCGCTGACGTTATAATAATTAGTTTTTTATCCACTTATTTAAAATTAGGTATTATTTATTTGGTAAGTAAAATTAGGTAAGAATTAACAGGCAGCTAGTAGTAATTTGTTGTCAGTGTATATAAACAAAATATTACGTCGATCACTTGAAATCGGTCCGGCATAGGCTCCCGCTGACGTTATAATAATTAGTTTTTTATCCACTTATTTAAAATTAGGTATTATTTATTTGGTAAGTAAAATTAGGTAAGAATTAACAGGCAGCTAGTAGTAATTTGTTGTCAGTGTATATAAACAAAATATTACGTCGATCACTTGAAATCCGTCCGGCATGAGCTCCTGCTGATGTTATAATAACGTAATTATTGTGTTTAGAGGGAATCTTCTGTAAAAACCGTTCGACACTTCGATAGCGCGATGAACCGTGAAACATCTAAACACACATTTATCAACACATTTTACAGTCGGTAACGTTATAATGATAACAATAAACGAAAATATTACGCGATCAATGTATAAATAATTTTAGTGTTTAATCTTATGACTATTAACATAGTAATAATATGATTTTTAACACGTCACGTCATGACGTTTAAAGATGGCCATAATCAAAAGAAAACCTTAAAGCTATTTTTCAAAAATAAAAATAAATACATTTTTTTCCCTTCAAAAATGCTAAGTTGCACTTAGGTGTATGTATGCACTTAGCATAAGTTTATAAGAGCCGTACAAGAATTAGTACCTCTAGTGACCAACAGATGGCGGTGACCGTCTAATACGATATTATTATAGACTTACCGTATTATTTTAATAAGTATCAACATGCTTTATTAAAGGCAATCTCCCTCGTATATATAAGTAATTCTCAAATTCTCGAATTATTAGTGTTGAATTTATACTAGTGGCATCCTAGAATATCCAAATAAGAAGTTTCACTCCAGCAATAAAATAATGTATATTTTATAATTTATAAATATAATAATATAACAAATAAAGAAATATGGACGAGACATTTATTTACCTTACTACCTCTTAAAAATTGCGGTGAAAGTTTATACACGGTATAATATTGACGGTGACATCAGTCGACGTCACTAGGCTAAGGCGCTGACTGTTCTATTTTCCGTAAGTAAAGGCCCGGGGTCAAAAATAGGTAATCTTTAAATTAAAAAAAGTCCATTAACCAGCTTACAAAAATAAATGAAATCCCACCAAAAACATTTTCATGTAAAAATGTTGTCAAGACGAGCCTACACAGCTTACCCTGTGAAAAAGTTATCAGATATCGTATAAAGCCAAGTTCTACACTACACCTTAATCAAAATCTATCAAAAAGGGGTTAGATCTCATGTAGAACCAAAATTCTTGATCTATGCGCCCTTAGTTCACCAGGCTTAACTTCACTTACACTATATTGCAGTTAAAACGTGATACTTGACCGTTTTGCTACCGTTACGAACATTTCATACGAATTCATTAATCGTGTGCTAAATAAAACGGTCAAGCATCACGTTTTAACTGCAATGTAGCGTAAGTGAAGTTAAGCCTGGTGAAGTAAGGACGCATAGATCAAGAATTTTGGTTCTACATGAGATCTAACCCCTTTTTGATAGATTTTGATTAAGGTGTAGTGTAGAACTTGGCTTTATACGATATCTGATAACTTTTTCACAGGGTAAGCTGTGTAGGCTCGTCTTGACAACATTTTTACATGAAAATGTTTTTGGTGGGATTCAATTATACAATTAAACGCAAACGCAACGATACTACCCGGTTCTGGAACTTCGCTGGCGAGTACCTCTACAGGAGAAAAATCAACCTGTCAGCACCATGCAAACTATGTGTCATCTGAGGGCGGCGAAATTCTGCTGACGACAGTAGCCGTCGAGGTGATGGCGGCGGACGGAACTTCTACTACGTTAATAGGACTTTTAGATCAGGGTAGTCAGGTATCTATCATATCTGAAAGGGCTACTCAATTACTTGGTCTAAAACGGCAACAATATCACGCATTAGTATCAGGCATCGGACCTTGCTCTAAGGAAAGTAAAGGCATGGTCACATTGAGATGTCAATCAATTTATAAGGATTACCACTTTACTACCGAGGCTTTAGTTATATCAAAGGTTATCAATAATCTGCCTAACATATCATTCCCGAAAAAATCATGGCCGCACACTAACCATCTTTCACTTGCTGATCCGGACTACAATGTATCGAAACCTATTGATTTGCTTTTAGACGCCGGAGTATATTCTGACATCATAATGGAGGGTCTCATCAGAGGGCCACCCCACGCGCCAATAGCACAGCAAACTAGATTGGGGTGGATATTATCAGGAAACATAAAAACCTTTAAATGCAATGTCGTTATCAATGACGTTAAGAATTTGGCTAAATATTGGGAAATCGAAGAAATAAGCGACTCATCCGTTACATCAATATTATCAGAGGAAGAGAAATATTGCGAAGATTTATATAAAAAAACAACGTGAAGATTAGCAAGTGGACGATACGAGGTAGCAATTCCCATGAAGCCCAATTATCAAAAGTATTTAGACCCGTCAAAACCGACCGCGGTAGCACAATTCATGCAGTTGGAGAAAAAATTCAATAGGAATAAATTATTATCAGAAGGATATCGACGCTATATGAACGAGTTCTTACAACTGGGTTATATGAGTAAGGTAAACAAAAGTGACGCAAACGTGACGACACATTACCTACCTCACCACGGCGTTGTAAAAAATAACGCTACTACCACAGCGTTACGAGTCGTTTTTAATGCGTCTGCGAAAACTTCGTCGGGTCATAGCATAGCCTCAATGACCTTATGTACAGCGGGCCAAACTTACAACTAGACCTGCAATCAATCATCCTAAAGTGGCGGCTTCCTCGCTATGTTTTAAATGCTGATATACAGACAATGTATCAGCAGATAATCATAAGAGATAGCGATCAGCCTCTTCAAACTATTATATGGCGAGAATCGCCACAGGAGTCACTAGAGGAGTATCAACTTACTAGAGTAACGTATGGGATGACTGCAAGTCCTTTTCTTGCCATTCGTACCCTTAGACAGATAGCAAAGAATAATGCTCACCAATAC
This sequence comes from Celastrina argiolus, assembly GCA_905187575.2. Taxonomy (NCBI): domain Eukaryota; kingdom Metazoa; phylum Arthropoda; class Insecta; order Lepidoptera; family Lycaenidae; genus Celastrina; species Celastrina argiolus. Next base: position 7,718,149 of record LR994581.1, on the reverse strand, counting down.
CCACTGGGAGCCAAGGCGTTGGAAGAGAGCTTTTACATGGATGACGTCATGTGTGGAGCTGACAGCATCAGCGAAGCAAAACAAATTCAATACGAATTGGTCACAATCCTTTCAGATGCAGGAATGAACCTTAGAAAATGGTCTAGCAATCAACCAGAGCTTATCAATCATTTATCACCGGAGTTACTCAGCAGTATGTATGAATTTAAGGATTCTGAAACTAGGAAAACTTTAGGGTTGAGATGGAATCCTGCTACGGATATGTTCACCTACGATATCAAGCTACAAACCCAAGATAATAAAATTGTCACTAAGAGGCAGCTTTTATCAGACATATCGAGGATATACGACCCACTCGGTTGGCTGTCTCCTATCACTATCAGAGGAAAGTTACTTTTTCAGCAGACCTGGCTATCAAGATTATCATGGGAAGACCAATTACCCAATTCTATTTTGCAAGATTGGTTGAAATTAAAAGAAGATTTGTTGACGATAAATACGTTCCAAATTCCACGTTATCTGGGTCACTCTAGTTCACCTAGTGAACTACACGGGTTTTGCGACGCATCAGAAAAAGCATACGCGTGTGCAGTTTACTTAGTAACGAGGAATAATAAAGGCGAGTGCACATCAAGATTGGTAGCCGCGAAAACAAAGGTAGCGCCTACGAAGAAACAAATCTCATTGGCTCGTTTAGAACTTTTGGGATCTCAATTATTATCATCACTTGTAAAGAAAATCATTGCCGACTTTTCACTGTCGAATACACTAGTTTATGCCTGGACGGACTCCATGATTGTACTGGGTTGGCTACAGGGAGATATATCAAAATGGAAGAGTTTCGTCGCAAATAGAGTTAGACAGATCATTGATGTTATACCAGCGAAAAATTGGCAACACATAAAATCAGAGGAAAATGCAGCAGATTGTGCGACGAGAGGAATGTCAAAAACCAGTTTATCAAAGTACTCATTATGGTGGGAGGGTCCAAAATGCATTTTAAATTATCAACCCAAACACAACGTTAAATATCAAGAACCCAACATCGAGAATAAAAAGGTACACAATGTGCATACAGCCTTACAATCATGTGCCCAATCATTTGTGGTCGACTTATTAAACAAAATGAGTTCTATCACTAAGGTAGCAAAGACGACAGTATGGGTGTTACATTTTATTGCATGTTTGCGGAAACGTGCGACAAAATGCACGATGAACACCGCTGACTTGCATAACGCGTATAATTTGCTTATAAAAACAACCCAATTAATCGAATTTGAAGAAATTTATAATTTGAGGAGATCAGGCCGTGTGAGATCAAACAGCAAGTTATTAAATTTGAGCCCTTATCTCGACGAACAGGGCCTTCTGAGGGTTGGTGGACGTCTAGAAAACGCTAATATTACGTTTTCGGCCAAGCATCCTATCATATTGCCATCGTCAAGCCGATTTACAGAACTTATCATTGACCTGGCACACATCACAACATTACACGGTGGGCCGAGATTAACACTGTCTTACCTCAGAGACAGGTATTGGATCATTCACGGGGTTGGCACCGTGAAGAAACAACTAAGGCGGTGCGTCAAGTGCAGACGGTTTAAGCAAGTGGCAAGTCAGCAGATAATGGCAGATCTACCATCCCCCCGAGTTACCCCAGCGCGCGCATTCACGAATACGGGTGTTGATTTTACCGGACACGTAGATGTGAAGCTGAACAAGGGAAGAGGCGTCAGAACGACTAAGGGGTACGTAGCAGTATTTGTCTGTCTAGTGACGAAGGCAATACATTTAGAATTGGTTTCGGATTTAAGCTCTGAGACGTTTTTGGCAGCTTTAAGACGTCTGTGCGCTCGCCGTGGTACTCCCAAGCACATGTACAGCGACAATGGTACTAACTTTGTAGGTGCCGCTCGGTTTCTGGAAAAGGAGTACCAGTATATTATCAATACCATAAAGACAGACATTCTAATGGACAACATCACACAGATGGGAATTACTTGGCATTTCAACGCACCCGCGTGGCCTACAGCAAATGGTCTTTTCGAAGCAGCAGTTAAAAGTATGAAGTATCACCTGAAAAGAACATTGGGAGAACAAAAATTAACATATGAAGAATTGTCTACACTTTTGCAACAGATAGAGGCGTGTCTTAACTCCCGACCACTCCTAGCGCTCACCGAAGGTCTTGACGATGTTTATCTCACCCCTGGGCACTTTCTGATTGGTGGTCCGCTACTATCAAGACCACAGACCGAACCAGAATCCATTTCATTAGTATCCAGATGGAATATGGTTCAAGCAATGAATAAGCAGATATGGAAAAGGTGGTCCAGTGATTATTTACAACAACTACAATCAAAATCAAAATGGAAAACACCTACTAAAGATTTTGAGATAGACAACATAGTGCTTATCAAGGACGAGAATACGCCACCAGGCAAGTGGGCTATGGGTCGAGTTTGTGAATTACATCCTGGTAAGGACGGACACACTAGAGTAGTGACAGTCAAAACACAGAACAGCATTGTGAAGCGCCCTATCACCAAGTTAATTCTGCTGCCAGTGCAGAAAGCCGATAAAAAGGAGAGCATTTAGAATAGTATACAAGAAGAAATACTATAGAAACCCAAACAGCATTCGCTTCGGTCAAACCCCGATCCCGTGGTGAAATTTGGACCAATTCCGTTCATAGATATAGATCAAAATAAGTAGTTAACATTTTTATAACCTATTTTATAGCATTTTATACAATTCTTATTATAGTCTTATACAATTTTATACAAATACACTTTTTATTATTTTAATGTAATTTGATCATTCTTAATTTTAGGCGGCAAGATGTACGAGCAAGCGTACATGTTATTAGATTTGTAAATTCAGCAAAACTATAATTTGTATCAATATTTTGCATAATATAAATAATTTGTAGAACAGCAATAAATCAGTGTTCATTACGCACTCGGCGGATTTAGTTGTTTACTTTATACCCGTCTATCAATCAATATCATTATATTTTTAAGTATCATCTTTATCATCCCTGTAAGGGTAGCCATATAGAGGATATATGCGCCCTTTACAATTACATTGCATGTCTTTTTTATACTTTTATTTGAAGACTAGCTGACCCTTGCCTACTTCGTTGAGCATAAAAACAGTATTTGATGAAATTCAACTTTTACCACGTTTCATAGTGTCTGATGTTTTATAATAATAATAATAACGCCGCTCCATCTCGCCGATGACAACAGACAAAAACACATTTACACAAATCAGGAAAAAATTGATACATGGTCACAAAAATCGTTGCATGGTCGGCATAGACTTGATTTAACTAATACAACCGTTGATAAGATAGCATCAAACGCATGGTTGAAACAAGGCGAGCTGTATCCTGAAACGGTTGGTTTTATGTTAGCTATTCAAGACCAAGTCATTGACACAAAAAATTACAGGAAACACATTATTAGAGACAGTACTGTCCGTAGTGACCATTGCCGACATTGCCACAAACAACCAGAAACTATACAACACATAACCGGCGCTTGTTCATCCATCACACAAACAGATTATAAACATAGACATGACCAAGTAGCAGCAATCATACATCAAATACTTGCACTGAAGCACAACCTTATAACAGACTAGCTGACCCTTGCCCACTTCGTTGAGCATAAAAAGAGTTTCAGATGAAATTCAACTAAAAAAAAACAACGTGGAACCCGCAACGCGGGAACCCGGAACCCGCAACGCGGGAACCCGGAACCCGCAACGCGGGAACCCGGAACCCGCAACGCGGGAACCTGGAACCCGCAACGCGGGAACCCGGAACCCGCAACGCGAAACCCGCAACGCGGAACCCGCAACGCGGAACCCGCAACGCGGAACCCGCAACGCGGAACCCGCAACGCGGAACGCAGAACCCGCAACGTGGTTCGCGGAACCCGCAACGCGGAACGCGGAACCCGCAACGCGGAACCCGCAACGTGGGAACCCGGAACCCGCAACGTGGGAACCCGGAACCCGCAACGCGAAACCCGCAACGCGGGAACCCGCAGCATGGGAACCCGGAACCCGCATCGCGGAACCCGCAACGCAACGCGGAACCCACAACGCAGAACCCGCAACGTTCACGGAAACGCTGTCGAATGGAATAAATAGTAACCTATGTCCGTCTACTTGCTCTAAGCTACTTCCTCACCAATTTTCAGCCATATCGATAAAGCCGTTCTTGAGTTATAAATAATTAAACTAACACGACTTACTTTTATACATATAGATGTATAGATTACTCCTAGGAACATAAGCTAACGCCCGGTGAATGCTCCCGTCACAGTCCGTCCAGCCGATTCGGTGACCATTAGTTAGATGACGATGATGGTGATGATGATGATGAAAAGTAGCCTAAATTAATCCTTATAACTTTAGCTATCTACCAGTAAAAGTCTCGTTAAAATCGGTCCAGCCGTTCCAGAGATTAGCCGGAGCAAAGAAAAATTTCATTTTTCGTTTTCAGTAAATATCGTTTAATGCATATGCATTTAGAAAAACGTTGCTAATTGAAAGTTACAAACTGACACTTCAATTTTATTTATTTGTAGGCATAGATGTATAGATTTGGAACACAGTCACGATCTTGGCCCGTCTATAGGGCTGCGTTTCCACTGACGCGGAGGAGCTTAGCGGTGCCCAAGCGAAGTGGAGCGGAGATTTCGAGCATAGTGATTGGTCAATTCGGGTACCGCAAGCTCCCGTCCGCCTCGCTCCGCGTCAGTGGAAACGGAGCCTAACGTCTATAACGTCTAACGGTCGTCATGGTAACAACGTTGTTTACAAATGGAAAACAAAAATTATGAAATGCTATAAATACCGTATTTATATCAGCTTAAACTATTTGGATTCATATTTTTGTTAATCCAAATAGTATTATTAATCCAAATAGTTTAAGCTGATATAAAAACGGTATATATAGCATTTCATAATTTTTATTTTCCATTTGTAAACAATGTTGTTACCATGACACCCGTGTCATATAGACTGGCAACGACGTGAATCGATCGAGCCCAGGTTCAAACCCCGCGTGACCAACACGTATATTTTCTTCTTTTTTCTAATTTTCTGCTTATTTTTTTCAACATTTTCTTTCATAATAATCTTTTCATGACAATAACGAACATACCGTAAAAAAATTTGCGAAATTGGTCAAGCCGTTGTCGAAGCGCACACGATGTAAGAAATTTTGAAGGTCGTTTTTTTACACTTTGGGCTACATTTTTGGAGTTTTAGTAAGGAACCCTACTTATTTTAACATATAATATAGCCTTCGTTCAGCGCTAGGAACGTAGCTTCCCAACGGTGAAAGAATTTTTCATATTGGTTCAGTGGTTTCAGAGCCTATTCCATTCAAACAAACAAACAAACAAACAAACAATCAAATGTTACCTCTTTATAATATTAGTATAGATTAATCAATAATTCATTAATTGGATTAATATCCAACTAATTAATTTCCATTAAAATAAAAAATATTGTATATTCCATTAAAATAAATAACTGCTATTTTTTTGATTATGATTTCGATTTAGATTTGAGCCGTGTTTGTGTGATTTCTATTTGTATTTGAGCCGTAATATTTTAAAAAATTTTATTTAATCTATGTAAGTAATACTTATACATACTATATATTACAATTATATAAGTAATTTATACTAAATATACTTAATATAAAAAGTGTGATAGTAGGTAAATATTCCAATAACTTGTATGAAGTGAATTAAAATATTAGGTCCTTACATATGAAATTGGCATTTTGTCGTACTGGCCACTTTGATCTTAAATATATCCTCTTTGGTTAGGAATTCCAAATTCAAATTTAAACAGCTATTTACTCATGCATTTGTGATTTGAAAACCGTAATTCATTTGTTTTTTTCACTTTTGCTTTTTTTCTCATCTCACATTATTTACGAGTACAAGTTCCACCGTGGCACCAGTGCTGCAGAAACGGCTCGAAGGATTAATTATGTGTATGGGGGTGGTGTCGCAAAAGAAAACACGGTGCGATTTTGGTTTCAACGCTTTCGTTCTCGAAATTTCGACCTGCAGAACAAGCCCCGTGGACGGCCGGAGACCAAGGTCGATAATGATGAATTGAAGGCTATTGTGGAAGCAGATCCATCGCAAACCACATCAGAGTTAGCTACAGGCTCCGGTGTTAGTGACAAAACCGTTTTATAAAATTTAAATTTCGCGGGATATTGCTAGATCTTTATTAATATTATAAAGAGGTAACATTTGATTGTTTGTTTGTTTGTTTGAATGGAATAGGCTCTGAAACCACTGAACCAATATGAAAAATTCTTTCACCGTTGGAAAGCTTCATTCCTAGCGCTGAACATAGGCTATATTATATGTTAAAAAAAGTAGGGTTCCTTACTAAAACCCCAAAAATGTAGCCCAAAGTGTAAAAAAACGACCTTCAAGATTTCTTGCATCGTGTGCGCTTCGACAACGGCTTGACCAATTTCGCAATTTTTTTTACGGTATGTTCGTTATTGTCATGAAAAGGTTATTATGAAAGAAAATGTTGAAAAAAATAAGCAGAAAATTAGAAAAAAGAAGAAAATATACGTGTTGGTCACGCGGGGTTTGAACCTGGGCTCAATCGATTCGCGTCGTTGCCAGTCTATATGACACGGGTGTCATGGTAACAGCATTGTTTACAAATGGAAAATAAAAATTATGAAATGCTATAAATACCGTTTTTATATCAGCTTAAACTATTTGGATTAATAAAACTATTTGGATTAACAAAAATATGAATCCAAATAGTTTAAGCTGATAATGAAATACGGTATTTATAGCATTTCATAATTTTTGTTTTCCATTTGTAAACAACGTTGTTACCATGACGACTGTTAGACGTTATAGACGTTAGGCTGCGTTTCCACTGACGCGGAGTGAGGCGGACGGGAGCTTGCGGTACCCGAATTGACCAATCACTAGGATCGAAATCTCCGCTCCACTTCGCTTGGGCACCGCTAAGCTCCTCCGCGTCAGTGGAAACGCAGCCCTATAGACGGGCCAAGATCGTGACTGTGTTCCAAATCTATACATCTATACCTACAAATAAATAAAATTGAAGTGTCAGTTTGTAACTTTCAATTAGCAACGTTTTTCTAAATGCATATGCATTAAACGATATATTTTGAAAACGAAAATGCAATTTAAAAAAAATTGTCTGTCTGTCTGTCGGCATGTCTCTTTGCTCCGGCTAATCTCTGGAACGGCTGGACCGATTTTAACGAGACTTTTACTGGTAGATAGCTAAAGTTATAAGGATTAATTTAAGCTACTTTTCATCATCATCATCACCATCATCGTCATCTAACTAATGGTCACCGAATCGGCTGGACCGACTGTGACGGGATCATTCACCGGGCGTTAGCTTATGTTAGTAGGAGTAATCTATACATCTATATGTATAAAAGTAAGTCGTGTTAGTTAAATTATTTATAACTCAAGAACGGCTTTATCGATATGGCTGAAAATTGGTGAAGAAGTAGCTTAGAGCAAGTAGGATAGACATAGGATACTATTTATTCCATTCGACAGCGTTTCCGTGAACGTTGCGGGTTCTGCGTTGTGGGTTCCGCGTTGCGGGTTCCGGGTTCCCGTGTTGCGGGTTCCGGGTTCCACGTTACGGGTTCCGGGTTCCCATGCAGCGGGTTCCGCGTTGCGGGTTCCGGGTTCCCGCGTTGCGGGTTCCGCGTTGCAGGTTCCGCGTTGCGGGTTCCGGGTTACCGTGTTGCGGGTTTCCGGTTCCGCATTGCGGGTTCCGCGTTCCCGCGTTGCGGGTTCCGGGTTCCCGCGTTGCGGGTTCTGGGTTCCCGCGTTGCGGGTTCCGGGTTCCCGCGTTGCGGGTTCCGGGTTCCCGCGTTGCGGGTTCCGGGTTCCCGCGTTGCGGGTTCCGGGTCCCCGCGTTGCGGGTTTCGCGTTAAGGGTTCCGGGTTCCCGCGTTGCGGGTTCCGGGTTCCGCGTTGCGGGTTCCGGGTTCCCGCGTTGCGGGTTCCGCGTTGTTTTTTTTTAGTTGAATTTCATCTTAAACTGTTTTTATGCTCAACGAAGTGGGCAAGGGTCAGCTAGTATAATATATATTTTAAATTTTATGCTATGGATTTCCGCAAAGTAACGCCTGATTCCATTAACTAAAACCGTTTTAATCCACTTGAAGCAAATTGGGAAGGTGAAAAAGCTTGAAAGGTGGCTACCTCATGAATTAAGTGAACCAAACCGACAAACGCGCGTCGACTGCTGCGTTACATTGCTCAACCGGCACAATAATGAAGGAATTTTAAATCGGATCATTACATGTGATGAAAAATGGATCCTGTACGATAATCGTAAACGCTCATCGCAATGGCTGAACCCTGGTGAACCAGCAAAGTCTTGCCCCAAGCGAAAATTGACTCAAAAAAGTTACTTGTAAGCGTTTGGTGGACTAGTGCCGGTGTCGTACACTATAGCTTTCTTAAATCTGGTCAGACGATTACGTCTGATGTCTATTGTCAGCAACTGCAAACCATGATGAAAAAGCTCGCCGTTAAACAACCGAGACTTGTCAATCGCTCTACGCAACTGCTACTTCAAGACAACGCTAGAAGTAGTAGGGATTCGCCGGTTCTGGCTCACGAGCCAGAACCGGCGAATCTACAGGGGTTGGTCGGCCAACTACAGGGGTTGGTCGGTTAAAAAAAAAAAAAAAAAAGTTTGGTGTCAAAATAGAGGTTTTCCGCTACGCCCGATCGATCTATGCGATCCATTTTTGCGTATCTGCACTCCTTAACGTTTTAGGTTTTGCATAAGGAAAGCACTAATAGCACTCATTACACTAATCGTTAAACTCCTCAATGTCTAATGACCATGCGCATCACGCGTTTTGTAATGAACGACATTCTAAACTTAATGACATAGTCGTAATGGCATTGATAATAAACAACATTCTTTTGGTATGTTTCCAAATAATTGAAGTCGAGATTAAAAAAATAAAACTCGGGTTTAATTTCGAATAAATCCTTTATTTCAAAATAACTCTTTCATTAAATCTTAAAACAAGATTTGAACATCATATTCAAAAACAAATCATTCCTGAGTGTATCGCTGCCAAATTCATTTTGAAAGTCTTTCAATGACTTGTTTTTAAATTTATATAGTAAGTACATTAAACAGTACTCTCCACACACTGACGTATAATCATTTTGTAACCGAACATTATTAAAACGCCATTTCCTTGCATTTCTGTTCAAAAACATTTTATGCATCCCCGTAGGGAAACGACCATATGTGTCAAAGTATTCCCCGACCCCATGACTGTCTATGTGGATGGCTACCCAGTGGGAACCTGGTTTGGAGTCCGGATCCAAATTGCTTATAAGGAAAGCGGGAACCGTGACATATATCGGTAATCGGTTCGCAGCATAAGCGTTATAGTGTAAGCTTGGATGGATATTTTTTAAGTATGCTTGTATTTGTAAAGTGTCCATATTTCTTTTACAAGACTATTTAATTCGCTCTTTCACACGCGAGTGAAATAAATAAGCTGTGACCGTCTTATTTAACATGTCATCGACTGGGGTTTTTAAATAAAATGAAAGCATAACTTTAAAAGTAATCATTTATTATAATATATATTATTTAACACATTCAAATTATTTTACAGAGTTTGAACTTAATAATAATTATACATAGATATATATAATACAATATTTACTATCTTAGCTACTAAAGTCAGCAGTTACATTGCGATTTTTATCAATTTCAATAACATTATCGAACTCTGCATAAACAACGCAATTGATCGTTTGAGTCAGAGCAGATTCAAAGCGAACTTCTAATCTCACACTACCGTGTCTAATTAAATTCCAATGAGTAGATGAATTGGCTGATAAATCAGGTGTGAGATCAAATGCTAACAAACAATAACCCTTCGAATACTTATCGTGAGATATCCCATTACCTTCGTTGAGAAAATGTATACCTGTTCCTGTAAATAATGTATGATAGGTTGTAGTAAAAATATTATTATCAAAACATGGTTGTAAAGCTTTTGAAGGAATTTGTTGACCGTCAATATATAAACAAAAGGAATTCATTTTGTAGTTCTCAAAATTAAACGGATTTTTAGACAAACAACCATTAAATGCTGCATTATTTACAAATCCAACTATACATCTCTTAGGTACTTGACACAACGATAGTAAAAAAAAATGTTCCCGTGGGATATTGACAGAGAGACAGAGTCGCGGAACAAAGGTACTTATAAATATATTTTGTGGTTTTTGGGATTCATTAAGTACTAGTTTATTTAAACTAGTTGTTAACTATCTAATTTGTGTGTCGAAACTAGATAACTAATGTTTATTTAATTTGATTCTTATGCAACTTGTGTACTATGCTTGTATAAATATGAAATGCTCTCCGAATCGATACAGAGTGCAGTAAAGTTTAAGTGTATCACTACTCAGAGTCAACATAAAATGGAGGTAAGATATTTTTCTTCTTTTTATTTTACTAATGCAAATATTTTATTTTTAATATTCTGGTAGTTATATTTTTTATGTTTTTTATTTCAGAACAATTTTGCTGAAAATACTTATAAAACATTCTACTTTGAATCTCCAAATAGTGAAACGACCGATTTGGAAATAGTACCTACTCAAGAAATAAACCTAAGTAGAAAAAGATCACCGCTTCCAAGTTTAGATGAACTATTCAATGTTCAGAAAAGCAAAAAAAAAAAAATACTATCTTCATCAGTATCACGAGTACAAAATAGTGGAGACACAGTTTTCGTCTCTACTAACACAGATGATGGACAAACTGCTTCACATTTGATAAAAATCGAAGTATATGATTTAAAGAAGATTTCAAAGATACCAAGCAACGAACATTGGAAAAATACGGAGACAAGGATAAAATTATACACATCGCAAACAAACAAAAACTATGAACATATTCAGAAGTTGATATTTAATTTAACTAAAGAAATATGCACGACTGACAATTGCAAAAAGTATTTTTTTAGCAAGAATGGATGCAATTCATAATAACATAATATAACTGTAAACTCTATTGTTCTATTCTTACTTATGATTTAGTCGTTAATTAATTGTAGTGATCGTTAGTTCGTTAAATAGGGTTTGTTAATATTTGTACCTGTGTTTTCTCTACAAATGCCCCAGACATCGATTTTAATATGTTAGTTGGACTACTAGCTTTCAAAAGGATATTACATCTTTCTATTTTTCCTTTCTAAAAATGGATACATGCACGAGCATGTTCTTTGATTCTCAAATAGAAGAAATTCTAGAAGACATAGAGTTAGTTAGATTGTGTCAAGATGCTGAAGAATTTGATACGCTTGCAAACTGTTTCCTCGAAGAGTTTGTTGAAAGTCAACATGAAGCCGATACAAAAAGTAACAAGTACGTATAACTCAATAAAATATATTTATAATATTTAAAGGAGAAAGCCCACTCTCCATAGTGTCTCAGGCCCAATATGGACATCAAAAAATCGCATTAAAAATGAGTGTTCTAAAATGTTAATAGTATTAGATATCTGAGAAAAAAACTTAAAATGCCGCCATTATTGTAAAAAAATGAAAATAAGTATAATATAATATAGTAAAAATAAGTATAAATATGAAAATAAGGCTGCAAAGGAGAAAGCCCACTCTCCATAGTGTCTCAGGCCCAATATGGACATCAAAAAATCGCATTAAAAATGAGTGTTCTAAAATGTTAATAGTATTAGATATCTGAGAAAAAAACTTAAAATGCCGCCATTATTGTAAAAAAATATTTTTTTTTACTTTTTGTCTATTTTATTTTCAAGGCCTTTTCCGACTTTTCAATAATTTATAATAGTAAGATATAATAAGATAGCCCTTGTTGTAGTGCAAGACTTTCAGTTATTGCTACCCAGCAATTGTGGCAAACAAGATTATCGCCTGACACCTAAAACGTATTAACATTAATGATAAATATTTTCAACCGTAAAAGATTTAACGATTAAACCATAATTAAAGAACTAATAGAAACATTTTATTATAATGTTATGATTACCTGATGCCGTGCAACTCACAGTGGTGTATGACACTTAAGTCTTCGAGCTCTAAAATACGGTTCTCGGTAACATTATTACCACAACATATACAATGTTTTTCAGACATTTTGGTATGCACAATCAAATAGCGTAATCCTTTAATCCAGGGCTAAGTAATCGTAGAAGGAGAGAACAAAACTAGTAAAACAATGCCAAAGTCGTATGTGAAAGGCCGAAACACGATCAGGCGAGAAAGCAGGATTGCGGTGAAAAAAATCCAAAACAAAACGCATCTTTGAGCAACAAGCGAACGGTCGAGATCATTTGTTTGAAAAATGACATTTCAGTCATCAGTGTTGCCGCTTGTCGCAAAAAAATGAAATCGATAAATCGATTACGTATAAAATAATCGATATAATAATATGACTTTTTATTAATCTTTATCGTTTATAGTAACAAACGTAAACATTGGTTTTAAGATAAATGTTTTCTTTTGATTAATTCTTTACCGAATTACCAACAGTGACCCGTTATTTGTATTTCACATGAGTTTGTTTTATTTGTTTATAAATCGATATTAGAGTTTTATCATCGGGTAACATTTCACCTCAACGTTCTACTTAGGTTCCAAATAATCCAAAAAAAATCCTTTTTTTATTTGAACATTACTGATTATAGTGGCGGTTATTTGAATGTTATCAAAAATCATGTCTCTTTATGGTACATTTCTGGAGAAATTAAGTCTTCTTAAGACGGCTGTCCGCTCTGGGCCTGAAATGGGCTTTCTCCTTTGTATACATTTCATTGTAAATAACAACTCGTTTATCTTTTTTAGCCCACCACAACTACAAGCTGGAGGATCCATAAAAAGAAAGTCTGACAGTGTGATCAGTTCGGAATCTAAACTTCGAAATACAACATCAACTTTCTCTAACATCACTAGAGAATCATGTATTGGAACAACTGCAGGAGGCTTACCAACCGAAGGAACCGATGTCGCTGCTGCTTCATATCCGGATAACATACCCACAGAACCCCACACAGGTACCGATTCAGATAACGTATATTGTAGCGCTTGTCAAAAAGAACTACGTAGGCGGTATTACACAAACCATTTAAAAAGTAATCTTCACAAAAACAATGTTCTTAGAATAGAAGGTTCTCTAAAAAATGTTTCCATAATTGAATCTGCCTTTGGTCAAAGAATCATTACTTATAGAATTTTTAATAAATCTCAACAAAATCTTGGAACATTCCAAACACCAGAAATATTCATAAGTTCTATCAAAGACGAAATATTTAAATTACTCGAACGTTCAATTATAATAAATACCATTTTTAAAGTTAATTTTATTTTAAACGCTGAATTCATACAACAGAGCAAAAATAATACCTGTAACACTTTCGATTTTCAAACAAGTAATTTTATAATTTTTCGCGGAGATGATTTAAACATCTTTTTAGCTTCATTGAGTAATACTTTAACAAATCAAATAAGTAGCTTTGAGAAAAAAGACAGCGGATGGAGTCTGAAACAAATCATAAGCCTGGATATGAATGTTAATAAGTTCAATCCGCTTCGTGGTACTTCTTATATTGATTTACCCCAGGATATTAAAACTAAAAAGGCTGTTATTAATGTTAAAAATCTCGACTATATGTGTTTTAAATGGGCATTGCTCTCTGCATTATACCCAGTCAACAAAAATGTTGAACGAGTATCTTCATACAGCATGAATGCAAATAAATTAAATTTTAATGGTATATCATTCCCGGTGAAGTTAACCGATATTCACAAAGTTGAAAATTTAAATAGTATAAGTATTAACGTTTTCGGATTGGAATTTAATAATGAAGTTAAAAAAAATAATGTTATAGGTCCCTTGTATTTTACTAAAAGTCGCAAAAACGTTCATATTAATTTATTATACATAACAAATGGGACAAATAGTCACTATTGTTATATAAAGAGTTTATCGCGTTTGGTAAGCAAACAACTTTCAAATCATCATCATATGGTTTATATTTGTGATGGGTGTTTATTATACTTTCCTACAAGTGAAAGATTATCAAATCACCAACAAAATGACTGTTCTCATGTAACTGTCGAATTACCAAGTAGCGAAAAAAAATTTAAAAATTGGTTTGCAGAACCAACATCTAACGATAAACTTAGGTTTGATCATTTTGAAAGAAACTTAAAAATACCTTTTGTAATATATGCAGATTTTGAAGCTTTTCTAAAGCCAGTCCATTCATGTGCTAACAATTCATCTAAGTCTTATACCAATAGCATTCAAAAGCATGAACCTTATAGCTTCGGATATTATATAAAGTGTTCTTATGATGAAACTTTATCAAAATATGAAACTTACAGCGGACCCGATTGTGCAAATGTGTTCATGAGTAGATTATATAATGATATACGATTAATTTGTAGTAAAAATAACTTGCAAAAAGCTGCTTATCCTCTAACTGATGAAGACAAAAACAAAATTGATGATTGTTTCATTTGTTGTATTTGTGAAACAATTTTAGGTGAAGATAAAGTTTTAGACTTTGATAGGAATACTGGAAATTTTAGAGGTGTGGCGCATGACTTATGTTCAAAAAAGTTTAGGCCTCCGAATTTCGTTCCAGTATTTCTTCATAATTTAAGTCACTATGACTCACATTTTATAGTTCATGCGCTCAACTTTGTTGAAGGACAAGTTGACTTGATACCTCAAAACAAGGAGAGATACATTTCTTTCACTAAAACCTTATTTATTAACAATGAAATGTTTAAATTGAGATTTGTTGATTCCCTGAAATTTTTGCCTTGTAGCCTTGATAATTTGGCAAAAAATCTTAAAGATGAACAGTTTCATACACTCAAAATGAATTTTCCCAACAACCTAGACTTTGTTCGCTTAAAAAGAAAAGGTGTTTATCCGTATGAATTCATGACATCTTATGATAGTTTAAAAGTGACATCCTTACCTAGTCAAACCCATTTCTATAGCACATTAACTGATTCTAATGTATCTGATCATGATTACAATCATGCACAAGATGTTTGGAACCATTTCAAATGTTTAAATATGTTAGATTATTCTAACTTATACCTCAAAACTGATGTTTTACTTTTAACAGACATATTTGAAAATTTTAGAGATATTTGTATTAGAACTTATAAATTAGATCCAGCATACTATTATACTGCACCTGGCTTAAGTTGGGATGCTATGTTGAAGTATACTAAAATTGAATTAGAGCTATTAACAGACTTTGATAAGATAGCGTTCATCCGAGCAGGTATTCGTGGTGGCATATCACAATGTAGCACTAGATATGCTAAGGCAAATAACCAGTATATGACTGGTTATGATAAAATAAAATCAAAATCTTTTCTTGCATACTTTGATGCAAATAATCTATATGGTTGGGCAATGTCTCAATACCTTCCTGTAGACGGATTTGAGTGGGTGGATCCTGACATCGACTTTGATATTCCTGATACATGTGAATATGGTTTCATTTTGGAAGTTGATTTAAAATATCCCGATAAACTTCACGATTTGCACTCCGATTTACCTCTATGTCCTGAAAATATTTGTATAGGTAATACGAAAAATGTTAAGTTAGTTCCAAATTTGAATAATAAAACAAAATATAAAATTCACTATAGAAATTTGAAACAATGTCTTAAGTTAGGTATTGAACTACAAAAGGTTCACAGAGTTTTAAAATTTAATCAAAGTCCTTGGCTACAAAAATATATTGATTTAAATACTAAACTAAGAACAAAGGCATCATCAGATTTTGAAAAAGATTTTTATAAACTTATGAATAATTCAGTTTTTGGTAAAACTATGGAAAACATTGAAAAAAGAGTAAATGTAAAGCTTGTAACCCATTGGGAAAATCAAGGTAAGTCCTTAGGAGCACAAGACTTAATAGCAAAACCAGAATTCCACAGTATGTCAATATTTTCAGAAAATTTAGTAGCAGTTCAATTACGGAAAACAAAAATTGTACATAATAAACCTATTTACTTAGGGTTTTGCATTTTAGATATTTCAAAAACACTCATGTATGAATTCCATTATGATTATGTTTTGAAAAAATTTGGTGAGAAAACGAAATTATTGTATACTGATACTGATAGTTTTATATACCAATTTTTTACTAATAATTTATATGAAGATCTCAAACCTGATTTGATGTTAAGGTTTGATACATCAGATTATCCATCCGATAATTTATTTGGTTATCCTAGAATAAACAAAAAAAAGTTAGGGTATTTTAAAGATGAAAATAATGGTGATATTTTAGAAGAATTTGTAGGACTCCGATCGAAAATGTATGCATTTACAGTAGATAAAAAAGTCATCGCAAAAGCCAAGGGTGTGAACAAAAGTGTTACAAAAAAGTTAGAATTAGAAAATTATAAATCTTGTCTTTTCAATAAAAATATTCAAAACCATACCATGCATAGGTTTAGGTCAATAAAACATACAATATTTACTCAGGAAATTAATAAGACTTCTTTGTCATACCAAGACACTAAGCGCTACATATTACCAAATCAAATCGATACGTTGGCATGGGGTCATTATAAATTGAGAGAACTGTAAAAAAAAAATGTACTTATTTAGTTATATATTATTATATTTGATAATGTTATCATGTTTTTTTTTTGTTATCACATTTGTGTCAATGCATGTTTTTTTGTATTTTTTTTTATTATTTAGAATTGGGTTTAATTAATATTTGTACATAATATATTATATTATAAAAAAGAATATGAGTTGTTTTTTTCTTACCACCATTGTATTGTAATGTTTAAGAACCATTAAAACTGTTTAAAAAGATAAAAAATACTCATTGTTTTCTTATACCTCGTCTAATCCACACGTGACAGAAATGAATCATTTTATTCATCCATTTACTGCAATAGTTGCAGGACCTAGTGGTTGTGGAAAATCAAATTTTGTTACAAAATTTATTGAAAATATGAAAGAAATATGTAACACTTCATTTTCCCAAATAACATGGTGTTTTGATGAGATGCAACCTCTATACAATTTGAAAAATGTTAACTACTTTCAAGGATTACCCGACTTAAGTATGTTTGATGGTAATGAAGCCAATTTGATTATAATTGATGATCTGATGAGAGAATCTGATGGGCGAATTGTAGATATATTTACAAAAGGGAGTCACCATAGAAATTTAAGCGTATTTTACATAACTCAAAATCTTTTTCATCAAGGAAAAGGTCAAAGAGATATTTCTTTAAATTCGAGCTATATCATTTATTTTAAAAACCCCCGTGATAAAACACAAATTCGATATTTAGCTCGTCAAGTCTCACCAGATAATGTAAGATTTGTTCAAGATGCTTATAAAGATGCAACGATTGATGCACATGGTTATTTGATGATAGATCTCAAACAAAACACCAATGACGTGTATCGTTTTAAGACAAACATATTCAATGATAAAACCTGTTCAGTTTATGTACCAAAAAGAGGGTTTAAATATGATAACGTCCAACAAAATTCTGTCATTTACAAATAATGTTGGGTAGTGTAAACACACATAAAGATCTGCTCGTTGCATTGCACACTTTAAAACCAAAACATCAAAAAGTTTTATTAAAATCATTTGATGAAGATGAAATAAATTGTATATGTGAGTGTATTCATAATGTGCTGCAAGGCAAAGTTCCATTGAAAGAAAAGGATAAAAAATCTTTAAAACAACATATAAAATTACTCCGCAAGCTTGTTCATAAAACTACTACCAAAGTTAGAAAAAATATAATTGTTCAAAAAGGTGGTGCATTTCTACCTATTATTTTGGGTTCCATATTGAGTGGATTAGTTAGTGGTCTTGTTTAAAATGGAACACGCTAGGAAAATGATACTGGTAGATCCAAGTTTCATTGATAAAATAAAGGAAAGGAATGAGATCAATGAAAATCCAAAATCACGATTAGATGCTGAAATGCAAAATATTCTTAGAAGTAACGATAACGATAGAAAAAAATGGATTTTATATTTACAAACTTTACAAAGGTATTTGCATTTCATTGAAGAAGATCGCCAATCTTATCAACTTCCGATAGTAACTTCAAATATGGATTTATCTGAAACACTTTTAAAAAAAGAACATTATGATAAAAGTAGTGATCCACAGAACAAAGATCCAATTGTCAGTCAAACATTGAACGAAGAAGTGGGGCACATAAAAAGTGATACTGTTCAAAATATATCTCTATATTCTAAAAAACAAATATTAAGTTTAGTCCCTAAATCTTACATTAAAAAAGGTGAATCATTATTAGATTTCTTATTAACAAACCAAAGCAATATACACTGGACTGATGATGGTACAGTAGTAGTCGATGGTAACAAAATAAATGGAAGCAACATTGTAGATTTACTTAATGATTCATTGAGACCTTTGAAAAAAAGTGATCCGATAGGATGGGAAAAATTTGCTAAAGCTTTGAATGATCTAAAAGTACCAATCACTTATATAGGTAATCCGATGAGAAGTGATTATATTAGCCAACTTCGATTAAAAAATTTTGAAGAAATATCCACTGAAGAAAAATTTTCCACACCAGAATCTGAAAACAAGTATAATAGAAAAATAAAAAAGAAAATCGATTGGGAAAAATGGACCCCCTACTAGAAGTTCATAATATTTATTATGATGCAAGACATCCTTCTAGTTACAGTAGTATTAACAAACTCACGAAAGCTATGCGAGGCAAAATGAATATGAATGAAGTCAAGCACTGGTTACAATCACAAGAAACTTACACACTTCATAAGCCAGTTTCCAAAAAGTTTCCTCGGAATAAATATATCCTATCTGATCTTAATAAACTGTGGCAAGCAGATTTAAGTGACATGCGTGCTTATAGTAAATATAATGATGGTTATAACTACATATTGTGTGTAATTGATGTATTTAGTAAGTATGCATATGCTAGACCTATGAAAAATAAAAATTCTGTTGAAACCAAAAAATGTTTTGAGAGTATTTTTAAAGAAGCTCACATAGTCCCAACCCATATACAGTCAGATAAAGGTACCGAGTTTGTTTCCAAGGATGTTCGTCAATATTTTAAGAGTAAAAATATAAATTATTATACAACAAATAATCCTGATATTAAAGCTAGTATCGTAGAACGATTTCAAAGAACTCTCAAGTCAAAAATGTGGCGTTATTTTACACATAAAAATAAATACAGATATATAGATATTTTACAGGATTTATTATATGCATATAATCATAGTTTTCATTCAAGTATTAAAATGGCCCCGTGTGATGTGAGTTCGACTAACATTATGACGGTTTGGAACAATTTGTATGCTCGAGAAAATAAAAGTTCAGTAGGAGATATTTCATTACCAAAGTTTCACATCGGTGATCATGTTAGGATCACAAAATATAAACACATATTCCAAAAGGGATATGAATCTAACTGGAGTGATGAAATTTTTACTATTGCAACTGTAATCCCTAGATCACCTTGGGTTGTATACACCTTAAAAGATTTACAAAGCGAAGATATAGAAGGTACTTTTTACGAAAAAGAATTACAAATAGTTTCTCCACCTAGCCCTACTTCAGAGCACAAAATAGATAAAATAATAACTTCTCGATACTCTGGTAGCAGAAAGCAAGTGCTCGTGAAGTGGAAAGGTTATCCTGAAAAATTTAATAGTTGGGTTTTAGTATCTCATTTAAAACAGTTATAATGAAAGGAAGTTTTTATTTAACATTACTCAGCAACAGTTCTATACAGTATTTTCCAGACAATTTGACAACCCATTTTTCAACAAAACTACCGAAGTCAATAAAATTAGAGGGGGAATGGACTGTGGGTGTTGTTGAATTCCAATACCCATGTACAATGTTCACTGTTCAAGAACATGAAAATGTAGTTTATATTACTAAGAATATGTTAATGCCAAATGAAAAATATCCTTCTATTGTTTACTATAAAAAACACATTCCTGCAACCAACTATGACAATATTAATCACATTTTAAAAGCTTTAAATAATATAAATGAAAAATTTACTTTTCGTTATGATGAAATATCTAAGTTTGTATCTGTGGTAATAGAAGATGAAGCAATAATTTCATTAACGTTATCGCCCAAGTTAGGTATTCAGTTGGGGTATGAACCTAATAGAGATTTAGTAGAAAAAGCGTTTGGCAAACGCCCTGCAAACTTACATTTAGGGTTACCATCACAAATGTTTGTTTATTGTGACATAGTGGAACCACAGATTGTTGGAGACGTTATGACCTCTTTACTTCGAATCATACCATTAGACCCTTCAAAATACATATACGGTGCAAATAAAATGCATGTGTTTTCCCCTCCTCACTACGTATCAGTCATGCGAAGAGAGTTTGACACAATTGAAATAGATATAAGATCAAGCACTAGCCAAAAAATACCATTCCAGTTTGGAACAGTGTGTATAAAACTACACTTTAAAAAATTATAATGTATATACGCAATAACATAAATTGTCCATATGAACATTATTACACCCATCAAGGAGGTTCTGGAATAGGAGTCATCTACAAAGGAGCTCCTTATCAACGTGGCCATGGCATTGGGAACTTTTTGGGAGGGTTGCTTCGGTCTGTATTACCTTTGCTTTCTAGTGGTGCTAAAGCAATTGGAAAGGAAGCTTTAAGTGCAGGTGTTGGAATTCTATCTGATATAACAAAAGCACGATCTGTGGATGATTCTATAAAATCACGGTTTAAGGAAATGAGTTCAAACTTAAAAAGAAGGGCAGATCAAAAAATTGATAAGTTAAACATGTCTGGTTCAGGCTATATAAGCAAAAGAAAAGGTCTTGTATCAGCCACTCCTTCATTGAACAGCAAAGGAAGAGGTTTTAAGAAACAAAAATCAACTCGTCAATATAAAGGAGATATATTTTCATAAATTAAAATAAACAATGGCTTTCCTACATAGTCATTCTTGTGAATGTGTAAAATCTGAATTAGATTTGTTTGCTTTACCATCAACACAAACAAGTATAGAAAGTGGAATGTGGGTGCACTATAAACCGATATCATCTTTAGCTGACGATGGACCAATCGAGTTTCAAGTACCTGGAACTGGTGATGATTATATAGATTTATCTCATACATTGATTCATTTAAAAGCAAAAATATTAAATGATGATTCATCGAAACTGGCTGCTGCAACTATTGTAGCACCTGTAAACAATTGGCTTCATTCACTTTTTACCCAACTCGATGTTTATTTGAACCAAAAATTAGTTTCTCCTCCAAATAATACATATGCATATCGATCTTACATCGAAACTCTTTTGAATTACTCACCCGATGCTAAAGAATCTCATTTAACGTGTAGTCTTTGGTATGATGACACAGCTGGTAAAATGGACTCAACCGACGAAAAAAACTTAGGTTTTACTAAAAGACAACAATTAGTTTCGGAAAGTAAGGAAGTTGAAATGATAGGACACCTTCACGGTGATATATTCAACCAAGGGAAATTTTTAATTAATGGTGTTGAGATGAGTATAAAATTGGTTAGATCTCGTGAATCATTTAACCTAATGGCTCCAACAAACGATGTTAAATACAAAATAAACATATCAGATGCGACTCTACTTGTCAGAAGAACAAAACTTAACCCTTCCGTCTTACTTGCCCATCAAAAAGTATTAGCGACAACTACAGCAAAATATCCTATAACTCGAGCTGAAGTAAAAGTTCTTACGATACCGTCAGGGGTTCAGGGCAAAACATTAGACAATATCTTTTTGGGTCAAGTACCTAAGAGATGTATAGTTGGATTTGTAAATAATGCAGCATTTAATGGTTGTTTGTCTAAAAATCCGTTTAATTTTGAGAACTACAAAATGAATTCCTTTTGTTTATATATTGACGGTCAACAAATTCCTTCAAAAGCTTTACAACCATGTTTTGATAATAATATTTTTACTACAACCTATCATACATTATTTACAGGAACAGGTATACATTTTCTCAACGAAGGTAATGGGATATCTCACGATAAGTATTCGAAGGGTTATTGTTTGTTAGCATTTGATCTCACACCTGATTTATCAGCCAATTCATCTACTCATTGGAATTTAATTAGACACGGTAGTGTGAGATTAGAAGTTCGCTTTGAATCTGCTCTGACTCAAACGATCAATTGCGTTGTTTATGCAGAGTTCGATAATGTTATTGAAATTGATAAAAATCGCAATGTAACTGCTGACTTTAGTAGCTAAGATAGTAAATATTGTATTATATATATCTATGTATAATTATTATTAAGTTCAAACTCTGTAAAATAATTTGAATGTGTTAAATAATATATATTATAATAAATGATTACTTTTAAAGTTATGCTTTCATTTTATTTAAAAACCCCAGTCGATGACATGTTAAATAAGACGGTCACAGCTTATTTATTTCACTCGCGTGTGAAAGAGCGAATTAAATAGTCTTGTAAAAGAAATATGGACACTTTACAAATACAAGCATACTTAAAAAATATCCATCCAAGCTTACACTATAACGCTTATGCTGCGAACCGATTACCGATATATGTCACGGTTCCCGCTTTCCTTATAAGCAATTTGGATCCGGACTCCAAACCAGGTTCCCACTGGGTAGCCATCCACATAGACAGTCATGGGGTCGGGGAATACTTTGACACATATGGTCGTTTCCCTACGGGGATGCATAAAATGTTTTTGAACAGAAATGCAAGGAAATGGCGTTTTAATAATGTTCGGTTACAAAATGATTATACGTCAGTGTGTGGAGAGTACTGTTTAATGTACTTACTATATAAATTTAAAAACAAGTCATTGAAAGACTTTCAAAATGAATTTGGCAGCGATACACTCAGGAATGATTTGTTTTTGAATATGATGTTCAAATCTTGTTTTAAGATTTAATGAAAGAGTTATTTTGAAATAAAGGATTTATTCGAAATTAAACCCGAGTTTTATTTTTTTAATCTCGACTTCAATTATTTGGAAACATACCAAAAGAATGTTGTTTATTATCAATGCCATTACGACTATGTCATTAAGTTTAGAATGTCGTTCATTACAAAACGCGTGATGCGCATGGTCATTAGACATTGAGGAGTTTAACGATTAGTGTAATGAGTGCTATTAGTGCTTTCCTTATGCAAAACCTAAAACGTTAAGGAGTGCAGATACGCAAAAATGGATCGCATAGATCGATCGGGCGTAGCGGAAAACCTCTATTTTGACACCAAACTTTTTTTTTTTTTTTTTTAACCGACCAACCCCTGTAGTTGGCCGACCAACCCCTGTAGATTCGCCGGTTCTGGCTCGTGAGCCAGAACCGGCGAATCCCTACTACTGCTAGACCACACACGGCCCAACAGACGGCTACCAAATTAGAGGAGCTTTGGAATGTCTAAGACATCCACCATACTCTCCGGACCTTGCTCCAACAGATTACCATTTTTTTCGAAATTTGGATAACTTATTGCAAAGAAAAAAATTCCGATGAGGCATTCCAAACCGCTTTCAAAGATTTCATTGATTCCCGTCAGAATAGTTTTTTAGTAAAGGAATCAATGAACTACCTATAAGATAACAAAAGTGTATAGATAGCAATGGTACATACTTTGATTAATAAAATATATTTTAATATGAAAAAATCGCCTCTATGTTCCTCCCATACAAAACGCCAATTTCATATGTAAGGACCTAAAATGTTAATGTCAGTCTTCAAAGATATTACTTTTATGGAATATAATAATTTCATAATCCAAATGTTTTGAGTGACAGTCTGAGTAATAGTCCAGGATCCATGGTACATTTTTTTACTTGATTACTATCTAGTTAATTTTTTTTTGTGAGTAGCTTTATTTTGATGAGACGATTTACTGCACAAAACTCTCGATTGTGATAGTTAACAGAGGTACCACAATCGAGAATTTTCCAACGGCAAATTTTTCATATTGGTCCAGAGAGCATATTCAATACAAATAAATAAACAAACAATCAAATGTTTTTTGTTAATTTTTTTTAATGCACTAATCTCAGTAAATAGTTAAATACTGCTCTGATTCGAAAAAGTCTTTCAGTGTTGGATTTTTGAGAGGGGGAGATGTCTACTATAACACAGGTGTAGTATAAGTGTAGGTACTGTTACAGTTAAAGTACTATTAATTTAACTGTAATACTACTTACACCTTTAATACACCTCTAATGTTATTTAGTAAAGAAGTTTTTGCCTTAGATGTAACTCTGAATGGGCGAGCAAAAGCTAGTTTACTACAAGGCCAGAAAAAACTGTATAGCTTATTTATATATTGTAGCAACACTAAAATTATGATGAAAATAAATATAAATAGGTAATAATGATATGTAAAAAAAAATATTATAAAATAATAATATGTATTAAATTTTAAATAATTGCTAGAAAACTAGTGTCAAGCTGTAAATCATCCGACTTGATATTGCATGTAATCATGTGAAATGTCAAGGTTTTACAAGATAATTAAATTTTGTATAGCACAAAACATAAGTTATAGTAAACACAAAATATTACTTATAACCATCATTGTTCATCTCTGTACTGTACTGTGTAAAGCACTATAGTAGCCTATGTAATGTAGGTATATTGACTAAGCGCTGCGAATTCATTCAATGTCATTTACTTATGTATTTAGTAATGGTATTTTAGGCTTGATTGGTAACTTACTATCTAAACATATTTAAGTAATGGCTGTTTGTTACCTTAATAAAATAAAATAATAAAAAATGCACAGCTGCTTTATTTGTATGAATATGTATTTGTTTAGAAGTTATCTTCTAAACAAATACATACCTAATCAAAATTGATTTGTTTAATTTTCATATTCATATTAGGTACCTATGTTTTTGCATGAGTAAACAGTGTATGGTTACATCTATGGCTTTTTGTTTACTTAGAGATCAGAATGAATAGGAATAAAATATACTATATTATTATGTTAATTATAGTAGGTTCTAAAATATATTATTGTGTTACTTATAGTAGGTTCTATAATATATTATTAAGTGTGCATTCAACTGAAGTACCTCATTCTCACAGACATTATCAATGAGACCGCAAGTCTTTAAAGCCAACTTCTTCAAAAGGTAACACTGTCGTAGTTTCTCGTGGCAAATGAAACACATCCAACATGTTTTATATGTAACCTGAAAATGATTAAAATATTTTTTTTTATTTTAATTTTTAATTGTAATAAATGTTAGTCTATACCACCATAATGTGTATTTCCATTCCAATTTTAATACAAATCAGTTTAGCCCTGTGGGTGTGAAAAACAGGCAAAATTATAATATTCATACATTGTCCTACTGTGACAGAGACTCACTAGACTGATTAATATTATAAATATATAAATATTTATAATGGACTCATTCTCATTTCAAATTTCTTTTGTTTTAACATATTACTGGTGATTCCGATTTTATTATTTATGTAGGCCTGTGTTTATTACATTTAACTTTTCTATTTTTTTCAAAATTTAATACCATTATGTACTTGTGAGTTTCGAAGTTAATTTTTTACCTGCCAGCTATCAGTACTATAAACAGAAATAGACTGTCAAAATCATTATTACCCTTCCTTTTGGCTTTGCCGAAGTCGGGTAAAATATATCTTTACTTGTAAGATCAGATCAATTTTATCAAATAATAACAAAGCTCAAAAAAATACAAATTTTACCTAAATACACCAAAGAATATTAATTAGCTATATTAATCAAATATCAATCAAATCAAATATACTTTATTGTGCACAAATAATTACAAAAAATAACAAACAGACAACAATTACATAAAATCAGACATGCACACAAAGGCGGCCTTATTACTTCAAAGTTATTTCTTCCAGGCAACCTTTTGGATTTTTTAGATATTAGAAAGCATGAATCACGGGATAATAGGTGATGTGCTAAAGTACATATTAAATAAGTAACAAAATTAAAATTAAAATAATATAATGTAATTCCCCAATCCGGCTGGTCCCCGTGAGGAATTAGACCAAAACCCCCCAAACACAAATCGAAACCGAAAGAACGAAATTCACATCGCCACGCTGAATACACGAACATTAAGAACAGAAGATAGTCTACTTGAACTCAGAATAGCTTTAGAAAAAATTAAGTGGAGCATTATAGGAATTAGTGAAGTCAGGCGCTTGGGAGACCAGATCGTAGACTATGGAGACTTTGTACTGTATCACAAAGGTGAAACACAGGGTCATCATGGTGTAGGATTTATGATCCATAAGCAACTAAAGACTAAAATTGTGGAAATGTATGGGATTTCAGAACGCATAGCAGTTCTTAAAATAAAACTACCACCAAATGATGATATCTGGACCATAGTTCAAATTTACTCACCAACGGAACAATCAACCAGGGACACAATAGAACATTTTTATGCTAAGTTGGATGATCTCCTGAAAACACTTAACTCTAGAAACCTCATCCTAATGGGAGACTTCAATGCCCAAATAGGTAAGAGAAGAGATGGAGAAGAACACATTATTGGTCCTTACTGCAAAGGAAAAAGGACAAGAAATGGTGAAAAACTAGTGAATCTAGCTCTAGAGCATCAATTAGTAAACATGATTGCAAAATTTAAAAAGAAGGAGAAGAATCGGTGGACTTGGATTTCCCCAAATGGAGACTACAAAAATGAAATAGATTACATTTGGACTAACAAAGACAAACTGATCGAAAATTGCGGCGTTATTTCAAAATTAAATTTCAACACGAACCATCGAATGGTTAGAGCCAAACTAAAAACACGCCAAACAAAAACTCCCAGGAACCACTTCAAATGTCAAACCAGAGAACTAGATAAAAACAAAAAGCAATTAACTGTAGACCAACTAGAATATGAATTAAAACACTTGACGAATGACCAAACGAATAAATACCTACAAGATACTTACGATGCACTAACGGATATAATAAATAGCTGCCAAAAGAGCCAAAACCGATGTAAACGTGTTGATAACATGTTGTCCGAAAGAACAAAAGATATACTATACAAGAGAGCATTGAAAATGAAAGCCAAACCTAAAACACCACAAGTAAGGAAGGAAATAGCTGAACTAAGCAAATTACTGAGGACACAAATGAGAAAAGATAGACAACATCATAGGCTCCAAACCCTAGAAACCCTTATAGAAAAAACAGGAGGTACTAAAAAGGCAATTAAAATTCTACAAGAGGAAGTGGAGTGGATACCCAAGCTCACAGATACGAGAAGACGAACGATAACCAGAAGATCAGACATAATACATGTTGCTACCGAGTTCTACAGGGAACTCTACTCCAAACAATCAACTGATAAAGATATCGACCTACCAGACAAAAGTGAGGTACCTTGTATAATTCAACGTGAGGTCGAGAACGCTATAGCTACCCAGAAAAAGGACAGAGCTCCAGGACCAGATTGCATACGCAACGAAATATTGCATGAAATAAAAGACCTTGTTGCTCCAACACTAACCAATGTTTTCAACGAAATTCTTAAGTCAGAAAAAATACCAAACCAATGGAAAGTATCTATAATATCTCTCTTATACAAAAAAGGCAATAGAGACGATATAGGGAACTACAGGCCAATTAGCTTGATGTCTAGCATTTATAAACTGTTCTCAAAGATTATACTAGGACGAATCACTAAAACCTTAGATGAAAACCAGCCTATGGAACAGGCAGGATTCAGAAGCAAGTTTTCAACGATTGATCACATTCACGTGGTTAATCAAGTAGTAGAAAGATGCAAAGAATACAACATAGTTTACTACTTCTGTTTCGTGGATTATTGCAAGGCTTTCAACACTATAGAACACACCAAGATCTGGGAAGCATTGAGAAACCAAGGCGTTGAACACAAATATATCAGGCTAATTAAAAACATATACACAGGAACGACTGCAAGAATAAAACTAGAGAAAGAAGGAGAAGTAATAAAAATACAGAGAGGAGTTAGACAGGGTGATCCAATGTCGCCAAAACTGTTCTCGGCCGTACTTGAGGAAGTGTTCCGGAAATTAGACTGGAACCACCTGGGCCTAAATATCAACGGCGAAAAACTAACTCACTTGAGATTCGCTGACGACATTATAATTTTTGCCAAGTCCTCTAATCAAATCCAAAATATGCTCGAAGAACTCAATTCAGCAAGCAAAGAAGTAGGGTTGACAATAAATCTAATGAAAACAAAGGTAATGACTAATGGAAACACTACTAAGATCATAACAATAGACAATAATATAATTGAATATGTTACGGAATACTTATATCTAGGACAACTTATCTCACCACATGACTCAGCAACCAAGGAAATACATAAAAGAATAGGAAATGCTTGGAGAAGATTTTGGTCCTTTAAAGAAATTTTAAAAAATAAAAAGATAAGTATGGGCATCAAAAGAAAACTCTTCAATACATGCATACTACCCATCCTCACATATGGCTGCCAAACTTGGGCACTTACAAAGATGCATACAAGCATGCTGGAAGTCGCGCAGAGGGCTATGGAGAGGAGCATGATTGGTAAGAGAAGAAGAGACAGGATCGAAAACACAGAATTGAGAATGAGGACAGGGATAACGGATATAACTTATAAAACAAGACAACTAAAATGGAAGTGGGCTGGACATGTTTTGAGAGGGCCAGACAAATGGACAAAAAACATTACATTGTGGTACCCCAGAGAACAAAAAAGGAAAAAAGGTAGACCTCTCAGAAGATGGGAGGACGAAATTGTCCGAGTGGCGGGCAAGACATGGACCAGAGTGGCAACCCAAAGAAAAGAGTGGAAATGTCTGGGGGAGGCCTTTGCCAAGAGGCATACGGATGCAGAAACCGCGCTACTGTAAACTAATTAGATGTAAATTTATTTATCTTGTTCCGAATAAAGGCTATAAATAAATAAATAAATAAATAATAATATAATGTAGGTACTTAAATTTAAAAATTTAATAAGTAAATTCAATTAATATACAGTCAGACTGAAGTAACTTTGGCCCTTAATTCACTGTTAATTGCCTATAAATTCCCTACTAGTGAAAAGAATTTGAAGTTATATGCATTCTTAGTGGCATCCAAGGTTGCTTTGTCAATAAATATAATATATAGGATTCAGTCAATTAAAATAAAAATAACAAAAAAAACGCCTAAGTATCATGGGCCAAAGTTACATGGATAGTGGGGTAACTTTGGCTCTCGTTAAAACTATAGAAGAAAATGTGCACTTTTTCAACAATTTAAGGCTAAATCTAACATAGGCTTCATTTTTTTACATTTTAAATCTGTCAGATTACTAAATGTCATCACTATCAAGTCAGTCGAATTAGCCAATCATCTCTATTTTGGGTTTGTTATAAAAGTAGTATAATAATAACTCTAAAACTACTTTTGAAATACACTTTTTTAGTGCAAATTTCAAACGCCAAAAGAAAATAAACTGACAGCTATAGCTTAGACTAACAACTCAGAATATGTTCAAAAACTTGAAAAAAAAAACAAACAATGCCTAATTTAGTTAGATTGCATGCATTCAGAAACTTAAAAAAATATATTATTCAATAATGAAGTTGGGGGCCAAAGTTATATTGAAAGAGAAAGTTACCCAGTCCAACTGTATATATAATAATATAATTAAGATATATACTGCAATGTGCAGGCTTGGGGAGACTAATTAACCCTTATGCTGTGAGATTGACAAAGAGCAAACAAACATATGCACATGCACATATACAAAGATGGCGCGTAAAATTCTTCTTTGTACAAATAAGGTAATAACTTTACAACCACACCATATTTTATGGTTCTGTAAAAAACATTGTAATAGCTGTTATATTTTCTATCTATCAAGCCATCAAACTATAGTATTTAGTCTGATTTCATATCCGTTTCACAAGTATAAACTTTGGAAACTGTGTTGCTGACTGTTTCACAAGAAATAAATAAATGCTACATTATAATCTAAAGAACAGGGACCTATTCTTTCTAATTATGTAAATAAATCGACGAAAGAACTTGAGATGCTTACAAAAAAAGTACTTGAGTTGTGACACTACGACTTACTACATTACGAGTTCACAGGCAAACTTCGTCCTTAGTGTAGTACAAATAGAGTTCATAATGGCCGCGGCCGGCGGGAGACCGTTATTTATGCATTCAAAACGCCCTTTTTTTTGTCAAATTCTTTTGTTTATTTTACTAAAATTAGGCATAATCCGACGATAAATCGTTTTGTAGACTAGTTATATTTACTTCTTTAGGCTTATTACTTCATTTATTTACAAACATAGTAAGAATATCATATCTAAATCAGTCTATATATATACGTATAGAAACCAATTTTTTCAAGTGAAAAATATAAATTATTACGGTGTATTTCTTTCAAATGATTATCTAATAATACTTATAATGAGTAAAATAAACCATTTATATATACAAAATACTACTTACATTCGTGAAAACCAGCAAAATCTTGAAAAAACTACACATTTTAGAGCACTCGCACCCACCACACTGCACTGACATGCACAAACTGGTCGGCGACAAAGTTAGTATTATTTTTCATTCGAATTGAGGCCTATTTAGCAAAGGTTCTAACTAATCAAACTTCTTCATACAAAAGTAGTCTGTAAGTCAGGGGAATACGATGCTTAATCGAATAAAAGAGCGCGGTTTCATTAAACCGTTTGGGTCTTAAGTGAGTGCAAATGGCGCGACTCTTTGAAACCGCTTGGGACACAAGAGGTTAAAAGATGTATTTGATCCACAATATATAGGGAGGTGATACATACACTACAATACTAATACATATAATATAATATATAATACAAAACAATATAACAAAAACACATTTTAATACTTAATAATTGCTGAGTAACAAATTATTTAACTATTGACACATATATCGAGGTAGTGATTCTTTATCAACAACTTAAAGTGCTTTAAATTTTTACCTTGCCTAATTAAGACAGGTAAGGAATTCCAAAGCTTTGAAAATAGCTTTGACTGTGAAGGAGGAGTTATAATATTTAGTATGGTGTTCAGGGATGCTGAGGAGGAGATTAAAAACGGATCAGAGCTCTAGTCTATCAGGCAGGCGGAATTCAAATTTGCTTTTTAAATAAACAGGGCAATGGTAGTCAAGTAAAATATTGTATAGTAAGGACAGGACGCGAGCATCACGACGAAAACGGATTGGGAGCCAGAGCCAGAACTCAGAGATATGATCGAATTTGCGTAGGCCAAAAATGAACCTCAAAGATTTTGAAGGCGCTCAAGCTTATTCAGTAAATAATTGATCTTCTGTCAGATTAATGAAACAAGCGTATGCATAATGCAACAGAGAAAGAAACAGTGATTCCGCCAAAACCACATATGTTTGTACCTACCTATGGGATAGAACCATAGATGAAGATCTATGGGATAGAACATATTATGGGAGCAGGGAGACGTTTTAGGGAGTGCCAGGTTGAAAAAACCTTCCTACTGATCTCTGTTAGCTGCGGTGTCTAAGATATTATGTTTTATAAGGTTACGTACCGTAATATTTGCGAGGTTTTCGTAAACACTTTGCACATTTGTTTTAAAGATGTTTATAGTTCTTCTATTGTGTGATAAGCATAAAGTGCAATAAGTTTCATTTAACATTTTTCAAGATCGAGGTAATATATTATATAATAATACGGGTAATTTATATTCTAAAACTTTTTAAATCTTTAATTTGGTCTTAAAATACGTTACCACCAATGATCAAAGATTCTAAATTCTATAAAATGTTTTATGTTTCCTATGTCTTCTTCTTCTTTTATTTTTGGCTACAGCGGCACCATTCTGCCAGTGTCGAGTATTTATAGAGTACAAATAAATCGATTTTTAGGACATACCCAAATTTTGTGTAATTATTATTGTTGCAAACGAATTATTTGATTTCTATTTAAATATCTAGTAATTTACAACAAGATAGTATCATAACTACTTACATAATATTTAACATAAAAGTTATACTTTTACTAAATAATACAGTACGTAACTTAACAATGAGGGGTTTTCGAAGTGTCACTTTTAGGTACAGAGACTACCGTAAGATGGCGCTTGCATAATGTAATATGTCAAAAAAATCTGTGATCTTTGTTGGGTGGTTAATAGGCCATTGCCTATTGCATATTGCCAGATTATATATATTATCCATTTTCAGGTAGTGAAATTATTCATAAAGTGGTTAAAAAGTCGCTGTAGATATGCTGTTTCATACACAAAAATAATCCTTTCAAATTCCTTTCTTAGTGATCTCCTACACTTCCGAGGAAACCTACATACAATATAGCTCGCTGGCTTCAATATCTTTGATTTTTCAAACAAATAATTCATCACAGTTTTCTCCCGTTTCCGTAGGGATTTCGGGAAGTTCTTGTTTAGTACTCCCCAAATACTTACATTCTAAGAAATTACACTCTTACACTCTTAAGTGGTCGGTATATATATATTTAAATTAGCTCAATCGATTAACGGGAAGTGGGTCAAATTAAATTTGCATGATTAGGTGACAAATGATGAGAGAAACTATAAACGTTTGAATAAAATTGGTTTGTGGACTAAGGAATTTTTCAAACACCATCTGGCAACTCTGTGATGAAAAAAAAAACTTTATAAACAAACAAATACAACACACAACTTCTGTTGTTTGCTCTCGTTGCGTGGTGTTTTGTGATTTCGTTAAGTTTCGTTGAAATCTGCTGGCGTAAAGTGAGTTGAACATATGAAGGAATTTTTATTTGTTGAAGTTTTTATATGTTTGATAGCCTCTATCCATCTTGATCTCCGAGTTTCATCTTGGGGAAAGCGGTGGTTACCTATATTTAAAAAAAAATTTACTACGCATGGACTAGCCATGTTTAGTTTAGTTCTCAGGGCACAACTAATAAATAATAAACTATTGCAAGTGAAAGAAAGAAAGTTGAATGGTAAACAAACAAAATACAAAGCGGTACCTAATTGACATTTTACACAGGACTTGACATATTACTTAGGTTTAATGCCATCTATCAGCATTTTTCTTAAACTAGTAGAACTGTCAAAGTATAAACCGCTCATTACTACAATCACAGATTAAGAATTAGTTACTACGTAACAGATGCGACAGCTATATTTTACCGAGTTTCCAGTTGTTACGTTTTGGCAGCACTGTAGCATCTGTCATTTTGACCGCACACCACAGACCATAGCACATCACAGACTACAAACACACATCGTATAAGTGGTTGAATAATCGAGTCCAGCTATCGATACTTTAGTGAGGTATCGATTTTTTTTGTAGGTAGGTTTTTGTAGTTCAGGTAATTTATTTTTATAATAAGTAATACAAAATAAAAACAGGTTACATTTAACATTTATTTATTGATTTTTTTTCTGAATTTCTAATAAGCCCCGATTGATATAGCAAGAACATTAATATTTAACAGAATATTTTTTTAATAATATTTTAATAATTATCCTAATAAAACTCTCTAATGTCGTAATCCAACCATCTAGTGATGGTAACACACAAGTCCAGGTTTTCCTGTTTCTAAGGCCACTTGCCTTACTTGAAGTGTGCTCATATTTCAATTGTTTTCATTTCTTTGATGACACAAAAGTTGATCAGTCACTTCTGTAAATAAATAACACAATATTTAAGATAAAAAAAACAATACATAAGTTGGCCGGTCACTTAGTCCGGCCATCAACAACAACAAAATAAGGAGGGTTTCTAGTAAAAACTATAGTTAATTAGCAAAAATAGATTAACTAGTTTTGTCCTTCAGCACTATAAGTTGATTACCCTAAATAAAACTGCAATAATATTCTGCTATCAAATATGCTTAAACTGCCATAACACTTGTTTAACATTTATGAAAATACCATCTTTTCAAAAAATATGTTAAACAAGTGTTACATAAATTTTTTGTTGTTTCAATGAAGTTATTGATACCCACAACCTCCAATTCCTGAGCCAAGTTCCAAACCACTAAACCTTGGTATTTCACAAAAATAAAACAATTTCAGTATCTTTTGATATGTTAAAATATCATATAGAATGAGTGTCAAAATGCCATAGTACTTAATACATACCCGCTCTTCCAATGACCAACATTTCATCAGAAGCATTTACATCCTCATTGGAGTTCTCTTTGTAATAATTGTTATCACTAAGGCCTAGGGGTATATCTGTCTGAAACAAATGAGTACAGTTAAGATTAATATTGATATACAAAAGCAAAAAACATTGGCAAACTTAATGAGTCAAAGATTAAGTATAATTATATTATATTGTTCATACTTTATATTACACTAGCTCTAACTATAACGTGTTAAAAGTAAAACTCACCTGTGAACTAATAGTTGCGTTGCAACCGCCGACACAAGACTTAAATAGTCCCTTAAAACGAAAAATAAACAATATTTACACTAAATTAATTAACATACTATAAAAGATTGATATAATGTATCAATAATCTGCGGAGTAATTGAATATTTTGGATCAAATCAAGCAAGAAACGAGGATAAACAAAACACTAACAAACTACACGCGGCCATATTTGAGTTTTGACAACAAAATTACTCTAATCTATGTTTTTTTTTTTTTTTTTTTTTTGTTTTTTTTTGGCACTGACACTTGGGATTTGTGTACTTTGCCATAGACAAGGTAGGGAATAAGCGACGAAAAAGGAAAATTCGGAATTTTGGATTTCGGGACGAGTTAGGAAGTTATACTACTATAAACATATTGAAATTAAATGGTAATTAAATTTTTACTTAAATATTGAGATAAAATTGAATAAACTAATTTATTACATGAATTTAATAAAACTTGAATAGAAGTGGGAAATGGGATAGAAATAGAGGAGAGGCTATTATAAAGATGGGTGTGATCATAAAGAGGACAGGCAAGGATAATATGGTTTAAGTCACCAACATCTAAACCGCAATCGCAAGCATCATCGCTGCGGATTTTAATCCTTTTTAAATGAGAAGGAGTACATACATGCCCCAATCTCATTCTAATTAAAGATGAAGTAGCACTTTTTGATAAATTAATTTTAAAAAACCAAGGCTTAAATTGTACGTCAGGTTGTAAACATCTATATTGAACTCCTTTTTTTTTACTGCTCACTGTCCAGTCCTTTCTCCAATCCTGTTGAAGAAAGTTCTTAGCAAGTGAAGGCAAATCATGACAGTAATTAATGTAAGGAAATACATCTCCACTGGAAATTGCATCTTTAGCCAGTCTATCCGCTTGTTCGTTTCCCAGAATGCCACAATGACTTGGAATCCAAACAAAAGTAACAGAAATATTATTGTCTTTACATCTTTGCAAAAGATTTCTAATTTGTAATGTTATTGGAAAACATTTTGATCTAAAAGTAAATCTGTTTAATGATTGTAGGGCGCTCAAAGAATCAGTAAAAATTACAGTCCTTCTTAGTTTCGCTAGCAAAATGTAGTCAATCGCTTTATATAAACCGTAACATTCTCCGGTGAAAACGGAAGTTTGTGGAGGGAATTTTATTTTCTGAACTATGTTGTATTGAAGATGAAAAATACCAACTCCTACACAGTTATTATCAGTTGACATTTTTGAGGCATCCGTGTATATATGATGCCAACCTTTCCAATTATTTATTGTCAAGTATTTGAAGAATGGTTCCGCATAATACTTGTCTGACTTCTTAATACCTATGTCATAACGAATAACCGGCTCTAAAATAAGGGATTCAAATGGAAAGTGAAATAGCGGATAAACAGGTAGACTATACGTAGGGGATTCTAGTGATAAATATCTAACATAACTATTTACTAAACAGGGACGAGTTTTATGTAACCAAAACGTATTATTGTTAACTAAATCTAAGAGTATTTTAAGTTTAGGAATAAGAGGATGGTTTGAAAATTGCAAACAGCGGATGAAAAATTTATCGGCTAGATATTGACGCCTTAGATAGAGAGGCGGTTCACCACATTCAACCTGTAATGCATTTATTGGTGATGATGCCATAGCTCCACAAATAATTCTCATAGCTTTCGACTGTATCCTGTCTAATTGTTTAAAACCAGCTGCATTACAAGGTTCTAGAAGGAATGTTCCGTAATCTAAAACACTTCGTATCAATGCATTATAAAGCAATTTTAAATTAAACGGATGAGATCCCCACCATACTCCTGATAAACACCTAATTATATTTAAAGTACGTTCACACTTCGATGCTATATATTCGTTATGAGCAGAACCATTTAGTTTGGAATCCAAAATTACACCCAAAAATTTTGCCTGACTGTTTACTGGAATAGGAAATCCATCATATTCAACCACAACGGGTGGAGGCAAGCGCATTCGAGCAAACAGAACAATGGTGCTTTTACTAACCGAAAGATCTAATCCGTTTGCGTCCAACCAAACTTTTAAACGAACTAGGGAGCGTGTTAATCGAGAAGCAGCTGTATCTATACGTTGGTCTACGGTATAAAATAACAAATCGTCAGCGTATTGCAAAACAAAAATTTGGTCATCTGTCGTCATTACATGTGACTCCAAATCTGATGTATAAATATTATACAAAAGAGGACTTATAACTGAGCCTTGAGGCAAACCTTTAGTTACAACCCGCAATTCCGTTGTATTTTGCAAGGGTAGAGCTATAAATCTTTCCAGTAAGACATTTATAATAAAATTGCATAATAATATAGGAACGTTTAATAAATGCAGCTTACGTTCTAGTATATCTATCCTAACGTTGTCGTACGCCGCATTTATATCTAAAAACGCCGCAAGAACATATTTGTTTTCCGTAAAGGCGATACGAACATCTGTGGTAAATAGAGCAATATTGTCTATGGTACTTTTTCCTTTACGGAATCCGTACTGACTTTTTGACATTAGGTTTTTGTTTTCAATATACCATTCCAAACGATTCTTTACCAAATGTTCCGCAATTTTTAACAAAACTGACGATAATACTATTGGGCGATATGAAGAAGCAGAAGATAATGGTTTATTAGGTTTTAAAATTGGGATAACCTTCTGGGTTTTCCAAGTATTGGGGATATGGCCAGTCAATAACATGGAATTTACCAAGTCCAAATAATAACATAAAATTTCGTCACTAGCGTGCTTAAAAAAAGAATAGGGAATCCCATCCATGCCAGGAGCTGAGTCTTTTAAACTTGTGACAATACCTTTTAACTCTTGAAGTGAAAACCGTGAGTTGAGGTCTTTAAGACAAACTTCACGTATAGGTGATGGACAAAGGGAAGTAACAGTAGGAGGTGCTAAACTATTTAAAAACTCATTAGCTAAGGAATCGGGCATAGGATGAAATGGTGGTTTATATGCAGACCTATATCTTCTAATATTATTCCAAACTACTGAAGAATGTACATCAGGACTGATTGACTGACAAAACTTTTTCCAACTTGCAGATTTCTTTTTCCTAAATATTTTTTTTGCATCGTTAACAGATTTACAATACAAATCATAGTTTTCAGTTGTAGCATTGTTATTATATTTCTTTTCAGCCTTTTTTCTTTCTTTAATTACAATTGAACAGTCATTGTCCCACCAAGGTGGTGAGGGAATATGCTGTTTTGGTTTCTGTTTAATTGGAAGGGTTTCATCTGCCGACTCTATGAAAGCAGATACAAGAGCATCTGCACAAACAGATTCATTTCCTGGTAATAAATCAGGAAGATGAGATAGTTTATTTTTCAATGCATGATGAAACTTTTCCCATTCTGCATTTTTCAGGTTATATTTTAATGAAGATGACTGAATATTATGATTTTGCTTTTTATTTTTACAAGGAATGGACATAAGAATTGGAAAGTGATCACTACCATGACTGGATGGTAAAACTGACCACTGTAGAAGTGAAGAAAGATTTGAAGTGCAAATGGATATATCGGGAGCACTGTTACCCTCATTAGGAGCAGTATGACGGGTTGGATACCCAGTATTAAGAATACATAACTTATACAGATCTAATAAATGTAATACTTCCAAACCCCACTGATTATTATTACTACTTCCCCAAGCCTGGTGTTGTGCATTAAAATCACCAAGAATTAAAAATGGTTTTGGTAACTGGCTAATTAAGTTATTAACTTCTAAAAATATTGAATATGATGGATGAGGTATATACAATGAGACAAAACAAATGTTATATACAGATGCTGCTATTATAGAAAATTTTGAATCATGTGATGGAAGTGAAACATGTACAAATGAATGATGGTGGTTAATGAGTAAGGCGGCCCCGCCATACCCATCAGATCTGTCTTCTCTCAAAACAGCGTAACCAGGAATCTTAAAAAGAGAACCCGGCTTAAGCCATGTTTCCTGAAGAGCAAAGATCAGAGGTTTATATGTATTGATTAAATAAACTATTTCATTTTTTTTGCTCACTGCACTGCGACAGTTCCATTGGATCAGATAATCCATAATGGGATTTTATTTGAGGTGAGGTATTATTTATAAATGCTACGTTGGACGGTGAGACTGATGCTGATAACATATTTGACTGTGTTAAATAATTAATTACAGCTGTTATTATTTCTTGTACTGACATGTGACTATTGTTATTTACTGGAAATGCGGAGCCATTTGAACCAGATGGCGGATTATAGTCTTTTGTTAAATTAAAATGAGCATTTTTATCATAACCAATAACTGGCTTTGGTGGTGTTCTAGGTTGCCTAAATACAGTTTTCTTATATGACTCGTTTATAGATTTATTTGGTGAACTTGTACTGATTGATGTTTGTTTATGTAAATTAACTATTGAAGAGAAAGAGTTTGAAGATACAACATTTGCATATAATTTAGTAACAGGTGGATGGAGTTTTGATGCTTCAGCATATGACAAGCATTTATGAGCCATAGATTCTTTAATTAATTTTTGTCGTTTGAACTCGGGACAATTCTTGCTAGTAGCTATATGTGAAGCTTGGCAAAGACAGCAGACTATAGACTCTTCATCTACTGAACATTTATCTCCGGAGTGACCTAGACCGCAACGGAAACATCTTGGGTTTGATCTGCACTGAGATTTGACATGGCCATACCTACAACAGTTGTAGCACTGTATGGTTGGATAAATATATAAGTCTACTGGTAAAGAATTATAGCACATAAATATTCTTTTAGGTAAGGTTTGGCCATCAAATGTAAAAACTACAGATTCAGTATTAATAAATTCGACAGTACTATTTACAATGCTTTTTTTCTTTATACGTCTTATTTTAAGTATCTCTCCGCAGCCATAAGGCAAAGTAATATTACCTAAAATGTCATCATCAGACCAATCTGCTGGTATTCCTCTTACCAAGCCTACTCGGCATACTTGGAAGGACGGAATGAAAACTTTGTAGTTTTGCTGTTTTAAGTCATTGTTATTAATGAAATCATTGGCATCATTGAATACTGAAAAAGATAATGCTAACCTATTTCTACCAACTCTTTTTAAGCTACCATTGTCCACATTTTTAATATGATTATTTTTAAGAAAACGACCAAACTCAACAGGGTGTAGAGAGCAATTTCCATTGGAGGATGATACCTCCTTCTGAATATGTACAACATAGGGTGTGGAATCTGTACTTGTATATAGCAACCGACTAATACGAGGATTAATTAAGCCCTGATTTTTATCTGTACTGTCAATTGTGTGTAATGGTTTATAAGTTTCCTGAATTTGATTCAAATTTGTGTCAGTAATTTCTGTGTCACTTGAACACAAACAATTGACGTCAGGTTTTGCTCTGTCTGGGTTTTTCTTAATTTTTTTGTTGCATTTTTTACAAACGCGCCGCGATGCTGCAGGACGTTTGCGGTTTAAAGTTTTATTTTGTGTTGATGAATCTGTATCCATACTTGATTCGTTAGCAACTTCTGATGATCTAATGGTAATAAATTGACCAGCAGGGGGGCACTCCGACCCCCCCGGGTCCACATCCATTTTTACAAAATATATACAAAAAACTTACCGAAAACTAGCACTAAATAATATAATATAAAGTAATAGAAAAAAGAAAAATTAAACTAACTACCTAACTCACTAATATTTACAATTAATAAAACCAAAAAATAAAAAATTCTAAAGAAACACGTCCGCCTTTTTTCAAGATTCCCGCGCTTTTTTTTTTTCTAATCTATGTTTGACAACATAGATCATATTTTGACACTACAAACAGGAAACAGGAACTTTACGTGTGTGACGTCACAAAACGACGCCATTTTGCTTTCGACCGCAGCGCCAAAACGTAACAAATGGAACTACACTGTCAGCCCCCTGACTACAATATATTAAGTGTAGTAACTATGCTATAATAATAATTAACACAATACATAAAATATAACCTTAATGTCTTACACGAACTGAATGTAACTTTTATACTGTTGCAACTACAATATACATGCAATACAGTAATAAGATACATCTAATATATTTAATATACATTTATAGGAAAATAGTGTTAGAGTTGTAAATTATTATCTTAAGTCATTGATTACCAGTTACCACATAAACCATAATAATCATGGATGAAGTATGTACTATAGATTTGCTATAGAAATAGGATTTGCTACCTACGATACGTCATTATAGTGTGTGAACGAGATCACAACATACAAAAACTTTAAGGAAGAAAAAGGAAGGAGACAATATCTTCTGTCTTTGTCAGAGTTTCTCTTTTTATTTGTTGGTCGCAACATAGAAATAGAATATACATGGAAGGAGTGCTAAAAGTAGAGCTAAAAACAGCGATCTATCTTACAAATCTCAAATGCCAAGATTCATCAGAGTAAAAGACACAGCAACTTCATGATTTTTTGTCACCAGGTCAGAAGTTGATTTTGGTGGTATGTCAAACGTATCAAAGCAACTAAATAAAAACGTCTCTGTATTTTTATAGCTCTTTAGAAATTAGCGACAACTTCAATTGGTAGCATTATATGTCATACTGCTGTCACCGATTATTGTGTCAACAATAAAACATGAAGAGCGTCGCGGTGTCGCGCGTCAGCGTCGCGACGTCGTCGGGCGTTGCGGTGTCGGGCGTCGGCGTTACGACGTCGGGCGTTGGCGTCGCGGTGTCGGGCGTCGCGTCACGGCTCGGGCCTCGTCGACGCCCGACGCAGTCTTGCATTCCTTTAAACAACGCTGATGAATGAATTCAACCGTATATATGTTTTTCCTATGTTTGTTCGCGGATATCTTCGTCGTTTATGAACCGATTTTAAATATTGTTTTTGTGTTTTGTAGGGAATAATTCAAATTTGGTCCAATTGTCACCAAAATGGTGACCTGATGATGGAATCCGTGGGGAATCGAGGGAACTCCTCAAAATTTATATGGAAACATATTAATAGGATTTTGATAATATTTTCTGAAGTAGTCTAAGCATATTATTATGTTACTAAACAGTAAGGTTTTGCACCATATCGTGGACATAAAAGTACTGAACAGAACTTCTGAGTGTTTGAAGATTTCAGCGTTGTTTAAAGGAATGCAAGAATGCGTCGGGCGTCGGCGTCGCGACGTCGGGTGTCGGCGTCGCGGTGTCGGGCGTCAGCGTCGCGACGTCGGGCGTCGCGGTGTCGGGCGTCGGCGTCGCGTAATGTTATATAGCCTTCCTCTATAAATTGACTATCCAACAAAAATATTTTTTCAAAGCGGACCAGTAGTTCCTGGGATTAGCGCGTTTAAACAAACAAAACAATTCACATTTAGGGACTTTCGTTACATGCGCTGCATAAACGGTTTAAGTCAATCGAACATAAATAGAACAATTGAACATAATATGTAAAGGCGATCATACTGCTTACAGCAGTCTCTTCATGACTTTTGAGTATGGTATACGACTTTCTTCATTCATACCTAAATACTCGCAACTCTCAACATTCTTAATTTTGTCAAATTGATTTTACACGTAACGTTGTCTTGAATAGATAGCATTATGTCCATTACAAACGCTAAATATATTGTGTTTTTCTTGTTTCTCTTATGTACTTAGTTAAATAGTGTTTTAGTAGATTAGATTCCTCTAGAACATTGAACGGCATCACAATGTTACCATGTTTACATTTTAGTAATAGTAGTCGGTGCTACTTTAGGTATCTATACCTCGGTAGGTATAGATACCTAAGAATATAAGATACTTTTACTTCTTAGATTAGATGCTTATTGACTTAAGTTTTTTAAATCATTAAAAACCTTGCTTCGCGCGGATGCAATGTATTCTTATTCATATTAGAAAACTTCCTCTCAAATCATCATATTTGTTGGGGCAAACTAAAATCCCTTGAGTTTAATAGACATAGGCGGACATAAAGAGGAAAGTAATTTATACTAGGTGGTATATAGTATAAACTTATTATCTTCTTCTTTATTTTCATTTTTATCAACATGTGATGTCGACTAGGGACGTCCTTTGAATAAAGATATGAAATTGGCTCAAGCTAGCAGACATGCAGCTTGTGACGAACTTCGTACAGAGGTGATCGCCCAAAGTGATGACAAGCCTAAAAAAATAAAGTAACGGACAGCTAGACTTCCTTTTCCTTCCATGTGTCGTATAGTGAGACAAGAACAGAAATATGCCTCTGCTCTTGCTTTTTACCCGGTATCTATGCTTAAGTTATTAATCTGAGTTTATTACAATATTTTGACGTTATTAGTGAAGCTAATAGAGGAGGCTTTTCAGAAATGTGAAATAACGAAAGCCGGTAATCTATTAAGATGCACGCCATCTACTGTCGACGGAACAAAACGTCTACAATGACTGACTGACTAAAATTTTTCTGAAAATCTCGCTAGATGTAGCTGAATTATTAATATTTTATAGATAATTAATTTTTCGTATACGCTACAACAGTCATTATTCTTAGAATGTAAACACTAAACATGAATTATCTTTTGTATAATTTATATAAAATATGACACATAATATTTTCAATATTACAGTAATTAATTCGCCACAAACCAGATACAGCTAACATCACTGATAACACATGATTTTGTTCGGGAGTACGAATCTGAACCAAAATCATACCAAACTCGTAAATCAAAATCGAATCAGATTGGAGAGTAAGGTAATCAGATTGGAGAGACCGTCTTAGTTTACACCGAAATACGATAGAAAAAAAGAACTTGAATGCCAATAGCGGGTGCGACTGCGGCTCTACCTTGACCATTTTTGGATTTCAAATTGAATTATTTTATAACATATAAATCTATACATATATACATATAAATCTATAATTCTGCTTTGCCAATATTCGCTTCTCATTAATCATTCACTTATAATTTTATTGTCCATACTTAGATCTCATAGTTACTTATTTCTATGCATCATCACTTATTTCTTTTGTCACAAATTGTCGGTATTTCGAAAATGAAACATATTTAATTTTGTAATCTGTACTTTTTGAAAATGTTTGATATTGTTTCCACAGATTAAGAATTAGTTACTACGTAACAGATGCGACAGCTATATTTTACCGAGTTTCCAGTTGTTACGTTTTGGCAGCACTGTAGCATCTGTCATTTTGACCGCACACCACAGACTTGAATAATCGAGTCCAGCTATCGATTTTTCAAGGGATTTTAGTTTGCCCCAACAAATATGATGATTTGAGAGGAAGTTTTCTAATATGAATAAGAATACATTGCATCCGCGCGAAGCAAGGTTTTTAATGATTTAAAAAACTTAAGTCAATAAGCATCTAATCTAAGAAGTAAAAGTATAAAACTCTCTAATGTCGTAATCCAACCATCTAGTGATGGTAACACACAAGTCCAGGTTTTCCTGTTTCTAAGGCCACTTGCCTTACTTGAAGTGTGCTCATATTTCAATTGTTTTCATTTCTTTGATGACACAAAAGTTGATAAGTCACTTCTGTAAATAAATAACACAATATTTAAGATGAAAAAACAATACATAAGTTGGCCGGTCACTTAGTCCGGCCATCAACAACAACAAAACAAGGAGGGTTTCTAGTAAAAACTATAGTTAATTAGCAAAAATAGATTAACTAGTTTTGTCCTTCAGCACTATAAGTTGATTACCCTAAATAAAACTGCAATAATATTCTGCTATCAAATATGCTTAAACTGCCATAACACTTGTTTAACATTTATGAAAATACCATCTTTTCATAAATGTTAAACAAGTGTTACATACATTTTTTGTTGTTTCAATGAAGTTATTGATACCCACAACCTCCAATTCCTGAGCCAAGTTCCAAACCACTAAACCTTGGTATAGAAGGGTACATATCATTTTTTTCAAACACATATCACAGACTAGCTGTCTCCGCGACTTCGTTCGCGTGGTTTTTGTGTGACTTAAACCGTTTATGCAGCGCACGCAACGAAAGTCCTCAAATGTAAATAATGTTCCCCGTTTTTGCAACATTTCTCGCTGACGCTTCGCTCCTATTGGTCGCAGCGTAATGTTATATAGCCTAAAG
The DNA here is from genome assembly GCA_905187575.2 of Celastrina argiolus. Classification (NCBI taxonomy): domain Eukaryota; kingdom Metazoa; phylum Arthropoda; class Insecta; order Lepidoptera; family Lycaenidae; genus Celastrina; species Celastrina argiolus. The sequence continues at coordinate 7,673,443 of LR994581.1, read as the reverse complement.
CCTTCCTCTATAAATGGACTATCCTACAAAAAAATAATTTTTCTAATCGGACCAGTAATTCCTGAGATTAGCGCGTTTAAACAAACAAACTCTTCCGCTTTATAAATTAGTATAGATGTTAGGTTTGTCTCCAACAAACAATACAGCTGTGGTGTGTGTTTGAAGAAGACTTCATAAAAAAGGGGTCTAAAAAGGGTGAAACATGAAAATAATTCAATTTGAAAACCAGCAATAGTCAAGGTAGCGCCGTGGTCGCACCCGCTATTGGCATTCAAGTTCTTTTTTTCTATCGTATTTCGGTTTAAACTGATGCTTAGATTTTGTTATCGGGTCCGACCACGTCTCCACCTTGACATTTTTGTGCATTTCTGGATTTCAAATTGAATTGTTTCTTGAGTCATTCAACTTTTTTAGACTCCTTTTTGCAAAGTCGAGTTATATTTTTTGTAACTATTTTATTTCATATTTTTTTGTTTTCCCATCAAATATAATATTGTTTTTTTATTAAATTGACCATTACATAGATAGTAACTAGGTATACAACTCCTAGATACTTTTATAACCGCATTTTAGACGCTTATATCGAATTAAACAATAAAGTATAATAATTAATAAAAATACATATGAAAGATAAAGCGGTTCATGAGTTATAAATAATTTAACTAACACGACTTACTTTTATACATATAGATGTATAGATTACTCCTAATAACATAAGCTAACGACCGGTGAATGCTCCCGTCTCAGTCGGTCCAGCCGATTTGGTGATCATTAGTTAGATGACGATGATTATGAAAAGTAGTCTAAATTAATCCTTATAGCTTTAGCTATCTACCAGTGAAAGTCTCATTTTTTTTTAAATTTCATTTTTGTTTTCAGTAGATATCGTTTAAAATGTCATATGCATTTAGAAAAATGTTACTAATTGAATGTTGTAACAACATAACAACTGACACTTCAATTTTATTTATTTGTTTAGATGTATAGATTCTGAAAACCTCCCCGATCTTGTCCCGTCTATAAGGCTGCGTTTCCACTGGCGCGGAGTGGGGCGGGGAGGAGCTTAGCGGTGCCCAAGCGGAGCGGAGCGGACATTTCGAGCATAGTGATTGGTCAATTCGGGTACCGCAAGCTCCTCTCGCATCGCTCCGCATCAGTGGAAACGCAGCCTAACGTCTATAACGTCTAACGGTTGTCATGGTAACAACATTGTTTACTAATGGAAAACAAAAATTATGAAATGCTATAAATACCGTATTTATATCAGCTTAAACTACTTGGATTAATATTTTTGTTAATCCAAATAGTTTTATGAATCCAAATAGTTTAAGCTTATGTAAATACGTTCTTTATAGCATTTCATAATTTTTATTTTCCTTTGGTAAACAATGTTGTTACCATGACAACCGTGTCATATATTCTGGCAACGACAGGAATGATCGAGTCCAGGTACAAACCCCGCGTGACCAATACATATATTTTCATCTTTTTCCTAATTTTTTGCTTATTTTTTTCAAAATTTTCTTTCATAATAACCTTTTTATGGCAATAACGAACATAATGTAAAAAAATGAGAAATCGGTCAAGCCGATGTCGAAGCAAACACGATGTACGAAATTTTGAAGGTCGTTTTTTTCACTTTAGGCTACATTTTTGGGGTTTTAGTAAGGAACCCTATTTTTGTTGAAAATATAATATAATCTATGTTCAGTGCTAGGAATATAGCTTTCCAACGGCGAAAGAATTTTTCATATTGGTTCAGTGGTTTCAGAGCATATTCAAAAAAACAAACAAACAAACAATCAAATGTTACCTTTTTATAATATTAGTATATACATATATAGTAAGTATAGATTTACCACATCTTTCTTCAGGTATCGGACCAGACGGACGAAGCTATGAAATGGACATCTCAGACGGCTGCAAGGGGCGAGATCAAACAAGTGATGCACCATTTGACCGTTACAAGAAACCGTACAGCTGTGACGTGTGTATGAAGAAGTTTTCACAAAAAGGAGATTTACGAAAACACAGTATTATTCATACTGGAGACAAACCATACAGCTGTGATGTGTGTTTGAAGAAGTTTTCACTAAAAACTAACTTACGTACACACATAAGGGTTCATACGGGAGAGAAACCACACAGCTGTGATGTGTGTTTGAAGAAGTTTTCTCAACAAGGTACTTTACGAAGACACATTAGGGTTCATACGGGAGCCAAACCATACAGCTGTGATGTGTGTTTGAAGAAGTTTTCTCAACAAGGTTCTTTACGAAGACACATTATGGTTCATACGGGAGCCAAACCATATAGCTGTGATGTGTGTTTAAAGAAGTTTTCACAAAAAGGAGATTTACGAAAACACAGTATTATTCATACTGGAGACAAACCATATAGCTGATCACAGCTATATGGTTTGTCTCCATATAGCTGTGAGCATATAGTTTGTGTTCGAAGAAGTTTGCACTAAAAGAAGATTTACGAAGACACATTAGGGTTCATAAGGGAGCCAAACCATACAGCTGTGATGTGTGTTTGAAGAAGTTTTCTCAACAAGGTACTTTACGAAGACACATTACGGTTCATACGGGAGATAAATCATACAGCTGTGATGTGTGTTTGAAGAAGTTTTCACAAAAAGGTACCTTACGTACACACATAAGGGTTCATACTGGAGACAAACCATACAGCTGTGATGTGTGTTTGAAGAAGTTTTCACAAAAAGGTACCTTACGTACACACATAAGGGTTCATACGGGAGACAAACCATACAGCTGTGATGTGTGTTCGAAGAAGTTTTCACTAAAAGAACAATTACGAAGACACATTATGGTTCATACGGGAGATAAACCATACAGCTGTGATGTGTGTTTGAAGAAGTTTTCACAAAAATCTAACTTACGTACACTCATAAGGGTTCATACGGGTGAGAAACCACATAGCTGTGATGTGTGTTTATATTATATATATATATATAATATAAACACACATCACAGCTACACAATATTATATTTTCAACAAAAATAGGGTTCCTTACTAAAACCCCAAAAATGTAGCCTAAAGTGAAAAAAACGACCTTCAAAATTTCGTACATCGTGTTTGCTTCGACATCGGCTTGACCGATTTCTCATTTTTTTACATTATGTTCGTTATTGCCATAAAAAGGTTATTATGAAAGAAAATTTTGAAAAAAATAAGCAAAAAATTAGGAAAAAGAAGAAAATATATGTATTGGTCACGCGGGGTTTGTACCTGGACTCGATCATTCCTGTCGTTGCCAGAATATATGACACGGTTGTCATGGTAACAACATTGTTTACCAAAGGAAAATAAAAATTATGAAATGCTATAAAGAACGTATTTACATAAGCTTAAACTATTTGGATTCATAAAACTATTTGGATTAACAAAAATATTAATCCAAGTAGTTTAAGCTGATATAAATACGGTATTTATAGTATTTCATAATTTTTGTTTTCCATTAGTAAACAATGTTGTTACCATGACAACCGTTAGACGTTATAGACGTTAGGCTGCGTTTCCACTGATGCGGAGCGATGCGAGAGGAGCTTGCGGTACCCGAATTGACCAATCACTATGCTCGAAATGTCCGCTCCGCTCCGCTTGGGCACCGCTAAGCTCCTCCCCGCCCCACTCCGCGCCAGTGGAAACGCAGCCTTATAGACGGGACAAGATCGGGGAGGTTTTCAGAATCTATACATCTAAACAAATAAATAAAATTGAAGTGTCAGTTGTTATGTTGTTACAACATTCAATTAGTAACATTTTTCTAAATGCATATGACATTTTAAACGATATCTACTGAAAACAAAAATGAAATTTAAAAAAAAATGAGACTTTCACTGGTAGATAGCTAAAGCTATAAGGATTAATTTAGACTACTTTTCATAATCATCGTCATCTAACTAATGATCACCAAATCGGCTGGACCGACTGAGACGGGAGCATTCACCGGTCGTTAGCTTATGTTATTAGGAGTAATCTATACATCTATATGTATAAAAGTAAGTCGTGTTAGTTAAATTATTTATAACTCATGAACCGCTTTATCTTTCATATGTATTTTTATTAATTATTATACTTTATTGTTTAATTCGATATAAGCGTCTAAAATGCGGTTATAAAAGTATCTAGGAGTTGTATACCTAGTTACTATCTATGTAATGGTCAATTTAATAAAAAAACAATATTATATTTGATGGGAAAACAAAAAAATATGAAATAAAATAGTTACAAAAAATATAACTCGACTTTGCAAAAAGGAGTCTAAAAAAGTTGAATGACTCAAGAAACAATTCAATTTGAAATCCAGAAATGCACAAAAATGTCAAGGTGGAGACGTGGTCGGACCCGATAACAAAATCTAAGCATCAGTTTAAACCGAAATACGATAGAAAAAAAGAACTTGAATGCTAATAGCGGGTGCGACCACGGCGCTACCTTGACTATTGCTGGTTTTCAAATTGAATTATTTTCATGTTTCACCCTTTTTAGACCCCTTTTTTATGAAGTCTTCTTCAAACACACACCACAGCTGTATTGTTTGTTGGAGACAAACCTAACATCTATACTAATTTATAAAGCGGAAGAGTTTGTTTGTTTAAACGCGCTAATCTCAGGAATTACTGGTCCGATTAGAAAAATTATTTTTTTGTAGGATAGTCCATTTATAGAGGAAGGCTTTAGGCTATATAACATTACGCTGCGACCAATAGGAGCGAAGCGTCAGCGAGAAATGTTGCAAAAACGGGGAACATTATTTACATTTGAGGACTTTCGTTGCGTGCGCTGCATAAACGGTTTAAGTCACACAAAAACCACGCGAACGAAGTCGCGGAGACAGCTAGTCTGTGATATGTGTTTGAAAAAAAATGATATGTACCCTTCTATTGTGTTTTCGTAAATATGGTGGTGAAAAGTGAAAACTTCTTCAAAAACACATCACAGTTGTATGGTTAATCTCCCATATGAACAGTACTGTGAATTCCTAAATTTACTTTTCGTGAAAACTTTTTCTAAACACAAATCACAGCTGTATGGTTTGTCTCACGTATGAACAGTACTGTGATTTCATAAATCTTCTTTTAGCGAAAACTTCTTCAAACACACATCACAGTTGTATGGTTTGTCTCCCGTATGAGCCCTAATGTGACATTGTAAACTTTGTTTTTGTGAAAACTTCTTCAAACACATCTCAGCTGTGTGGTTTGTCTCCAGTATGAATAATACTGTGTTTTCGTAAAACTTCTTTTTGTGAAAACTTCTTCAAACACACTTCACAGCTGTATGGCTTGTCTCCAGTATGAATAATACTGTGTTTTCGTAAAACTTCTTTTTGTGAAAACTTCTTCAAACACAAATCACAGCTGTATGGTTTGTCTCCCATATGAACAGTACTGTGAATTCCTAAATTTACTTTTCGTGAAAACTTTTTCCAAACACAAATCACAGCTGTATGGTTTGTCTCACGTATGAACAGTACTGTGATTTCATAAATCTTCTTTTAGCGAAAACTTCTTCAAACACACATCACAGTTGTATGGTTTGTCTCCCGTATGAGCCCTAATGTGACATTGTAAACTTTGTTTTTGTGAAAACTTCTTCAAACACATCTCAGCTGTGTGGTTTGTCTCCAGTATGAATAATACTGTGTTTTCGAAAAACTTCTTTTTGTGAAAACTTCTTCAAACACACTTCACAGCTGTATGGCTTGTCTCCAGTATGAATAATACTGTGTTTTCGTAAAACTTCTTTTTGTGAAAACTTCTTCAAACACAAATCACAGCTGTATGGTTTGTCTCCCGTATGAACCATAATGTGTCTTCGTAAATGTCCTTTTCGTGAAAACTTCTTTAAACACACATCACAGCTGTACGGTTTCAAATAGACAGACAGAGGGCTCTGGTAGTTAAAAAATCAGAGTTCTTAGCCAACGGATTAAAAAAATGCTGATAATGTTTGTAATTTTCGACACTCGCAAGGAAATTAAAATCTAAAGGGTATGTACTTCCCGAGAACTTTTGAAATTTGATACTTTACAACGTCTTAATAGTACCGACAAACGATAAATTGCGAATACATAAAATATATATTTAACAAATATAATTTTTTGAAGTTACCTACACTCTTTCTCATTACTGCATCGAGGTATTAAATTGAAAATTATATCAAATACTAAGGTATATATACCTAAATAAATATAAAGATTTTAATTACAGCTTAAATATATTATATATAATATATTTAAGCTGTAATTAAAATCTTAACGGCACTCTCGGTGCACAAGCCCGACTCGCACTTGGCCGGATTTTTTATTTTCAACTAGCCTACACTAATAAACATGTAGGTACGTTAGTGTTAGTTGCTATCTACGTAATGGTCAATTTAATAAAAATACAATATTATATTTAACCCTTCCGCTGTGAGATTGACAAAGAGCAAACAAACATATGCACATGCACATATGCAAAGATGGCGCGTAAAATTCTTCTTTGTACAAATAATGTAATAACTTTACAACCACACCATATTTTATGGTTCTGTAAAAAACATTGTAATAGCTGTTATATTTTCTATCTATCAAGCCATCAAACTATAGTATTTAGTCTGATTTCATATCCGTTTCACAAGTATAAACTTTGGAAACTGTGTTGCTGACTGTTTCACAAGAAATAAATAAATGCTATATTATAATCTAAAGAACAGGGACCTATTCTTTCTAATTATGTAAATAAATCGACGAAAGAACTTGAGATGCTTACAAAAAAAGTACTTGAGTTGTGACACTACGACTTACTACATTACGAGTTCACAGGCAAACTTCGTCCTTAGTGTAGTACAAATAGAGTTCATAATGGCCGCGGCCGGCGGGAGACCGTTATTAATGCATTCAAAACGCCCTTTTTTTTTGTCAAATTCTTTTGTTTATTTTACTAAAATTAGGCATAATCCGACGATAAATCGTTTTGTACACTAGTTATATTTACTTTCTTAGGCTTATTACTTCATTTATTTACAAACATAGTAAGAATATCATATCTAAATCAGTCTATATATATACGTATAGAAACCAATTTTTTCAAGTGAAAAATATAAATTATTACGGTGTATTTCTTTCAAATGATTATCTAATAATACTTATAATGAGTAAAATAAACCATTTATATATACAAAATACTACTTACATTCGTGAAAACCAGCAAAATCTTGAAAAAACTACACATTTTAGAGCACTCACACCCACCGCACTGCACTGACATGCACAAACTGGTCGGCCACATAGTTAGTATTATTTTTCATTCAGAATGTGGCCCATGTATCAAAGGACGTAACTAATCAAACTTGTTCATACAAAAGTAGTCTGTAAACCAGCGAAATACGGTACTTAATCGAATAAAAAAAAGCGGCAGCCGGCTGTCGCTTAGGTCTTAAGTGTGTGCAAATGGCGCGACAGCCGGCTGTCATTTGGGAGAAAATGGGTTAATGGGAAAACAAAAAAATATGAAATAAAATAGTTACAAATATATAACCCGACTTTGCAAAAAGGAGTCTAAAAAAGTTGAATGACACAAGAAACAATTCAATTTGAAATCCAGGAATGCACAAAAATGGCCTAGGTAGAGCCGTGGTCGGACCCGATAACAAAATCTAAGCATCAGTTCACACCGAAATACGATAGAAAAAAGAACTTGAATGCCAATAGCGGGTGCGACCACGGCTTTACCTTGACTATTTCTGGATTTCAAATTGAATTATTTTCATGTTTCATCCTTTTTAGACCCCTTTTTTGCAAAGTCTTCTTCAAACACACACCATAGCTGTATTGTTTGTTGGAGACAAACCTTACATCTGCGATATGTTTTTAAGAAATTTATATGTACCCTACTATTGTGTTTTCGTAAATATGCTGGTGGTGAAAACTTCTTCAAACACACATCACAGCTGTGTGGTTTGTCAACCGTATGAACCCTAATGTGAGTTTGTAAATGTCCTTTCAGTGAAAACTTCTTCAAACACACATCACAGCTGTGTGGTTTGTCTCCCGTATGAACAATAATATTGTCTTCGTAAATTATCTTGTTGAGAAAACTTCTTCAAACACACATCACAGCTGTATGGTTTGACTCCCTTATGAACCCTAATGTGAGAATGTAAATGTTGTTTTCGTGAACACTTCTTCAAACACACATCACAGCTGTACGGTTTCTTGTAACGGTCGAATAGTGCATCATTTGTTTGATCTCGCCCTTTGCAGCCGTCTGAAATTTCCATTTCATAGCCTCGTCCGAAACCTGAATAAAGATGTGGTAAATCTATTCTTACTACCTATATATAATATTATTTTACATGAGAAACAATTTGTTTTTCAAAGGGACGCTCTACAACAGATGTAGGCGTCGATTTGATAAATTATATTTTTAATGCATGGGAGGAATCGCGGGATGCTCTTGGAATATTTTGCGATCTCTCCAAGGCATTTGACTGTGTGCAGCATACAACATTAATGAGGAAACTAGACCACTATGGGGTAAAAGGTCCAGCACTTGCCCTTTTGAAATCATACTTATCAAATAGAACTCAGAGGGTTGAGGTAAATGGAAAAAGATCCTTAGGCTCTAGAATAGAGATGGGGGTCCCACAAGGGTCTATTTTAGGACCTTTTCTATTTTTAATTTACATAAACGACCTATCATACCTCATAAATGACAAACATGGGATAGTATTATTTGCTGATGATACGTCTCTTATCGATCTCGAATGTCCTATGGCATTCTGCTATGGGGCAGTGCTGCAGATATAAATAGTATCTTTGTGCTGCAGAAGCGAGCTGTTCGGGAAATCTACAAGCTGGCCCCCAACACTTCTCTTAGAGAAAAGTTTAAGGAAACTGGAATAGTAACTGTAGCTTCTCAGTATATCCTCTCTAATGTATTGTATGTTAAGAAAAATGTAAACCTGTTTAGGTATAAGAAAATGTGATTATCATAATAGAAATACTCGAAATAAGAATAAACTTGTTGTTCCAGTGACTAGACTAAGCAAATTTAAGAATTCGTTTAAAATATATACGCCTATATAATAGGATCCCAGAAAACATTCAAAAATTTCAACCAATAAGTTTAAGAAAGTAGTCAAAGAACGTTTGTGTGCAAAAGCTTACTATAAAGTTAATGATTATATGAATGATAGCACACCTTGGGAATAAAGTAGCCCCCTCCAAGGCTACTTATATATAGAATGTATTCATGATATTTAGTTTTAGTATTGAAATATTTATGTATAATATATTTAAGCTTTAGTTACTTTCATATTTATAATTTGGCGTATCGGAAGTATAAAATTAATTCCATAAGCTGGAAATAAGCCAACAGACGACCCGAAATCTTATCGTCCTATAACACTACTTCCATGCTTAGGTAAACTGCTAGAACGACTTATCGTACCTCGCCTGCTCCCCGGTGGCCCTAATTTTCATAATCAGCAGTTCGGATTCACCGCCGGGAAGTCAACTGTTGACGCGGCCTTAGAAGTTAGAAAAACAGTAAATTCATCGGAAACGAAATACGTGGTCGCGATCTCATTAGATATATCTGGCGCTTTTGACAATGCTTGGTGGCCGATGCTACTATTAAAACTAAAAAATCGAGGCTGCTACTTTAATATTTATTCGTTACTACACTCTTACTTTTCGAACGACAAATCTCCGACTCGGTCATTGCACTCACTCCAAGACTAACGTGCGGCTGCCCACAGGGTTCTGTAATTTCTCCTTATTTATGGAACATAGGCTTCGATGATCTACTGAGCCTTCCCCTTCCACCATTTGTGTACATTAATTGGCTACGCTGACGACGGGCTTCTAGTAATTCAAGCCAATTCGCGCTTCGAAATCGAAATAAAAGCCAATAAATGCTTCAATTTAATATCAAGCTGGGGCCATAGAAATCGTTTAGAGTTTGCCGCGCATAAAACTTATCAAATACTTCTAAAAGGAACCCTACAGTCGACTCCGTGCATTAAACTAAACAATATTTATATTAAACGTAAACAGTCACTGTGTTATCTCGGATTCTTTTTAGAAAATAAATTTACCTTCTTAGACCACATTATTCAGACAGGTGAAAAAGCAAAGCGAAATTTCTATTCCTTTACAAGAATATCGACGTCGTCATGGGGACTTTCATATAAAACCCTAAAATTAATTTATTCGGCTACATATCTAGGTAGTGTATGCTACGGTGCCCCCGTGTGGGCCGACAGGGCAACAATCGGTGCCAGACGCAAGCTATTACAAAGCCAACGTCTCGCGTTAATATTCCTATGCAAGGCTTACCGTACCGTCAGTACGGAAGCTCTGCCAGTACTCGCTGGGGTCTTACCCGTCGACCTTGAAATACAGCGTCGGGCAGCCATGTATTATCGTAATAAAAGTTTAATGGGCCCGTATTTCTTAAACGCACGCGACAGAAACAAAATATTAAGATTATTCGAACCAATAGATATTTCAATATAGGTACAATACCTAATCTCCGAATGGCAGACGCGATGGGAAAACTCCACAAAAGGGCGCCACACGTACAACTTTTTCCCATGTGTACGCGAACGGCTCTCCATGCACTGGCTAAATATTGATCACTGCGTTTCACTATTCCTGACCGGTCATGGTAATTTTAAAGCGAAACTATACGGATTCAAATTGGTGGAATCTCCTCTATGCGAGTGTTCGACCGAAGGCAACATTTCCGAACAAACGGCGCATCACATTCTATGGGAGTGTGATCTCTGGCGAGATGAAAGAACTACAATGCTTAACAGCCTAATTTGTAAATCTGGAGTATATTACGGTGACCTCGTGGACAGCGCTAGGAATTTCCGTGCTTTCAAGCGTTTCTGCCATAATTATTATTGGAAACATTTATCAACATCATAATAAATCCCCAATAATGGCATAAACTCATAATATATAGATTACGATGACATAATAATATAATAATATATATTCCCGTGGCGCTTTCCCTTAATTTTTGGCCTTTTGTGTCATTACAAATTTGTACTGTTTCCCACTTTTCTTGGGGAGGGAAACTGGAATACTTCCTACTCCTCCTTTTTGTCTTCTGATTAATTTCGTTGTGGGTCCCAAGACAGATTTAGCTTGTCCCTCGGGCTCCCTGAGATCATATCAAAGTTTGTCGTGGTTAGTTACCGCTGTCGATCCTGGCTCACAGGAGTTGCAGTGGTGGGAATGTGAGGTGGGCCAATGCCCGTTTAAAAAAAAAATATTTAAGCTGTAATTAAAATCTAAACGGCACTGTCGGTGCCCAAGCCCGACTCGCACTTGGCCGGATTATTTATTTTTTACTAGCATTACACTAACAAACATGTAGGTACTTATAATAAAGGACTTTACTGTTAAAGTATGTATAATGTATATGTATGTATGTTTGTTTCCACGCAGTTAAACTACTCGTCCGATTTTAATAAATGGGGTGTCAATCGATTTGTATTGATGCCGCGATTAGAATTGGTTATATAATTTTTCGAATTTGAAAATGATGACGAAATGAAAAATTTTTGCATTTTGTAAATTGAACATCAAAATGTAGCTTAAAAAAAACTAAGATAAATGTCTCGTGTTTAGTATCAAAAGATAGGTCTTGGCAAGCAAACCATGAAAATGTATTTTTATTTATTATTATATTTTATTGTTTAATTCGATTTATGCGTCTAAAATGCGATTATACAAGTATCTAGGAGTTATATAGTTACTATAAAAAAAAAATATATTTATTTCATCAAAGGTTTGGTAAGTACATACATATTAGTTAAAATTTGCATTTTAAATATTACAAATAGATCTAAAATATAGTAAAACGGTTGTGTCCGAACTAGATAAAGATTATCTATATTTCGGACCACAGCGCCTTTCCATTACAAATTCTTATAATTAATAGCTTTAATTTTTATATCTGACAATTATACATAAAATAAATAATTAGAATAACAAATATTAATTTAAGGGCTTGTACACAAAACTGCGATGCGACGCCGCATCGCAGAAATGACGTCACACAGCCATAGAATTGTCACCCGTGTTGTATGGGCGAGTGACGTTATTTCTGTACAAAAAAAAGTTTTGTGTACAAGCCCTAAGTCTAAAATAATAAAAAAAAAGTATATGGATTAATAGCAGAAATTGTAAATATTAGATTTAACATAAAATAATCTTAAAAATATATTCAGAACAATTTCATTAAACAAGACATTAAAATAATAATTAAGTTAGACTCAAAAAAATAAGTAATAAATTAATAAATAAATTACTTGCTTAATAATGTGTAGCCTAGTGAATATTTCAAAATATGTGAACCCTAATGTGAGTTTGTAAATGTACTTTATGTGAAAACTTCTTCAAACACAAATCACAGCTGTATGGTTTATCTCCCGTATGAATAATACTGTGTTTTCGTAAATCTTCGTTTCGTGAAAACTTCTTCAAACACACATCACAGCTGTATGGTTTGTCTCCCGTATGAATAATACTGTGTCTTCGTAAATGTACTTTTTGTGAAAACTTCTTCAAACACAAATCACAGCTGTATGGTTTATCTCCCGTATGAACCATAATGTGTCTTCGTAAATGTCCTTTTAGTGAAAACTTCTTTCAACACACATCACAGCTGTGTGGTTTGTCTCCCATATGAACCCTTATGTGTGTACGTAAGGTACCTTTTTGTGAAAACTTCTTCAAACACACATCACAGCTCATCATCATGGATTGGCTCCCGTATGAACCACAACATGTTCTCGTAAATGTCCTTTTAGTGTAAACTTCTTCAAACACACATCACAGCTGTATGGTTTGTCTCCAGTATGAACCATAATGTGTCTTCGTAAATGTACTTTTTGTGAAAACTTCTTCAAACACACATCACAGCTGTGTGGTTTGTCTCCAGTATGAATAATACTGTGTTTTCGTAAATCTTCGTTTCGTGAAAACTTCTTCAAACACACATCACAGCTGTGAGGTTTGTCTCCCATATGAATAATACTGTGTCTTCGTAAATGTACTTTTTGTGAAAACTTCTTCAAACACAAATCACAGCTGTATGGTTTATCTCCCGTATGAACCATAATGTGTCTTCGTAAATGTCCTTTTAGTGTAAACTTCTTTAAACACACATCACAGCTGTGTGGTTTGTCTCCCATATGAACCCTTATGTGTGTACGTAAGGTACCTTTTTGGGAAAACTTCTTCAAACACACATCACAGCTGTATGGTTTGGCTCCCGTATGAACCACAACATGTTCTCGTAAATGTCCTTTTAGTGTAAACTTCTTCAAACACACATCACAGCTGTATGGTTTGTCTCCAGTATGAACCATAATGTGTCTTCGTAAATGTTCTTTCAGTGAAAACTTCTTCAAACACACATCACAGCTGTGTGGTTTGTCTCCCGTATGAATAATACTGTGTCTTCGTAAATTACTTTGTCGAGAAAACTTCTTCAAACACACATCACAGCTGTATGGTTTGTCTCCAGTATGAACCATAATGTGTCTTCGTAAAACTTGTTTTAGTGAAAACTTCTTCAAACACACATCACAGCTGTATGGTTTGTCTCCAGTATGAACCACAATGTGTCTTCGTAAATGTTCTTTCAGTGAAAACTTCTTCAAACACACATCACAGCTGTGTGGTTTGTCTCCCGTATGAACCCTTATGTGTGTACGTAAGGTACCTTTTTGTGAAAACTTCTTCAAACACACATCACAGCTATATGGTTTGTCTCCCATATGAACCACAATGTGTCTTCGTAAATGTTCTTTCAGTGAAAACTTCTTCAAACACACATCACAGCTGTGTGGTTTGTCTCCCGTATGAACCCTTATGTGTGTACGTAAATTACCTTGTCGAGAAAACTTCTTCAAACACACATCACAGCTGTATGGTTTGTCTCCAGTATGAATAATACTGTGTTTTCGTAAATCTCCTTTTTGTGAAAACTTCTTCATACACACATCACAGCTGTACGGTTTCTTGTAACGGTCAAATGGTGCATCACTTGTTTGATCTCGCCCCTTGCAGCCGTCTGAGATGTCCATTTCATAGCCTCGTCCGTCTGGTCCGATACCTGAATAAAGATGTGGTAAATCTATACTTACTATATATAGATATAGTCTATAGGTATGTACTAATATATAGGTACTAATATTATAAAGAGGTAACATTTGATTGTTTATTTGTTTGAATGGAATAGGCTCTGAAACCACTGAACCAATATGAAAAATTCTTTCGCCGTTGGAAAGCTACATTCCTAGCGCTGAACATAGGCTATATTATATATTTTTTTAAATAATGTGCCTTACTAAAACCCCAAAAATGTAGCCCAAAATGTAAAAGACGACTTTCAAAATCTCTTACATCGTACAATTTTTTTACGGCATGTTCGTTATTGTCATGAAAAGGTTATTATGATTTTACAACATTTTCTAATGTTGTAAAATAAAAGGAAAAAAGAAGAAAATATAGGTATTGGTCACGCGGGGTTTGAACCTGGACTCGATCTTTCCCATCGTAGCCAGTCTATATGACACGGTTGTCGTGGTAACAACATTGTGTTACATACACATATTTTAATATTATTTTTTCGGTTGTTTTAATGTAAATAACTGGCATTACTCATGATTTTAGTTGTCATCTATGCTTGTGACGGCTGTCAAATGTTTTAGACATTTGACAGCCGCCCTGTCATTTATGTCAGGTGATACATGGTGATTTATGCTAGCGGCCGGTACTTGTGAACGAGCCACCTTCGAGGCAATACAGGTTAGTAAGAGTGAATATTGCTATTAACATTAATAGTCTAAATTTAGATTAATACCTTGCGATTATATGTAATTCCAAATTACGCTTTAGTTAATATATTTTGTATGAGATGATTTGTTGATTAAGTGTAATTAGCTATGTGTGTTGAGGATATATATAAATAGGTATCGAATAAATAGCATAAAGTGATACGTGATACTTTAATTTTGTCCTTTCTGAATCCCCTCTTACATGTCAGACGTGGGATAAGAACCGCGAAAGTTTCGTGTCACGTACCACGCCCCAAATTTTTTCCTAGTTGCATTTTCTTATTAATATTATATTATGTTTTACGCAATTGTCTAAAATAAATGACCATTAGTGCAGAATAGTAATTGCCAAATAGACCTGAACCATCTCTGATCCATATTTCAATGCGAGATTGCTGATGAATCTGGATTAGGTAAATGTTACAAAAATAAACATGTATTATTATTAGGTAATTATATATTTATAAGAATATCGTTTCAAATTTTAACTAGGCCCAATGATTTTTAAGATGCAAAGAGATTAAAATCTAAAAAAAAAAATTTTCCAATACGCCATTTTAAATAAATTACTTTCTACCCTCATTTTTTTTTGTTTTGCTGTTTATTTTACTTATTATTATAATATTTATTTGTACTGTTACAATAATTATACAAACTACTTAACAGTGCAAATACTTGAAGCACATTAGACATTAATTAAGGCTACTGGTTATAATACTTTGGCTTTCAAGCAATATAACTGTTAGCTTTATTTGATAATTTCAACAGATTTTAAAGTGGAAGAAATAGATATTACTTATTTCATTTTATATGATGAAATTATTTAATTTTATACATATTTACAGGAATTTAATGTATTTCAAGTGACGTAGTATAATAAATACGAGTATACTCACACAACTGTTTTGAGTTTCAGGAAATGAGTGACCGTGAATTCAACGTGAGCCCCCGCGGTGGTCCAAGTCGTGCACGTATGTCTGCTAGATCACAATACGATGACCGACGGGGCAGCACGTGTACGCGAAGCCGGAGTCGAACAAGAAATAGACGTGATGGCGGTAGGCAGAGCAAAAGCCCTGACCGCGCGCGTTCATCGCACCGCCGTGAACCAAGAATCTCACAGGAGAAGGAAAGACTCAAGGTACTTGAAAATGAGATACGTAGGGTGCGTAAGCGATTGAGTGAGCATAGTGAATTAGAGCGTAGGTCTATGACACCTAAACAAAGAAGGTGTGGTAGTAAAACACCACATACTAAAAATGACGATCATAGGCGTTCTCTTTATACACCTGAAAACATACCAGTTGAGACGTCACCGATAAAGGATAGCAATGTAGATCTAGTTAAAGAATTTTTAAATATAATTAAAGCTGGGGCAGGGAATCGTGAATCGTTTTCTAGTTCGGTTCTTGCTAATGTCATTCCTGAATTCGATCCGCTTGTGAAAGAACAGACTGTTAATGTTTGGATAGATAAAGTTGATGAGTGCGCAGAAATTTATAATTGGAGCGATAAGCAAACGATCCACTATACCCTGCCCAAGCTTAGTGGTATTGCTAAGACTTGGTACCAGGGACTACCCTCTATTAAGCACACTTGGCTAGAGTGGAAAGCAATGTTAAGAGAGTCGTTTCCAGCAACTGAGAACTACGCGGAATTGTTGACCGAGATGCTTAATAGACGGGTACGCCCAGGCGAATCCTTGGAATTGTATTACTTTGCTAAGGTAAACTTACTTAATAGATGTAAGATATTTGAAAAGCAAGCAGTAGATTGCCTCCTCTATGGAGTTGATGATAGAGGAGTTCGTTTAGGTGCCCAAGCAGCTAAATTTGATAAATCAGAAGATGTTTTAGAATTTTTTAAAACTATTAAGTCACAAAATCGTAATCAATTAGACTATACTCATAATAGAGACAATAGAGACAGGCGACAAAACAATTTATCGGCTACTAATTCTAGGGCAGCGGACAATATTGCCAGAAATAACAATAGTACACACCACAAGGGTCAAGTTAGGTGTTTTAATTGCGGAGGTGTTGGACATCCTAGTTTCAAATGTCCTAAACCTTTAATAAAATGTACTATCTGTAATTTTTTTGGGTCACGAAGCATCCAGTTGTGTAAAAAGTAAGGGTGTTGCCACACACAAAGATAAAAACGTATTAGAGGTCCGGGAATCGGAAAATACAAATAGAAAGTATAAGCTCCCTATATTGATTAACGGCGTGACTACGTTATGTCAAGTAGATTTAGGAAGTGAGGTTACACTTATTCGCGAAAGTGATGCTGTAAGCTTAGGGTTAAAGTGGAAGCCAATAAATGGACCGCGATTAAGGGGACTGGGCAACATACCGTATTTACCTTTAGGCCACACAACTACAAATGTTGAAATACAGGGTATACGTGAGAATAATGTTGAAATTTATATTGTTGATGATAAATTAATTAATTGTAACATTTTATTAGGACATACATTTACCGAAAGACCTACTCTTAAAATTACAAAAACCCCCAATGATTTAAAATTTGAGCGAGTTGAACATGAACATGATATGAAATTACAGTTACATTTAGTTGATGATGTTGACATTAAGGTAGGGGAGATGAAAGCTGTTATTGTACGTTCGAATATAGCTTGTGACGGATATATATATGTTAATGGATCGATACGTGGGAATGTTGGACAGGAGTATTATCTTTTGCCCGGGGAGTATCAAATAAAAGGAACAAACTGTCATCTTTTAATCCAAAGTGTAAGCATGAACTCCATAAGGCTTAAAGGTAATACACTTCTGACGCGAGCTAGGTTCTCAGGATTGAGTAAAGAAGTTATGAGAGTAGTTAGTGATAATGTTTTACCTGTTGCTCCTAACTATGGTTCACAACTAACTGAGGAACAGAGACGTAAATGTCACAATTTACTTACCGAATATAAAGACTGTTTTTCGACGGGCATGCATGATCTAGGCTTTACGAACGTAGCAGAGATGGAGATCCATCTTACTGATTCCAGCCCTGTTGTTTATAGACCATATCGTATGGCATACTCGGAACGTAAACTGGTCCAGGACATGGTAAGTGACATGGTTGAGCATGGAATCGTTCGTGAGTCAAGCTCTCCTTTTGCCAGTCCTATAGTACTGGTTAAAAAGAAGTCCGGTGAAAAACGACTTTGCGTCGACTACCGTGCTCTAAATAGCCGCACAAAACGTGACCATTACCCACTACCTAGAATAGATGATTTATTGGATCAATTATCCGGACAATCTCTATTCACTTCCCTAGACCTGGCCTCAGGATATCACCAGATACCTATAGCTGAACAATCACGCGAGAAAACTGCGTTTGTAACGCCGGACGGGCAATTTGAATACAACCGCGTTCCATTTGGTTTAGCAAATGCTCCGGCTGTATTCCAGAGGGTTATTCATAAAGTCCTTAATAAGGCCAAGGTAGGGTATGTAGTTATTTATATGGATGACATCCTAATACCCTCCAAGTCGTTTGAAGAGGGCTTGCAACGACTTGTAGAAGTTCTTGGACTTTTAAGAGAGGCAGGTCTTACACTAAAAATGGAGAAATGTCATTTTTTTCAAGAAAAGATAGATTTTCTAGGATTCGAGGTAGATGGTAAAGGTATTAGACCAGGACTCGCAAAAACCGAAGCAGTTGCCAAATTTTCTATTCCCCAAAATCAGCACGAGGTTAGAAGGTTTCTTGGACTAGCTAGTTTCTTCAGGAGATTCGTTAAGGGATTTGCATTGATTGTCAGACCCTTGACGAATCTCTTAAAGAAAAATGTACCATGGCAATGGGGCAATGATGAATCTCAAGCATTTGAAAATGTAAAGAGATTCCTTTCGGAAAGACCCATACTTGCCATCTATGATCCCCAAGCCGAGACTCAATTGCACACCGATGCCTCTAAGTTTGGCTTAGCTGGAATATTGCTGCAAAGGAGGGACTCCGAAATATGGCAACCCGTAGCCTACTATAGCCGACAAACGCAAACGGATGAAATGAAACTTCATTCGTTCGAACTTGAGACCCTAGCAGTAGTTTGTGCTCTAAATAAGTTTCGCTCGTACCTAATTGGTCTTAAGTTTACCATCATAACGGACTGTAACGCGCTTCGTGCGACCTTTACTAAGAGGGATCTGATACCACGCATATCTAGATGGTGGATCCAGTTTCTTGAGTATGACTGCATCATTGAATATCGTCCTGGTGAGAGGATGTCTCATGTAGACGCTCTCAGTAGGAGTCCAGTGTCAGTGGATCTAGAACCTATACATACATTAGATGTTCTGTCAATCACTACTGAGGATTGGATTTCGACGGTGCAGTCTTCCGATGAAGAAATTAAGCGGATTAAAGAGATCCTAGAAGATCCAAACACTCCCAACGTTACAAAGATTTATAAGGAATATACCGTCAAAAATGGTCGAGTGTTTCGCCTTGTAGAAAATGGTGACACAAGGTGGGTTGTCCCAAGAAGCGTAAGGTGGCAGCTTATGAAGGCTAATCACGATGACGTGGGCCACTTTGGTTTTGATAAGACATTGGAGCGTATACGATCTAAATTTTGGTTCCCAAAGATGCGTAGGTTTATAAAAAAATATGTAACCGCTTGTCTCGAGTGTGCTCACCATAAATTACCATCTGGATCGAAAGAGGGACAGTTGCATCCCATACCTAAAATTAATATCCCCTTCCACACGCTACATGCCGACCATTTAGGTCCATTTCCACGTAGTAAACGGGGTAACGTTTATATACTAGTTATAGTAGACTCATTCACAAAGTTCGTGAGTCTATATCCCGTAAAGAGTACGCGTACTAAGGAATCCGTAAAGGCACTGCGTACATTATTCAGTTATTTTGGTTCGCCAATACGCTTGATAACAGACAGAGGTACAAGCTTTACAAGCAAAAAGTTTAAATTATTTATTAAGTCTGTTGGCGCAAAGCATATTCTTAATGCTGTTGCGACACCGCGAGCAAATGGGCAGGTGGAGCGGTATAATCGTACCATTCTAGCTGCCCTAGGCTCTATGGTTCATGGGAAAGAAAAAAACTCGTGGGATGAACTTCTTCAGGATCTCCAATTAGGTATTAATACCTCTATTCATGATGTGACGAAAAAGACACCTACCGAACTTTTATTCGGTAAAAACGTAGCAAATCCAGCATTAGGATTACTAAATGACATAGATAATGACATAACTATTAGTAGGCAATCGATAGAAGAAATTAGAGAAGGAGCTAGTGAAAGATTAAAACGAAACGAGGAGTCAATGAAAGAGCGGTATGACAAAAGAAAGAAGGTTAGTAGGAATTATGCAGAAGGTGATTTGGTTAGGATAGTTAGAAATATTGTAACAGGACCGGGCCAGTCTAAAAAGTTAGAAGCTAGATGTAGAGGACCTTATAGAATTAAAAAGATTTTACCGAACGATAGGTTCCTTGTAGAAGACACACCTCTAACTAGGAAGGGACCTAAATACGAAACGGTAGTGGCTATTGATAAAATTTATCCTTGGCTTAGTTTCGCGAATACTGCTGCTTGCTCTTCAAGTGATGATAATGATGATGATAGCGATGATGAGGTATCCGAAAATACATAATGATGATTCCCAATGTATAATTAAAATACTTAATATCAGTTGTTATGAGTGAAATTGAATATTATACTTATAATTAAAATTATATTAGAAGTTATGTATTGTTATATATAATAATTGATATTGAATGATTGAAAATGAAGGATTTATAAAAGTATATTGGTTATTTTATGGAATAATATATAAGTAAATAAGTAAATCTGACACAATAGAGAACATAATTTGTACTTATTTATGATTGTTATTTTATTTTATTAAAGTCTTGATCTTAGATTATGCGATAAAGTGAACAAAATTAGTGAATGAAAAAAAAAACAACATGAATCTTAGCGAATGAGTGAGGGTGATTTTAGGCCGGGCATGATTGACATACGAACTTGTCGCCCATGAGTGGCCTTTAATCATCGCAGTTGTATAGGTTGAGAGTGAAGGAAGTAACTCCCACCCATATAACTATAAGTAAGAAAGTGAGGGTGTCTTGAGCCGGGCATGATTGGCGTACGAACTCGCCGCCCATGAGTGGCTCAACGCATCGCGGTTGCTTTGTGATAGTGAAGGAAGTAACTGTTACAAAAGTTAGCCATACTTAGGTGAATTGTGTAATAATCTTACATAGTGATAACAGTTATTTTAATTTTTAATTGTGTTATTGAATCTTTCTAATGATACTTAAACTGTGATTAATAATATAAAACATTACTTAAATTTAATTTATACTGTTATAGAATGTTAACAAGATCAATGTTAATGTAGCTATCGAATAAAAATAAAATACTTATTATGCTAAGTGAAATCATTGTAAGTAACTTGGAACGAAGGGACTCGTTCTTGAAGGATGGCCGACTGTTACATACACATATTTTAATATTATTTTTTCGGTTGTTTTAATGTAAATAACTGGCATTACTCATGATTTTAGTTGTCATCTATGCTTGTGACGGCTGTCAAATGTTTTAGACATTTGACAGCCGCCCTGTCATTTATGTCAGGTGATACATGGTGATTTATGCTAGCGGCCGGTACTTGTGAACGAGCCACCTTCGAGGCAATACAGGTTAGTAAGAGTGAATATTGCTATTAACATTAATAGTCTAAATTTAGATTAATACCTTGCGATTATATGTAATTCCAAATTACGCTTTAGTTAATATATTTTGTATGAGATGATTTGTTGATTAAGTGTAATTAGCTATGTGTGTTGAGGATATATATAAATAGGTATCGAATAAATAGCATAAAGTGATACGTGATACTTTAATTTTGTCCTTTCTGAATCCCCTCTTACAATTGTTTACAAATGGAAAATAAAAATTATTAAATGCTATAAATACCGTATTTATTTAAGCTTAAACTATTTGGATTAATATTTTATGCTCCAAATCGGTAAAGAAAATAAAAAGACGTGTGGGTACTCGGGAACTGCCACGGTAAAGCCATTGCATAGCATTTTTTATCAACTTATCCGATACAACCAATGCTACCTAGAGGCGAGTTGCTCAACTAAACAGACAAGCGTGATATTTCAAAAAAGTAATCAAAAGTTCTGCTATTCATCGATAGATGGACAACGAATACGGAATACCAAAAGCTCAAGCATGTATTTTATTTTCTATTTTTACTATTTATTTTTATTTTATTCAATTAGTTTGATAATCCATTCACAGATATTATGCATATTATGATATTACGCCCGTATGTTATAATATTTTATATATAATGTTTTGGGGATGAGTGTAGGCATTTTGCAGATGGATATGGTTGGTTTACTCGATCATTTTCTAGTATGGAAACTATAGTCCGATATCCTTTAGTTTTTAAGTTAAGAGCAAAAAAACTGCTTTTTAAAATACTTTACACTTTTTAACCGACTTCCAAAAAAGGCGGAGGTTTCTCAAAAAGTATGTATGTTTTTTTTTTTATGTTTGTTCGCGGATAACTTCGTCGTTTATGAACCGATTTTAAACATTTTTTTTGAGTTGTGTATAGGGTATAATTCAAATTTGGTCGCATTGTCACCAAAATGATGACCTGATGGTGGGATCTGTGAGGAATCGAAGGAACTCCTCAAAATTTATATGGAAACATATATCGATTTTGATTTTTTCTGAAGTAGTCTAAGCATATGTTACCAAACAGTAAGGTTTTGCACCATATCTTGGACCTAAAAGTACTGAACAGAACTTCTGAGTCCTTAGAGATACATGTTTGATGATTTCAGCGTTGTTTAAAGGAATGCAAGCATATGCCACTACGTCAATTACCGTCGATCTTGGTCTCATAGTTATCAAAGTGGAGACCTGATAATGGCGAGCATTTGAGGGAACTCAAACTATGAAGTCGGTTTTTTTTTGTTTAAAATTATAATTATTGGGTTATCAAGCTAAAAAATAGAACAGTTTCATATTAAATACAGTTTTTTATTATTTGTCGATTTAAACACATAACACACGATGAATTAAAAGTCTTACAACTATTCCGATGGCAAAAACAATCAAATTGTAGTGAAAAGAAAATAAATCAAAAACAAATCTTAGTGACTTTTATACATGCTCTTAACTTAAAAACTAAAGGATATCGGACTATAGTTCCCATAATAGAAAATGATCGCATAGACCGACCCTATCCATCTGCAAAATGCCTACACTCATCCCCAAAACACCCTGTATATTCATATTTCATAAATATTATGTTTATACTTTTGTGTTGTACTCATAACGCTGCTGGTGTGCATATGTCGTTCGACAGACAACTGGATCCACAGAATACCAGGGATCGTGGTATCGGTATTGTACTAAGCCGCGATCGTATACCTGAGTGGACTCCAATTCGTCAGCTATTTTGCATTGCACACCCATCCACATATAATTATATATTGTACTAGCTGTGCCCGCGACTTCGTACGCGTGGAAAACTGATTTAGGGCAGCAGTTTAAATACATTTTTAGTTTATGAACACTGTCGTTTGGATTTTTAAAATCACTAATTTATAGTAATGCTTCTTTGTACACTGTATTAGACGTCCACAGGCAAAAGAAGTAGGCCGATGGAGTAATAATAATAGTTTACTGTCAAATAATGGCCGTTTTTGTCATGAATTTTTTGAGGTATTAAATTAAAACTTATTATTTATTAATTACCTACGCTAACAAACATGTAGTCTACTTTGGGACTTGACGGTTAAAGTACTAACTTCCTTTAGACGACAAAATACAAAAGTCCATAAGAAAGAAAAAACCCAAGTCGTACCCTAGCATGAAAACTAATAAATAAAAATATCATGAAAAACATAAATCTTACTTATATTGATGTCGCAGTCATCTGATTGAATCCGCTATTTAATTGAATGACTAGCGCTTTCATTGAATCCTGTTTTTACCAACAAATTTTAGAATCCGAGACTAGGACAGCCATTTAATATTTTAGTTTTAAACTTCGAAATTTCCGAATGAGTACTAATAAAACGAACATTAAAGTAAATTAATCAAAAAATATATCAACACATTGCTATCTGTACGAGCTGTTTGACGCCATTTTAAAACCGCCTAGTGATTCAATTAAATAACCAGATTCAATAAGATGACTGCGACATTGACATAACTTTTCTAATTTAAATGAACCTATGACATCTTATATCTTGAAAACAAACCATCCTACGCCTATAATTTATTTATCGTATTTGCAAAACCTAAGTATAATAATAATAATAACAATAATATAAATAAATTACTTCGCACAAAGTAATACTTATTTTCACTTGGGTCAATAATTTTATTCTATAATTTTCAAGTCGGTGCCAAGTTCAGCGTTCTTTCGTAATTTGTTTTCATTTAATATTAGTTTGTAAGCCAGTACTTTGGGTACATAATATTATAGTAGGTATAATAACTTTACTTTGATGGTTAGTTGTTGTACATAGTTTGATAATAAAGTAAGGTTTTTGAAGTAGGTATTTACTTGGCACCGACTTGAAAATGACGAAACGAATAGAATAAATTTATTTACCTAAGTGTAAATAAGTATTACTTTGTGCGAAGTAGATTTAATTGTTCCTTTTAGTTTACCTTTTGAAGTCGTTTTTTTTTTGTTTAAAATTGTTTAATTTTATGATTTTTAGTGATGGGTAGACTGAGTAGGGATAATTCTCGAATGATCAGACGACGGTTACTTGAGACGGAAAATGAAAAACAAAAACGATTAGATAAAATTAATAGTAGGAAGGGAAAATGTCTATCTATCTCTATTTTTTCATATATAAATAAATAAATAAAATAAAAATTAAATAAAAACCATTTATTTCAGGCTATATGGCCCATATTATATAAATACCTTACAGACTAACATACATACAAAATATACTTAAAACTACACTTAAAACTTAAACTACACGTGTTGTCGGTGACGTGTAGCGCGCTTCATTCCGGAGTCTCCCCTGGAACCTCCGGTAGACCACACCCGTCGGCCAGAACTCCTCCGCCTCAAAGGTCGATAGAAGATGCGTCGGTACTCTCACCACAAAGGAACTGAAGTTGACCTTGTGGCGAGACTCCAGACGCTCAACCCTCAAGGGGAAGGACGTCTTCTTCCGGATGTAGTCCACGACGTCCTTAACCTCCATGGACCAGTGCAGGCGGGACACGTACAGCGGCGTGGAGCGTACTTCACACCGCAGGCGCTGCTCGGGTCCACAGGGTGCGGTGCCGCGATGGTTGCGGACGGCGGGCTTTTTCTTCCTTTTCTCCACCAGTATGAAGCCCTCCTCATCGCACCTCCTGCTCTCGTCCTTGCCAGGTTGCGGTGGCTGAGCCTTGCGGCTTTCTGTAGCCTTGCGGCTCTCTTTCTTCCCCTCTGTCTTCGCCCGCGGGGGAGGTGCGGGGTGAGCGGCGATACTCGCAAAATTACTATGAGTGTCCCTATAAATTTCAAGGTGTTCCCTCGATTCCTCACGACGCAATCATCAGGTCTCCACTTTGATAACTATGAGACCAAGTTCTACTGTAATTGACGTACGTGACGTGACGACGTGCATTTCTTTAAACAACTCTGAAATCTTCAAACATGTATCTTTAAGGACTCAGAAGTTCTGTTCAGTACTTTTAGATCCAGGATATAGTGCAAAACCTTACTGTTTGGTAACATATGCTTAGATTACTTCAGACAAAATCAAAATCGATATATTATTCCATATAAATTTTGAGGATTTCCCTCGATTCCTCACGGATCGGTGACAATGGGACCAAATTTAAATTATACCCTACACAACACAAAAAAAATTTAAAATCGTTTCATGAACGATGAAGATATCCGCGAAGAAACATAAAAAAAAACATATATTTACCAATTGAGAAACCTCCTCCTTTTTTGGAAGTCGGTTAAAAGTATTATGTTGGTTATTTCATGTTATAATCTACCTTTGTGCGAAGTTTCATTTAAATATGTTGAGTAGTTTGGCTAAAATACCGTCAAACAGGTAGCTACAATTTTTTGAAGATCCCACGGGAACCCTTTCGTTTTTCAGGATAATAATTTCTAGTTATGCTCTTCAGATCATAAGCTACCTGCCTGCCAAATTTCATTTAAATATGTTGAGTAGTTTGGCTGAAATACCGTCAAATAGGTAGCTACAATTTTTTGAAGATCCCACGGGAACCCTTTCGTTTTTCGGGATAATAATTTTTAGTAATGCTCTTCAGATCATAAGCTACCTGCCTGCCAAATTTCATTTAAATACGTTAAGTAGTTTGGCTGAAATACCGTCAAATAGGTAGCTACAACTTTTTGAAGATCCCACGGGAACTCTTTCGTTTTTCGGGCTAATGATTTCCGATAATGCTCTTCAGGTCATAAGGTACCTGCCTGCCAAATTTCATTTAAATATGTTGAGTAGTTTGGCTGAAATACCTTCAAATAGGTAGCTACAATTTTTTGAAGATCCCACGGGAACTCTTTCGTTTTTCGGGATAACAATTTCCAATAATGCTCTTCAGGTCATAAGTTACCTGCATGCCAAATTTCATTTAAATACGTTGAGTAGTTTGGCTGAAACACCGTCAAATAGGTACCTACAATTTTTTGAAGATCCCACGGGAACCCTTTCGTTTTTCGGGATAATAATTTCCAATAATGCTCTTCGGGTTGTAAGCTACCTGCCTGCCAAATTTCATTTCATTCCATACAGTGGTTTTAGCGTGATGCGACGACAAACATTCCCATACGGACAGACAGACAGACAGACAGACAGACAGACAGACAGACAGACAGACAGACAGACAGACAGACAGACAGACAGACAGACAGACATTTTTTTCAAAAATGTTATTTTTAGGTTCTGTGGCTTTTATAGGCCCCCTTTTTTTAATTTTCACTTAAATATTCTTAATGTACAGACATGACCCCTCTACAGATTTATTATATGTATAGATATTTATGTTAAGTTTTCAATTTGCCGATACTTTGTGATGTGAGTGTAATGTAAATGTGTTTGTTGAATAAACGTTTTTATTATTGATACTAAGCAAGAACCTGTTAAAGCTCCGCCATAGTGACGTTATCGAATGTGAATTGTATTAGCGCTATTAAGCCTTTCATGCAATTGTAATAATTATACGTTGACATACTTATACGTTACGTTGCTGTCAAATGTTCCCGTTTGGCCTACAGACGAAGAATAACTCTAGGTAGTAATAGGTACTCTAGATGTGAGTTCCGCGTAATGGTTTAGGGTTCCACGGTCCGAGTTGCCAAGTTCCACGTTATGTGTTCCGCGTTGAGGGTTCAGGGTGTGGGGTTCCGTGTTGAAAGTTCAGCGCTGCAGGTTACTGGTTTGTGGGTTCCGCGTTGCGGGTTCCACGTTGCGAGTTCCGGGTTTGCGGATTTTCCGGGTTCCACGCTACGGGTTCCACGAAGCGGGTTCAGCGTTGCGGGTTTCGAGTTTAGGGTTTGCGGGTTTCGCGTTGCGGGTTCTGGGTTTGCGGGTTCCACGTTGCGGATTAAGCGTTGCGAGTTGTGGGTTCCGGGTTGCGAGTTTCGGGTTCCGCGTTGCGAGTTTCGGGATGCAGGTTCTGGGTTCGGGTTTTTGTTTTTTTTAACTGAAATTTATCACAAACTGTTTGTATGCTCAACGAAGTGGGCACGAAGTCAGCTAGTAGGAGATATGAACGTTCAAAAATGTAAAAAAAATACCAGACTTTTAGCTGTGTTTAAACATTCAAGAAACTAATTTGACTGCATTATACAATGAAATCAAAACATAGCTCAAACCTTTTTAACCGACTTCAGAAAAAGGAGGAGGTTTCTTAATTCGACCGTATATAAGCTTTTTTTTTAGTTTATAGTAAAAAAATGTAATTTTCGATACTCGCAAGGGAATCAAAACCCAAACCAAGCAACGTCTAAAACCATACGTTTTTAGTTACATTATATAATAATTTCAGTACATATTTAGATTTTTTTAAACTTAGTAACGTTTTCTCATGAATGTATTTAATTGAAACCATAGACCAATTACATGTATAATTGGTCCATGATTGAAACTTATATCAAATACTCCGGTCTCTAATAACTTTAACCAAATCAAAATTCTATGTCAATCAGGTGCTCTCGGAACGCAAGTCAAACTAGCACTTGGCCGGTTTTTATTTATTTATTAAACTTAATGCACAAACTGTACAAAGGCGGACTTATTACTAACCTACGCTAAAAAATATGTACATACAGTACTTATCACAAATGACTTTACAGTAAAAGTACTAACTGATTTTATACAAATAAATTTCGTAATAAAGAAAATCAAGAAAAAAAACTTAGATTGTCCCTATCTAGCATAAAAACTACAAACAAAAAAGTCACCCCCGCGCGGCAGCCCAGGGGGCCGACTCAAGATGCCATCGCTAATAATTATCGCTTACAAAGTTCGATAACAAAATATATGGGATTTGACATAAGGTACGCTAAATGATCGCGATTTGGTATGTCATTTAGCGTACCCTATGTCAAATCCCATACATTTTGTTATCGAACTTTGTAAGCGATAATTAGCGATGGCATCTTGAGTAGGCCCCCCGGTGCGTTTGCTGCGCTGCGAATAAAATTTGAAGCGGCGCGCGGCTCCCGGGCCCGGCGCGCTTCCTACAAACGTCCAGCAAGTACGACATGATCTTTTAAAATTGTCATAACTTTTTTATTTATGAACCGATTTACATGAAACAAACACTAAATGTTAAGTGAAGCTTGCTGCAATATATTAGTGAAAAGTACATCTTAATCGGATAAGCCGTTTCTGAGATTAGCGTGCACAAACCCATAGACAAACATACAAAAATTTCAAAAATCATAGTTTTGGGTACTATTGCGTGAATAAAGGTCCCGTACAGACACGACTCCTCTACAGATTTATTATATGTATAGATTATCAGTCAATTGTAAAAATCCTAAAAATAAAATTACAGGTCCTTTAACAGTTTCTGATTTATTAATAAAAGGAAGATCTTTCCCGTTTTTACACGACGGTTTAATCAGAGTTGGTTGTCGCATCCAAGACTCTTAACTATAGTTTTGATATGAAGCATTCTATATTGCTGGTTTCGAAACATCACTTAACTAAGTTGCTATTTGAGCAGGAACATCGCAAGCTTTTAAATGCCGGTCCGCAAGCTCTTTTAGCATCTCTACGCACACGCTTCTGGCCTATCAATGGTAGAGACTTAGCGCGCCGGACAGTTTTAAATTGTAATATTTGTAGACGATTTAAAGGCGAAATAACTAAAAATATAATGGGTAATTTACCGTCCGACAGAATTACCCCGGATTTCCCTTTTATTGTAGATGGAACTGACTTTGCTGAACCATTCATAAATGATGATCATAATCACTGATCGTAAGAGTCGTGGCTGTAAAATAAAAAAATGTTATTTATGTGTATTTGTTTGTTTCAAGTGTAAATGTATATGTCGCAGTCATCTAACTGAAATCGCCATTTCATTGAGTGACTAGTGTTTTTATCGAATGACGACATTAAATTGTAAGACTCTTCGACAAGTTGTTTATTGTAACGTCCAACGTCTTAACTAAACGTCATTTAGTCATTTAGCGTAGTCGTTGAATTACCTACTTATGGTTAGGTGATTTTTGTTTCTAATTTGCGCTCATGCTACCGATATTTTATCGATGAATGTAACTTTGCAAATTCTACTATAAATAATTTACCAAATTGAATTTTCACTAATGTCTTTAGTAAGACTTGCCGTACTAAGAGGAATTGGTTGACGTGCAAATCATAAAAATCGGCCCAAGCGTTTGGTCTGTATAATGCTTCAAAGGAACATACTTAGAGGTACATACATAGACTGTTCAATACTACACCACTCCTTTGCGTCTCACAGTCGGTTAAAAAGGATAGACCACGATAGTGTCATATATTTTATGTTTATTACACTCCCTGTACATTGCTGATAGTTGTGAACTAAGAAGACTCTTTTGTTGTTACCTTCAATAAATTTGTTAACTCGCAAAGGCATTTAATTCTTGGATTTTGTTTTATAAGGTTTTCCCTATCTTTTTACCCGACTTCGGCGAAGCCAAAAGGAAAAGTAATGATTTTGGCAGTCTATGTATGTATGTATGTATGTATGTTCCCTCGTAGCGGCTAAACTACTGGTCCAATTTTAATAAACGAGGTATCAATCGATTGGTTATGATGCCGCGAGTGACAAAGGCTATATACTTTTTCGAAAAATTTTGGATTTTTAAAATTAAACCTTAAAAAACTAGCTCCAAAAAAATTAAATTAAGATAATTGTCTCGTGTTCTGTCTGTTCTGTCTCGGTATCAAAAAAAAGTTCTTGGCAAGCACACCACGAATATGTATTTAAATATTTATTTATTTATTACATTTTATTGTTAAATTCAAAATAAACGTTTAAAATGCGGTCATACAAGTAGTATCTAGGAGTTGTTTACTTATCTACTATGTAATGGTTAATATAAAAAAATACAACATTTGTTACATTTGATATGGAAACAGAAAAAAAATTAATAAAAAAAAGATTAAAAAACTAAAACCCGACTTCGCAAAAAATGGGTCTAAAAATGCTGAAACAAGAAAATAATTCAATTTGAAATCCAGAAATGCATAGGTACAAAAATGGTCAAGGCAGAGCCGTGGTCGTACCCGCTAGTAAAATCTAAGCATCAGTTCACAGGGAGATACGGTAGAAAAAAAAACTGGAAATACCATACTTGTCTACTGTTGCAAGGTTCGATGCAGATAGCGGGTACGACCACGGCTCTACCTTGACCATTTTTGTACCTTTGCATTTCTGGATTTCAAATTGAATTATTTTCTTGTTTCAGCCTTTTTAGACCTATTTTTTGCAAAGTCGGGTTTTAGTTTTTTAATCTTTTTTTTTTCGATAGTTTTATTTAAAAAAGGAAAATTTCATTATATCTTAGGTTTAACTAATTACATTAGTTAAAATTTTATCACTTATTACCATATAAGTACCGGTACTATCCAATACATTTCGGAGTGACAGCGTAATGTATAGAACGGCCGCTTTTTTGTGACCATCTTAGCTTGGTCGGGTTGTTAATCGTATTTATTGATTTGTTATTATTTTGCATATCTCCTTAAATATTTAGTGTTTTCATCAAAAAATTTACATGTATATAATTAAAGCAACGCTCTAGTTATTTGTATCGTCAAAAAATTTAAAATGTGATACTGATTTTATAGATTCTCACTAAGTATTATTGTGAGCTTTTCTGGGTAAATTTCTTCATAACTGAATAGTTACGTTTTTTATCTTTATATAAAGTTACGCTCGATTGAAGACCGATATGGGCTTTAATATACGATTTGAATTAGGTCTATAGATCGATTAATAAAAATGTAAAGGCGAGCTAAGTAGTTTTTCTAAAATATCTTACATTTTTTACATGGTGTATTATTAACATTATTGCCAAGCAAATTCAGGAGAGTTCGTGAGCCAAAAATTGTTGAACTGCGCCCAGCCGTTTTCGAGATTTAAGAAATCCCTAAATGTTACTCCAGAAGGATTTTGAATAACTCCACAACGGATCAAGATACAAATAAAATTTTTGCACGCTCAATTACAGCCCCGGAACGCTCAAATTATCCACATAAAAGTTTCTCGAAAATATTATTATTTAAAGAAACATCCGGCTGGAGTAACGTTTCCAAATATTACTGGGGTTGGATTTGTTTTTTGCGTTTTTCAAGAAAACTACAATCAAGCAAGTTACGAAAATATAACGCTCAATAATTAGAGAAGACATTGCTCTAATTAGGCATAGGTAAAAAGTTAGCAAAATCCACAATATCTGGCTGGGGTAACGGACACGAAGTCCCTATACTTTTTCTCATTAATGCATGGAGGTATTACTCGTAAATTGAACATTATATCAAATACTAAGGTATATAATATATTTAAGCTATAATTAAAATCTAAACGTGCCCAAGCAATTTTTTACTAGCCTACACGAACAAACATGTAGGTTCTTATAATAAAGGACTTTACTGTTAAAGTATGTATATTTGTTCCCAAGCACTTAAACTACTGGTCCGATTTTAATAAATGGGGTGTCAATCGATTTGTATTGATGCCGCGAGTAACATAGGTTATATCATTTTTCTAAAAATTGTGCATTTTGTAAATTGATCCTCAAAATGTAGATTAAACAAATTAAATAAGATGTCTCGTCTTTAGTATCAAAAGATAAATCTTGACAAGCAAACCACGAATATGTATTTTTATTAATTATTATATTTTATTGTTTAATTCGATATAAGCGTCTAAAATGCGGTTATACAAGTATCTAAGAGTTGTATAGTTACTATCTATGTAATAGTCAATTTAATAAAAATACAATATTATATTTGATGGGAAAATAAAAAAATATGAAATAAAATAGTTACAAAAAATATAACTCGACTTTGCAAAAAGGAGTCTAAAAAAGTTGAATGACACTAGAAACAATTAAATTTGAAATCCAGAAATGCACAAAAATGGTCAAGGTAGAGCCGTGGTCGGACCCGAAAACAAAATCTAAGCATCAGTTCACACCGAAATACGATAGAAAAAAAGAACTTGAATGCCAATAGCGGGTGCGACCACGGCTCTACCTTGACTATTGCTGGTTTTCAAATTGATAATTATGTACCCTAATATTGTGTTTTCGTAAATATGCTGGTGGTGAAAACTTTTTCAAACATACATCACAGCTGTATGGTTTGTCTCCAATATGAACAATACTGTGTATTCATAAATCTTCTTTTAGCGAAAACTTCTTCGAACACACATCACAGCTGTATGGTTTGTCTACCGTATGAACAGTACTGTGTATTCATAAATCTTCTTTTAGCGAAAACTTCTTCGAACACACATCACAGCTGTATGGTTTGTCTACCGTATGAACAGTACTGTGTATTCATAAATCTTCTTTTAGCGAAAACTTCTTCGAACACACATCACAGTTTTATGGTTTGTCTCCCATATGAGCCCTAATATGACATTGTAAACTTTGTTTTTGTGAAAACTTCTTCAAACACACATCACAGCTGTGTGGTTTGTCTCCAGTATGAATAATACTGTGTTTTCGTAAATCTCCTTTTTGTGAAAACTTCTTCAAACACACATCACAGCTGTATGGTTTGGCTCCCGTATGAACCATAATGTGTCTTCGTAAAGTACCTTGTTGAGAAAACTTCTTCAAACACACATCACAGCTGTATGGTTTGGCTGCCGTGTGAACCCTAATGTGTCTTCGTAAAGTATCTTGTAGAGAAAACTTCTTCAAACACACATCACAGCTGTATGGTTTTTCTCCCATATGAACCATAATGTGTCTTCGTAAATGTACTTTTTGTGAAAACTTCTTCAAACACACATCACAGCTGTGTGGTTTGTCTCCAGTATGAATAATACTGTGTTTTCGTAAATCTCCTTTTTGTGAAAATTTCTTCATACACACGTCACAGCTGTACGGTTTCTTGTAAGTAACGGTCAAATGGTGCATCACTTGTTTGATCTCCTTTGCAGCCGTCTGAGATGTCCATTTCATAGCCTCGTCCGTCTGGTCCGATACCTGAATAAAGATGTGGTAAATCTATACTTACTATATATATAATACTAATATATACTAATATTATAAAGAGGTAACATTTGATTGTTTGTTTGTTTGTTTGTTTTTTTGAATATGCTCTGAAACCACTGAACCAATATGAAAAATTCTTTGGCCGTTGGAAAGCTACATTCCTAGCACTGAACATAGATTATATTATATTTTCAACAAAAATAGGGTTCCTTACTAAAACCCCAAAAATGTAGCCTAAAGTGTAAAAAACGACCTGCAAAATTTCTTACATCGTGTTTGCTTCGACAACGGCTTGACCGATTTCGCATTTTTTTACATTATGTTCGTTATTGCCATAAAAAGGTTATTATGAAAGAAAATTTTGAAAAAAATAAGCAAAAAATTAGGAAAAAGAAGAAAATATATGTATTGGTCACGCGGGGTTTGTACCTGGACTCGATCATTCCTGTCGTTGCCAGTCTATATGACACGGTTGTCATGGTAACAACATTGTTTACCAAAGGAAAATAAAAATTATAAAATGCTATAAAGAACGTATTTACATAAGCTTAAACTATTTGGATTCATAAAACTATTTGGATTAACAAAAATATTAATCCAAATAGTTTAAGCTGATATAAATACGGTATTTATAGCATTTCATAATTTTTGTTTTCCATTAGTAAACAATGTTGTTACCATGACAACCGTTAGACGTTATAGACGTTAGGCTGCGTTTCCACTGATGCGGAGCGAGGCGGAGAGGAGCTTGCGGTACCCGAATTGACCAATCACTATGCTCGAAATCTCCGCTCCGCTCCGCTTGGGCACCGCTAAGCTCCTCTCCACCCCACTCCGCGCCAGTGGAAACGCAGCCTTATAGACGGGGCAAGATCGGGGAGGTTTTCTGAATCTATACATCTATACAAATAATAAAATTGAAGTGTCAGTTTGTAACTTTCAATTAGTAACATTTTTCTAAATGCATAATATGACATTTTAAACGATATCTACTGAAAACAAAAATTCAATTTTTAAAAAATTCTGTCTGTCGGCATGTCTGTTTGCTCCGGCTTATCTCTGGAACGGCTGCACCGATTTTAATGAGACTTTCACTGGTAGACAGCTTAAGTTATAAGGATTAATTTAGGCTTCTTTTCATCATGATCATCATCATCGTCATCAAACTAATGATCTCCGAATCGGCTGGACCGACTGTGACGGGATAATTCACCGGGCGTTAGCTTATGTTAGTAGGAGTAAACGATACATCTGCGGGTTCTGCGTTAGGGTTCCGCGTTGCCATATAGACGGGCCAAGATCGGGGAGGTTTTCCAAATCTATACATCTATACAAATAAATAAAATAAAAGTTTCAGTTTGTAACTTTCAATTAGCAACGTTTTTCTAAATGCATATGACATTTTAAACGATATCTACTGAAAACGAAAATGCAATTAAAAAAAAAAAATCTGTCTGTCTGTCGGCATGTCTCTTTGCTCCGGCTAATCGCTGGAACGGCTGGACCGATTTTAACGAGACTTTCACTGGTAGATAGCTAAAGTTATAAGGATTAATTTAGACTACTTTTCATCATCATCGTCATCTAACTAATGATCACCGAATCGGCTGGACCGACTGTGACGGGAGCATTCACCGGTCGTTAGCTTATGTTAGTAGGAGTAATCTATACATCTATATGTATAAAAGTAAGTCGTGTTAGTTACATTATTTATAACTCATGAACCGCTTTATCTTTAATATGTATTAGGTCCTTACATATGAAATTGGCGTTTTGTCGTACTGGCCACTTTGATCTTAAATATATCCTCTTTGGTTAGGAATTCCAAATTCAAATTTAAACAGCTATTTACTCATGCATTTGTGTTTTGAAAACCGTAATTCATTTGTTTTTTTCTCTTTTGCTTTTTTTTTTGCGTCACTCATTTCACAAAATGGAAAACTTAAAATATCGCATTATTTACGAGTACGAGTTACACCGTGGCACCAGTGCTGCAGAAACGGCTCGAAGGATTAATGATGTGTATGGGGGTGGTGTCGCAAAAGAAAACACTGTGCGTTTTTGGTTTCAACGCTTTCATTCTCGAAATTTCGACCTGCAGAACAAGCCCCGTGGACGGCCGGAGACCAAGGTCGATAATGATGAATTGAAGGCTATTGTGGAAGCAGATCCATCGCAAACCACATCAGAGTTAGCTACAGGCTGCGGTGTTAGTGACAAAACCGTTTTAATCCACTTGAAGCAAATTGGGAAGGTGAAAAAGCTTGAAAGGTGGGTACCTCATGAATTGAGTGAAGCAAACCGACAAACGCGCGTCACCTGCTGCGTTACATTGCTCAAACGGCACAATAATGAAGGAATTTTAAATTGGATCATTACATGTGATGAAAAGTGGATCCTGTACGATAATCGTAAACGCTCATCGCAATGGCTGAACCCTGGTGAACCAGCAAAGTCTTGCCCCAAGCGAAAATTGACTCAAAAAAAGTTACTTGTAAGCGTTTGGTGGACTAGTGCCGGTGTCGTACACTATAGCTTTCTTAAATCTGGTCAGACGATATGGCTGATGTCTATTGCCAGCAACTGCAAACCATGATGGAAAAACTCGCCGTTAAACAACCGAGACTTGTCAATCGCTCTACGCCACTGCTGCTTCAAGACAACGCTAGACCACACACGGCCCAACAGACGGCTACCAAATTAGAGGAGCTTCAATTGGAATGTCTAAGACATCCACCGTACTCTCCGGACCTTGCTCCAACAGATTACCATTTTTTTCGAAATTTGGATAACTTC
Source organism: Celastrina argiolus (assembly GCA_905187575.2). Taxonomy (NCBI): domain Eukaryota; kingdom Metazoa; phylum Arthropoda; class Insecta; order Lepidoptera; family Lycaenidae; genus Celastrina; species Celastrina argiolus. Next base: position 7,637,030 of record LR994581.1, on the reverse strand, counting down.
TTGCAAGGAAAAAAATTTAATTCCGATGAGGCAGTCCAAACCGCTTTCAAAGATTTCATTGATTCCCATCCGAATGGTTTTTTTAGTAAAGGGATCAATGAACTACCTATAAGATGGCAAAAGTGTATAGATAGCAATGGTACATACTTTGATTAATAAAATATATTTTAATATGAAAAAAATCGCCTTTATGTTCCTCACATACAAAACGCCAATTTCATATGTAAGGACCTAATATTTTTATTAATTATTATACTTTATTGTTTAATTCGATATAAGCGTCTAAAATGCGGTTATAAAAGTATCTAGGAGTTGTATACCTAGTTGCTATCTATGTAATGGTCAATTTAATAAAAATACAATATTATATTTGATGGGAAAATAAAAAAATATGAAATAAAATAGTTACAAAAAATATAACTCGACTTTGCAAAAAGGAGTCTAAAAAAGTTGAATGACTCAAGAAACAATTCAATTTGAAATCCAGAAATGCACAAAAATGTCAAGGTGGAGCCGTGGTCGAACCCGATAACAAAATCTAAGCATCAGTTTAAACCGAAATACGATAGAAAAAAAGAACTTGAATGCCAATAGCGGGTGCGACCACGGCTCTACCTTGACTATTGCTGGTTTTCAAATTGAATTATTTAATTTATTTTCATGTTTCACCCTTTTTAGACCCCTTTTTTGTGAAGTCTTCTTCAAACACACACCACAGCTGTTTTGTTTGTTGGAGACAAACCTAACATCTATACTAATATATAAAGCGGAAGAGTTTGTTTGTTTAAACGCGCTAATCTCAGGAATTACTGGTCCGATTTGAAAAATTCTTTTTTTGTAGGATAGTCCATTTATAGAGGAAGGCTTTAGGCTATATAACATTACGCTGCGACCAATAGGAGCGAAGCGTCAGCGAGAAATGTTGCAAAAACGGGGAACATTATTTACATTTGAGGACTTTCGTTGCGTGCGCTGCATAAACGGTTTAAGTCGCTCAAAAACCACGCGAACGAAGTCGCGGAGACAGCTAGTCTGTGATATGTGTTTGAAGAAATTGATATGTACCCTTCTATTGTGTTTTCGTAAATATGGTGGTGAAAACTTCTTCAAAAACACATCACAGTTGTATGGTTTGTCTCCCATATGAACAGTACTGTGAATTCCTAAATTTACTTTTCGTGAAAACTTTTTCCAAACACAAATCACAGCTGTATGGTTTGTCTCACGTATGAACAGTACTGTGATTTCATAAATCTTCTGTTAGCGATAACTTCTTCAAACACACATCACAGTTGTATGGTTTGTCTCCCGTATGAGCCCTAATGTGACATTGTAAACTTTGTTTTTGTGAAAACTTCTTCAAACACATCTCAGCTGTGTGGTTTGTCTCCAGTATGAATAATACTGTGTTTTCGTAAAACTTCTTTTTGTGAAAACTTCTTCATACACAAATCACAGCTGTGTGGTTGGTCTCCCATATGAACAATAATATTGTGTCTTCATAAATTACCTTGTTGAGAAAACTTCTTCAAACACACATGACACATCACAGCTGTATGGTTTGGCTCCCGTATGAACCCTAATATGAGAATGTAAATGTTATTTTCGTGAAAACTTCTTCAAACACCCATCACAGCTGTATGGTTTTTCTCCCATATGAACCATAATGTGCCTTCGTAAATCTACTTTTTGTGAAAACTTTTTCAAACACACTTCACAGCTGTATGGTTTGTCTCCAGTATGAATAATACTGTGTTTTCGTAAAACTTCTTTGTTGAGAAAACCTCTTCAAACACACATCACAGGTGTATGGTTTGGCTCCCTTATGAACCCCAATGTGAGAATGTAAATGTTGTTTTCGTGAACACTTCTTCAAACACACATCACAGCTGTACGGTTTCTTGTAACGGTCGAATAGTGCATCATTTGTTTGATCTCGCCCTTTGCAGCCGTCTGAAATTTCCATTTCATAACCTCGTCCGATACCTAAATAAAGATGTGGTAAATCTATTCTTACTACCTGTATATAATATTAATAATATTTTACATGAGAAACAATTTGGTTTTACAAAGGGACAGGGGTTGTAGAGCACAACAGATGTAGGCGTCGATTTGATAAATTATATTTTTAATGCTTGGGAGGAATCGCGGGATGCTCTGGGAATATTTTGCGATCTCTCCAAGGCATTTGACTGTGTGCAGCATACAACATTAATCAGGAAACTAGACCACTATGGGGTAAAAGGTCCAGCACTTGCCCTCTTGAAATCATACTTATCAAATAGAACTCAGAGGGTTGAGGTAAATGGAAAAAGATCCTTAGGCTCTAGAATAGAGATGGGGACCTTTTCTATTTTTAATTTACATAAACGACCTACCATACCTCATAAATGAAAAACATGGGATAGTATTATTTGCTGATGATACGTCTCTTATTTTTAATATGAAACGGCAAAATATATGCCATGACGAAGTAAATTATGCTCTCTCAATGATAGTACATTGGTTTAGTGCCAATAACCTTTTACTTAATAATAAAAAAACAAAATGTGTAAAATTCACATTGCCTAATGTGAGGCAAACTGAAACCAATGTACTATTAAATGATGAACGTATGGAACTAGTGGATACTGCAGTGCAGGATAATGGCCGACAAACTCAGTTCAGCAGCATAATTATGCAGTTAGTAAAATTAGACAATATTCAGATGAAAGTACAGCACGCCTAGTGTATTTTAGTTACTTTCATAGTATAATGTCCTATGGCATTCTGCTATGGGGCAGTGCTGCAGATATAAATAGTATCTTTGTGCTGCAGAAGCGAGCTGTTCGGGCAATCTACAAGCTGGCCCCCAACACTTCTCTTAGAGAAAAGTTTAAGGAAACTGGAATACTAACTGTAGCTTCTCAGTATATCCTCTCTAATGTATTGTATGTTAAGAAAAATGGTAAACCTGTTTATAAGAAAATGTGATAATCATAATAGTGTTTAGTGCCGCAGCTTATGTTATTGTTATTAGGATCTAATTATACGTCCAATAATATACACTTGTATTTAATCGTATTTGACTTTATTCTACTACGTAGATAATACAATAAACAGTATCTTATAAATAACTATGTAGGTACACTGATCCCACTAACCTATCCGGGCCTCTCAAGGAGACTAACTTAAAACTATCTTAGGCATCAACGTCAATGTCATCTTTGACATCTAGTTGTTTTAAATACATAATAGCATTATGTAACATCTCCCTTTTTCGAGAAACGCATACAATTTAATAATGCTTAAAATATACATGATTACAAAATATAACTTACTAATTAAATTTCTCATGTATGTACAATTTAGGTTGTTTTACAGTTCTACCAGATCTGGTAACATAATCTGTACCTATTTGCCTTTCCACAGGAACACAGTTATCATTATGCCTACTAATATCCTGAGAATTTTCACTCGTGAAACAACTAGGATTTATGGGAAGTATATTGCACGAATCATGACCAATATAAGAAGGATCTATTTTTTTAAATTCAACTTTACCGTCACCCGCAAAAGAGGAAGGAGGATTTATCTTTTTTAAATTATTTTTCCTATGTCTAATATGCGCTCTATTTCTCCTATATATAACACCATTCATATCGTTATTATAATGAGACCTACCACAATCTAGATTTCCGTGTATTACGCCAGGAGTCCAAAAATCTTTGGGATTCTTTTTAAAATAAATGCTATCACCAGGCATAAAGACTTCATTCCTTTGCCTTGCACATCTGTCAAAGTAATATGTCATTTTGTTTTTATTTTTGACATAAGATTTTTTGTAAACAGAAAATTTTACTAAATTCGGTTTTAGTTTTTTACACAGGACAGGTATATTCATACGTAAACTCCTAGACATTAATAATGATGCTGGGCTGGGAAAATCATTTTTAGCTGTGTTACGGTAGTGTAACTGCCCTTAAAGAGTAAATCATTCATTATATGTATTTCACTTTGAATATTCCAATATGGTTTAACCAAACAGTTAATTTTGTTTTTGCTTGTTGGCCAACCATTTTTTATATAAGATTTAAGCAAATTTAATGATTCATCTTGTTTACTTTCATTTAATATTGACTCTAAATATGACTTTGATACTGAAATATTAGAAAAAATTGAATTGACATGATATTGTAAGTCTTGTTCATATTGTGGTACATATGTATCAGTGAGTGAAGCTCGTGATAGCGTGTCTGCTATATACATATTATGTTTACCAGGTACATAAATTACTTCTAAGTCATATCCTTGCAACGCAAGCAGCATTCTCTGCAGCCTAGCTGGCACTTCATGAAGAGGTTTTTTAAAGAGATAAATTAAAGGTTTGTGATCTGTATGAACGGTAACAGGACCTCCATAAATATATTGATGAAATTTATTACAACCAAACTGTATAGCAAACAATTCCTTTTCAATCTGAGCGTAGTTTTGTTGAGAGCTTGTCAATGTTCTTGAGCTATATGCAATTGGTCGCTTATTTTGCATGATCACAGCGCCCACTGCACTCTTGGATGAATCTACTGACAAAATTAAAGGTACATTGCAATTATAGTTAGCTAATACAGGTGCTTTAGTAATAATATCTTTTAGTGATTCAAAACACTTTTGATAATTATCATCCCATAGGAATGGTATATCCTTTTTTAACAAGTTTCTTATGACATAAGTTTTGTCTGCTAAGTTTTCAATGAAAGGGGCTAAAAAATTTAACATGCCTAAAAATCTTTGTAAATCCTTAATATTTTTAGGTGTAGACATATTTTTTACAGCTCTAATTTTATCTGGATCAATTTTAACACCATCTTTGCTAAAAATATAACCCAAATATGTTATTTCTTCTAAAAGAAACTTACACTTGAGCTTGTTTAATTTCAAATTTACCTGCCTAGCCCGTTCTAAAAATAATTCTAACCTCTTATTATGTATTTCAATTGTCTCCCCATATATTAAAATGTCATCACACCAAATAATTATGCCTTCAATGTCCCCAAATAAATCAATCATAGTTTTATAAAACATTTCTGTTGCAGTATTAATCCCGAAAGGCAACCGTAGAAATTTATAGCGACCAAATGGGGTCTGAAATGTGCACAAATCACTACTTTCTTTTGTTAATTTTATATTATAAAAACCAGAGAACGCATCCAAGTGGGAAAAATATTTAGCTTTAGACAATTTTGACCTGACTTCATCAATATTTTTAATAGGATAATGACTTCTCAATAGATTTTATTAAAATATCTAGGATCTAAACATACCCTTAATCCTCCTGCCTTTTTCATGGTAATGACTAAACTACTTACCCATAACGTGGGTTTGTTAACCTTTTGTATAATTCCCAGTTGTTCCATGATTTCTAATTCTTTCCTTAACGGCTCGATGAGAGCAAACGGTACCTTCCTCGGGGGATCTACTCTTGGTATGGCATCCTTCTTTAATACAATACTGTGTTCATATGGAAGACATCCTAGGCCCTGAAAAACATCATTATATTTGATTACAATATTGTCACATGTTTTTTCATATAGGTTATGTATATTTTTCACAATTTTATTGTCATTTTGACAATTTACAGAGAAGTTTTTTGTTATTAAATTTAACTTTATACAAGTTGGTAAGCCAATTACAGTTGGACAATTCAAACTTGTTATTACAAAAGTAATTGTTTCAGGCTCAACTTTATTATCTAATAAACAGGATACATTAGATACTGCCACTATGGGAATTTCATGACCATTATAAGCAAAAATATTATAATTTTTACACTGTTGTTTGTCCTTATTTTTAATTTTTAGGTTTGAGCTTTTGCATGTGTCTAAAGACATCATATTTATATCTGCTCCAGTATCAATTATGCAATCTACTCTTTTATTGTTTATATTAAGAAAATAATGCCAAGAATTATCATTTTTACTTAAAATTGTGCTATTACTATTACTTTGTGATTCAATGTCCCTACAGTAAATCTCTCAGCACTATTTTTTGTTATTTCATTATCGAGATTTGAGTTGTCTACTTCAGAAACAACATTCCTGACATTATTTTTCTTATAACATAAATTAGTAAAGTGTCCATATTTAAAACATGACCTGCATTTATGCTTCCATGCTGGGCAGTTGCGATGAGCATGTGTTGTGTTGCATCTCCCGCACGTTGTTCTGGACCCGGGTGTGGCTGATCTTCTTCGTTCATAATGCGGCACTGGAGACCTGGTTTTTCTCCTATGCTGGTGCGATGAAAACGATGATGACGGAGAACTGTTCTGACGGTTTCTGTGTATCTTGTATACGGTGGCATCTTCTCTTCTTTCACCCCCATTGATTGAATCTTCACTCTTCTGTGCCATAGTGAGTGTTCTACATAGCAGCTTGGCTCTTTCCAGGGAGAGATCTTGTTCTTGTAGCAGCTTTTGTCGAATTTGTGAGAAGTTTGTGGCCATGTTAGCGATGAGAATATCTTTCACCAGGGATTCACGAAGCGTACCAAACTCACATGAATGACTTGCATTTTCTAGCTCCATCAGAAAATTGTCCAATGATTCGTTCACACGTTGTTTTAATGTGAAGAACCTGTGTCTTGCAACTGTCAAATTCTTCTTTGGTTCAAAGTATTCAACAAATTTCTCCTTAACTTCTTTGAATGTAGAACTGCTTAGGTCCAAATTGAAGGAGTTGAAGATGTTTAGACCTTTTTCACCCATAGAGTGTAGCATAATAGCAATCTTCCTTTTGTCTTCGGTTTTCTCCATTCCCGACGCCAGCAAATATATCTCGAACGATTGAGTCCATTTTCTGAAGTTTTCAGCATTATTGTTGATGATTTCCGTCGAAATTTCCAGCTTTTGTACTCCGTTTGCAGCCATTGTCGTCATTGTTGTCGAACCACACCCAGCCGGTCTCGAAATTTCTTTTTTCGCCGCTCTCGATGTACTACCCTCTCTTAGGTTAATATTTCCTTTTTCTTTTTCTGACACCATGTTTAGTGCCGCAGCTTATGTTATTGTTATTAGGATCTAATTATACGTCCAATAATATACACTTGTATTTAATCGTATTTGACTTTATTCTACTACGTAGATAATACAATAAACAGTATCTTATAAATAACTATGTAGGTACACTGATCCCACTAACCTATCCGGGCCTCTCAAGGAGACTAACTTAAAACTATCTTAGGCATCAACGTCAATGTCATCTTTGACATCTAGTTGTTTTAAATACATAATAGCATTATGTAACAAATAGAAATACTCGGAATAAGAATAAACTTGTCGTTCCAGTGACTAGACTAAGCAAAGTAAAGAATTCGTTTAAAATATATACGCCTATACAATAGGATCTCAGAAAACATAAAAAAAATTTCAACCAATAAGTTTAAGAAAGTAGTCAAAGAACGTTTGTGTGCAAAAGCTTACTATAAAGTTAATGATTATATGAATGATTGCACACCTTGGGAATAAAGTAGCCCCCTCCAAGGCTACTTATATATAGAATGTACTCATGTTATTTAGTTTTAGTATTGACATATTTATATATAATATATTTAAGCTGTAATTAAAATCTAAACGGCACTCTCGGTGCCCAAGCCCGACTCGCACTTGGCCGGATTATTTTTTTTTTACTAGCATTACACTAACAAACATGTAGGTACTTATAATAAAGGACTTTACTGTTAAAGTATGTATAATGTATATGTATGTATGTTTGTTTCCACGCAGTTAAACTACTCGTCCGATTTTAATAAATGGGGTGTCAATCGATGTATTGATGCCGCGATTAACATTGGTTATATAATTTTTCGAATTTGAAAATGATGACGAAATGAAAAAATTGTGCGTTTTGTAAATTGAACCTCAAAATGTAGCTTAAAAAAAAACTAAGATAAATGTCTCGTGTTTAGTATCATAAGATAGGTCTTGGCAAGCAAACCACGAATATGTATTTTTAATAATTATTATATTTTATTGTTTAATTCGATATAAGCATCTAAAATGATGATTATACAAGTATCTAGGAGTTGTATAGTTACTATAAAAAATAAATTAAAAAGGTCTATATTTATTTCATCAAAGGTTTGGTAAGTACATACATATTAGTTAAAATTAGCATTACAAATATTACAAATAGATCTAAAATATAGTGAAACGGTTGTGTCCGAACTAGATTATCTATATTTCGGACCACAGCGCTCTTCCATTACAAATTCTTATAATTAATAGCTTTAATTTTTATATCTGACAATTATACATAAAATAAATAATTAGAATAACAAATATTAATTTAAGTCTAAAATAATAAAAACAAAAGTATATGGATTAATAGCAGAAATTGTAAATATTAGATTTAACATAAAATAAAATAATCTTAAAAATATATTCAGAACAATTTCATTAAACAAGACATTAAAATAATAATTAAGTTAGACTCAAAAAAATAAGTAATAAATTAATAAATAAATTACTTACTTAATAATGTGTAGCCTAGTGAATATTTCAAAATATGTGAACCCTAATGTGAGTTTGTAAATGTACTTTTTGTGAAAACTTCTTCAAACACAAATCACAGCTGTATGGTTTATCTCCCTTATGAACCATAATGTGTCTTCGTAAATGTCCTTTTAGTGAAAACTTCTTTAAACACACATCACAGCTGTGTGGTTTGTCTCCCGTATGAACCCTTATGTGTGTACGTAAGGTACCTTTTTGTGAAAACTTCTTCAAACACACATCACAGCTGTATGGTTTTTCTCCCGTATGAACCATAATATGTTCTCGTAAATGTCCTTTTAGTGTAAACTTCTTCAAACATACATCACAGCTGTGTGGTTTGTCTCCAGTATGAATAATACTGTGTTTTCGTAAATCTCCTTTTAGTGTAAACTTCTTCATACACACATCACAGCTGTGTGGTTTGTCTCCCGTATGAACCATAATGTGTCTTCGTAAATGTACTTTTTGTGAAAACTTCTTCAAACACAAATCACAGCTGTATGGTTTATCTCCCGTATGAACCATAATGTGTCTTCGTAAATGTCCTTTTAGTGAAAACTTCTTCAAACACACATCACAGCTGTGTGGTTTGTCTCCAGTATGAATAATACTGTGTTTTCGTAAATCTCCTTTTTGTGAAAACTTCTTCAAACACACATCACAGCTGTGTGGTTTGTCTCCCGTATGAATAATACTGTGTTTTCGTAAATCTCCTTTTTGTGAAAACTTCTTCAAACACACATCACAGCTGTGTGGTTTGTCTCCAGTATGAACAATAATATTGTGTCTTCGTAAAGTACATTGTTGAGAAAACTTCTTCAAACACACATCACAGCTGTATGGTTTGTCTCCAGTATGAACCATAATGTGTCTTCGTAAATGTACTTTTTGTGAAAACTTCTTCAAACACACATCACAGCTGTGTGGTTTGTCTCCCGTATGAACCCTTATGTGTGTACGTAAGGTACCTTTTTGTGAAAACTTCTTCAAACACACATCACAGCTATATGGTTTGTCTCCCATATGAACCACAATGTGTCTTCGTAAATGTTCTTTCAGTGAAAACTTCTTCAAACACACATCACAGCTATGTGGTTTGTCTCCCGTATGAACCCTTATGTGTGTACGTAAATTACCTTGTCGAGAAAACTTCTTCAAACACACATCACAGCTGTATGGTTTGTCTCCAGTATGAATAATACTGTGTTTTCGTAAATCTCCTTTTTGTGAAAACTTCTTCATACACACATCACAGCTGTACGGTTTCTTGTAACGGTCAAATGGTGCATCACTTGTTTGATCTCGCCCCTTGCAGCCGTCTGAGATGTCCATTTCATAGCCTCGTCCGTCTGGTCCGATACCTGAATAAAGATGTGGTAAATCTATACTTACTATATATAGATATAGTCTATAGGTATGTACTAATATATAGGTACTAATATTATAAAGAGGTAACATTTGATTGTTTGTTTGTTTGAATGGAATAGGCTCTGAAACCACTGAACCAATATGAAAAATTCTTTCGCCGTTGGAAAGCTACATTCCTAGCGCTGAACATAGGCTATATTATATATTTTTTTAAATAATGTGCCTTACTAAAACCCCAAAAATGTAGCCCAAAATGTAAAAGACGACTTTCAAAATCTCTTACATCGTGTGCGCTTCGACAACGGCTTGACCGATTTCGCAATTTTTTTACGGCATGTTCGTTATTGTCATGAAAAGGTTATTATGATTTTACAACATTTTCTAATGTTGTAAAATGAAAGGAAAAAAGAAGAAAATATAGGTATTGGTCACGCGGGGTTTGAACCTGGACTCGATCTTTCCCATCGTAGCCAGTCTATATGACACGGTTGTCGTGGTAACAACATTGTTTACAAATGGAAAATAAAAATTATTAAATGCTATAAATACCGTATTTATTTAAGCTTAAACTATTTGGATTAATATTTTATGCTCCAAATCGGTAAAGAAAATAAAAAGACGTGTGGGTACTCGGGAACTGCCACGGTAAAGCCATTGCATAGCATTTTTTATCAACTTATCCGATAAAACCAATGCTACCTAGAGGCGAGTTGCTCAACTAAAGAGACAAGCGTGATATTTCAAAAAAGTAATCAAAAGTTCTGCTATTCATCGATAGATGGACAACGAATACGGAATACCAAAAGCTCAAGCATGTATTTTATTTTCTATTTTTACTATTTATTTTTATTTTATTCAATTAGTTTGATAATCCATTCACAGATATTATGCATATTATGATATTACGCCCGTATGTTATAATATTTTATATATAATGTTTTGGGGATGAGTGTAGGCATTTTGCAGATGGATATGGTCGGTTTACTCGATAATTTTCTAGTATAGAAACTATAGTCCGATATCCTTTAGTTTTTAAGTTAAGAGCAAAAAAACTGCTTTTTAAAATAATATAATATAATAATAATATCCATGGACGCTTCACACCACGTCAATCTGGCCAGGCCTCCGTCACTCCATGTACTTGCGCGCTATAATTACCTACCGCCCGACCGAGCGGTCTCGGGCCACCGGAGGCCCAAGCTCAGTGCGGTTGTCGCGAGCGAAGCGCACGGGTGTTTTTACATTTTAATTCGTTCGTACGCGCCTTACGATGCCTTCTGGTACTTTATGTGCTGTAGATGGGTGCAAATCAAGTAAAAGAAGGGATAAACACCTATCATTTTTCTATTTACCTGGCAATGACGAAAAAAACTTCTTCTTTTTACGGAAAGTTAAAAGTGCCAACCGATGCGTTTCATAATTATGTAAGAGAACTTGAGACTATGTTTATTAATAATTTTGAAAAAAATATGAAACAAAGGCCGGGTAGTATTCTTTACGAGCTTTTAAATGACATAAATTTTGATTCTCCCTGCCCTTGTTTCCCAAAACAATATCTAATAAAACTTTTTGTTAGATTCAGGATTTTTGCTACACTCAAATTTAATAATAGAGAATTTAGAAAGGGTAAGAAATTTATAAAAAATTATATTAAAATAAAACATATGTAACTTTAATTTTTTTATTTTATTTTACCTACACACTGACGTCTATAATAATTATGTTCTATCTAGATTGCACAGTACAGCACTAATTTAGGACTGCCACATATAAGTCAGAACATATTCACAGTTCTCAATAACATCGACACAAAAAGTTATGTTAATTTAATTTTATCAAAGAGGCAGCCCTGCGATTGCTACGTGATCGCGCGGTGCGAAGCAATCACAGCTATACGCTTGAGCATTAAGGCACAGTTTAGCATGCAGTGGTGGCTGACGCGACGGAGTAGGCTATTATAGCAGTAGGTATTGGAAATTTTCTATTGAGTGAAGTATCTGGTAACTATTTAGTAATCTGTGATCTGGCCCCATGCTAAGTATCCGAAGAACTTGTGTTACAGGTACCAGACAACGGAAATATATATTTAATACTTTTATACTATACACATATTTAAGATTTTTATTATTTTAATACATAAATTTAATACACATCCATGACTCAGGAACATTTTAAAACTTTTTGTTCCCTCGGCGGGATTCGAACCCGCTACCTCCGAGTCAAGAGCCAAGCTCTGAACCACTAGACCACGGAGGCGTCTAGTGGTTCAGAGCTTGGCTCTTGAAAATACTTTACACTTTTTAACCGACTTCCAAAAAAGGCGGAGGTTTCTCAAAAAGTATATATGTTTTTTTTTTTATGTTTGTTCGCGGATAACTTCGTCGTTTATGTACCGATTTTAAACATTTTTTTTGAGTTGTGTATAGGGTATAATTCAAATTTGGTCGCATTGTCACCAAAATGATGACCTGATGGTGGGATCTGTGAGGAATCGAAGGAACTCCTCAAAATTTATATGGAAACATATATCGATTTTGATTTTTTCTGAAGTAGTCTAAGCATATGTTACCAAACAGTAAGGTTTTGCACCATATCTTGGACCTAAAAGTACTGAACAGAACTTCTGAGTCCTTAGAGATACATGTTTGATGATTTCAGCGTTGTTTAAAGGAATGCAAGCATATGCCACTACGTTAATTACCGTCGATCTTGGTCTCATAGTTATCAAAGTGGAGACCTGATAATGGCGAGCATTTGAGGGAACTCAAACTATGAAGTCGGTTTTTTTTTGTTTAAAATTATAATTATTGGGTTATCAAGCTAAAAAATAGAACAGTTTCATATTAAATACAGTTTTTTATTATTTGTCGATTTAAACACATAACACACGATGAATTAAAAGTCTTACAACTATTCCGATGGCAAAAACAATCAAATTGTAGTGAAAAGAAAATAAATCAAAAACAAATCTTAGTGACTTTTATACATGCTCTTAACTTAAAAACTAAAGGATATCGGACTATAGTTCCCATAATAGAAAATTATCGCAGAGACCGACCCTATCCATCTGCAAAATGCCTACACTCATCCCCAAAACATCCTGTATATTCATATTTCATAAATATTATGTTTATACTTTTGTGTTGTACTCATAACGCTGCTCGTGTGCATCTGTCGTTCGACAGACAACTGGTTCCACAGAATACCAGGGATCGTGATTTGTGGTATCGGTATTGTACTATGCCGCGATCGTATACCTGAGTGGACTCCAATTCATCAGCTATTATAATTCACCATTTCCATTCATCCACATATAATTATATATTGTATATTTATGTTAAGTTTCTATTTTGCCGATACTTTGTGATGTGAGTGTAATGTAAATGTGTTTGTTGAATAAATGTTTTTATTATTGATACTAAGCAAGAACCTGTTAAAGCTCCGCCATAGTGACGTTATCGAATGTGAATTGTATTAGCGCTATTAAGCCTTTCATGCAATTGTAATAATTATACGTTTACATACTTATACGTTACGTTGCTGTCAAATGTTCCCGTTTGGCCTACAGACGAAGAATAACTCTAGGTAGTAATAGGTACTCTAGATGTGAGTTCCGCGTAATGGTTTAGGGTTCCACGGTCCGAGTTGCCAAGTTCCACGTTATGTGTTCCGCGTTGAGGGTTCAGGGTGTGGGGTTCCGTGTTGAAAGTTCAGCGCTGCAGGTTACTGGTTTGTGGGTTCCGCGTTGCGGGTTCCACGTTGCGAGTTCCGGGTTTGCAGATTTTGCGGGTTCCACGCTACGGGTTCCGTGTTGCGGGTTCCACGAAGCGTTGCGGGTTTCGAGTTTAGGGTTTGCGGGTTTCGCGTTGCGGATTCAGGGTGTGGGGTTCCGTGTTGAAAGTTCAGCGCTGCAGGTTACGGGTTTGTGGGTTCCGCGTTGCGGGTTCCACGTTGCGAGTTCCGGGTTTGCGGATTTTGCGGGTTCCACGTTACGGGTTCCGCGTTGCGGGTTCCACGAAGCGCGTTCAGCGTTGCGGGTTTCGCGTTGCAGGTTCTGGGTTTGCGGGTTCCACGTTGCGGATTAAGCGTTGCGAGTTGTGGGTTGCGGGTTTCGGGTTCCGCGTTGCGAGTTTCGGGATGCAGGTTCTGGGTTCGGGTTTTTGTTTTTTTTAACTGAAATTTATCACAAACTGTTTGTATGCTCAACGAAGTGGGCACGAAGTCAGCTAGTAGAAGATATGAACGTTCAAAAATGTAAAAAAAATACCAGACTTTTAGCTGTGTTTAAACATTCAAGAAACTAATTTGACTGCATTATACAATGAAATCAAAACATAGCTCAAACCTTTTTAAGCGACTTCCAAAAAAGGAGGAGGTTTCTCAATTCGACCGTATATATGTTTTTTTTTAGTTTATAGTAAAAAAATATCTAAATCGGTTAAAAGTTTTGGAGGAGGAAACAACAGATAATTTCAGTTCGAGATGCAGTTGTCTCTATCGCGCTAGTGCTGACTAGCTAAGGGACTGCGAGACAACAATAGATGTTTATAAACCTATTTCGCATTTCCCTCAACCGTGTTTCCTCTTAACGTCCGAATTTTGAAAGATTGATCAAATTGTCTATCACCTAATCTGAGAGCTGATTACTAATTGGTGAACATTACCCGCAACGCAACAACGTTGGCACTCGTATGAAAATCTGAACGATTAGCTGATCGACGCGGCGACAGTTTGATCAGCTTTTCAGAAACCAGGCGTAAGTTAAGAAAAGAAAAACCGACAAAGTGCGATTTAGTTACAGCTTATAGGTATTATAGACATGAGTATTTGATAAGAATTTCAATTTGATACCTCTAAGATTGAAGAGGATAAACGTCCTAATACTGCCGTGCGCCTATTTATGTGCTGCTGTCTACAGTAATAAGGTCATAAGTAGGACATACCTTCATCAGATACCTCATCTTCCAACTCTTGTTTAATTTGTTCAGTTGTATACGTTGCTTGCTTCTCCTTCTCAAAATGTCCTATGTGTTTTGTTTGAACATATTTCTCAATAATACTTGGACTGAGCTTTTCTATAATCAATTTCAGCTCCTTTGCCTCGTGACGAGTATTATTTCTGTCCACTGTCAACAAATTCTGACTATGATCAGAATTAGCAACTAGTAAATCATCATTTGAATCAGAGCTTGAAGGTTGTTCCTCATCTTCATAGTTATTTGTTATTTCTGCAGCTCCATCTTGATAAATTTCTAAGCAAATAAAAAAATATATAAGGGAATATAGTTTTTTTTTTTTTTTTTTTTTTTTTTAATCAATTTTTTACAGAGGCTTTCAACACTAGGGTGTTGATGTCAGCCTCATAGGTTCAGTCAATGTTCCCTACACAAGGGACAGATCCATAAAACTGTATATTTTGCTTGCCTCTGGGGACAACGGTTCCGAAAGGATACAATTGATCTGCCCATTGTATAGGCAACCCAAGTCTCCTAAAAACTTTGATATCAACTCTGCAGTTCGAGCACACTCCAGCAATACATGTAAAAGGTCCTCTGGCTTTTGACACTCTTCACAATTAGGTGAAGGCTTAATTCCTACCAAATAATAAAACTTATTTGCTGGAATGTGCCCAGATCGCAACCTAAAGGCTGACACCAATGACTTTCTCGACATGTTACAAGAAATAAACCAAGGCTCCCATACAGGTTTATTTTGGATGGTACTATACCACACTCCCACACCTCTTTTAAGTTCCTCACCAAAATGATATTCCCATTTCTGGAGAGACTTTTTCTTAATTTGAGGACGAAGCTCACTGGCAAAAGGTTTAGAGTAAAGCATGAGACCATCTATTACTGCTTCTTTGGCAAGCACATCGGCAGTTTCGTTTCCAAACAAACCTATATGAGACGGAACCCATTGTAGTTTCACAGAAACATTGCTAGCAACCCGGCGTAATAAATCTAATGCTTCGAAGGCGATTGGAAGCCCACGTTGCTTAGTAACACACTGACTTAAGTGTTGGAGAGCACTTTTCGAATCCGATAATATCACTATACTGTTAATGTTATTTAAATTATTAACGTACAATAGTGATTCTTTTATAGCCACAAGTTCAGCCGTCATTATGTTATTTTCTTTGTTCAATTTAAACTTTTGTGAAACATTCAATTGTGAATCAAAAAAGGCGGCTCCAACACCTTGAGTGCATTTAGAACCATCTGTGTATATTTTATAACAATCAGAATAATAATCAGAAATAACTTGCAAAAAATAATTTTTAAGTTCAAAATCAGATAAGCTCCGTTTCGGGGGCATATCGCCAGCTTTATCTGCAATGAGTTCCTTTACATCAATAGAAGATACCCATGTACTTAATGAATAAGTCTCTAACTTGCCACTTTGATAAACATTAACATCTTTCCATTCCGAACAGATTTGTGCTAGCATAGGATTATTTGTGTTACTAAAATAATTACGAACCAAAGTTAGCTTATTTAAAGAATCTAACACATGACTGCCTATGACAGACTTAATTTTAAGTAGATATCTACAAGCCAACAAGTAGCGGCGTATATACAAAGGCGGAATGGATAGTTCACTCTGCATAACAAATACCGGAGTGCTTCGTATAAAGGAGCCACATACTCTCAATGCTCTGTTTTGTAAAACATCAAGCTTTTTAAGATGCGTTTTTGCACAACTGCCATATATGAAACTGGCATAGTCTAGACGACTTCTTACCAGGGACACATAAAGACGGCGAATATACTTGGGATGAACTCCCCACGACCTGCCTGATAGAACTTTTAAAATATTCAAACATTTATAGTTTTTAGCACACAATTCATTTATATGAAGACTCCATCTCAAGGACGAGTCCAGCCATAAACCTAGGTATTTAACTTTGTTAACCATGTTAAGTGACAAGCCATTGACTTCAACATTAACATTTAAAATTCTTCTTGATCTGTTAAAAACACAAATATTAGATTTAGGTACAGATAATTGTAAGCCAATAGTATCCAGATAATTAATCATCGCTTTGATAGCTGATTTAAGGCAGTTTGCCGCTTCTACATCATTTCTATTCACAACAGTTTTATACAAAACGAAATCATCGGCATACTGGGAACTACAGACATTATTTATGATCCTGGTAATGCCCATAGTTACAATATTGTATAAAAGCGGAGAGAGAGGATCACCTTGTGCTAATCCTCGATATGTATTTCTAATTATTAAAGATGTATTATGATTATTTGAGTTAATTCTACAACATCGTTTAGAAAGAAAATTGAACAAATATTTACAAATCTTAATACCAACTCCTATCTCATGTAGAATATTAACTAATGCAGTAATATTGACATTGTTATAGGCATTATCAATATCGAGAAAACAGGCAATAGTGGGCTCCCTTCTGGCAAAACCTAATTGAATATTAGACGTAAGCAGGGCTAAATTATCAATACAAGAGTGACCGCGTCTAAAGCCTGTTGATGAGTCGGGAAGGAGGCCCTTGCTTTCAACAAACCACTCCAATCTTTTTAATAAAATCAAATGAAATATCTTACACGGACAAGACATCAATGAAATAGGGCGTAATGAAGAAGCGAGAGTGGGGTCCCTTCCCGGCTTAAGAATAGGGACTATTTGTATGTCTCTCCACTGATCAGGCACGCTACTTGACGTCATTACAAGATTAAATATTTTTAAGAGCATTAATTTAGCATTAAGTGGAAGATAATAAATCATAGTATATGAAATATTATCCATTCCTGGAGAGGTATCTTTCTTCTTTAAACAATTACGAAATTCCGCAAGAGTGATTGGTGTTTCTAATATAGAGAGTTGTCCGTCAACAAAATTTGGCTCTTGTTCAGCGACATAATCGGGGGTCAGCGTATGCAGTAGCTTCATTGCATTATCTGGATCAACACCATCTCGGCGTCCAATGTTGCCCTTAAGCCAGCGCAACTTTCTCCACATAGCAGGTGCTGAAGTTTCTTGGTCAATACTGGAACAAAACTCTCTCCACGACTTAGATTTTTCTTTTCTTATAAGTATTTTGGCTTGAGATACTTTGTTTTTCCAACATAACAAATTACAAGGTGTAGGATTGCGTCTTAACTGGACCAATGCAAGACGCCTTTCAGCAACTGCCTTCGAAAGCTCTTTGTTCCAAAAATGTTTTGGTTTAAAATTTGATGTTGGATCCTCACTGATTTTAATCCAAGGGATGTGCTTATCAGCCAAATATTTAATTTTATTAGTAAATATATCATATCCTACTTGAACATCACTCACTTCGGCAACATCAAACATTGTTGCTGCTTCTTTAGTGTATTCCGTCCAATTAGCTTGTTTATAATTTCTCTTTTTGATGTATCTATTTGATCGTATAAAGCCACAATTTAATTTTAACACCAAATGGTCACTACCTAGAGATTCATTGGTAACATTCCAGCCCATGTCAATTGCAATGTCAGTGGATGCAAAAGATATATCAGGAGAGGATTTCTGAAGATTTCCATTAACCCACTTGACTCTAGTAGGTGAACCATCATTGAGGCATATGAAATCATTATCAAACATAGCCTTATAAACAGTCTCACCTCTTCTATCAGATTTACACGACCATAGAGTGTGATGCATATTAAAATCTCCGATAATAAGACATCCAGATTTAAAAGTATTAAAGATTAAATCCCAATCCTGTTGACTTGTGCAAATGGAGGGAGGGCAATATATAGCAATCACATGCTTTAGTGTAGGCACATTAAATATTTCTATATTAATAATCTGAATATCAGAGTTTGAAATATTAATAATTCGTTCTGAATATTTAATAGATCTATGTATGATAGCGCACAAGCCACCATATGAATCTTCTCTGTCTGCTCTTACTATGTTATAGCCCGAAAACTTCAATGAAATGTGGGGAGAAAGCCATGTTTCACTCACAAAAGCCATATGTATTTTATCTTGTAAAATTAAAAGTTCAAAATTGCTAGCTTTATGTTTTAAACTATTAGCATTCCATTGAAAAATATTGATATGACTGTGCAAATTATTATTATTACTGGCCATTATTGTTTCTTCCCATGAACTTAAGCAACGTCTCGAAATTCAAATATTCTTGTAATAAAACTACTACTTCAGACCAGAAAAACTCCATTAACATTTTGAACTTATCTTCGAAACTTCCTTCTGAGACAAATGCTTCTTTTATTTTATCCAAAACCCTTTGAAACCACTTTTTCCGTTCTTTACTATGGCTGTTGTTACAGCTTTTCACAACAGGGATCTCCGTTCTGGATATATCCAAATTGAGAAATACTTCCTCTTCATTATGTTTTGATATTACACTTCTTTTCTTTGCTTTATTCTTTGACTTCTTATTAACTTCAATATGAGATGTTGACAGTTGCTTTGTAGTAGGAGAAACACATTCGTCTAGTTCCATATTATCATCTTCACTGTCTGAAACATCATTATTATTCCCAGAACCACCAACACATATATCTCTGTAAGTAGGAGACGAAGCAGCGCCGGATCTAACATAAGAAGTGCTAGGGATAGCAATTGGTTCATCTGTTCTAGATGAGCTCATTTTTTGTGTCTCTTCTTTCATCTTATTTAAAGCCAATTTATAAGAGCAATTATTACTTCCCATATACAGGGTGTCCCAAAAATCAACGATAAACCGAAAACGGGTGATAGGCCAAGTCATGACAGTTATGAGAAAAATGTGAAAAAAAATCTTTGTCATGTATTTTTCACATTATAAGGACTTTTAAAAATATCGGAAAAACTGACACCCTGTGATGGTCTTTCATGTCCTAAGACTACAAATATTACTTTTTTGTGATTTTTTTTTCGGTATTGTAGTCATGACTAACCCTTCTGTAAATCACAATTCATAATTTAAACATACCTGCCTCAGTTTTCAATAAAATAGTGTGTTTTGCCCAAGATTAAATTCAAAATAATTACTACACCCAACTTTAATCGTCGGTACTGTAAAAAAAAATTACTACAGTATTTTGGCAAGTAACTTTAAAAGATGGCGCATTTAATCTGGATTCCAAAATGGTATGATACTTGCTGGATTACTTCTTTGTTGAGGAAAAAAAATTTTTTTTAACGGAACCGGATGTTAGGCCAACTCTGTTTAAATTTTTAAAATGTTGGTATTAAGTTGTTATGTGACGACGATGAGTGACGTCATCTTGTCTAGAGTGAGCGAGACAGACAGTGACGCTAAGTGCGGGTGCTTTTTTATTTAAAAAAAATTGTATTGCAGTGTAGGCATTTTTAAGACTTCAATTTTCAGGTATGAATACAACGCTCTTTTGAAAATGTGAGTGGTTGAGATACAGAACAGACGCCACCTTGTTATCAAGTATGTAATTAGTTAGTTTTAGGTGCAAGTTCGAAATAAAAGTCAGTCAATGGATTTCTTCAGTTATTACTTTAATTTACAAAGATTTACAGCAAATGTTCGAACTGTTTGCCTTCAGCTCTAATGCAAGCCCTACATCTTCTTAAAAATGATCGCGTAATAAGACGGGCGTATCTTCTTGAATTAATGTGTTCAGCAGCTTCTGTAATTTTTTGCAAAAAAAAGCACCCGCACTTAGCGTCACTGTCTGTCTCGCTCACTCTAGACAAGATGACGTCACTCATCGTCGTCACATAACAACTTAATACCAACATTTTAAAAATTTAAACAGAGTTGGCCTAACATCCGGTTCCGTTAAAAAAATTTTTTTTTCTCAACAAAGAAGTAATCCAGCAAGTATCATACCATTTTGGAATCCAGATTAAATGCGCCATCTTTTAAAGTTACTTGCCAAAATACTGTAGTAATTTTTTTTTACAGTACAGACGATTAAAGTTGGGTGTAGTAATTATTTTTAATTTAATCTTGGGCAAAACACACCATTTTATTGAAAACTGAGGCAGGTATGTTTCAATTATGAATTGTGATTTACAGAAGGGTTAGTCATGACTACAATACCGAAAAAAAAATCACAAAAAAGTAATATTTGTAGTCTTAGGACATGAAAGACCATCACAGGGTGTCAGTTTTTCCGATATTTTTAAAAGTCCTTATAATGTGAAAAATACATGACAAAGATTTTTTTTCACATTTTTCTCATAACTGTCATGACTTGGCCTATCACCCGTTTTCGGTTTATCGTTGATTTTTGGGACACCCTGTATAAACGGATATCTCTCTCCCTTTTAAAAGCTGGACATACCGATTTCATTAATGATAGATGGTCGCCTTTGCAGTTAACGCACTTATAATTTTTCGTTTCACAATTTTCGTGTTTTTCACCACATTTAGGACAAATGGGAGTCTTGGACGGACAAACGTGACTGACATGACCGTATCGCCAGCATTTAGAGCATTGCGTTACAGGATACATGTATGAATCTATAGCCATACGACAACCATAAGCCTTTATAAATCCTGGAAGATTTGACCCTTCAAATCCTATGCGAACTGTTTCAGATTTTATCCATTTACCATTTAAATCTTTTCGCAACAGCCGTTTAACAGATAATATTTTAGTATCACATTCAAAAATTTCTTTCAATTCCTTATCTTCAATATCAATATCAATATCTCTGACTACACCATAACAATAATGCATTTCATTAGTATTTCTACAAGTCCACTCATGATCATTTATAATTTTACTATCCAAAAAATTGCTTGCGTCTTGATTACATTTAAACTTTATCAAAAGTTTAAAAGGATTCATATACTTGATAGTTTCTATTCCCTGAACATTGTATTTTGCCAAAAGCTTTGCAAATGCCAACTGCTTCGGTAGGATAATAGTTTTGGAGGTTACAGAAACTTCAAAATTGTTACTAAAATCTCCCGGTGGATTAGGAGATACAGATGGGGGGGTGTTTTGCAGGTTTCGTCGTTTGTTTCTATTGACGAGCGTAAAACCATCATCAGTTAAAGGATCTTGGGAATCCCCTTCTAACTGCCTTTTATTGCGTGGCTGGATTATTCGACAGTCGTCGTCGATATTGATATGATCTACGGACATACCTGCATCATCCCATTCTAGATCTACCTGGCCTTCGAGTTCACCGGGAGATCCAAGCACGATTCTATTTATAGTTTGGGAAGACATCTCGTCATTAAACACGGGTTCCAACACAGCTTCTTCTTCAGATTCACTCATAATCACAAAACTTGTGGGTAGTTCGAAAAAAATATATACGTGAAAAAAACGAAAATATTCACTATTATACACTATTAATCTAAAAAGTATTATTAAAGATCACCAAAAAAGTCATAATTAACCAAAAAATAATATTTAAACAATAAACGCACTAAGATTTTAACTTAAACTTGCGTCACAGATGGGGAATATAGTTAAAAAGTATTACTAATAATTCGCACAAGATTTACTAATAACCACGGAAGCAGAAACTTGAAATGTTAAAAAAATGTTGTTCCGTTGCCGCTATAACAAACACTAAATTCAAAATAAAATAAATACTTTAGGTGGGTTTTGAACAACAAACGTCTTTTTTCCCGCTTAGATGTTCGATATCAATACAGCAACAGCTTACTAAACAATAAACATTTAAAATAATTTCTTTAATTATTATAAAAATATTTTTTTTATTAAATGACGCGTCGCCTGCTGCTGCTGAATGACGACGGGTTCCAAGCGACACCTTTAGTTTGAACTAAGACCGATCATTTCATTGCAAATACTATTTGCTTATTATGTAGTCCTGTCATTTTAGGTTTTTCTATGGGGGAAAAATCCTAGTATGCTGAATTCTAGTATACGCCTTTATTACAAAAATTAAAATTAGTACAAAATAAAAAGTAGGAATTTTTTCGCAGTCAGGGTAAAAATGTCTAAAATGAATGGAAAAAAGTGTCGCTAGACGCTTAATATGCTCAATACTCAGAGTGTTATATTAGTAGTATATTAGCAATAAGTTCTTTTCTCAATAATTTGCTAGATAATGTATGACCTACCTGTATCATTCGAATTAAATTTGGTTTCTTCATCTGGCTCCGTTTTAATGTTGCAATTAGTAGGTGGCAATGTGGAAATAACATTTGTATTGGAAGTTGATAAGTTTAACAATGATTCAAACTCACCAAACTTTATGTCAATCTAAAAAAAAAGGCAAGTTTAAATCCTGTTTCTATTTTAATATAATTTTTTTTTACCTAAAAAGACAATTTTTTTTTATAATAAATAGGTAGATAGATACATAGTTTGTTCTAATTCATTCTGATACAACGGTAAACATCTTATTTAATGCACTTAACTAACTTTCTGTGACATCTTAAAGGATTAGACTTGACTGTAATAATTAAGTAGTAATATATTTAAACATCAAATAAAAAAAACTTTTACAGAAAACACATACTTTATTAAAAATTTAATAAAAAACAGATAAGAAAATAGGTAATTTTTTTGACAATTTTTATTTATTTATTTAAAAACATGCCCGCAAATCTGCTTGCGCAGTTTGGCAATGATATATATATTAAGTATAGTTAAAATGCCCATTACAATTAATTAATTGGATTAATATCCAATTAATCAATAATCCATTAATTTGATTAATATCAAACTAATTAATTCCCATTAATATAAAAAATATTGTATATTCCATTAAAATAAATACCTGCAATTTTTTTGATTCTGATTTTGATTTAGATGTACCTATTATTTGAGCCGTAATATTTTTTAAATTTATATTTTTCTATGTAAGTAATACTTACACATACTATATACATATTACAATTATATAAGTAATATATACTAAATATACTTAATATAAAAAGTGTGATAGTAAATAACTATAACTTGTATCTACCTATAACCAATAACTTGTATGAAGTGAATTAAAATATCAGGTCCTACATATGAAATTGGCATTTTGTCGTACTGGCCACTTTGATCTTAAATATATCCTCCTTGGTTAGGAATTCCAAATTCAAATTTAAACAGCTATTAACTCATGCATGTCCGTAATTCATTAATTGTTTTATTCACTTTTGCTTTTTTTTTCTTAGTCACTCATTTCACAAAATGGAAAACTTAAAATATCACATTATTTACGAGTACGAGTTCCACCGTGGCACCAGTGCTGCAGAAACGGCTCGAAGGATTAATGATGTGTATGGGGGTGGTGTCGCAAAAGAAAACACGGTGCGTTTTTGGTTTCAACGCTTTCGTTCTCGAAATTTCGACCTGCAGAACAAGCCCCGTGGACGGCCGGAGTCCAAGGTCGATAATGATGAATTGAAGGCTATTGTGGAAGCAGATCCTTTGCAAACCACATCAGTGTTAGCTACAGGCTCCGGTATTAGTGACAAAACCGTTGTATAAAATTTAAATATATTATATCTATGTTTCGCGGGATATTGCTAGATATAATATATATTTTAAATTTTATGCTATGGATTTCCGCAAAGTAACGCCTGATTCCATTAACTAAAACCGTTTTAATCCACTTGAAGCAAATTGGGAAGTTGAAAAAGCTTGAAAGGTGGGTACCTCATGAATTAAGTGAACCAAACCGACAAACGCGCGTCGACTGCTGCGTTACATTGCTTAACCGGCACAATAATGAAGGAATTTTAAATCGGATCATTACATGTGATGAAAAATGGATCCTGTAGTTACGATAATCGTAAATGCTCATCGCAATGGCTGAACCCTGGTGAACCAGCAAAGTCTTGCCCCAAGCGAAAATGGTTTCAAAAAAGTTACTTGTAAGCGTTTGGTGGACTAGTGCCGGTGTCGTACACTATAGCTTTCTTAAATCTAGTCAGACGATTACGTCTGATGTCTATTGTCAGCAACTGCAAACCATGATGGAAAATCTCGCCGTTAAACAGCCGAGACTTGTCAATCGCTCTACGCCACTGCTGCTTCAAGACAACGCTAGACCACACACGGCCCAACAGACGGCTATCAAATTAGAGGAGCTTTAATTGGAATGTCTAAGACATCCACCGTACTCTCCGGACCTTGCTCCAACAGATTACCATTTTTTTCTAAATTTGGATAACTTCTTGCAAGGAAAAAAATTCCGATGAGGCAGTCCAAACCGCTTTCAAAGATTTCATTAATTCCCATCCGAATGGTTTTTTAGTAAAGGCATTAATGAACTACCTATAAGATAACAAAAATGTATATATAGCAATGGTAAATACTTTGATTAATAAAATATATTTTAATATGAAAAAATCGCCTTTATGTTCCTCCCATACAAAACGCCAATTTCATATGTAAGCACCTAAAATGTTAATGTCAGTCTTCAAAGATATTACCTATTTATGGAATATAATAATTTCATAATCCAAATGTTTTGAGTGACAGTCTGAGTAATAGTCCAGGATCCATGGTACATTTTTTTACTTGATCACTATCTAGTTATTTTTTTTTGTGAGTACCTAGCTTTATTTTGATGAGACGATTTACTGTACAAAACTCTCGATTGTGATAGTTAACAGAGGTGACTATCACAATCGAGGATTTTCCAAAGGCAAATATATTGGTCCAGAGAGCATATTCAAAAAAATAAATAAACAAACAATCAAATGTTTTTAGTTTATTTTTTTTAATGCACTAATGCCACTGACGATCTCCGTAGCGCAGTTGGTTAAGCGCGTTGGTGCTCGAACGAAATGTCGCGGGTTCGAATCCCGCCGAGGGAACAAAAAGTTTTCAATGTTCCTGGGTCATGGATGTGTATAAAATTTGTGAATAATATAAAAAAAATCTTAAATATGTGTATAGTATAAAAATTATTAAATATATTTCTGTTGTCTGGTACCTGTAACACAAGTTCTTCGGATACTTAGCACAGGGCCAGATTGACGTGGTGTGAAGCGTCCATAGATATTATTATTATATTATCAGTAAATAGTTAAATACTGCTCTGATTCGAAAAAATCTTTCAGTGTTGGATTTTTGAGAGGGGGAGATGTCTACTATAACACAGGTGTAGTATAAGTGTAGGTACTGTTACAGTTAAAGTACTATTAATTTAACTGTAATACTACTTACACCTATAATACACCTCTAATGTTATTTAGTAAAGAAGTTTTTGCCTTAGATGTAACTCTGAATGGGCGAGCAAAAGCTAGTTTACTACAAGGCCAGAAAAAACTGTATAGCTTATTTATATATTGTAGCAACACTAAAATTATGATGAAAATAAATATAAATAGGTAATAATGATATGTAAAAAAAAATATTATAAAATAATAATATGTATTAAATTTTAAATAATTGCTAGAAAACTAGTGTCAAGCTGTAAATCATCCGACTTGATATTGCATGTAATCATGTGAAATGTCAAGGTTTTACAAGATAATTAAATTTTGTATAGCACAAAACATAAGTTATAGTAAACACAAAATATTACTTATAACCATCATTGTTCATCTCTGTACTGTACTGTGTAAAGCACTATAGTAGCCTATGTAATGTAGGTATATTGACTAAGCGCTGCGAATTCATTCAATGTCATTTACTTATGTATTTAGTAATGGTATTTTAGGCTTGATTGGTAACTTACTATCTAAACATATTTAAGTAATGGCTGTTTGTTACCTTAATAAAATAAAATAATAAAAGTTGCACAGCTGCTTTATTTGTATGAATATGTATTTGTTTAGAAGTTATCTTCTAAACAAATACATACCTAATCAAAATTGATTTGTTTAATTTTCATATTCATATTAGGTACCTATGTTTTTGCATGAGTAAACAGTGTATGGTTTTATCTATGGCTTTTTGTTTACTTAGAGATCAGAATGAATAGGAATAAAATATACTATATTATTATGTTAATTATAGTAGGTTCTAAAATATATTATTGTGTTACTTATAGTAGGTTCTATAATATATTATTAAGTGTGCATTCAACTGAAGTACCTCATTCTCACAGACATTATCAATGAGACCGCAAGTCTTTAAAGCCAACTTCTTCAAAAGGTAACACTGTCGTAGTTTCTCGTGGCAAATGAAACACATCCAACATGTTTTATATGTAACCTGAAAATTATTAAAATATTTTTTTTTAATTTTAATTTTTAATTGTAATAAATGTTAGTCTATACCACCATAATGTGTATTTCCATTCCAATTTTAATACAAATCAGTTTAGCCCTGTGGGTGTGAAAAACAGGCAAAATTATAATATTCATACATTGTCCTACTGTGACAGAGACTCACTAGACTGATCAATATTATAAATATATAAATATTTATAATGGACTCATTCTCATTTCAAATTTCTTTTGTTTTAACATATTACTGGTGATTCCGATTTTATTATTTATGTAGGCCTGTGTTTATTACATTTAAATTTTCTATTTTTTTCAAAATTTAATACCATTATGTACTTGCGAGTGTCGAAGTTAATTTTTTACCTGCCAGCTATCAGTACTATAAACAGAAATAGACTGTCAAAATCATTATTACCCTTCCTTTTGGCTTTGCCGAAGTCGGGTAAAATATATCTTTACTTGTAAGATCAGATCAATTTTATCAAATAATAACAAAGCTCAAAAAAATACAAATTTTACCTAAATACACCAAAGAATATTAATTAGCTATATTAATCAAATATCAATCAAATCAAATATACTTTATTGTGCACAAATAATTACAAAAAAAAACAAACGGACAACAATTACATAAAATCAGACATGCACACAAAGGCGGCCTATTACTTCAAAGCTATTTCTTCCAGGTAACCTTTTGGATTTTTTAGATATTAGAAAGCATGAATCACAGGATAATAGGTGATGTGCTAAAGTACATATTAAATAAGTAACAAAATTAAAATTAAAATAATATAATGTAGGTAGGTACTTATATTTAAAAATTTAATAAGTAAATTCAATTAAGACTCTGCTTTTTCGGTCGAGTGCGTAAACAAGTATCTTTCTTACATTTTACGTTTGTAGTGTGTTTCTTCGTTTATTTTGTGATATTTTTACGGTTGAAGTGTCTAGTATTAATTGTGAGTGTTTATCATTGTGAACGTCCGGTGTAAGTGTGGTTTTATATAGTTTTTAGTTTTGTAAATAATCATGGACGCCGAGCCGCCCGATCCGGGCGGTGGAGGTCGTGATGTACAAGGAGAATCAATGGAATGTGACAATAATACATTATCTAGAAAGCGAGCTAATCCCGATAGCAATAATATTATCGCTAAAAGAATTTCAGACAATACCCATTCCGTTCCTTCTATACAACTAAATTATGTTTGTCCTGACTTTGAGAGCAAAAAATTGTATACCGCGAATGATGCTGCGCCTTTCCTGGTTCACGTATCCAAGACTGAGACTGAAAGTGGACCTGCGTTACGGCCGATGGAATTCGGTCAGTTTTTGTTTAAAAATAATATAAAAAACATTAAAATGGACGGAATAAAAAAAGTAGGACGTAACCGCATGTCTATCGAATTTGACAATGCTATTCATGCAAACGAATTTTTAAACCTACCCGTACTTGCTGCGGCTGGGTATGTTGCTAGTATACCAATGTACAGCATTTCTCGCATGGGTACAGTGCGCGACGTACCAGTAGACTGGTCCATGGAAGAACTAGTCACAAATTTATCTGTACCTCCTGGTTATGGAACTGTAATTAGAGCCCGGAGACTAAGCCGCAAGACCTTTAATGATCAGCGACAGCCAGTATGGATCCCCACCCGATCCATTGTCCTAACCTTTTCAGGCCAAAAACTCCCTCCCCGTGTCTACTGTTACTACACTTCCCTACCAGTGGAGACATACTTGCTGCCAACCATACAGTGTAATAAGTGTTGTCGATTCGGTCATACCAAAGTTCAGTGTAGATCACAGCCTAGATGTTTTAAGTGTGGACAGTCGCATGAGGGGGAAACCTGTGCGGTGTCTAATCCAAAATGTCTGTATTGTTCAGGATCACATGCAGCAAACAATTCATCCTGTCCAGAACATGCCCGACAAAAAGACATTAAACTTGTAATGTCACAAGAGAGCATCTCGTACATGGAAGCTTCGGCTCGATTTCCCCATGTGAGACGTTCTTTTGCAGACTTAGCTAGGAATTCTTCCTCTGCAATGACCACACTTAATCATCAATCCCCACCAAAGTCCCCTGTTACAACCTCATATAGAAAAACTGTATATACTCCCCGGCGTCTAATTACCCCTGTGTCTCCTGGTTATGATCACCAGGCACACAATAATATCACTAAAGATCCAACTTCGCAATTGCCTAATGGGAGTGCATTCCCGTCATCTACCGAGATCTCGCCAAATGACAATTTTATTGACTCACTTATTAACACTCTTATTCAATTAGTCTCCCGGTTTAGTGACTCCGGGCTACCGAACAAAACTCGCGCAAACCTGACTGAGCTTCTTAATACTGTTCTTAATAATGGATCAGTTCTCAATGATCCAGTGGAACTGTCGTAGCATCAAAAACAAAAAACAAGACATTAGTTTCTTCATTAATAGATATAAGCCATCGATTATTGCCGTCCAGGAGACATGGTTAAAGCCTGCCTCGCGTTTTCGTGTTCCGGGCTACTCATGTTTCCGGGATGACAGAATAGATGGTAAGGCTGGAGTAGCCATTTTGGTCTCCAGCCAGTGTACATATTCTTTGTTCTCTCTTCCTGTACATAGTAGTTTATTTAATATTGTGGCTGTCCGTGTTTTAAATACTGTGTATGTGTCTGTATATGTCCCCACTCCCAATCCTTCTGTTCTTTCCGAAATTTCCTTCATCATCTCCTCTATTTCCCTTCCTATAGTTGTTTTAGGTGACTTTAATGTTCACCACACTTCCTGGGGCTCTTACTACAATGACTCAAATTCCTCAATACTCATGGACATTTTAGATGATAATATTCTGGTGGTGCTTAATGATGGATCTCCCACCCGCAGGGTTTCGCCTTTGCAAAACCCAAGGAGCGTGGTAGATCTCTCATTGTGCTCACCGTCTATTTCTTCTTTGTGTTCATGGTCTGTCCTTCCCAGCTCCTTTGGTAGCGATCATTTCCCTATTAGTATAACGATAACCTACTCGAACAGACAGACAATAGCCCCCAATCCACCACGACTAAAGTTTAGACTAGAAAAAGCGAATTGGGCTGAATTCGCAACAGCTACAGACTCCAAAGCTCTTAATTATAATTTGAACACAAATGATCCTCACATTCAGTACCAAAATTTAAAGCACATCCTCCTGCAAGCTGCAGAGAGATCAATCCCTCTTAAACACACAGGAGATCGTAGATCATCTCCTCCTTGGTGGGATGATGAATGTACTTCAGCTTGTAAGCGTCGTAAGGATGCTGAAAAACTCTACGCAAGATCCATGACTATGGCAAATTTTCTTAATTATAAAAAAATTTCGGCGGAGGTTTCAAAATTATTTTCCGAAAAGAAGAGAGAAGGCTGGCGACAATTTTGCTTAAGCCTGTCGCCTACATCTAAACCCTCAGTAGTTTGGAAAAATATAAAGAGATTCCGTGGTTCTTTAGCGTCAAGCGATTACCGTCAGTCTAACGATCCTTCTGAATGGATTGATGCATTTTCCCGAAGGTTGGCTCCTCCGACGGCTCCATCCTTCGAAGAAATTTGTGTTAGTACTTCTTTAGGATCTTCTTCAAACTATTTAGACTCCCCATTTTCTCTCGAGGAATTTTGTCTGGTTTTAGGATCATTAAAGGATACCGCGCCTGGTGCAGATGGAATACCATACTCCTTTATCGTCAACAGTGGACCAGACACACAACATCTGTGTCTTAAGATGCTCAACGACATCTTCCAGTCAGGGGTTCCTCCGGATGAATGGCGCTCGCAAATTATTTTGCCTATTCTCAAACCGGGAAAACCTAGTATCGATCCTACCAGTTATAGACCCATAGCTCTTTCGGTCACTTTAGGAAAAATTTTAGAACACCTGATCAAAAATAGATTGGAATGGCTAATGGAGAGTCGAAGTGTTTTATCTAAAACACAGTTCGGTTTTCGAAAAGGCTATTGCACTACGGACAGTATAGGCGTACTGGTTACCGATATTCGCATAGCTTTTTCGAAAATGGAACACGTGGTGGCGGTGTTTCTGGATGTGTCATCTGCGTACGACAACGTGTCTCTTCCGGTGCTCAGGCGAAAGCTGCAACAGCTGAGTGTCCCTGCGAAGATGACTAATTATATCTACAATTCCCTCTCTTCCCGTTCACTTATTATATCGTCCCAAAATTCCTACCTATCTCCTAGAGTTGTTTACAACGGCCTCCCACAAGGTAATGTCCTTAGTCCGCTCCTGTACAGTATATATACCTCGGATTTAGACCTCACTGTCAATAGTTTTTGCGAGATCATCCAGTACGCAGATGATCTGACCATTTACATCGCCTCAAAAGATATCGCGGAATGCTCCGCCCGCCTCAATTCTGCCATTGGCTACCTTAATGACTGGATGGATAGACATGCTCTGTCCATTTCTAGTGCCAAAAGTTCAGTTGTTGTGTTTTCCAGATCCAAAATTATACCTACTATAAATATTCAATCCAATGGACAGGTTTTTCCGGTGAGGGATGTGGTAAAGTTCTTGGGGGTTTACTTGGATTCTAGGCTAAATGGTGTACGCCATATTAGCCATGTGACAAAGAAATGCGAGGTAAACATTAATATACTACGCTCACTCTCTGGCGTCTGGTGGGGTTCACATCCTTGCACGCAGAAGCTGATGTACAATTCTTTGGTCCGCAGTCATCTAGATTACGGCACCTTCCTTTTAGAACCCTGTAGCAAGTTACCTATGAAGACTCTGGACAAGATACAATCTAAATCTTTAAGAATTGTTATTGGAGCCATGAGGTCATCACCAATTAATGCGTTACAAGTTGAATGTGGGGATCCCCCGCTAAACATCAGGAGGCAGTACCTGTCAGACAGATTTGTGTTCAAATTATTCCAATACTCATCTCAACCACTAATTTGTAAACTCCACACCCTTTCGCAGCTAGCTAGCTCTTCAAGCTACTGGCAACATAAGGACCTCCCTTGTCTACTGATTAGCTACCAGAAAATTACCCATCTTCCTTGCCCTATTTTCCAATGTAGACTCAATCCTCTCTTTTCTACGCCCTACAATGCACTTACCTTCCCTCCAAAAGTGCTTCTAAATTTTCCAATTGATAAGAGCTCTATCTTGGCTAACACTCAATTTCAACATATCATTAACCAGCGCTTCGAGGATTGGCTGCTCATTTTCACGGATGCATCTAAACTTTTGGAGAGTGACTGCGTCGGAGTGGCCGTATGGATACCGAAGTTTAATGTTGTACTGAATTTTAAATTACCACCAAATTCAACTGTGTTCACAGGGGAAACACTAGCTATTTTAGAAGCACTTTCGTTTGTTGAGTCACATCACCTAAATAAGTCAATCATACTTTCGGACTCCAGAAGTGCCCTAGAGGCTATTAGCTCCAATCAGTTCCGCTCCAAATGCAAATACCCTTTGGTCCTGAAAGTGAGACAGCTTCTCTTCAAGTGCCACACAGATGGTATTCAAGTCATTTTGGCTTGGATACCAGGGCATAGTGGAATTACTGGAAATGAAACTGTAGATGCTTATGCTAAAAATGCCATAACATCAGGTGGACCAAGTCAGTTTAAGGTCTATTGTCATGATTTAGTTCCCCTAGCTAAAAAACTCATGAACACCAAGTGGCATAGTGAGTGGTCCAGAAGCAGGGAAATTAAGGGAAAACACTATGCTGAAATTCAAAATTGTATACCAGTTAAACCATGGTTCTTTAAATTCAAACAGGCAAGTAAGACAGTATGCTCAACAGTTTGTCGAATGAGACTTGGACATTGTTGCTCGCCTGTTTTCTTAGCCAAGATTAGGGTCAGGGATAGCTCATTATGCGAGTGCGGCCTAGATGAGGGCTCTCTAGATCATATTTTCTTCTCCTGTCCCAAAAATCAATCCTCATTATACGATTCCCTCCCTCCTGTAATTCCTCGCCCTACCAATTTTAAATCTGTTCTGTGTTTTGTAAATACTCCTTTTATAGAAACTTTGTGTACATATATTTTAATTAACAAAATAAAACTTTAAGGTGAATGGTACTAACCCTAAATGTTTGTGTTTGTTCTAGGCTTTTCAACAGTATTTTCTCGGATCACCGTACCCTTGTTTCCTCACAAAACCTACTCATAAAGCAGAGTCTTTATCCACACACTCTGACACTGGCGACTCACTAAGGAGCCATAAATAAAAAAGAAGAAGAAGAAATTCAATTAATATACAGTCAGACTGGGGTAACTTTGGCCCTTAATTCACTGTTAATTGCCTCTAAATTCCCTACTAGTGAAAAGAATTTGAAGTTATATGCATTCTTAGTGGCATCCAAGGTTGCTTTGTCAATAAATATAATATATAGGATTCAGTCAATTAAAATAAAAATAACAAAAAAACCGCCTAAGTATCATGGGCCAAAGTTACATGGATAGTGGGGTAACTTTGGCTCTCGTTAAAACTATAGAAGAAAATGTGCACTTTTTCAACAATTTAAGGCTAAATCTAACATAGGCTTCATTTTTTTACATTTTAAATCTGTCAGATTACTAAATGTCATCACTAACAAGTCAGTCGAATTAGCCAATCATCTCTATTTTGGGTTTGTTATAAAAGTAGTATAATAATAACTCTAAAACTACTTTTGAAATACACTTTTTTAGTGCAAATTTCAAACGCCAAAAGAAAATAAACTGACAGCTATAGCTTAGACTAACAACTCAGAATATGTTCAAAAACTTGAAAAAAAAACAAACAATGCCTAATTTAGTTAGATTGCATGCATTCAGAAACTTAAAAAAATATATTATTCAATAATGAAGTTGGGGGCCAAAGTTATATTGAAAGAGAAAGTTACCCAGTCCAACTGTATATATAATAATATAATTAAGATATATACTGCAATGTGCAGGCTTGGGGAGACTAATTAAAAGATGTATTTGATCCACAATTTATAGGGAGGTGATACATACACTACAATACTAATACATATAATATAATATATAATACAAAACAATATAACAAAAACACATTTTAATACTTAATAATTGCTGAGTAACAAATTATTTAACTATTGACACATATATCGAGGTAGTGATTCTTTATCAACAACTTAAAGTGCTTTAAATTTTTACCTTGCCTAATTAAGACAGGTAAGGAATTCCAAAGCTTTGAAAATAGCTTTGACTGTGAAGGAGGAGTTATAATATTTAGTATGGTGTTCAGGGATGCTGAGGAGGAGATTAAAAACGGATCAGAGCTCTAGTCTATCAGGCAGGCGGAATTCAAATTTGCTTTTTAAATAAACAGGGCAATGGTAGTCAAGTAAAATATTGTATAGTAAGGACAGGACGCGAGCATCACGACGAAAACGGATTGGGAGCCAGAGCCAGAACTCAGAGATATGATCGAATTTGCGTAGGCCAAAAATGAACCTCAAAGATTTTGAAGGCGCTCAAGCTTATTCAGTAAATAATTGATCTTCTGTCAGATTAATGAAACAAGCGTATGCATAATGCAACAGAGAAAGAAACAGTGATTCCGCCAAAACCACATATGTTTGTACCTACCTATGGGATAGAACCATAGATGAAGATCTATGGGATAGAACATATTATGGGAGCAGGGAGACGTTTTAGGGAGTGCCAGGTTGAAAAAACCTTCCTACTGATCTCTGTTAGCTGCGGTGTCTAAGATATTATGTTTTATAAGGTTACGTACCGTAATATTTGCGAGGTTTTCGTAAACACTTTGCACATTTGTTTTAAAGATGTTTATAGTTCTTCTATTGTGTGATAAGCATAAAGTGCAATAAGTTTCATTTAACATTTTTCAAGATCGAGGTAATATATTATATAATAATACGGGTAATTTATATTCTAAAACTTTTTAAATCTTTAATTTGGTCTTAAAATACGTTACCACCAATGATCAAAGATTCTAAATTCTTTAAAATGTTTTATGTTTCCTATGTCTTCTTCTTCTTTTATTTTTGGCTACAGCGGCACCATTCTGCTAGTGTCGAGTATTTATAGAGTACAAATAAATCGATTTTTAGGACATACCCAAATTTTGTGTAATTATTATTGTTGCAAACGAATTATTTGATTTCTATTTAAATATCTAGTAATTTACAACAAGATAGTATCATAACTACTTACATATTATTTAACATAAAAGTTCTTCTTCTTCTTCTTTTTATAATGGCGCCCTTGGTGAATTGCCAATGTCAGGGTGCTTAGTTTGTGTGGACTCTGCTCTATTATAGGTCTGGTGAAGGAACAAGGGTACGGTGACTTACTTTATAAATGGTAAAATGTTGAATAATCTAAAACAAACACAAACAAATAGGGATTAGTACGACTTCACAATTTTATATTGTTAGAACGAATATATGAACATAAAATTTCAATAAAAGAAGTATGTACATAATATAGTATGGATTTAAAATTGATAGGGCGAGGGATATTGGAAGGAAGGAGGTCATAAAGTGAGGGTTGGTTTCTAGGGCAACAGAGGAAAATGTGATCTAAGGTACCCTCGGCTAGGCCACACTCACAAAGAGAGCTATCCCTAACCCTAATTTTAGCCAAGAATACTGGTGAGCAGCAATGTCCAAGTCTGAGTCGGGAGATTGTAGAGCATACTATTTTGTTATTTTGGGTGTATTTAAAAAACCATGGCCTAACTGGAACATCACTTTGTATATCAAAGTAATGTTTCCCTTTTATATTACTTGAGCTGGCCCACTCATTATTCCATTTGATGTTTAAATGTTTCTTAGCAGTAGGAATTAGATCCTGGCAATATAATTTGTATTGGCTGAGACCACCTGATGAAATGGCTTCTTTGGCATATGCATCAACACTCTCATTGCCAGTAATTCCACTGTGGCTTGGAATCCATGCTAAACTAATGTTGATGTTTTGTAATTTGCATCTAAGGAGTAGTTGCCTGATTTTTAAAATTAAAGGAGATCTATTCTTAATGCAAAACTGATTGGCCATGATACCCTCTAAGGCGCTCCTGGAGTCCGAGAGGATAATAGATTTGTCTAGACCGTGGGACTCAATAAACGAGATAGCTTCATATATAGCAATCACTTCTCCTGTAAAAACAGATGAGGTGGGTGGTAATTTAAAGTTTAGAATCACATTAACACTCGGAATCCAGACCGCAGCTCCAACACAGCCATCATCAGCAAGTTTAGAAGCATCTGTAAAAACAGGCAACCAATCCCTAAAGTGCTGATGAATAACTTCTTTGAACTGTATATTAGCTAGCGAGGAACCTTTACTTATGGGAAAGTTGAGGATTACCTTTGGAAAAAATGTGAGGGCTTCATATGGAATAGCAAAGAGAGGATTGAGGGAGCATTGAAAAACTGGACAAGGGAGACGGGATATTTTAAGGTAACTGACCAAAAGGCAGGGGGGTTCTTTGTGGAGCCAATAATTAGAAGAAATTAATTGGGAAAGTGTGTGGAGTTTACTAATAAGAAGGTGAGATGAATTTTGAAAAACTTTGAAGAGAAATCTATCTGCTAAATACTGCCGTCTAATGCTAAGTGGGGGATCAACGCATTCTACCTGAAGGGCATTAGTTGGAGACGACTTCATAGCACCTATGATAATCCTCAAAGATTTACTCTGAATTTTGTCCAGGACTTTTAAAGGAGTCTTATTACAGGGAACCATTAAAAATGATCCGTAATCCATATGACTGCGAATCAGTGCGTTATATAATAGCTTTTGGGTGTAAGGGTGAGCACCCCACCATACACCACTAAGGGAACGTAAAATATTTATATTTTTCTCACACTTTTGTGATATGTTATTGATCTGATGAACACCAGACATTTTAGAATCTAAAATGACACCTAAAAATTTTACTCTATCCTTAACCGGAAAATTTTGTTGTTTGTATTCTATGGTAATATCAGGGATAATTCTGGAACGGGAAAACACTACTACCGAGCTTTTGGGAACAGATATGGACAATCCATGCCTATCCAGCCAATCGTATAGGTAGCTAATGGCAGAACTAAGGCGAGCAGAGCACTCATGAATATCCTTTGAGGAAACGTACAAAGATAAATCATCCGCATATTGTAGGACCTCACAAAAACTATTAACAGACAAATCCAAATCATGTGTGTATATGTTATAGAGAATGGGGCTAAGAGGGGAACCCTGAGGGAGGCCTTTATAAATTAATCTAGGTGAAAGGGTTGAATTTGGTGTAGAGATAGTGATAGATCGGCAGGAAAGACTATTGCAAATATAATTTAACATCCTCACTGGGACACTCAGATTTAGCAATTTCTGCCTGAGTACCGGAAAATGGACATTGTCATATGCAGATGATATATCAAGAAACATTCCCACCACGTGCTCGCCTTTCGAAAGGGCAATGCGGATGTCAGTCACAAAAGTGGCTAAACTATCCATTGTGCTATAGCCCTTTCGAAAACCGAACTGTGTTTTGGATAGAATGCCCTTACTCTCCATTATCCATTCTAATCTATTTTTAATCAAATGTTCTAAAATTTTAGATAAAGTAATCGAAAGAGCAATGGGCCTATAACTACATGGATCGCTACTAAGCTTCCCCGGTTTAAGGATAGGCAAAATAATCTGAGTCCTCCATTCCTCCGGCGGAACCTCAGATTGATAGAAAATATTCAAAATGTTTAGGCAAGTTTCTTTAGTCTTTGGTCCACTGTTCACTATGAACGAATATGGAATTCCATCACTGCCCGGAGCGGTATCCTTCAATGATCCAAGGACCAGTGCAAACTCGTCTAAAGAGAAAGGAGCGTCTAAATAATCCCGAGGCTGGGGAGTAGAAGTAAAATACTGACACTCGTAAAAAGTCGGAACTGACGGAGGCGCCAACCTCTGAGAAAATTCATATATCCACTCAGATGTATCGTTAGACTGACGGTAATCGCTAGTTAGAGCTCCTCGGAATTTTTTGACGTTCTTCCATACAGCCGAAGGCCGAGATGTCGGGGAAAGACTCAAACAGAACTCACGCCATCCATTCCTCTTCTTCTCTGTTAATAAAAGTCTTACCTCGGCAGCAACTTTTTTATAATTTAAAAAATTTGCCTGAGTCATTGACCTAGAGTATAATTTTTCAGCTTCTTTACGTCGCTTACAAGCTCTAGTGCAATCAGCATCCCACCATGGAGGAGATAAGGTTCTTTGGTTGTTTACATGCTTTAATGGAATTGACCTATCTGCTGCCAATGACAGCACATTTTTAAAGTTCTGGTAAGAGGAAAGAGCATTATTCGAGTTAACAGGAGGGAAAAGACAAATTTCAGAGTCTGTAATTTCTGCAAATTGGGTCCAATCTGCAGAATTCATTTTATGTTTAATACGGGAAAAATTTGAATTTAAAGTAGGTCTAGTATGTCTGTATATTATAGTTATAATGATGGGGTAATGGTCGCTACCTAAAGAATCGGGAATAAGTGACCAGGAACATGAAGAGGAAAGGGATGGGGAACACAATGATAGATCCACCACACTCCTCGGGTTCTGTAAAGGAGAAACCCGACGAGTAGGGGATCCATCATTAAGAATAACTAGGTTATTGTCATCAATCAGATCAATGAAGGAAGAGGAATTGGAATCATTACAGTGGGAGCCCCAAGATGTATGGTGAGTGTTAAAATCACCCAATACAACCAGGGGAGAAGGAACTGAAGTGATTATTGATGAAATTTCGGATAAAATGGATGGATTAGGATGAGGGACATACACAGATATAAATATAGTATTAAAAACACGGACAGCTACAATGTTAAAATTACTACTATGTACAGGGAGTGTATATACAGAATATGTACATTGGCTGGAGACCAAAATGGCCACTCCAGCTCGGCCATCAGATCTGTCGTCCCGGAAA
Organism: Celastrina argiolus; assembly: GCA_905187575.2. NCBI lineage: Eukaryota > Metazoa > Arthropoda > Insecta > Lepidoptera > Lycaenidae > Celastrina > Celastrina argiolus. The sequence continues at coordinate 7,598,084 of LR994581.1, read as the reverse complement.
CAGGCATATCCTGGAACCCGAAAACGAGAGCCAGGAATCAACCAAGTTTCCTGGACGGCAATAATTGATGGTTTGTGGTTATTAACAAGCCAAAGAATGTCTTGTTTTTTATTCTTTATGCTGCGGCTGTTCCACTGAATTACAGTGTGAGCCATTATTGGGTAGAAGTTTTACGAGTTGAGTCAGGTGGGTAAGAGTTTTGTTCGGTAGTGAGTCGCTAAACCTAGAAATGAGGTCTATGAAAAGGATAGAAAGGTTATCAAGTAAGTTGTCATTTGGGGACATAGATAGGATAGATGGGTTTGCCGAATTAAGGGGGTAAGCACAGCCATTAGGGACCTGAGAAGCAGGTTCCTCGGTTATGTTTCTATGTGCCTGGTGGTCATACCCAGGGGACATAGGGGAAATAGGACGGCGAGGAGTACTAACTGTCTTTCTGTAAGACATGGTAGTGGGAGACTTAGTCCGTCTGTCTGTCTGTTTTAAAATGCTCGCAATAGCAGAAGGAGAAGTCCTGGCAGAATCAGCAAAGGATCGTCTCACTCGAGGGAATCGAGCTGAAGCCTCCAAGTAAGAGATACTCTCCTGACTCATAACTAATTTAATCTCTTTTTGCCTAGCGAATTCCGGACAAGAGATATCATTGGCTGCGTGTGGACCACTACAGTACAAACAGGTTAGAGATGTTGTTGTACACGTTGCTCCTTCATGCTTTTCCGAACATTTGTAACAACGGGGTTGTGACCTACATTGTACCTTAACATGTCCAAAACGGCAACAGTTATTACATTGGATTGTAGGTAATTGATATGTTTCAAGGGGAAGAGAATTGTAATAGCAAAAGACACGGGAAGGAAGTTTTTGACCAGTGATTGTGATAACCACTGATTGGGTAGGAAGCCAAACAGGGGAATTTTGCTCATTTATGGTCTTGCGGCTCAATCTACGTGCCTTAACAACTCTACCAAAACCTGAAGGAACCTGCAAATTTTCCACCAGCTCTTCCATAGACCAGTCCACAGGGACATTACGTATAATGCCCATACGGGATATGCTGTATGAGGGTATAGATACAACATATCCAGCACTTACTATAGCAGGTAGGTCAATGAAAGAGTTAGCATGATCGTACGATTTAAATTCGATGGACACACGATTGCGTCCAATCTTTTTAATCCCATCCATTTTAATGTTTGGGACATTGTTTTTAAAAAGAAACTGACCTAATAGTATGGGACTAAGGGCTGAACCGTTTTCATTCTCGGGTTTCGACACATGTACTATATATGGTGCAGCGTCTTCAGGACCGTAAACTTTTTTATTGGCGAATTCAGGGTTTACGTAGTTTAATTGTATTGAAGGCACTGAATGTGAATTGTCAGTGGCCTTTTTGGGCAAAGGTTCACTTATGTCCTTATTTGTTCTTTTCCTACCGCTAATACCTCCACCAGGGTCCGGGGGATCAGTATCTATTTCCATATTTATGGAACAAGCACTGACCTAACCTAAAAAGGAGAACTAATTAAAACTAAATACTTACACTTAGACAAACACGAAATATATTACACAAAACACAATAAGACAATTCAACAAATAGAATAAAAACTAAAATCTTCAACAAACACCCTTAAAAACAAAAACAGGAATTTCACTTGTTTACAACACTCAGCCAAAGAGCAAAGTCAACATAAAAGTTATACTTTTACTAAATAATACAGTACCTACGTAACATAACAATGAGGGGTTTTCGAAGTGTCACTTTTAGGTACAGAGACTACCGTAAGATGGCGCTTGCATAATGTAATATGTCAAAAAAATCTGTGATCTTTGTTGGGTGGTTAATAGGCAATTGCCTATTGCATATTGCCAGATTATATATATTATCCATTTTCAGGTAGTGAAATTATTCATAAAGTGGTTAAAAAGTCGCTGTAGATATGCTGTTTCATACACAAAAATAATCCTTTCAAATTCCTTTCTTAGTGATCTCCTACACTTCCGAGGAAACCTACATACATTATAGCTCGCTGGCTTCAATATCTTTGATTTTTCAAACAAATAATTCATCACAGTTTTCTCCCGTTTCCGTAGGGATTTCGGGAAGTTCTTGTTTAGTACTCCCCAAATACTTACATTCTAAGAAATTACACTCTTACACTCTTAAGTGGTCGGTATATATATATTTAAATTAGCTCAATCGATTAACGGGAAGTGGGTCAAATTAAATTTGCATGATTAGGTGACAAATGATGAGAGAAACTATAAACGTTTGAATAAAATTGGTTTGTGGACTAAGGAATTTTTCAAACACCATCTGGCAACTCTGTGATGAAAAAAAAACTTTATAAACAAACAAATACAACACACAACTTCTGTTGTTTGCTCTCGTTGCGTGGTGTTTTGTGATTTCGTTAAGTTTCGTTGAAATCTGCTGGCGTAAAGTGAGTTGAACATATGAAGGAATTTTTATTTGTTGAAGTTTTTATATGTTTGATAGCCTCTATCCATCTTGATCTCCGAGTTTCATCTTGGGGAAAGCGGTGGTTACCTATATTTAAAAAAAAATTTACTACGCATGGACTAGCCATGTTTAGTTTAGTTCTCAGGGCACAACTAATAAATAATAAACTATTGCAAGTGAAAGAAAGAAAGTTGAATGGTAAACAAACAAAATACAAAGCGGTACCTAATTGACATTTTACACAGGACTTGACATATTACTTAGGTTTAATGCCATCTATCAGCATTTTTCTTAAACTAGTAGAACTGTCAAAGTATAAACCGCTCATTACTACAATATATTAAGTGTAGTAACTATGCTATAATAATAATTAACACAATACATAAAATATAACCTTAAATGTCTTACACGAACTGAATGTAACTTTTATACTGTTGCAACTACAATATACATGCAATACAGTAATAAGATACATCTAATATATTTAATATACATTTATAGGAAAATAGTGTTAGAGTTGTAAATTATTATCTTAAGTCATTGATTACCAGTTACCACATAAACCATAATAATCATGGATGAAGTATGTACTATAGATTTGCTATAGAAATAGGATTTGCTACCTACGATACGTCATTATAGTGTGTGAACGAGATCACAACATACAAAAACTTTAAGGAAGAAAAAGGAAGGAGACAATATCTTCTGTCTTTGTCAGAGTTTCTCTTTTTATTTGTTGGTCGCAACATAGAAATAGAATATACATGGAAGGAGTGCTAAAAGTAGAGCTAAAAACAGCGATCTATCTTACAAATCTCAAATGCAAAAATTCATCAGAGTAAAAGACACAGCAACTTCATGATTTTTTGTCACCAGGTCAGAGGTTGATTTTGGTGGTCTGTCAAACGTATCAAAGCAACTAAATAAAAACGTCTCTGTATTTTTATAGCTCTTTAGAAATTAGCGACAACTTCAATTGGTAGCATTATATGTCATACTGCTGTCACCGATTATTGTGTCAACAATAAAACATGAAGAGCGTCGCGGTGTCGCGCGTCAGCGTCGCGACGTCGTCGGGCGTTGCGGTGTCGGGCGTCGGCGTTACGACGTCGGGCGTTGGCGTCGCGGTGTCGGGCGTCGCGTCACGGCTCGGGCCTCGTCGACGCCCGACGCAGTCTTGCATTCCTTTAAACAACGCTGATGAATGAATTCAACCGTATATATGTTTTTCCTATGTTTGTTCGCGGATATCTTCGTCGTTTATGAACCGATTTTAAATATTGTTTTTGTGTTTTGTAGGGAATAATTCAAATTTGGTCCAATTGTCACCAAAATGGTGACCTGATGATGGAATCCGTGGGGAATCGAGGGAACTCCTCAAAATTTATATGGAAACATATTAATAGGATTTTGATAATATTTTCTGAAGTAGTCTAAGCATATTATTATGTTACTAAACAGTAAGGTTTTGCACCATATCGTGGACATAAAAGTACTGAACAGAACTTCTGAGTGTTTGAAGATTTCAGCGTTGTTTAAAGGAATGCAAGAATGCGTCGGGCGTCGGCGTCGCGACGTCGGGTGTCGGCGTCGCGGTGTCGGGCGTCAGCGTCGCGACGTCGGGCGTCGCGGTGTCGGGCGTCGGCGTCGCGTAATGTTATATAGCCTTCCTCTATAAATTGTCTATCCAACAAAAATATTTTTTCAAATCGGACCAGTAGTTCCTGGGATTAGCGCGTTTAAACAAACAAAACAATTCACATTTGGGGACTTTCGTTACATGCGCTGCATAAACGGTTTAAGTCAATCGAACATAAGTAGAACAATTGAACATAATATGTAAAGGCGATCTTACTGCTTACAGCAGTCTCTTCATGACTTTTGAGTATGGTATACGACTTTCTTCATTCATACCTAAATACTCGCTGTCTCAACATTCTTAATTTTGTCAAATTGATTTTAAACGTAACGTTGTCTTGAATAGATAGCATTATGTCCATTACAAACGCTAAATATATTGTGTTTTTCTTGTTTCTCTTATGTACTTAGTTAAATAGTGTTTTAGTAGATTAGATTCCTCTAGAACATTGAACGGCATCACAATGTTACCATGTTTACATTTTAGTAATAGTAGTCGGTGCTACTTTAGGTATCTATACCTCGGTAGGTATAGATCATTAAAAACCTTGCTTCGCGCGGATGCAATGTATTCTTATTCATATTAGAAAACTTCCTCTCAAATCATCATATTTGTTGGGGCAAACTAAAATCCCTTGAGTTTAATAGACATAGGCGGACATAAAGAGGAAAGTAATTTATACTAGGTGGTATATAGTATAAACTTATTATCTTCTTCTTTATTTTCATTTTTATCAACATGTGATGTCGACTAGGGACGTCCTTTGAATAAAGATATGAAATTGGCTCAAGCTAGCAGACATGCAGCTTGTGACGAACTTCGTACAGAGGTGATCGCCCAAAGTGATGACAAGCCTAAAAAAATAAAGTAACGGACAGCTAGACTTCCTTTTCCTTCCATGTGTCGTATAGTGAGACAAGAACAGAAATATGCCTCTGCTCTTGCTTTTTACCCGGTATCTATGCTTAAGTTATTAATCTGAGTTTATTACAATATTTTGACGTTATTAGTGAAGCTAATAGAGGAGGCTTTTCAGAAATGTGAAATAACGAAAGCCGGTAATCTATTAAGATGCACGCCATCTACTGTCGACGGAACAAAACGTCTACAATGACTGACTGACTAAAATTTTTCTGAAAATCTCGCTAGATGTAGCTGAATTATTAATATTTTATAGATAATTAATTTTTCGTATACGCTACAACAGTCATTATTCTTAGAATGTAAACACTAAACATGAATTATCTTTTGTATAATTTATATAAAATATGACACATAATATTTTCAATATTACAGTAATTAATTCGCCACAAACCAGATACAGCTAACATCACTGATAACACATGATTTTGTTCGGGAGTACGAATCTGAACCAAAATCATACCAAACTCGTAAATCAAAATCGAATCAGATTGGAGAGTAAGGTAATCAGATTGGAGAGACCGTCTTAGTTTACACCGAAATACGATAGAAAAAAAGAACTTGAATGCCAATAGCGGGTGCGACTGCGGCTCTACCTTGACCATTTTTGGATTTCAAATTGAATTATTTTCTTGTTTCAGCCGTTTTAGCCCCCTTTTCTGCGAAGTCTTCTTCAAACACACACCATAGCTTATGGTTTGTTGGAGACAAACCTTACATCTGTGATATGTGTTTGAAGAAATTGATATATACCCTACTATTGTGTTTTCGTAAATATGCTGGTGATGAAAACTTCTTCAAAACACATCACAGCTCTATGGTTTGTCTCCCGTATGAACAGTACTGTGAATTCCTAAATTTACTTTTCGTGAAAACTTTTTCCAAACACACATCACAGCTGTATGGTTTGTCTCCCATATGAACGGTACTGTGATTTCATAAATCTTCTTTTTGCGAATATTTCTTCGAACACACATCACAGTCGTATGGTTTGTCTCCCAAATGAGTCCAAATATGACTTTGTTTTTGTGAAAACTTCTTCAAAAACACATCACAGCTGTGTAGTTTGTCAACCATATGAATCCAAATGTGCGTTTGCAAATGTCCTTTTAATGAAAACTTCTTCAAACACATCACAGCTGTGTGGTTTGTGTACCGTATGAACCCTAATGTGTCTTCGTAAAGTACCTTGTTGAGAAAACTTCTTCAAACACACATCACAGCTATATGGTTTGTCTCCCATATGAGTCCAAATGTGACAATGTAAACTTTGTTTTTGTGAAAACTTCTTCAAAAACACATCACAGCTGTGTAGTTTGTCAACCATATGAATCCAAATGTGCGTTTGCAAATGTCCTTTTAATGAAAACTTCTTCAAACTCATCACAGCTGTGTGGTTTGTCTTCCGTATGAGCCCTAATGTGTCTTCGTAAAGTACCTTGTTGAGAAAATTTCTTCAAACACACATCACAGCTATATGGTTTGTCTCCCGTATGAACCCTTATGTGTGTACGTAAGTTAGCTTTTCGTGAAAACTTCTTCAAACACACATCACAGCTGTGTGGTTTGTCTCCAGTATGAATAATACTGTGTTTTCGTAAATCTCCTTTTTGTGAAAACTTCTTCAAACACACATCACAGCTGTGTGGTTTGTCTCCAGTATGAATAATACTGTGTTTTCGTAAATCTCTTTTTTGTGAAAACTTCTTCAAACACACATCACAGCTGTATGGTTTGTCTCCCGTATGAGTCCTAATGTGAGATATTAAACTTTGTTTTTGTGAAAACGTTTTCAAACACACATCACAGCTGTATGGTTTGTCTCCTGTATGAACCATAATGTGTCTTTGTAAATCTCCTTTTAGTGAAAACTTCTTCAAACACACATCACAGCTGTGTGGTTTGTCCCCCGTATGAACAATAATATTGTGTCTTCGTAAATTACCTTGTTGAGAAAACTTCTTCAAACACACATCACAGCTGTATGGTTTGGCTCCCGTATGAACCCTAATGTGAGAATGTAAATGTTGTTTTCGTGAAAACTTCTTCGAACACACATCACAGCTGTATGGTTTGTCTCCAGTATGAACCCTAATGTGAAAATGTAATTGTTGTTTTCGTGCAAACTTTTTCAAACACACATCACAGCTGTATGGTTTGGCTCCCGTATGAACCCTAATGTGGAAATGTAATTGTTGTTTTCGTGCAAACTTTTTCAAACACACATCACAGCTGTGTGGTTTTTCACCCATATGAAGCATAATGTGTTCTCGTAATTTTCCTTTTCTTGAATACTTCTTCAAACACACATCACAGCCGTACTTTTTGTATGGTTTGTCTTCTGTATGAGTCCTAATGTGAGATTGTAAACTATGTTTATGTGAAAACTTCTTCAAACACACATCACAGCTGTGTGGTTTGTCTCCCGTATGAGTCCTAATGTGAGATAGTAAACTTTGTTTTTGTGAAAACTTTTTGAAACACACATCACAGCTGTATGGTTTTTCTCCCGTATGAATCCTAATGTGAGAATGCAAATTTTGTTTTTGTGAAAACTTCTTCAAACACACATCACAGCTGTATGGTTTTTCCCCTGTATGAACCATAATATGTTCTCGTAATTGTCCTTTTCGTGAAAACTTTTTCAAACACACATCACAGCTGTACGGTTTCTTGTAACGGTTAGTAGGTGCATCATTTGTTTTATCTCGCCCTTTGCAGCTGTCTGAGATGTCCATTTCATAGCTTCGTCTGATACCTGAAAAAAGATGTGGCAAATCTATACTTACTATATAATATTACTACATAAGTCGCTAAATTTCGTAATTTTCGATACTCGCAAGGGAATCAAAACCCAAACCAAGCAACGTCTAAAACCATACGTTTTTAGTTACATTATATAATAATTTCAGTACATTTTTAGATTTTTTAAAACTTAGTACCGTTTTCTCATGAATGTATTTAATTGAAACCATATACCAATTACATGTATGATTGGTCCATGATTGAAACTTATATCAAATACTCCGGTCTCTAATAACTGTAACCATATCAAAATTCTATGTCAATCAGGTGCTCTCGGAACGCAAACTCGCACTTGGCCGGTTTTTATTTATTTATTACTAACCTACGCTAAAAAATATGTACAGACAGTACTTATCAAAAAGGACTTTACAGTAAAAGTACTAACTGATTTTATACAAATAAATTTCGTAATAAAGAAAATCAAGAAAAAAAACTTAGATTGTCCCTATCTAGCATAAAAACTAACAAACAAAAATAGTTACCCCCGCGCGGCAGTCCCGGTGCGTTTGCTGCGAATAAAATTTGAAGCAGCGCGGCGCGCGGCTCCCGGGCCCGGCGCGCTTCCTACAAACGTCCCGCAAGTACGACATGATCTTTTAAAATTGTCATAACTTTTTTATTTATGAACCGATTTACATGAAACAAACACTAAATGTTAAGTGAAGCTTGCTGCAATATCTAATATATTGCGGCAAGCTTCACTACAACTGAAAAGTACATCTTATCGGATAAGCCGTTTCTGAGATTAGCGTGCACAAACCCACAGACAAACAGATAAACAGACAAAAATTTCAAAAATCATAGTTTTGGGTACTATTGCGTAAATAAAGGTCCCGTACAGACACGACTCCTCTACAGATTTATTACATACTAGCTGTGCCCGCGACTTCGTACGCGTGTAAAAGTGATTTAGGGCAGTGTTATAATAAATCTGTTTTAAATATATTTTTTGTTTATAAAAACTGTCGTTTAGGTATTTGATAGACTACTTTATAGTATGCTGACAATTCCTACTACCAGCTTGACAAATGACCGTGTATAATTACTATATTGCGAACGGGACTACTTGATAGTACGCTCACATGCACGACGAACATCTCTGTACTAAGATTTGTATGGATTTTGCGCCGCAGCGACTGCAGACAATGACGTTTCCACGCCGACGACGCTGCGCTGGTGTGGAGACTATGATATTAAGTCAGCGCGCCACAAAATTTTGCGGTCTTCTCAGTGCGCAAGTCCGACTCGCACTTGCCCGGTTTTTTTATTTATTAATAACCTACGCAAACAAACATGTAGGTAATGATTACAAATCACTTGACTGTATTATACAGACAAACTGATTTTATACAGAAAAGTAGCAAAATATAGAAAGTCCAAAAGAAAGAAAACAAACCTAAGTTGTACCTAACATAAAAACTAAGAAATAAAAATATCGATAAAACATAAATCTAACTGTAAACACAATATGTTAATCAAAATTCTATATATTATGCAGTTATAGAATACATAATTTGGACAAAGAAGATTATAAAAATAAAATGTACAGTAGTGGTAGGCTGTAGTATGAATTTGAACGGACGGAATAAGAACTATAATATAGAATGCAACATATTATTAATTTATACATTGTTAATAACACGCTGAGGACCGAATTTCGATTTCTTAATGAATAATACGAAAATCGATTCTCGGATAACGTATTTTATAAAATATGTAGGTACCTACCTAGATAACAAAAATATTTAGATTTTTTTAAACTTAGTAAGTACCTACCGTTTTGTCATGAATGTATTTTAATTGAAACTTATATAAAATACTCAGGTCTCAATAATATGTCAAAAAGGTTTGTATGGAGCTCTCGGTGCGCAAGGCCAACTCGCACTTGACCGATTTTTATTAAGAATATTTTTACTAACTAATAAATATGTACATACAGTACCTACTTATCACAGAGGACTTTACAGTAAAAGTACTAACTGATTTTATACAAATAACTTTCGTTATAAAGAAACTCAAGAAAAATAACTTAGATTGTCCCTATCTAGCATAAAAACTAACAAATAAAAATTCACCCCCGCGGCCCCGGTGCGTTTGCTGCGAATAAAATTTGAAGCGGCGCGGCGCGCGGCTCCCGGGCCCGGCGCGCTTCCTACAAACGTCCAGCAAATACGACATGATCTTTTTAAATTGTCATAACTTTTTTATTTATGAACCGATTTACATGAAACAAACACTAAATGTTAAATGAAACTTGCCGCAATATATTAGTGAAAAGTACATCTTAATCGGATAAGCCGTTTCTGAGATTAGCGTGCACAAACCCACAGACAAACAGACAAAAATTTCAAAAATCATAGTTTTGGGTACTATTGCGTAAATAAAGGTCCCCTATAATATTTTTTCTCAAATATCTTCAATGTACAGACACGACTCCTCTACAGATTTATTATATGTATAGATATGTATAGATTATAATATCATCAACCAATGTGTGATCAGTCAATTGTAAAATCCTAAAAATAAATTAACGGTCCTTTAACAGTTTCTGATTTATTAATTAAAAGGAAGATCTTTCGCGTTTTTACACGACGGTTTAATCAGAGTTGGTTGTCGCATCCAAGACCCTTAACTATAATTTGATATGAAGCATCCTATATTGCTGAGTTCGAAACATCACTTATTACTAAGTTGCTATTTGAGCAGGAACATCGCAAGCTTTTAAATGCCGGTCCGCAAGCTCTTTTGGCATCTACGCACACGCTTCTGGCCTATCAATCGTACAGACTTAGCGCGCCGAACAATTTTAAATTGTAATATTTGTAGACGATTTAAAGGCGAAATAACTAAAAATATAATGGGTAATGTACCGTCCGGCAAAATTACCCCGGATTTCCCTTTTATTGTAGTTGAAACTGACTTTGCTGAACCATTCATAAATGATGATCATAATCACTGATCGTAAGAGTCGTGGCTGTAAAATAAAAAAATGTTATTTATGTGTATTTGTTTGTTTTAAGTGTAAATGTATATGTCGCAGTCATCTAACTGAAATCGCCATTTTATTGAGTGACTAGTGTTTTTATCGAATGACGACATTAAATTATTGTAAGACTCTACGACAAGTTGTTTATTGTAACGTCCAACGTCTTAACTAAACGTCGTTTAGTCATTTAGCGTAGTCGTTGAATTACCTACTTATGGTTAGGTGATTTTTTTTTCTATTTTGCGCTCATACTACCGATATTTTATCGATGAATGTAACTTTGCAAATTCTACTATAAATAATTTACCAAATTGAATGTTCACTAATGTCTTTAGTAAGACTTGCCGTTCTAAGAGGAATTGGTTGACGTGCTATTTAGTGCCTCAGCATATGTGTTATTGTTATTAGGTTCAAATTACACGTCCAATAATACACTTCTAGTTAATCGTATTTTACTTTATTCTACTACGTAGATAATACAATAAACAGTATCTTATAAATAACTATGTAGGTACACTGACCCCACTAACCTATCCGGGCCTCTCAAGGAGACTAACTTAAAACTATCTTAGGCATCAACGTCAATGTCATCTTTGACATCTAGTTGTTTTAAATACATGCATAGCATTATGTAACATCTCCCTTTTTCGAGAAACGCATACAATTTAATAATGCTTAAAATATACATGATTACAAAATATAACTTACTAATTAAATTTCTCATGTATGTACAATTTAGGTTGTTTTACAGTTCTACCAGATCTGGTAACATAATCTGTACCTATTTGCCTTTCCACAGGAACACAGTTATCATTATGCCTACTAATATCCTGAGAATTTTCACTCGTGAAACAACTAGGATTTATGGGAAGTATATTGCACGTATCATGACCATTATAAGAAGGATCTATTTTTTTAAATTCATCTTTACTGTCACCCGCAAAAGAGGAAGGAGGATTTATATTTTTTAAACTATTTTTCCTATGTCTAATATGCGCTCTATTTCTCCTATAGATAACACCATTCATATCGGTAATATAATGAGACCTACCACAATCTAGATTTCCGTGTATTACGCCAGGAGTCCAAAAATCTTTGGGATTCTTTTTAAAATAAATGTCATCTCCAGGCTTAAAGACTTCATTCCTTTGCCTTGCACATCTGTCAAAGTAATATGTCATTTTGTTTTTATTTTTGACATAAGATTTTTTGTAAACAGAAAATTTTACTAAATTCGGTTTTAATTTTTTACACAGGACAGGTATATTCATACGTAAACTCCTAGACATTAATAATGATGCTGGGCTGGGAAAGTCGCCTTTAGCTGTGTTCCGGTAGTGTAGCAATGCTAAATACACATCAGATCCATCCTGAGCGCATTTACGTAGTATATTTTTGGATAGTTTTACAGCGCTCTCCGAAAAACCATTACTTCTTGGATAATATGGACTCGTGGTTATATGCTCCACGTCCCATTCAACCAGAAAAGATTTGAACTTACATGAGTTGAAAGGTGGACCATTATCCGACACTAATGATCGTGGGATGCCATGGCGTGCGAAAAATGATTTCAAGTGTTTCACCACGTTATCAACGTTGTAATTCTTATGTAAAGAAGCTAGCTCAAAATATTTAGAATAGTAATCTACACAGACAAGGTAATTCTCCCCATCAAAATAAAATAAATCAACCCCTACTCGTTCCCAAGGGAGTTGTGTAATATCATAACATTTCAAAGGTTCCTTATTCGTGCTAGGTTTAAATTTAGCACATACCAGACACTGTTCAATTAAATTTTTAATGTCTGCATTTATATTGGGCCAATAAACTGTTTCCCTAGCAATGTTAAGTGTTTTATTTATACCTAAATGACCACAGTGAATTTTATCTAATATTTGCTTTTGTAAGGCCTTTGGGACTATGAGCCTATTGCCCTTAAAGAGTAAATCATTCATTATATGTATTTCACTTTGAATATTCCAATATGGTTTTACCAAACAGTTAATTTTGTTTTTGCTTGTTGGCCAACCATTTTTTATATAAGATTTAAGCAAATTAAATGATTCATCTTGTTTACTTTCCTTTAAAATTGACTCTAAATATGACTTTGATACTGAAATATTAGAAAAAATTGAATTGACATGATATTGCAAGTCTTGTTCACATTGTGGTACATATGTATCAGTGAGTGAAGCTCGTGATAGCGTGTCTGCTATATACATATGTTTACCAGGTACATAAATTACTTCTAAGTCATATCCTTGCAACGCAAGCATCATTCTCTGCAACCTAGCTGGCACTTCATGAAGAGGTTTTTTAAAGAGATAAATTAAAGGTTTGTGATCTGTATGAACGGTAACAAGACCTCCATAAATATATTGATGAAATTTATTACAACCAAACTGTATAGCAAACAATTCCTTTTCAATCTGAGCGTAGTTTTGTTGAGAGCTTGTCAATGTTCTTGAGCTATATGCAATTGGTCGCTTATTTTGCATGATTACAGCGCCCACTGCATTCTTGGATGAATCTACTGACAAAATTAAAGGTACATTGCAATTATAGTTAGCTAATACAGGTGCTTTAGTAATAATATCTTTTAGTGATTCAAAACACTTTTGATAATTATCATCCCATAGGAATGGTATATCCTTTTTTAACAAGTTTCTTAAGACATTAGTTTTGTCTGCTAAGTTTTCAATGAAAGGGGCTAAAAAATTTAACATGCCTAAAAATCTTTGTAAATCCTTAATGTTTTTAGGTGTAGACATATTTTTTACAGCTCTAATTTTATCTGGATCTTGTATACGGTGGCATCTTCTCTTCTTTCACCCCCATTGATTGAATCTTCACTCTTCTGTGCCATAGTGAGTGTTCTACACAGCAGCTTGGCTCTTTCCAGGGAGAGATCTTGTTCTTGTAGCAGCTTTTGTCGAACTTGTGAGAAGTTTGTGGCCATGTTAGCAATGAGAATATCTTTCACCAGGGACTCACGAAGCGTACCAAACTCACATGAATGACTTGCATTTTCTAGCTCCATCAGAAAATTGTCCAATGATTCGTTCACACGTTGTTTTAATGTGAAGAACCTGTGTCTTGCAACTGTCAAATTCTTCTTTGGTTCAAAGTATTCAACAAATTTCTCCTTAACTTGTTTGAATGTAGAACTGCTTAGGTCCAAATTGAAGGAGTTGAAGATGTTTAGACCCTTTTCACCCATAGAGTGTAGCATAATAGCAATCTTCCTTTTGTCTTCGGTTTTTTCCATTCCCGACGCCAGCAAATATATCTCGAACGATTGAGTCCATTTTCTGAAGTTTTCAGCATTATTGTTGATGATTTCCGTCGAAATTTCCAGCTTTTGTACTCCGTTTGCAGCCATTGTCGTCATTGTTGTTGAACCACACCCAGCCGGTCTCGAAATTTATTTTTTCGCCGTTCTCGACGTACCCTCTCTTTGGTTAATATTTTCTTTTTCTTCTTCTGACACCATATTTAGTGCCTCAGCATATGTGTTATTGTTATTAGGTTCAAATTACACGTCCAATAATACACTTCTAGTTAATCGTATTTTACTTTATTCTACTACGTAGATAATACAATAAACAGTATCTTATAAATAACTATGTAGGTACACTGACCCCACTAACCTATCCGGGCCTCTCAAGGAGACTAACTTAAAACTATCTTAGGCATCAACGTCAATGTCATCTTTGACATCTAGTTGTTTTAAATACATGCATAGCATTATGTAACACGTGCAAATCATAAAAATCGGCCCAAGCGTTTGGTCTGTATAATGCTTCAAAGGAACATACTTAGAGGTACATACATAGACTGTTCAATACTACACCACTCCTTTGCGACTCACAGTCGGTTAAAAAGGATAGACCACGATAGTGTCATATATTTTATGTTTATTATACTCCCTGTACATTGCTGATAGTTGTGAACTAAGAAGCCTCTTTTGTTGTTACCTTCAATAAATTTTATAACTCGCAAAGGCATTTAATTCTTGGATTTTTTTTATAAGGTTTTCCCTACCTTTTTACCCGACTTCGGCGAAGCCAAAAGGAAAAGTAATGATTTTGGCAGTCTATGTATGTATGTATGTTCCCTCGTAGCGGCTAAACTACTGGACCAATTTTAATAAATGAGGTATCAATCGATTGGTTATGATGCTGCGAGTGACAAAGGCTTTTTCGAAAAATTTTGGATTTTTAAAATTAAACCTTAAAAAACTAGCTCCAAAAAAATTAAATTAAGATAATTGTCTCGTGTTCTGTCTCGGTATCAAAAAAAAGTTCTTGGCAAGCACACCACGAATATGTATTTAAATATTTATTTATTTATTACATTTTATTGTTAAATTCAAAATAAACGTTTAAAATGCGGTCATACAAGTAGTATCTAGGAGTTGTTTACTTATCTACTATGTAATGGTTAGTTTAAAAAAAATACAACATTTGTTACATTTGATGGAAACAGAAAAAAAAATAATAAAAAAAGATTTAAAAACTAAAACCCGACTTCGCAAAAAATGGGTCTAAAAAGGCTGAAACAAGAAAATAATTCAACTTGAAATCCAGAAATGCATAGGTACAAAAATGGTCAAGGCAGAGCCGTGGTCGAACCCGCTAGTAAAATATAAGCATCAGTTCACAGGGAGATACGGTAGAAAAAAAAAACTGGAAATACCATACTTGTCTACCGTTGCAAGGTTCGATGCAGATAGCGGGTACGACCACGGCTCTACCTTGACCATTTTTGTACCTTTGCATTTCTGGATTTCAAATTGAATTATTTTCTTGTTTCAGCCTTTTTAGACCTATTTTTTGCGAAGTCGGGTTTTAGTTTTTTAATCTTTTTTTTTCGATAGTTTTATTTAAAAAAGGAAAATTTCATTATATCTTAGGTTTAACTAATTACATTAGTTAAAATTTTATCACTTATTACCATATAAGTACCGGTACTATCCAATACATTTCGGAGTGACAGCGTAATGTATAGAACGGCCGCTTTTTTGTGACCATCTTAGCTTGGTCGGGTTGTTAATCTTATTTATTGATTTGTTATTATTTTGCATATCTCCTTAAATATTTAGTGTTTTCATCAAAAAATTTACATGTATATAATTAAAGCAACGCTCTAGTTATTTGTATCGTCAAAAAATTTAAAATGTGCATGATACTGATTTTATAGATTCTCACTAAGTATTATTGTGCGCTTTTCTGGGTAAATTTCTTCATAACTGAATAGTTACGTTTTGGATCTTTATATAAAGTTACGCTCGATTGAAGACCGATATGGGCTTTAATATACGATTTGAATTAGGTCTATAGATCGATTAATAAAAATGTAAAGGCGAGCTAAGTAGTTTTTCTAAAATATCTTACATTTTTTACATGGTGTATTATTAACATTATTGCCAAGCAAATTCAGGAGAGTTCGTGTGCCAAAAATTGTTGAACTGCACCCAGCCGTTTTCGAGATTTAAGTAATCCCTAAATGTTACTCCAGCAGGATTTTGAATAACTCCACAACGGATCAAGATACAAATAAATTTTTTGCACGCTCAATTACAGCCCCAGAACGCTCAAATTATCCGCATAAAAGTTTCTCGAAAATATTATTATTTAAAGAAACATCCTGCTGGAGTAACGTTTCCAAATATTACTGGGGTTGGATTTGTTTTTTGCGTTTTTCAAGAAAACTACAATCAAGCAAGTTACGAAAATATAACGCTCAATAATTAGAGAAGACATTGCTCTAATTAGGCATAGGTAAAAAGTTAGCAAAATCCACAATATCTGGCTGGGGTAACGGACACGAAGTCCCTATACTTTTTCTCATTAATGCATGGAGGTATTACTCGTAAATTGAACATTATATCAAATACTAAGGTATATAATATATTTAAGCTATAATTAAAATCTAAACGTGCCCAAGCCCGACTCGCACTTGGCCGGATAATTTATTTTTTACTAGCCTACACTAACAAACATGTAGGTTCTTATAATAAAGGACTTTACTGTTAAAGTATGTATATTTGTTCCCAAGCAGTTCACTACTGGTCAGATTTTAATAAATGGGGTGTCAATCGATTTGTATTGATGCCGCGAGTAACATAGGTTATATCATTTTTTCAAAAAATTGTGCATTTTGTAAATTGATCCCCAAAATGTAGATTAAACAAATTAAATAAGATGGCTCGTGTTTAGTATCAAAATATAAATCTTGATAAGCAAACCACGAATATGTATTTTTATTAATTATTATATTTTATTGTTTAATTCGATATAAGCGTCTAAAACGCGGTTATACAAGTATCTAGGAGTTGTATAGTTACTTTCTATGTAATAGTCAATTTAATAAAAATACAATATTATATTTGATGGGAAAATAAAAAAATATGAAATAAAATAGTTACAAAAAATATAACTCGACTTTGCAAAAAGGAGTCTAAAAAAGTTGAATGACACTAGAAACAATTCAATTTGAAATCCAGAAATGCATAAAAATGGTCAAGGTAGAGCCGTGGTCGGACCCGAAAACAAAATCTAAGCATCAGTTCACACCGAAATACGATAGAAAAAAAGAACTTGAATGCCAATAGCGGGTGCAACCACGGCTCTACCTTGACTATTGCTGGATTTCAAATTAATAATTATGTACCCCAATATTGTGTTTTCGTAAATATGCTGGTGGTGAAAACTTCTTCAAACATACATAACAGCTGTATGGTTTGTCTCCAATATGAACAATACTGTGAATTCCTAAATTTACTTTTCGTGAAAACTTTTTCCCAACACACATCACAGCTGTATGGTTTGTCTACCGTATGAACAGTACTGTGTATTCATAAATCTTCTTTTAGCGAAAGCTTCTTCGAACATACATCACAGTTTTGTGGTTTGTCTCCAGCATGAATAATACTGTATTTTCGTAAGTCTACTTTTTGTGAAAACTTCTTCAAACACACATCACAGCTGTGTGGTTTGTCTCCCTTATGAGTCCTAATATGACATTGTAAACTTTGTTTTTGTGAAAACTTCTTTAAACACACATCACAGCTGTGTGGTTTCAAATTCAAAATTCAATTCAAATTCAAAAAAATTTATTTCCAAGTTAAACTTAACAAGCTATTTTCGGAAAGTCAACAAAAATACTACCACCGGTTCAACCCTAGCCCGCCGAGAAGAACCGGCGTAAGAAACTCGGCAGTTTGTCTCCCGTATGAACCCTTATGTGTGTACGTAAGTTAGCTTTTCGTGAAAACTTCTTCAAACACACATCACAGCTGTGTGGTTTGTCTCCAGTATGAATAATACTGTGTTTTCGTAAATCTCTTTTTTGTGAAAACTTCTTCAAAGACACATCACAGCTATGTGGTTTCTCACCCGTATGAACCCTTATGTGTGTACGTAAGTTAGATTTTTGTGAAAACTTCTTCAAACACACATCACAGCTGTATGGTTTATCTCCCGTATGAACCATAATGTGTCTTCGTAATTGTTCTTTTAGTGAAAACTTCTTCGAACACACATCACAGCTGTATGGTTTGTCTCCCGTATGAACCCTTATGTGTGTACGTAAGGTACCTTTTTGTGAAAACTTCTTCAAACACACATCACAGCTGTATGGTTTGTCTCCAGTATGAACCCTTATGTGTGTACGTAAGGTACCTTTTTGTGAAAACTTCTTCAAACACACATCACAGCTGTATGATTTATCTCCCGTATGAACCATAATGTGTCTTCGTAAAGTACCTTGTTGAGAAAACTTCTTCAAACACACATCACAGCTGTATGGTTTGGCTCCCTTATGAACCCTAATGTGTCTTCGTAAATCTTCTTTTAGTGCAAATTTCTTCGAACACAGATCACAGCTATATGGTTTGTCTCCAGTATGAATAATACTGTGTTTTCGTAAATCTCCTTTTTGTGAAAACTTCTTTAAACACACATCACAGCTATATGGTTTGGCTCCCGTATGAACCATAATGTGTCTTCGTAAAGAACCTTGTTGAGAAAACTTCTTCAAACACACATCACAGCTGTATGGTTTGGCTCCCGTATGAACCCTAATGTGTCTTCGTAAAGTACCTTGTTGAGAAAACTTCTTGAAACACACATCACAGCTGTGTGGTTTCTCTCCCGTATGAACCCTTATGTGTGTTCGTAAGTTAGCTTTTCGTGAAAACTTCTTCAAACACACATCACAGCTGTATGGTTTGTCTCCAGTATGAATAATACTGTGTTTTCGTAAATCTCCTTTTTGTGAAAACTTCTTCATACACACGTCACAGCTGTACGGTTTCTTGTAACGGTCAAATGGTGCATCACTTGTTTGATCTCGCCCCTTGCAGCCGTCTGAGATGTCCATTTCATAGCTTCGTCCGTCTGGTCCGATACCTGAAGAAAGATGTGGTAAATCTATACTTACTATATATGTATATACTAATATTATAAAAAGGTAACATTTGATTGTTTGTTTGTTTGTTTTTTTGAATATGCTCTGAAACCACTGAACCAATATGAAAAATTCTTTCGCCGTTGGAAAGCTATATTCCTAGCACTGAACATAGATTATATTATATTTTCAACAAAAATAGGGTTCCTTACTAAAACCCCAAAAATGTAGCCTAAAGTGAAAAAAACGACCTTCAAAATTTCGTACATCGTGTTTGCTTCGACATCGGCTTGACCGATTTCGCATTTTTTTACATTATGTTCGTTATTGCCATAAAAAGGTTATTATGAAAGAAAATTTTGAAAAAAATAAGCAAAAAATTAGGAAAAAGAAGAAAATATATGTATTGGTCACGCGGGGTTTGTACCTGGACTCGATCATTCCTGTCGTTGCCAGAATATATGACACGGTTGTCATGGTAACAACATTGTTTACCAAAGGAAAATAAAAATTATGAAATGCTATAAAGAACGTATTTACATAAGCTTAAACTATTTGGATTCATAAAACTATTTGGATTAACAAAAATATTAATCCAAGTAGTTTAAGCTGATATAAATACGGTATTTATAGCATTTCATAATTTTTGTTTTCCATTAGTAAACAATGTTGTTACCATGACAACCGTTAGACGTTATAGACGTTAGGCTGCGTTTCCACTGATGCGGAGCGATGCGGAGAGGAGCTTGCGGTACCCGAATTGACCAATCACTATGCTCGAAATGTCCGCTCCGCTCCGCTTGGGCACCGCTAAGCTCCTCCCCGCCCCACTCCGCGCCAGTGGAAACGCAGCCTTATAGACGGGACAAGATCGGGGAGGTTTTCAGAATCTATACATCTAAACAAATAAATAAAATTGAAGTGTCAGTTGTTATGTTGTTACAACATTCAATTAGTAACATTTTTCTAAATGCATATGACATTTTAAACGATATCTACTGAAAACAAAAATGAAATTAAAAAAAAAAATAGACTTTCACTGGTAGATAGCTAAAGTTATAAGGATTAATTTAGACTACTTTTCATAATCATCGTCATCTAACTAATGATCACCAAATCGGCTGGACCGACTGAGACGGGAGCATTCACCGGTCGTTAGCTTATGTTATTAGGAGTAATCTATACATCTATATGTATAAAAGTAAGTCGTGTTAGTTAAATTATTTATAACTCATGAACCGCTTTATCTTTAATATGTATTTTTATTAATTATTATACTTTATTGTTTAATTCGATATAAGCGTCTAAAATGCGGTTATAAAAGTATCTAGGAGTTGTATACCTAGTTACTATCTATGTAATGGTCAATTTAATAAAAAAACAATATTATATTTGATGGGAAAACAAAAAAATATGAAATAAAATAGTTACAAAAAATATAACTCGACTTTGCAAAAAGGAGTCTAAAAAAGTTGAATGACTCAAGAAACAATTCAATTTGAAATCCAGAAATGCACAAAAATGTCAAGGTGGAGACGTGGTCGGACCCGATAACAAAATCTAAGCATCAGTTTAAACCGAAATACGATAGAAAAAAAGAACTTGAATGCCAATAGCGGGTGCGACCACGGCGCTACCTTGACTATTGCTGGTTTTCAAATTGAATTATTTTCATGTTTCACCCTTTTTAGACCCCTTTTTTGTGAAGTCTTCTTCAAACACACACCACAGCTGTATTGTTTGTTGGAGACAAACCTAACATCTATACTAATTTATAAAGCGGAAGAGTTTGTTTGTTTAAACGCGCTAATCTCAGGAATTACTGGTCCGATTTGAAAAAATATTTTTTTGTAGGATAGTCCATTTATAGAGGAAGGCTTTAGGCTATATAACATTACGCTTCGACCAATAGGAGCGAAGCGTCAGCGAGAAATGTTGCAAAAACGGGGAACATTATTCAAATGTATTTGAGGACTTTCGTTGCGTGCGCTGCATAAACGGTTTAAGTCACTCAAAAACCACGCGAACGAAGTCGCGGAGACAGCTAGTCTGTGATATGTGTTTGAAAAAAATGATATGTAGCCTTCTATTGTGTTTTCGTAAATATGGTGGTGAAAACTGAAAACTTCTTCAAAAACATATCACAGTTGTATGGTTTGTCTCCCATATGAACAGTACTGTGAATTCCTAAATTTACTTTTCGTGAAAACTTTTTCCAAACACAAATCACAGCTGAATGGTTTGTCTCACGTATGAACAGTACTGTGATTTCATAAATCTTCTTTTAGTCAAAACTTCTTCAAACACATCGCAGCTGTGTGGTTTGTCTCCAGTATGAATAATACTGTGTTTTCGTAAAACTTCTTTTTGTAAAAACTTCTTCAAACACACATCACAGCTGTATGGTTTGGCTCCCGTATGAACCTTAATATGACAATGTAAATGTTATTTTCGTGAAAACTTCTTCAAACACAAATCACAGCTGTGTGGATTGTCTCCCGTATGAGCAATAATATTGTGTCTTCATAAATTACCTTGTTGAGAAAACTTCTTCAAACACACATCACAGCTGTGTGGTTTGGCTCCAGTATGAATAATATTGTGTTTTCGTAAATCTACTTTTGTGAAAACTTCTTCAAACACACATCACAGCTGTGTGGTTTGGCTGCCATATGAACCATAATGTGTCTTCGTAAATCTACTTTTTGTGAAAACATCTTCAAACACACATCATAGCTGTATGGTTTGTCTCCCGTATGTGAGATAGTAAACTTTGTTTCTGTGAAAACTTCTTCAAACACACATCACAGCTGTATGGTTTGTCTCAAGTATGAATAATACTGTGTTTTCGTAAATCTACTTTTTGTGAAAACTTCTTCAAACACACAACACAGCTGTATGGTTTGTCTCCAGTATGAATAATACTGTGTTTTCGTAAATCTACTTTTAGTGAAAACTTCTTCATACACTTCATACACACATCACAGCATGTACGGTTTCTTGTAACGGTCGAATGGTGCAGTGGTCCATTTCATAGCCTCGTCCGTCTGGTCCGATACCTGAATAAAGATGTGGTAAATCTATACTTACTATATTTATAATATATACTAATATTATAAAGAGGTAACATTTGATTGTTTGTTTGTTTTAATGGATTAGGCTCTGAAACCACTGAACTAATATGAAAAATTCTTTCGCCGTTGGAAAGCTACATTCCTAGCACTGAACATAGACTATATTATATTTGCATTAAATTCCTAATTTTTATAATTTTTGCCTCAATACGTAATGATCGCGATGCGCGCGCTATTGGCCTCTCAGCTGTTCATAGTTCACTGACTACTGACTGAGCGACATACAGCGCTTGGCGTTTAGACTCATAGTACTGACTTATCGTAATTATTGTAATGTACATGCGAATACTATAAGCCTTGCTCCAAATAACTCTGTATTAAGTGTTAGTTATAAACTAACTCTAGGTTAGAACTGGCGCAAGTCGATCTTACACTTAGTGTGGTCACCGTAGGGGAAGGATCAGGGCCCTAATTCTCAGGGCTCGAACTCAGTTTTTACTATCGGTCTGTCCCGCTCATGCAAATGAGATTTACCGCGCGTCCGAGCGAGATATACTTGTCGAAAGGGGCTCTCATGATTTAATAACATTCCTTCGGATACTGTGGGCTTTCGTGGGTAAATCGTGAAAAGAGAACAGAGTAACAATATCACTTGTTTATTCGTAATCACAATTTCTTTATAAATTCACTATTCACTACACTTTATAAATTTACTTTACTTTAAATTCACTTTACTTTACTTTACAAGTATTGACACTAACGAAACATAACACGTTTCAAGACATCTCAACTTGGCGACCAAATCACGAATGCATTCAGTCTCGTCAAGAAAGTCCCGAGTCATGTCAAAGCGCGCCATAGACAAGTTGCGCCATTTTGCCACTTGGGGGCGCGCTTCCGTCTCGTTTTGTGTCCATATTCATATCCGGCTCCGACACGGCCATTCTGATAAGTCACACGTCCCGTGTGATGCTTCTGCAAAAGAGAAAACCAGCTGCAATATCACGAGCCTTTCGCTCGGCCAACTCTGACCAATCTCCACAAATCATCAAAAATAAAGTTCAGATCTCAATAAAATTTTGTTTCAAATAATCTTTCAAATAAAATTCTCGATCAAAAAAATTTCGACATGGAATGATACCCTGGGTCATGTTACTTAAATCATGTTAAAACTGTAGGAACTGTAACACAAATAAACTAGTAAAATCTCTAACTCCACTACCATACCCAATTTCATAGACATGGAACTCACAAGGTTCATTGTCCCAGACCCCCAGTCAAACGCCCTCCTGACATAAAACGGACTTAATATAGTCCGAGTTACCGGTTACGAAATAACTGGACGGTCAACCTCATCACTCATAGTACGGTAGGTAGAGATTTTACCCAACAACACAAACTTGTTCATCATTAGCAAAATCTTATATCATCTTTCACCAATACATGACCCGAAGGAATCTTTCTCGTAACGTATGCAGCGTCATAAGTACGCTTTGAACTTGCAACTTTTACAGCCTTATTTTCAACTATGAAAAACAACCAATCGAAAATCTATTTACTTACGCCTTATTGCTTTTCATAAGGTGTATTATTTGAACTATCCTTTTATCTCGGTTACTGTATAAAACAGTCAATGTACCTTCTCAACTAAGATTTGTAAAAAGGGTTCATAGAAACAGACTATACATTAAAGTCACGAGATAAACAATTACGCTCACCAAATAAACTCAATATCCAAATCTGATGAAGTACAGAGTGCAGGCCCCTTGACGCCTGATGCCATCATTATAGGCCGATACATTGCAGCATTGCTGCATTGGCAGCAGTACCCAGCACAGCTCGACGCGCGCCGTCTGCGTCACGTCGCGGCGCTCGTTCATTGAATCTCCGTCTGTACACAAAATTAAACAGCACAAAAAAATGTTCAAACTGTCCAATTATGTTCTTTTTAGGGTTTCCTATCCGTGGGGTGTCGAAAAAAGAGTAGCACCTCCTATCAACCATCTTTCCCGTAGATGCGCCCGCCAACCCGCCTGCCAAACGTGGCGAGTATAGGCAACTACCCCCCATGTAATATTTTAAGGGAGGCTTATATCCAGAAGTGAACATCATATCCGAAATGATGATGATCATCCAAGGATAAATAACAGGAACAGAAAATTTTAATACTTTGCTGTATGTCTGTTTGCCACCAGGCCGCAGCTCAAGAACCAAGCTATCGCAGTTCAAATATCGCGGACAATTATTATGAGATCAAAATGTTAAATTGACTTTGCAATAAATTTCATTTTATTTCCTTTCAACGATCTAACTAATACGATAAAGAAAAGCTGTTACAGTAACAGTCTCATAATAACAACTGATCAGCAGCTGTCCCAATAATACAACTTGACCACTACATTTTAGTTGCACCATCGCGGGAATTGAACCCACAACTCTTAAGTGGAGAGCCACGCTCTGGTCACGTGAGCGATCACAATACCAGAAGACTCCCAAGTGCGTTTACAACCTTTCACATGATAACCAAGTTCACCGAAGCTGACTGAAGTCCACCGATGAACTTTCTTATCCACCTCAGCCACAAGCTCACGGCCTCTGCCACTGGACCGTTGAGTGTGTGCTGCCGCGTTCACCATCAACACCAGCCACAGGCTTCTGGAAATGTGAAATAAAAATGCGTCAATTCAATAAAGTTTATTTAAATCACAACCGATTTTCTTTTCGTCGCAAATTACACTATTATTGCCGTAACTTATAGTAATTCCAATCCGCCTAGTGTGAAAGTCATAGATAGACAAACATGTTTCAATTTTACAGCTTACAACAACAATATCATAAACTGACAGTTTTATTGCGGATCACGAATGTCCTAGCACTTATTATCAGTTATCAGTTTGTTTAAACACTCTCAGAATAAATAACAAACACGACATTATTTAAAGTTACTTTTGAAACTGATCAATGGCTATTTCTTACTACGTATGCGGTAACGCCAAATAAGAAATAGAACTGTGTACAAACTGTATGTATCTACTGTGATTAACACCCACTTGATGAACTTCGCTATTTAATAACAGGGATGTTAGGGAGCTCCGTAACCGTAACCGAATCCGAAATAAAACTTTTGCTACTGTAAAAAGGAAACTAATATCCAATATCCGTAACCAAAATTATCCGAAACAAATGGGTAATCCGATATCATTTAATATCCATATCCGTATCCGAAATTTAAAATCCATTTCTTCCCGGTTTAATAGACATGGTAAGTTTACGGAAATTTTAATTTAAGTCGTTTCAAACTAGGTAGCATCTTCCAAACAATATTTGTACACGTCAATTGCTTTTGTTTATGCAGTGCAGGTGCACCGATACGCATACCGGATGTTGTATATTCAGGCACACCTAATAAGAATATAGTACGTCCAATAAAAAGTTTCAGGTGTTGGTAACCAATGAATAACTGCCGCCCAGTAGATACGATATCGACTCTATAGTACTATTCACCTTTCCTACTTTCTTACTTCACGTTAATGTGAATCCGTTAGAACTTTATCAATTCTGAATTAATGAACACCCAACAAATAATACGAACGCCTAATTGTATTATCAAATACACATGAGAATTGCTTATCATATTATGATTTTGATCACTTTATTACAAACAGTACAATTTCACGAAATGAAATGTCGATAATGATCTTCTGCTGATCAAACTTTCAAGTGCTGCTGTATTACAGCGTGATCTACTTCGGTCAATGAAACGGTAATAATGATGAATATCTGTAAGACGTATGTCCTATGTACTAAGTACTTGTTTTTACTTTGCGTTAATAATTGCTTATTCACTTAGATTATTTTTTTTAAATAATAATTTGGTTATAAAACCAGAACCATTTAGAACTTTATAATGAAATAAGTAACGATCATGATACAACCAGTTCACATCATTGCGAAGCGAGTAGAGAAGTCCATAAGAGGCACAATGCTTGTCTGCGCTGGTCGGACACCCAGCACGCTGGTCGGTCACCCAGCAATCAGCACGATGGTCGGTCACCCAGCACAGCTCCTTCTCCCCTTGGCGAGGCTATGCATCATCCGGTCGAACATCATCCCAGTGTATTGACCATCTGCACATAAAACAAAACAGCAAAACAAAAGAACACTTTAGTGTAGGTACAATTTATTGTAAATGAAATTTTGTGATAATACTCGTATAAGCAAGATATTTTATGGACACTTGAAACACAAATTAATAACTAGTGTATTGGTCTTTAAAAATTATTTGAGGAATAAAAAGTTGGCTACCACCTTTTACCAAAACCATAATCAAAGCCTGTCGTTAAAGCGCCACTGCTGGTGTCGCCACCGTGTAGACGTCACGTCACTGTCATCATCACGTCACCGCTGTCAGTACTTCTACTCCTTCTTAATCATCGTGGCAGGATTATTGGTACATGGTATCCTTGCAGAACTCGGCTCACCGCTGTCCCGTCTTACCACAATTACGCCATGTACATAGCTTGCAAAGCAGCACGGGTTAGTACGTACTGCCCAACTCATGTGGATCGAGTTCGTATTGATTTGCAATGATCAGTTTTTGCAGACCACACAAAAGATTAGGTACACTTTTTTTTTTTTACTACCCGCACTTTTAAGAAAAACCTCTCTCTCTTGCACGATTTGATCCCACTTCTGATGTCGAAAGGGGCTCTCATGATTTAATAACATTCCTTCGGATACTGTGGGCTTTCGTGGGTAAATCGTGAAAAGAGAACAGAGTAACAATATCACTTGTTTATTCGTAATCACAATTTCTTTATAAATTCACTATTCACTACACTTTATAAATTTACTTTACTTTAAATTCACTTTACTTTACTTTACAAGTATTGACACTAACGAAACATAACACGTTTCAAGACATCTCAACTTGGCGACCAAATCACGAATGCATTCAGTCTCGTCAAGAAAGTCCCGAGTCATGTCAAAGCGCGCCATAGACAAGTTGCGCCATTTTGCCACTTGGGGGCGCGCTTCCGTCTCGTTTTGTGTCCATATTCATATCCGGCTCCGACATACTAATATTCGAGCTTTTTTCCACTGCCCGAGAATCGTGCTCCAGATGTTTTGAACTATGAACTCCTAGATCGCCTGCATCGTACATTCGCTCGAATTTGTTACCATAACACATGTTACATTCCTTTGTAACAAAACCAGTGTACTACTAATACTAACTAACTTCTTAATGTCAATCGGCAATCAACGCTTTCTTATGGACATTACAGACGATACATAAAAGCGAAAATTCCTGAATCATAAAACGTAACATACCTAACTACGTACCTACACAGTTCAAATTCAGATTAATTAAGTATGTGAAACTACGAAGGAAAGAGATCTACTTATAGGTAAGAAGGTGTAATGGGTAAATAGGTACAGAATACTCGGTGCATGAGTTAGACTAGTGCTTGACCGTTTAATTTTATTTTTGCTAACACGCTTCAAAAACACGCTTAACAAACTCGACAGTCAGTATGGCGGTTGCATCCGACACGCTTGGACGCGCTTTAGTTACAGTATCTGTGACGCAAGTTTCAGTTAAAATCTTAGTGCGTTTATTGTTTAAATATTATTTTTTGGTTAATTATGACTTTTTTGGTGATCTTTAATAATACTTTTTAGATTAATAGTGTATAATACCCTGTGTTCCAGGACCTAATAGTAAACGAAAAAAACGTTTTTTTCATTCTGATTTGCGTTTCTTTAGCACTGTTTAGGGTCGTTTTGAACTGTTTTCATAGGCACTGTCAGCTGTCAATGTCAGCGTTATGAATGATCTAAACGTTTAGAGCGTCTGCTGGAACACGGCCATAGTGAATATTTTCGTTTTTTTCACGTATATATTTTTTTTCGAACTACCCACAAGTTTTGTGATTATGAGTGAATCTGAAGAAGAAGCTGTGTTGGAACCCGTGTTTAATGACGAGATGTCTTCCCAAACTATAAATAGAATCGTGCTTGGATCTCCCGGTGAACTCGAAGGCCAGGTAGATCTAGAATGGGATGATGCAGGTATGTCCGTAGATCATATCAATATCGACGACGACTGTCGAATAATCCAGCCACGCAATAAAAGGCAGTTAGAAGGGGATTCCCAAGATCATTCACCTGATGATGGTTTTACGCTCGTCAATAGAAACAAACGACGAAACCTGCAAAACACCCCCCCATCTGTATCTCCTAATCCACCAGGAGATTTTAGTAACAATTTTGAAGTTTCTGTAACCTCCAAAACTATTATCCTACCGAAGCAGTTGGCATTTGCAAAGCTTTTGGCAAAATACAATGTTCAGGGAATAGAAACTATCAAGTATATGAATCCTTTTAAACTTTTGATAAAGTTTAAATGTAATCAAGACGCAAGCAATTTTTTGGATAGTAAAATTATAAATGATCATGAGTGGACTTGTAGAAATACTAATGAAATGCATTATTGTTATGGTGTAGTCAGAGATATTGATATTGATATTGAAGATAAGGAATTGAAAGAAATTTTTGAATGTGATACTAAAATATTATCGGTTAAACGGCTGTTGCGAAAAGATTTAAATGGTAAATGGATAAAATCTGAAACAGTTCGCATAGGATTTGAAGGGTCAAATCTTCCAGGATTTATAAAGGCTTATGGTTGTCGTATGGCTATAGATTCATACATGTATCCTGTAACGCAATGCTCTAAATGCTGGCGATACGGTCATGTCAGTCACGTTTGCCCGTCCAAGACTCCCATTTGTCCTAAATGTGGTGAAAAACACGAAAATTGTGAAACGAAAAATTATAAGTGCGTTAACTGCAAAGGCGACCATCTATCATTAATGAAATCGGTATGTCCAGCTTTTAAAAGGGAGAGAGATATCCGTATATATATGGGAAGTAATTGCTCTTATAAATTGGCTTTAAATAAGATGAAAGAAGAGACACAAAAAATGAGCTCATCTAGAATAGATGAACCAACTGCTATTCCTAGCACTTCTTATGTTAGATCCGGTGCTGCTTCGTCTCCTACTTACAGAGATATATGTGTTGGTGGTTCTGGCAATAATAATGATGTTTCAGACAGTGAAGATGATAATATGGAACTAGTCGAATGTGTTTCTCCTACTACAAAGCAACTGTCAACATCTCATACTGAAGTTAATAAGAAGTCAAAGAATAAAGCAAAGAAAAGAAGTGTAATATCAAAACATAATGAAGAGGAAGTATTTCTCAATTTGGATATATCCAGAACGGAGATCCCTGTTGTGAAAAGCTGTAACAACAGCCATAGTAAAGAACGGAAAAAGTGGTTTCAAAGGGTTTTGGATAAAATAAAAGAAGCATTTGTCTCAGAAGGAAGTTTCGAAGATAACTTCAAAATGTTAATGGAGTTTTTCTGGTCTGAAGTAGTAGTTTTATTACAAGAATATTTGAATTTCGAGACGTTGCTTAAGTTCATGGGAAGAAACAATAATGGCCAGTAATAATAATAATTTGCACAGTCATATCAATATTTTTCAATGGAATGCTAATAGTTTAAGACATAAAGCTAGCAATTTTGAACTTTTCATTTTACAAGATAAAATACATATGGCTTTTGTGAGTGAAACATGGCTTCCTCCCCACATTTCATTAAAGTTTTCGGGCTATAACATAGTAAGAGCAGACAGAGAAGATTCATATGGTGGCTTGTGCGCTATCATTCATAGATCTATTAAATATTCAGAACGAATTATTAATATTTCAAACTCTGATATTCAGATAATTAATATAGAAATATTTAATGTGCCTACACTAAAGCATGTGATTGCTATATATTGCCCTCCCTCCATTTGCACAAGTCAACAGGATTGGGATTTAATCTTTAATACTTTTAAATCTGGATGTCTTATTATCGGAGATTTTAATGCGCATCACACTCTATGGTCGTGTAAATCTGATAAAAGAGGTGAGACTGTTTATAAGGCTATGTTTGATAATGATTTCATATGCCTCAATGATGGTTCACCTACTAGAGTCAAGTGGGTTAATGGAAATCTTCAGAAATCCTCTCCTGATATATCTTTTGCATCCACTGACATTGCAATTGACATGGGCTGGAATGTTACCAATGAATCTCTAGGTAGTGACCATTTGGTGTTAAAATTAAATTGTGGCTTTATACGTTCAAATAGATACAACAAAAAGAGAAATTATAAACAAGCTAATTGGACGGAATACACTAAAGAAGCAGCAACAATATTTGATGTTGCCGAAGTGAGTGATGTTCAAGTAGGATATGATATATTTACTAATAAAATTAAATATTTGGCTGATAAGCACATCCCTTGGATTAAAATCAGTGAGGATCCAACATCAAATTTTAAACCAAAACATTTTTGGAACAAAGAGCTTTCGAAGGCAGTTGCTGAAAGGCGTCTTGCATTGGTCCAGTTAAGACGCAATCCTACACCTTGTAATTTGTTATGTTGGAATAACAAAGTATCTCAAGCCAAAATACTTATAAGAAAAGAAAAATCTAAGTCGTGGAGAGAGTTTTGTTCCAGTATTGACCAAGAAACTTCAGCTCCTGCTATGTGGAGAAAGTTGCGCTGGCTTAAGGGCAACATTGGACGCCGAGATGGTGTTGATCCAGATAATGCAATGAAGCTACTGCATACGCTGACCCCTGATTATGTCGCTGAACAAGAGCCAAATTTGGTTGACTGACAACTCTCTATATTAGAAACACCAATCACTATTGCGGAATTTTGTAATTGTTTAAAGAAGAAAGATACCTCTCCAGGAATGGATAATATTTCATATACTATGATTTATTATCTTCCACTTAATGCTAAATTAATGCTCTTAAAAATATTTAATCTTGTAATGACGTCAAGTAGCGTGCCTGATCAGTGGAGAGACATACAAATAGTCCCTATTCTTAAGCCGGGAAGGGACCCCACTCTCGCTTCTTCATTACGCCCTATTTCATTGATGTCTTGTCCGTGTAAGATATTTCATTTGATTTTATTAAAAAGATTGGAGTGGTTTGTTGAAAGCAAGGGCCTCCTTCCCGACTCATCAACAGGCTTTAGACGCGGTCACTCTTGTATTGATAATTTAGCCCTGCTTACGTCTAATATTCAATTAGGTTTTGCCAGAAGGGAGCCCACTATTGCCTGTTTTCTCGATATTGATAATGCCTATAACAATTTCAATATTACTGCATTAGTTAATATTCTACATGAGATAGGAGTTGGTATTAAGATTTGTAAATATTTGTTCAATTTTCTTTCTAAACGATGTTGTAGAATTAACTCAAATAATCATAATACATCTTTAATAATTAGAAATACATATCGAGGATTAGCACAAGGTGATCCTCTCTCTCCGCTTTTATACAATATTGTAACTATGGGCATTACCAGGATCATAAATAATGTATGTAGTTCCCAGTATGCCGATGATTTCGTTTTGTATAAAACTGTTGTGAATAGAAATGATGTAGAAGCGGCTAACTGCCTTAAATCAGCTATCAAAGCGATGATTAATTATCTGGATACTATTGGCTTACAATTATCTGTACCTAAATCTAATATTTGTGTTTTTAACAGATCAAGAAGAATTTCAAATGTTAATGTTGAAGTCAATGGCTTGTCACTTAACATGGTTAACAAAGTTAAATACCTAGGTTTATGGCTGGACTCGTCCTTGAGATGGAGTCTTCATATAAATGAATTGTGTGCTAAAAACTATAAATGTTTGAATATTTTAAAAGTTCTATCAGGCAGGTCGTGGGGAGTTCATCCCAAGTACATTCGCCGTCTTTATGTGTCCCTGGTAAGAAGTCGTCTAGACTATGCCAGTTTCATATATGGCAGTTGTGCATAAACGCATCTTAAAAAGCTTGATGTTTTACAAAATAGAGCATTGAGAATATGTGGCTCATTTATACGAAGCACTCCGGTATTTGTTATGCAGAGTGAACTATCCATTCCACCTTTGTATATACGCCGCTACTTGTTGGCTTGTAGATATCTACTTAAAATTAAGTCTGTCATAGGCAGTCATGTGTTAGATTCTTTAAATAAGCTAACTTTGGTTCGTAATTATTTTAGTAACACAAATAATAATCCTATGCTAGCACAAATCTGTTCGGAATGGAAAGATGTTAATGTTTATCAAAGTGGCAAGTTAGAGACTTATTCATTAAGTACATGGGTATCTTCTATTGATGTAAAGGAACTCATTGCAGATAAAGCTGGCGATATGCCCCCGAAACGGAGCTTATCTGATTTTGAACTTAAAAATTATTTTTTGCAATTTATTTCTGATTATTATTCTGATTGTTATAAAATATACACAGATGGTTCTAAATGCACTGAAGGTGTTGGAGCCGCCTTTTTTGATTCACAATTGAATGTTTCACAAAAGTTTAAATTGAACAAAGAAAATAACATAATGTCGGCTGAACTTGTGGCTATAAAAGAATCACTATTGTACGTTAATAATTTGAATAACATTAACAGTATAGTGATATTATCGGATTCGAAAGTGCTCTCCAACACTTAAGTCAGTGTGTTACTAAGCAACGTGGGCTTCCAATTGCCTTCGAAGCATTAGATTTATTACGCCGGGTTGCTAGCAATGTTTCTGTGAAACTACAATGGGTTCCGTCTCATATAGGTTTGTTTGGAAACGAAACTGCCGATGTGCTTGCCAAAGAAGCAGTAATAGATGGTCTCATGCTTTACTCTAAACCTTTTGCCAGTGAGCTTCGTCCTCAAATTAAGAAAAAGTCTCTCCAGGAACTTAAAAGAGGTGTGGGAGTGTGGTATAGTACCATCCAAAATA
Organism: Celastrina argiolus; assembly: GCA_905187575.2. NCBI lineage: Eukaryota > Metazoa > Arthropoda > Insecta > Lepidoptera > Lycaenidae > Celastrina > Celastrina argiolus. The sequence goes on along the minus strand of LR994581.1, from coordinate 7,564,914 downwards.
AACCTGTATGGGAGCCTTGGTTTATTTCTTGTAACATGTCCAAAAAGTCATTGGTGTCAGCCTTTAGGTTGCGATCTGGGCACATTCCAGCAAATAAGTTTTATTATTTGGTAGGAATTAAGCCTTCACCTAATTGTAAAGAGTGTCAAAAGCCAGAGGATCTTTTACATGTATTGCTGGAGTGTGCTCGAACTGCAGACTTGGGTTGCCTATACAATGGGCAGATCAATTGTATCCTTTCGGAACCGTTGTCCCCAGAGGCGAGCAAAATATACAGTTTTATGGATCTGTCCCTTGTGTAGGGAACATTGACTGAACCTATGAGGCTGACATCAACACCCTAGTGTTGAAAGCCTCTATAAAAAATAGATTAAAAAAAAAAAAAAAAAAAAAAAACAAACTCGACAGTAAGAAGTTTTCGTCCTTTCATCTAAAATGTATGTCTCGAAACCTATATTATGTGAGATTGGTTGTTACTCCACTTTAAATCAATATAGATCCTAAACTAAAAAAAAGTCGAATAGAAAAATTTTGAGAAAAAACTAAAAAAAATATATTTAAATACATATTTAACGATACTTACCACTACCATACCACCTGATATTTTTTGGCGTCCAGTAGTCGCCAAATTGAATTTTCTCTAATGCCTTTAGTAAGACTTGCCGTACTAAGAGGAATTGGTTGACGTGCAAATCATAAAAATCGGCCCAAGCGTTTGGTCTGTATAATGCTTCAAAGGAACATACTTAGAGGTACATACATAGACTGTTCAATACTACACCACTCCTTTGCGTCTCACAGTCGGTTAAAAAGGATAGACCACGATAGTGTCATATATTTTATGTTTATTACACTCCCTGTACATTGCTGATAGTTGTGAACTAAGATGACTCTTTTGTTAATGACCTTCAATAAATTTTATAACTCGCAAAGGCATTTAATTCTTGGATTTTTTTTATAAGGTTTTCCCTACCTTTTTACCCGACTTCGGCGAAGCCAAAAGGAAAAGTAATGATTTTGGCAGTCTATGTATGTATGTATGTTCCCTCGTAGCGGCTAAACTACTGGACCAATTTTAATAAATGATGTATCAATCGATTGGTTATGATGCCGCGAGTGACAAAGGCTTTTTCGAAAAATTTTGGATTTTTAAAATTAAACCTTAAAAAACTAGCTCCAAAAAAATTAAATTAAGATAATTGTCTCGTGTTCTGTCTCGGTATCAAAAAAAAGTTCTTGGCAAGTACACCACGAATATGTATTTAAATATTTATTTATTTACTAGCTTTTGCCCGCGACTTCGTTCGCGTGGACTTCAGGTTCGTCCCGTCTAGTCTAGTAATAAGTAAGAAATACGGTAACTAAGCACTGCAGAGCCCTAATCATAGGTCTATAGGTAGCTACTGCAGTATGCTCCTATAAACTACATTTAACGATAATTACAATCTCAAATTAAAAACGATAATTACAATCCGAAACGGTATTTATCGCCGAAATTGCTATGACTCTGCATTTTAAATCTGTGATATCTTCGAAAATATTTATTTAATTTACATGCTGTAAAAAGCCATATTGATCTTTATTAAATGCACAATGTATTTAAGATACTTAATTGGATAAGGATTAATACTGTATTGCTTAAAATCGCTTCGTAAATAAGCCATTATTTCTCGTACAAAGTAAAGGATAAAAAATGGTTATTGTGGGTTATTCCTAAGAGATAAACATATACCATCACGGACTTTTTTGTAGACCTTTTTAAGTTGTACAATACTGTAGTACATTGTTTTGATCTATCTTGTAGGATTCAGTCAGCGTTTGCAATGTAAGCGCAAAAAATGTGTTTTTTTACGACCTCACATTAGAAAGCGTCCATAGGTATTATTATTATTATTATAAAAAACCTCAAAAATTGTAGCCTATGTGCTATTCTGATGTATAAGCTATATTGTGGTAAAGTTTCATTCAAATCCATTCAGTAGTTTTTACGTGAAAGAGTAACAAACATCCATACATACAAACTTTCGCCTTTATAATAGTAGTAGGATTACATTTTATTGTTAAATTCAAAATAAACGTTTAAAATGCTGTCATACAAGTAGTATCTAGGAGTTTTTCAAGTTTACTTATCTACTATGTAATGGTTAATTAAAAAAAATACAACATTTGTTACATTTGATAAGGAAACAGAAAAAAAAAAAAAAAAAAGATTAAATAGAAGTCGGGTTTTAGTTTTTTAATCATTTTTTTTGGATAGTTTTATTTAAAAAAGGAAAAACCATATAAGTACCGGTACTATCCAATACATTTCGGAGTGACAGCGTAATGTATAGAACGGCCGCTTTTTTGTGACCATCTTAGCTTGGTCGGGTTGTTTATCGTATTTATTGATTTGTTATTATTTTGCATATCTCCTTAAATATTTAGTGTTTTCATCAAAAAATTTACATGTATATAATTAAAGCAACGCTCTAGTTATTTGTATCGTCAAAAAATTTAAAATGTGCATGATACTGATTTTATAGATTCTTACTAAGTATTATTGTGCGCTTTTCTGGGTAAATTTCTTCATAACTGAATAGTTACGTTTTGGATCTTTATATAAAGTTACGCTCAATTGAAGACCGATATGGGCTTTAATATACGATTTGAATTAGGTCTATAGATCGATTAATAAAAATGTAAAGGCGAGCTAAGTAGTTTTTCTAAAATATCTTACATTTTTTACATGGTGTATTTATTAACATTATTGCCAAGCAAATTCAGGAGAGTTCGTGTGCCAAAAATTGTTGAACTGCACCCAGCCGTTTTCGAGATTTAAGTAATCCCTAAATGTTACTCCAGCAGGATTTTGAATAACTCCACAACGGATCAAGATACAAATAAATTTTTTGCACGCTCAATTACAGCCTCGGAACGCTCAAATTATCCGCATAAAAGTTTCTCGAAAATATTATTATTTAAAGAAACATCCGGCTGGAGTAACGTTTCCAAATATTACTGGGGTTGGATTTGTTTTTTTCGTTTTTCAAGAAAAGTACAATCAAGCAAGTTACGAAAATATAACGCTCAATAATTAGAGAAGACATTACTCTAAGTAGGCATAGGTAAAAAGTTAGCAAAATCCACAATATCTGGCTGGGGTAACGGACACGAAGTCCCTATACTTTTTATCATTAATGCATGGAGGTATTACTCGTAAATTGAACATTATATCAAATACTAAGGTATATAATATATTTAAGCTATAATTAAAATCTAAACGTGCCCAAGCCCGACTCGCACTTGGCCGGATAATTTATTTTTTACTAGGTTACACTAACAAACATGTAGGTTCTTATAATAAAGGACTTTACTGTTAAAGTATGTATATTTGTTCCCAAGCAGTTCACTACTGGTCAGATTTTAATAAATGGGGTGTCAATCGATTTGTATTGATGCCGCGAGTAACATAGGTTATATCATTTTTTCAAAAAATTGTGCATTTTGTAAATTGATCCCCAAAATGTAGATTAAACAAATTAAATAAGATGGCTCGTGTTTAGTATCAAAATATAAATCTTGACAAGCAAACCACGAATATGTATTTTTATTAATTATTATATTTTATTGTTTAATTCGATATAAGCGTCTAAAACGCGGTTATACAAGTATCTAGGAGTTGTATAGTTACTTTCTATGTAATAGTCAATTTAATAAAAATACAATATTATATTTGATGGGAAAATAAAAAAATATGAAATAAAATAGTTACAAAAAATATAACTCGACTTTGCAAAAAGGAGTCTAAAAAAGTTGAATGACACTAGAAACAATTCAATTTGAAATCCAGAAATGCATAAAAATGGTCAAGGTAGAGCCGTGGTCGGACCCGAAAACAAAATCTAAGCATCAGTTCACACCGAAATACGATAGAAAAAAAGAACTTGAATGCCAATAGCGGGTGCAACCACGGCTCTACCTTGACTATTGCTGGATTTCAAATTGATAATTATGTACCCCAATATTGTGTTTTCGTAAATATGCTGGTGGTGAAAACTTCTTCAAACATACATCACAGCTGTATGGTTTGTCTCCAATATGAACAATACTGTGAATTCCTAAATTTACTTTTCGTGTAAACTTTTTCCAAACACACATCACAGCTGTATGGTTTGTCTACCGTATGAACAGTACTGTGTATTCATAAATCTTCTTTTAGCGAAAACTTCTTCGAACACACATCACAGTTTTATGGTTTGTCTCCCATATGAGCCCTAATATGACATTGTAAACTTTGTTTTTGTGAAAACTTCTTCAAACACACATCACAAGCTGTGTGGTTTGTCTCCATTATGAATAATACTGTGTTTTCGTAAATCTACTTTTTGTGAAAACTTCTTCAAACACACATCACTGCTGTGTGGTTTGTCTCCCTTATGAGTCCTAATATGACATTGTAAACTTTGTTTTTGTGAAAACTTCTTTAAACACACATCACAGCTGTGTGGTTTGTCTCCCGTATGAACCCTTATGTGTGTACGTAAGTTAGCTTTTTGTGTAAACTTCTTCAAACACACATCACAGCTGTATGGTTTATCTCCCGTATGAACCATAATGTGTCTTCGTAAATGTCCTTTCTGTGAAAACTTCTTGAAACACACATCACAGCTGTGTGGTTTGTCTCCCGTATGAACCATAATGTGAGAATGTAAATGTTGTTTTCGTAAAAACTTCTTCAAACACACATCACAGCTGTATGGTTTGTCTCCTGTATGAATAATACTGTGTTTTCGTAAACCTTCTTTTTGTGAAAACTTCTTCGAACACACATCACAGCTATATGGTTTGTCTCCCGTATGAACCATAATGTGAGAATGTAAATGTTGTTTTAGTGACAAGTTCTTCAAACACACATCACAGCTGTATGGTTTGTCTCCCGCATGAACCATAATGTGAGAATGTAAATGTTGTTTCTGTGAAAACTTCTTCAAACACACATCACAGCTGTATGGTTTTTCTCCCGTATGAACCATAATGTGTCTTCGTAAATGTACTTTTTGTGAAAACTTCTTCAAACACACATCACAGCTGTGTGGTTTGTCTCCAGTATGAATAATACTGTGTTTTCGTAAATCTACTTTTAGTGAAAACTTCTTCATAAACAGATCACAGCTGTACGGTTTCTTGTAACGGTCGAATGGTGCATCATTTGTTTGATCTCGCCCCTTGCAGCCGTCTGAGATGTCCATTTCATAGCCTCGTCCGATACCTGAATAAAGATGTGGTAAATCTATACTTACTATATCTATACTAATATATACTAATATTATAAAGAGGTAACATTTGATTGTTTTTTTGAATGGAATAGGCTCTGAAACCACTGAACCAATATGAAAAATTCTTTCGCCGTTGGAAAGCTACATTCCTAGCACTGAATATAGACTATATTATATTTTCAACAAAAATAGGGTTCCTTACTAAAACCCCAAAAATGTAGCCTAAAGTGTAAAAAACGACTTTCAAAATCTCTTACACCGTGTGCGCTTCGAAAACGACTTGACCGATTTCGCAATTTTTTACGGCATGTTCGTTATTGTCATGAAAAGGTTATTATGAAAGAAAATGTTGTAAAATAAAAGGAAAAAATAAGAAAAAAGAAGAAAATATTGCATATTGCATAGCATTTTTTATCAACTTATCCGATACAACCAATGCTACCTAGAGGCGAGTTGCTCAACTAAAGAGACAAGCGTGATATTTCAAAAAAGTAGTAAAAAGTTCTGCTATTCATCGATAGATGGACAACGAATACGGAATACCAAAAGCTCAAGCATGTATTTTATTTTCTATTTTTACTATTTATTTTTATTTTATTCAATTAGTTTGATAATCCATTCACAGATATTATGCATATTATGATATTACGCCCGTATGTTATAATATTTTATACAGGATTTTTTGTGGTGAGTGTAGGCATTTTGCAGATGGATATGGTCGGTTTACGCGATCATTTTCTAGTATGGGAAGTATCGTCCGATATCCTTTAGTTTTTAAGTTAAGAGGAAAAAAACTGCTTTTTTAAATACCTTACACTTTTTAACCGACTTCCAAAAAAGGAGGAGGTTTCTCAATTTGACCGTATATATGTTCTTTTTTTTTAATGTTTGTTCGCGGATAACTTCGTCGTTTATGAACCGATTTTAAATATTTTTTTGAGTTGTGTAGGGTATAATTCAAATTTGGTTGCATTGTCACCAAAATGGTGACCTGATGGTGGGATCCGTGAGGAATCGAAGGAACTCCTCAAAATTTATATGGAAACATATATCGATTTGATTTTTTCTGAAGTAGTCTAAGCATATGTTACCAAACAGTAAGGTTTTGCACCATATCTTGGACCTAAAAGTACTGAACAGAACTTCTGAGTCCTTAGAGATACATGTTTGATGATTTCAGCGTTGTTTAAAGGAATGCAAGCATATGCCACTACGTCAATTACAGTCGAACTTGGTCTCATAGTTATCAAAGTGGAGACCTGATGATGGCGAGCATTTGAGGGAACTCAAACTTTGAAGTCGGTTTTTTTTTGTTTCAAATTATAGTTATTGGGTTATCAAGCTAAAAAATAGACACAGTTTCATATTAAATACAGTTTTTTATTATTTGTCGATTTAAACACATAACACACGATGAATTAAAAGTCTTACAACTATTCCGATCGCAAAAACAATCAAATTGTAGTGAAAAGAAAATAAATCAAAAACAAATCTTAGTGACTTTCATACATGCTCTTAACTTAAAAACTAAAGGATATCGGACTATAGTTCCCATAATAGAAAATGATCGCATAGACCGACCCTATCCATCTGCAAAATGCCTACACTCATCCCCAAAACACCCTGTATATTCATATTTCATAAATATTATGTTAACAACATATTGTTACAAACATCTTCAGGGCATCTTCGCCAGTGATGGCCACATCTAGATCCATGATATTACAATTATGCGTGTTTATATTATATTAGTGTTAATTTCATTTAACTGTTTATTAATAATTTATCAATCATCTGATTGTTATAGATTATATTATTGTAGTTATTTTAAATTATTTAATATTTGAATATGGCAACCCATGACGTCACTTCCATAATAATAAATTGTCATACAATTTATTATCTAAACTAAAGTACGAATAATTATATTATAATTAAGTGCCTATTGATAAAGGATAAATATTTGTTACCTAATAATTATATTCGATTTAAACGTATTTAGGTAACTAGCTGTGCCCGCGACTTCGTACGCGTGGAAAACTGATTTAGGGCAGCAGTTTAAATACATTTTTAGTTTATGAACACTGTCGTTTGGATTTTTAAAATCACTAATTTATAGTAATGCTTCTTTGTACACTGTATTAGACGTCCACAGGCAAAAGAAGTAGGCCGATGGAGTAATAATAATAGTTTACTGTCAAATAATGGCCGTTTTTGTCATGAATTTTTTGAGGTATTAAATTAAAACTTATTATTTATTAAGAGCGTGCATTCAATTTACGACGAAGTTTCAGTTTTTCGGTGTTTTTGACTGCCCCTCACACGCATAAAATAACTAAATTAAATAAAACAATTAGAAATATATGAAGATAAACTCTTTATTTTGGACATCATTTTATAAAATTAAAGTTTTAAGTAGTACATTTGAGTAAATTTAAAGATTTCGGAACGCCGAATCGCAAAAATGCCGATTTTAGCTCACTTTGATAAAGAAAATAACAATTAAATCGTGTTAATATAGTTTAATTTCTATTTTTATAAAAAAGATTATAAAGTCCTTCAATGAAATATTGATAAAAAATTAAAAATATATGTATTGTTAACTGCATAAAAAAATCTTTTAAAAATGACATAATTTACGTTTTTCAGTGCTGTATTTCTACTGGAAAAACTAAATTTCTTCGATGATATTATTTTTATAATTGATAATCATACTATTGGTAAGTTGACACTATTTTTTATTTAATTAAAAAACGATGTTTATCCCATTATTCAATTTTTTAAAAATTACTTGTTTTCAACCAAGCGCACGCGTCATGTAAATCGCGATCTATTTAGTACCCGCTGAGAATTCGTGAGGGGAGGCCGTGTCGCTCTGCGCGGGACCATCAAAGTATAAAGGTTCACCGACCTGGTCCGCTCATGGACTTATAGTGCGACTACGCAGAATTGACGCTTTGACGAGCATTAATATTTTTATGAGAAATGGGGGAAATTTACAGAGATTATATTATGTCGATTACAAAGTTCATAATATTTATATAGAAAAAAAAATATTAAGAGGTTACCACAAAAAAGGTGTGTAATTTGTTCAGAGTTTATTTATAAAATTTAAAATTTATATAATAATCATCATCAGCCCCTGTGTGTCTGTTTCTCATATCGTAGCTCCTAAATGCATCACAGATTTTGATGCGGTTTTCTTAAGCAGAAAGCTGGTGTGGTTTATATATTTAAAAATTATACTAATCATCATCAGCCCCTGTGTGTCAGTCTGTAATATCACAGCCCCTAAATTAATCAAAAGATTTTGATGTCAATTTCTTTTGTTGAGAGCTGATGTGATTTGTATATTTAAAAATTATACTAATCATCATCAGCCCCTGTATGTCTGTCTGTAATATCACAGCCCCTAAATTAATCAAAAAATTTTTATGTCAATTTCTTTAGTTGAAAGCTGATGTGGTTTATATATTGAAAAATAATACTAATCATCATCAGCCCCTGTATGTCTGTTTGTTATATCGCAGTTCCTAAATGATTGACAAATTTTGATGCGGTTTTTTTTAGTTAAAAGATGGTGTGGTTCATATATTATTTAAAAATTATACTAATCATCATCAGCCCCTGAGTGTATGTCTGCTTTAATGTAACTGTCATAAATATAACCGAGTATCTGGGGGCACGGCAGTGCTTCTGTCAACTTGAGCACGGCCGTACCATCAATTTCTCGTAGCAGTTTAGGCCATTTTCAACTCCCTATAACTTTGTTGTGGATTAAAAGAAGCCTTCATTTTTAGTTACTAGGAAAGCATTGTACAAACACAGTATATTTCAAATGTAATTCAATTTGAAACAGAAGTTACATAATTATAACTTGTCAAACTCCTTACTTTTGTCACTGACTCAATCACTCACTGACCGATCATCAAAAGTATTAGGCACTTCTAGCAGACATAGAAGCTTCACATTTGGAATACAAGTAGTGTTTAGTGTATAAATAAGGGAAAAACCTAAAAAAATATTTCTGTAGAATTATCTAGACTAACTGCATAATTAACTTTGTAATGTCATTTAAATGTATAGGATTACAAAGCTGTATTTGCCCTTTTGACAAAAACACGCGTTTAGTAAATCTTCTACAAAAAGAACTGAGATCCCATCAAAAACATATCTTGTAAAAATTGCCAAGTCTCGCTACTTAGTTCTTCTACAGTAAAAACTTGTGAGATACATGTTATGCCGGAAAAAATGTACATTACGGTCGGTCATTTTATGGCGAATAGAGCTATATGTAAGGAGTCACTAACCAAAATTAAAAGTTGCGGCGACTCCTAGTTTTTTAGTTTTTGAAAAAATAAAATTCGTATTTTTGTATGAATATTCGACTACTTTTGACGTAATCTTGACAGTTTTTTTTATATAGCGCCAAAAGCCATTTTTATTCTAGTTCAATCACCTATTTTTCTTAACTAGATAATCGGGCAGAATTACGTCAAAAGTAGTCGAATATTCATACAAAAATACGAATTTTATTTTTTCAATAACTAAAAAACTACGAGTTTCCGCAAGTTTAAATTTTGGTTAATGACTCCTTACATATAGCTCTATTCGCCATAAAAATTGCAGCCGCCAACTCAACCGACCATAATGTACATTTTATCCAAATAATCTTTAATTTTATTTCATTTTCATTCAATAATCAGACGGTTGCAAAATGCTAGTTAGTATAGTGACAACATTTTTGTCACTGAAAAAAGCATGTCCATCCCGACTACCCACTAAAAATTGGTATTTTAGTACATTTTAGTGGGTAGTCGGAAGTGGGTCAGTAAAATATTTAGGGACAAACATTTCTGGACATCAAAGATGAAAAATAAATAACTTGGTATATTTTTATTAAAATTAGGTTGTTGAATTTTTTATTCTCATTACTTACTTATCCTAAATTATAAATGTGAAAGTTTGTTTGTTTGTTCGTGTGTTTGTTTGTTACTTTCTTCACGTCTCATCTACTGACCAACCACCATGAAACTCTTTTCACACAATCATCGCGAAAGTTATTCCCGACGGTTAGACAGTAACGCGGACTGAGCCGCGGGCGATTACTAGCATGTCGAGTATGTATAATTTGTATTTTATAACTTAAATACCATTTAATTTTATAGAAGTATTGAAATGGTAGGTAATATTAAAATTCATTAGGATCAAACTACCAATATTACTCGCGCGCTCTACGTACGCTCGACCTAGCGTTAACCCACACATGCGTGTTGTTATGCGTCTGTGTGAGTCGATATCGTCTCTCGCGGCGATTTCGACTTGATGAAATTTGATTGCGCGCTCTTAATTACCTACGCTAACAAACATGTAGTCTACTTTGGGACTTGACGGTTAAAGTACTAACTTCCTTTAGACGACAAAATACAAAAGTCCATAAGAAAGAAAAAACCCAAGTCGTACCCTAGCATGAAAACTAATAAATAAAAATATCATGAAAAACATAAATCTTACTTATATTGACATAACTTTTCTAATTTAAATGAACCTATGACATCTTATATCTTGAAAACAAACCATCCTACGCCTATAATTTATTTATCGTATTTGCAAAACCTAAGTATAATAATAATAATAACAATAATATAAATAAATTACTTCGCACAAAGTAATACTTATTTTCACTTGGGTCAATAATTTTATTCTATAATTTTCAAGTCGGTGCCAAGTTCAGCGTTCTTTCGTAATTTGTTTTCATTTAATATTAGTTTGTAAGCCAGTACTTTGGGTACATAATATTATAGTAGGTATAATAACTTTACTTTGATGGTTAGTTGTTGTACATAGTTTGATAATAAAGTAAGGTTTTTGAAGTAGGTATTTACTTGGCACCGACTTGAAAATGACGAAACGAATAGAATAAATTTATTTACCTAAGTGTAAATAAGTATTACTTTGTGCGAAGTAGATTTAATTGTTCCTTTTAGTTTACCTTTTGAAGTCGTTTTTTTTTTGTTTAAAATTGTTTAATTTTATGATTTTTAGTGATGGGTAGACTGAGTAGGGATAATTCTCGAATGATCAGACGACGGTTACTTGAGACGGAAAATGAAAAACAAAAACGATTAGATAAAATTAATAGTAGGAAGGGAAAATGTCTATCTATCTCTATTTTTTCATATATAAATAAATAAATAAAATAAAAATTAAATAAAAACCATTTATTTCAGGCTATATGGCCCATATTATATAAATACCTTACAGACTAACATACATACAAAATATACTTAAAACTACACTTAAAACTTAAACTACACGTGTTGTCGGTGACGTGTAGCGCGCTTCATTCCGGAGTCTCCCCTGGAACCTCCGGTAGACCACACCCGTCGGCCAGAACTCCTCCGCCTCAAAGGTCGATAGAAGATGCGTCGGTACTCTCACCACAAAGGAACTGAAGTTGACCTTGTGGCGAGACTCCAGACGCTCAACCCTCAAGGGGAAGGACGTCTTCTTCCGGATGTAGTCCACGACGTCCTTAACCTCCATGGACCAGTGCAGGCGGGACACGTACAGCGGCGTGGAGCGTACTTCACACCGCAGGCGCTGCTCGGGTCCACAGGGTGCGGTGCCGCGATGGTTGCGGACGGCGGGCTTTTTCTTCCTTTTCTCCACCAGTATGAAGCCCTCCTCATCGCACCTCCTGCTCTCGTCCTTGCCAGGTTGCGGTGGCTGAGCCTTGCGGCTTTCTGTAGCCTTGCGGCTCTCTTTCTTCCCCTCTGTCTTCGCCCGCGGGGGAGGTGCGGGGTGAGCGGCGATACTCGCAAAATTACTATGAGTGTCCCTATAAATTTCAAGGTGTTCCCTCGATTCCTCACGACGCAATCATCAGGTCTCCACTTTGATAACTATGAGACCAAGTTCTACTGTAATTGACGTACGTGACGTGACGACGTGCATTTCTTTAAACAACTCTGAAATCTTCAAACATGTATCTTTAAGGACTCAGAAGTTCTGTTCAGTACTTTTAGATCCAGGATATAGTGCAAAACCTTACTGTTTGGTAACATATGCTTAGATTACTTCAGACAAAATCAAAATCGATATATTATTCCATATAAATTTTGAGGATTTCCCTCGATTCCTCACGGATCGGTGACAATGGGACCAAATTTAAATTATACCCTACACAACACAAAAAAAATTTAAAATCGTTTCATGAACGATGAAGATATCCGCGAAGAAACATAAAAAAAAACATATATTTACCAATTGAGAAACCTCCTCCTTTTTTGGAAGTCGGTTAAAAGTATTATGTTGGTTATTTCATGTTATAATCTACCTTTGTGCGAAGTTTCATTTAAATATGTTGAGTAGTTTGGCTAAAATACCGTCAAACAGGTAGCTACAATTTTTTGAAGATCCCACGGGAACCCTTTCGTTTTTCAGGATAATAATTTCTAGTTATGCTCTTCAGATCATAAGCTACCTGCCTGCCAAATTTCATTTAAATATGTTGAGTAGTTTGGCTGAAATACCGTCAAATAGGTAGCTACAATTTTTTGAAGATCCCACGGGAACCCTTTCGTTTTTCGGGATAATAATTTTTAGTAATGCTCTTCAGATCATAAGCTACCTGCCTGCCAAATTTCATTTAAATACGTTAAGTAGTTTGGCTGAAATACCGTCAAATAGGTAGCTACAACTTTTTGAAGATCCCACGGGAACTCTTTCGTTTTTCGGGCTAATGATTTCCGATAATGCTCTTCAGGTCATAAGGTACCTGCCTGCCAAATTTCATTTAAATATGTTGAGTAGTTTGGCTGAAATACCTTCAAATAGGTAGCTACAATTTTTTGAAGATCCCACGGGAACTCTTTCGTTTTTCGGGATAACAATTTCCAATAATGCTCTTCAGGTCATAAGTTACCTGCATGCCAAATTTCATTTAAATACGTTGAGTAGTTTGGCTGAAACACCGTCAAATAGGTACCTACAATTTTTTGAAGATCCCACGGGAACCCTTTCGTTTTTCGGGATAATAATTTCCAATAATGCTCTTCGGGTTGTAAGCTACCTGCCTGCCAAATTTCATTTCATTCCATACAGTGGTTTTAGCGTGATGCGACGACAAACATTCCCATACGGACAGACAGACAGACAGACAGACAGACAGACAGACAGACATTTTTTTCAAAAATGTTATTTTTAGGTTCTGTGGCTTTTATAGGCCCCCTTTTTTTAATTTTCACTTAAATATTCTTAATGTACAGACATGACCCCTCTACAGATTTATTATATGTATAGATATAGATTATAATTAAATCTGTAAAATAGTTCTTATTTTGATTTTTGCCCTAACGATTGTCAATAATATATAAGGGCGTAACGTTCGATTGTCTTCAGACTTAAGAATCGATGGATATTGTTGTAAGCAGAGACTCTGCCCGATTAAATATTATAAGATACAAGAACATGGACCAATTGTTTTATTTACGTCCGTCACATTTCCGAAGTGGGACCAAGGCCATACCCAGATGGACTCGAAAAAAGGAAACTGGAAGACAGGTCAGTGATGATTTTTTTTTTCCTTCTGATGACTCCACGCCCAACCCTACGCTGGTAAAAAGAAAAGAGAAAACCATGTTGTGTGACTCATGACCCGTTACTTTTACGATAAAATGTGTGTGATAAAATGTAGGTACTTCAAACTTTATACTCTTTATTAGCAACTATGCATACACAATATGATAAATCATAATACATTGAAAAATATATAAAACTTAGTGCCTTGTTCAGGCGTTTGCTAAATAATAAGATTAGTACATTTACTCATAGATAAGAGTAATTTCTTAATAGAATCATTTACTTCCCTATGTAAACTACATACTTATTATAATTAAGTATTAAGTATTACATATATACAGGGTATCCCAAAACTCAACGATAACCTGGTACCGGGCGAGAGGCCAAGGTATCCCAGTTATGAAAAAAATAAGAAAAAAAATCTATGTCACTTAGTTAAGCGATGATAGACATTTTTCGAAAAAATTAAAAATTTGACACCCTTGGTCGCATTTTTAGGTACTGTGATCGCAATTTTCACAATTTTACAGTGTTTTTTTTTAATAATGTTATCTCAAATAACAGTGCTATTAATCGTAAACAAATAAAAGTAACAATCGTCGTTAACTAAGTGAAATAAATTAAACTTTGACGAGTTGTGGTTTATGAAATTTATGTCAGTAAACTTTGACACTCTACGTTGAAAAAAAAATTTACTACACTACCTATGGCAAGTTTTTTTAAAAGATGGCCCATTTAGTCTAGATTTCAAAATAGTACAACACTTACCACTTTTCTTGCCAATAAAACTGCTACTTCGTATGCTATGCATAGGGATCCCTCATTTAATACCTGATATTCTTTTGTTTGGAAAGTTCGAAATCTCCATTGTTTGTAATGAACAAAAGTGATAAAAAGAAATGGCTATCCATTTAGTTTAGTTATGGTATTTGTCAAAACAAGGCGTCTCTATCCGTCTCACTCACAACGACTCATCAGTCGTTCATAATAAAATTTAAACAATAACATTTAGTACGCATCGTTTCTTCGTTTACTGCTCATCTTTCGTAATCGTGTTACTTTCGTACTATCGACTTTGGCTTGTGTTACCTTGGACTTGATACTCTATCCGTACTTGACGACTCTGGCTTTGTTTTTTGGACTTCTTGCTGTGCAAACTGTGTGTGAACAACATGCCGCATTTGTATACACCACAAGAATATGCAAATATGCATCTCATCTACGGTGAGTGTTGTTGTAATGCCTCTGCTGCAGCTCAACTGTATCGGGAGAGGTACCCGAATGTGGAGCGGCACCCAGATTATCGTGTCTTCCAAAATGTGGACGCATCATACTCGGAAGGACGATTACCCAGTGCTCGTACATCTGGTGAGAGACCTAAGAGACGGTAACATAATTGCGCCAAAAAATTAATGCAGCATTCTTCTAGAAATCAATGCGAGGAGATTTGCAAGACTGGTGAACAGGTCATTTCTAAGGCGATGCAGAGCTTGTATTCGTGCTGGAGGGAAACAATTTGAGCATCTGATTACCGTTTTATTTTGATTCAATTTTCTATAAGTTCCTTTCGCAAAAAATACAAAATAGCAGTTTTATTGGCAAGAAAAGTGGCAAGTGTTGTACTATTTTGAAATCTAGACTAAATGGGCCATCTTTTAAAAAAACTTGCCATAGGTAGTGTAGTACATTTTTTTTTCAACGTAGAGTGTCAAGTGTACACAGTACCTAAAAATGCGACCAAGGGTGCCAAGTTTTTAACTTTTTCGAAAAATGTCTATCATCGCTTGACTAAGTGGCATAGATTTTTTTTCTTATTTTTTTCATAACTGGGATACCTTGGCCTCTCGCCCGGTACCAGGTTATCGTTGAGTTTTGTATAATTATGATTATAATATTGTACCTACTAAGTAGAAAAATATTTTATGAACAATATTCTTGACCTTTTACAAAGTATTCTTCTTATGAGAAACTTTTTTTTATTAAATACCCTCGTTATATATATTTTCTATTAAATATAATAAGTAAGTAGTTTGGTTTCTTTTATGGTAGTTGGTTATAATAATAGATAGACCGTCTGAATTATGTGCTAATGCTAAAGCTTATCAAACAGAGAAACGGTATATTTCAGATATCTATCTTTTAGAAAATTTTAGTAAAGATCCTTATTTTTAATTTCTCGGGAATCATCATGGCGGCGCGGAGGAAAAGTCTACAGCAGCCTTGTACTCTGGGGCACGTGATTGTCAAGCACAACACCGGTGTGACACACTTCGGCAAGCTGCTGGGTAGCCACTACACCCGGACCTTCGCGGCAACCGGATCAGCAAAATCCGGTGTGATTGTGAATATTGATTCTTAATTTAAATGATTTCAAGTGGGTTTTATGCGCCTAGTATTTATTAGCTCCTCAAGTGTCGTTATTTATACTGGAAGTAAATTTAATATAATTTTAAATTAAAAGAAAACAAATGATTGAATTGATTGACTAACTTGAAATATTACCATCAGATATAGGTAATAATGAAAGGGTTTGGAGATGCATATACTCTTTCTTTAGGCATATTGTCTAATATTAAAACTTCTATAGGTAAATTATGTCTAGGTGGATGGATGCGTCGAAATTATGAATTGTAGACTATGAAACGGACGACATATGTGTCGTATTCTTAGGTATGCCTAACAATAAAAATTACTGATGAGATGTAGAGTATGATTATATTATTCATTTAGTTTATTATATCGCTCGTTTAAAACTATAACGTGTCACAGTGGCATAACTCAATTTTGAGTTATTGATACCATTTTATTCACCGTAACCGAATCTATTTAGTGCAAAAACGTGGTACAATTTAAGCCAATACCGACAAAAGTATGAGGAAAAGAGAGAGCTTGTCACGATGTAGCGCTGCCCCGTTTAGCAGCTAAGCTTATTTCCACAACGCGCCTCCTCAGTGTGACAATGCAGTGCGTGAGAGAACTTTATTGCGGTATAAGACAGCAACGTGTCACGATCTGCATGACACCTTTTTGGAGTAAAGGTAAATATTTTATTACTTATTTATTTAATTCTATAATGTGTCACACTTGTTATGTCGCATTTTAGCATTAAAGAATTAATTGATCGTACTTGGTCATCACTTTGATAACACGTTATTCCTTTGAAAATTATGAAAATAAAATTGGTTTGTATTAGCATGTCACGTTGTATGCAATATTTTTTTACACTTGTTTAAATTTACGCTTCGTTTATAACAGGATGTCACGATATATATTTGAAATATTGTTGTTATATTAAGAAATTCATCGTTTTGTCACATTGTTTATAATAATATTTTATTAATAAATATTTTTTTTTCTTTCAAGATGGGTTCACGATCAAGGAGAATAGTGGAAATGGCTTATGAAAATTATCATCAAGATGAGAAAACTCCAGAAAAGCGTCGGCGTAGAAATTCTTCTAGCAGCTCCAGCATCAGAAGAGCATCTAGAAGCTCAGCTGAGGAATACTTCATCGAGGATAGCGACGATTCTGTTAGAGACCCGAATTTCACCATCAACAAAGCTATTGAAGAAAGTGCAGATGATGAAGAAGCTCACACCTTGGCAACACTGACTGTACCTCTAAACGAATTGTCAAAAGACTTAATAAATAGTACAGGCATAGAAAATTGTGTTTTCGGCTCTAAGGACCAATACATAGCTACATTTTAAGATGCTATTGCTGCGGATATAATATGCGATCAGGAAGAAAATGCATACACACCACAGAGTGAGGCTCGTGAAGACGAAGAAGAACAATGCTCCTTTCACGAGTTATGCCATCTGAGATTAATATTAGTGCCTAGTTCTGATCCTAAAAAAAGATGTGATATTTCCTGTATCTGTTATTGGTTCTCAAATAGTCAATATACATATATCTAAGTCATTATGGTTATTGTAAAATAGGTACTACCTAATTATAAGTAGGAGTATGAACTATGTACAGAAAAGAGTGGCGCTAGTTGCGGTTATTCCTCGACTTGAACCTTATTTTGGTACAAATTTTGTCGTTTACGACATTATAGTAAATTTTAATATTTCTATAATTCATAATATCAGGTCAAATTATTATTTTTAGACGTAGGATTGTTTTGTCTAATAAAATAAGGGTTTTAATTTAATTACTTATTTTTGTTATTATTTGTTTGTGAGACTGATTATAAAACTAGTAAGTTACTCTTTAGCTAATAGTTTTTTTCAATAAATACTCCTATTAAAATTTCAACACTGTTATTTTTACTATATAATATATTCTGTACCACATTCTTAAATATCTTTATTTTGTTACCTATAACGTGATATACCCCTTTGTCAGTCAGTAAGTTCATTATTTTTATAGGAAGAACGTGACATGTAGGGACTTTTTTTTATAAAACTATTATTTCATAAATAAATATCTATACATCAATGAAATTTTCACTGAGATTCATAGTTTCTTAGTAAAATTTAAAATGGGCAAAATAATCTTTTTTGTAGCTATCTTACTTTAAAAGTTATAAGATTTTAAAAGTTTCAAAGTCGTTTTCCCAAAATTCCAGTTTTTCGTTGTGCCACGTTGTAGTTTTAAACGAGCGATATTATAATCCAGCGTACAATTCTAATCACTACTCTTCGGCTTGCAAAACAGAAGGAGCACGAAGAGGTGGTGGAGGATTACTCCGGTCTTTGAGACCTTGCTGTAATCGAAGCTGCAAATTTATCTGTGTAATAGTAAAATAAAAGTAAATCAATCAGATCTATGTGATCATGAAATAATACATAGTAAGCTTGCTATATCTGTGTGATACTAAAATAAAATCTAGTAATTAAACTGGATCTGTGTGACCATAAAATAATATATAGTAAACATGCTATATCTGTGTGTGTGTGTGTGTGTCTATGAAAATGCTAAAAATTCCTACTACCAGCTCAAAAAATGACCGTGTATTATAAGCCGACTTCAAAAAAAGGAGGAGGTTCTCAATTCGTCTGTATGTATAATATTTTTTTTTTCTTTTATGCGAACGGGACTACTTGATAGTACGCTCATATACGCGACGTAGATCTCTGTACTGAGATTTATATGGACTTTACACACACAGATAGACAGACAGACAGACATTTTTTTCAAAAATGTTATTTTTAGGTTCTGTGGGTTTTATAGACCTCCTTTTTTTAATTTTCACTTAAATATTCTTAATGTACAGACATGACCCCTCTACAGATTTATTATATGTATAGATAATCAATTCTATAAATAAGAAATCCTATTAATTAAATATTAAAGAGTTACATTATATGTTGTTTTATATTTGTTACTTGTTAGTAATAGCTTATTCAATGTCAATACTTGAGCACCAATGCACTCAACCACTACGCTGCCTCCATAGTACAATAGTCGACTGCATTGTTGTTGGTGCTCAACCGAGAGGTTGCACATTCAAATCCCACCGAGAGAAAAAAAAATTCCAATGTTCCTGGGTCATTGATGTGTATTAAATGTGTGTATAATCTAATAAAAATAATTTGTGTATCGTATAAAAAGTATTAAATATATTTCCGTTATCGTTCGTAAAGTTCTTTGTATGCTTAGCACAGGGCCAGATTGAAGTGGTGTTCACAACGTCCATAGATATTATTAGTATAATGTGATTTGTAAGAAACTAGCTTGTCAGTGACTCAAAATATTCCTTGTGCTAGTTACAATCATCACTACTACTATTAGGCATAAGGTACTGTTGAAAATACAAGCTGGTCGGGGTTTTCTACCAGACAGATGTAAATAATTGAGGAATTCAGGTACCTCCTCGATTGCTAAGTCGTCCATTGCTTCAAAAACATCAATTTTATTAGATTCTGATACCCAAAGAAATTGACGAAACTGTTAAATATAAATGCAGACACGAACTTATCGGGGAAATAAAGCCTTATCAGGCTCTTCAAGCAGCAGATAATTTTATTCCTTTAATAGGTGTCTTATTAGACAGTTAACAACTATCTGAGTATTGAAAAACTCAAAATATTGCTATTCGTCGAATAAACGCTATCTGGTTGTTTATCTGAGGATGGAAAAATCGGTCCTTAATAATCTATTTATTTATTTACTAGGCAAAAAAAACATACATTAATCACAGATATAACAATATAATTATAATAATGTCCGTATGAAATTATCTTTTATTTCTTAATAGAAAGCTAAATTAAATAAACAATAATATGACGGTAATTATCAATAAAGAGAGTTGCTTAAATTATAATATCATTTTCTTAGATCGACATTGTTTACATCTTGGTACAACACTATCGATACGCACGAAGTACCTAGAATTGAAGCTGTCATTCCGCGAGCGAACAATCGCTGCGAATGCAATACATTGCTCACTCGCAAAGACATTACACAAAATGGTACCCACGTATTGCAGCAATGGATAATTTTGCGCCTAAATACGAATGTATCGTTTTCGATCACGAACTACATAATGCTATGGAAATAATTACTAATCTATACTTATAATAAAACTGTAGAGAGGTCAATTCTGTACATTGAATATTTTTTCAAAATACATATTGGAGGATGATTGGCGATCGATACTGATGCCAAAAATGCAATTAGTAAAATTTTTGTCTGTCTGTCTGTCTGTCTGTCTGTATGTGCGCGATAGGAACAAAAACTACTGAAGGGATTTTAACCAAACTTGGTACGATTGTAGCCCATATTCCTGGGCAGGTTATAGGCTATATAACATAACGCTACGATACATAGGAGCCGAGCAGTGACGATAAATTGGAAGCAAGTCGGAGGAATTTCGCGCGCGCGGGCTGCGGACGAACGGTTCATGCGGGGGGCGCGGGGGGATCGCTTACACAGTGACGCGAAGCAATAGAATGTGGCACTAAAGTAGATTAGAACTTGAAATAAGTACCTAACAGATTTTTTTTTCTGAGAAGAGTGTTTCCACAGTGTCATAATAATATAAAAATTGTATTTTTGAACTTGCTTCACAAATTGAAATAAATTATCATTTATTGTATAAATCAACTTAATTAACTGTATTATTAAAAGAAAGCCTTTCGCGATAATCTAAAAAAACGGGCAGTTAAGCGGTTTTTGGTAAACTATTTATACCATCACGGTATTAATCCTCATCATTTTTAATACGTTAGTTGGCTTAAGAATTTCATGAAGACTATATTTGCCCTTTATACCTAGCAAGTATAATTAATAGTTTAGGAGATAATATAGCAAAATTAAAATCGTTTCGCCGTGATTCGACCGCCGCGCCGCATCGCGGGCCGCGGCGCCGCGCGATACAGGCTGATGCGTGACGTCTTACATCCGAGTCGGGGTGTAGTGTAGGTATCAGATGCTGGTAGGTAGGAATTTTGGCGAAGGTCAACCAAAGGAACTCCACCCCACTGCTGGGTAAAAAATACTATTAAAATGTGCTAACAGGCAGTACCGGTAGTATGAATTTATATAGATGTCGCTTTGATTTGAAGATATATGACAATAAAAAAAATACTGGACGTTTGTATGAAGCGCGGCGGGAACCGCGCTGCTTCAAGCATTCAAATTTATTCTTTTTTTATTTTATATTTTGTTTAAAACAAAATTTCATTTATTTATATTATTATTATTTTTAATCTTAGGGTAGGTTATAAAAAACGCTACTAAAGCCGATCGGCGCGGCGCGCCGAGCTGGGGCCTAACTCTCCAAACTGATTCGATTTTAATTCAGAGTCGATCGTGCCGCATACTCCCGAAGAAATTGACGTTTGTTTATTTTTATTCTCTGTCGATTGATATGGTCTGGTGTAAAAAAAGTTACGTTCTAACGGTTTTCTTTAACCTAATTAATTTCAAAGTAATCTACCAAATAAAACACCAAAAACCGTTAAGATCGAACTGATTCGATTCTCAGTTGTGTCGAGAGTAAGCCTGCTGGATCCTCGGTGGGGCGTGCCGCTGCGCCCATGTCTAACCGAGAGTTCCGTTTTAAAGACCTTAGTAATTGCAATATAAGTTTAAATTTAATAATACTTCAAAACATTAATGACAAAAACGGTAATAAGTTGAAAAAATTGAAAATATTTTTATGGTTTCGCAATTTATCCTATGTCGTTTAAATTTGATATGAAGCAACATTTTAATAGTGCATTAAGATGTTGCTTCATATCAAATTTCTATTCCCGGGAAGTACCCTTTAGGTTTTGGTTCCCTTTGGCGTGTCGAAAATTGCGAAAATTAGCGATATAAACGGCTGAATCTTTGGGTAGATGTGGCCAAGATGCCTGTTTCTTTTCACAGCCAGAAGGGACAGTAGAGCTGAGTTTTTAATATGATTTTTAGCTTGATACCTACACGTGTTAAAGTTTTGACACCCAGACAGACAGACGGACATCGAAGTTAAATACTTTACTAAATTAACGTGAAAAATTGTCTGGGTCTATACGGTGCATTCGAATAATATTATCCTAACTTCGAATACCTTTGCTGACTTCTACATATTGTTCGAAGGCCTACTTCTTTTGCCGAGCTCCGAAAGGATAGTAATATATTATTATTATACCCTGCATACCAAGAGGCTTGCCGGGTACGTGTCTTGCTGGATCGGGATCAACACTGGGATGCACTGGGAAGTACCTATTAGCGAAAGTTCTCAGCGGTTGCGCCAATAAACTAAAAATATATTTAAAAATACTAAAGTGCCCTAAATCACTTTTCCACGCGTACGAAGTCGCGGGCACAGCTAGTATCACATAAAATTTAAAGTTTTTGGACTTACCGGTGGAAAGAAATTCCTTCTCGGGCTACACTACACACTTGGCTTCTTTTCCGACACGTTAAAACAGCGCAACACGGCATTTTTAACGATTTTTTATGGAGCTCCGTACGCTGTCACAGTAAGATTGTGACTGTTGACCGATAAAACGTGTTTCGGCTGACATATGATCATTTGATCATATGTACGGCGCGTCTGCCCCGCCTACAATGCCATTCTAATCTCTTTTACTCTTCTGTGGGTTGTACATTAATAGTTTTTGAATTAGACGGTATTAATTTTAAATCCCTTTTATAAGCTATACAATCTAATGGTAAATTTAATATGCCAGTCCCTGATAGTATAATTTCTGTGCTATCAGATTCCTTACAATCTATAGATAATTTCGTTGGATTTGTGTATACATATAACCACCTATTGTTTACCAATTTTTGACAAATATCCATATGACCTATAAGAAATTTAGTTTCACAAAGAGAAGGTACAGATTTTAAAGGTTTAGAAATTATTTCCGACTCGCAGATCGGAGATGAAGAGCTAGAAAAAACATTAATATCATTGCATATATAATTAAAAGCATATAAAGACTTACAACTAATTAGATTATCCAACTTACAAAAAAAATCCCTATCTCTAGTTAACGCTATATATTTAGCCGACGGTACTATTGCGCTATATGTATCGTTGGCTACAACTACAGAATAAGGCATATTATGATAGATATAAAAGTTTCTCAGACTTACTAATGGTATGTTCAAGACAAATACTATTTTGTTATTACTGTAATAAGATGCAATTTCGCTTACGCTTAATATGGTGTATATATTTTCTATTGACAAAGTTACAGGGAGTTGATGATAGTCAGCTAAAAATCGGTAATTTTCCGCAAGTTCTTTAAACAGTTGATTTGGGGTTATTATTGAGGGATATAAAATATTGGACTTACTAAACATAATAGCGTTAATTATATCCTCTAACTTGAACGATAGAGTAAGCATGCTACTATCTAAAGAATTTAATAATTGATTAAAATAGGACCTTATTGCTAAGTTGTTTGAGACTATTGTTAAATTTTGTTGTGCGAGAGTGAGAGCTTGAACGGTATTTTTAATATTTAATTCATTACTATTAATTTTCTTAATAACTTCGTTCAACGATGAAAGGGTTGATGTTGTTACCAAAATATTTTGTTTAACCAATTGTGAGATTTTAGTTTGATCGCGCTCTATTATCTGAATAGCCGAATTATAGCGAAGAGCGTCATCCTCGTCCATAGTACCAAATAAATGTTTGAAGGCTGTTCTAATTCCTCCAAACCATGCGGATCTTTTAGACCTGGATTCAATTAAATGTGATATGGAGTCGAAGTCGCGAATTATATCATTCAAACGAACAGTCAGAGGTCCCAACAAGTTGTGACACTCGATATCTGTATAGAGATTAGATTGTTTACATAGCTACTGAAGGTTGCCTATGACACCGTTCAAGTTTTTAATATGGGGTTGAATAAAATAAATATCTACAGGTATAACGACATTCTAAGAGATCCGATGGGATCGAAATATATTCCGGATGTATTCATTGAGGTGTCGATGAATGGTGTAGAGCATTCTGAACTGTAAAGAATAAAATAAAAAAATAAAAAAATAACTAACTTAATAATACTAGTATGTTATAATACTAATCTTCTATATATATAAAAGAAAGTCGTGTTTGTTACAACACTTATAACTCGAGAACGGCTGAACCAATTTTCATGGTTTTTGATTCGTTGGATTTGTCTCCTCCCCGAATAGCAGAATACATATTAAAAATATTGAAAACTTGATGTGTAATGAATAATTAATCATGTAAATAAATGCTCATATTTTGTTCATCAAATGTCAAACATTTGTTGTCAAATGATGTAACAACTATGCGTTCAGAAATCTATTAATGTCAGTTTGTAACTTTCAATTAGCAACGTTTTTCTAAATGCATATGACATTTTAAACGATATTTTCTTCTTTTTTTTGGCATTGGCAACGATATCTAGGTACTGAAAACGAAAATGCAGATATTATTGATAGAACGGCTTTATCGATATGGCTGAAAATTGGTGAGGAAGTAGCTTAGAGCAAGTAGACGGACATAGGATACTATTTATTCCATTTGACAGCGTTTCCGTGAACGTTACGGGTTCTGCGTTAGGGTTTCGCGTTGTGGGTTCCGCGTTGCGGGTTCCGGATTCCGCGTTGCGGGTTTCGGGTTCCCATGCTGCGCGTTCCGCGTTGCGGGTTCCGGGTTCCCGCGGGTTCCGGGTTCCCGCGTTGCGGGTTCCGCGTTCCGGGTTCCGCGTTGCGGGTTTCGGGTTCCCATGTTGCGGGTTCCGCGTTGCGGGTTCCGGGCTCCCGCGTTGCGGGTTCCGGGTTCCCGCGTTGCGGGTTCCGGGTTCCGCGTTCCGGGTTCCGGGTTCCCGCGTTGCGGGTTCCGGGTTCCCGCGTTGCGGGTTCCGGGTTCCCGCGTTGCGGGTTCCGGGTTCCCGCGTTGCGGGTTCCGGGTTCCCGCGTTGCGGGTTCCGGGTTCCCGCGTTGCGGGTTCCGGGTTCCGCGTTGCGGGTTCCGGGTTCCCGCGTTGCGGGTTCCGGGTTCCCGCGTTGCGGGTTCCGGGTTCCCGCGTTGCGGGTTCCGGGTTCCGCGTTGCGGGTTCCGGGTTCCCGCGTTGCGGGTTCCGGGTTCCCGCGTTGCGGGTTCCGGGTTCCCGCGTTGCGGGTTCCGGGTTCCCACGTTGTTTTTTTTTAGTTGAATTTCATCATAAACTCTTTATGCTCAACGAAGTGGGCAAGGGTCAGCTAGTACTATAATAAAATAAAGGACTTATAACTAGGATTCACTGCGACGGGCTAGTTTAACCTCATCAAAGTGATGAGTGACGTGTTTCCGGTTAATTAATAAGGTAAGTGTATTCCTACCGTTAATTTTGATTACTTGATAAGGGCCTTTCCACACTGGGGAAAGTGCCTTTCTTAGTCTAAGATGGTTTTTGACATATACATAATCGCCAGTGTGATACTGAATTGGTCTTGCCCGGTTGTCATAATAGGATTTTGAATTCTCCTTAGATTTATTAATAAATTCAATGGCTTTTCGTCGAGAATGTTGTAAACGATTTTGTAACATACGAACATACTCAGGATATGTTGCTCCTGGAATTTCGGAGTAAACCGAGTTCGGTATAAAAGGTTTATTACCGAACATCAACTCATAGGGTGTAAAATGAGTGGTTGTATGAACGGATGTATTGTAACTCAACATGGCCGTGTATACATATCGGGGCCAGTTGGTTTGTTCCTCATTAATAAAATATTTTAAATACTCCTTTAGAGTAGAATGGCTCCGCTCGAGAGCGCCCTGTGTCTGCGGATGATAGGGTGAAGCCCACAGGTTTTTAATTCTAAGAAATTGGCAAGTCTTTTTAAACAGATCAGATGTAAAATTAGTTCCTTGATCTGTTAAGATCATTTTTGGTATACCGAATATAGAAATATAATGAAGGAGACACTCACTGGTTTCTTCAGCAGTGGTGCTACGAATGGGATATGCGGAGGAAAATTTAGTTAAGTCATCTTGTATAGTTAAAATATATCTTAATTTCGCGGGACCAGCTTCTGGAAGTGGCCCAACAATATCGAGAGCTACGCGTTGACAAGGTTCTGTGGACGTACTAGTAATCTGCATAGGAGCACGATTTATTTGGCGAAGAGCTTTATTCTCTTGACAAGATTTACACTGTTTTACATAGGTTTCTATATCGTTCCGCATTCCTTTCCAGTAATAAATTTCTCTTATTCTATTATACATTCGGGTAGATCCTAAATGGCCCGCGATTGGTATATTGTGATTATCAAATAATATTTTCCTAATTTCAGTCGGAACCGTGAAGATGGTTTTGTTATGATATACTCTAATTTTTATTTGTGTGTTGTGGAACAGGTAAGTTAAGATATTAAATATTTTAATAAATGAATGTTTTTCAAATGGGTTTTTCATATCGGATATACCTATTTCAACCGAGTTTCCAAAAATTAATAATTCGTTACGAATTCTCTTTAATGTTTCGAATATTTCTGGATATGATTCTTCATCAAAATGATGGACTTTATAAAATAATAAATAATATAATTTATTGTTGTTTTCGATTTTATGGAAACTAAAAAGTTCTCTTTCAGAATTTAATACTACTTTATTTATTTCAGGATCACTTAAAACATTTTCAAGATATAAGTTGGACTCATCTAGATCGATGGATGTTGGAACGAGAATAATTTTAGAGGGACATTTTAATAGGCTCTCGTTATATTCTTCAATAACGGTATTAAAGTTTTTACTTTTATCAGTCATGGATTTTAAGAAAGTAGGATAATCGTCCACAGGAGTGTTATCTGGGCTCATGCTTGTGGACGGCGTCGGATGAACTGGTAATTCAATTTCCAATTGAGTTTCAGGTTGACTACTAGGAGGGTCATCGATAGCGGCGTCAGCAGTGTCGCCGGCTGGAATTAACACATCATCAGGAGGGACAGGAGAACCCGGAAAATCAGGAAGAGGATCAGAAGTTTCTACGGTAATTGGATCAGGAATATCAGGTAAGAGGTCTACAAGGTCTCTTTCAGGATCAAAGGATGGAGGAGTCACCAGTAAGTCTAACAGATCTCTATCTGGTGGGTATGGTTGTTCCTCCTGTACAGGTGGTGAAGGAGGTGGACTTTCGGCTTGTATTGGATTTACTGGGAATCGAGATCGTTAGAATTAATTTTGCCCTTTTTATATTGGATATCATACTCGAACTCCTCTAATTTAAGGCGCCACCTTACTAACCTAGAACCTGGGTCTTTACAGTTAAATAACCACTGTAATGGCTTGTGGTCTGAAATGATTTTAAAACGATTACCATATAAGTATGGGCGAAACACTTTGGTCCCGAATACTATAGCTAAACATTCTTTTTCAGTGACACTATAATTGCATTCCACTTTGTTTAGGGTACGAGAAGAAAATGCTATAGGGCGATCTTGACCTATAGGCCCTTGAGATAAAATTGCAGAAATAGCATAGTTGGATGCGTCACAGGTAAGTAAAAATGAAAAATTTGTTAAAATCGGGGTAAGCTAATACAGGAGCACTAATGAGGTTTTCTTTCAGGGTTTCAAAAGCAAGTTGTTGTTCTTCTTGCCAGGAAAATGGAGTATCTTTCTTCAATAAACAGGTAAGTGTTTTGGCTATCTTAGAAAAATTTGGAATAAATCGGCGGTAGTACGAAACAAGCCCTAGAAATGATTTTACATCTTTAGGCGACTTAGGTGTTGGAAATTTTGCTACAGCTTCTGTTTTCAGTGGGTATGGCTTAACACCATCTTCGTCAATATGTGCCCTAAATACACTACTTCTTTGCGAAGAAATTGACATTTTTCAGGTTGTAATTTTAAATTAAATTTTCGAAGTCTATCAAATACAGCATTAAGGTTATTAACATGTGAATTGAGGTCAAATTAGTAAATTACAATGTCATCGAGGTAGACAAAGCACCGGTTACCTTGAAGGCCAGAAAGGCAGGTATTCATAAGTTTTTGAAATGTACTAGGGGCATTTTTGAGCCCAAATGGCATACGATTAAATTGGAAGTGACCCTGAGGTACTGAGAATGCTGTCTTAGGTGCATCTTCGGCTGAAATAATAATCTGGTGAAAGCCGGATGCGAGGTCGAGTGTCGTGAAATATTTGCTTTTACCTAATTGGTCTAAAATTTCTGAAATTTGAGGTATAGGATAGGTTTCACCTACGGTTATATCATTTAACTTTCTATAATCTATAACTATACGCCATTTGCGTTGGCCATTTGAATCTAATTTCTTGGGGACCACCCATATGGGTGAACTCCAAGGGGATAATGATGGTTCAATAATATTTTGTTCAAGCATTTGGCCTATTTGTTTCTCTACTTCCTTTTTGTGACATTCAGGAAATCTATACGATTTAGTGTTAATTGGAATATCATTATTTGTTTTGATTCTATGTTCAATTGCAGAGGAAGTTGATCACCAGGTAAATGGAAAACATCAGGATACTGGCTACAAAGTTCAAATAGAGATTTTCGTTTTTCTGTATTTAAATGATCTGTTTGAAGCTCATTTATCACCGCTTTAGATCTTTCAGATGTAAATAGACTATGTGCAATTGTTTGATATACAGGTAAGCTCAAAGGCTCGATAGGGAGATTAAGGTTTGTTTTAACATGTGCATAATTTTCGGAAGTGTTAGCAATGGTTAAAATAACACGGTTATTATTCTTAACTTTAACAATGCAATTAGATATAAGTAGATTTTCAGAAAGATGTTGATTGGCTATTACGCCCTCTTTTAAATTAGTTTGTTGTACTGAACA
The DNA here is from genome assembly GCA_905187575.2 of Celastrina argiolus. Taxonomy (NCBI): domain Eukaryota; kingdom Metazoa; phylum Arthropoda; class Insecta; order Lepidoptera; family Lycaenidae; genus Celastrina; species Celastrina argiolus. Next base: position 7,535,852 of record LR994581.1, on the reverse strand, counting down.
TTCAATTACAGCTTCACATCTAGGCGGAACAACGAAAAATGGATCAGAGAAAAGTAACTTAATTTTTAACGACCCTATATTTAAAATATCATTTGTATAATCTATCTTACAGCCGAATTTAGCAAGGAAGTCTGAGCCTATGATGCCGTCGTAAGGTAAGTTTATATCTTTAATAACATGAAATTTAAAAATTTATGGTTTATTCTTATTAAATTTTAGTTTAAATTGAAAATGACCTTTTGTTGAAGTAGGTTCATCTCCGGGGTTGTATACCCAATACCCTTGAGTTTTATTGATTCTTTAATTAGCTTTTGATCATTTGATGTACTGGATTCTTTTAATAAACAAATAGATGAACCTGAGTCGATTAATAAGGATAAAGGAATACTTGAAACCTCGGTTTCTTCGAACACGTGTGGTAAGCGTCGTTTGGTTGTGTCGATATTAATTTCATATATTTCTTTTTTTTAGGTTCGACGAGGGAGTCTTCGATTTGGGGCTGGTTACCCTGCTGCGTGACTCTAATAAATGCATCTCCGTTTTGGGGCTGGCCACCCTGTTGTATGATGCGAGAGATTTTTTTTATGCCACCTGTAGTGACTTTAAGGGATGCATCTCCGTTTTGGGGCTGGTTACCCTGTTGTATGATGCGAGAGATTTTTTTTATGCCACCTGTAGTGACTTTAAGGGATGCATCTCCGTTTTGGGGCTGTTTACCCTGTTGTATGATGCGAGAGATTTTTATATGATTTTTAAATTGAGGATTATAGTTTTTTTGAATAATATTGGGATTCGTGTCGATTTTAGGATGCTTGGGTCCCGCACGACACGGATGCGAGACAGGTTCTAGTTTAAATAATCATCCAAATTAGATTGATCATCAATAGGTTGTTCGTCAGTATTTTCATTGACGAAATGCATTCGGTGTGATTGTAGCCGGAAATTATTATTGAATCTTTTATTATTGTACTCTCTTTTCGCACATTAAATAAATAAATAAATAAATAAAAACCATTCATTTTATCATCACACAACACATAATATTTAAGACAGGAACAAGACGAGAAAGCGCATACTTAGAAGATCCACGGAATGCTGCTGTACGGTGCTGTGGTGTTAAAATCTGATAATGGGAGGCTCTAGTTCGCGTGTTGACATCACTTGCCCAGCATAGCTTTTCATACAAGTAAGAAGGCAAACGGGTCAGAATTATGTCGAAAAGAAGCGAAGCAAAATGTAGTTTCCTGCGTTCCTTCATCTTAAGAAGGTTAGCGTTATTAATGAAGGGTGTGACATGAGCACGCGGTGGCACTGTGAAGCAAAAACGCACACAGGCATTCTGGACTCTTTGCACAAGCCTCTCAGTTCTAGCAAGTAAGTTTTGACCCATGACAGTGTCTGCATAGTTGAGTTTGGAAAGCACTAGGGTCTCAATAAGCTTTATCCTAAGGTCCTCACTAAGATATGTGCGATACTTGTAAAGATTCTGGAGTCGGTAAAAACAACTGCTAACCACCTCTGACATATGCTGTTCAAACTTAAGGTGTGAATCAAACAGAACCCCCAAGTTACGTGCTACATTGACATGTTCAATTTGTTGTCCAGAAATCATGACAACTGGTCTCGGATTCTTTAATATCGTGTCCCGGCGTCTTACAATAGCGACAGAATGCAGATTGAGTGCCATCTGAATTATTGTTATTATTATTGAAATTCATATTTGCTGAATTATTAAATCTCGGCTGATTTGTGGGTTGTGAAAAATTACGCGATGGTTGAGAATAAGATCGGGAAAAATTTGATTTACCTCTAATATTATTATTATTTATTTTATATTCATTTGACAGAGGTCTCTTATAGAGACTCTGTTGAATTCGCTCTTCTGAAATGGCGATATTTATCGCTTCATTTAGATTGCGGGGATCCCTGCATCTTACAATATTTGATATACGGGGTTGCAAGCCAATAAGAAAATGATGTAAAGCTAAATCTTCCATAGCTGCTGAGCGGCCAGGAAGTTCCTTTAATTTACAATTTGACAGGGTTATTTCGGTTAAAAGTTGAGAAAGGTAAGTTTCGACGCGTAATGAGTACTGAGTTACATTTTCGGATTGAGTTTGTCTGCTTTCCTGTAAGTCCATTAATATATGTGCACAATGTTTGCGGTCACAAAATTGGTTCCGTAGGAATTCTTTTAATTGGACCCAATTTGTAAACTCTTTAATTGCGCAAGCAATTTCGGCTTTACCCTGTAATTGGCTGTAAATATAGCGAAATAGTATCGGTTTCTGTTTTTCTGTAGCTAAATCATAAGCGTTATTACAATTAATGATGAAGGAGTTTACACTCTCCCTTGCACCATCGAATGGTTTAATAAATTTAAACAATGTATTTAAATCTAATTCGACTATCGGGGCGGACATATCAGTTTTCTTTCCCTTAGGAGAGCTAGGTGGGGGTTTCTCGTAAGACGAACCCTCTCCTGACTCTGCCGTAGGGATGTTTACAGTTAATTCTGACATTTTTGGATTCTTAGACATATTGGATACTGATTATTACAATTATATAAATCTTAATCTTATGGGTTTTCTTTACTGAACCCTAAGACGACTATGTAACATAAGCAGGCTTGTGGTAGTATAAACAACGTTCAGAGACTCACGATGAAATCAGCGCGTGGGCGATGAAGATAAGCACGGCGACTCGATGCATGCCTCGTAGCTGGATTGATTTGTCACTCGTACAGGATGCCACAGATATTTTGTTAACTTTAAACACTTTTCTTTTACACTTTTGTACACTTTTTTGGATTTTCGTTGAATGCACTATATTGCCTTTACACACACACTTTGCGCACTTTCAGGAACACTTTCGTAAAATTTTCCGTAAAACGGAATTTTATTCGCGAATGTTCGATTTTTGGATTTTAAGGACACTGTCCCCAGTGTCCTTAAAATCCTATCCCACCGCTGCCACCAAAACTGTTATGAAGGAAATCCAAAAAGCCTTTTTAAAAAAGAACTTTTATTTAACACACGAGATATAAGGCAAAGAATATAAAAGAACAATGAACTTAGATTTGAGCGAGGCAAATGTCGCGCGCGGTCACGGCTGAGGACTAGACTGACTACGGGCGGACGGGACATAGGATTATATACGGATAGGAACTAACACACACACGGGAAGGAATAGGAAGGGATTGCTTAGACTTAGGAAAAATAGGGAGGTAAGTACTATTACATACATGGTGAGTATATAACAGTTCGATTGTCTTCAGACTTAAGAATAGATGGATATTGTTGTAAGCAGAGACTCTGCCCGATTAAATATTATAAGATACAAGAACATGGACCAACTGTTTTATTTACGTCCGTCACAATTATGTTTATACTTTTGTGTTGTACTCATAACGCTGCTGGTGTGCATCTGTCGTTTGACAGACAACTGGTTCCATAGAATACCAGGGATCGTGATTCGTGGTATCGGTACCTATTGTACTATGCCGCGATCGTATACCTCTGTGTGGACTCCAATTCGTCAGCTATTTTGCATTGCACACCCATCCACATATAATTATATATTGTATATTTATGTTAAGTTTTCTATTTTGCCGATACTTTGTGATGTGAGTGTAATGTAAATGTGTTTGTTGAATAAATGTTTTTATTATTAATACTAAGCAAGAACCTGTTAAAGCTCCGCCATAGTGACGTTATCGACTGTGAATTGTATTAGCGCCTGTTTAGTGCCTCAGCATATGTGTTATTGTTATTAGGTTCAAATTACACGTCCAATAATACACTTCTAGTTAATCGTATTTTACTTTATTCTACTACGTAGATAATACAATAAACAGTATCTTATAAATAACTATGTAGGTACACTGACCCCACTAACCTATCCGGGCCTCTCAAGGAGACTAACTTAAAACTATCTTAGGCATCAACGTCAATGTCATCTTTGACATCTAGTTGTTTTAAATACATGCATAGCATTATGTAACATCTCCCTTTTTCGAGAAACGCATACAATTTAATAATGCTTAAAATATACATGATTACAAAATATAACTTACTAATTAAATTTCTCATGTATGTACAATTTAGGTTGTTTTACAGTTCTACCAGATCTGGTAACATAATCTGTACCTATTTGCCTTTCCACAGGAACACAGTTATCATTATGTCTACTAATATCCTGAGAATTTTCACTCGTGAAACAACTAGGATTTATGGGAAGTATATTGCACGTATCATGACCAATATAAGAAGGATCTATTTTTTTAAATTCATCTTTACTGTCACCCGCAAAAGAGGAAGGAGGATTTATCTTTTTTAAATTATTTTTTCTATGTCTAATATGCGCTCTATTTCTCCTATATATAACACCATTCATATCGGTAATATAATGAGACCTACCACAATCTAGATTTCTATGTATTACACCAGGAGTCCAAAAATCTTTGGGATTTTTTTTAAAATAAATGTCATCTCCAGACTTAAAGACTTCATTCCTTTGCCTTGCACATCTGTCAAAGTAATATGTCATTTTGTTTTTATTTTTGACATAAGATTTTTTGTAAACAGAAAATTTTACTAAATTCGGTTTTAGTTTTTTACACAGGACAGGTATATTCATACGTAAACTCCTAGACATTAATAATGATGCTGGGCTGGGAAAATCGCCTTTAGCTGTGTTCCGGTAGTGTAGCAATGCTAAATATACATCGGCAGCAAGTGTTTCACCACGTTATCAACGTTGTAATTCTTATGTAAAGAAGCTAGCTCAAAATATTTAGAATAGTAATCTACACAGACAAGGTAATTCTCCCCATCAAAATAAAATAAGTCAACCCCTACTCGTTCCCAAGGGAGTTGTGTAATATCATAACACTTCAAAGGTATCAGTGAGTGAAGCTCGTGATAGCGTGTCCGCTATATACGTATGTTTACCAGGTACATAAATTACTTCTAAGTCATATCCTTGCAACGCAAGCATCATTCTCTGCAGCCTAGCTGGCACTTCATGAAGAGGTTTTTTAAAGAGATAAATTAAAGGTTTGTGATCTGTATGAACGGTAACAAGACCTCCATAAATATATTGATGAAATTTATTACAACCAAACTGTATAGCAAACAATTCCTTTTCAATCTGAGCGTAGTTTTGTTGAGAGCTTGTCAATGTTCTTGAGCTATATGCAATTGGTCGCTTATTTTGCATGATTACAGCGCCCACTGCATTCTTGGATGAATCTACTGACAAAATTAAAGGTACATTGCAATTATAGTTAGCTAATACAGGTGCTTTAGTAATAATATCTTTTAGTGATTCAAAACACTTTTGATAATTATCATCCCATAGGAATGGTATATCCTTTTTTAACAAGTTTCTTAAGACATTAGTTTTGTCTGCTAAGTTTTCAATGAAAGGGGCTAAAAAATTTAACATGCCTAAAAATCTTTGTAAATCCTTAATATTTTTAGGTGTAGACATATTTTTTACAGCTTTAATTTTATCTGGATCAATTTTAACACCATCTTTGCTAAAAATATAACCCAAATACGTTATTTCTTCTAAAAGAAACTTACACTTGAGCTTGTTTAATTTCAAATTTACCTGCCTAGCCCGTTCTAAAAATAATTCTAACCTCTTATTATGTATTTCAATTGTCTCCCCATATATTAAAATGTCATCACACCAAATAATTATGCCTTCAATGTCCCCAAATAAATCAATCATAGTTTTATAAAATATTTCTGTTGCAGTATTAATCCCGAAAGGCAACCGTAGAAATTTATAGCGACCAAATGGGGTCTGAAATGTGCACAAATCACTACTTTCTTTTGTTAATTTTATATTATAAAAACCAGAGAACGCATCCAAGTGGGAAAAATATGTAGCTTTAGACAATTTTGACCTCACTTCATCAATATTTTTAATAGGATAATGACTTCTCAATAGATTTTTATTTAAATATCTAGGATCTAAACATACCCTTAATCCTCCTGCCTTTTTCATGGTAATGACTAAACTACTTACCCATAATGTGGGTTTGTTAACCTTTTGTATAATTCCCAGTTGTTCCATGATTTCTAATTCTTTCCTTAACGGCTCGATGAGAGCAAACGGTACCTTCCTCGGGGGATCTACTCTTGGTATGGCATCCTTCTTTAATACAATACTGTGTTCATATGGAAGACATCCTAGGCCCTGAAAAACATCATTATATTTGATTACAATATTGTCACATGTTTTTTCATATAGGTTATGTATATTTTTCACAATTTTATTGTCATTTTGACAATTTACAGAGAAGTTTTTTGTTATTAAATTTAACTTTATACAAGTTGGTAAGCCAATTACAGTTGGACAATTCAAACTTGTTATTACAAAAGTAATTGTTTCAGGCTCAACTTTATTATCTAATAAACAGGATACATTAGATACTGCCACTATGGGAATTTCATGACCATTATAAGCAAAAATATTATAATTTTTACACTGTTGTTTGTCCTTATTTTTAATTTTTAGGTTTGAGCTTTTACATGTGTCTAAAGACATCATATTTATATCTGCTCCAGTATCAATTATGCAATCTACTCTTTTATTGTTTATATTAAGAAAATAATGCCAAGAATTATCATTTTTACTTAAAATTGTGCTATTTCTATTACTTTGTGATTCAATGTTGAACAATGTCCCTATAGTAAATCTCTCAGCACTTTTTTTTGTTACTTCATCATCGAGATTTGAGTTGTCTACTTCAGAAACAACATTCCTGACATTATTTTTCTTATAACATAAATTAGTAAAGTGTCCATATTTAAAACATGACCTGCATTTATGCTTCCATGCTGGGCAGTTGCGATGAGCATGTGTTGTGTTGCATCTCCCGCACGTTGTTCTGGACCCGGGTGTGGCTGATCTTCTTTGTTGATAATGCGGCACTGGAGATCTGGTTTTTCTCCTATGCTGGTGCGATGAAAACGATGATGACGGAGAACTGTTCGGACGGTTTCTGTGTATCTTGTATACGGTGGCATCTTCTCTTCTTTCACCCCCATTGATTGAATCTTCACTCTTCTGTGCCATAGTGAGTGTTCTACACAGCAGCTTGGCTCTTTCCAGGGAGAGATCTTGTTCTTGTAGCAGCTTTTGTCGAATTTGTGAGAAGTTTGTGGCCATGTTAGCAATGAGAATATCTTTCACCAGGGATTCACGAAGCGTACCAAACTCACATGAATGACTTGCATTTTCTAGCTCCATCAGAAAATTGTCCAATGATTCGTTCACACGTTGTTTTAATGTGAAGAACCTGTGTCTTGCAACTGTCAAATTCTTCTTTGGTTCAAAGTATTCAACAAATTTCTCCTTAACTTGTTTGAATGTAGAACTGCTTAGGTCCAAATTGAAGGAGTTGAAGATGTTTAGACCCTTTTCACCCATAGAGTGTAGCATAATAGCAATCTTCCTTTTGTCTTCGGTTTTTTCCATTCCCGACGCCAGCAAATATATCTCGAACGATTGAGTCCATTTTCTGAAGTTTTCAGCATTATTGTTGATGATTTCCGTCGAAATTTCCAGCTTTTGTACTCCGTTTGCAGCCATTGTCGTCATTGTTGTTGAACCACACCCAGCCGGTCTCGAAATTTCTTTTTTCGCCGTTCTCGACGTACCCTCTCTTTGGTTAATATTTTCTTTTTCTTCTTCTGACACCATGTTTAGTGCCTCAGCATATGTGTTATTGTTATTAGGTTCAAATTACACGTCCAATAATACACTTCTAGTTAATCGTATTTTACTTTATTCTACTACGTAGATAATACAATAAACAGTATCTTATAAATAACTATGTAGGTACACTGACCCCACTAACCTATCCGGGCCTCTCAAGGAGACTAACTTAAAACTATCTTAGGCATCAACGTCAATGTCATCTTTGACATCTAGTTGTTTTAAATACATGCATAGCATTATGTAACAGCGCCTTTCATGCAATTGTAATTATTATACGTTGACATACTTATACGTTACGTTGCTGTCAAATGTTCCCGTTTGGCCTACAGACGAAGAATAACTCTAGGTAGTAATAGGTACTCTAGATGTGAGTTCCGCGTAATGGTTTAGGGTTCCACGGTCCGAGTTGCCAAGTTCCACGTTATGTGTTCCGCGTTGAGGGTTCAGGGTGTGGGGTTCCGTGTTGAAAGTTCAGCGCTGCAGGTTAATGGTTTGTGGGTTCCGCGTTGCGGGTTCCACGTTGCGAGTTCCGGGTTTGCAGATTTTGCGGGTTCCACGCTACGGGTTCCGTGTTGCGGGTTCCACGAAGCGTTGCGGGTTTCGAGTTTAGGGTTTGCGGGTTTCGCGTTGCGGGTTCTGGGTTTGCGGGTTCCACGTTGCGCGTTGCGAGTTGTGGGTTCCGGGTTGCGGGTCTCGGGTTCCGCGTTGCGGGTTCCGCGTTGCGAGTTTCGGGATGCAGGTTCTGGGTTCGGGTTTTTGTTTTTTTTAATTGAAATTTATCACAAACTGTTTGTATGCTCAACGAAGTGGGCAGGGGTCAGCTAGTAGGAGATATGAACGTTCAAAAATGTAAAAAAAATACCAGACTTTTAGCTGTGTTTAAACATTCAAGAAACTAATTTTACTGCATTATACAATGAAATCAAAACATAGCTCAAACCTTTTTAACCGACTTCCAAAAAAGGAGGAGGTTTCTCAATTCGACCGTATATATGCTTTTTTTTTAGTTTATAGTAAAAAAATATCTAAATCGTTTAAAAGTTTTGGAGGAGGAAACAGGGGTCCCCCAAACGTCGATTTTTTGTAAGTACTTTTAACAGATAATTTCAGTTCGAGATGCAGTTGTCTCTATCGCGCTAGTGCTGACTAGCTAAGGGACTGCGAGACAACAATAGATGTTTATAAACCTATTTCGCATTTCCCTCAACCGTGTTTCCTCTTAACGTCCGAATTTTGAAAGGTTGATCAAATTGTCTATCACCTAATCTGAGGGCTGATTACTAATTGGTGAACATTACCCGCAACGCAACAACGTTCGCACTCGTATGAAAATCTGAACGATTAGCTGATCGACGCGGCGACAGTTTGATCAGCTTTTCAGAAACCAGGCGTAAGTTAAGAAAAGAAAAACCGACAAAGTGCGATTTAGTTACAGCTTATAGGTATTATAGACATGAGTATTTGATAAGAATTTCAATTTGATACCTCTAAGATTAAAGAGGATAAACGTCCTAATACTGCCGCCGTGCGCCTATTTATATGCTGCTGCCTACAGTAATAAGGTCATAAGTAGGACATACCTTCATCAGATACCTCATCTTCCAACTCTTGTTTAATTTGTTCAGTTGTATACGTTGCTTGTTTCTCCTTCTCAAAATGTTCTATGTGTTTTGTTTGAACATATTTCTCAATAATACTTGGACTGAGCTTTTCTATAATCAATTTCAGCTCCTTTGCCTCGTGAAGAGTATTATTTCTGTCCACTGTCAACAAATTCTGACTATGATCAGAATTAGCAACTAGTAAATCATCATTTGAATCAGAGTATGAAGAGCTTGAAGGTTGTTCCTCATCTTCATAGTTATTTATTGTTTCTGCAGCTCCATCTTGATAAATTTCTAAGCAAATAAAAAAAAATATAAGGGAATACAGTTAAAAAGTATTACTAATAATTCGCACAAGATTTACTAATAACCACGGAAGCAGAAACTTGAAATGTAAAAAAATAATGTTGTTCCGTTGCCGCTATAACAAACACTAAATTCAAAATAAAATAAATACTTTAGGTGGGTTTTGAACAACAAACGTCTTTTTTCCCGCTTAGTTGTTCGATATCAATACAGCAACAGCTTACTAAACAATAAACATTTAAAATAATTTCTTTAATTATTATAAAAATATTTTTTTTATTCAATGACGCGTCGTCTGCTGCTGCTGAATGACGACGGGTTCCAAGCGACACATTGAGTTTGAACTAAGACCGATCATTTCATTGCAAATACTATTTGCCAATTAAGTAGTCCTGTCATTTTAGGTTTTTGTATGGGGAAAAAATCCTAGTATGCTGAATTCTAGTATACGCCTTTATTACAAAAATTAAAATTAGTATAAAATAAAAAGTAGGAATTTTTTCGCAGTCAGGGTAAAAATGTCTAAAATGAATGGAAAAAAGTGTCGCTAGACGCTTAAGATGCTCAATACTCAGAGTGTTATATAAGTAGTATATTAGCAATAAGTTCTTTTCTCAATAATTTGCTAGATAATGTATGACCTACCTGTATCATTCAAATTAAATTTGGTTTCTTCATCTGGCTCCGTTTTAATGTTGCAATTAGTAGGTGGCAATGTGGAAATAATCTTTGTATTGGAAGTTGATAAGTTTAACAATGATTCAAACTCACCAAACTTTATGTCAATCTAAAAAAAAGGCAAGTTTAAATCATGTTCCTATTTTAATATATTTTTTTTTTACTTAAAAAGACAAAGTTTTTTCATAATAAATAGGTAGATAGATACATAGTTTGTTCTAATTCATTCTGATACAACGGTAAACATCTTATTTAATGCACTTAACTAACTTTGCTGGTGACATCTTAAAGGATTATACTTGACTGTAATAATTAAGTAAGAATATATTTAAACATCAAATAAAAAAAACTTTTACAGAAAACACATACTTTATTTAAAATTTAATAAAGAACAGAAAAGAATACTTAAATAGGTAATTTTTTTTGTCAATTTTTATTTATTTATTATTGTTAAATATAATACGTCAAGTTACTTAAGTAGGTACATCGTTTTAAAACATGCCCGCAAATCTGCTTGCGCAGTTTGACAATGATATATTATATTAAGTATAGTTAAAATGCGCATTATAATTAACTAGCTGACCCTTGCCCACTTCGTTGAGCATAAAAACAGTTTATGATGAAATTCAACTAAAAAAAAACAACGCGGAACCCGCAACGCGGAACCTACAACGCGGAAACCGCAACGCGAAACCCGCAATGCGGGAAAACGGAACCCACAAAGTAGGAACCCGGAACCCGCAACGTGGGAACCCGGAACCCGCAACGCGGGAACCCGCAGCATGGGAACCCGGAACCCGCATCGCGGAACCCGCAACGCAACGCGGAACCCACAACGCAGAACCCGCAACGTTCACGGAAACGCTGTCGAATGGAATAAATAGTAACCTATGTCCGTCTACTTGCTCTAAGCTACTTCCTCACCAATTTTCAGCCATATCGATAAAGCCGTTCTTGAGTTATAAATAATTTAACTAACACGACTTACTTTTATACATATAGATGTATAGATTACTCCTACGAACATAAGCTAACGCCCGGTGAATGCTCCCGTCACAGTCCGTCCAGCCGATTCGGTGACCATTAGTTAGATGACGATGATGGTGATGATGATGATGAAAAGTAGCCTAAATTAATCCTTATAACTTTAGCTATCTACCAGTGAAAGTCTTGTTAAAATCGGTCCAGCCGTTCCAGAGATTAGCCGGAGCAAAGAAAAATTTCATTTTCGTTTTCAGTAAATATCGTTTAATGCATATGCATTTAGAAAAACGTTGCTAATTGAAAGTTACAAACTGACACTTCAATTTTATTTATTTGTAGGTATAGATGTATAGATTTGGAACACAGTCACGATCTTGGCCCGTCTATAGGGCTGCGTTTCCACTGACGCGGAGGAGCTTAGCGGTGCCCAAGCGAAGTGGAGCGGAGATTTCGAGCATAGTGATTGGTCAATTCGGGTACCGCAAGCTCCCGTCCGCCTCGCTCCGCGTCAGTGGAAACGCAGCCTAACGTCTATAACGTCTAACGGTCGTCATGGTAACAACGTTGTTTACAAATGGAAAACAAAAATTATGAAATGCTATAAATACCGTATTTATATCAGCTTAAACTTTTTGGATTCATATTTTTGTTAATCCAAATAGTTTTATTAATCCAAATAGTTTAAGCTGATATAAAAACGATATATATAGCATTTCATAATTTTTATTTTCCATTTGTAAACAATGTTGTTACCATGACACCCGTGTCATATAGACTGGCAACGACGTGAATCGATCGAGCCCAGGTTCAAACCCCGCGTGACCAACACGTATATTTTCTTCTTTTTTCTAATTTTCTGCTTATTTTTTTCATCATTTTCTTTCATAATAATCTTTTGATGACAATAACGAACATACCGTAAAAAAAATTGCGAAATTGGTCAAGCCGTTGCCGAATAAAACTATTTGGATTAACAAAAATATGAATCCAAATAGTTTAAGCTGATAATGAAATACGGTATTTATAGAATTTCATAATTTTTGTTTTCCATTTGTAAACAACGTTGTTACCATGACGACTGTTACGACGTTATAGACGTTAGGCTGCGTTTCCACTGACGCGGAGCGAGGCGGACGGGAGCTTGCGGTACCCGAATTAACCAATCACTATGATCGAAATCTCCGCTCCACTTCGCTTGGGCACCGCTAAGCTCCTCCGCGTCAGTGGAAACGCAGCCCTATAGACGGGCCAAGATCGTGACTGTGTTCCAAATCTATACATCTATACCTACAAATAAATAAAATTGAAGTGTCAGTTTGTAACTTTCAATTAGCAACGTTTTTCTAAATGCATATGCATTAAACGATATTTATTGAAAACGAAAATGCAATTTAAAAAAAAATTGTCTGTCTGTCTGTCGGCATGTCTCTTTGCTCCGGCTAATCTCTGGAACGGCTGGACCGATTTTAACGAGACTTTTACTGGTAGATAGCTAAAGTTATAAGGATTAATTTAAGCTACTTTTCATCATCATCATCACCATCATCGTCATCTAACTAATGGTCACCGAATCGGCTGGACCGACTGTGACGGGAGCATTCACCGGGCGTTAGCTTATGTTAGTAGGAGTAATCTATACATCTATATGTATAAAAGTAAGTCGTTTTAGTTAAATTATTTATAACTCAAGAACGGCTTTATCGATATGGCTGAAAATTGGTGAAGAAGTAGCTTAGAGCAAGTAGACGGACATAGGATACTATTTATTCCATTCGACAGCGTTTCCGTGAACGTTGCGGGTTCTGCGTTGTGGGTTCCGCGTTGCGGGTTCCGGGTTCCCGTGTTGCGGGTTCCGGGTTCCACGTTACGGGTTCCGGGTTCCCATGCAGCGGGTTCCGCGTTGCGGGTTCCGGGTTCCCGCGTTGCAGGTTCCGCGTTGCGGGTTCCGGGTTACCGTGTTGCGGGTTTCGGGTTCCGCGTTGCGGGTTCCCGCATTGCGGGTTCCACGTTCCCGCTTGCGGGTTCCGCGTTCTCGCGTTGCGGGTTCCGCGTTCCCGCGTTGCGGGTTCCGGGTTCCCGCGTTGCGGGTTCCGGGTTCCCGCGTTGCGGGTTCCGGGTTCCCGCGTTGCGGGTTCCGGGTTCCCGCGTTGCGGGTTCCGGGTTCCCGCGTTGCGGGTCCCGGGTCCCCGCGTTGCGGGTTTCGCGTTAAGGATTCCGGGTTCCCGCGTTGCGGGTTCCGGGTTCCGCGTTGCGGGTTCCGGGTTCCCATGCTGCGGGTTCCGCGTTGCGGGTTCCGGGTTCCCGCGTTGCGGGTTCCGGGTTCCGCGTTGCGGGTTCCCGCGTTGCGCGTTTCGCGTTGCGGGTTCCGCGTTGTTTTTATTGTTGTTTTTGTTTTTTAGTTGAATTTCATCTTAAACTGTTTTTATGCTCAACGAAGTGGGCAAGGGTCAGCTAGTATAATATATATTTTAAATTTTATGCTATGGATTTCCGCAAAGTAACGCCTGATTCCATTAACTAAAACCGTTTTAATCCACTTGAAGCAAATTGGGAAGGTGAAAAAGCTTGAAAGGTACCTCTACCTCATGAATTAAGTGAACCAAACCGACAAACGCGCGTCGACTGCTGCGTTACATTGCTCAACCGGCACAATAATGAAGGAATTTTAAATCGGATCATTACATGTGATGAAAAATGGATCCTGTACGATAATCGTAAACGCTCATCGCAATGGCTGAACCCTGGTGAACCAGCAAAGTCTTGCCCCAAGCGAAAATTGACTCAAAAAAGTTACTTGTAAGCGTTTGGTGGACTAGTGCCGGTGTCGTACACTATAGCTTTCTTAAATCTGGTCAGACGATTACGTCTGATGTCTATTGTCAGCAACTGCAAACCATGATGAAAAAGCTCGCCGTTAAACAACCGAGACTTGTCAATCGCTCTACGCAACTGCTACTTCAAGACAACGCTAGACCACACACGGCCCAACAGACGGCTACCAAATTAGAGGAGCTTTGGAATGTCTAAGACATCCACCATACTCTCCGGACCTTGCTCCAACAGATTACCATTTTTTTCGAAATTTGGATAACTTCTTGCAAAGAAAAAAATTCCGATGAGGCAGTCCAAACCGCTTTCAAAGATTTCATTGATTCCCGTCAGCATAGTTTTTTAGTAAAGGGATCAATGAACTACCTATAAGATAACAAAAGTGTATAGATAGCAATGGTACATACTTTGATTAATAAAATTTCCTCACACGGGAAACGTTGGGTATTTTGGGTAATGCATTGGAACAACGTTTACCTCCTGGTGAAGGTGATGAATTGCTTTCCCTTACTAAAGTCTGCATGGAACAAAACTACTTTAGATTTAACAATCAGTTCTTTGTTCAACAAGACGGTCTAGCAATGGGCTCACCACTGAGTCCTTTGTTGGCTGAAATATTTATGGACGATTTTGAACAGAGAAATATTGTTAATAATAAGAGCATTTTATATTACTATAGATATGTAGATGACTGCATACTTTGTTGGACGGGTACACAGAGACAATTGGACGTATTTCTTAAAAATCTTAATAAAAACATATTAAAATAAAATTCACACTAGAATGTGAAGATAATAATACTCTCAATTTTCTAGATTTATCTATCACTAGAGTTGATAATAAACACAGTTTTGGGATATTTCGCAAACCGACGTATACTAATACTACTATTCATGCATCCTCATGTCATCCTTGGCAACACAAACACGCGGCCTTTCATAGTTATATTCACAGATTAGTTTCTGTTCCTCTTAGTAGAGTACATTACCAAAAAGAGTTAAACATAATTTATTAAATTGCTGAGGCGAATGGGTACAATCCCAAAATAATTGATAATATGTTAAATATTAAAAATAAAAAGGAATTGGTTAAGTTTTTGTACGCAGGGACCTCTGATAAGGAAGTAGTTAGATATAAGTCCAGTTTGACCTACATGGGTGAGGTATCTGCACGTTTATCGAAAATAATGAAAAATAACGATATGCATGTCGCATTTAGGACGAATAATACTTTAAAAAATCAACTATGTAATAATAAAGACCGGATTGATTTAAAGTATCAATCAGGTGTATACAGAATCGATTGTCCTGAATGCGACAGTGTATACGTAGGTCAGACTGGACGTAACTTTGAGACTCGGTATAAAGAACATATCGCGGCTTATAGAAATAGTCATCATGATAAATCACATTTTGCCAAACATCTTTTAGATAGTAGTCACAATATACCAGATGGTCATTCCTATAAGATATTACATAAATGTGATAAAGGCTTTCGACTGAGCGTGTTGGAACAGTTAGAAATAATTAAAGTAAAGAACAACAATAGAATTGCATTGTTGAATGACCAAACTAACCTTACTTCGTCACCTCTTATTAACTTGTTTGGTGGGGGTACTAGTTGGTAGTAGCTGTAGGGAATATAAGGCGGTGTTTTGGCGGGCGGCATCACTTAACGAACATTGTTCGCAGAGTCAACATCCTGAGGATGCTCCGGGGTCGGAGCGAAACGCGCGTCGAGTTTTGCAACCTGCATGGTGGTGGGACTTTGCACGATCGTGTTAACATTATTGCTTGTGTGGTGGTGGTGTTTTCATGTTTTCTGCTTGCGAGTGTACGCATAAGCAGTGTGGGAGGAGGGGGGTGCATCAAACGCATGCCTATGCGTACACTCACTCATCTGCTTGCAGGTTGTGGTTATAATTGTTTCGCGGGATATTGCTAGATATAATATATTTAAATTGTATAAATCTTACTTATATTGACATAACTTTTCTAATTTAAATGTACCTATGACATCTCATTCATATCTTGAAAATAAACTAACCTACGCCTATACTTTATTAATCGTATTTGCAAAACCTAAGTATAATAATAAATTACTTCGCACAAAGTAATAATTATTTTCACTTGTACTGGAAAATAAGTATGTATTACTTTGTACGAAGTAAATTTAATTGTTCCTTTTAGTTTACCTTTTGAAGTCGTTTTTTTTTTGTTTAAAATTATTTAATTTTCAGATTTTTAGTGATGGGTATAGACTGAATAGGGATAATTCTCGAATGATCAGACGACGATTATTTGAGGACGGAAAATGAAAAACAAAAACGATTAGATAAAAAAAAAATAGTAGAAAGAGAAAAAGTCTACCGCGCGAAATTTTTCAACATATATATATATAGCTTATTACGCCAGAGCAGCGCGAAATTTTTCAATATATATATATATATAGTTTACTGAAACGCGAAATTTTTTGATATTATAGATCCAGGATAAGGTGCAAAACCTAACTGTGTAATATGCTTAGACTACTTCAGAAAAAATCAAAATCAATATATTATTCCACATAAATTTTGAGGATTTCCTTCGATTCCTCACGGATCCCATCATCAGGTCACCATTTGGTGACAATGGGATCAAATTTAAATTATACCCTACACAACATAAAAAAAAAAAATCGTTTCAGAAACGATGAAGATATCCGCGAAGAAACAAAAAAAAACAAACATAATATATTTACGAATTGAGAAACCTCCTCCTTTTTTGTAAGTCGGTTAAAAATATTATGTTGGTTATTTCATGTTACAATCTACCATTGTGCCAAGTTTCATTTAAATACGTTGAGTAGTTTGGCTAAAATACCGTCAAATAGGTAGCTACAATTTTTTGAAGATCCCACGGGAACCCTTTCGTTTTTCGGGATAACAATTTCCAATAATGCTCTTCAGGTCATATGCTACCTGCCTGCCGAATTTCATTCAAATACGTCGAGTAGTTTGGCTGAAATACCGTCAAATAGGTAGCTACAATTTTTTGAAGATCCCACGGGAAACCTTTCGTTTTTCGGGATAATAATTTCCAATAATGCTCTTCAAGTCATAAGCTACCTGCCTGCCAAATTTCATTTAAATACGTTGAGTAGTTTGGCTGAAATACTGTCAAATAGGTAGCTACAATTTTTTGAAGATCCCACGAGAACCCTTTCGTTTTTCGGGATAATAATTTCCAGTAATGTTTTTCAGATCATAAGCTACCTGCCTGCCAAATTTCATTTAAATACGTTGAGTAGTTTGGCTGAAATACCGTCAAATAGGTAGCTACAATTTTTTGAAGATCCCAAGGGAACCCTTTCGTTTTTCGGGATAATAATTTCCAATAATGCTCTTCAGGTCATAAGCTACCTGCCTGCCAAATTTCATTTAAATACGTTGAGTAGTTTGGCTGAAATACCGTCAAATAGGTAGCTACAATTTTTTGAAGATCCCACGGGAACCCTTTCGTTTTTCGGGATAATAATTTCCAGTAATGCTTTTCAGATCATAAGCTACCTGCCTGCCAAATTTCATTTAAATACGTTGAGT
Source organism: Celastrina argiolus (assembly GCA_905187575.2). Lineage (NCBI taxonomy): Eukaryota > Metazoa > Arthropoda > Insecta > Lepidoptera > Lycaenidae > Celastrina > Celastrina argiolus. The sequence goes on along the minus strand of LR994581.1, from coordinate 7,518,134 downwards.
AGTTTGGCTGAAATACTTTCAAATAGGTTGCTAAAATTTTTTGAAGATCCCACGGGAACCCTTTAGTTTTTCGGGATAACAATTTCCAATAATGCTCTTCAGATCATAAGCTACCTCCCTGCCAAATTTCATTTAAATACGTTGAGTAGATTGGCTGAAATACCGTCAAATAGGTAGCTACAATTTTTTGAAGATCCCACTGGAACCCTTTCGTTGTTCGGGATAATAATTTCCAATAATGCTCTTCAAGTCGTAAGCTACCTGCCTGCCAAATTTCATTTCATTCCATACAGTGGTTTTAGCGTGATGCGACGACAAACATTCCCATATGGACAGACAGACAGACAGACAGACAGACAGACAGACAGACAGACAGACAGACAGACAGACAGACATTTTTTCCAAAAATGTTATTAGGTTCTGTGGCTTTTATAGACCCCCTTTTTTTAATTTTCACTTAAATATTCTTAATGTACAGACATGACCCCTCTACAGATTTATTATATGTATAGATCATAATTTCATAATCCAAATGTTTTGAGTGACAGTCTGAGTAATAGTCCAGGATCCATGGTACATTTTTTTTACTTGATTACTATCTAGTTAATTTTTTTTTGTGAGTAGCTTTATTTTGATGAGACGATTTACTGTACAAAACTCTCGATTGTGATAGTTAACAGAGGTACCACAATCGAGAATTTTCCAACGGCAAATTTTTCATATTGGTCCAGAGAGCATATTCAATACAAATAAATAAACAATCAAATGTTTTTTGTTAATTTTTTTTAATGCACTAATCTCAGTAAATAGTTAAATACTGCTCTGATTCGAAAAAATCTTTCAGTGTTGGATTTTTGAGAGGGGGAGATGTCTACTATAATACAGGTGTAGTATAAGTGTAGGTACTGTTACAGTTAAAGTACTATTAATTTAACTGTTATTCTACTTACACCTATAATACACCTCTAATGTTATTTAGTAAAGAAGTTTTTGCCTTAGATGTAACTCTGAATGGGCGAGCAATAGCTAGTTTACTACAAGGCCAGAAAAAACTGTATAGCTTATTTATATATTGTAGCAACACTAAAATTATGATGAAAATAAATATAAGTAGGTAATAATAATATGTAAAAAAATATTATAAAATAATAATATGGATTATATTTTAAATAATTGCTAGAAAACTAGTGTCAAGCTGTAAATCATCCGACTTGATATTGCATGTAATCATGTGAAATGTCAAGGTTTTACAAGATAATTAAATTTTGTATAGCACAAAACATAAGTTATAGATAAATTATATTACTTATAACCATCATTATTCATCTCTGTACTATACTGTGTAAAGCACTATAGTAGCCTATGTAATGTATATTGACTATGCGTTGTTATGCTATTCACTCAATGTCATTTACTTATGTATTTACTAATGGTATTTTAGGCTTGATTGGTAACTTACTATCTAAACATATTATTTATGTAATGGCTGTTTGTTACCTTAATAAAATAAAATAATAAAAGTTGCACAGCTGCTTTATTTGTATGAATATGTATTTGTTTAGAAGCTATCTTCTAAACAAATACATAATCAAAATTGATTTGTTTAATTTTCCCATTCATATTAGGTATGTTTTTGCATGAGTAAACAGTGTATGGTTACATCTATGGCTTTTTGTTTACTTTGAGATCAGAATGAATAGGAATAAAATATACTATATTATTATGTTAATTAAGTTCTAAAATATATTATTATGTTACTTATAGTAGGTTCTATAATATATTATTAAGTGTGCATTCAACTGAAGTACCTCATTCTCACAGACATTATCAATGAGACCGCAAGTCTTTAAAGCCAACTTCTTCAAAAGGTAACACTGTCGTAGTTTCTCGTGGCAAATGAAACACATCCAACATGTTTTATATGTAACCTGAAAATGATTAAAATATTTTTTTATTATTTTTAATTGTAATAAATGTTAGTCTATACCACCATAATGTGTTCCAATTTTAATAGAAATCAGTTTAGCCCTGTGGGTGTGAAAAACAGGCAAAATGATAATATTCATACATTGTCCTACTGTGACAGAGACTCACTGACTGATTAATATTATAAATATATAAATATTTATAATGGACTCATTCTCATTTGAAATTTCTTTTGTTTTCACATATTACTGGTTATTCTGATTTTATTATTTATGTAGGCCTGTGTTTATTACATTTAACTTTACTATTTTTTTCTAAATTTAATGCCATTATGTACTTGCGTGTTTGAAAGTTAATTTTTTACCTGCCAGCTATCAGTACTATAAACAGAAATAGACTGTCATTACTAACCTTCCTTGTGGCTTTGCCAAAGTCGGGTAAAATATATCTTTACTTGTAAGGTCAGATAAATTTTATCAAATAATAACAAAGCTCAAAAAAATACAAATTTTACCTAATTACACCAAAGAATATTAATTAGCTATATTAATCAAATATCAATCAAATCAAATATATTTTATTGTGCACAAATAATTACAAAAAAACAAACAGGCAACAATTACATAAAATCAGACATGCACACAAAGGCGGCCTATTACTTCAAAGCTATTTCTTCCAGGCAACCTTTTGGATTTTTTAGATATTAGAAAGCATGAAGCACAGGATAATAGGTGATGTGCTAAAGTATATTAAATAAGTAACAAAATTAAAATTAAAAAATTATAATATAGGTACTTATATTTAAAAATTTAATAAGTAAATTCAATTAATACATATATAATAATATAATTAAGATATATACTAATAAATATTATATAATATATAATACAAAACAATATAACAAATACACATTTTAATACTTAATAATTGCTGAGTAACAAATTATTTAACTATTGACACATATATTGAGGTAGTGATTCTTTATCAACAACTTAAAGTGCTTTAAATTTTTAGCTTGCGTAATTAATACAGGTAAGGAATTCCAAAGCAAAATAGCTTTGACTGTGAAGGAGTTATAATATTTAGTATGGTGTTCAGGGATGCTGAGGAGATTAAAAACGGATCAGAGCTCTAGTCTATCAGGAAGGCGGAATTTAAATTTGCTTTTTAAATAAACAGGGCAATGGGAGTCAAATAAAATAATGTATAGTAAGGACAGGACGCGAGCATCACGACGAAAACGGATTGGAAGCCACTTGAGCTTGAGCACGATACTCAGAGATATGATCGAATTTGCGTAGGCCAAAAATGAACCTCAAAGATTTTGAAGGCGCTCAAGCTTATTCAGTAAATAATTGATCTTCTGTCAGATTAATGAAACAAGTGTATGCATAGTGCAACAGAGAGAGTAACAGTGATTCCGCAAAAACCACTTTTGTTTGTATGGATAGAACATATTATGGGAGACGTTTTAGGGAGTGCCAGGTTGAAAAAGCCTTCCTACTGATCTCTGTTAGCTGCGGTGTCTAAGATATTATGTTTTATAAGGTTACGTACCGTAATATTTGCGAGGTTTTCGTAAACACTTTGCACATTTGTTTTAAAGATGTTTATAGTTCTTCTATTGTGTGATAAGCATAAAGTGCAATATGTTTCATTTAACATTTTTCAAGATCGAGGTAATATATTATATAATAATAACAATATAGGTAATTTATATTCTAAAACTTTTTAAATCTTTATTTTGGTCTTTAGAAAATAAGTTTCCACCATAAAGGAAGGATTCTATTAATTTATCACAGATTAATTAAGTAGGTATTATTTACTACGTAAATTTTAATGCTTATATTAGATTTGATAGAGTTTTAATGTTTCCTAGGTCTTCTTCTTCTTCTTCTTTTATTTTTGGCAACAGCGGTTGCAAGAGTTTTGCACCATTCTGCCAGTGTCGAGTATTTTTATAGAGTACAAATAAATCGATTTTTAGGACATAGCCAAATTTTGTGTAATTATTATTGTTGCAAACGAATTATTTGATTTCTATTTAAAAGTTTTATTTTCTAACCTATTTCCTAATTTATTTTCAATGTGAACAGTAGGTACTTAATTAAAATAACATTAGACTAGCTTCTAACTAAAAACTAAAACAAACAAAAATATTAAAAAAAACTATATCAGTACTATTAATTAACTTCAAAAACTACAAATAAAAAATAACCCCAAGATCGTCCCCCTCAGGCAGAGTACCCAGAAGGCTCAAAGAGTTTCCTCGCTGGATAGCGATGCTTACTCTTTGAGCCAGGTAGGTCCCTGCTCTGGGGTCTCGGGTGGCTTCTACTAGATTTTTTGAAATTTGACCAAATAATTTATGCGCACCCGGACCCCATGGGCCTAGGGTTTCAACCCCAAACGGTTCAAATATGAGATCCCCACTAAGGTTCTCATATTTGCGCCGCTTGAGGTTCTCCGCCTGGTTTGCGGCCGCACCTGCAACGCTCGAGGTGCTCTGGACGTGTGACGGAGCGAGTGTATCGACGCAAGTAGCGTCCCATACAAGAGCCCGTCCCACTCTCCAAGGGACCAAGGTCATTCCGTCTGGTCTCTTGCCATCATCACGCGCCAAACCCGCGGGCTCCAACACAGCCGGTATTCCGGCGGTTGCAAGAGCCCGTCGGATGAGGTCGTTCAAGGAGTGATGGCGAGAGATGCGACCGGCGCTTCGTTGGCAGGAGAGGCCGTGGTGTCCGAGGCTGTCTACATGGGCACCACAAACGCAGCTGTGGGGGACGACGTGGGGGGTGCCAAGACGCAGGGAAGTTGCTAACCGGAAAGTTGTTTTGTCCAATAAAGTTCCGGTATTTGGTGACGGTAGTACCTGTAGCCAAAGCCCCGACTCCCATTTTTCAGCGGCTAAGAGGCGAGCCTGATCCGCAGGACTGGACGACGTATTCAGAAGATTATTCCGTGTCAGTCTGCAGAGAGGCTCGTCCCAGAGCTTCTGTGATGAGGTATTGACAGGCAATTCGCTACAAGCACTAGACGCGAACCAAGCGTCCTTGGCCTCATCCAAGAACGGAACTCTATTGGACAAAGATTTGTTTTTGAGGATTTGGGATATGAGGTTATGGTTGGCATGGATCGATAACAAGAAGGCGGGAAGTGATATATTTGATGGTTTTCGAACACCCAGGCCACCGAACCTAACTGGAAGAGTTGCCTGGGTCCATGAGCGGTCATTAAAATTTATATTTAAAATAGTGGATAGTGTTTGTCTTACGGTGTCATCCAACTGTTTAAGAAGTTCAGGGAATTTCCAAAACTGGCAACACCGCAAGACATATGTAAAGGAGAAAGCCCATTTCAGGCCCAGAGCGGACAGCCGTCTTAAGAAGCCTTAATTTCTCCAGAAATGTACTATAAAGAGACATGATTTTTGATAACATTCAAATAACCGCCACTATAATCAGTAATGTTCCAATAAAAAAAGGAATTTTATTGGATTATTTGGAACCTAAGTAGAACGTTGAGGTGAAATGTTACCCGATGATAAAACTCTAATCAATCAATCCGAATATCGATTTATAAACAAATAAAATAAACTCATGTAAAATACAAATAACGGGTCACTGTTGGTAATTCGGTAAAGAATTAATCAAAAGAAAACATTTATCTTAAAACCAATGTTTACGTTTGTTACTATAAACGATAAAGATTCATAAAGAGTCATATTATATCGATTCTTTTTTACGTAATCGATTTATCGATTTCATTTTTTTGCGACAAGCGGCAACACTGATGACTGAAATGTCATTTTTGTGCAATGCTCAATGTGGATGCGTTTTGTTTTGTTTTCGATTTTTTTCACCGCAATGTGGCTTTCTCGCCTGAACTTGTTTCGGCTTTTCACGTACGACTTTGGCATTGTTTTACTAGTTTTGTTCTCTCCTTCTACGATTACTTAGCCCTGGATTAAAGGATTACGCTATTTGATTGTGCATACCAAAATGTCTGAAGAACATTGTTTATGTTGTGGTATGTTACCGAGAACCGTATTTTAGGGCATAAACTGAGTTAAGCGGGCACCCGCGCGGCTTCATACAAAAGTGACCCGTCGCGGAAAGCCGCGCGGGAGACCCGTCGCGGGAAGGCGGGCCGCGCGCCCGCGCTACTGAGCCCGTCTCCCCGCGACGGGCACCCGCGCGGGTCACTTTTGTATGTAGCCGCGCGGGTGACCGCTTCATGTTTCAAATAAATAAGTAGATTGACTTGGCAATCATTATAATATTTATCTCACAGTGATACGTGTATTAAATCAGATCTTTTAGTGCGATTGCCAAGTCAATCTACTATTTATTTTAAATATGAAAGATAATTAATAATATTGATTATGATCACTATAAGATGTTGTTAGACCGACCGACTAACCCCTACTTGTAATAACATGTATCTCACAACTTTTTACGGTAGAAGAACGAAGTAGCGAGACTTGGCACTTTTTACAAGATATATTTTTGATAGGAACTGATTTCTTTTTGTAGAAAATTTACTAAAACGCGTGTTTTTGTTAAAAAGTGCATATATAACTTTGTAATCCTATAGGTTTATTAGGGATCACAAAGTTAATTGTGCAGTTAGCGTATTTAGATAACTAGACAAAAATTCCAAAATGTTTAGGTTTTTCCGTCATTTATATACTAAACGCTACTTGTATTCCAAATTTGAAGCTTCTATGTCTGCTAGAAGTGCCTAATACTTTTGATGCTCGGTCAGAGAGAGAGTGAGTTAGTGACAAAATTAAGTTTGACAAGTTATAATTCTTAAACTTCTTTTTCAAATTGAATGAAATTAGACCGTAACTAAAAATGCAGGCTTCTCGTTTAACCCACAACAAAGTTATAAGTTATAGGTTGAAAATGGCCTGAACTGCTTCGAGAAAAGGAGGGTACGACCGTGCTTAACTTGCAGATTATAGACATACATCCTCACCCTGTCATTAGGAACCAGGCGAATGAATTATATAAAGACCAAGGCGCGCGGACGGCAGCATGGCTCTAAATTTGCAAATAATTACCTATTTGAAAATTTCGAAAATTTCAGTGACGCAGAAAAATCATAATATTAAGTTCTCCATCGATACGACTGTTGAACGACGTACATGCAAACTGTTAAAATTAAACTGGAGACACTGCGTAAGTCGGGTCTCCGCGACGGGCCACGCGACGGGCCACGCGACGGGCCACGCGACGGGCCCCGCGACGGGCCCCGCGACGGGCGCCCGTTTAACACAGTTTCAGGCCTTAGAGCCCAAAGAATTAAGTGTCATACAGCAGTGGGTTGCACGGCAGCAGGTAATCATAATATTATAATAAAATGTTTCTATTATTTCTTTCATTATGGTTTAATCGTTAAATCTTTTACGGTTGAAAATATTTATCATTAATGTTTATATGTTTTAGGTGTCAGGCGATAATCTTGTTTGCCACAATTGGTGGGTAGCAATAACTGAAATTCTTGCACTACAACAAGGGCTATCTTATTATATCTTACTATTATAAATTATTGAAAAGTCGGAAAAGGCCTTGAAAATAAAATAGAAAAAAAGTAAAAAAAATAATATTTCTACAATAATGGTGGCATTTTAAGTTTTTTTCTCAGATATCTAATACTATTAACATTTTGGAACACTCATTTTTAATGCGATTTTTTGATGTCCACATTGGGCCTGAGACACTATGGAGAGTGGGCTTTCTCCTTTAGTGAGACTGGAAAGGTTTTGATGAAAGATGAAGATATTAAGAAACGTTGGAAGGAATATTTTGAGAAATATGATCAAATGATCATATGTCAGCCGAAACAAGTTTCATCGGTCAACAGTCACACTCTTACTGTGACAGCGTACGGAGCTCCATAAAAGTCGTTAAAAATGCCGTGTTGCGCTGTTTTAACGTGTCGGAAAAGAAGCCAAGTGTGTAGTGTAGCCCGAGAAGGAATTTCTTTCCACCGGTAAGTCCAAAAACTTTTAATTTTATGTGATATTAGTAATTATTTTCATAGCATTATGTACTTCGTGATCGAAAACGATACATTCGTATTTAGGCGCAAAATTATCCATTGCTTGCAATACGTAGGTACCATTTTGTATAATGTGTTTGCGAGTGCGCAATGTATTGCATTCACAGCGAACAATGCGCACGCCGAATCATAGCTTCAATTCTAGGTACTTCGTGCGTATCGATAGTGTTGTACCAAGATGTAAACAATGTCGATATACGAAAATGATATTATAATTTAAGCAACTCTCTTTATTGATAATTACCATCAATTATTGTTTATTTAATTTAGCTTTCTATTTAGAAATAAAAGAAAATTTCATACGGACATTATTATAATTATATTGTTATATCTGTGAATAATGTATGTTTTTTTTGCCTAGTAAATAAATAAATAGATTATTAAGAACATTACATTAGTCGTACGGTACCCTCAAAAATTTAACCGACCTATTGCAAAAAATGTGACAATAATTTTATCGATATTAATTATCGACCTTCGGTCGCCCTAACGTGTATGAGAAAAGTGCGCGTGTGTAAGTGAACATCTAATGCATTGTTTACGTTAGTGTGACAACCAATTACAAATTTGCAATCTACGTGCGTGAGGTTTATTTGTGTGCGTAACGCTCGTACGTATTGGGTTACTTCCTTGTAGTGGAATTAAGAGTGGGAGACAAGCGGCGACGCGCGTTCTGATACAAATTCGAAACTATTTCCATTCTAACCTCTTTAACTGTTCTGTGCTGATGACATTGTTCTTGTCGGAGAAAGTGCTCCCGAGGTCCAGAACAGACTGGGAATATGGCGAGAGAGATTAGAGAGTGTTGGCCTGAATATAAGCAGAACCAAAACTGAACATCTGTTCTGCGACTTCGGCGGTATAACTCCTTTCTCTCACATCGCCTTAAACGGTGTATTCCTACCGGTCTGTTCCGACTTTAGGTACCTGGGTTCACTTATCCAACACGACGGTGGTATTGACCGAGACGTAAAGAGCCGGATAAATGCAGGTTGGATGAAATGGCGGCAGGTCTCAGGAGCAATTTGCGATCCGAAAATGCCCTTAAAACTCAAGGGAAAGATCTACAAGTCCGTCGTAAGACCTGTCGTACTGTATGGATCTGAATGCTGGGCAACAAAAGAGATCGATGAAAGAAGAGTACACGTGGCGGAGATGAGAATGTTGAGATGGATGTGTGGTGTGACAAGAATGGACAGGATTAGGAACGAATATATTAGCAGCTGTGACTGAAAAGTTGAGGAATAAAAGGTTGTCGTGGTATGGACACGTAATGAGGAGGGATGAAAGCTACATTGGAAGAAAGGTCATGGCTATGGATGTTGAAGGATACAAGGGTCGAGGTAGACCAAAAAAGGTTTGGATGGACTGTGTGAAGAAAGATATGCGTGATAAGGATGTGTGTGCTGAGATGACGAATAATAGAGATGAATGGAAGCGAAAAACATGTTGTGCCGACCCCATCTAGAGTGGGATAAGGGCAGGAAAAAAAAAAGAAAAAAACTTTTCTATACTAATATTATAAAGAGGTAACATTTGATTGTTTGTTTGTTTGAATGGAATAGGCTCTGAAACCACTAAACCAATATAAAAAATTCTTTCGCCGTTGGAAAGCTACATTCCTAGCGCTGAACATAGGCTATATTATATTTTCAACAAAAATAGGGTTGCTTACTAAAACCCCAAAAATGTAGCCAAAAGTGGAAAAAAACTAACCTTCAAAATTTCTTACATCGTGTGCGCTTCGACAACGGCTTGACCGATTTCGCAATTTTTTTTACAGTATGTTCGTTATTGTCATGAAAAGGTTATTATGAAAGAAAATGTTGAAAAAAATAAGCAGAAAATTAGAAAAAAGAAGAAAATATACGTATTGGTCACACGGGGTTTGAACCTGGACTCGATCGATTCACGTCGTTGCCAGTCTATATGACACGGGTGTCATGGTAACAACATTGTTTACAAATGGAAAATAAAAATTATAATATGCTATAAATAACGTATTTACATAAGCTTGAACTATTTGGATTAATAAAGCTATTTGGATTAACAAAAATATTAATCCAAGTAGTTTAAGCTGATATAAATACGGTATTTATAGCATTTCATAATTTTTGTTTTCCATTTGTAAACAATGTTGTTACCATGACAACCATTAGACGTTATAGACGTTAAACTGCGTTTCCATTGACGCGGAGCGAGGCGGACAGGAGCTTGCGGTACCCGAATTGACCAATCACTATGCTCGAAATCTCCGCTTCGCTCCGCTTGGGCACCACTAAGTTCCTATGCGCCCCGCTTCGCGTCAGTGGAAACGCAGCCTTATAGACGGGCCAAGATCGGGGAGGTTTTCCAAATCTATACATCTATACAAATAAATAAAATTGAAGTGTCAGTGTGTCAGTTTGTAACTTTCAATTAGCAACGTTTTTCTAAATGCATATGACATTTTAAACGATATCTTCTTCTTTTTTTTTGGCATTGGCAACGATATCTACTGAAAACGAAAATGCAATTTAAAAAAAAAGGCTGTCTGTCTGTCAGCGTGTCTCTTTCCGGCTAATCTCTGGAACGGCTGGACCGATTTTAACGAGACTTTCACTGGTAGATAGCTAAAGTTATAAGAATTAATTTAGGCTACTTTTCATTATCATTATCATCATCATCATCATCATCGTCATCTAACTATTGAAACGTTGCGGGTTTCGCGTTGCGGGTTTTGCGTTGCGGGTTCCGCGTTCCCGCGTTGCGGGTTCCGGGTTCCGGGTTCCCGCGTTGCGGGTTCCGGGTTACCGTGCTGTGGTTTCCGCGTTGCGGGTTCCGGGTTCCCGCGTTGCGGGTTCCGGGTACCCGTGCTGTGGTTTCCGCGTTGCGGGTTCCGGGTACCCGTGCTGTGGTTCCCGCGTTGCGGGTTCCGGATTCCCACGTTGCGGGTTCCGCGTTGTAGGTTCCGCGTTGCGGGTTCCGCGTTGTAGGTTCCGCGTTGCGGGTTCCGCGTTACTGGTTCCCGGGTTGTGGGTTCCGCGTTTCCGGTCCCGCGTTATTTTTTTTTTAGTTGAATTTCATCATAAACTGTTTTTATGCTCAACGAAGTGGGCAAGGGTCAGCTAGTACTAAATAATATAGTACGTAACATATCAATTACTACAATATAATATGTGTAGTAACTATGCTATAATAATAATTAACACAATACATAAAATATTTATTTATTTATTTATTTTGTTTGGGTAATCAACAGCTTATTAGTAATACCATCGACCAATTATACATAGACTGCCAACGTTAATACAAAATTGCGTTCCTCGAATTCAACGGAAAATTCTGACTATTTGTAGGTGGCGCTGTTAGTTAGTCAGAATATCAATATATTGCACAAATTAGCGAACTAAGTCCAACGTAATCCCTTTTAATCAGTTACTAATCTTTTTTTACCTTATTTCAATATAGTTTTGATTCTCAAAAGATGATATTAAAGATTTTTCTCTAAACACTAAAAAATCTACCTTTACGACAAGTCTCTGCTATTTGTTAATAGATGGTGCTATAATTATAGTATACTAGCTTAGGAGCTAGGTTGTCATTTTATTACTAGATGGCGCTTTTTCAAATATCGAAATATTCTAACACACAGTGTAATTTAGCTCCTATTCTGTATTGGAATAGGCTTGTTATAGATTAATACTATTATTTTATAACTAGCTGACCAGTGCCCACTTCGTTGAGCATGGAAACCGTTTTGTACCTATTGCATTTCTGAATTTCAAATTATAAACGTAAGCGTTTACACTTAATGCTTTTTGACTATTGTTATCGGCTTTCGTTGACAGAAACTCTTTATAGTCGATACTCTTAAGAATTTTCACTCTTAATGCGTTATGGTAAGAACAATATTTCTTTGCTAAAGAACGATATTTCTTTCGTCCACATATGTAAATTAACATCGTTCTTACCGTAACGCAATAAGAGTGAAAATTGTTTACGTAGCTCATCACTTTTGTAAGTGTAATACGAGTAACTAATAAGTAATAATTAATTAATAAACAGGTTTTGAACTTGCGTGCATGTTAGGTCATGTTTATTAGCAAGTTGCATTTTGCGGGTTGACGAAAATTACACGTTTTCGTCACTTTTACGGCTTGTTAAATTACTATGCCCTCTCATTCATTGATAAGAATAACGAAAGGAACAACATGATATTTAACGAAGGATTAAGTTTAACATTGCTTGGTGAAACACGCCCTTAGTCTTTACGCAATAATTCGTATTTTAATCGTAATATTGTTGTTTAAATAATAAGTATATAATATACTAGCTGTGCCCGCGATTTCGGTCGCGTGGTTTTTGAGTGACCGTTTATGCAGCGCACGCAACGAAAGTCCCCAAATGTAAATAACTTTCCCCGTTTTTGCAACATTTCTCACTGACGCTTCGCTCCTATAGGTCACAGCGTGATACCTATTATATAGCATAAGCCTTCCTCTGTAAATGGACCATCCAATAAAAAAAGTTTTTTTCAAATCGGACCAGTAGTTCTTGAGATTAGCGCGTTTAAACAAACAAACTCTTCCGCTTTATAATATTAACTAGATGTGCCCTGCGACTTCGTTCGCGTGGTTTTTGAGTGACTTAAGCCGTTTATAATTTTACCCGTTTTTGCAACATTTCTCACTGACGCTTCGCTCCTATTGGTCGCAGCGTAATGTTATATAGCCTAAAGCCTTCCTCTATAAATAGACCGGTCGGGCTAGCGTATTTTGAGTTTCTGAATTTTTGCATGTGGATAGAGTAGTAACCAATTAGCTTATTTTCAAGTTTTGTGTCATTTTTGAAGTTTAAAATAACAACGGGGGCATGTGTAGGATATCATTCGGATTATGTATACCTAATTTGTGCCATTTTCGCCCATTGCAACCCGACATATTGCCAGTTCGTTAAATCAGTACCTGTAAAAAAATTATAGTCGATGAAACAACTATAATTCAGCTTAGGAGTCTTACATAAACCCATGAAAAAAAAATTGTGTCAGATTAATCCACGGGTTTCGAAGTAGGTATTTAATTTTTTTTTGTTGTTAATTTTGTTGTGTTTGTTTGTTTTGTTGTGTTCATTTTCACGCGAACGGAGTAAATGACGTTGACGAACGCGGGGGCTGCTCGACGCACGGTGTGTGGTGTCAGCCGTAGTCCGTTTCAAATTTCTTTAATTTCTGTGAGCTCCGTGTTCGCTGCGCCGCGTGACGTCACGTAAGGTAGACGTTACACTCTAGGAAGTAGGAACACTTTCACACTACACTTTTTGAGTTCACTGTAGGAACTCGGTTCGAATTTTTCTCAAGTTTTATTTTAAAACAATAACAAAAAATACATAATTAACAATTATGTAGTACTTTCATGCTATAAACAGCCCCGCGCTCCTCTCACACACTGGAAGGAATTTGTTTTGTGAATAAAATCCAAAACAGTAATCTATATATACTTACTTATAATAAAACTGTAGAGAGGTCAATTCTGTACATTGAATATTTTTTCAAAATTCTTATTGGAGGATGATTGGTAATCGATACTGATGCCAAAAATGCAATCAAAAAATTTTTTGTCTGTCTGTCTGTCTGTCTGTCTGTATGTGCACGCATGGAACAAAAACTACTGAAAGGATTTTAACCAAACTTAGTACGATTGTAGTCCATACTCCTGAGCAGGTTATAGGCTATAAAACATAACGCTGAGACACATAGGAGCCGAGCAGTGACGATAAATTTTAAGTAAGTCGGACGAATTTCTACTCGTGCGGACTGCGCGGTGTGCGAGACGCGCGGGGCGATCGCTTACCTATCTACACAGCGGCTGCGATGCGAAGCAATAGAAAACGGTTTTTTCGTTAATATTATTTCAACTACCAATTGTAGGCTACCTCTTTACATTATTATTAATCAGTCCACTTCATCACCAGTCTTTTATTTCACATCTAGCTACCAATTTGATGGTATTTTAAACAAACTACCAATCTTATGTGTTTTGTTGGGTTCTTATTTTCAAACATGGATAAACAAGGGCAGGTAGATGCAGTATACACGGATTTTCAAAAAGCATTTGATAAGGTGGATCACTTGCTCCTGTTAGATAAAATTGCATTTAATGGAATACGGGGAAATTTATTGCGTTGGTTCATGTCATATATTTTCAATAGATCACAAAGAGTAGTTATCAATGGCTACTACTCGGACTCTATCAATGTAAGCTCCGACGTTCCCCAGGGGTCAATACTCGGTCCGTTACTCTTTATAATCTTTATAAATGACATTAAACAGTGTTTTAAGCATTCCCAATTCCTAATGTACGCCGATGATATAAAAATATTTAAGTCATGTAGGAATATAGAAGATTGTCAGCTTTTGCAGCAAGATCTGTGTAGACTGAATAATTATTGTAGTCGTAACAAACTTTTTCTTAGTCTTCCTAAATGTCATACAATTTCTTTCACCAAAAAAATAAATAAACTTAACTATATATACGCCATTAATAATGTATCATTGAATAAAATAAATATAGTCCGCGATCTAGGGGTACTTTTGGATTCATCTCTTCATTTTGATAAGCATGTTGATAACATTATTAATAAAGCTTATCGCATGTACGGGTACGTTAAAAGATCCACCCGGGACTTCGTGCGACCCTCTTACTATACAAAACACTTCTCTTACTATACAAAACACTAATTCGATCTCAATTGGAATATGCAATACCTGTATGGAACCCCTTTTATGCCATATACTCCCAAAAATTAGAATTGGTCCAAAAAAAATTCTTACGCACTGTCTGGGGGCAGAGCTCCAGGGGATATTCCTGGGGGTCTCCGCTAAATGAAAGACTTCGATAGCTTATGAATGTACTGTATATTGGTAAGCCGCGGTGCGTGCGTCGCGTATGCGATCGTGCGAGATAATCGCGGGCTCGCGGCGCTGTCCATCGCTGAGCCGCGGTAGTGTGGGGAGGGTAAAACCGGTTCGCCAGCCCGGCGCGCGGCGCGATGAGACGCAGGAACATATTCCCCCGGGAACACGTCAGTGGAGTGGAAGCGGCACGATGTTATTGTAGGCACGAGTTATGGTGCCTCTCTTCGTTCGTATGTCGGCGACTCGACTGCGCCCGTCCGTCCCAGGCTGGACAGCAACCACTCTACCAAGTAGCCACAGTAGAGGTGGTAGATTGGTGTCCCGTACGAGGACCATGGCTCCAATCTTGATGTCTGGACCACCGGTCTGCCACTTGGTTTTTTGCTGCAGAAGAGACACATATTCATTTGAATAACGCTGCCAAAAATGCTGTCTCAACTTTTCGATACGGTCGAATCTTTGAAGCCTTTGGATGTTGGTTTCGGTGAGCTGAGGTCGTGGAGTTGAACTCTGAGCTCGTCCGAGGAGGAAGTGTGACGGAGAAAGAAAGGATAAGTCCGAAGGATCAGTGGATAAAGGCGTTAAGGGTCTGGAATTTAGAATGGCCTCTATCTGTATCAAACACGTTGACAACTCTTCATACGTTAAATGAGTAAGACTAAGGACTCTACGTAAAAGATGTTTGGTGGATTTTACTGCTGCTTCCCATATGCCACCAAAGTGTGGGGAGTAGGCAGGAATGAATTTAAATTCAATGCCTTGGTTAGCAACATCAGACTCTATATGTTTTGATGAAACCTGTAAGAAGCGTGAAAGCTCGTTATAAGCTCCCACGAATGTCGTGCCGTTGTCGGAGTACACGCGCTGAGGTTTGCCTCTTCTACTCGTAAATCTGCTGAAGGCCGCAAGAAAAGCCTCTTTGGTTAAGTCGGACACCAACTCTAGATGCACGGCTCTGACTGCAAAGCACACAAAAACACAAATATAAGATTTTGTAAGCTTACTGCCTCTACCCTTACGGTCGGCTATAAGCACTGGCCCCGCGTAATCGACACCCGTATTCAAAAAAGGAAACTCAAGGTACGTCCTATCAGTAGGTAAGTTACCCATAGAGATTTGAATAGGCTGAGCTTTGAAACGAGTACAACGAACACATGAACGCACAACATGTTTAGCGAGGTTTTTACCTGCTAGCGGCCAGTAGGTAAGACGTACATTTGCCAACAATAATTGAGGCCCTGCATGAAAGAGTGTTTTGTGCTCCTTTTCGAAGATAAGTTTGGTTAAATGATGCTTACTACATAATAAAATAGGATGCTTTACGTTGTAATCGTAATTGGAATTTGCTAATCGACCACCGACACGAATTAGGTTATGAGAGTCTATAAAAGGAGAAAGACTTATCAATCGATTCTTTTTATGTAATGTATGATTTGATTTAAGAACTGTTACCTCATCAGGAAACATGTCCTGTTGAGCAGTTTGTAATATAAAATTCTGCGATGATTGTAACTCTGTAGAAGTTAAATATGACGATTTTTTAACTTTACTTCTACAATTAAAAACAAATCTTTGTATATAAGCTACTGTTCTGATTAATTTTGTATAGGATGATGTTTTATGAATTAAATTAGAAATTAAGTTAAGTTTTATATTATTAGTATTTAAGTTTTTATCTCCGTCTGTTTGTTTGTCTGTGTATAAAGTTGTTTCTGAAAATAAATTATTATGTAAATTTGGAAAAATGGGAAATTGTAATTTAATCTGATTAATAAAATCAGGACCTAACCACCAAAGAGTGGACGAGCTGATGTAATCGGCCTTCACCCCCCGAGATGCTAGATCAGCAGGGTTGCACTTGGAAGGTACATAGCTCCACGTCTGGCCGGTCGTAATTTCTTGAATTTCACTTACTCTGTTGCGTACGAATTGATCAAGCTTACTAGGTGGTGAAGACAACCAACCTAGAACGATCGTAGAATCACACCAAAAATAACAATGATGGAAATTAAGAGTAAGTGATTTTCGTACCTTCTGAAAGAGTCGCGTACCCAATAACGCACCACACAACTCCATACGTGGTATAGTTGTAGGTTTAATTGGGGCAACCTTGTTTTTAGAAGTTAGAAGGCGAACACAAACTGTGCCATCAACTGCTACCGTCCTCACGTAAACACATGCACCGTAGGCGCGTTCCGAAGCGTCTGTGAAAGTGTGAAGCTCTAATACAGACGGATTGCTACAAGACACCCACCGTGGAATACAAATAGAGTTGAGAACTGGAAGTGAATCTACAAATTCTAGAAATTGTGATTTTAAATCTGATGGAACTTCTTCATCCCAGTTACACTTAAGTATCCATAACTGTTGAAGAATAAATTTCCCTTGAACTATGCATGGCCCAACGAGACCAAGTGGGTCAAATACTTGACTAATTAAAGACAAAATATTACGTTTTGTAATTTTAAGATTAGAATTTAAATCTACTTTGAAATATAAATTATCTAAGTTACAGTCCCAATATAAACCAAGTGTTTTACTAGAAGATGCGTTATTTAAATTTAATTGTTTACCTGTATTTTCTAAAGAAAGAAACTTAGTTATGGACTTTAATATTTGTGAACTATTCGACTGCCATTTTCTTAAATTAAATTTTGCCGATGATAGGGTTTTAATCACGCCTCTACATAGCTCTATAACTGATTCGGTAGAGTCGCCGCCAGTCAAATAGTCATCGACATAAAAATCTTTCTTAATGGAGTCACTAACTTTTGAGTCTAAAGCTTGCTCTGCTAAAGATACTAAACATTTAGTAGCAAGGTACGGTGCTGAAGCTGTGCCGTACGTTACTGTATTAAGACAATATGTTTTTAAGGGTTCGGAGGGGTCAAATCTAAATACGATTTTTTGTAGAGAACGCTGAGATGGCTCCACCAAAATGGCTCTATACATCTTCTCTATGTCGGACGTAACAACATATTTATGCTGTCTGTATCTTAAGAGAATAGATAATAAGTCCTCTTGAACAGTAGGACCTATCATTTGTATGTCATTGAAGGACTTACCCGAGGTGGTTGCAGCGGATGCGTCAAAGACAACGCGTAGCTTAGTGGTAGTACTATCCTCCCGCTCAACACCATGATGAGGTAAATAGTATTGAATATTATTAGTTTTTTCTGATTTTTGTTTTTCTGACATATGATTTAATTGTAAATATTCTTGCATAAATTGTAAATATCTGATTTTAAATTTAGGATTGCGCTCTAGTTTACGTTCTAAGGAGAGAAATCGACATTTAGCCATCGCGTAAGAGTCACCTAAGCACTCGGGAGAGTCCTTCAATGGTATAGTGACAACGAATTGGCCACTGTCGTTACGACGAGTTGTGTTTTTAAAAAGTTGTTCGCAAGCTTGTTCTTCTGAAGAAAAAGAGCTACTACACTTAACTGAATCAAGCTCCCAGAAACGCGTTAGTTGTTCACATACCTCATTGGAAAAATGACATTGAGAAGAATGTTTAGGTCCATGAGGCAGAGACACGCAGCCTGATATGAGCCAACCTAATTTTGATGAATGTAATCTAGGTTGGTTTTTACCTAAATTAACTGTATGGGTACATAAGACGTCCCAAAATATTTCAGCGCCTACAAGGATGTCAATAGCTGATGGCACATAAAATTTAGGATCTGCTAACTGAAGACCTGGAGGGATATTAATAAGTTTTTTATCCACGTAAGACCCAGGCAGTGACTGTGTTATGCATGGCAAAATAAAACAAGTTATGTTCGCCTTGTAACCGCCAAAACAAGACTGTACAGTAAGACTACAGCTTTCTGAGGTTTTTGAAATTTGACCATTGATACCTGAGACTGTGGAGGTTGTACCTTCCTTGGACAGGCCCAGCCTCTCACAAAGATCTCGGGTGATAAAGTTGGAAGTGCTGCCATTATCCAACAGCAGCCTGACAGGATGTAGCTTCCCATTGACGTCCGCTGCATTCGCCATGGCTGTGGATAGCAGTACAATGTTCTGTTTTAGATGTTTAGGTGATTTAAATATTTCTGTTTCTGTATTAGTCAATACAATATTGTCTGTTGACTGATTATCTGAATCCCTATGTAAGAGGGTATTATGTTTTAGAGTGCAATATTTGCAATGTGAAAGTTTACAGCGCTTGTCTGTGTGACCTGGCCGTAAGCAATTCATACATACATTGCTTTCTGATGCCTTTTTAATGCGTGAATCGACATCTAAATTTCTGAAGGATTGACAACTAAATAAATAATGTTTTTGTGAACACATAACACAATTAATGTTATTGTTAGAAGGGTAAGAATTGTTATTATTAGAGTTATTAGTTTTAAAAGTTGTAGTTGTAAGATAGTTTTTATTTTTATTAATGTCTTGTATAAATTTTGTGTTTGTATTATGTACTAGTTTTATATTTGTGTTATTATTATTAATTGACTCTAATAAATCTGCTCGATTAGATAAAAATTTAAGAAAATCTTTTAAGTTTGGATATTGATCTAAGTTATTTTTAAATTCTTCCCACTCACGATTAGTCACGACATCCAATTTTTTGGACATCATAAAAATGATTAATGTGTCCCAATGTGAAGTAGGCTGCTCAAGAGTGTCAAGGGCTCTTAAATTTTTGTTGGTTATATCAATAATGTTACGTAATGATGCACACGATTCTTTAGCTATTTGTTCAAAATTAAATAAAGATTGGATATGATTATTTATGAGTAACCTTTCGTTATTGTATCTATCTGTTAATAATTGCCAAGCTATACAATAGTTATCGGATTTGAAATCTATGCTTTTAATAATAGATGCTGCGCTGCCTTTTAAGGTTGCTCGCAGATAGTGAAATTTATTTATGTTTTGTATACTACTATTATTGTGTATTAAAGAAATATACGTATCTCGGAACTCGAGCCAGTGCTGATAGTCGCCGTTGAAATGGGGCAAGTCGATCTTCGGTAAGCGCACAAAATCATGCTTGCAAGCAGAACCGTGAAGATTGTCACCAGCGGAGGCCGCGGAGACGAGCGCAGGAGAAGAGGGACGCGGAGGGTCGAGCAGCGACCGCGCGTGGCCCATCTGCGCGTAGTACAAAGACTCGAACTGATCCCGCTCAGCGTAAACCTCGTCTGTGTTCTCCGACAACAACTCCAACTCCGTCTGTAACGTATCGAAGTCATTATATAGCGTTTGCATCACATTGACACGGCACTGTAACTCAGATAATTGAAAGGAGCTCAACTGAGAAGTAGGTAATAGTTTTAAAAAATTGCCAAAATAGGTAAGCTTAGCTTTATAGCCACCACGCCTCTTAATAAGTTCCTTTAGTTTAGCTTCAGACATGATAAAGGCTTAGCGTACAATAAGAGTATCAAGTGCTAAGAAAGGCAAATGAAATAAATGAAAGAAAGAAAGAATAATTACAAAAATAAAAATATGAAAACAACGGCCAATGACCTGATGATGATTTACGCAAAGTATAGGTAAATAAATCACCTGATGCAATAACTCGGTCAATAACCTGTATTTTATAGGTAAGAAATTGTAAACAATAAATGCCTACTGCAATAAATGAAATGGAAGACAATAGAACAATGGCGAGCACGTGCTCGGTAATTAGTCACCGACAATATTATTTAAAATGTTAAGAATTTGTTGATATTATTGTCACGATTTTCTAATTAATTTAAGATAAGAAAATGTAATAAAAAATATAAGCTGAAAGTTTAGGTATGTTTATAGGCTACGTATGAAGAGGTCATATATGCCTGACCGATATAGCACTATTCTATTTTCCTGGAAAAAGGCTTTAAAAAAGACAGGAAAATAAGGAAAAAGGAACGGACTCACTCAGAATTATTGTATTCCTTCTTGAATGTCTTCGGATTAGTCTCGAACACGTGGAATGCGGCGCGATCGGCGCAAGCGCATCTCCTTATCGGCGTGTCTCGGTCCAAAGTTCAGTCCGAACGATATATTGCACTTCGCAGCAAAAATAAGACGGCTATTCTTCTGATTTCCTCGCGAAGGACCACTGTCTGGGGGCAGAGCTCCAGGGGATATTCCTGGGGGTCTCCGCTAAATGAAAGACTTCGATAGCTTATGAATGTACTGTATATTGGTAAGCCGCGGTGCGTGCGTCGCGTATGCGATCGTGCGAGATAATCGCGGGCTCGCGGCGCTGTCCATCGCTGAGCCGCGGTAGTGTGGGGAGGGTAAAACCGGTTCGCCAGCCCGGCGCGCGGCGCGATGAGACGCAGGAACACGCACTACTTACTTTAAATGTACACAACGTAGGCTACCTTATGCTGAGTTGTTAAATTATTTTAAAGTTCCCAGTTTAGAATCCAGACGCCTTTTACTTGAAGTCATGATGTTGTATGGCCTGTGTAACAACAAATTTGACTGCTCGGCTATTACTAATGAGATAAGCTATAATATACCTAGGACAATTAATCGACGTAGAGTGCGTCAATATCATCTCTTCCATAGTTCATCTTGTAAGACTAATGCTGGTCTTCGCATTCCTCTTCGTCGTCTCGTAGACACGTACAATAAATATTTTAGCGATATTGACATTTTTTCAGTATATATTAGCCAATTCAAAAAACGAGCTATTAAGATAGTGACAGAATTGCCAATAGAGTAATTAATATTTATCCACTTTGCGTAGGTACATACCCAACTTATTAGTCTCTTATATTGTCTATTAAATTATTGTAGTTTAAGCCAATTAAGCACTTTGTATTTGTTTATTGTTAAGTACTAGTAAGTAAATAAGAGTTTTGTCAAGGGCGGATCCAGCTTTGTCGCCAGGAGGGGGTCACATATTCGTGGTCAAGTCAAGAACTTATAATTTAACTAGCTGTGCCCGCGACTTCGTTCGCGTGGTGTTTGATTGACTTAAACCGTTTATGCAGCGCATGCAACGAAAGTCCCCAAATGTGAATTGTTTGTTTGTTTAAACGCGCTAATCTCAGGAACTACTGGTCCGATTTGAAAAAATATTTTTGTTGGATAGTCCATTTGCGTCGCGACCTCGGGCGTCGGCGTCGCGGTGTCGGGCGTCTGCATCACGACGTCGGGCGTCGGCGTCGCGTTGCGGCGTCGGGCGACGACGACGCCCGACTGGTTTTGGTCGCAGCGTAATGTTATATAGCCTTCCTCTATAAATGGACTATCCAACAAAAATAATTTTTCAAATTGGACCAGTAGTTCCTGGGATTAGCGCGTTTAAACAAACAAAACAATTCACATTTGGGGACTTTGGTTGCATGCGCTGCATAAACGGTTTAAGTCATTCAAACACCAGGCGAACGAAGTCGCGGGCACAGCTAGTTGAACATAAAGGCGATCTTACTGCTTACAGCAGTCTCTTCATGACTTTTGAGCATGGTAAACGACTTTCTTCATTCATACCTAAATACTCGCAACTCTCAACATTCTTAATTTTGTCAAATTGATTTTACACGTAACGTTGTCTTGAATAGATAGCATTATGTCCATTACAAACGCTAAATATATTGTGTTTTTCTTGTTTCTCTTATGTACTTAGTTAAATAGTGTTTTAGTAGATTAGATTCCTCTAGAACATTGAACGGCATCACAATGTTACCATGTTTACATTTTAGTAATAGTAGTCGGTGCTACTTTAGGTATCTATACCTCGGTAGGTATAGATCATTAAAAACCTTGCTTCGCGCGGATGCAATGTATTCTTATTCATATTAGAAAACTTCCTCTCAAATCATCATATTTGTTGGGGCAAACTAAAATCCCTTGAGTTTAATAGACATAGGCGGACATAAAGAGGAAAGTAATTTATACTAGGTGGTATATAGTATAAACTTATTATCTTCTTCTTTATTTTCATTTTTATCAACATTTGTATCGACATCACATGTTGATAAAAATGATGAATAAAGATATGAAATTGGCTCAAACTAGCAGACATGCAGCTTGTGACGAACTTTGTACAGAGGTGATCGCCCAAAGTGATGACAAGCCTAAAAAAATAAAGTAACGGACAGCTAGACTTCCTTTTCCTTCCATGTGTCGTATAGTGAGACAAGAACAGAAATATGGCTCTGCTCTTGCTTTTTACCCGGTATCCATGCTTTAGTTATTAATCTGAGTTTATTACAATATTTTGACGTTATTAGTGAAGCTAATAGAGGAGGCTTTTCAGAAATGTGAAATAACGAAAGCCGGTAATCTATTAAGATGCACGCCATCTACTGTCGACGGAACAAAACGTCTACAATGACTGACTGCCTTAAAATTTTTCTGAAAATCTCGCTAGATGTAGCTGAATTATTAATATTTTATAGATAATTAATTTTTCGTATACGCTACAACAGTCATTATTCTTAGAATGTAAACACTAAACATGAATTATCTTTTGTATAATTTATATAAAATATGACACTGACATCATAATATTTTCAATATTACAGTAATTAATTCGCCACAAACCAGATACAGCTAACGTCACTGATAACACATGATTTTGTTCGGGAGTACGATACTGAATCAAAATCATACCAAACTCGTAAATCAAAATCGAATCAGATTGGAGAGTAAGGTAATCAGATTGGAGAGACCGTCTTAGTTTACACCGAAATACGATAGAAAAAAAGAACTTGAATGCCAATAACGGGTGCGACTGCGGCTCTACCTTGACCATTTTTGGATTTCAAATTGAATTATTTTCTTGTTTCAGCCGTTTTAGCCCCCTTTTCTGCGAAGTCTTCTTCAAACACACACCATAGCTTATGGTTTGTTGGAGACAAACCTTACATCTGTGATATGTGTTTGAAGAAATTGATATATACCCTACTATTGTGTTTTCGTAAATATGCTGGTGATGAAAACTTCTTCAAAACACATCACAGCTCTATGGTTTGTCTCCCGTATGAACAGTACTGTGAATTCCTAAATTTACTTTTCGTGAAAACTTTTTCCAAACACACATCACAGCTGTATGGTTTGTCTCCCATATGAACGGTACTGTGATTTCATAAATCTTCTTTTTGCGAATATTTCTTCGAACACACATCACAGTCGTATGGTTTGTCTCCCAAATGAGTCCAAATATGACTTTGTTTTTGTGAAAACTTCTTCAAAAACACATCACAGCTGTGTAGTTTGTCAACCATATGAATCCAAATGTGCGTTTGCAAATGTCCTTTTAATGAAAACTTCTTCAAACACATCACAGCTGTGTGGTTTGTGTACCGTATGAACCCTAATGTGTCTTCGTAAAGTACCTTGTTGAGAAAACTTCTTCAAACACACATCACAGCTATATGGTTTGTCTCCCATATGAGTCCAAATGTGACAATGTAAACTTTGTTTTTGTGAAAACTTCTTCAAAAACACATCACAGCTGTGTAGTTTGTCAACCATATGAATCCAAATGTGCGTTTGCAAATGTCCTTTTAATGAAAACTTCTTCAAACACATCACAGCTGTGTGGTTTGTCTTCCGTATGAGCCCTAATGTGTCTTCGTAAAGTACCTTGTTGAGAAAATTTCTTCAAACACACATCACAGCTATATGGTTTGTCTCCCGTATGAACCCTTATGTGTGTACGTAAGTTAGCTTTTCGTTAAAACTTCTTCAAACACACATCACAGCTGTGTGGTTTGTCTCCAGTATGAATAATACTGTGTTTTCGTAAATCTCCTTTTTGTGAAAACTTCTTCAAACACACATCACAGCTGTGTGGTTTGTCAACCATATGAATCCAAATGTGCGTTTGCAAATGTCCTTTTAATGAAAACTTCTTCAAACACATCACAGCTGTGTGGTTTGTGTACCGTATGAACCCTAATGTGTCTTCGTAAAGTACCTTGTTGAGAAAACTTCTTCAAACACACATCACAGCTATATGATTTGTCTCCCATATGAGTCCAAATGTGACAATGTAAACTTTGTTTTTGTGAAAACTTCTTCAAAAACACATCACAGCTGTGTAGTTTGTCAACCATATGAATCCAAATGTGCGTTTGCAAATGTCCTTTTAATGAAAACTTCTTCAAACACATCACAGCTGTGTGGTTTGTCTTCCGTATGAGCCCTAATGTGTCTTCGTAAAGTACCTTGTTGAGAAAATTTCTTCAAACACACATCACAGCTATATGGTTTGTCTCCCGTATGAACCCTTATGTGTGTACGTAAGTTAGCTTTTCGTTAAAACTTCTTCAAACACACATCACAGCTGTGTGGTTTGTCTCCAGTATGAATAATACTGTGTTTTCGTAAATCTCCTTTTTGTGAAAACTTCTTCAAACACACATCACAGCTGTGTGGTTTGTCTCCAGTATGAATAATACTGTGTTTTCGTAAATCTCTTTTTTGTGAAAACTTCTTCAAACACACATCACAGCTGTATGGTTTGTCTCCCGTATGAGTCCTAATGTGAGATATTAAACTTTGTTTTTGTGAAAACGTTTTCAAACACACATCACAGCTGTATGGTTTGTCTCCTGTATGAACCATAATGTGTCTTTGTAAATCTCCTTTTAGTGAAAACTTCTTCAAACACACATCACAGCTGTGTGGTTTGTCCCCCGTATGAACAATAATATTGTGTCTTCGTAAATTACCTTGTTGAGAAAACTTCTTCAAACACACATCACAGCTGTATGGTTTGGCTCCCGTATGAACCCTAATGTGAGAATGTAAATGTTGTTTTCGTGAAAACTTCTTCGAACACACATCACAGCTGTATGGTTTGTCTCCAGTATGAACCCTAATGTGAAAATGTAATTGTTGTTTTCGTGCAAACTTTTTCAAACACACATCACAGCTGTATGGTTTGGCTCCCGTATGAACCCTAATGTGAGAATGTAAATGTTGTTTTCGTGAAAACTTCTTCGAACACACATCACAGCTGTATGGTTTGTCTCCCGTATGAATCCTAATGTGAGAATGCAAATTTTGTTTTCGTGCAAACTTTTTCAAACACACATCACAGCTGTGTGGTTTTTCACCCATATGAAGCATAATATGTTCTCGTAATTTTCCTTTTCTTGAATACTTCTTCAAACACACATCACAGCCGTATTTTTTGTATGGTTTGTCTTCTGTATGAGTCCTAATGTGAGATTGTAAACTATGTTTATGTGAAAACTTCTTCAAACACACATCACAGCTGTGTGGTTTGTCTCCCGTATGAGTCCTAATGTGAGATAGTAAACTTTGTTTTTGTGAAAACTTTTTGAAACACACATCACAGCTGTATGGTTTTTCTCCCGTATGAATCCTAATGTGAGAATGCAAATTTTGTTTTTGTGAAAACTTCTTCAAACACACATCACAGCTGTATGGTTTTTCCCCTGTATGAACCATAATATGTTCTCGTAATTGTCCTTTTCGTGAAAACTTTTTCAAACACACATCACAGCTGTACGGTTTCTTGTAACGGTTAGTAGGTGCATCATTTGTTTTATCTCGCCCTTTGCAGCTGTCTGAGATGTCCATTTCATAGCTTCGTCTGATACCTGAAAAAAGATGTGGCAAATCTATACTTACTATATAATATTACTACATAAGTCGCTAAATTTCGTAATTTTCGATACTCGCAAGGGAATCAAAACCCAAACCAAGCAACGTCTAAAACCATACGTTTTTAGTTACATTATATAATAATTTCAGTACATTTTTAGATTTTTTAAAACTTAGTACCGTTTTCTCATGAATGTATTTAATTGAAACCATATACCAATTACATGTATAATTGGTCTATGATTGAAACTTATATCAAATACTCAGGTCTCTAATAACTGTAACCATATCAAAATTCTATGTCAATCAGGTGCTCTCGGAACGCAAACTCGCACTTGGCCGGTTTTTATTTATTTATTACTAACCTACGCTAAAAATATGTACAGACAGTACTTATCAAAAAGGACTTTACAGTAAAAGCACTAACTGATTTTATACAAATAAATTTCGTAATAAAGAAAATCAAGAAAAAAAAACTTAGATTGTCCCTATCTAGCATAAAAACTAACAAACAAAAAAGTTACCCCCGCGCGGCAGCCCCGGTGCGTTTGCTGCGAATAAAATTTGAAGCGGCGCGCGGCTCCCGGGCCCGGCGCGCTTCCTACACACGTCCCGCAAGTACGACATGATCTTTTAAAATTGTCATAACTTTTTTATTTATGAACCGATTTACATGAAACAAACACTAAATGTTAAGTGAAGCTTGCTGCAATATCTAATATATTGCGGCAAGCTTCACTACAACTGAAAAGTACATCTTATCGGATAAGCCGTTTCTGAGATTAGCGTGCACAAACCCACAGACAAACAGATAAACAGACAAAAATTTCAAAAATCATAGTTTTGGGTACTATTGCGTAAATAAAGGTCCCGTACAGACACGACTCCTCTACAGATTTATTACATATATGTATAGATTATAATATCATCAAACAATGTGTGATCAGTCAATTGTAAAATCCTAAAAATAAATTAACGGTCCTTTAACAGTTTCTGATTTATTAATTAAAAGGAAGATCTTTCGCGTTTTTACACGACGGTTTAATCAGAGTTGGTTGTCGCATCCAAGACCCTTAACTATAGTTTTGATATGAAGCATCCTATATTGCTGAGTTCGAAACATCACTTATTACTAAGTTGCTATTTGAGCAGGAACATCGCAAGCTTTTAAATGCCGGTCCGCAAGCTCTTTTGGCATCTACGCACACGCTTCTGGCCTATCAATCGTACAGACTTAGCGCGCCGGACAATTTTAAATTGTAATATTTGTAGACGATTTAAAGGCGAAATAACTAAAAATATAATGGGTAATGTACCGTCCGGCAGAATTACCCCGGATTTCCCTTTTATTGTAGTTGAAACTGACTTTGCTGAACCATTCATAAATGATGATCATAATCACTGATCGTAAGAGTCGTGGCTGTAAAATAAAAAAAAAATATTTATCTGTATTTGTTTGTTTTAAGTGCAAATGTATATGTCGCAGTCATCTAACTGAAATCGCCATTTCATTGAGTGACTAGTGTTTTTATCGAATGACGACATTAAATTATTGTAAGACTCTACGACAAGTTGTTTATTGTAACGTCCAACGTCTTAACTAAACGTCGTTTAGTCATTTAGCGTAGTCGTTGAATTACCTACTTATGGTTAAGTGATTTTTTTTCTATTTTGCGCTCATGCTACCGATATTTTATCGATGAATGTAACTTTGCAAATTCTACTATAAATAATTTACCAAATTGAATGTTCACTAATGTCTTTAGTAAGACTTGCCGTTCTAAGAGGAATTGGTTGACGTGCAAATCATAAAAATCGGCCCAAGCGTTTGGTCTGTATAATGCTTCAAAGGAACATACTTAGAGGTACATACATAGACTGTTCAATACTACACCACTCCTTTGCGTCTCACAGTCGGTTAAAAAGGATAGACCACGATAGTGTCATATATTTTATGTTTATTATACTCCCTGTACATTGCTGATAGTTGTGAACTAAGAAGCCTCTTTTGTTGTTACCTTCAATAAATTTTATAACTCGCAAAGGCATTTAATTCTTGGATTTTTTTTATAAGGTTTTCCCTACCTTTTTACCCGACTTCGGCGAAGCCAAAAGGAAAAGTAATGATTTTGGCAGTCTATGTATGTATGTTCCCTCGTAGCGGCTAAACTACTGGACCAATTTTAATAAATGAGGTATCAATCGATTGGTTATGATGCCGCGAGTGACAAAGGCTTTTTCGAAAAATTTTGGATTTTTAAAATTAAACCTTAAAAAACTAGCTCCAAAAAAATTAAATTAACATAATTGTCTCGTGTTCTGTCTCGGTATCAAAAAAAAGTTCTTGGCAAGCACACCACGAATATGTATTTAAATATTTATTTATTTATTACATTTTATTGTTAAATTCAAAATAAACGTTTAAAATGCGGTCATACAAGTAGTATCTAGGAGTTGTTTACTTATCTACTATGTAATGGTTAATTAAAAAAAAATACAACATTTGTTACATTTGATATGGAAACAGAAAAAAAAATAATAAAAAAAGATTAAAAAACTAAAACCCGACTTCGCAAAAAATGGGTCTAAAAAGGCTGAAACAAGAAAATAATTCAACTTGAAATCCAGAAATGCATAGGTACAAAAATGGTCAAGGCAGAGCCGTGGTCGTACCCGCTAGTAAAATATAAGCATCAGTTCACAGGGAGATACGGTAGAAAAAAAAACTGGAAATACCATACTTGTCTACTGTTGCAAGGTTCGATGCAGATAGCGGGTACGACCACGGCTCTACCTTGACCATTTTTGTACCTTTGCATTTCTGGATTTCAAATTGAATTATTTTCTTGTTTCAGCCTTTTTAGACCTATTTTTTGCAAAGTCGGGTTTTAGTTTTTTAATCTTTTTTTTTCGATAGTTTTATTTAAAAAAGGAAAATTTCATTATATCTTAGGTTTAACTAATTACATTAGTTAAAATTTTATCACTTATTACCATATAAGTACCGGTACTATCCAATACATTTCGGAGTGACAGCGTAATGTATAGAACGGCCGCTTTTTTGTGACCATCTTAGCTTGGTCGGGTTGTTAATCGTATTTATTGATTTGTTATTATTTTGCATATCTCCTTAAATATTTAGTGTTTTCATCAAAAAATTTACATGTATATAATTAAAGCAACGCTCTAGTTATTTGTATCGTCAAAAAATTTAAAATGTGATACTGATTTTATAGATTCTCACTAAGTATTATTGTGAGCTTTTCTGGGTAAATTTCTTCATAACTGAATAGTTACGTTTTTTATCTTTATATAAAGTTACGCTCGATTGAAGACCGATATGGGCTTTAATATACGATTTGAATTAGGTCTATAGATCGATTAATAAAAATGTAAAGGCGAGCTAAGTAGTTTTTCTAAAATATCTTACATTTTTTACATGGTGTATCTATTATTAACATTATTGCCAAGCAAATTCAGGAGAGTTCGTGTGCCAAAAATTGTTGAACTGCACCCAGCCGTTTTCGAGATTTAAGAAATCCCTAAATGTTACTCCAGCAGGATTTTGAATAACTCCACAACGGATCAAGATACAAATAAAATTTTTGCACGCTCAATTACAGCCCCGGAACGCTCAAATTATCCGCATAAAAGTTTCTCGAAAATATTATTATTTAAAGAAACATCCGGCTGGAGTAACGTTTCCAAATATTACTGGGGTTGGATTTGTTTTTTGCGTTTTTCAAGAAAACTACAATCAAGCAAGTTACGAAAATATAACGCTCAATAATTAGAGAAGACATTGCTCTAATTAGACATAGGTAAAAAGTTAGCAAAATCCACAATATCTGGCTGGGGTAACGGACACGAAGTCCCTATACTTTTTCTCATTAATGCATGGAGGTATTACTCGTAAATTGAACATTATATCAAATACTAAGGTATATAATATATTTAAGCTATAATTAAAATCTAAACGTGCCCAAGCCCGACTCGCACTTGGCCGGATAATTTATTTTTTACTAGCCTACACTAACAAACATGTAGGTTCTTATAATAAAGGACTTTACTGTTAAAGTATGTATATTTGTTCCCAAGCAGTTAACTACTGGTCCGATTTTAATAAATGGGGTGTCAATCGATTTGTATTGATGCCGCGAGTAACATAGGTTATATCATTTTTTCTAAAAATTGTGCATTTTGTAAATTGATCCTCAAAATGTAGATTAAACAAATTAAATAAGATGGCTCGTGTTTAGTATCAAAATATAAATCTTGACAAGCAAACTACGAATATGTATTTTTATTAATTATTATATTTTATTATTTATTTCGATATAAGCGTCTAAAATGCGGTTATACAAGTATCTAGGAGTTGTATAGTTACTTTCTATGTAATAGTCAATTTAATAAAAATACAATATTATATTTGATGGGAAAATAAAAAAATATGAAATAAAATAGTTACAAAAAATATAACTCGACTTTCAAAATCAAAATCAAAACATTTTATTTCCATATAGGTTATTAAATAACACTTATAGAATTGTCCTACATGATGCCTACCACCGGTTCGGAAACTAGCCCGGCGAGAAGAACCGGCGTAAGAAACTCGCGCGGGGCCATCTTTTAGCAAAAAGATTGGAAAATTGTTCTTTTTCTTTTTAAATATAATATAATATACAATATACATAACAATGTTATGACTTAAAACTAAAATTATAAAAACAAAGTGTACAAAGTTGTAACCTAGCATAGAGGCACCTTATTCCCAGGGTGTGCAATCATCAATGAAATCATTAACCTTATAATAACCTTTAGCACACAAACGTTCTTTAACTAATTTTTTAAATTTATTTATACAAAGATTTTGAACGTTTTCTGGGATTCTATTGTATAGGCGTATACATTGACCTTTAAAAGATTTACCTACCTTGCCAAGTCTAATCACTGGTATATCTAATTTGTGCTTATTTCTAGTGTTTATACAATGGTTGTCGCTTTTTTTTCTGAAATCATTTATATTCTTTTTTACATACAACACATTGTCCAAAATGTATTGAGATGCGACGGTCAGAATACTTATTTCTTTAAACTTTTCTCTCAGAGATTCAAAAGATGACAACTTATAAATAGAACATATAGCTCGCTTCTGCAGCACAAATATAGTATTAATGTCCGCGGCATTTCCCCACAAAAGAATGCCGTAGGATATTATGCTATGAAAGTAGCTAAAATAAACTAGTCTCGCTGTATCTTCATCTGAAATTTCTCTAATTTTTTTTACTGCATATGCTGCAGAACTGAGCCTATCTGCCAGTTTTACAATATGAGGACCCCACTGTAATTTACAGTCTAGTGTTATACCTAGGAATACAGTGGTGTCTACTAAGTTCATTTTCTCATCATTTAATAGTACATTGGTTTGGACCTGCCTAACATTTGGCAGGCTAAACTTTATACATTTTGTTTTATTTGAATTTAAAAGTAAATTATTTACATTAAACCAATGTACCATTTTTGAAAGAGCACTATTTACCTCGTCATAGTTTGACTGTCGTCGCTTCACATTAAAAATTAGTGAAGTGTCATCAGCAAAAAGTACTATCTCATGCTTATCTTTTACTAGATACGGTAAGTCAATTATGTAGATGAGAAAAAGAAACGGACCTAAAATAGATCCCTGTGGAACACCTAACTCAATTTTGGTGCCAGCAGATCTTTTACAATTTATTTCCACTCTCTGAGTTCTATTGTTGAGGTAAGAACTTAAAAAATTTAGTGCTGTGTCCCTTATACCATAGTGGTATAATTTTTTGATCAAAGTAGCGTGCTCGACACAGTCAAACGCCTTGGAAAGATCACAAAACACACCAAGAGCATCCTGTGACCCCTCCCAAGCTTCAAATATGCTGCAAAGAAGGCTGATGCCTGCATCTGTTGTGGACCGACCTTTAGTGAAACCGAATTGATTACTATGTAGTAGATTATTCGAGTTAAAATGAACTAGCAATTGGTTTAAAATAATTTTTTCGAAAATTTTACTAAAAGCCGGTAGTATAGAAATTGGTCTATAATTGGCTGGGTCAGATTTACTTCCAGCTTTAAAAAGAGGCATCACCTTCCTATGCTTCATGAGGTCCGGGAACACACCACTCTTAATACAGTAATTGAATACTAAGGCTAAGTAAGGGGCAATGATGTCAATTATGGATTTAATAATTTTTGTAGATATTCCCCAGAGATCGGTAGTACTTTTAATATTCAGTAATTTGAATGTGTTAATAATGTCTCTGGAGGTAATCTCTTTAAAACTAAAATTGACATCACATTCCTTGACATTTTCTTTAAGCATTTTTTCGGCAACTGCAGGTGAGGAATTTAAGTCTTTTGTAGTTGAGACTGGAATGTCAGCAAAATACTTTTCGAAGACCGTCGCAACCTCTAGGTCAGAATTAACCTTTTTATCATTTATATAAAGCTCAAATTTAGAGTTACGACCGGCGACTCTTCCAGTCTCATCTGCAATAATCTTCCAAGTGGTTTTCACTTTATTTTTAGAGTTCGCTATTTTTTCTTTTATGTGAAGTGCTTTAGCTGCTCGACAGACCTTCTTAAAGATTGAAGAATATTTCTTGATATGTTGCTTAAACGACTCACTCCTATTTAATGTCCTTTCGTTATACAATTCATATAATCTTTGTCTACTTACAATAATTCCTGCAGTAGCCCAGTTTCTAAAAGTTCTATTTTTATTATTTAATTTGACCGTTTTAGAAGTAAATACAGAGTTAAATTGAGTTCTTAATATTTTAAAGAAATTATCAAATGCCATATTTGAATTATTAGGTACACTTAAGTGTTGAATATTTGAAATTAATTTACTTCTAAAGTTCTCAATACGTTTTGTATTAATTGGGATATAAACAAGCTTTTCTTTCGGGATTTTATCACAATTAATATCAAAAGATGCTAACTGACCAAAATGATCAGAGCTAAGCACATTAATTATTTCTTTTACACTAGGAGTAATATTAGTGAAAATATTATCTATACAAGTAGCCGTAGTATCACATACTCTTGTCGGTTCATAAAATAAACTAATGAGGTTATACGATTTTAATAAAGATGTGAATCTAACAGTGGCAGAGTTTAAGTCAAATAAATTAATGTTAAAATCTCACACACAATAATCATTTTGTTAGATGCACATATTTTTGCTAACACTTGTTCCAAAATTTGTTCAAAAGAATCGTATAAACCTGACGGAGGCCTGTATACGCTTACAATAATAAGGTGGCTCAGTTCAATACAAGCTAATTCAACTATACGTTCAGTAGAGAGACTTACAATGTCTTTTCGTTCTTTGAATTTTAATTTTTTACTTGTTAGTATTAAAGAACCACCTCTAATGGCATTCTCCCGACTGAACGAGCTAGCAACCTGGTGACCACAAAAATTAAAAATTAATTCATATTTTCTAAACCAATGTTCTGATATACACATAATATCAATGTTGTACTTATTTAAAAATAATTCAATCTCTAATTCTTTACCTACCATTCCCTGTAAGTTTTGGTACACCAGATTTATATTAAATTTACTATTTTTTCTAAATATTTTGGTAGGTAGGTATTTATTTGTATTATTATTTAAAGTATTGTTAGATTGGGCCTCTGTTGTCTTAGAACCTAATTTAAATTATTTGGAACATATTCCAAGTTGTTAATTATATTATTGTCAGAATAAGAACACTGCTCAATAAAAGCAGTGGCCGGTTTAGCCAATTCTTTGGCTGGTCTTAATACTAAAAAATTTAATAGCCATCTAGCTATGCGTCTAGTATAATAATGTGATAAGAAAAACTTATCATTAACTTTGCAAAAAGGAGTCTAAAAAAGTTGATTGACACTAGAAACAATTCAATTTGAAATCCAGAAATGCACAAAAATTGTCAAGGTAGAGCCGTGGTCGGACCCGAAAACAAAATCTAAGCATCAGTTCACACCGAAATACGATAGAAAAAAAGAACTTGAATGCCAATAGCGGGTGCAACCACGGCTCTACCTTGACTATTGCTGGATTTCAAATTAATAATTATGTACCCCAATATTGTGTTTTCGTAAATATGCTGGTGGTGAAAACTTCTTCAAACATACATAACAGCTGTATGGTTTGTCTACAATATGAACAATACTGTGAATTCCTAAACTTACTTTTCGTGAAAACTTTTTCCCAACACACATCACAGCTGTATGGTTTGTCTACCGTATGAATAGTACTGACTATTCATAAATCTTCTTTTAGCGAAAACTTCTTCGAACACACATCACAGCTGTATGGTTTGTCTCCCGTATGAACCCTAATATGACACTGTAAACTTTGTTTTTGTGAAAACTTCTTCAAACACACATCACAGCTGTGTGGTTTGTCTCCAGTATGAATAATACTGTGTTTTCGTAAATCTCCTTTTTGTGTAAACTTCTTCGAACACACATCACAGCTGTGTGGTTTGTCTCCCGTATGAACCCTTATGTGTGTACGTAAGTTAGATTTTTGTGAAAACTTCTTCAAACACACATCACAGCTGTATGGTTTGTCTCCAGTATGAATAATACTGTGTTTTCGTAAATCTCCTTTTTGTGTAAACTTCTTCGAACACACATCACAGCTGTGTGGTTTCTCTCCCGTATGAACCCTTATGTGTGTACGTAAGTTAGCTTTTTGTGAAAACTTCTTTAAACACACATCACAGCTGTATGGTTTGTCTCCCGTATGAGCCCTTATGTGTGTACGTAAGTTAGCTTTTTGTGAAAACTTCTTCAAACACACATCACAGCTGTGTGGTTTGTCTCCAGTATGAATAATACTGTGTTTTCGTAAATCTCCTTTTTGTGAAAACTTCTTCAAACACACATCACAGCTGTGTGGTTTGTCTCCCGTATGAGCCCTTATGTGTGTACGTAAGTTAACTTTTTGTGAAAACTTTTTCAAACACACATCACAGCTGTGTGGTTTGTCTCCAGTATGAATAATACTGTGTTTTCGTAAATCTCCTTTTTGTGAAAACTTCTTCAAACACACATCACAGCTATATGGTTTGGCTCCCGTATGAACCATAATGTGTCTTCGTAAAGTACCTTGTTGAGAAAACTTCTTCAAACACACGTCACAGCTGTACGGTTTCTTGTAACGGTCAAATGGTGCATCACTTGTTTGATCTCGTCCTTTGCAGCCGTCTGAGATGTCCATTTCATAGCTTCGTCCGTCTGGTCCGATACCTGAATAAAGATGTGGTAAATCTATACTTACTATATATACAGGGTGTCCCAAAAATCAACGATAAACCGAAAACGGGTGATAGGCCAAGTCATGACAGTTATGAGAAAAATGTGAAAAAAAATCTTTGTCATGTATTTTTCACATTATAAGGACTTTTAAAAATATCGGAAAAACTGACACCCTGTGATGGTCTTTCATGTCCTAAGACTACAAATATTACTTTTTTGTGATTTTTTTTTCGGTATTGTAGTCATGACTAACCCTTCTGTAAATCACAATTCATAATTTAAACATACCTGCCTCAGTTTTCAATAAAATGGTGTGTTTTGCCCAAGATTAAATTCAAAATAATTACTACACCCAACTTTAATCGTCTGTACTGTAAAAAAAAATTACTACAGTATTTTGGCAAGTAACTTTAAAAGATGGCGCATTTAATCTGGATTCCAAAATGGTATGATACTTGCTGGATTACTTCTTTGTTGAGGAAAAAAAAATTTTTTTAACGGAACCGGATGTTAGGCCAACTCTGTTTAAATTTTTAAAATGTTGGTATTAAGTTGTTATGTGACGACGATGAGTGACGTCATCTTGTCTAGAGTGAGCGAGACAGACAGTGACGCTAAGTGCGGGTGCTTTTTTATTAAAAAAAAATTGTATTGCAGTGTAGGCATTTTTAAGACTTCAATTTTCAGGTATGAATACAACGCTCTTTTGAAAATGTGAGTGGTTGAGATACAGAACAGACGCCACCTTGTTATCAAGTATGTAATTAGTTAGTTTTAGGTGCAAGTTCGAAATAAAAGTCAGTCAATGGATTTCTTCAGTTATTACTTTAATTTACAAAGATTTACAGCAAATGTTCGAACTGTTTGCCTTCAGCTCTAATGCAAGCCCTACATCTTCTTAAAAATGATCGCGTAATAAGACGGGCGTATCTTCTTGAATTAATGTGTTCAGCAGCTTCTGTAATTTTTTGGCGCAGCTCGGCTAAATCTCGAATTGGTTTAGAGTACACTTTTTCTTTTATTGTTCCCCAATAAAAGAAATCAATGGGATTTAAATCAGGTGAACGGGCAGGCCACGAAATTGTACCACCCCGCCCAATCCACCTATCGGGGTATTCTCGGTCGAGAAACTCTCGTACTGTGCGAGCGTAATGTGCTGGGCAGCCATCTTGTTGGTACCACATGCTGCCGTAAATGTTTAGTGGCACTTCTTCCAACAAATCTGGTAATTGGTTCTGTAAGAAGTCCAAATAAACCTCGGCAGTTAAGTTCTCCGGTAGCTCAAATGGACCAATAACAGTACCATTCAAAATTCCCGTCCACATGTTCACCTTAAACCGGTACTGCGATCTGTCTTCCCGCATCAAATGTGGATTATCCACGTGCCATTCGTGCAAATTATGGAGGTTCATGTAACCATCTTTTTTAAACGTGGATTCGTCAGACCACAGAATTTTTTCAAAGAATCGCGGATCATCTCTGTATCTCTGCAACATCGTTTGACAAAATTGCAATCTCTCTGGGTAGTCTCGGGGTAACAGGCTTTGTACTCGTTGTACATGGTAAGGATGAAACTGGTTCTTTTGCAAAATACGATGTGCAGTACTTTTGGGCACTCCGATGTTCTCTTCAATCCCACGTACTGAGATACTCGGGTCTTGTTCGACCGCCTCGAGCACTTCGTCCTCGTAGGGTATGAAAGGCCTTCCCTCGCTGGTATTTTGATTAGGGAATCGACCCTCTAAGAGTGACCGATGCACGTTAATAAATACCCGATAATCAGGATGACGCTCAGCGTTTGGGTATCTCTCACGATACATTCTAGCTGCAGCATTAGCGTTGCATAAGCATTCTCCATAGATGAGATGCATATTGGTGTATTCTTGTGCGGTGTATCGAGATGGCATGATAACACACTACAATGGAATCACACACTACAACCGAAGATACGACAATAAAACAAGTCCAGGGTCGTCAGAAACGGGGCAGATAAAACCAAATCACAAAGCAAATCAAGTCCAATAAACAGAAGCACAGTTGTAAGTACGAAGTCAATACGGATACAGAAAGATGCGCAATGAACGAAAGATCGTAACGTACTGCAGTTTTGCACGTTCATCACTGTGTTGTCGGGTTGGCGTCACTATCTATCTCACT
The DNA here is from genome assembly GCA_905187575.2 of Celastrina argiolus. NCBI lineage: Eukaryota > Metazoa > Arthropoda > Insecta > Lepidoptera > Lycaenidae > Celastrina > Celastrina argiolus. Next base: position 7,480,253 of record LR994581.1, on the reverse strand, counting down.
CGCACTGAGCGTCACTGTCTGTCTCGCTCACTCTAGACAAGATGACGTCACTCATCGTCGTCACATAACAACTTAATACCAACATTTTAAAAATTTAAACAGAGTTGGCCTAACATCCGGTTCCGTTAAAAAAATTTTTTTTTCCTCAACAAAGAAGTAATCCAGCAAGTATCATACCATTTTGGAATCCAGATTAAATGCGCCATCTTTTAAAGTTACTTGCCAAAATACTGTAGTAATTTTTTTTTACAGTACAGACGATTAAAGTTGGGTGTAGTAATTATTTTGAATTTAATCTTGGGCAAAACACACCATTTTATTGAAAACTGAGGCAGGTATGTTTAAATTATGAATTGTGATTTACAGAAGGGTTAGTCATGACTACAATACCGAAAAAAAAATCACAAAAAAGTAATATTTGTAGTCTTAGGACATGAAAGACCATCACAGGGTGTCAGTTTTTCCGATATTTTTAAAAGTCCTTATAATGTGAAAAATACATGACAAAGATTTTTTTTCACATTTTTCTCATAACTGTCATGACTTGGCCTATCACCCGTTTTCGGTTTATCGTTGATTTTTGGGACACCCTGTATACTAATATATACTAATACAGTGAAACTTGGTTAAGTGGGACCTGTATAAGTGAGAAACCTCCATAACTGGAACTGATGTTGAGGTCCCAACACTTTGGCACTGAATTACCTCTATTAGTGGGACGAGGTAAGCCTCTATATCTGGGATTTGTTCTTTCGATTTATCATCATAGTTACCTCTATAACTGAGACAGTGAGTAAATTTTATATGCATAAACCTCTGTAACTGAGATAACATTGTTTGTTTACTCATTCTTATTCTACCCACAAATTCCACACGTAAAGCGACATTGTTCATGCCTTCTCGTCTTCTTCATTGGAAAATGAAGAAGAAGAAGATGAAATAAGCGCGGAAGTAAATTTAGTAAAAAATTCTAAACGCGAAGCAGTGAAAGCACTAGAAACTTTGCACAGTTATTTTGAAATGTCATCAATTGGTGACCAAAGCATATTTGATAAAATTTATAACATCGAAAAACATATGGTTGATACTTCCAAACGACAAACTAAAATGACAGATTTTTATAATTCATACATTCTGTTTCTATATTCGTACATATTACGTGTAAAAACGTGCTTAAATATTTTTGTTGATTACATACATAAAGGTAATCATACAAATATGATTACCTTTATTTTCTTTATTTTTTTATTAAAACTCATTTACATACATAACACGTCATTAATGATCGCACCTGTATAACTGAAATAACCTGTATTCTCACCTCTATTAATGGAAACCTCTGTAAATGAGACAGATATTTATTTATACCTGTATATCTGAGACACTGGGTAAGTGGAATACCTCTATAAGTGAAACGACATAAGACATTGCAGGTCCCTTGATGTCTCACTTAACCAGGTTTCACTGTATTATAAAAAGGTAACATTTGATTGTTTGTTTGTTTGTTTTTTTGAATATGCTCTGAAACCACTGAACCAATATGAAAAATTCTTTCGCCGTTGGAAAGCTATATTCCTAGCACTGAACATAGATTATATTATATTTTCAATAAAAATAGGGTTCCTTACTAAAACCCCAAAAATGTAGCCTAAAGTGTAAAAAACGACCTTCAAAATTTCTTACATCGTGTTTGCTTCGACATCGGCTTGACCGATTTCGCATTTTTTACCCGACTTCGGCGAAGCCAAAAGGAAGGGTAATGATTTTGGCAGTCTATGTATGTATGTATGTATGTTCCGTCGTAGCGGTTAAACTACTGGTCCGATTTTAATAAATAAGGTGTCAATCGATTCGTAATGACCCCGCGAGTAACATAGGCTATATAATTTTTCAAAAAAAATTGTATTTTGAAAATTATACCTCAAAAACTATCTCCGAAAAAAATTAAATTAAGATAATTGTATCGTGTTTGGTATCAAAAGATAGGTATTGGCAAGCACATTACAAATGTGTATTTAAATTTCTAATTAATTGTAACATTTTATTGTAAAATTTAAAATAAACATTTAAATGCGGTCGTACAAATACTATCTAGGAGTTTGTTTATTTACTTTCTATGTGTTAATTTAATTTAACGTTAGTTTTGTGAAAATATAATGTTATAGTTTATGTGGAAACAGAAAAATGTAAAATAAAATAAAAGTAAAAAAAAACTATAACCCGACTTCGCAAAAAAGGGGTCTAAAAAGGCTGAAACAATAAAATAATTCAATTTGAAATCCAGATATGCATAGGTACAGATATGGTTAAGGTAGAGCCGTGGTCGTACCCGCTATTGGGATTGTATATTTCAACAGCAGACGAATATTATAGATTTGTTTAGCGGGTACGACCACGGCTCTACCTTGACCATATCTGTACCTATGCATATCTGGATTTCAAATTGAATTATTTTCTTGTTTCAGCCTTTTTAGACTCCTTTTTTGCGAAGTCGGGTTATAGTTTTTTTTTACTTTTATTTACATTATGTTCGTTATTGCCATAAAAAGGTTATTATGAAAGAAAAGAAATATAATATAGGAAAAAGAAGAAAATATATGTATTGGTCACGCGGGGTTTGTACCTGGACCCGATCATTCCTGTCGTTGCCAGTCTATATGACACGGTTGTCATGGTAACAACATTGTTTACCAAAGGAAAAAAAAATTATGAAAGGCTATAAAGAACGTATTTACATAAACTTAAACTATTTGGATTCATAAAACTATTTGGATTAACAAAAATATTAATCCAAGTAGTTTAAGCTGATATAAATACGGTATTTATAGCATTTCATAATTTTTGTTTTCCATTAGTAAACAATGTTGTTACCATGACAACCGTTAGACGTTATAGACGTTAGGCTGCGTTTCCACTGTCGCGGAGCGATGCGGAGAGGAGCTTGCGGTACCCGAATTGACCAATCACTATGCTCGAAATCTCCGCTCCACTCCGCTTGGGCACCGCTAAGCTCCTCTCCACCCCACTCCGCGCCAGTGGAAACGCAGCCTTATAGACGGGGCAAGATCGGGGAGGTTTTCTGAATCTATACATCTAAACAAATAAATAAAATAAAAGTTTCAGTTTGTAACTTTCAATTAGCAACGTTTTTCTAAATGCATATGACATTTTAAACGATATCTACTGAAAACAAAAATGAAATTTTAAAAAAAATGTCTGTCTGTCTGTCGGCATGTCTCTTTGCTCCGGCTAATCTCTGGAACGGCTGGACCGATTTTAACGAGACTTTCACTGGTAGATAGCTAAAGTTATAAGGATTAATTTAGACTACTTTTCATCATCATCGTCATCTAACTAATGATCACCGAATCGGCTGGACCGACTGAGACGGGAGCATTCACCGGTCGTTAGCTTATGTTAGTAGGAGTAATCTATACATCTATATGTATAAAAGTAAGTCGTGTTAGTTAAATTATTTATAACTCATGAACCGCTTTATCTTTAATATGTATTTTTATTAATTATTATACTTTATTGTTTAATTCGATATAAGCGTCTAAAATGCGGTTATAAAAGTATCTAGGAGTTGTATACCTAGTTACTATCTATGTAATGTTCAATTTAATAAAAATACAATATTATATTTGATGGGAAAACAAAAAAATATGAAATAAAATAGTTACAAAAATATAACTCGACTTTGCAAAAAGGAGTCTAAAAAAGTTGAATGACTCAAGAAACAATTCAATTTGAAATCCAGAAATGCACAAAAATGTCAAAGTGGAGACGTGGTCGGACCCGATAACAAAATCTAAGCATCAGTTTAAACCGAAATACGATAGAAAAAAAGAACTTGAATGCCAATAGCGGGTGCGACCACGGCGCTACCTTGACTAATGCTGGTTTTCAAATTGAATTATTTTCATGTTTCACCCTTTTTAGACCCCTTTTTATGAAGTCTTCTTTAAACACACACCACAGCTGTATTGTTTGTTGGAGACAAACCTAACATCTATACTCTATACTTAATTTATAAAGCGGAAGAGTTTGTTTGTTTAAACGCGCTAATCTCAGGAATTACTGGTCCGATTTGAAAAATTATTTTTTTGTAGGATAGTCCATTTATAGAGGAAGGCTTTAGGCTATATAACATTACGCTGCGACCAATAGGAGCGAAGCGTCAGCGAGAAATGTTGCAAAAACGGGGAACATTATTTACATTTGAGGACTTTCGTTGCGTGCGCTGCATAAACGGTTTAAGTCACTCAAAAACCACGCGAACGAAGTCGCGGAGACAGCTAGTCTGTGATATGTGTTTGAAAAAAAAATGATATGTACCCTTCTATTGAGTTTTCGTAAATATGGTGGTGAAAAGTGAAAACTTCTTCAAAAACACATCACAGTTGTATGGTTTGTCTCCCGTATGAACCATAATGTGTCTTCGTAAATGTCCTTTTCATGAAAACTTCTTTAAACACACATCACAGCTGTACGGTTTCAAATAGACAGACAGAGGGCTCTGGTAGTTAAAAAATCAGAGTTCTTAGCCAACGGATTAAAAAAATGCTGATAATGTTTGTAATTTTCGACACTCGCAAGGAAATTAAAATCTAAAGGGTATAATTTACTTTTCGTGAAAACTTTTTCCAAACACAAATCACAGCTGTATGGTTTGTCTCACGTATGAACAGTACTGTGATTTCATAAATCTTCTTTTAGCGAAAACTTCTTCAAACACACATCACAGTTGTATGGTTTGTCTCCCGTATGAGCCCTAATGTGACATTGTAAACTTTGTTTTTGTAAAAACTTCTTCAAACACATCTCAGCTGTGTGGTTTGTCTCCAGTATGAATAATACTGTGTTTTCGTAAAACTTCTTTTTGTGAAAACTTCTTCAAACACAAATCACAGCTGTATGGTTTGTCTCCCATATGAACAGTACTGTGAATTCCTAAATCTACTTTTCGTGAAAACTTTTTCCAAACACAAATCACAGCTGTATGGATTGTCTCACGTATGAACAGTACTGTGATTTCATAAATCTTCTTTTAGCGAAAACTTCTTCAAACACACATCACAGTTGTATGGTTTGTCTCCCGTATGAGCCCTAATGTGTGTACGTAAGTTAGCTTTTTGTGAAAACTTCTTCAAACACATCTCAGCTGTGTGGTTTGTCTCCAGTATGAATAATACTGTGTTTTCGTAAAACTTCTTTTTGTGAAAACTTCTTCAAACACAAATCACAGCTGTATGGTTTGTCTCCCGTATGAACCATAATGTGTCTTCGTAAATGTCCTTTTCGTGAAAACTTCTTTAAACACACATCACAGCTGTACGGTTTCAAATAGACAGACAGAGGGCTCTGGTAGTTAAAAAATCAGAGTTCTTAGCCAACGGATTAAAAAAATGCTGATAATGTTTGTAATTTTCGACACTCGCAAGGAAATTGTAAACTTCTTCGAACACACATCACAGCTGTGTGGTTTCTCTCCCGTATGAACCCTTATGTGTGTACGTAAGTTAGCTTTTTGTGAAAACTTCTTTAAACACACATCACAGCTGTATGGTTTGTCTCCCGTATGAGCCCTTATGTGTGTACGTAAGTTAGCTTTTTGTGAAAACTTCTTCAAACACATCTCAGCTGTGTGGTTTGTCTCCAGTATGAATAATACTGTGTTTTCGTAAAACTTCTTTTTGTGAAAACTTCTTCAAACACAAATCACAGCTGTATGGTTTGTCTCCCGTATGAACCATAATGTGTCTTCGTAAATGTCCTTTTCGTGAAAACTTCTTTAAACACACATCACAGCTGTACGGTTTCAAATAGACAGACAGAGGGCTCTGGTAGTTAAAAAATCAGAGTTCTTAGCCAACGGATTAAAAAAATGCTGATAATGTTTGTAATTTTCGACACTCGCAAGGAAATTAAAATCTAAAGGGTATGTACTTCCCGAGAACTTTTGAAATTTGATACTTTACAACGTCTTAATAGTACCGACAAACGATAAATTGCGAATACATAAAATATATATTTAACAAATATAATTTTTTGAAGTTACCTACACTCTTTCTCATTACTGCATCGAGGTATTAAATTGAAAATTATATCAAATACTAAGGTATATATACCTAAATAAATATAAAGATTTTAATTACAGCTTAAATATATTATATATAATATATTTAAGCTGTAATTAAAATCTTAACGGCACTCTCGGTGCACAAGCCCGACTCGCACTTGGCCGGATTTTTTATTTTCAACTAGCCTACACTAATAAACATGTAGGTACGTTAGTGTTAGTTGCTATCTACGTAATGGTCAATTTAATAAAAATACAATATTATATTTAATGGGAAAACAAAAAAATATGAAATAAAATAGTTACAAATATATAACCCGACTTTGCAAAAAGGAGTCTAAAAAAGTTGAATGACACAAGAAACAATTCAATTTGAAATCCAGGAATGCACAAAAATGGCCTAGGTAGAGCCGTGGTCGGACCCGATAACAAAATCTAAGCATCAGTTCACACCGAAATACGATAGAAAAAAGAACTTGAATGCCAATAGCGGGTGCGACCACGGCTTTACCTTGACTATTGCTGGATTTCAAATTGAATTATTTTCATGTTTCATCCTTTTTAGACCCCTTTTTTGCAAAGTCTTCTTCAAACACACACCATAGCTGTATTGTTTGTTGGAGACAAACCTTACATCTGCGATATGTTTTGAAGAAATTTATATGTACCCTACTATTGTGTTTTCGTAAATATGCTGGTGGTGAAAACTTCTTCAAACACACATCACAGCTGTGTGGTTTGTCAACCGTATGAACCCTAATGTGAGTTTGTAAATGTCCTTTCAGTGAAAACTTCTTCAAACACACATCACAGCTGTGTGGTTTGTCTCCCGTATGAACAATAATATTGTCTTCGTAAATTATCTTGTTGAGAAAACTTCTTCAAACACACATCACAGCTGTATGGTTTGACTCCCTTATGAACCCTAATGTGAGAATGTAAATGTTGTTTTCGTGAACACTTCTTCAAACACACATCACAGCTGTACGGTTTCTTGTAACGGTCGAATAGTGCATCATTTGTTTGATCTCGCCCTTTGCAGCCGTCTGAAATTTCCATTTCATAGCCTCGTCCGAAACCTGAATAAAGATGTGGTAAATCTATTCTTACTACCTATATATAATATTATTTTACATGAGAAACAATTTGTTTTTCAAAGGGACGCTCTACAACAGATGTAGGCGTCGATTTGATAAATTATATTTTTAATGCATGGGAGGAATCGCGGGATGCTCTTGGAATATTTTGCGATCTCTCCAAGGCATTTGACTGTGTGCAGCATACAACATTAATGAGGAAACTAGACCACTATGGGGTAAAAGGTCCAGCACTTGCCCTTTTGAAATCATACTTATCAAATAGAACTCAGAGGGTTGAGGTAAATGGAAAAAGATCCTTAGGCTCTAGAATAGAGATGGGGGACCCACAAGGGTCTATTTTAGGACCTTTTCTATTTTTAATTTACATAAACGACCTATCATACCTCATAAATGAAAAACATGGGATAGTATTATTTGCTGATGATACGTCTCTTATCGATCTCGAATGTCCTATGGCATTCTGCTATGGGGCAGTGCTGCAGATATAAATAGTATCTTTGTGCTGCAGAAGCGAGCTGTTCGGGAAATCTACAAGCTGGCCCCCAACACTTCTCTTAGAGAAAAGTTTAAGGAAACTGGAATAGTAACTGCTACAGTTACTATTCCAGTTTCCTTAAACTTTTCTCAGTATATCCTCTCTAATGTATTGTATGTTAAGAAAAATGTAAACCTGTTTAGGTATAAGAAAATGTGATTATCATAATAGAAATACTCGAAATAAGAATAAACTTGTTGTTCCAGTGACTAGACTAAGCAAATTTAAGAATTCGTTTAAAATATATACGCCTATATAATAGGATCCCAGAAAACATTCAAAAATTTCAACCAATAAGTTTAAGAAAGTAGTCAAAGAACGTTTGTGTGCAAAAGCTTACTATAAAGTTAATGATTATATGAATGATAGCACACCATGGGAATAAAGTAGCCCCCTCCAAGGCTACTTATATATAGAATGTATTCATGTTATTTAGTTTTAGTATTGAAATATTTATGTATAATATATTTAAGCTTTAGTTACTTTCATATTTATAATTTGGCGTATCGGAAGTATAAAATTAATTCCATAAGCTGGAAATAAGCCAACAGACGACCCGAAATCTTATCGTCCTATAACACTACTTCCATGCTTAGGTAAACTGCTAGAACGACTTATCGTACCTCGCCTGCTCCCCGGTGGCCCTAATTTTCATAATCAGCAGTTCGGATTCACCGCCGGGAAGTCAACTGTTGACGCGGCCTTAGAAGTTAGAAAAACAGTAAATTCATCGGAAACGAAATACGTGGTCGCGATCTCATTAGATATATCTGGCGCTTTTGACAATGCTTGGTGGCCGATGCTACTATTAAAACTAAAAAATCGAGGCTGCTACTTTAATATTTATTCGTTACTACACTCTTACTTTTCGAACGACATAACAAATCTCCGACTCGGTCATTGCACTCACTCCAAGACTCTAACGTGCGGCTGCCCACAGGGTTCTGTAATTTCTCCTTATTTATGAAACATAGGCTTCGATGATCTACTGAGCCTTCCCCTTCCACCATTTGTGTACATTAATTGGCTACGCTGACGACGGGCTTCTAGTAATTCAAGCCAATTCGCGCTCCGAAATCGAAATAAAAGCCAATAAATGCTTCAATTTAATATCAAGCTGGGGCCATAGAAATCGTTTAGAGTTTGCCGCGCATAAAACTTATCACATACTTACTTCTAAAAGGAACCCTACAGTCGACTCCGTGCATTAAACTAAACAATATTAATATTAAACGTAAACAGTCACTGTGTTATCTCGGATTCTTTTTAGAAAATAAATTTACCTTCTTAGACCACATTATTCAGACAGGTGAAAAAGCAAAGCGAAATTTCTATTCCTTTACAAGAATATCGACGTCGTCATGGGGACTTTCATATAAAACCCTAAAATTAATTTATTCGGCTACATATCTAGGTAGTATATGCTACGGTGCCCCCGTGTGGGCCGACAGGGCAACGGCAATCGGTGCTGCCAGACGCAAGCTATTACAAAGCCAACGTCTCGCGTTAATATTCCTATGCAAGGCTTACCGTACCGTCAGTACGGAAGCTCTGCCAGTACTCGCTGGGGTCTTACCCGTCGACCTTGAAATACAGCGTCGGGCAGCCATGTATTATCGTAATAAAAGTTTAATGGGCCCGTATTTCTTAAACGCACGCGACAGAAACAAAATATTAAGATTATTCGAACCAATAGATATGTCAATATAGGTACAATACCTAATCTCCGAATGGCAGACGCGATGGGAAAACTCCACAAAAGGGCGCCACCTGTACAACTTTTTCCCATGTGTACGCGAACGGCTCTCCATGCACTGGCTAAATATTGATCACTGCGTTTCACTATTCCTGACCGGTCATGGTAATTTTAAAGCGAAACTATACGGATTCAAATTGGTGGAATCTCCTCTATGCGAGTGTTCGACCGAAGGCAACATTTCCGAACAAACGGCGCATCACATTCTATGGGAGTGTGATCTCTGGCGAGATGAAAGAACTACAATGCTTAACAGCCTAATTTGTAAATCTGGAGTATATTACGGTGACCTCGTGGACAGCGCTAGGAATTTCCGTGCTTTCAAGCGTTTCTGCCATAATTATTATTGGAAACATTTATCAACATCATAATAAATCCCCAATAATGGCATAAACTCATAATATATAGATTACGATGACATAATAATATAATAATATATATTCCCGTGGCGCTTTCCCTTAATTTTTGGCCTTTTGTGTCATTACAAATTTGTACTGTCTCCCACTTTTCTTGGGGAGGGAAACTGGAATACTTCCTACTCCTCCTTTTTTCTTCTGATTAATTTCGTTGTGGGTCCCAAGACAGATTTAGCTTGTCCCTCGGGCTCCCTGAGATCATATCAAAGGGTTTGTCGTGGTTAGTTACCGCTGTCGATCCTGGCTCACAGGAGTTGCAGTGGTGGGAATGTGAGGTGGGCCAATGCCCGTTTAAAAAAAAATTATTTAAGCTGTAATTAAAATCTAAACGTGCCCAAGCCCGACTCGCACTTGGCCGGATTATTTATTTTTTACTAGCATTACACTAACAAACATGTAGGTACTTATAATAAAGGACTTTACTGTTAAAGTATGTATAATGTATATGTATGTATGTTTGTTTGTTTCCACGCAGTTAAACTACTGGTCCGATTTTAATAAATGGGGTGTCAATCGATTTGTATTGATGCCGCGATTAACATTGGTTATATAATTTTTCGAATTTGAAAATGATGACGAAATGAAAAATTTTTGCATTTTGTAAATTGAACATCAAAATGTAGCTTAAAAAAAACTAAGATAAATGTCTCGTGTTTAGTATCAAAAGATAGGTCTTGGCAAGCAAACCATGAATATGTATTTTTATTAATTATTATATTTTATTGTTTAATTCGATGTAAGCGTCTAAAATGCGATTATACAAGTATCTAGGAGTTGTATAGTTACTATAAAAAATAAATAAAAAAAGTTTATATTTATTTCATCAAAGGTTTGGTAAGTACATACATATTAGTTAAAATTAGCATTACAAATAGATCTAAAATATAATGAAACGGTTGTGTCCGAACTAGATAAAGATTATATATATTTCGGACCACACCACTCTTCCATTACAAATTCTTATAATTAATAGCTTTAATTTTTATATCTAACAATTATACATAAAATAAATAATTAGAATAACAAATATTAATTTAAGTCTAAAATAATAAAAACAAAAGTATATGGATTAATAGCAGAAATTGCAAATATTAGATTTAACATAAAATAAAATAATCTTAAAAATATTTTCAGAACAATTTCATTAAACAAGACATTAAAATAATAATTAAGTTAGACTCAAAAAAATTAGTAATAAATTAATATATAAATTACTTACTTAATAATGTGTAGCCTAGTGAATATTTCAGAATATATAGAATTATTTCTGGATAATGAGCAAATGTTCTGTTTCGTCATACCTTAGTTTTACATCGCCTTTTAGTTAGTGGAAAAATTGTTGTTCATAAAATTTTCTTTTAGCGAAAACTTCTTCGAACACACATCACAGCTGTATGGTTTGTCTCCCGTATGAGCCCTAATGTGACATTGTAAACTTTGTTTTTGCGAAAACTTCTTCAAACACACATCACAGTGTGGGTGTGGTTTGTCAACCATATGAACCCTTATGTGAGTTTGTAAATGTACTTTTTGTGAAAACTTCTTCAAACACACATCACAGCTGTATGGTTTATCTCCCGTATGAACCATAATGTGTCTTCGTAAATGTCCTTTTAGTGAAAACTTCTTTAAACACACATCACAGCTGTGTGGTTTGTCTCCCGTATGAACCATAATGTGTCTTCGTAAATGTCCTTTTAGTGAAAACTTCTTTAAACACACATCACAGCTGTGTGGTTTGTCTCCAGTATGAACCATAAATATGTTCTCGTAAATGTTCTTTTAGTGTAAACTTCTTCAAACACATATCACAGCTGTGTGGTTTGTCTCCAGATGAATAATACTGTGTTTTCGTAAGTCTTCGTTTCGTAAAAACTTCTTCAAACACACATCACAGCTGTGTGGTTTGTCTCCAGTATGAATCATAATATGTCTTCGTAAATGTACTTTTTGTGAAAACTTCTTCAAACACAAATCACAGCTGTATGGTTTATCTCCCGTATGAACCATAATGTGTCTTCGTAAATGTCCTTTTAGTGAAAACATCTTCATACACACATCACAGCTATATGGTTTGTCTCCCGTATGAACCCTAATGTGAGAATGTAAATATTCTTTTAGTGAAAACTTCTTCAAACACACATCACAGCTGTATGGTTTGTCTCCAGTATGAATAACACTGTGTTTTCGTAAATTACCTTGTCGAGAAAACTTCTTCAAACACACATCACAGCTGTATGGTTTGTCTCCAGTATGAATAACACTGTGTTTTCGTAAATTACCTTGTCGAGAAAACTTCTTCAAACACACATCACAGCTGTATGGTTTGTCTCCAGTATGAATAATACTGTGTATTCGTAAATGTACTTTTTGTGAAAACTTCTTCAAACACAAATCACAGCTGTATGGTTTATCTCCCGTATGAACCATAATGTGTCTTCGTAAATGTCCTTTTAGTGAAAACTTCTTTAAGCACACATCACAGCTGTGTGGTTTGTCTCCCGTATGAACCCTTATATGTGTACGTAAGGTACCTTTTTCTGAAAACTTCTTCAAACACACATCACAGCTATATGGTTTGGCTCCCGTATGAACCCTAATGTGAGAATGTAAATGGTGTTTCAGTGAAAACTTCTTCAAACACACAACACAGCTGTATGGTTTGTCTCCAGTATGAATAATACTGTGTTTTCGTAAAGCTCCTTTATGTGAAAACTTCTTCATACACACATCACAGCTAAACGGTTTGTCTCCAGTATGAACCCTAATGTGACAATGTAAATGGTGTTTCAGTGAAAACTTCTTCAAACACACAACACAGCTGTATGGTTTGTCTCCAGTATGAATAATACTATGTTTTCGTAAATCTCCTTTTTGTGAAAACTTCTTCATACACACATCACAGCTGTACGGTTTCTTGTAACGGTCAAATGGTGCATCACTTGTTTGATCTCGCCCCTTGCAGCCGTCTGACATGTCCATTTCATAGCCTCGTCCGATACCTGAATAAAGATGTGGTAAATCTATACTTACTATATATAGATATAGTCTATAGGTATGTACTAATATATACTAATATTATAAAGAGGTAACATTTGATTGTTTATTGGTTGTGTTGTGTTCGAATGGAATAGGCTCTGAAACCACTGAACCAATATGAAAAATTCTTTCGCCGTTGGAAAGCTACATTCCTAGCGCTGAACATAGGCTATATTATATATTTTTTTAAATAATGTGCCTTACTAAAACCCCAAAAATGTAAAAGACGACTTTCAAAATCTCTTACATCGTGTGCGCTTTGACAACGGCTTGACCGATTTCGCAATTTTTTTACGGCATGTTCGTTATTGTCATGAAAAGGTTATTATGAAAGAAAATGTTGTAAAATAAAAGGAAAAAGGAAAAAAGAAGAAAATATAGGTATTGGTCACGCGGGGTTTGAACCTGGACTCGATCTTTCCCATCGTAGCCAGTCTATATGACACGGTTGTCGTAGTAACAACATTGTTTACAAATGGAAAATAAAAATGATTAAATGCTATAAATACCGTATTTATTTAAGCTTAAACTATTTGGATTAATATTTTATGCTCCAAATCGGTAAATAAAATAAAAAGACGTGTGGGTACTCGGGAACTGCTGCAAAAGTTCTGCTATTCATCGATAGATGGACAACGAATACGGAATACCAAAAGCTCAAGCATGTATTTTATTTTCTATTTTTACTATTTATTTTTATTTTATTCAATTAGTTTGATAATCCATTCACAGATATTATGCATATTATATTACGCCCGTATGTTACAATATTTTATACAGGATGTTTTGGAGATGAGTGTAGGCATTTTGCAGATGGATATGGTCGGTTTACGCGATCATTTTCTAGTATGGAAACTATAGTCCGATATCCTTTAGTTTTTAAGTTAAGAGCAAAAAAACTACTTTTTAAAATACTTTACACTTTTTAACCGACTTCCAAAAAAGGCGGAGGTTTCTCAATTCGACCGTATATATGTTTTTTTTTTAATGTTTGTTCGCGGATAACTTCGTCGTTTATGAACCGATTTTAAATATATTTTTTTTGAGTTGTGTAGGGTATAATTCAAATTTGGTCGCATTGTCACCAAAATGGTGACCTGATGGTAGGATCCGTGAGGAATCGAAGGAACTCCTCAAAATTTATATGGAAACATATATCGATTTTGATTTTTTCTGAAGTAGTCTAAGCATATGTTACCAAACAGTAAGGTTTTGCACCATATCTTGGACCTAAAAGTACTGAACAGAACTTCTGAGTCCTTAGAGATACATGTTTGATGATTTCAGCGTTGTTTAAAGGAATGCAAGCATATGCCACTACGTCAATTACCGTCGATCTTGGTCTCATAGTTATCAAAGTGGAGACCTGATAATGGCGAGCATTTGAGGGAACTCAAACTTTAAAGTCAGTTTTTTTTTGTTTAAAATTATAATTATTGGGTTATCAAGCTAAAAAATAGACACAGTTTCATATTAAATACAGTTTTTTATTATTTGTCGATTTAAACACATAACACACGATGAATTAAAAGTCTTACAACTATTCCGATGGCAAAAACAATCAAATTGTAGTGAAAAGAAAATAAATCAAAAACAAATCTTAGTGACTTTTATACATGCTCTTAACTTAAAAACTAAAGGATATCAGCATAAGCAAGAACCTGTTAAAGCCATAGTGACGTTATCGAATGTGAATTGTATTAGCGCTATTAACCCATTCACTGCCTTTTTGAAAAGTAACGCTATGACCCAGGTGCCGCCATACTGTACTATGCAGCCCGCCCATCGGCGGGCCCGGCATGTCGATTATGTTTTCTTGCCCGCCCATTAGCGTTTTCGGCATGAAGCCGGAGATTTCAACCTGAATCGTTTGATATATTCATTTTACATGTTCAGTTTATTATTTAATACGAAACAAAATTACATAAACCTGAGTAATCTAGCAAATTTTTATATAAAGAAACCCGAAATGTATTTAAAACTGGAACATTTATGGGTTTAAAAAATAATCAGGTGATATCAACCTTTTTATATAAGTACCTATGCATTAACCGTTTCCGTGTGGTGTACCTACCTAATTTTTTGCAAACTTTCGTTTTTTTTTGTTTTTTTTTTATGTTTATAATAAAAAAAATTATAATCATAGGAAAATCAAGACTTTAAGGTAGGCAATATTACTTTTGTGGAGGAGGTGCGAGACAGTAGAGTATAGACATTAAAAATAAACTATGAAATTTAATATTTGCAATATTTGTGGTGTTCTCGGAAACATGGGGCTATACACTGTCTAAATGACATCTAAATTCTTCTAAATAATAAAAGGTAAAGAATACTAAAATTAGTTATGTCATCTAACTTTTTGCACTTTTTTGTATTATGAATAAAATAAAATGTTAAAGTAAAATAAAACAAATTTTAATAATTCACTTACATTTATAAGCAAAATAGTATCACTCGATCACAATTATCGGGTGTAAAAAGAGTAGTCACTATAACTTTGGGATATGATTAATGATTATAACTACTAGCTTTTCTCATTCTAGAAATGTGTTTATTTTCCAAAAAATTAATTGCTTTATTGTTATTTTTGCAACAAAAAATAAGAAATGGTAAAAAAAAATGGTTCCATCCATTTTGCTAATGTAATATTTTTACCATCATGCAGTATTATGCATTCGCCTTTTTTTATTTTTGTTTTCAATATTTTTTAGGATTTCCCTCTGAATAGACATGACATGATATCTTTAGCGTCCCGGTGCAAAATGTGCCGCTGTTTAATAAATCTCTTGTAAGAGGGATGCTACAATAATAATTATCCACGTAGAGTGAGTGGCCCATGTTTTTAAGATTATCCATTAGCAAATGGACAACTTTATTCGTATGACCGCGCCCAGAAACTAAAGCATCTTTTGATACCGCATATAAATTCATTTTATAAATTGTGCCTGTATTATCGGCTAATAAATAAATAAAACTATATTGTTGTTTATTTGAAGCGGTGCCACATTTGTATGCCTTATAGTAGTTAGTCGTTCTAAAACTTAAAAAAGGTTTGTGATTTCTAAAATGAAATCTTGCCCGCCCAAGGGCGGGCTATGCATGACAAGTTAGAATTGAATTGATGATTAGAAATTTTTCAGAACTTCAAAGATCAACAGGCCGTTTGAGTTGCCAATAAATTTTAATGAAACAAATCATTCCCCATCATCTCATTACTTTCTGGCGTTATTTCATTAAGTTATTGCACTTTAAAATCAGAACGCCCAAGGGCGGTCTCGGCGTGTGAGTAAAAAAATATTGCCCGCCGATGGGCGGGCTCGGCACTGAATGGGTTAAGCCTTTCATGCAATTGTAATAATTATACGTTGACATACTTATACGTTACGTTGCTGTCAAATGTTCCCGTTTGGCCTACAGACGAAGAATAACTCTAAGTAGTAATAGGTACTCTAGATGTGTGTTCCGCGTAATGGTTTAGGGTTCCACGGTCCGAGTTGCCAAGTTCCACGTTATGTGTTCCGCGTTGAGGGTTCAGGGTGTGGGGTTCCGTGTTGAAAGTTCAGCGCTGCAGGTTACTGGTTTGTGGGTTCCGCGTTGCGGGTTCCACGTTGCGAGTTCCGGGTTTGCGGATTTTGCGGGTTCCACGTTAGGGAACCCGTAACGTGGAACCCGCAAAATTTCCCGCAACGTTGCGGGTTCCACGAAGCGGGTTCAGCGTTGCGGGTTCCGAGTTTAGGGTTTGCGGGTTTCGCGTTGCGGGTTCTGGGTTTGCGGGTTCCACGTTGCGGGTTAAGCGTTGCGAGTTGTGGGTTCCGGGTTGCGGGTTTCGGATTCCGCGTTGCGGGTTCCGCGTTGCGAGTTTCGGGATGCAGGTTCTGGGTTCGGGTTTTTGTTTTTTTTAATTGAAATTTATCACAAACTGTTTGTATGCTCAACGAAGTGGGCAGGGGTCAGCTAGTAGGAGATATGAACGTTCAAAAATGTAAAAAAAATACCAGACTTTTAGCTGTGTTTAAACATTCAAGAAACTAATTTTACTGCATTATACAATGAAATCAAAACATAGCTCAAACCTTTTTAACCGACTTCCAAAAAAGGAGGAGGTTTCTCAATTCGACCGTATATATGCTTTTTTTTAGTTTATAGTAAAAAAATATCTAAATCGGTTAAAAGTTTTGGAGGAGGAAACAGGGGTCCCCCAAACGTCGATTTCTTGTAAGTACTTTTAACAGATAATTTCAGTTCGAGATGCAGTTGTCTCTATCGCGCTAGTGCTGACTAGCTAAGGGACTGCGAGACAACAATAGATATTTATAAACCTATTTCGCACTTCCCTCAACCGTGTTTCCTCTTAACGTCCGAATTTTGAAAGATTGATCAAATTGTCTATCACCTAATCTGAGGGCTGATTACTAATTGGTGAACATTACCCGCAACGCAACAACGTTCGCACTCGTATGAAAATCTGAACGATTAGCTGATCGACGCGGCGACAGTTTGATTAGCTTTTCAGAAACCAGGCGTAAGTTAAGAAAAGAAAAACAGACAAAGTGCGATTTAGTTACAGCTTATAGGTATTATAGACATGAGTATTTGATAAGAATTTCAATTTGATACCTCTAAGATTGAAGAGGATAAACGTCCTAATACTGCCGCCGTGCGCCTATTTATATGCTGCTGCCTACAGTAATAAGGTCATAAGTAGGACATACCTTCATCAGCTACCTCATCTTCCAACTCTTGTTTAATTTGTTCAGTTGTATACGTTGCTTGCTTCTCCTTCTCAAAATGTCCTATGTGTTTTGTTTGAACATATTTCTCAATAATACTTGGACTGAGCTTTTCTATAATCAATTTCAGCTCCTTTGCCTCGTGACGAGTATTATTTCTGTCCACTGTCAACAAATTCTGACTATGATCAGAATTAGCAACTAGTAAATCATCATTTGAATCAGAGCTTGAAGGTTGTTCCTCATCTTCATAGTTATTTGTTGTTTCTGCAGCTCCATCTTGATAAATTTCTAAGCAAATAAAAAAATATATAAGGGAATATAGTTAAAAAGTATTACTAATAATTCGCACAAGATTTACTAATAACCACGGAAGCAGAAACTTGAAATATTAAAAAAAATGTTGTTCCGTTGCCGCTATAACAAACACTAAATTCAAAATAAAATAAATACTTTAGGTGGGTTTTGAACAACAAACGTCCTTTTTCCCGCTTAGATGTTCGATATCAATACAGCAACAGCTTACTAAACAATAAACATTTAAAATAATTTCTTTAATTATTATAAAAATATTTTTTTTATTAAATGACGCGTCGTCTGCTGCTGCTGAATGACGACGGGTTCCAAGCGACACCTTGAGTTTGAACTAAGACCGATCATTTCATTGCAAATACTATTTGCTTATTAAGTAGTCCTGTCATTTTAGGTTTTTCTATGGGGAAAAAATCCTAGTATGCTGAATTCTAGTATACGCCTTTATTACAAAAATTAAAATTAGTACAAAATAAAAAGTAGGAATTTTTTCTGTAAAAAATTCTCAAATGAATGGAAAAAAGTGTCGCTAGACGCTTAAGATGCTCAATACTCAGAGTGTTATATAAGTAGTATATTAGCAATAAGTTCTTCTCTCAATAATTTGCTAGGTAATGTATAACCTACCTGTATCATTCGAATTAAATTTGGTTTCTTCATCTGGCTCCGTTTTAATGTTGCAATTAGTAGGTGGCAATGTGGAAATAATCTTTGTATTGGAAGTTGATAAGTTTAACAATGATTCAAACTCACCAAACTTTATGTCAATCTAAAAAAAAGGGAATTTTAAATCCTGTTCCTATTTTAATATAATTTTTTTTTACTTAAAAAGACAAAGTTTTTTTATAATAAATAGGTAGATAGATACATAGTTTGTTCTAATTCATTCTGATACAACGGTAAACATCTTATTTAATGCACTTAACTAACTTTGCTGGTGACATCTTAAAGGATTAGACTTGACTGTAATAATTAAGTAATAATATATTTAAACATCAAATAAAAAAAACTTTTACAGAAAACACATACTTTATTTAAAATTTAATAAAAAACAGAAAAGAACACTTAAATAGGTAATTTTTTTTGTCAATTTTTATTTATTTATTTTAAAACATGCCCGCAAATCTGCTTGCGCAGTTTGACAATGATATAATACTATATATAGGGTGTCCCATAATTACCACGCCACAGTGACACCAGAGGTAGGCCAACTCAAGAGGAACCTAACCAGTCTAATATGACCCCAGTAAAAGTTGCACGGTTTTCGAGTTATTGCCGAAATAATAAAAATCGAGAATTTTCGCTTTTCTTTAACTTATTTACTTACTGCACCGGATTGGCAGCATCTTAATAATAGTTTTTGGCGGTTTTAAAATCAGGAATAGTTATTCTAGTAGTCCTTAGTGTTATTTGGTTAGTAAATAAGTGAAATTGTGAAAAAAAACTTCATTAATCTTGATTTCAGTTGTCAGAGAAAACAGGAGTTTGAACTATAAGTACCTGTCGTGAAAAAATTTTAGTAGAAATGAAAAAAAACAAATAAAGCTACTAAATTGAGCTTTTAATGCAAAATTAGAAATGGTATAATACATGTATCTTACTACAAGAACATGAAACATTTTTGTCACTTTACTGATGCCGCAAACCGCCACCGTTAAGTACCGCCGAAGTAAGAAATTAGATATTACTTGCGCTATCGCTCGTGCATCGTAGCTTGCCCTTATCACAGGCTTTGTAACTGTCTCGCTTTATCGTTTCCGTAAAAAAAGGGATAGATGTGTACTCCACACAAATCCCACTAGCGCTCGAGCGCTCATCAGTTCGTTCCCCAAGTCAACCCAGCGTTCCAAGCGATACCTGTATTTTCTTATAGGCTTTTTTTTGGACTCTGATTTGCTTCTTGACTTGACTGTGTATGACAATCTTAACTCTACTATTCGCAGAGAGGTCCCTGATTCCGTACTCTTCTAACACTACATTATCGTCCACAGTTCGAGGTATCCCTGCTTGATCATTGCTCCGGGCTCCTGCCCTCTCGATAAGCGTTGACAACACTTAAAATCACTTTATGTGTCGTTGGATGACGATTTGGATATCATTGCGAATACAATCTTGATGCCGATCTTGCATTGTATGAAACGTTGTCTCGATTTGAATCGGACCTCGTTTCTCCATAAATCAGGTGCATGTCAGCGTATTCACTAGGCAAGTACTGGTGAGTTGCCATCATTAAACCAGTTCCGCAAAGCTAAATCGGTGTCCGAAAGAGCGCTAATTCGTCGTTATGATTATCATACACAGTCAAGTCAAGAAGCAAAATATTAGAGTCCAAAAAAAAAGCCAAGTCAACGTAGTATAAGAAAAAAGAATTCGGAAATACGGAAAACACCGGTATCGCTTGGAACGCTGGGTTGGCTTGGGGAACGAACTGATTTGCGCTCGAGCGCTAGTGGGATTTGTGTGGAGTGCACATCCATCCCTTTTTTTACGGAAACGATAAAGTGAGACAGTTACAAAGCCTGTGATAAGGGCAAGCTATGATGCACGAGAGTTAGCGCAAGTAATGTCTAATTTCTTACTTCGGCGGTACTTAACGGTGGCGGTTTGCGGCATCAGTAAAGTGACAAAAATGCTTCATGTTCTTGTGGTAAGATACATGTATTATACCATTTCTAAATCTGCATAAAATGTTCAATTTAGTAGCTTTACTTGTTAACTTTATTTGTTTTTTTAATTTCTACTAAAAAAATTTCACTACAGGTACATAAAGTTCAAACTCCTGTTTTCTCTGACAACTGAAATCAAGACTAATGAAGGTTTTTTTACAAATTCACTTATTTACTAACCAAATAACACTAAGGACTACTATAATAACTATTCCTGATTTCAAAACCGCCAAAAACTATTATTAAGATGCTGCCAATCCGATGCAGTAAGTAAATAAGTTAAAGAAAAGCGAATATTCTCGATTTTTATTATTTCGGCAATAACTCGAAAACCGTGCAACTTTTACTGGGGTCATATTAGACTGATTAGGTTCCTCTTGAGTTGGCCTACCTCTGGTGTCACTGTGGCGTGGTAATTTTGGGACACCCTGTATATTAAGTATAGTTAAAATGCCCATTATAATTAATTAATTGGATTAATATCCAATTAATCAATAATTAATTAATTGGATTAATATCCAACTAATTAATTTCCATTCAAATAAAAAATATTGTATACCTATTCCATTAAAATAAATAACTGCAATTTTTTTGATTATGATTTCGATTTAGAATTTAGATGTACCTATTTGTATTTGAGCCGTAATATGTTTTAAAATTATATTTAATCTATGTAAGTAATACTTATACATACTATATATTACAATTATATAAGTAATACATACTAAATATAGGTACTTAATATAAAAAGTGTGATAGTAAATATTCCAATAACTTGTATGAAGTGAATTAAAATATTAGGTCCTTACATATGAAATTGGCATTTTGTCGTACTGGCCACTTTGATCTTAAATATTCTTTGGTTAGGAATTCCAAATTCAAATTTAAACAGCTATTTACTCATGCATTTGTGTTTTGAAAACCGTAATTCATTTGTTTTATTCACTTTTGCTTTTTTTTCTGCGTCACTCATTTCACAAAATGGAAAACTTAAAATAACACATCATTTACGAGTACGAGTTCCACCGTGGCACCAGTGCTGCAGAAACGGCTCGAAGGATTAATGATGTGTATGGGGGTGGTGTCGCAAAAGAAAACATGCGTTTTTGGTTTTAACGCTATCGTTCTCGAAATTTCGACCTGAAGAACAAGCCCCGTGGACGGCCGGAGACCAAGGTCGATAATGATGAATTGAAGGCTATTGTGGAAGCAGATCCTTTGCAAACCACATCAGAGTTAGCTACAGGCTCCGGTGTTAGTGACAAAACCGTTTTATAAAATTTAAATATATTATATCTATGTTTCGCAGGATATTGCTAGATATAATATATATTTTAAATTTTATGCTATGGATTTCCGCAAAGTAACGCCTGATTCCATTAACTAAAACCGTTTTAATCCACTTGAAGCAAATTGGGAAGGTGAAAAAGCTTGAAAGGTGGGTACCTCATGAATTAAGTGAACCAAGCCGACAAACGCGCGTCGACTGCTGCGTTACATTGCTCAACCGGCACAATAATGACGGAATTTTAAATCGGATCATTACATGTGATGAAAAATGGATCCTGTAGTTACGATAATCGTAAACGCTTATCGCAATGGCTGAACCCTGGTGAACCAGCAAAGTCTTGTCCCAAGCGAAAATGGTTTCAAAAAAGTTACTTGTAAGCGTTTGGTGGACTAGTGCCGGTGTCGTACACTATAGCTTTCTTAAATCTAGTCAGACGATTACGACTGATGTCTATTGTCAGCAACTGCAAACCATGATGGAAAAGCTCGCCGTTAAACAGCCGAGACTTGTCAATCGCTCTACGCAACTGCTACTTCAAGACAACGCTAGACCACACACGGCCCAACAGACGGTTACCAAATTAGAGGAGCTTTAATTGGAATGTCTAAGACATCCACCGTACTCTCCGGACCTTGCTCCAACAGATTACCATTTTTTTCGAAATTTGGATAACTTCTTGCAAGGAAAAAAATTCCGATGAGGCAGTCCAAACCGCTTTCAAAGATTTCATTGATTTCCATCCGAATGGTTTTTTAGTAAAGGGATTAATGAACTACCTATAAGATAACAAAAGTGTATAGATAGCAATGGTAAATACTTTGATTAATAAAATATATTTTAATATGAAAAAATCGCCTTTATGTTCCTCCCATACAAAACGCCAATTTCATATGTAAGGACCTAAAATGTTAATGTCAGTCTTCAAAGATATTACATTTTATGGAATATAATAATTTCATAATCCAAATGTTTTGAGTGACAGTCTGAGTAATAGTCCATGGTACATTTTTTTACTTGATTAAATAAAGGAGAGGGGGAGATGTCTACTACAACAACCTGTGTTGTAGTAGACATCTCCCCCTCTCAAAAATATAAGTGTAGTATAAGTGTAGGTACTGTTACAGTTAAAGTACTATTAATTTAACTGTAATATTACTTACACCTATAATACACCTCTAATGTTATTTAGTAATGAAGTTTTTGCCTTAGATGTAACTCTGAATGGGAGAGCAAAAGCTAGTTTACTACAAGGCCAGAAAAAACTGTATAGCTTATTTATATATTGTAGCAAGACTAAAATTATGATGAAAATAAATATAAGTAGGTAATAATAATATGTAAAAAATATTATAAAATAACAATATGTATTAAATTTTAAATAATTGCTAGAAAACTAGTGTCAAGCTGTAAATCATCCGACTTCATATTGCATGTTATCATGTGAAATGTCAAGGTTTTACAAGATAATTAAATTTTGTATAGCACAAAACATAAGTTATAGATAAATTATATTACTTATAACCATCATTATTCATCTCTGTACTGTACTGTGTAAAGCACTATAGTAGCCTATGTAATGTATATTGACTATGCACTGATATGCTATTCATTCAATGTCATTTACTTATGTATTTAGTAATGGTATTTTAGGCTTGATTGGTAACTTACTATCTAAACATATTTATGTAATGGCTGTTTGTTACCTTAATAAAATAAAATAATAAAAGTTGCACAGCTGCTTTATTTGTATGAATATGTATTCGTTTAGAAGCTACCTTCTAAACAAATACATAATCAAAATTGATTTATTTAATTTTCCCATTCATATTAGGTATGTTTTTGCATGAGTAAACAGTGTATGGTTACATTTATGGCTTTTTGTTTACTTTGAGATCAGAATGAATAGGAATAAAATATACTATATTATTATGTAAATAATAGTAGGTTCTAAAATATATTATTATGTTACTTATAGTAGGTTCTATAATATATTATTAGGTGTGCATTCAACTGAAGTACCTCATTCTCACAGACATTATCAATGAGACCGCAAGTCTTTAAAGCCAACTTCTTCAAAAGGTAACACTGTCGTAGTCTCTCGTGGCAAATGAAACACATCCAACATGTTTCATGTGTAACCTGTAAATGGTTAAAATATTTTTTTTTTAATTTTAAATTTTAATTGTAATAAATGTTAGTCTATACCACCATAATGTGTATTTCCATTCCAATTTTAATAAAAATCAGTTTAGCCCTGTGGGTGTGAAACACAGGCAAAATTATAATATTCATACATTGTCCTACTGTGACAGAGACTCACTGACTGATTAATATTATAAATATATAAATATTTGATGGACTCATTCTCATTTGAAATTTCTTTTGTTTACACATATTACTGGTTATTCTGATTTTATTATTTACTAGCTGACCCTTGCCCACTTCGTTGAGCATAAAAAGCGTTTATGATGAAATTCAACTAAAAAAAAACAACGTGGAACCCGCAACGCGGGAACCCGAACCCGCAACGCGGGAACCCGGAACCCGCAACGCGGGAACCCGGAACCCGCAACGCGGAACCCGGAACCCGCAACGCGGAACCCGGAACCCGCAACGCGGAACCCGGAACCCGCAACGCGGGAACCCGGAACCCGCAACGCGGGAACCCGGAACCCGCAACGCGGGTACCCGGACCCGCAACGCGGGAACCCGGAACCCGCAACGCGGGAACCCGGACCCGCAACGCGGGAACCCGGAACCCGCAATGCGGGAACCCGGAACCCGCAACGCGGGAACCCGGAACCCGCAACGCGGGAACCGGGAACCCGCAACGCGGAACCCGCAGCATGGGAACCCGAAACCCGCAACGCGGGAACCCGGAACCCGCAACGCGGGAACCCGGAACCCGCAACGCGGGAACTTGGAACCCGCAACGCGGGAACTTGGAACCCGCAACGCGGGAACCCGGAACCCGCAACGCGGGAACCCGGAACCCGCAACGCGGGAACCCGGAACCCGCAACGCGGGAACCCGGAACCCGCAACGCGGGAACCCGGAACCCGCAACGCGGGAACCCGGAACTCGCAACGCGGAACCCGCAGCATGGGAACCCGAAACCCGCAACGCGGAACCAGCAGCATGGGAACCCGAAACTCGCAACGCGGAACCCGGTACCCGCATCACGGAAACCCGGAACCCGCAACGCGCAACCCACAACGCGAAACCCTAACGCAGAACCCGCAACGTTCACGGAAACGCTGTCAAATGGAATAAATAGTATCCTATGTCCGTCTACTTGCGCTACTTCCTCACCAATTTTCAGCCATATCGATAAAGCCGTTCGTGAGTTATAAATAATTTAACTAACACGACTTACTTTTATACATATAGATGTATAGATTACTCCTACTAACATAAGCTATGCCCGGTGAATGCTCCCGTCACAGTCGGTCCAGCCAATTCGGTGATCATTAGTTAGATGACGATGATGATGGTGATGAAAAGTAGCCTAAATTAATCCTTATAACTTTAGCTATCTACCAGTGAAAGTCTCGTTAAAATCGGTCCAGCCGTTCCAGAGATTAGCCGGAGCAAAGTGACACGCTGACAGACAGACATTTTTTTTTAAATTACATTTTCGTTTTCAGTAAATATCGTTGCCAATGCAAAAAAAAAGCAGAAGATATCGTTTAAAATGTCATAATATGCATTTAGAAAAACGTTGCTAATTGAAAGTTACAAACTGACACTTTAATTTTATTTATTTGTATAGATGTATAGATTTGGAAAACCTCCCCAATCTTGGCGTTTCCACGGACGCGGAGCGGGGCGCATAGGAACTTAGTGGTTCCCAAGCGGAGTGGAGCGGAGATTTCGAGCATAGTGATTGGTCAATTCGGGTACCGCAAGCTCCTGTCCGTCTCGCCCCGCGTCAATGGAAACGCAGCCAAACGTCTATAACGTCTAACGGTCGCCATGGTAACGAAGTTGTTTACAAATGGAAAACAAAAATTATGAAATGCTATACATACCGTATTTATATCAGCTTAAACTATTTGGATTCATGTTTTTTTTTAATCCTAATAATTTTATTAATCCAAATAGTTTAAGCTGATATAAAAACGGTATTTATAGCATTTCATAATTTTTATTTTCCATTTGTAAACAATATCGTTACCATGACACCCGTGTCATATAAACTGGCAACGACGTGAATCGATCGAGCCCAGGTTCAAACCCCGCGTGACCATCACGTATTTTCTTCTTTTTTCTAATTTTCTGCTTATTTTTTTTAACATTTTCTTTCATAATAACCTTTTCGTGACAATAACGAACATACCGTAAAAAAATTTTGCGACGTTGGTCAAGCCGTTGTCGAAGCGCAAACGATGTAAGAAATTTTGGAGGTCGTTTTTTTACACTTTGGGCTACATTTTTGGGGTTTTAGTAAGGAACCCTACTTTTTTTAAACATATAATATAGCCTATGTTCAGCGCTAGGAATGTAGCTTTCCAACGGTGAAAGAATTTTTCATATTGGTTCAGTGGTTTCAGAGCCTATTCCATTCAAACAAACAAACAAACAAACAATCAAATGTTACCTCTTTATAATATTAGTATAGATGTAGGCCTGTGTTTATTACATTTAACTTTTCTATTTCTTTCTAAATTTAATACCATTATGTACTTGCGTGTTTGAAAGTTAATTTTTTACCTGCCAGCTATCAGTACTATAAACAGAAATATACTGTCATTACTAACCTTCCTTGTGGCTTTGCCAAAGTCGGGTAAAATATATCTTTACTTGTAAGGTCAGATAAATTTTATCAAATAATAACAAAGCTCAAAAAAATACAAATTTTACCTAAATACACCAAAGAATATTAATTAGCTATATTAATTAAATATCAATCAAATCAAATATATTTTATTGTGCACAAATAATTACAAAAAAACAAACAGACAACAATTACATAAAATCAGACATGCACACAAAGGCGGCCTATGACTTCAAAGCTATTTCTTCCAGGCAACCTTTTGGATTTTTTAAATATTAGAAAGCATGAAGCACAGGATAATAGGTGATGTGCTAAAGTATATTGAATAAGTAACAAAATTAAAATTATAATAATATAATATAGGTACTTATATTTAAAAATTTAATAAGTAAATTCAATTAATACAGTAGAATCCGTTTATTATGACTCCGCCTATATTGACCAACCGGTTATTATGAAGTAATTACACTACGAAGTTTGGTTTTCATATAAAATTCTTTATAAATAATCGGATATAATGACTTCCCTTACAGTGACATGTCGCTTATTATGACCCATTTTTAATAAATTATGCCCGGTTATAATGACCGACATGATTCTTTACACCTCCGGTAATGTTCGTTGATTCCCGACGACGCGACGTTCAGCACGTGCCTCGTTTTTGTTTTGAATCTCAGTGAGTAATTGACGCTTGAAGGTCACGCATTGTTTTTCGTTTGTTACTGTGAAAAAAATGTCATCTCAACGACGAAAAGCATTTACAATTGAGGAGAAAGGTGCAATAACATGCAGACTAGAAAATGGAGAATCTGTAAGGGTGTGCCCTATTTGTGGTCGTTAAATAAAAAGTTTATTCTTCGGACTTCATAATATTATATTATCAAGTATACATATTACATAGGTATTGGTACATAGGTGCCGGCAGGGCAACATACCCTTACGGATACTAAATTGTAACTGTCATAAAATTAGTCTTAAAGACTAAGCGGGGCACCTGACACTACAGGCTACAACACACATGCATACAAATGCGTATGTGCATAACTGCATACGCTGCACGTTACAGTACTCCCCCCAAAAATTTTAAATTTTTCATTACATGTTTTATACATGTATTACAAACATATAAAATAATTCTTATAATTATGTTATGTATAAGTGCAATATGAAATGCATGCAAGTGACACTCGCAGGTGTCGAATATGCGCATTTGCAAAACATGACAACTTCACAAGGCATAACAAATAACAATATGCTACCAAGATACAATTACAAATTACAATGAATGTAATAATGCATTAAGAATACATTACATTACTGAGAAATTATTTCATCATTATAATTCAAACAACATGTTTTACCATATAAAAATGAAACGAACAACACAATCTATACTTATGAATTTAAAATGAACTTCACACTACAATTAGAGAAAAAAACTTGACCCACCAAGCACCGCAAACGCGAACATGAATATAACACTTTTGCACTCTAGCAGACTTCTATATGGGTCTGCGCCGGCTTGGCGGTATCGCGAGCCTTACGAAAACTCGCTGTGGCTCTGGAGAAGTTAGACATGGTAGAGTTCTGCACGGACTCGACCTGCTCCAGCAGCCACTTCTTCGTCTGGTTAATGCCGTAACGACAAAGAACATAGAAAGACAATACGCCTAACAGAAATAACACTACTGCCCATCCGACATACGATGCTATCATCGCGTTGTGAATTTCATTCACTTGAACTTCGGATTGATTGACAACTATTTTATCTTTAGTAGACTGAATACCCATGATTAATAAAAATGTAAAATAATGTAAATACATATAACTTGTATAAAATATTAAACTTGTAAAAAAAAACTTATGTTCGATAGTAAAGTTATCGAAAGAATAAAAGGAATATAATAAACCACTAAGTATTTCAACGTGCTACAAATTGAAACGTACGGGCTTTTTAACTAATCGGCCACTACGCGTAGTGTGGCGTAGCGGGCTAGCGGCAGGCGAGTCGCTTTCCGCTGTCGCTTGTGACGAGTTATCCTGCTTAGTATGGTTATCATTTTCATTAGTACTTGAATAATAACTAGTAAATGCAGGTTTTAAACGATCAATCGAAATATATGTATTCCGACCTGACAACTGAATTAAATAAGTTTTATCCTTTCTTTCTAAAACTTTAAAAGGTCCATCATATGGAGGTTGAAGCGACTTCCGAACTGAGTCGTTGCGAACGAAAACATGTGTGCAGCGATTTAGCTCCGGGTGTACGAATAGCGTGGCCGAATCCTTATGTGATATCGGTTTCGGTTTGAGATCGCGTATCACTTTTCGCAACCTTTCCACGTATTCACTTTCATTTAATATTTTAAAATTTATATTATGATTCAAAAATTCTCCAGGAAGTCTCATTGACTGACCGAAAGTAAGTTCGGCTGCGCTGACGCCGGTGTCGGATCTAGGCGCAGCACGAAGTCCGAGCATGACTATAGGCAACTCTTAAACCCAAGTTTTAAATTTTGGTTTGCGCAGAAAACTCTAACTCATGTCTCGCAAAGGAATTTGGCGTGGGTCATTCGACTATCTCAATGATTTTTAAAAACAAGAACCGCATTAAGCAATCGTTCAATTCAAATGTTTTGAAACCGAAGAGGCTTCGGCATAAAAAAGGTTTTTCATTTCACAAAACGCTTTGTATGACGTCCGCTTATTATGACGTGTTTGTCAATTCCTTTCGATGTCATTATAAACGGACTCTACTGTATATATAATAATATACCTAATTAAGATATATACTAATAAATATTATATAATATATAATACAAAACAATATAACAAATACACATTTTAATATTTAATAATTGCTGAGT
This sequence comes from Celastrina argiolus, assembly GCA_905187575.2. Lineage (NCBI taxonomy): Eukaryota > Metazoa > Arthropoda > Insecta > Lepidoptera > Lycaenidae > Celastrina > Celastrina argiolus. The sequence goes on along the minus strand of LR994581.1, from coordinate 7,450,682 downwards.
AACAAATTATTATATATTGAGTATTGACACATATATATATTGAGGTAGTGATTCTTTATCAACAACTTAAAGTGCTTTAAATTTTTAGTTTGCCTAATTAAGACAGGTAAGGAATTCCAAAGCAAAATAGCTTTGACTGTGAAGGAGGAGTTATAATATTTAGTATGGTGTTCAGGGATGCTGAGGAGGAGATTAAAAACGGATCAGAGCTCTAGTCTATCAGGCAGGCGGAATTCAAATTTGCTTTTTAAATAAACAGGGCAATGGTAGTCAAATAAAATATTGTATAGTAAGGACAGGACGCGAGCATCACAACGAAAACGGATTGGGAGCCAGAGCCAGAACTCAGAGATATGATCGAATTTGCGTAGGACAAAAATGAACCTCAAAGATTTTGAAGGCGCTCAAGCTTAATCAGTTGATCATCTGTCAGATTAATGAAACAAGCGTATGCATAATGCTACAGAGACAGAAACAGTGATTCCGCCAAAACCACATAATATGTTTGTATGGGATAGAACCATAGATGAAGATCTATGGGATAGAACATATTATGGGAGACGTTTTAGGGAGTGCCAGGTTGAAAAAACCTTCCTACTGATCTCTGTTAGCTGCGGTGTCTAAGATATTATGTTTTATAAGGTTACGTACCGTAATATTTGCGAGGTTTTCGTAAACACTTTGCACATTTGTTTTAAAGATGTTTATAGTTCTTCTATTGTGTGATAAGCATAAAGTGCAATAAGTTTCATTTAACATTTTTCAAGATCGAGGTAATATATTATATAATAATACAGGTAATTTATATTCTAAAACTTTTTAAATCTATAATTTGGTCTTAAAATAAGTTATCACCAATGATCATTGATCAAGGATTCTAAAATTCTTTAGAAAAAATTGTTCGTAGTTTGTTATGTCTTCTTCTTCTTTTATTTTTGGCTACAGCGGCACCATTCTGCCAGTGTCGAGTATTTATAGAGTACAAATAAATCGATTTTTAGGACATACCCAAATTTTGTGTAATTATTATTGTTGCAAACGAATTATTTGATTTCTATTTAAATATCTAGTAATATACAACAAGATAGTATCATAACTACTTACATATTATTTAACATAAAAAATTATACTTTTACTAAATAATACAGTACGTAACATAATTATCAATTACTACAATATATTAATATGTGTAGTAACTATGCTATAATAATAACTAACACAATACATAAAATACAGAATGTCCCAAAACTCAACGTCAAGCCGAAACGGGGTGACAGGATTGATCGTAACCATCATGAGAAAAATCTGAAAAAAAATCTATCCCATGCAGTTTAAAATTTATGGGCATTTTAAGAAAAACCTAGAAATTTGGTCAAACTGTAACCATTTTTCGGTTATTGTGGTTAATTTTTATTATTTTTGTTCATTTAAACTTTGGAACCATAATCCTAAATAACATATCTGAATGTCAGTCAAAACTAATCACACAAATACCTAGAATTAAGACTAATTTGTTAAAAAAGTAATTTAAAATTTTCAAAATTTGTCGACTTTGAAAGCCCATCCTTTAAAAAAATGTACTAAAGTGCCTTGGCAAGTGGCATCAAAAGTTGGCGCATTTAATCAGGAATCTAAAATGGTATAATACTAGTTAGCTTCATACTAAAAAAAACGAGTAAAAAAATAAAAAGCTCAAGTAACCCGATTTTTGCTAACCCATTTTACTCAGTTAAAATGTTTTTGATTCACACAAGTTCTTAGTAGGTTCCTAATTTTACGGCAAAATAATGAGAGAGATGGACATGACTGGACATGTTTGCCTTGAGTGAGCGAGACAGATAGTGACACCACGCAGTGAGACGGAGATTCGTCGTTTGAACGAGTGCGAATGAAACAGAACAGACGCCATACCAAGCAAATGGTTTTTAATTGTACGAAAAAATGACGATAGAGAGAGATGGATACTGGACATGTTGGCCATGAGTGAGCGAGACAGATAGTGACACCACTACTAAGCCAATGGCTACGCCACCAGTCTGACATATTAATATAATATAATATATTAATAAAATATAATACCATTTTAATATAAAATCATATGTTTGATTTGTGTAACACAGCTCTAAAGCCCCAGCCACAGGCCAGCCTCCCAGCAAGAAGACGCTCACCTCCTCTACTTACCTGACATCACCGCTCCTGTCGCTGGCAGCCTCCGCTAGGCCTTCCCCGGGGCTACCGGGGATCTCACCTGGCGGGGTGGACCGCCGGAGTGGTACAGGGAAAGTAGAGTTGGATTGAGCCCACTTGCACCCAAGGATGTCGCGCACACCGCAGTAATGAAGAGTTTCCACTCACCCCAGAGACCGTCTCATATTAGTGAGATGAGGAAGTTCCCTCGGTGAGGGGGCGTAGCCCCGATACCGACTACCAACAACCCTAGAAAGGGGGAGTTGTGAAGAAATCACACGAAGTTCAGTCTGACACCAGTTAGTACGTTTCGCTCATTCGACGACGACGACGAAATTAAGTCTCAAATTTACAGAATGATGAAATGATTATGGAACTACTAGGCCATGGTCCCAGTTTTAATAGGGCCCAGTATCTGCTAACCAGATATTTTATTATAATAACAAACAGGTACACAGGCGAACGAATACCGAATTCTCACATTAGGACACCTTTATCATATCCATATTTCCCAAACATTAAGTTCTTTAAGAAATATTAAATTGAAACAAAGTTATTTTAATAGAGAAAAGAATAAAAAATGTATAGCTATTATTGTTGTTATATAATATTTTATTCTTGAACTAGGATTGGATAGTCACGCATGGTCACCCTAGTTCTTTACTATCAAATTATGTTTAAAACTATTACATGTGAAAATATAAAACACGATCAGGATAATACTAGCTTCCGCAAGCCTCCACGACACAATTTCTCCTCATTTATCAAAAAAAAATTTAAACTACAATTTTTCAAAAATATCACAAAATCAAGAAATATAGGACATTAATTTTATGTGTAGTTGTCAGGTAAAGCAAAGAAAGAACGCCAATCGCAAAATTTTTCAGTATTTACACGTAGTAACAGATAATATTATTGCGTTACCATGTCCGTAATAAATTATTATTTATATTTTGAAAGATTTTAGAACTAAATATTTTTACTTCATTACATCGTATATTTTGCTACAACAACAAATTGCGAAAGGAAAAAAAGCAACTTAACTCTGGCAACTCACTGTTAGAACGGGACACAGGGTACAGTGATTGTCCTCTCGTTCGGCTTCATTTTTATTTTGCGCGTAACAAGACTCTTACGCCCTTAGCTTAAGGATATATTTTCTTTATTTTAGCTATAAGATGCACAGTTATAGAGCTCATTCCTGTTGTACGTAGTACTTATTACCTACAGGCCTGTCTTTAGTTTGGAAAGTTTATTTAAATTGATGCTTAATGTGACGTCCATGATCCATCACAGATTATTGTAGTCAGATAAATTCTACCTATTTTATTGAAAAAAATTCTCAAATATTAAGAAAATTAGGGTTAAATAAAAAATAAACTACGTTTAAAATAAGTAAAAAAAAAAAAAAAAAACCCTGACTTAGCGTTCTTATCACACCTAACAAACGCCCTGATGACCTTGAAGACCTGAACCGATTTCCACCAAACATAGCTAAGAACACTCAACGCCTGATGATGATTTAATCGAAACCGGTAACTAGTGTTATTTTGTAAAAACTTATAAAAACGTAATAAAAGTGGAAAAGTGTAAATAAAAAAGATGTGTCTTATTATTGTGAAAATCCATTTCCATCAAGAACCAAGCGTATATTCAAAACTTGGTAAAATATGTTCAAAAAATAAAAACTACAGTGCCAAACCTTGTAAAATTTTCAGGGATAGCTATTCTGCGTGAAATAAAAAAAGAAAGCAAATCGGATCATTAACCTCAGAGTAATCGGTGTACATTAAAAAACAGGCCGAATTGAAAACCTCCTACTTTTTTGGAAATCTGTTAAAAACTACCGATGGATCAAGTGTTCCAAGTATACCTATACCAATAGTTTTGACATCCAACTAAATTCGTCAGTAATTTGCGAACTTTAAAAATATTTTCAACTCTCGCACCACCGCGGCACCGGTTCCGAACAACGCGCGTAATAGTTTATGTACAGCGGAATTCTTCAAAAATCCCGACTCAAATTTCGAGGATGAATGGTTAACACAGGGCTTGTAAACTGCGCCACCTGATTTTTTGTTTTAGATTTTTTGCCTAATTATTTTCAACAGGTGACGAATTCCCGTCTCGAGTACCACTAGTGCTGCGGTAATGGCAATCAGGAGGGCGTCGCTCGCAATTAGTGATTTTTACTGTGTATTGACGGTTTGGAACTATCAAATAATTGGGTATAATACATGCTAGATATTGTACCCGGCTTTCACCAGTCGCTGGTTTTTTTCGATGGCTCAATTGAATCTCAATGCGAAAACATGTAAGATTTGAACAGAAAATAAGGCATAGACTAGTCGTTGGTGACTAGTAGTTGGCGATGTTCATTCATAGCTTATTAACTTACTTATTATATTTTTTTTTTTTATTTAATCAAAAAAAGAAATACAATAAAAAACGTAATCTACACAGTGTAACATAAACCATTATTATAATATCCTGGCGTCGGTTGTCGGTCGTCATTTAAAGCTTATGGACGGAATGTTTAATACTGTAGTATCAAATGTAGAGTAAATACGTATCTAAGGTACCTTAGATAGGTACTAATAAACCCTTAGTTTAATTTTTGATATTGTTACAATATTTGTATAAAGGATTGTTAACTAGTTTCGCGCATCCTTACGTCAATACAATAAAATGTTTTGCAGGTAGAGTTTAGTAAATAGATATTATTGATTTAATAAAATAATTTTTACTTAATAATATTAAGTGAAAATAGTTTAAGCACATCTACATAATATTATTATGTAAAACTATTGTCTAGAAATGATATAAACATACATTATCGCATTACTCACGGTTTCAATTGGATATATGTATTTGATATCTGACGAACAGAGAAACTACAGTATACGCTAGGGAAATTAGGATGTAAATTTCGATTCGCTCCCGCGAACCTGTATTCAGGAATTCTTTGTTTTCATCGGAAATTTAAGGATAGCATCTCCCTCGTGAATTCCTGATAACACGGATAGAAAGAACTGAGACGGGAGATATTCAAGTTTTTCAATTTGTACCGTTTTTAGGAGAGCTCGTTTACGATTTTCACATGTTGATTTCGTATTGAATATTTCATGTGTTTGGAATGTACATTATGATTCGAGGTTTGAAATATTTTAAATTGAGAATGTTTTGTTTTTTAAGGTATGTTACGTGGGCCGTGGGCATCAAACACAATATACACGTAGAGGCGTGACATTAATTAATAGCAAGTACCAAATATTATAATAAAAATTTCATAATGCGTCTGGACAATAAATAATATCTTACTTATTTTCACGATAACCAATTAATTGGTATGTCGTTAGCATTAGTAGAAGTGAATACCTATTTTAACCGACTTACAAAAAAGGAGGAGGTCCTGAATTCGGCCTGTTTTTTTCTAAGCGTATTCTTAGTTCAATGGACTTAACACGAAAAATTTACAACTTATTCGTAAGGTTATGGAATCGTATGAAACTTACGAGAGAACGTTATTCACACAAATTTACGAATAGTTCATGCTTAAAAATTATTATTATTTATTTGCCTATTGTACATTAATTCTACAGATTTAACAAAATGTATAATGTTAGTTTAGAGACATAACATTTTTGTCTACCTTTTCTCTGTAAGGTTTACAGTAGTTCAAGTATCTTAAGAGGAAACACCACGGTTGAGAGAAATACAAAATAGGTATTTATAAAATCTATTGCTGTCTCGCAGTGCCTTAGCTAGCCAGCACTAGCGCGATAGAGACAACTGCAACTTGGACTGAAATTACCTATTAAAAGTACCAGAAATCGACGTTTAGGAGATTCCTGTTTCCTCCTCCAAAACTTAACCGATTTAGATGATTTTTTCTTTATTAGTTAAAAAAATATTTTTGTCTTATTTTTATTTGTTTATAATGTAGTCAAATCTGTTTCCTGGATGTTTAAACATAGCGGAGAGTCTGGCAATTTTTTTAGGTTTTTGAACGTCCATATCTCTTGAAATAATTAATTTATTAAAAAAAGGAAAAAATAGGGACGTACAAATAATATACATAGATATTCATGAAAAAAATAGTTACTCTACGGGTATTATCCAGGGAGGAAATAGAAATCCCCTAGATCCCTATTTTTGTATGGAAAAAAATCGTAGTGTTTCCTCTTAAGTACAAAGGATAAATCAGCAATATTTTCAATTTCACGTCCGATTAACGTTTGGCGTTTGCAATGATAGCAATACAAGTTGGCGCTGTTACGGAGTTGGTAAACTTTTAATAGTGTTCAACATCTCCGGGGAAGGGACGTGTGTCAGCTGAACCTCTCTTACAAATACTCCAATCTCTAGGTATTGATAAACTTGAATGAACTTGGCGGGGGCACTGCCGTGCCCCCATTCGTTCTGTTACACCAATTTTATCAAGAGATGTGATCAAACTTTTTTAGATAAAAATCAATGTGCTCTATGCTCATATTATTAATATTATATTACTTGATCTTCAATGCAATCCACTATTCAATATTGTTCTTATCTAAAAAGTAAATAGAAAAAGTATATTTAAGTGCTTACTGTTTAACGCCCTCAACGAAATCTCTATGAAGTACTAAGTTTTTTCACTATAATAACATCTACTATAACGGTATACGAAAAGACAAAGTTTTATGATTATCTTCTTTAGTGCGCTGTATGTTAAAAACCGTATTAAAAGATATATGACTGGGCTGCACGTCAACGAATCATGAAGAGGAAAATATGAAAATAACGTCTGGTGGAAAATATAAGATATTATCCGGGTAAGGACACTCAGACAGGACTTAGGGCTCAAAATAGCGTATCACAAAGCCCGCGTGCCACAAAGAGTGCATCTTTTAAGAACATACTTCGCCGTGCCGACTCCGAAACCCTGGCGATCTTTTTTGTGATTTCGTTTTTTGACGCACACACTCACAGGCTCACAGCCCATGAATCTGGAAGTGTCTAACGTTTTTGTGAGTTTCGTATATTTTTTTCGAGTGCACACTCTTGTGATTGTAAAGATGTTTTGCATACGTGCAAGACGTAAAGGACATCGTTTGATTCAGTTTATGTAAGGAAATGTCGTTGCATTTTGGAGTCCTTTGCTTAAAAAACAAGGCACTATGTATGCGTTTCTAATAAAAATAAGTTTTGTATAAGTTATTTATTACTTCAATATTAAATCAGTCTTCTTTTCATTGTTTAGAGTAGCAGTAAACAAGTTTACTTTACTATATTTACAATAATATTAGCGAGTAAATTACTTACGAGTAAACTAGCTTCGGGAGAAATAAAAGTGGTTGAACTCAAGACAACAGACCCCGGGGTAAAGTAATTAAAACTTGCTAAGAGCTTGTCCTGTCCACTTGCTACTTCATTTATTTTTTAAACTAAATTAACGACTTAAAATGACACCCGAGATACTAAAGTAAAAGGGTTTAAACAGTAAATAGCTGACCGCGACTGCGTTCCCGCGAGAGGCTTTTTTAGCGCGGGAACCGTACGTTTTTTTTAGGATGAAAATGGTCTTATCCTAATATGTCGATATAGTTAATACAGTCTACGGATTATCTGTGTACATTAAAATACGATTAGCGGTTTTCGCCTGAAAAACACGTACAATATTTCATATTTATCATAAGTATTAGCGCCTCCGTGGTCTATTGGTTCAGAGCTTTGCTCTCGACCCGAAGGTCGTGGGTTTGATTTCCGCGTTGGATCAACAAAAAAATTTGTTTTTTAGTTTGGTTAGGACAATGCAGGCTGATCACCTGATTGTCTGACAAGAAAGATGATCCATGCGTCCGATGGGCATGTTAAAAGTCGGTCCTGCGCCTGTTGTCTCGCCAGTCGTTTCGGTTTATATTATTACATAATTTATATATTACCGTCCCACTGGTTTATGAGAGTTATAGGAAGAGAGAGTGTCTTTGTGTATTGCGCACACACTTGGGCGCTATAAAATAACTCCTGCGTAGCTGGCCTGGTTTCAATGAAATCGGTTACCCACACCGAAATCGGTGGGGGAGCTATTATAAGTATTAGCAAAATCGTTGTGTTATATTTCTAATGGTTACATTAATAATTATTAACACTGTTTATAATAAAACTTGAAATAATAAATGGATGGCCTGAGTGAAACTGAGTACGGTCATCAGAACATTACCATAATAATGGTACATTTATTTAGTTTTTGGTGTAGTATAATTTTATTTAGGTAAGTTGTTATGGAATTTGCAGACATTCTACGGGAAATTATAAGTAAAGATTAAGGTAAGTTGTCGACGTAGATTTTCGAAGGGTTTCCTTAGAAGAAGGAGAATGTTATCCGAAGATTTGAGCTAGAAGAGATGATAATATATTAATCATTTCCTCGTTACTTTTATAGTAATTTCAACTATTCATGTATCCAGCGCTACATCGCGAACGCTACCAATTATGGACTATCATATCCATCTTCTATCTTCTTCTTCTCTTATATATAAACATGAATTGCTATTCGTTAGTCTCGCGAAAACTCGAGAACGGCTGAACCGATTTGGCAATTTCTAGTATTGAAATATTCGTGGAAGTCCCGGGAAGGTTTAAACGGTCATATCAAACTATTTCTATGCTCAACGAAGTGGTCACGTGTCAGCTTGTATATTTCTATTTTTAACCGACTTCCAAAAAAGGAGGACGTTTCTCAATTCGACCGTATGTATGTTTTTTTTTTCCTTGACCTTGATTCAAAAACGTTACATTTCGCCCTCTACATAACTATCACGTAACCCAACGATGCCCTTATTGGCACGTATTATAAATACGTCAAGCCCTAAGCCCTAGGAGGGCCACCCCATTTTCCTACAATTTAGCGTACAAACGCATTTATCAAGCGAAGCGTCCCTTACGTCCGACTTGTTCGTATTTTTATCTAAGACTTATTTTGATCCCCTAATGGTTTTCCAACAAATAAAACAAGCCTTTGTTTACTTTGGTTAGGTTTGTTTATTTTATCGTAGTCCCAGACCGCTGCGGTTTATTTATACTAGGGCTTACCTCGATACTTGAATACCGGATTCAAATTTAGTGTGCGCTAATCTTTTTATTCTTAATACATTTGCCGTTACTTTAAAATTGTTTTTTTTTATTGTCTTCCTTATTCTTCTATCCTGGCTTCAACCAAAGTATTCTTTATCTGTATTGATTTTTTAATATTTTGACATCAATAATTTATTTCCTACACGTTGTCCATTATTGAAAATATTGTTATTTTAGTAAGTATATAGATCATGGTTTGGCCAACGGATTATGATGTAAAATTAAACGAAGTAAGTTGTTTATTTAAACTTATCTACAGGTTTTTATTTCGACACTTTTTCATTTTGAAGATGCTGTCAAATTGGTTATATGGCTTTACACATGGCAGATATAATGTCAAGATGTGATGTTATTGCACATCACATTACATCTTTGTCGTCGAGCTACAATGTATGTTTTTATTTCTTTGATTTAGCTATACATCACGGAATGTAATACGAGTATACATCATATATAGCTGTGTGTGAACCTTATTATATAAATTTTGCTTTTCATGGATATAGTATGACGTCATGGATTTACCTGGACAACAGCTAGCAGCATCCCAGGCATTATCCGCCCTGGACCACATACTCAATCTGGACGTCACTGCACCAGCACCATGTCAAAGACTAACAGCTGTAGTTGCAAGTATTGGTAAGCTATAGGCCAATTTAAATGAAATTTGATATGCTGGAAGCTGACTTTATTTCGAAAAGTTTTGTGACCCCGCCCGCGTATATTTTATTACCCACAGAACAGATAAATAGGTTTTATCTGTTCTGTGGGTAATACTGTATTTACGCGTAATACTGTATTTACCTCTTTTATCTGTTCTGTGTATGTATGTGTAACCTATACTGTATAGCCGCGGATAAAGGATCATACTTGATAGATAGTAAGTGCTTAATCCTAGCTGAACGATGACGTTCGGAAAAAAAAACTATCATAATAGCATCTCTCACCGTTTTCGGTGGCCGGTTTTTTTTGTTGAAGCCTATTATTTTATTTCATAGTGCCCATGCTTTGACGACCTCCGTAGCGCAGCGGTTCAGCGCGTTGGTGCTCGACCGAGAGTTTGCGGGTTTGAACCCCGCCGAGGGAACAAAAAGTTTTTCAATGTTTCTGGGACATGGATGTGTATAAAAAATTGTATTTAGTATAAAAGTATTAAATATATATTTCCGTTGTCTGGTACCTGTAACACAAGTTCTTCGGATACTTAGCACAGAGCCAGATGGACGTGGTGTGAAGCGTCTATAGATATTATTAAGTGTGTGTGCGCAATACACAAGGCCACTCTCCTCCTTTTGCTGTCATAATCCAGTGGGACGGTTAAAAAACTTACTGTAAGTTATGTTGCCCAAGAGTTTGCTTATTTGCAATATTCAAGAATATTAGCGGAAGCAAAACATTATCATAATTTTATATGGCAATGTAGAAAGAGCGTTTAGGCAAGCAATTTTTTCATAAAAATGACAAACGTTCTAACTCAAGTTTAATCGTAGGGAAATCTTCACGGGACATTGAGTCTATAGAGAAAATGTTAGCTGCCGGTATGAATATAGCCTTAATAAACTTCGTCTTTGGAAAAACTGACGAACACATAGAAACAATTAAGAATATCCGAGAAGCTAATAAGAATTACAGCATTACAGTGGGACGAAATTGTCCTCTAGCTATTGCAGGAATGCTGTGCGGTAAAAAAATTAGAACTGGTACTTTATTGTCTGTGAGTAACTTTCGTGTCTAAAAACAAATTTTTAAAGGTGTCAAATATCCCAAAACTGAACTCGCCGATCCGCCTGCCAAGCGTGGTAAGGGTGCCCACTACCCCTCATGAAATTCTTTGGGGGAGGCTTATGTGCAATGATGGACGTCGTAGCGAAAATGACGATGATGAACTTTCGTGTGAATAATAAAAATATTATTTCACATTAAGTAATTTTAGTAGAACTAGTGTCATGTAGCATAGAGTAACAGACAAAATTAAAAAAGTACATTTATTCAGGAAAATACACTTTTCTCTTTAATATCGAATATTATGTTATAAAATAAAAATCAAGTCATAATTTAACATAATAAAGTCACTATATAGTGTGAGAATTTAAAATACAGATTACCTTCATTAATTTGGCCGAATCCAGCAAAAAACCTATATCTAATTGATAATAATGAAGACGTGAATGGAGGAAGGTGATATGTCGCAAAATGGTTTCACCCAGAAAATTGAGTTTAAACTGTCACCTAAACATTTTCAGATATGTAGTATAACTTAACAAAGTAGATTGATTCTAGAGACGGATCTTTAGATTAGTACTTAATACTTTACGACGTATTCTAAAATGTTTAAGTGACAGTTTGAACAAAATTTTCTCAAAATCAGAATTTTGCTTCCTTCGACCATTCATGTCTTTTTTACCGATTCAGTCGGTCATTACAAATATTTGGACTCACCTCAAATAATTTACAGACATTTGGTGACAAACTCGAGCTGAAAGCGGGTGAGAACGTTAGGCTGACTACGGACGAAACGTACAGGGACCGGTGTTCTGACACCATTGTATACATCGACTATATGCATTTCGCCGAACAACTATCTAAAGGAACCAAAATATTCCTGGATAACGAGAAGATTATGTTGTTGGCGGATGTAATATCTAAGACTACGGTGACCTGTAAAATCATAATCGGTGGTTATCTTGGCTCTAACAAGGATGTGTTTGTAGCTAATACAGTTTTAGATATGCCAAACTACAGTGAACGAGACGAAGAACTGATTGAAATAGCTATACGCAATCAGGTCAGTCAAATGCTTTCTTTCGTGAGATGTACAATACTTACATGATTATTTTACAGGGAACTTGTCTTGCTGTACGGTTTTACAAAGTTGACAGAAATTGAACAAATGAAACCAAGCCCTACAAAATAGAAATTGTCAGAAATAAATCGGATAAATCATACAACTAAGTACCTACTTTCAAATCGCAGAAAATATTATAGTACGACTATTGTTGATAAGCATTGATTTGGGATACACAATATTTTACTATTTTAATCCTTGTGGGTTAGGGTTCATTTTATATGGTCATTGTCTGTACTTATTGCGCTAATACTCAAGATATTGTCAAGACATTGTGCAAATATGCGTCCTCATAAAATTCACTATTAATTTGTCAGAAAAGGAGCCTGTTTCAAAAAAAGTCGTAAAACACTACGCCTATGAAACAATAAAAATCATAACCACCAAATACAAAACAGGAAAACGTTCGTGAAGGGGAAGAAGATAATGAAATAAACTACGCTCGTTCATTTCAGTTGGACATTCTTATCGCGCCTTTCGTAAACTCCACCGATGCCATCACAGAACTGAGACACTTAATGGGCGAGAGGGGCAGGAAGATTGCCATTGTCGCCAACATTCAAACTATTGAGGGGTTTCACAACTTCGACGCCATCCTTGCGGTAATTGTTATGTGCAAATTATATTTTTCATACCCGGTTCGAGCAATTTTTAGGGTCGCAGCGCGGTCGACTTCAAACCTCTGAACCTTTTAATCCTACTAATATTATAAATGCGAACGCCTCCGTGGTCTAGTGGTTCAGAGCTTCGCTCTCTACCCGGTGGTCGTGGGTTTGATTCCCGCGATGGAACAACAAAAAAAATTGTTTTCAGGTTTGGTTAGGACAATGCAGGCTGATCCCCTGATTGTCTGACAAGAAAGATGATCCATGCGTCTGATGGGCATGTAAAAATTCGGTCCTGCGCCTGTTCTCTCGCCAATCGTGTCGATTTACCGTCCCACTGGGTTATGAGAGTAAAAGGAAGAGAAAGTGCTTTTGTGTATTGCGCACACACTTGGGAACTTTAAAATAACTCCTGCGTAGCTGGCCTGGTTTCAATGAAATCGGCTACCGACACCGAAATCGGCGAGGGGAGCTATTATAAATGCGAAAGATTTTATGTGTAGATTTTACTGTTACGCAAAAAATTACTGAACAGATTTGAGTAAACTTGATATGGTACGTACACGATTAATAAATAGGCTATCTGGGGGCACGCTAGCGCCCCCGCCAAGTTGAGCATGATCGTACCTTCCTTTTCTCGAAGCAGTTGAAGCCATTTTTGACCCCCAAAACTTCGTTGTGGATAAAAGTAGATCTTCTATTTACGGTAGCATATGAAGTACCAGGAAACATCTACATACTTACAAAATATTCTTTATTGAATCCGGACTTTTAAGAGAGACCTTTGGCGTTAGAACTAACAAGCTTCGTATTATGTATTATTTAAACTTTAGATCCATGTTTTTTAATTTTGTTTAAATATCAATGCTTCAGATTGCAAATGGCGTTATGATTACTCGTCAAGAACTTGGATCTGATATCTCGCCTAGTAAATTGGCAATTGCTCAGAAGAACATGATCATTCGAGCGAATAAGGTACTTAATTACTTACTATACATAGGTCCGATTTCAGTGACATGTTTTCGATTCTATTGAAACTAGATCTAGCTACGCAGGATCTATTTTATAGTGCTATGCAATACAGAATATTGAGCACTCTCTCTTCCTTTACCTACTTTTGTAGGTACCTGTCTTGTAACTGACGGAAGGATTGATATCCGATACGGCTGACGAGAGATCATGCGCTGGACAGAACATTGTATGAATAAGCATACAACGTTCTGTCCTTTGTATGAATAAGCATACAACATTCTGTCCAGTATCAGTCAAGTGACTTTGCTAACGTATCTGACAGGGAGACGTTTTGTATGTGTGTGTAAATATATTTTTTATTAGGTAACGTTTACAGGCAAATGTGCCAGTGCTGGTTAATGCGCACATTTTGAAGAGTATGCGCAAGAAGAGAGCTCCCCTGAGGTCTGAGCTGTGTGACATAGCCAACTGTGTGTTAGATGGTGCGGACGCGTTGGTCTTATCTGCGGAGACCGCCATAGGTCTGTTCCCCGTAGAAACCATAAGGGTCATCGCTGAGGTGTGCAAGGAAGCGGAATCTTGTATGTGGAGCAAGCAGATATTTCTCGAAATGATGGATAAGGTAATCAAAAGTATGTTCACGATATCTGTTGCTTTAAAGCGGGTACACATTAGGCGGTTTCAAACGAGCGCTTTGTCAACGCGCGCTTTTTGAGAATTACGAGTTCTGTACCGGTAGTGTACTGTGAATATAATTAAGCGCGCGTTTTTTCTTTATCCGAAAACGCGCATCAGCAAAGCACGCGTCAATAAGCGGCTAATGTGTACCAGCTAAAGCTGGAGGTCGAAGGTCGAATTTTGCAAATGCAAAAAAAAAAAACAAAATTTCCAAATGATACTTAACAAGCTATTTTCGGAAAGTCAACAAAAAGGTTTAATTCTAGCCTGCCATCTTTTAGCAAAAAGATAGAAAATTGTTCTTTTTAAAAATGTATACAGAACTAGCTGACCCTGTGTCCAGTTCGTTGAGCATATAAACCGTTTAAACCTTCCCTGGACTTGACACGACTGGACACGAATATTTCAAGACTGAAAATAGCCGAATCGGTTCAGCCGTTCTCGAGTTTTAGCGAGACTAACGAACAGCAATTCATTTTTACATATAAGAGAAGATACACAAATTTAATATACATCATCATGACCCAGATACATTGAAAACTTTTTGTTTCCTCGGCGGGATTCTAACCCGCGAAATCTCGCTCGAACACCAAGGCGCTCAACCACTGCGCTACGGAGGTCGTCAAATTGAGTTTAAGCTGTCACTTAAACATTTTAAGATATCTAGTAACAAAGTATTAAGTACATTGATTCTAGAGACGGACCTCTAGATTAATGTACTTAATACTTTACGACGTATTCTAAAATGTTTAAGTGACAGTTTGAGCTCAATTTTCTCGAAATCAGAACTTTGCTACATATCACCTTCATCAATTCATGTCTTCATTTGATTGTAGACTCCTATCCCGTGCGATGAGATAACTGGCACGGCGTTGTCGGCGGTGCTGGCGGCGCAGCGCTTACTCGCAGCGGCCATTATCGTGCTGACCACGACCGGCAAAACTGCACAGATTGTATCCAGGTATACGCTTATAATAATACTTTAGGGTACACACCACAGGGTACGACTCTACATAATATGAGGTATAAACGGGTGTAAAAAGAGCGGTCACTATAACTTCGGAATATGATTATATTACATTTCCTCATTCTAGAAATGTATTTCTTTCCATTATTTTTTACAAAAAATTAAAAAAAAAATTTTTTTTGGTTTATTGTTATTTTTGCGACAAAAAAAAAAGAAATGGTAAAAAGTAAAAATTTTTTTTTTGTTTTTGACAAAAAATTAAAATAAAAAAATACATTTCCAAAATGAGGAAAGGTAGTATAATCGTATCTCAAAGATATAGTGACTGCTCTTTTTACACCCCGTATATGTGTATGTGACACATGTCTGTTATGTAGAGTTTATAGTGTTAGTCAGTGCCGGATTAAACAAGCGCGGGGCCTGCAGCAAATTCTCAGATCTGCATATACGGCAGACATTTTGTGCAGCTGCTTATCAGGCCGACGGAAATTTTACGCATTTATAGCAAGTAACTTTTTGTAACTTATTAGATGATGATTTTAATATGTGGGTCACCCTTTCTCGCTGGACCCGTTGCAATCGCTACTTTTGCTACGTGGTTAACCCGGCACTTTGATACTTGAGAAATGACCCAACGTCATAAATATGCTCATACAATAATTTAAAAAAGTACCTCTTTCAGCGCTGGTACTTTCATAGTTTTATACAAGGTATAAAATAAATGAGTGATAATACTTTAGGATGTGTATGTGCATATATGTAGAGTATACTGTGAAAGCACCAGCGCTGAAAGAGTCGCTTTTGACTTGCATGTTTGTATGAGAAATGTTCCAATGTCATAAATTTTCCCATACAGTAATTAAAAAAGGACCCTTTTAAGGCTGGTAGTTATACAGTAAACTTTATGTACAGGACCGATACTCACCCTAAAGTATTATCACTAATTAATATTATAGCCTGTGTATTATGCGGAAATGGGTAGCGTTTCTGCGGATATTATTATAATCGGAAAATTGTACTCGCCAACCCGGCTGCCAAGCGTGGCATGTATAGTATAGTAGTAGGGTGGATTATAATAACTTTGGGATATGATTATATAGGTTATAGTAGTACCTGTAAAGTTCTTCGGATACTTAGCACGGGGCCAGATTGACGTGGTGTGAAGCGTCCATAGATATTATATTATATTATTATTATTATTATCGCATATACATTTTTTTTAAATTATTTTTGTTATTCTCGCGACTAAAAAGAATAAATTGTAAAAAGTAAAAAAAATTGACAAATTGACATCGCTATGTATCACTTACAAAGTTCGTAAACAAAATGTATGGGATTTGACATAAGCTTCTCTAATTGACCTTACGTCCTTACGTCAAATCCCATACACTTTGTTTTCAAACTTCGTAAGCGATAAACAGCGATGTCAACTTGAATGAGAGCCCACTTTAACTTTGCAATAATATGATTTTACTCCCCTTTCTCATTCTGGAAATGCATTTTTTTTCTATGTCATCTTGAATCAGGGCCCTGCAGCCTTACTCCCGACACAATCGAGAACCGAATCAGTTCGATCTCAACGGGTTTTGGTATTTTATTTGGTGGATTGCTTTGAAACTAACCAGGGGCATGATTCTCAGGCCTCGAACTTAGTTTTTATTATCGGTCTGTCCCGCTCATGCAAATGAGATTAACCCCGCGTTCGAGCGGGATATACTAATATTCGGAACTAAGTTCGAGGCCTGAGAATCGCCGCCCTGGATAAAGAAAATCGTTAGATCGTAACTTTTTTTTTACTCTAAACTATATCAATCGACTGAGAATGAAAATAAAGAAACGCGAATTTATTCGGAAGTACGAGGACGATCGAATCTGAATCAAAATTCTGGTCTTTTTACGCCCTTTATTTAGGTACAAGCCCAGATGTCCGGTCATAGCTCTGACCCGATACGCGGCTATAGCGAGACAGCTGCACCTCTGGAGGGCTATCATGCCCTTAGTCTACGAAGGTGAGCAAGTTTTAATTACTTTCACATTATCAGCATTTGAAAAGATTTAGTATTTTTAAAGGCAACCTTTGAAAACATTTGAAAAGATTTGTGTTTTAATAACGTCTAGAGTCGGATATAAAGGGGCAAGTCTTAAGGTTTTAAGAAATGAATAGCATCAATGTGAGCTACTTGATTTTAAGATCCAGGAGTACTGCTTGATTTTAAAGTAATCCTTGGCATATTATATGCTTGTGTTATTTTAACTGGAAATAACTACTATACGTTAACTTTTTATGACTAGAACATTAAAATTGAAATATATTACATAGTGGGGCTCTGCACGATCGAGTTAACATTATAGCTTGTGTGGTGGTGGTGTTTTCACGCTTTTGCTTGCGAGTGTACACATAAGCGGTGTGAGAGGGAGGGAGGTGCATTAAACGCATGCCTATAGATAGATGCGTACACTCACTCATTAGCTTGCCGGATATGTTTATAATTTTTGCTCGGGATATTGCTACATTTAATATACAGTGTAAAAAGAACAGTCACTATTACAGTTATTTTTTAATTTTTGCCAAAAGCCATATTTTAATTTTATTTTAACCATTTATTTTTTTTTGTTTTGTAAAAAAAATATATTCTAGGATGATAAAAGGTAGTTCAGTTTCTAGAATCATAATATCTCAAAGTTATAGTGACTTTTTTTTTTACATCCGTTATTAAAATTGTATGCTATGAATTTCCGCAAAGATCCTTTTGATTGACTAGATCATTCTTTTCATTCTATCGGCTTCATTTACCCCTTACTTTTTGAATATCTTCCACCACAGAGACTCCAAATACAGACTGGGAGCAGGATATGAAGGGGCGGATCAATTTCTGCGTGTCGTGGGCGCTGGGGCGCGGGTTCATGCGGGTGGGCGACCCCTACGTGGTCGTGGCCGGCTGGGTGGGCCTCGGCGCGCCCAACACCGTCAGGATTGAGTACGCCACTGATAATGTAGAATAAAGTTTTTTCTTTTTAAATGTATTTTTCTTACATTACCAGTTACCATCTTTACCCGCAGCTTCGCGTGGAATAGCAAGTATCTTTTGTTACGTTTATAATATCCAAGAACATGTCATGATTAATGGTTATGTAGTTATTGTGTGAAATCGTAACAAACAAACGAACACGAGCGAACAGATGATGGTGATTTATATCTAAGAACGCATTCGATTACATCTAGTTCCAAACAAAGAGACCATCAAAATCGGTTGATATCCTTGGAAGCTACGCGCAGATAAAGAAGTGAAGATACTTTTGCAACTACCCTTAAATGTAAGTATTTAAACCGTTTTTAATTCTAATTACTATGTTTATTACTTAAATTCTATCGTTATACTCCAATTTGTTGATATAAAATTATTTATAATTTAAAAACCGAAGTAAATATAATTATCTATAAGTAAATACACGAAACACTTTAACACGCTGATAAAAGTCCAAAAACATACCGCCCGCGCATTAACAATTTACGTATATTCTTATTTAAAAACGCACGCAAAAGCTAATAAATATTCCTGCCAATTTTTCCACATAAAATTCATAACCAATAAGTGAGTGTAAAATATGCAAGAGGCGGCACATTCGGTATGCAAATGATGTAATTTAAAATGTTGTAAAATGATCGGATGACAGGGAGGCCGTCAAAGGGTTACTCTGGCCGACGGGCAATTTGCACAGCTCTCTGAGGTGCCCAAATTGAATTTATGTAACCTCGCCTTCACACCCGATACACACGGCTCGTTGGGAACGAAGTCAATTTTAAAGCGTGGTTGACGATAATCTATCATAAAGTTGTGCATATTGGCGCTTACGCACTAACGCTCACGTGGTTAGAGTTTTGGGCGTTGGCTGCTAAGTAGGTAGGTAGGAAAGCAATCGTCGCGGTTGTATTGTATTTCCGCGGCGGTTCTGTCGGAGTATCGCCGAGTTTCAGTGGGTATGGTTGCGTCCACTTACCATAGTAACGGACGCAGCGAGCCCCACATACCCGTGGTAGGAATCGCAATCCTCCACGGGATGCGGCGATTGCTTATAAAATAAAACCCACTGGCCGCCGCGTCTTGGAGCCCTAACACGTTATCTAGAACACAACGGTAATATTTTTTTAATTTTCAGTGTGGTTAGCCTAAAAATGAAATGAAATGGGCGGGGGGGGCACCGCTCTGGGGTGCACCGCTGCCGCTCGTCGTTGTGTTGCAGCGGGCATGCAACGGGCATAGAGTGGTGAGAGTATAATATACTCCCACAATTCACAGGGAAGTTAGTGGCGAGGCTAAGCCACGTCATGATGACATTTTGTTCTGCAAAAAATGTGCATAATTCAATAATAATAAAATGTAAATTAAAAAAAGTTTTAAAAACAACCTTTAATTAAAATGCTTCTCCAGACTATTCAAACTATATTACGAGTTCCTATGTCCACCTTCCGACTCTATAATGAGACCAGCTTCATGGTATCATATAAAAATATATTGTCACCGAAGTTATGTATTTTAATTATGAAACCAAATTCCAACCTAATCTAATGACAGAACAGTCCTAATTTGCCTCGCAAGATTTGTTCCACACTAACATACTAACAGGGTAAGTTGAATGAAAGCTTTTAAAATAGGGAAGAAATAAAGATACTAGAAAATTCTAGGAAAAGCCAGTGATTCTAAAGGAAATGTATTCAACCGTATGTACTAGAAATGGCCAATATTACCGGGAGCGGGCCGGGTGGCACGTAAGCGACCGCGGGCCAAAACGTATCTCCATTGCAGCGACTGCCGCACACGATTTAGAGATGCGCTTCAAATTCTTTTTGATGATCTGCATGTTAAACTCACATATACAAGGTGTAAAATAAATAAGTGATATTACTTTAGGGTGTATAAGTGACTCCTATGCAGAGTATAGAAAGTACCAGCGCTGAAAGACTTACTATTGACTTTTATGTTTCTATGATATGCGCATACGAATACAATAAGTAAAAAAAACCTCTTTTAGCGCTGGTAATTTCACAGTAAACTTTATATACGGGACCCATACATATTCTAAAGTATTATAACTCATTAATATTACAGCCTATGCAGACCGTGTATATTGGGCGTGTAGATAGGTATAGTTTAACATGCTTCATCATCATACATCTATCTGTTTGACGACCTAAGTAGCGCAGTGATGAGCGTTGGTGCTCGAGAGGGAGGTCGCCGGTTCGAATCCTGCCGAAGGAACAAAAACTTTTCTGTGTTCCTGGGATGTGTATTATATTTGTGTTTAATATAGTTATATAGTAAAAATCTTAAATATGTTTATAGTATAGAAGTATTAAATATATACCCGTTGTCTGATACCTGTAAAGTTCTTCGAATACTTAGCTCGGGGCTGGATTGACCCTTCAGGTCCATAGAAACTATTATTATTATCACAAATTTTCACGATAATAATAATAATAATAATAATATCTATGGACGCTTCACACCACGTCAATCTGGCCCCATGCTAAGTATCCGAAGAACTTGTATTACAGGTACCAGACAACGGTAATATATATTTAATACTTAAATAATATACAGATATTTAAGATTTTTATTATATTAATACACAAATTTAATACACATCCATGACTCAGGAACATTTTAAAACTTTTTGTTCCCTCGGCGGGATTCGAACCCGCGACCTCCGAGTCAAGAGCCAAGCTCTGAACCACTAGACCACGGAGGCGTCAAAATAATAGAAGTAAGATTAATACAATTCAGGTAAAGCTCTTACATTAACACTTGTAGTGAAGAGTTGAAGGCTCGCGACACCGGTCCGGCGCGCACTGTAATTGCATCCGCCAGCACCTTTGTCAGGACACCGAGACCCCGTTATTACCTGCGTCTCAGGATTCTTAGGAAACTTTGCCTCAAGTTAACGCGTTACTTCAGCAAATAACTGACGGCTTGCAGGTTAAATGTTAGCAGCTAAGTATTTCTTATTACTTGTATCTTGGACTTGTTGTCTACACTAATATTATAAAGAGCAAAGATTTGTATTTTTGTATGTAACGACGTAACTCAAAATTAAAACATCCGAAAGTTCAGTAAAAATTGTTTGCAAAAGACGTAAATGATTCAAATTCTGCTTCATAAATTCAACATGTTTACTTGAATAAATACAAAAACAATCCTGAAATTTTCTTCAAACGGCGCGGCGGAACGGTCGAATATTTCAAGCTTAAAATAAATACAAAGGGAATTTTTTGTTGGTTTGTTCTAACCCATTAACACAGAGGCTGGCCCCGAAACTTGTGCCTAATTACATCAAATAAAAAACTTTGGGCGTTTAAATACAGCCGCACATTTGAAAAAGTTACACCCTTTGTTGCCTACATCTGTTTAGATTGTTATATTTGTTTCGCTAATTTTCATTCCGTTTTTAAATTTCATACAAGGTCAGAATTATAATAATGTAAAAGCTTTTAATTATTTCTGTTTAATTATGTTTAATTTTGTAAATTTATAAATAAAAAAACATTAAGGAAAATTAAATAGAAATGCTGCATAAGTTTTTCTATTTCAGGCTTTGCCTATTTTTCCAAATTAGCTTATTCTTATCAGCCCGGTTTTATAGTCCCATCTGCTTCTATCTTAATATAAAACTTTATAATCAGAAAAACAACAAAATTCTTCTATACTTTTAAAAATAATTTTCACGTTTAGGAATTGAAATCTTAGTTTGTGTAAAGCCAATTTCAAGCTTACGGAACTGGCGAGTAGCATTTATTCTTCAAGGATTAGATGTCTTAAGTCTGAGATCTCCTCGTTCTGCTATAAAAGTCCATAATAACTTTACCGGCCACGTCTAATTTAACTTGTAAACATTACATTTAGCCCGTGGCTTCTCCAAAAGTGCCATTCGCCAACTCTATCCGCGGAAAAATTTCACTTTGTTGTTTTTACCCCCATTTTCTCTATTCCGCTTCATTATTTCCCCACCGCTGACCCTGTTTCGGCATTCGAGTGCCATTCAGAGCGCTAGTTTAACTGAAAACTAGCGCGCTATTCAATTCGTGAATTAACAATTTTGTGTGTTTTATTTCTAACACACTTTTATCTTGGGAATCAACAATACGGGCTTTAAAAGGCAAGAGGAATATAGTGGTTTGAATAAAACCAATTTTAAATTCGAAAAATAGGTAATACACATTTTATTCCCCTTGTCTCTACTGGCATAAGCTTGTACCAAACCTATGCACCAAAAACAGAGATTGAAAAACCAATCTAGTTTCTCATTTCAGTGTTCGATCAAATAGTGCATTTTTGGTTGATGAAAACGTCTTGAAACTTATGCCTATTATATTAGACCAATTTAAAGGGTCAAAATTTGTCTAGCCTTAACTCTAAAAATCTAATAGTCAAAACATCTGGAGGATAACTGATATTAGGAGTAACTTGGGCCTATCATCATATTATAATAGGGAATATAACATTTGTTTAACCGTGCACAGGTGAGCTCGTATTCAAAATTGACGACCTCCGTAGCGCTGTGGATGAGCGCGTTGGTGCTCGAGCGAGAGGTGGCGGGTTCGAATCCCGCCGAGGGAGCAAAAAGTTTCCATTTTCCAATGTTCCTGGGTCATGTCCCAGGATATGTATTAAATTTGAGTATAGTATAAAAGTATTAAATATATATTATGTCCGTTGTCTGGTACCTGTAACACAAGTTCTTCGGATACTTAGCATGGGGCCAGATTGACGTGATGTGAAGCGTCCATAGATATTTATTATTATTATTATTATATCCATAGATATTATTATTATTAATATTACATTAAATTAGGGTTTCCCCGAGTCAGGTCTAGGTGTCGGGGTAAGGATGCTGGAGTGGTCTCGTCGGGCTGTGCTCTATCGCTGTCACGCGTCGAGCGCCGCACTACAGTGTCAATTGTTAACCGGCCCCCCGTACCTTTGTCCTTTCGATGTTTTTGTGTAATCATATTTTGCCACTTCGCCGATGCGCCGTTCTCACTGCAAAGGATGTAAAAAGGCTTTATGATCAACGATAGTTTGGATAATTACAATACTATACCTTTACAGCTTACATTATCACGGTGAATAAAAAAAATCGCTGCTGTTTTACGAGAATGGTGCAAACAGAATTGCAAAATTTGACACAGAAAGAAAGAAAAGAAGTTTTATTTTTAACTCACACAAAGACACAAAATGAATATAAACAGGTGAAGAACACCGAAAATCTAATATTGGTAATTAAAAATCGTGCTTAGAAATACTTGTCTCATTGATAATGACAATATCATATTGTATGTCGACCATTTCTAAATTCCATAGCCAACATCTACATTTTTATGCGTATCCAAAAGGCAAAAGTTAAATTTGAAATAAGAATTATTTTAGAGTAGGTATCAATCGCGTCAGTGTGACCTTAGTTAAAAAAATATACACAATAATAATATTATGTAGGTATGTAAACATATTGCTTTATATATGAGAATGATTATTTTTATTTTACTGTTTCTTTTGAGAAGTTACTCATTTTCATGTCTATATGCAATTATGCAATAAAATGTCCAAGAAACTTCCTCCATTTACAAATACATACCTGAACATGTACATCAAGAAATACTACGTATCACTTCATTAGACATTAGAGCAAACTAGTCAAAGGCCTAGATCATCATGTATTCATGGCATAAATTAGTCTATTATCTATGGAGTAAAACATAATGGGATTACATATCCTGGAAGGTTTCACGGGCACGGCGGGCGACGCCGTAATCTTGTTAGTCGTACGCGCGACGCCTACCAACACTTCAAAGGAACCCCTAATGATTGCATTGGGGATGCAATCAACTCAGCACAGCGTTTGTTTAGGCCTAGTTTTTAACCATCGAAAGCGGATTAAAAGTTTGACATGTTTGTGTTTCTGTGGCCTCGCTGCTCCCAAACGTATGAATCATTTTCGAGTTAGTTTGAAGGATGACGTGATCGAGTGTTTCAATCATAATTCTACCGTCCTTATAAACAACGCATTTAGAGGTTACTTTCGAGTAAATCGCGATAAAAGTTTTTTTCTATATTTTTTTGTCTCTAGAATATTCTAAATATTCTAAATATTTTTGTTTTGTTTTAGTGCCTGTGTGCAATGTGGACTTTGCATGTGCGATATTATATTTACAATATATTTAGTAAATTTATGATATTTTTACGATGGTTATGACTAGTTTGGAATGGATCCACATATTTAGTTTATGATTATCAAAATAACGAAAAGTATAACGGTTATTAAAAATGGAGTGATTAATCCTGGTAGATATTGCTGCGATTACGTAGACGTTGCGGCGATTCCGTATAATATATACTTATATATATAATATACTATTAACTCATTTTCGCCAAAAATGTCGATTCATGATAAGGGTGGCAATTCATCATCATCATTTGGCTTACAGCTCGACAATTACGAGACGACAACGGGGGTTAAGTAAAAATGTAATTTTGTTTATGCCGTATGCCGTACGCTGGACAGCCATGCGACATTAATTTAAACCGCCTGTCCCAGGCACTATAGTATTTACAGAGTGATTACTTACTTACTCGAAGAATACTGTATACAATATAATCGAATAACGGATGCAAAGGCCTACTTTTTTAATTTGAAGCAATTATCATATTAGAAATATGTTGGTAATGAAATCACAAAAAAATATAGTTACTTCAAATACGCAAAGGAGGATAAAATAATGAGGTTCGCTAAAATATTTCTACTTAAAAAATAAAAACCGGCTAACGTTCGTTTTGAATAGTATCACTAGTTACTACTAAATAAGCGTGTTTCCCTCTTACAATATTGGCTCAGCAAACAAATCTCGGCAAAAGCAAAGTTTACCCGACAGCATTAAATTAAATATTGATTCTAATCAAGATACATAACAGCGACTTAATCTTGGAGTAGGTACTTTAGCTCTCTTCTTTAGCAACTTGTTAGTATGTGCCCATAGTTTGTAATAAAATATCGTAAATAATAAAAATATTGTATATTAAATTCCATTACCTAATCCAAGACAAATACAAGGTCAATCTAACATCGACTTTTATTTATTTCCTTTTTTGTGTAATGGCATACACCTCAAGATTGTTTGAGTTTTCCAATTTATGCCCATGTACACATTGGTTGAACGTTCATAATAATTTTGAAGTTAGCAAAACAATAGCTTGTGCTTAAAGGGTTTACATAAAAACAAAGAACTAGAGCTAAAACAAGACCATTTTTCTTGATCTTTTAGTAAAAACATAACGAAAAATTGCTCTTTCTTTAATAGCGTCTCCACTAAAATAATTCAATATGAGTAATAATAATTTGAGTGGGGACAGAATGAGCATTTGCTAGTTTTATGTAAACCTTTACCCAAATGTTTGTAAGTCTCAAAACTCTTAGAAAAAGGTATCTCAAAATAAAAATCCCTATTTAGTATTTTCAGTCCTTGGTAGTTGGTCCATAATCCTGGTACAGCTGTTGATATTGGCGCTGGGGAAATTGAATTTGTCCACAATCCGCAGGATTGCGCTGCGGCCGCGGCTCAAACAATTGAATACAGTTTTAGATTTGCGCCGCTGACCGTATCGGTCAATTAGCTATTGGCAATGTTTTGTTGCTGTCCATACATTATCACCTATCAATTAAATATTTGTTTAATGCCTAATCTGACAAATATGCGTTGGTTTTAGTGGCTATAATTGATTTATGATTGAAATTACACGTTAATGTGTACATATATATATCACTATTAAGATAGATTATTATATTATCGTTTCACATAATATTAACTAATCAAAATATTTGCCCAACTCACGGCAAAATTTATCACTTTAGTTGATTTTTTTTGTTTTAAATTAGTTACTAGCTAGGGAGTAACCAGCTTAATTATGTGAGCGCAAAAATACAATTAAATAATATAAAGTTTAAAGATTAATAAGGATCATTAATATGGTAACCGAGTATTATTTAAATAAACTAATGAAGCACGGGACTAACACTAAATAAAATTCATTCAATTCTAAAGAAAAGACGTGGTTTGAATATAAAGGGAGGGTTAAATAAAGGAACTTGATCAAGTTAATTAGCAAGAACGTTGGTGGACTAATTGCAGTTTTTTTAGTGGTCTTTTGAAGACGAAAGTCAAAGATAAGTTAGAATAGTTTGCTACCTGAGAAAATCATGTTACTTCATTAAAAGTCGTGCAACGGTATGTAATTTGGTTATTGAATGAATAGAATATTACATTTATTTACTTTTGGACTCATTACGCAGAAAATAAAAATGATGAGATAAATCTAAAATAATAATTAGGATAAGTTTTAGGACATTTAAGTTTTGAGCATTTAAAATAAAATCTCTTTTTCGCAAAACGATATTTCTACGCAGGTTGGTGTAATGTCTATGGAGGTTTAACAACGTGACGTCACAATCGGTTGTTCCCTTCTCGTTCGCACATTAAATTTAATAGTTAAATATCGTCAAAAATATTTAAATAATTTTAGTTTTATAATAATTGTTTACCCGGGGGCTATTTTTACCCGACTTCGGCGAAGCCAAAAGGAAGGGTAATGATTTTGGCAGTCTATGTATGTATGTATGTATGTTCCCTCGTAGTGGCTAAACTACTGGTCCGATTTTGATAAATGAGGTGTCAATCGATTCGTATTAATGCCGCGGGTAACATAGGCTATATAATTTTTTGAAAAATTTTGGACTTTGAAAATTATACCTCAAAAACTGTCTCCAAAAAAAATTAAATTAAGATATTTGTCTCGTGTTTGGTATCAAAAGATAGGTCTTGGCCAGCACATTACGAATATGTATTTATATTTTTTTATTTATTATTATATTTTATTGTTAAATTCAAAATAAAGATTTAAAATGCGGACGTATAAGTAGTATAAATAATAAAATAAAAGTTAAAAAAACTATAACCCGACTTCGCAAAAAAGGGGTCTGAAAAGGCTGAAACAAGAAAATAAATCAATTTGAAATCCAGAAATGCATAGGTACAAAAATGGTCAAGGTAGAGCCGTGGTCGTACCCGCTATTGGAATTGTATAATTGCAACAGCAGACGAATATTATGATTTTTGATTTGTTAAACGGGTCCGACCTCGGCTCTACCTTGACCATTTTTGTACCTATGCATTTCTGGATTTCAAATTGATTTATTTTCTTGTTTCAGCCTTTTCAGACCCCTTTTTTGCGAAGTCGGGTTATAGTTTTTTTAACTTTTATTTTATTTTATATTTTTCTATTTCCACATCAAATATAACATTATATTTTCATTAAATTAACGTTAAATTAACCCATAGAAAGTAACCAAACAACTCCTATATACTACTTGTGCGACCGAATTTTAAACGTTTATTTTGAATTTAACGATAAAACATAATAATGAATAAAATATTTATATACATATTCGTTATGTGCTTGCCAAGACCTATCTTTTGATACCAAACACGAGACAATTATCATAATTTAATTTTTTTTTGAGATAGTTTTTGAGGTTTAATTTTAAAAAACAATTTTTTTTTGAAAATTTATATAGCCTATGTTACTCGCGGTATCATCACCAATCGATTGATACCTCATTTATAAAAATCGGACCAGTAGTTTAGCCGCTACGAGGGAACATACATACATACATACAAATATACATACATACATACATACATAGACTGCCAAAATCATTACCCTTCCTTTTGGCTTCGCCGAAGTCGGGTAAAAATATAATAATTATTATATTTGATGTGAAAACAGAAAAATATTAAATAAAAAAAAAGATTAAAAAACTATAACCCGACTTCGCAAAAAATGGGTCTAAAAAGTCTGAAACAAGAAAATAATTCAATTTGAAATCCAGAAATGCATAGGTACAAAAATGGTCAAGGTAGAGCCGTGGTCGCATCCGCTAATAAAATCTAAGCTTTAGTTCACACCAAAATACGGTAGAAAAAAAATTCAAGGCTCGATGCCAATAGCGGGTGCGACCACGGCTCTACCTTGACCATTTTTGTACCTATGCATTTCTGGATTTCAAATTGAATTATTTTCTTGTTTCAGACTTTTTAGACCCATTTTTTGCGAAGTCGGGTTATAGTTTTTTAATCTTTTTTTTTATTATTTATTACATCCATTTAAAAACATTCAAAACTAATTACTGATCAAAATCCGCATTTGGTATGTTCAGTCAAGAACACTAAGGAATAATTTATACATAGTGTAAAAATAGAACTTTAGGATATGATTAAACTATCTTTAGGGTTCCGTTGCCAAATGGGAAAAAACTTTAATACTTTACCTATACTTTTAGCAAATTTTTTAGGAATAGATAATCAAATGTTGTGTAGGTACCTATAGTAGTTATTGGATGGCAGGGTAAAATGCCTTTTAATTATGTTTCTTTTTATATTATGTACCGGCACTGTTGTCTGTTACATAAAAAATAAATAAAATAAACGGAACACTTATGGATTCGTCATGTATGTTCCTCCGTAATGTCCGTATGTCACAGACACTTTTTTCCAAAACTTTAAGAACTATACTGTTAAAACTTGGTAAATAGATGTAGGTATGTATGTATTCGGTAAACCGCATTAAGATTTTCACACAATTATTTTTTTCAATTTTTGGGGGCTCTCCATACTTAGATCTGGAACTCTTTTTTTATCATTTTTGTGTGGGATATCTATGGATAGGTCTTCAAAAATGATATTGAGGTTCGTATTATATTTTTCTAAACTGAGTAGTTTGCACGAGAGACGCTACCAAAGTGGAAAAATGTGCCCTTTCCCGGAGAATATGTCTATGAATCTAAAATAATGGAATGATAAAATATGTTAAAATAATATATATTATACTAGTTAAAATAGTAATGTACACCACATTACCGCAAACTCCCAACGAAAATTGGTTTGAATGAGATCTATTATAGAGTTTTTTTAATTCGTTCTAAATTGTAAACCGCAATTTACTTTTCACTCAATCAGCACAAATATAAAAAACACTTCAAAGTTACGAGCTACAAGAACTTTTATATTATGTAACTTGCTACTGGTGCATGGGCAAGTCCGACTCGCACTTGACCGCTTTTTAATTCTAGGTTTAATATTTTTGTTAGACTCATGTATATTTTGTTGTTACATCCAAGAATATGTTAGATATCACATTATACTCAGCAACTGTTTATAAAACAAAATTTTAAGCTACTGTGCCGTCATCTTCATAATCTTCACACCTGAAACAGAAAACATTATAAATATAATTGCCAGTTTTTGCCCGCGGTTCTACCTAATCTTGCGGGAACACTGTACTTTTTCAAGATAAAAGGCTTCCTGCTAAATATTTTCAAAATTTGGTCCAGTCGTTAGCGCATGAAGAAAATATAATACCCTAATATACTTTCCCTTTCATAATATTAGTGTGGTAGTAATTTATAACTTTCAACTGTCCTACTATTACAAATGAAGACATGAGTGGAAGATAATATTTTGTAGAAAATTCTGATTTCCAGAAAATTGAGTCCAAACTATCACTTTTACATTATACGTCATAATATTAAGTACATTAATCCAAAGATCCTTCTCTAGAATCAATGTACTTAATACGTTACTAGATAGGCTATAATGTTTAAGGCTAGGAATAACCACAACTAGCGCCACTCTTTAAAAAAAAATTACAATGACACAAAGACCATGTTAAAAAAAGTAATCGGTTCAAACTTTAAGTAAATAGTTAAACTAATTTATAGGCATTTAATTACAGCTCTAAATCCTTTTTAGTTATTACTCATGAGTAATTAAAAAAAGTACCTAATCGGTTCAAACTTTAAGTAAATAGTTATACTGTATTTACTCTCGTGAGTACTTTTTTTTAACAAGGTCTGTGTCATTGTAAAATTTATTTTAAAAAGAGTAGCGCTAGTTGGTGTTATTCCTCGCCTTAAGCGACAGCTTAAACGAAATTTTCTGGGTAAAAAAAATTGCGACATACCTATCACCTTCATTCATTTATGTCTTCAATTATGAGTGTGAATATTTGTAAAGATGAATGGATAGATGAATTTATAGACGTTTGTGACTCTATTACGCAAATACCTACTAGGCTCCCCTGATTTTGTTAAAATTTGTATTGTAGTAGTAGGCTCGGAAATAACCAAATTTTATTGCGATAAAGAATAGTGTTCCCTTGGGATACGGCAATTACCCTGGCTTAAGCAAGTGTATACGTTAATCAAATATAGCCTACCTACCACATTTATCCCGAAAAAGAACAGTCTGCCCATGGGATAACTTATTTACGTAGGCTAAAGCTACAAAGTTAAGTATTACGCGAATCAAATACACTAACTTCATACTCCTCTTCCGCAAAGTGACTTTGTCGACGACGATGGTGTCACAGAAGGAGCTGAGCTGGTCGTGTCTCTGGAGGGACACGTAGGAGTCTCCATATTCGACCATGTTATGTTTTATGGCGTAGTCCAGGGCATAGAACAGCTGGTCCTCTAGAGTCTCCTTCCAGTTTCGACGGTGCTTTCCTACGTGAAAGTTTTTAATGTAGTATTTATTATTGTGCATAACTCGTTGGTTTTACGAGTTCCTCGTAAAGGTAGCAAAACTATAAGGGTTCCGTTGAGACTTTCGTTCTGTCCGTCCGTGCGTCTATGAATTATAAGCGATGATTTTATTTAGTTATAACTCACTGTGAATTGCTGTATATTAAAATAAAGGCGAGGTTTCATATGTGGTTACTTTACAAGGCGAATCATTTTCGAGGAACCACCTACCAAAGTATTTACAAGTTAGTAACGTTGGAAAGTTATAAGTTTCTACCTCTTATAGTTTTGAATTGTTAATAGCTCATATTAAATGCTCTCGAGAAAAAATATTTTTGTGTACGGTCGCCGACAGTACCGGTGTACCACATTTCGACCCTATTACTAGCCAATAGGGTTCAATTGACATGATTTGAGAAAAATGTGTACCAGATAATGTGCGATACCTATTATCCATACCCTGACACGTTCTTTGTTAGTTTACATAATTATCAAGTGCGATAAAGGATGAATCAAATATTACTGCTACTTATTAGCAGTCTAAAAGCCAGTCAAAAATGTAGTTCCCCGTATTTTCAAATTAAGAAAAAAACAGGTATTCAATTATCCATAACCCTTTGAAACAATCCAATATATTTCCTCGATCCATAGTGATCCGGCATATTCATAATCCGTTACTACATAACCTACTACACTGAATACTGAATGCTAATAACTGATATCTGCAGCGTCGTGGGAAAATTCAATTAGTCCCGATTAACTAGCGTTGCCGTAGATTTATCGCTTGATTTATAGGAACCCACCAATTGAGGCCAAATCTAATGTACGACACAACATGGCATATTCAGATTTTGTCGTAATCGCTTATCAGAGGATCTGTTGCTTTGTATTCGTATGCACCATCACTTTTTCACACTCATTGCAGATTCATACTCATTGAGGTCAATCCTCAATGAGTTTCAATCTATGTGTATCTAAATTTATGTGTGCATGTTTGACTGCAATTTCACGCCCAAACAAGAGCTTAACGATTTCAATTAAGTTTAGGTTTTGTGTTTACTATTTTATAAGTTTTTTTTTTAAAGTAGTAGTAGTTCTTCACGTGAGATATTGATGCAACTTTACAGGTTGACCAAATTAACAAATAGTTGGATTTTTTCAAATTAGTGGCCACAGGGAATACCTAGTTCGCGACCGTGTCACTGATAGTCCTCAGCGATCGCTGTTTTTGTTACAAAGTCTGTCGCCTCTCAATATACGAAATACAAAAGAGATTTTACTATACTTACTGACGTACAGCAATGGTATAACACCCCTAAAAATATGCAGACGACGCGTCGTCCGAACATCAGAGCTGATTGCAATAATCAGGCATGGTGGTCTTATCCAGTTCAGGATTCGGACTGTTGCGCCACTCACGGTCGGCAGTGTGATGATCCGCGAGTCGGTCTGTCTGGCGGCCATGACACATGCTATTACTGCTGCTTCTGCGGCGTTTACTGGTACTCTCACCTGAGAACAATAAATAATAAATACTGGCCAAGCGCGAGTAGGACTCACGCGAAGGGTAATATGTATAATAAATCTACCAAAATCACCAATCTCCCAATTGTGGTATGAGAGCCCTCCTAAATAATTACAAAATTTTTGTAAATATAGAACTAAATATTTTGTAAATATTTCAGGGATCCCGTTAATACCCTTGGCGTACGGAATCCTAAAGGGCACGTCGAGACCTAGAACAGCGTTTAGTAGGACAACTAGGTTAAACTACTAGTAAATCGTTTGTATTGCCATTAGCCAGCAAGTGAGATGGTATGTTTAAATTTATGGAATAAATGTTTTTTTATTTATTATAACATTTCACGAGATACACAGTAGTCAATTTAATTTCACCAACCTCATCAATAATTCTTAAAAAATGAGACGAACTCGGCATTAAGGGTTCCACGAAGCAGCTAATTTCATTAATTGCTTTTAATATTTTAACGGTTAATGCTGTTGTAGGTGCACAGGATTTAAGAATGAATCCACTGACTCCATCTAATATTGCATTGGAGATGTCTGATGTTTGCGGGTACTGAAATATTTCGAATCTGAGAGCCTCCTCGAAAATTCCACCGCAAATAAAAAATGCTTTGCCAACCTAGAAAAGAAGAGACCACTACGTTTATTTAAAAAATAATATTTATATTCGAATGCAATAGATTTGTTAAGAATTCCTATTTCAAATTATTATAGTAAGTATTGCGTAAATAAAAATGTTATAACCTGAAAAAGTTGATGTTTGATACAATCCATTCTCATTCAAATTTTTCTACAAATGTTCGAGAAAATTGAAATACATTTACCTGAAAACATTTAGCTGCCAGCCATTTCTGGATATAGGGCAATCTATAACGATATGTTGCTGACACTTCGTACGGTAAAAACTCCCTTGATAATACGATTCCATCTGATTCCTAAAAAATATTGCTTCATGTTAAGGGAATACCGATATTACTTTTACAATACCTAAACGTTCTAGAAATATTACAGTCGAAACTAATATTGACAATAGAAATTGTGGACCCTAAAATAAGACTCTTGGTAAGTGGGAAAATAAGATGAGTTTTATCTATTAAATAGATACTTAGTTGTCACTTTTTCCTAATACATCAATAGCAAGATAGTATACTCAAATATAAAGTTCTTAATAATATTTTATAAAAAACTTAGTTTTTTTTAAGCAATAAAATATTCTGGATTATAGTTTGAATTACCTTTATAATGTTATCTATATTCTTAACTCCTTCCATTGTAGCAATCGCACTGAGTATAATTGGTTTCTTTTTGTCTTTTATATATTTCTTAACTTGTTTTACCCCCTCTCCATTTCTAACAAAATTCAAAAGAATCATGTCTATCTGAAAAGGCAATTCTTATTGTAGTACACAAAAATTAAATTTTATGTGCACATTTACGTTGCTATAATTAAAATGAAAAATCATATCTTTAGTTACCTCATATTCTAAAGCGAAGTCAACGATTTCCAAATCTCTGTGAGTAATGAAAGGTCTAGAATGTTTCTCAACTCTAGTACAAAAGTCACATATATTTGATAAAAAGCCACCCCTTACAACAACACATCTAATAGACTTTTCGTCTAAAACTTCTGTACAAATCACTATAATTTCATCTGAGTTTATTGAAATTTCAGTTCCTATTTTTGTATCGATACTCAAAAATGGATTATTCACGTATATTTGCTCTTCGTTACATTTATCGTAATATTCTTCTTTATTTGTAAGAATAATATCAGAATCTTCTTTTATTTCTATAAATTCGTCTCCCTGCAGTGTTAGTAAGCATAGCCTAATAATTATTTTATCTACTACTGTGTAAAAGAGAATCACCTGAACTAACTAATATAAATATTATGTGTTTGTGATGATGGATGGATGGTGAAAGACTGCAAAATATAGTGTATAGGATTTGATATGGCAATAGTTTAGGCACTGGTATAACACACAAATTATATTTAATCATAAAATGAAATAGTATTCTTGTGGAAGACTGTTACAACTAACGCGTGTATAATTAAATATTTTGCAATTTGTATTAAGTAGTTAGCAAAAAGTATGGTTACACTTTCTAATATTCCTGTCTTGACCATCGAATTCTTAAGTGCAACGCAGGTGGCAACCGGCCAATACTGTACGTTATATTTATGACAGCATTTCTGTGTGGCTTCTTTAAGTCTTTCCAGTATAAGTGCTCTTTCTTCCGTAGTAGTTTCTGCCATCTTTAATTTGGCAATATTCATTCCAGCTTCCAACAGTTGTTGTAAGTCCACAGGCGATTCGTTGGAGTCACCTCGAATAAAAAAATCGGCCCTTCTTAGTAAACTTTAGTTACTACAACATGTACAGTACAGTATAACTGCTTTAAAAAACTAATCGCCTCCGTGGTCTAGTGGTTCAGAGCTTCGCTCTCCACCCGGACGTCGGTGGTTCGATTCCCGCGTTGGAATAACAAATAATGTTGTTTTCAAGTTTGGTTAGGACAATGTAGGCTGATCACCCGATTGTCTGACAAGAAAAATGATCCATGAGTCGGATAGGCATGTAAAAAAGTCGGTCCTGCGCCTGTTCTCTCGCCAGTCGTGTCGGTTTATCGTCCCACTGGGTTATGAGAGTAAAAGGAAGAGAGAGAGTCTTTGTGTATTGCGCACACACTTGGGCACTATAAAATAACTCCTGCGTAGCTGGCCTGGTTTCGATGAAATCGGCTACCGACCCCGAAATCGGTGAGGGGAGCTATTATTATTATTATTATTATTTGCAACAAAATCATAATATTGTTTAACTACTCTAGAACAGAATTATTGAAAGGCATTTGAATATTTTGTTACCTATTGTGACCATTACCGGACATTTCCGGGACCTGTTGGGTGTTGTGAACAAAACTGATGAGTCACTAAGATCAGTATCAACTAATTGTAGCCCTTTATGCATTTCTTTTGGGTTTTTTATTAAGATTTTTGTTTGATAAAATGAGTGACGTTCATGAAAGTTGACATTTAGATGACGATCTGTTCTTCTTCTAAATTGGTACTGTTTTTCTGCCAAAACATTATTCCCTCCGCTATCGGACCGATAGAACACGACCAAGAAGCTGCACCCCCTCGCGCGCCTGATAATAGGGCAAAAAAAGATCGCCTCCGTGGTCTAGTGGTTCAGAGCTTCGCTCTCGACCCGGAGGTCATGGGTTCGATTCCAGCGTTGGAACAACAAAAAATTTTGTTTTCAATTTTGGTTAGGACAATGTAGGCCGATCACCTGATTGTCTGACAAGAAAGATGATCCATGCGTCGGATGGGCATGTAATGGGTTATGAGAGTAAAAGGACTCTCTCTGAGTGTCTTTGTGTATTGCGTACACACTTGGGCACTATAAAATAACTCCTGCGTAGCTGGCCTGGTTACAATGAAATCGGCTACCGACACCGAAATCGGTGAGGGGAGCTATTATTATTATTATTATAGGGCAAAATGTATTCAGAAACATTTTATTCCATAATATGGTAACATAGGTAACTTAATAAATTTTTAAACAATAAGTAATCGTCAGGGTTCCCCCATACATGGTTTTCACTTGATTAGTATCAAGCTAATTTTTCGTGAGTACCTTCATTTTGATGAGTCGCCTAAGAATATCTTGGACGGAACTCTTGTTTGTGGTAACTAACAGAGATAGCGAGAATAATGTTTGTGGATTTGGTGGTTCCAAAATATTTATTATTTTTGTGATTATTTTTGATAAATTTCAAGATAATGATCTAAATTATCCGAATAAATATTTGTCCTACAAAATCTATGGTTTTATCAATGAGTTCCCTCTTGCCAACTTGTATCGATAACTAGGTCATCTTAAATTATTATTAGTAACCAGCCGATTTTATTTTATTACTTAGTTAATAATATTAATGTAATTCAAAAGACATAATTGTCCTTGCGTGGTACGTTATGGTAACCCTGACTATAACACAACGTACAAGTAATAAAGTAAAATTGCTTTATTTGTAAGAACTGTTGACTCGTATTTTGTCAAATTCGTATGTTATGAGAAAGAAAAATCCAGGAATGACCGAAAGCACAATGGAATCTGGCAACGATTCGCGACGTGTTTGAACAAGTCGCGGCAAGCTAATGGACAAACAAGGGTCGTTGTGGCAATGTTGATTTTTAGTTACCGTGCAAGCGTCCTCCTTGGCCTGTATCTTGCAAGATTTATTTTCGCCCCGGGCGAAAACAAGAAATTTATTTAGGGTTCCCCGTAATGAAGATAAATATTTCTCCAGTGATGGAATATTACGACATGTTATCCTTGCGTTATTGCTTTATTTTTATACTAGCTGTTCCCACGACTTCGTTCGCGTGGTTCTTGAACGACCATTTATGCAGCGCACGCAACGAAAGTCTCCCCGCTTTTGTAACATTTCTCACTGACGCTTCGCTCCTATTGGTCGCAGCGTAATGTTATATAGCCTAAAGCCTTCCTCTATAAATGGACTATCCAAAAAAAAATATTTATTCAAATTGGATCAGTAGTTCCTGAGATTAGGGCGTTTAAACAAACAGACAAACTCTTCCGCTTTATAATATTAGTATAGATGCCATACGCAGTTTCGTGCAACGCAGGTGCCTTTTCTGTACAATTTTTATCCTCGTAGTTTAGGCAATGAAACATTAAAAATCAAATTGTCATTTTTATTATGTACCAAACCTATTATTTTGTTCGTAAACCCCACTGCACCTTGAAACCTGCAGGGTAGATAACGTAAGCTGTGGTAGAAGGTAGTATTAAAGTACTTAGATAAAGGAAACTTGTAACGATATTCAAATATCGTGGCAGTAATGTGTCTTTGAGGGGAACGTCATTAGTTTCTTCGGAGCGTCCTGAATAATCGATACGCCTCTATTGCAAACCAAATAATTTGTTTATCCGACCCCTACTTTGGGTTGGAAGACATAATGAGTATCTACGAGTCTAAACAAATTGGAAAACATTTTGTACGTACTCTACATACTACGAAACTACACTTAATCCATATCTTATTTGTGACTGACTTTACTTTCTGATTTCCTGAATAATTATTGTCGCTCAAATGACCAAGAGATGTGACAAGAGATGATTAAATTAAATAATTTATAAATTTAATTCCAAGCTAAGGCGGTTGAATAAGTTCATCTTGAATTTTTTGCTGGCACTAATAGATTATAGAAAATTAAAAAAAAATTAATAAGCGCCAGAAAGTTTCTCATTTCGTCATTTAAGCGACAATATTAACTTACGTGGTGTGAAGCGTCCATAGATATTAATATTATTCTTGAGTAAATTTGAAAAACAATGTTGCAATAATGAGTTTTTTTATTATTCCTAACAGACTTCTACATAAAATTTCCGACAAATTGAGTGCTTGAGGGTACTTTCGCAGAAATTTGCTATACCATAGTAACTTATTGCAACATTAAAACCACGAATGGCTACGATGGAATAATGTTCCATAAAATATGGTCACCTTTTAAAAGTTATAACATGTCAACCTTCAATTATGTGTTTTATGTGTTGAGTGAGATTAGTAGGGGTAGCTCATCCGGGGTTAATTTCCCTGGGACCGGGGTGTCGTTAAGCCCCGCTAATAGCGAGACTTACGCGAGTTTAGCGCGAAATTACGCCTATTTTCTATTCATTAAGTAACGATAAATGGATGTTACAATGCGATTAAATGTTGCAAATAATTAGTTCTGTTAATTGATTACGTATATATCATCTATTAGAAACCACTAAGAATGTTTGATCTTCTATTGTTATTTTTAACTTTCTGCGGCTAGGCAAATCATTCGAGGTTATACATTAACCATATTTTTCCCCATACCCCCCAACCATGTTACAAACATATTTTTTCTACACACACTTTTAGTATGGCACTAATCATAATATTAATAATATCTGTGGACAGTTCACACCGCGTCAATCTGACCCCGTGCTAAGTATCCGAAGAACTTATGGTACCAGGGCGGCGATTCTCAGGCCTCGAACTTAGTTCCGAATATAGTATATCCCGCTCGCACGCGCGGTAAATCTCATTTGCATGAGTGGGACAGACCGATAGTAAAAACTAAGTTATATTTAAGATTTTTATTAAATTATACACATCCATAACCCTAATATATATATTATTATAAATAATAGGAACATTGAAAGCTTTTAGTTCCCTCGGTGGGATTCGAACCCGTGACATCTCGCTCGAGCACCAACAGGTTTAACCACTGCGCTACAGAGTCAATAACTATCTTTACTCATGAATATAGCGTTAAACAAGATTTTTACTCTTTCATTTGTTTTTACATAATATACAAACGGATCTAAAATAGAGTAGTAAACCAACACACAAGTTTATGAGAGATTCGGTAAATAAGTTAGGAGGGATAAAACTTAAGGAATGACCGTCGTCGTCTTAGGAACTTTTGTAATAAGGTTGACGTGCCCTAAGTGGGAAGTTGAGAGTTATTTACAGTGTTGCCTACGTTCCTATATACGATATGAGTAGTGACATAAGCTGGTAGAGGTTAAACAGTTCTGGGGCCTTACTCTCCAAACTCATTCGATTTTGATTCAGATTCATATTCGATCTCGATTCAGATTTGATTTTGATTCAGATTCAATCGTGCCGCGTACTCCCGAATATATTGACGTCTGCAGTATAAAAAGTTACCATCTAACGATTTTCTTTTTCCTGGTTAGTTTCAAAGTAATCCACCGAATAAAACACCAAAGGCCGTTGAGATCGAACTGATTCGATTCTCGATTGTGTCGGGAGTAAGCCTTCAGGACCCTCATTCAAGATGCCATTGCTATTTATCGCATACAAAGTTCAAAAAAAATGTATGGGATTTGACATAAGCTTCGCTAAATGACGAGCGAATTCGTATGTCATTTAGCGAAGCTTATGTCAAATCCCATACATTTTGTTTTCGAATAAGCGATAAATAGCGATGGCATCTTGAATCAGGTCCCAGGGGCCTTACTCTCCAAACTAATTCGGTTTTGATTCAGATACGATCGTGCCGCGTACTCCCGAATAAATTGACGTTTGTTTATTTCGAATCTCAGTCGATTGATATGTTCATAAAAGTTACGATCTAATGATTTTTTTATCCTGGTTAGTTTCAAAGTAATCCACCACAAAAAATACTAAAAGCCGTTGATATCGAACTGATTTGGTTCTCGATTGTGTCGGGAGTAAGTTAGCTGGTTATTCATAAATCCCGTTAGATTCGGATTCCAAGACTCACTGCGTGGTATTGGTCAATGCTTAGGTGGGAAGCGTTAATTGGCTGTTGCACAGAAATTATAATTATGTAGAATGTCTTTCGAATTGCCCATTGTGATTTCGGAACCGATTTCAGCGATGGCGGCGGCATTGAAATTAGACAAGCTAAGAGCAAGTTATCTTGTAGTGCCAAAGTGTGTACAATGCAATTAAAACCACCTGTAGTGCAGTGGTCGAGCGCGTTGGTGCTCGAGAATGAAGTCGCGGGATTGAATCCCGCCGAAGGAAAAAAATTTTTTGATGTGTTCAATGTGTCATAAATACATGTGTATAGTATATAAGTATTTAATATAATATAAATTCCCTTTTGTCTGGCACCTGTAGGACAAGTTCTTCGTATAATTAGTACGGGGCTAGATTGACGTTGTGAAGTGTCCATAGATTATTTTTAACACTCAAGATATGACTGCCCCTCGTGAACGTGATGAAGAGTGACTGCGCTTCGTGATCTCTGGTTAACCAATGGGATGGACGTGCGACACGGCGAGGATACAGGGGCCTTACTCTCCAAACTGATATGATTTTGATTTAGATACGATCATGCCGCGTACTTCCTAATAAATTGACATTTGTTTATTTTGATTCTCAGTCGATAGATATGTTCGGGAGTACAAAAAGTTACGATCCAACAATTTTCTTTATCCTGATTAGTTTCAAAGTAATTCACCAAATAAAGTACGAAAAACCACTGATATCGAATGGACTCGGTTCTCGATTGTGTCGCGAGTAGGCCCGCAGGGGTAGAACCTAACAAAACATGGCTATTAGACGGCATGGATATATGATCCATGTCCATGTTCATCTCAGCCAATCAGGTAATCAGCCTGCAACGTCCTAACTACACTTGAAAATAACACTTCTGTTCTTTCAATGAGGGAATCGAATCTACTTCTCTCAAAATTGAGAGCCAAGCTCCAAACCACTGAACTACGGAGGCCACCACCCATTTGCCAGCCTCAAAATCGATAAACGCCCAAAAAAATTGGGGTGAAATTTGTAACAATTTTAACCTAATTTATGCCATATTCTTCTACATTGAACATCTTAACTACTAGTATAATGCCAATCTTAAATAACTCTTTATTTAAAAACTGTCGAAGAATATTCTACTGTGGAAAAATAAGTGTTACAACAGTGAATTTCCACCATTTTCTTTCCTAAGTCGGCGTATTTAACTACCGCATGCTAATGCGCCTAACAGTGAGTGCTCTCTAGACAAGAAAATTGAAGAGAATCTCAAGTTCTTGACTCTTTGAGCGTTGATACTTTGCACTTTTATATTGACCAAGCTTAAAGTTGAGTGCAAGAACTGTAGTATATTTAAAGACTAGCTGTGCCCGCGGCTTCGTTCGCGTGGTTTTTGAATAACTTAAACCGTTTATGCAGCGCACGCAACGAAAGTCCCCAAATGTGAATAAATTTCCCCGTTTTTGCAACATTTCTCACTGACGCTATGCTACTTATTACTGATTGGTCGCAGAGTAATGTCATATAGCCTAAAATCATTCTCTATAAATGGACTATCCAACAATAAATATTTTTTCAAATCGAAACAAACAAAAAAAAAAAAAACAAACAAACGAACTATTCCGCTTTATAATATTAGTATATAGATGTTGTATATTAAGTTATCTATTCTTTTATATATAAAAATGAATTGCTGTTCGTTAGTCTCGCTAAAACTCGAGAACGGCTGAACTGATTCGGCTATTTTTGGTCTTGTGTATTGTCCTTATCTATACTAAAAACCAGGAGAGGAAATAATTTAAGTATTAAGGATTACCTGTCCGTAAAAACTCATACGCAAAACAAAAAAAAAATTGTAGACCTTTGTAGCTCAGTGGTTGAGCGCGTTGCTGCTCATGTCGCGGTATAAATTTAATTTTCCGTTGTCTGGTTCCTGTAACAAAAGTTCTTCGGATAATTAGCACGGGGCCAGATTGACATGGTGTGAATCGTTTGCTTGTAGGAATTACCATCTACCGTCTGAAATATTACGAACTATCCACCGTCATTACGACCGCGATTTCGAAATAAACGACTTGACAAGCGAAAATTTGTGTTTTTGTATGACACGAAATTTTTTCTACCAAATTATATTATTTCGCATTATATACCAAATTAATGTAATATTATTGTTTATAAGATGTAAAATAAGTTATTTATAATACTTTAGGGTGTGTATGTGCCTCCTATGTAGAGTTTACTGTGAAAGTACCAGCGCTGAAAGACTTACTTTTGACTTTCATGTTTGTATGAGAAATGCCCCATTATCATAAATTTCCCATACAATAATCTATACATATAATAAATCTGTAGAGGGGTCATGTCTGTACATTAAGAATATTTAAGTGAAAATTAAAAAATGGGGGTCTATAAAAGCCACAGAACCTAAAAATAACATTTTTGAAAAAAATGTATGTCTGTCTGTCTGTCTGTCTGTCTGTCTGTCTGTCTGTCTGTCTGTCTGTCTGTCTGTCCATATGGGAATGTTTGTCGTCGCATCACGCTAAAACCACTGTATGGAATGAAATGAAATTTGGCAGGCAGGTAGCTTACGATTTGAAGAGCATTATTGGAAATTATTATCCCGAAAAACGAAAAGGTTCCCGTGGGATCTTCAAAAAATTATAGCTACCTATTTGACGGTATTTCAGCCAAACTACTCAACGTATTTAAATGAAATTTGGCAGGCAGGTAGCTTATGATCTGAAGAGCATTATTGGAAATTGTTATCCCGAAAAACGAAAGGGTTCCCGTGGGATCTTCAAAAAATTGTAGTCTATACATATAATAAATCTGTAGAGGGGTCATGTCTGTACATTAAGAATATTTAAGTGAAAATTAAAAAAAGGGGGTCTATAAAAGCCACAGAACCTAAAAATAACATTTTTGAAAAAAATGTCTGTCTGTCTGTCTGTCTGTCTGTCTGTCTGTCCATATGGGAATGTTTGTCGTCGCATCACGCTAAAACCACTGTATGGAATGAAATGAAATTTGGCAGGCAGGTAGCTTACGATTTGAAGAGCATTATTGGAAATTATTATCCCGAAAAACGAAAGGGTTCCCGTGGGATCTTCAAAAAATTGTAGCTACCTATTTGACGGTATTTCAGCCAAACTACTCAACGTATTTAAATGAAATTTGGCAGGCAGGTAGCTTATGATCTGAAGAGCATTATTGGAAATTGTTATCCCGAAAAACGAAAGGGTTCCCGTGGGATCTTCAAAAAATTGTAGCTACCTATTTGACGGTATTTCAGCCATACTACTCTACGTATTTTAATTAAATTTGGCAGGCAGGTAGCTTATAATCTGAAGAGCGTTATTGGAAATTGTTATCCCGAAAAACGAAAGGGTTCCCGTGGGATCTTCAAAAAATTGTAGCTACCTATTTGACGGTATTTCAGCCAAACTACTCAACGTATTTAAATGAAATTTGGCAGGCAGGTAAGTTATGACCTGAAAAGCATTATTGGAAATTATGATCCCGAAAAACGAAAGGGTTCCCGTGGGATCTTCAAAAAATTGTAGCTACATATTTGACGGTATTTTAGCCAAACTACTCAACGTATTTAAATGAAACTTGGCACATCCGTAGATTGTAACATGAAATAACCAACATAATATTTTTAACCGACTTACAAAAAAGGAGGAGGTTTCTCAATTTGTAAATATATGTTTGTTTTTTTTGTTTCTTCGCGGATATCTTCATCGTTTCTG
Organism: Celastrina argiolus; assembly: GCA_905187575.2. NCBI lineage: Eukaryota > Metazoa > Arthropoda > Insecta > Lepidoptera > Lycaenidae > Celastrina > Celastrina argiolus. The sequence continues at coordinate 7,407,092 of LR994581.1, read as the reverse complement.
AAACGATTTAAAAAAAAATTATGTTGTGTAGGGTATAATTTAAATTTAATCCCACTGTCACCAAATGGTGACCTGATGATGGGATCCGTGAGGAATCGAAGGAAATCCTCAAAATTTATGTGGAATAATATATTGATTTTGATTTTTTCTGAAGTAGTTTGAAGAAAACCTAACTGTTTGGTAACATATGCTTAGCATATGTTACCAAACAGTTAGGTTTTGCACCATATCCTGGATCTATAATATCAAAAAATTTCGCGTTTCAGTAAGCGAAGCGAAATTTTTCAATATATATATATATATATATATTGAAAAATTTCGCTTACGCCAGAGCAGCGGTAGACTTTTTCTCTTTCTACTATTTTTTTTATCTAATCGTTTTTGTTTTTCATTTTCCGTCCTCAAATAATCGTCGTCTGATCATTCAAGAATTATCCCTACTTAGTCTATACCCATCACTAAAAATCTGAAAATTAAATAATTTTAAACAAAAAAAAAACGACTTCAAAAGGTAAACTAAAAGGAACAATTAAATTTACTTCGCACAAAGTAATACCTATTTTCCATTACAAGTGAAAATAATTATTACTTTGTGCGAAGTAATTTATTATTATACTTAGGTTTTGCAAATACGATTAATAAAGTATAGGCGTAGGATAGTTTGTTTTCAAGATATGAATGAGATGTCATAGGTACATTTAAATTAGAAAAGTTATGTCAATATAAGTAAGATTTATGTTTTTCATGATATTTTTATTTATTTGTTTTTATGCAAGGTTTGGGTTTTTTCTTTCTTTTGGACTTTTGTTATTTTGTCGTCTAAAGGAAGTTAGTACTTTAACCGTAAAGTCCCAAAGTAGGCTACATGTTTGTTAGCGTAGGTAATTAATAAATAAAAAACCGGGCAAAGAATTGCGCACCGAGAGTAGACTTTTAAAAAATTTGGCGCTCCGCGCCAGCAGCGCAGCGTCGGTGTGAAAACGATCATCGTCTGCAGTCGCTGCGGCGTAAAGTCCATACAAATCTCAGTACAGAGATCTTCGTCGCGTATATGAGCGTACTATCAAGTAGTCCCGTTCGCATAAAAGAAAAAAAAATTATACATACAGACGAATTGAGAACCTCCTCCTTTTTTTGAAGTCGGTTAATAATACACGGTCATTTTTCGAGCTGGTAGTAGGAATTGTTAGCATTTTCATAGAAAAAATACCTTTTGAGGTATTTTGACATTCACGACAAAAACGGCCATTATTTGACAGTAAACTATTATTATTACTCCATCGGCCTACTTCTTTTGCCTATGCACGTCTAATACCGTGTATAAAGAAGCATTACTATAAATTAGTGATTTTAAATATCCAAACGGCAGTGTTCTTAAACTAAAAATGTATTTGAACTGCTGCCCTAAATCACTTTTTCACGCGTACGAAGTCGCGGGCACAGCTAGTTTAAAATAAAGTACCTCTTTCATCACTGGTACTTTCTCAGTAAACTCTATATACCCATCCACACCCTAAAGTATTATCACTCATTAATATTATATTGTATAATAAACTTTAACTACATTTTAATTTCTTTATAAAGGTTACTTTATAAAGTAGTAGGGTTTCCAAATGACAAAAATATAGTTATATATTTTTGTCATTTGGAAACCCTACTATTAAAACTATAGAAGTTTCATACAAAGTTTGTCACTTTTTTAAACCCCTTAGGGATTGAATTCACAAAAAGAGCTATCGGCAATAATCATTATTAGGAACTTACACCCCAAACACACTTTCATTAATATACATTTTAAAATGAAAAATCCTGCGTACTAACTTTGCACTCCCCTTTTACCTTCATATGGGATGATTTAAAAAAAAATAGATGCATTTCAAAAATTTAAATCAAAATCAAAGCTTTGATTTGAATTTTAAGTTATTGGAATAAAATTCAGTATGAAGATACTGAGTTTCATTCGAATAACGAAAATAAATTAATGTACTGTTAGTTCTTGGTCGAAATTTATGTTATATATATATATATATATATATATATATATATATATATATATAGTAAAACACAAACTACTTGCACTTTTTTCCACTTTATTTGATATTTTATATTAATAATTACTTAAAATACACGACCGGTTTCGACATAGTCATCATCCTGATGATGCAAGTTGAAAAAAGTGCTAGTAGTTTGTGTTTTACTATATATCATTCGAATAACTTAAAAAACGGAAAAGTTTCATACTATCTCTGCACCCCCGTTTTACAACCTTCGTAACGAGTTTCGCAAAATCCCTTCTTAGTGACCACCTACTTCCTAAAAAGTACTCCCACGCAAAATTTGAGGCTTCTCTTTTGCATAGGGACTATAATAATACAGTCGCAACTAATAAATAGCGTCAATAGGTAGCCAATATAGAGTAGAATGTCAAGATAACGAAACGAGTTTTTCTATTCGATTCCCTTGTTAGTTTACGTTTATTTATTTTAAATCTCTTAAACTCGCCTATAGCTTGTTAGATGTTTACATGAAATCCAATGAACAAAATAGACTCGCCGATAAACTTAGCTTGCTGGAGTGTACAGTAATTGAGTTAGAGAAACAAAACCGACAGCCGATGGCCAGATGAAATTATTGTCTTACTTATGAAGTTTGCTTTCAATAAGTTTCAAGGAAGTGGTTTGTTCAAGGAATGAGAGGTAATTATAGATTATTGACATTGTTATTAAGATCGAAAATAGAACAATTGATTTCTTTGTTTCGTTAATCTATAAGTGTTTCTTTATCTAAATCTATAAGATATTATTATTTCGGATAGTGAATATAAGGTTTGTGTACCTATTTTCTATTAATAATACTAGATATAGTAATGGAGATCAGAGCCTGAAGCCATTATTTACGACGCCGAAGTTCAAAATCAAAATGTGTTATATATAACATAAGCATTGCTATGTAATAGAGTGACTGTTATTTTTACTTTAGTTTTACTATTATACCTTCAGCGATGCTTATGTAAATTCATTTGGTTTCAGATAAAGTCTAAAATCAATCGAAATTCTTAAATAGTAAAGACGTGTTGATTATAGCCAGACCTTATAATAGGTTAAGGTTAATAAATAAAGAAGTCTCAAACCAAGTGAGGTTGTCACTTGAGAACTTATTTGATAGATAAAACAACGTTTCATTTCACTTTTAAAACTGGACAATTTATTTATAATGTTACGTAGTCCTTGAATTTCTTTTTTTTTTCTATCGTAATATTCGTATTTTTTAAGATTGAAACGAAACGTTGTTTTATCTGTCAAATAGGTTCTCAAGTGAGGTTGGGTTTGAGAGTTCTTTATTAATGCGGGCTAAGTTTCAATGGTTGTTATAATATCCAAGTCACAGCCAAAACGTAGCCATTTTCCGGATGAAAATCACGGGAAACAACTAGTTATTGTTGTTGAGGCGAATAAAACAACGTCGAAGTGCACGCAACTGAAGTTGGAAACAACACTGTACCAGATGTTCCGCCGACCGACAACTTGCACGCTCAGAATCACAATTACGCTCTCAAATTACGACAATTTTAGTTGATTTCGTTAATTATTATTTTATTTACGTGTGGTTATTATTATATAATAATGGTTATTTTAATTATGTTCTGTGTTTTGCGATACATATAATACGCGGAGTGATCGGTTAATGATAAGCCGGTGTACGGACAAAGCTCGCTCTTTATTTTGTAAAATTAAATTTTAAAAATAAATAAAAAAATAATCATCTGTGCTGACGAGATGACGTGGTCTGGTGATAAGAAAGGTAAAATATATAAAGTAGCTGTATAAACAAATTACGTAGCTAGTTTCTGTCATACTCCTTTACGTATACTACTGATACGTCATATATAATTAAGTGGCGTCTTTTTTGTAAATCCGTATTAAAAAAATAATCTAAGCTAGAGAGAATATGATTCTTTGCTAATACTGGTTCTATGAAATAGTACTAACGGAACTCTCACAAACGAGGTTATAATTAAAAAGAGTTTACCTACCTTTTACTACAAAACCCGTTTTCAACGTAATTTTCCTAGTGAAAGGTCCTGTTAAATGCTCCACTAAAATTCATTAGCATATTATGAAGTTGATGCTGACACGGAGGCTGTCACTTACTAGGATCCAGTAAGTAGGCCTCGAGTGCAACGTCCTCTTTAGCGACGGAATTGCTATTAGGGAGATTCACGCCTCTATGTGGACATACGGGTCCTAAATTTACGATTCCACGTGGCGGTGTTATGGTCATGTAACTTAATTTTGATTGAAATAAGTCCTAGAAATTGTAAAATTAATTATTTCATAAATTTATTACAAAAATTGCAATTTGTATAACATTATTCTAAATAAAAAATATAATTCGTGCACAGTCTCATAAATAATTCAGAAATGTTGCTAAATCACTATTACGCGATGATAATAATAAAATAATATGTTTCATAATATTTCAAATCTTCTAATACCTATACATTTACCTATATTATAACTAGAAATTTAATTCCTGGAATACTAATAGCTGATGTAGTATTAATTAAATTGTACACTTATGTTATGTTCAATACTAGAATAGTAACTGTAACCCTTAAATAAATTTAACAAATGTAATTCTAATATTTGACCAAAGCAGACTACCCTATTTGAAAATTTTGTGATGTAAAGTCACACTGCCATTATCTAAATCACGTTCAAAACGCAGCGATTATTCCGGACGTAAAGGCCCGTATGTTTTCACACTAATGGACCCGTAATTGGTCGTTTCGTTAACTAATGGACAATTAAAGCGAACTATGTAGATCCAATGTTTATAGATATTGCTGTTTCGGAAATACTCCACTTTGTTATCTAAAAAGTTATTAATGGAAAAGTTCATTTTACGGCCCCTACAACAGCGGCATGTTTATGTTCAATTAATAATACTAGAGATCGCCCCGTGGTCGAAATTCGCCTATAATAATAATTCTTATTTTTTTTTATTTGTACATCATAAGGGTTCTTTGCCCTTATATAGACTAAAAAAATGATTTTTGAAATAGATTGCAAAAAATTGTGAGTTATTAATCTGAGAATGGATTCACCACCATCTAAACTTTAACTGTATCGAATTTCATTTTGCTACGTTCGCTTCCAGGGAAAGCTTTTTTTTATAAATTTATTTCATATAATTTTTTTTTTATTTTATTATTCATAACATAAAAGGTATAATATTATATTTACATTTAATTAAAAAAAGTTAAACACATTCATGATCCAAGAACTCGTTTATCTTTTTTTTCTTTTAGTGGAATTTGAACCTGAACCTTGGTTTGAGTACCAACGGGCTAAAACAGCCTCTGAGGACATTTTACTTCACGTATACGGGTGTAAAAAGAACAGATACGATTACCTTTTCTCATTCTGGAAATGTATTTTCTTAATTTTATTTCTGTAGCAAGAATTCAAACAATTTTTTGTAAAAAAAATACATTTCAACAATGAGAAAAAGTACTATATCCAATGTTATAGTGACTCTTCTTTTTACAGCCTGTATAATGTTTCGGAGATAAGAATATTACATTTCAGATGTGAGTTTGCGTCTAAACGTCGATTTACTTTAATAAGGTATACAAATTCACACCACTATCACATTAACTGAATATTTTAGTAGGAAGTATCGTCTACTCTATAATCCGATTTATATGGGATGAGGTCTGGATTAATCCGCTGATTCTTGAAAGCAATTGTGGACGTGAATAGCAGAAAGATCAGAGTCCCACACTCCAACGAGTCAATATTACCTAATGCTCGAGTGTCCACGATCCACGGAATCCGCGGAACCGACGGACTCGAGTGCTGTGTCCACACTTCCTGACTGGAGTCCGGACACTATTTGCTAATACGATCCCTATTTAATAACACGTCACATTTTCAATAATATGTCGCTATTTATAGGAATATCTAGCTCGTTTTATAGCGTAGAAGATTTTAGAACGCTTTGTACCTTGTGACGTTTTTTGGCAGATAACAACACTTTGTACCTTGTGACGTTTTTTGGCAGACAACACTTTGTACCTTGTGACGTTTATTGGCAGACAAAACTTTGCACCTTGTGACGTTTTTTGGCAGACAAAACTTTGCAGATTCTTTGCAGTTTATTTATCGTTAATTCATGATAATATAGACGTGCAACGACTCATTAAACATTGTCAAGGTTCTATAAGTTACATATTAGAATTCTGAAACCAGCCAAGTGCAAGTCGTAATCTTGCGAGCGGCAGATTCAGTACAAAACGAAAAATCGTGTTTGGTTTTTTTGGTTTTTTTTTTTATAATATTTGTCGCTACAGAAGCAACGGAGATACATAATTTGTTTAGATATCGCCGTTCTTGATGACAAACAGTCTGGTGACAGACAAACGGTCAGACAGACAGTGATGTCTTAATAAGAGTCCCATTTTTACCCAATATTTACCATAATTTGTTCACAAGTCCTGTTTTTCGGGCTCTGTAAAATCAAGATAAATCATAAAACTAATGTAATTATGACGACTTCCGTAGCGCAGTGGTTCAGCGCGTTGGTGCTTGACCGAGAGGTTGCGGGTTCGAATCCCGCCGAGGGAACAAAAAGTTTTCAATGTTCCTGGGTCATGGATGTGTATTAAATTTGTGTATTAATATAATGAAAATCTTAAATATGTGTATAGTATAAAAGTATTAAATATATTATATTTCCGTTGTCTGGTACCTGTAACACAAGTTCTTCGGATACTTAGCACAGGGCCAGATTAACGTGGTGTGAAGCGTCTATAGATATTATATTGTTATTTATTTTTTTAATCATCACTTTAAATGCTAGCCTTTTGATCTTAGAGAACTAGTTACAGTTATAATTATTAGTACACAGGCCATCTTGAGCACTTCGATATTAGTTGCGCTGCAATAAGCAAGCGTGCACGTGCGTCAAATATCTGTAAGGCTCAACTCACACTGGCGCAATATCATCGTCACTTTATATCTACAGCATCTCTACAGGCTGTTATATTAATGAGTTTGTAGACATAATACTTTAGAGTGTGTATGGTTCCCATATACAGGCTATAATTTTAATGAGTGATAATACTTTAGGGTGTCTATGGGTCTCGTACATGTATAGAGTTTACTGTGAATGTACGTGCTAGATATTTTTTTCAAATTAATTTATGGACTTTATGACGTTGGGGCATTTCTCGTATATGCATCAAAGTTAATAGTAAGTCTTTCAGCGCTGGTACTTTCACAGTAAAATCTACATACTCCTATGTATATACGAGTATGTAGAGTTTACTTAATATTCTAAAATATTATCACTCATTAATATTATAGCCTGTAAGAGTTTACTATGAAAATACCAGCGCTGAAAGAGGTACTTTTTAAATGATTGTACCAGAAAATGTATGATGTTGGGGCATTTCTCATAGAAGCATCAAAGTCTTTAGTAAGTATTTCAGAGCTGGTACTAAAACTGTGAACTCTATATAGGAGGCACATACACATCCTAAAGTATTATCACTCATTAATATTATAGCTTGTAGAGTTTACTGTGACAGTACCAGTGCTGAAACTGGTACTTTTTTAAATTATTGTACCAGAAAATGTATGATGTTGGGGCATTTCTCATAGAAGAATTAAAGTCAATAGTAAGTTTTTCAGCGCTGGTACTTTCACAGTAAACTCTAAGGAACATAGAAGGCACATACACACCCTAAAGTAGTACTCACTTATTTTACACCTTGTATATTATTCTCATAACCCTTCCGTGGTGGTTGTTTGGATTAGCTCTCAACTAGGAGTTGGTTCAATTCCCGCGGTAAAACAACTAAAATATTGTTTTCAAGTTAGCAAGGACAATATAGGATAATCACCTGATTGTCTGACAAGAAAGATACGTCGGATGGGCATGTAAAAAGTCCTGCACCCTTTTTATTTTTGTTAGGTAACCGTCCCAATGAGATATGAGAGTAAAAGGAAGAGAAAGTGTTTTTGTGTATTGCGCACACACTTAAATATAAAATGACTTCTACGTAGCTGGTATTATTGCAACAAAACCAGCCATTGAAAATTGAATGGGAGTTTATTATTTTATTGCCATGAATAAGGTACACATTTATGGTATGGAAATATTTTTCTGCTATTACACATAATTTTGCTGCTTTTTTTTATCTATGGACGCTTCACACCACGTCAATCTAGCCCTGTGCTAAGTATCCGAAGAACTTGTGTTACAGGTACCAGACAACGGAAATAATATATTTAATACTTTTATACTATACACATATTTAAGATTTTTATTATATAATACTCAAATTTAATACACATTCATGACCGAGGAACATTAAAAACAATAATGGAGAAGAGATAAATATTATGTTCTATTATAGCATGACAATTCGACACTGCGCCAGTGTGAGCTAAGCCTTACGTTATTACCTGAGTGATAACTATTACGGCAACAGATGCCAGTTATACTGCTTTACATGTTACAATATGATATTGAATCTGAAACACTGTAACAGCTGCTTCTGAAACTATTTTTGTACAAAAGCTGGGAAGAAAGCAAGGAATTTCATTACGTTTACATTTTCGTAGTAAAGAGACCTTACCAGCAGTTGTTTAAGTATTACTTAAACATTACTTTAGGATTGTATGCATATTTTTCATTATTCTTGTGACGAAAACAAAGATAATATGGTAAAAAGTTTAACAAAACATAGTTTTTACAAAAAAAATATATATCCCATATGAGAAAAGGTAGATAGTATAATCGCATCTGAAAGTTATAGTGAACTTTCAGATGCGATTATATTTTTATTTTTAAAACCTGTATATATTTATTTTAATATACCTATATATATGGAGATCATATTTATATACATACGATATTCAAAAGTATTACAGCTATAAAACCTCGCAGCTTGGCTCTGTACCTATAATATAATGTTTAAAAGACGCTAGATAATAATAATAATCGAACGTTCGCCTGGGAATTGCTTTTGAAAATATTAGTTACAAAATTTTTGCAACGCAAAAGGTTTAATTGATAATGTTTCAGCGGATTCAAATTTCAAATTATTATACGTATCAAAAAAATATCATGATTTATAGGCATATACGAAAGAGAATGCTAAAATAATTTATTGTTATTAATCGGTATATTTACTGACGGCCTTATCACTCAATCGCCGACAAAGCTGAACAACTCGTGCCTACCTACTTAATTGTGGTCTACTTTTGTTACTCACCTAAAAGCGAGAAATACTTTATTCGTCCCAGCAGCTCGATACGATGTTAAATTGAATTATCTGTTGGCATTGAGTAAATAAAATCCACCTAAACAAATGGGTCTATAGACGCACAACTACAAGTAATCATTTCGTTAAGAAACTGCCATTCGAGTTATTTCTCTTGGGTACGCTTGTGGGATGAAACACTATTCAAGTTTTTACGTTTGTGTCAACTTTGTTTACTTCTATTCTATGTATCTTATATTGAATTGATAAATAAAAGTCTTTGTGAAAAACTATAAACAAGTACGTAAATTATTAAGTTTATATCCCAAATTTCTGGAACGCTTTAAAAAAAACTAAATTAACACTTATTGAACCCTGATTGGTAGAAAATTATCAGAGAGAAAGGAATGGACAGATATTATATAATTACATCACGCTTCCATTTGCAAGACTGGTAAAATCTCCACAAATAAGGTTAATTCACTAAATACACACATTTGAATAGCGTTCCATGAAGCAGGGGATAGTGTTGCTTTTATAATGAATCAATACCTCATTTTAATTAAAATCGGACGAGTATTTTAGATGCTACCAGAGGAACATATTATAAAAATACATCATTATATATTTATATAAATCATTGAACCTGGATTCTAGACGAATTATGCATAAAATTACTGAGATTTGTATCTTTACTGTAATATCTTTTGCTGAAACCTAACTTTAAATAAATATTAGGTCCTTACATATGAAATTGGTGTTTTGTCGTACTGGCCACTTTGATCTTAAATATATCCTCGTTGGTTAGGTATTCCAAATTCAAATTTAAACAGCTATTTACTCATGCATTTGTGTTTTGAAAACCGTAATTCATTTGTTTTTTTCTCTTTTGCTTTTATTTCTGCGTCACTCATTTCACAAAATGGAAAACTTAAAATATCGCATTATTTACGAGTACGAGTTCCACCGTGGCACCAGTGCTGCAGACACGGCTCGAAGGATTAATGACGTGTATGGGGGTGGTGTCGCAAAAGAAAACACGGTGCGTTTTTGGTTTCAACGCTTTCGTTCTCGAAATTTCGACCTGCAGAACAAGCCCCGTGGACGGCCGGAGACCAAGGTCGATAGTGATGAATTGAAGGCTATTGTGGAAGCAGATCCATCGCAAACCACATCAGAGTTAGCTATAGGCTGCGGTGTTAGTGACAAAACCGTTTTAATCCACTTGAAGCAAATTGGGAAGGTGAAAAAGCTTGAAAGGTGGGTACCTCATAAATTGAGTGAAGCAAACCGTCTTCTGCTGCGTTACATTGCTCAACCGGCACAATAATGAAGGAGTTTTAAATCGGATCATTACATGTGATGAAAAGAGGATCCTGTACGATAATCGTAAATGCTCATCGCAATGGCTGAACCCTGGTGAACCAGCAAAGTCTTGCCCCAAGCGAAAATTTACTCAAAAAAAGTTACTTGTAAGCGTTTGGTGGACTAGTGCCGGTGTCGTACACTATAGTTTTCTTAAATCTGGTCAGACGATTACGGCTGATGTCTATTGTCAGCAACTGCAAACCATGATGGAAAAGCTCGCCGTTAAACAACCGAGATTTGTCAATCGCTCTACGCCACTGCTGCTTCAAGACAACGCTAGACCACACACGGCCCAACAGACGGCTACCAAATTAGAGGAGCTCCAATTGGAATGTCTTAGACATCCACCGTACTCTCCGGACCTTGCTTCAACGTATTACCATTTTTTTCGAAATTTGGATAACTTCTTGCAAGGAAAAAAATTCAATTCCGATGAGGCAGTCCAAACCGCTTTCAAAGATTTCATTGATTCGCGTCCGAATGGTTTTTTTAGTAAAGGGATCAATGAACTACCTTTACGATGGCAAAAGTATATAGATAGCAATGGTACATTCTTTGATTAATAAAATATATTTTAATATGAAAAAAATCGCCTTTATGTTCCTCCCATACAAAACGCCAATTTCATATGTAAATGTTCATATGTAAGGACCTAATAAATAATCGTTCATTCAAAAATACGGGCATCACACTACATGCTAATTTATTATCATTTTACTTTACACAAGATATATGTAAGCGACTACAACATGTATACCGTTTATGCAGCGCATGCAACGAAAGTCCCCAAATGTAAATTGTTTGTTTGTTTAAACGCGCTCATGTCTCGTATATGACGCCCAACGCCGCGACGCCCGACGCCGCAACGCCCAACGTCGTGGAGCCGACGCCCGACGTCGCGACGCCGACGCCGCGAGGCTAACGTCGCGACGCTGACGACGCGACGCCTAACGTCGCGACGCCAACGCCCGACTCCTAGAATCCCGACGCCGCGACGCCCGACGCCGCGACGCCCGACGCCGCGACGCCGCGACGCCCGACGCCGCGACGCCCGACGCCGCGACGCCCGACGCCGCGGTGCCCGCCGCCGCGACGCCCGACGCCGCGGTGCCCGCTGCCGCAACGCCCGACGCCCGACGCCGCGACGCCCGACGCTGCGACGCCCAACGTCGCGACGACGACACCCGACGGCGCGACGCCCGACGCCGCGACGCCCGACGCCGCGACGCCCGACGCCGCGACGCCCGACGCCGCGACGCCCGACGCCACGACGCCCGACGCAGCGACGCCCAACGTCGCGACGCCGCGACACCGAACGTCGCGACGCCGACGCCCAACGCCGCGACGCCGACGCCCGACGTCGCGACTCTGACGGACGCCGCGACGCCCAACGCCACGACGTCCAACGTCACGACGCCGACGCCTGACGCCGCGACACCCATAAACGATGTCGAAATTATAACGTATAAACGATGTCGAAATTTCCGAACATATATCTTCAAAGACTAAGTAGTAGTGGTATTACATTAATATTTAGAATCGGTTCATAAACGACGAAGATATCCACGAACAAATATAAAAAAACATATATTTACGAATTGAGAAACCACCTCCTATTTTGGAAGTCGGTTAAATATATTATGTTGGTTATTTCATGTTACAATCTACCTTTGTGCCAAGTTTCATTTAAGTACGTTGAGTAGTTTGGCTGAAATACCGTCAAATAGGTAGTTACAATTTTTTGAAGATCCCACAGGAACCCTTTCGTTTTTCGGGATAATAATTTCCAATAATGCTCTTCAGGTCATAAGCTACCTGCCTGCCAAATTTCATTTAAATACGTTGAGTAGTTTGGCTAAAATACCGTCAAACAGGTAGCTACAATTTTTTGAAGATCCCACGGGAACCCTTTCGTTTTTCGGGATAATAATTTCCAGTAATGCTCTTCAGATCATTAGCTACCTGCCTGCCAAATTTCATTTAAATATGTAGAGTAGTTTGGCTGAAATACCGTCAAATAGGCAGCTACAATTTTTTGAAGATCCCACGGGAACCCTTTCGTTTTTCGGGATAATAATTTTCTATAATGCTCTTCAAGTCATAAGCTACCTGCCTGCCAAATTTCATTTAAATACGTTAAGTAGTCGTATTTGTCAAATAGGTAGCTACAACTTTTTGAAGATCCCACGGGAACCCTTTCGTTTTTCGGGGTAATAATTTCCGATAATGCTCTTCAGGTCATAAGCTACCTGCCTGCCAAATTGCATTTAAATACGTTGAGTAGTTTGGCTGAAATACCTTCAAATAGGTAGCTACAATTTTTTGAAGATCCCACGGAAACCCTTTCGTTTTTCGGGATAACAATTTCCAATTATGCTCTTTAGATTATAAGCTACCTGCCTGCCAAATTGCATTTAAATACGTTGAGTAGTATGGCTGAAATACCGTCAAATAGGTAGGTACAATTTTTTGAAGATCCTACGGGAACCCTTTCGTTTTTCGGGATAATAATTTCCAATAATGCTCTTCAGGTCGTAAGCTACCTGCCTGCCAAATTTCATTTCATTCTATACAGTGGTTTTAGCGTGATGCGACGACAAACATTCCCATATGGACAGACAGACAGACAGACAGACATACAGACAGACATTTTTTAAAAAAATGTTATTTTTAGGTTCTGTGGCTTATATAGACCCCCTTTTTTTTAATTTTCACTTAAATATTCTTAATGTACAGACATGACCCCTCTACAGATTTATTATATGTATAGATAATGAAATAAAAATCATAATATCAGAACATAAGACAAAGCGTTTCCCGTAAGTGACACAAATAGAGTGCCATCTCTGAGTGCATGGCAATATAAAACGTGCTCCTGAGTTATTACAGCGGCCAATATTGCCCCGGATTATATTATATCTTTCAATATCGTAGTTTCATAACATTTTACAAAGAATATACTTTGATTGCACTCAAAAGATACCTTATTGTTAGTAGTCTATACTATATATAGTGTTATATTTTATGTCAAGAGATTAAATTATTATAAATTCCATTTAACAGTCAATAAGGTAACCAGTATGAAAGGAGCTTGAGCAGAATGTTTACTAATCTATGCTCAGATACATTTACTTCCAAGTATCCATGTCGTTTAAATAATGGTTAACTGTATTGTAAGGTTTTCGAATTAGCACTTCCTTAATAAGTTTTTTGGACCTATGTCCATTCTATTTATTACGTGCTCATTGGACGAGTTCACCAAGGCCACATATTGTGTAGTAAGCTAGATGATAAGATAAAGTAATTTAGATTTTTGTTACACTCTATTGTATTAGGTTCAGTACCTGTGATGATAGTTGTAGTTTGTAAATAAAAAATAAATAAATTTAAAGTAACACCAGACTAGCATAACTGTTTTAGAATCTAAATTCAATGTCATGTAATATTTAACTTAAAAGAAAAGTTTAGTTAAATAATAATAGAAAAATATTTATCGTTCAAAGAAGCGGCAAACCAGTAGCTATTAAATTTTTTATGAAAAACCGCAGACTACTTATTATCAAGTTAATAAATTATATTAATCTAGAGCGCAAATATGTGCAAAGTTATTTTAAATAATAAGCTGAAAATATTTGTCATATTACCCTGTGCTGATCTCCGCGACTTTGTGTCCTACTTTTTTATTTAAATATATTTCTATATATGCTGACCTCCAATTATATAACTAGATTAGATTTAGTCCACTTTAACCACTCTACATTGTACCTACCTAGTACGTACGCCTAGGGAGTGGATGAAAGGGCTTGCACGCTGTACACACATGTTTGCGAGGACATGGAGCCTTGGAAGCCATAAGAACAAACTAGATATTCAAACAACAAATTATCACCAAATCTTTATCTAAAAGCACCAACACTGTCTTGTCACTTTTGATTGGAAACTACAGTTGTCAATATTCAAGATAATCAAAATTCCCCGGTACCGTACATTTCGCCGCAACTAAAAGTAGTATATGTCCGTCCCCCCTTTATATCTGTGCCGATTCTCATCAAAATCGGTAGTAAATTGTGCCAAAACTATAGTTTTGGTACAATTTACTACCATTACCTTGGTACCCATTCCATACAAAACACAAGTGCAGCTGTGTTGTGTACTGCCATTTGTTGTACGAGAACGTTACTTAATACGCACGTAATATTACGTAGCTTAATATTTTTTTTTGTTAATTAATCATCCAAATTGTAATTGAAATTCGAATAGGGATGATATTTAATAATGATGCAATACTATAGTGATGTACATTCCGATTTTGTCATAAGTTTGAACTGAGTTCCTACGCAAGCATTTCATATCAAATACCAAAAATAATCAATTCTTTCAGTTTAAATTCAGTGCCAGTAGATTTTGTTTTAACAAACTTACCATATAAAATCACCATAAAGTGTGCCAAGTTACACAATGTAATATCGAGTGGCCGCAACTGGCACTTAGTCAGGGAGACGCAGTCGCACAGTTACCGACACCACAAATTACTCCCAACTTCAACGTGAGTGACGGCGGGTTGTATGAAGCGTCGCTTACCACGATATGATTTGGATGCTTTATTATGTGGCATATTCATGTGATGTTTCATACATTTATTTACATAGTTGATGGAATCAAAAATCATCAAAAATGCGGAAAATTTTAAATGTATCTAGCAATATCCCGCGATTATATTTTTTCGTGTATATACACAAATATATTTCTATATAATCTGCTACTCTGCATTCAATATATTTAAAAAATATATTTTATACACAAAATATAATTAAAAAACGCTTAACCCATTAACCGCCAAATTAAAACCAACAGAGATTTTTTCAAATAATGTTTGTTTTATGACTGTCCATAAGCCAAATAAACACAAAAGTAAGAAAAAACTGAAAAAAAGTTATGAGGTATCCCTACAGGGGGGTGTACTCAAATGAGTACAGCGGCGTATTGCGGGTGCAAAAATTCAAGAAATTGCTTTTCAAGTCATAGTGTTTTGACATAATTTTTTTATTGCTAACGAATTCTTGCATTACAAATAACATGTCGCAAAGGGTTTTAAAGCTTCTGGGGACAATATTCTAGTCCGTCTTGAGACAAGTTGGGACTATTGAAATCGAATTTTGAGCTTTATTTTTGGTATTTTGTCGTAAGTAGTGTGTAATGGTGCGTCGAAATAGCAATTGATCCATACTGTCACTAGTTATACTCATTACATACTAATGCCAGGCATTTGCAAGAGTAATAATATGTATCATATAGGTAAATAAAACCCACCACCACTTTTATCCATGAATCGCAATTCTGTAAAGCGAAATTGACTAATCAAATCCGTCTACTTCACCCATATTTTTATTATATGTTTGGAAGGTTTTTTGGAATAATGGCATTACCTTTTTCTCGTACCACAGTTATAGATCATAGTTTCACAGCTCCTAACGGTTAAATTGTATCATGATTGTAAAAAGTCGCTATTGTGCAAACACCTTAAAAAGTTGTCAAAAAATACTTGATGATACGTTGGATTCATTTCCAATTTTACAAGTAATGTTTCGACAACTCTTGGTCCTTAAAAATCAGTGGATACTTCGACAGATTTTACATAGTAAAAATCTAGCTGCTACCCAGTTTTTGTAAGCAAATCGCACTGGCTTTCCTATGATAAAGTGCTTAGCATGATGATAGCCACATTATTTAACGATGCGAATTATCAATCAATATTTTATTACGATCATATATCACTCTCCACTGAAGAAACTTATCAATTAGATTACCAGATAAAAGGCGAGCTTACAGCAATATATTGTTCCTGGTAGTTTTATTCCTTTAAAAATCCCGAATTTTTAGTCTGGCATATAGTTCGACACCATTGCAACTCCTAAATCTTCATAGTAGGACCTACTATAAATCTTCTCTAGGTTGTTTGTGATACCCAGAAATAAGAATATGCCAATAAACTGTTTCAAGTCAATAGCGTCTATTTGTAATATATCAAAACTAATTGTATTAAATACTTGAAACATAACAATGTTAGTATATGGATCCAGCCGCTGTACGCAAACATGTACACTTGCATATAAAGTAAGATTTCTCTGAAAATATAGGTTTATTTAACATTATCTGTCATTTATTTTATAAATGAGTTTGTAATTTAAAAAAATATTACCATTTAACAACATAATTGCAACAAAAAATAATAAAAAGTAATAAACATAGTGCCTCACTCATATAAACGATTTTACTAATACCTTTGAATCCTCTAAACGTCAACTGGCATAGGCACAGACATTTCAATAGATATTATAGTAATTTAGTTACTCATTACTAATAATTTAAGCGCAAAAAATCGTCAGTGACACTTAAAGTTTTTTAACTACCCTCATTTATTTTGCTGTACCTGATTGGGTACAGAGGCGCCAAATGGGTTAAAATAGTTTAAAATACTAAAATAGTATATTGTGCAACAAGTGCGACAAGTTGTCGATTGTCGATTGGGTATCGACAACGTCGCACGATTTGCACATACTATTTTTTATTACAAATGCGGGATAAGTAAGTAAGTGGTATCTTATACTTTTCGTAAACTTTTCGCACTCAAATTTTAGAATGGGCAAACGGCTCGTTTTCAACCGCAACAGCGGGCGCCAAGATGCTACTTATCCCGCATGAGTACTAAAAATACTATTATTATATAACTCGATTAGAACAACTATTTTTTTCGAGAAATTCTTAGCTAAAATATACAAAGTAAATTACATAATTCAGATTTAAAATTAATTTATTATCAGTCTGTTTAATTACTTATATTATTATATTCGTAATTAAAGCATCAATAAAAAAAACATACCTAAGTTTATGTTCTTACTTTTACTATCATTGGAAAACAGAACTAATCCTCATTCAAATCACGAACACTTGCTACTAATAGTGATGATGGCAACACAAATAAAACTGTTGTTACAACGCGTAATTAAAACAAACATTTGCCAGAAGGACAAGTTGTCTAAGTTAATTATAACAAATAGGCTGTTTTGTCCGACAGTAGCGTTTCTTAAACAAGATTAAGGCGATGATAAAAAGTAATAATAATAATCTATGGATGTTTTGTATCACTTCAATCCCCTTGCTAAGTTCTTGAATAACTTGTCTTAAGGGCAACGGAAATAATTTTTACAATATCATCATCATCATGATTTCAGCTGTGACGTCACCAACAGCTGGACATAAACTCGCCCCGCCAGGCTGGAGTTCGCAGTTTTCAGATTGCGATGACTTTAATGCTTTACGTAATAATTAGAAATGTTTTGGTTGAGATGGCTATTACACAAATATTTGGCAAGGCGTTTATTAACTGTAACTTCCAATCTTAAATAAAATGCCAAACATAGGCTTCTACGATATTTTATAGTACCAAAACTAAATTAGTTTGCAAAAAGCAATGCAATGTTATATAATATAATAGTTAAAAACACGTTTGATTGCATTGTCATTGGTCCTTGATACGTATGCAAAATTTCAAATGACTTCTGGATATTGGTAAAAATTATCCTCAAAGATTCATAGATAATGTATGTTCCCAAGCATAAAAAGACTATATTCTACCACTCATGCAGCAAATATGTATCGATACTTTATAAGAATATTTATATAGCTTTCGATACAGAGGTCATGGGTTTCATTCCCGCGTTGGAACTGCATAAATATGTTCATGACTCCTCGGACCAGTGTTGCCAGTACGATTTCCCAAAAAAGTACGAATGGCTCTCTAAAAAGGTACGGATTTTAACTCAAAAGTGCGGTTTACCAAAACATTAAAATGCTATATTCTACCCATAGTAACTTAATTTATAAGGTACGAAAAAGGTTCCTGCACCTGTTTTTTCGGTTATCCGGACCACTGGGCAATGCACAAGGACACTCTTTTTATACACTTATAAATGTATAAAAAGAGTGTGCATTCTTGTGCATTATTTGCGCACTTACTTGAGCATTATAAAAATGATTCGTGCGTAGTAATTGGCCGGTTTCAATTGAACAGACACCAACTATTAGAAAATGTCCATGAAATTATTAAGTCTGTGAAACTTAAGATTTCTCGACGCAAGAAAAACACAATCTTTTCAAAAGCTTATTTATCCAAGCAGATACATTTTTTTATAAAATTTACTTCGTTTAATGGTAACAGTTGTGCGGGAAAAATATTTCAGTGCCATATTTCAAGTTTGTTTAAAGTTTAATCTTGAGGATCGTGTTTGTATAGCGAGGCGAGTGTTGAATATTTTAGTTGCATGTAATCAAAGCAAGCATGCGGGTGTGTTAATTATGTTGTATGGTATTGTTTTCTCTCTCTCTCAGAAGAGAGCTGGCAAGATCAGAAGAGCTGACCAGCTCTTTTTACGCGCCTTCACAGTCAAATAATGTCGGTGTAAATACTATTAACCGGATTCTGATGTAACTCTTGGAAAAGTATAATCTAAAACATTTAGTAGTTGTTTAAATAGTGTAATATGTATAATAATGTTTATGAAATGTTCGAATTTCGACCATCTACTACAGAGTGGTCGTGTGGTCGAAATTCGAATATAATTTGTTTTACAAATTAAAAGTATCAAATGTTTTATGGTTCTCATACACAATACCTGTAATACCTTACAACGATCAATACATACATGTTTAAACATGTATAGTCTATACTAATACATATTTCAACTAGGTAGTTTAAGGCTCATTTGTATTGATTAATATGATAAACTCAGAGTTTACAGTGGATTTGGGCTGAAGCCTCCGTAGTTTACCCCCGGGCTTGACTCTAATCCCATCGCCATTTTCTTATGTAACCCTATAAGATTTTAAGGAGGGTTGTCCTATAGATCTATTTTAATGGACGATTCATAGATTATAAGACTTCCAGCTATTATAACTAGAACAGTAACTTTATAACTAGAACAGTAACTTTATAACTAGAACAGTAACTTTATAAAGGTGAAATTTTATACTTATGTTTTGTTACTTCCTCGCGGGCAAACTAAAATAGTTTTGATAAAATTTGATTGCTGGAACACACCCTGGATTAAGACATTTGCAACGAAAAAGTACAGTGGTGCCGTAGGTTATTACTTTACGGAAGAGCCGCGTGCTTAAGCCAGTTCAGCAAAAAATCTTACAGTATTCGGATTTGACATCTTACATGCAATAAAAAAGGTACCACCCGACTTCCTGTTATCACACAACATTTTACAAAATCACCAAATCCACAATAGGAAACCATCTTGCATTAAATATGTTTTACATAAAATAGTTTGGAAACCGGCCAGTATTGAATAATTAATGTAAAAAATCTATTGAAAATTAAACGGTATCCAAAGTTGTAAAGTTTTTCTATAACTTCTACTGGACTCACCGTAATTTTTCCTTATCTAGACGGAGGATTTTAAACTTTGTAAATAACTTAGTAATAACTTCGTATCTATTATTTATTAGGTATCTTATTACTAGTTTAAATTCGTATTACAAGCTTTTGCCAGCTTCGCCCGCGTAGAGTGAATTTCAAGACCCCCTGGGGGGGGGGGGGGTTGAATTTTGAAAAATCTTGAGTAGTGGCCTTCGTCGTGTGAGGAATACGTGTACAAAATTTCAATTATTTTTCAGTTATAAAAAAGCAAGGTGCGATATTCGTGGGGTGCCGGAGAAAGAATAACACCTACTTATCAACTCTCCTTCCTATGGGTATCGTAAAAGGCGATAGAGTGTATTTATATCTGGAAATAGGCAGCGTTCCGTAGACGGTCGGATTGGTAAGAATGTAAAATAAAATAAAAAAAAGAACGCGCTCACAAACCCACAGCGTGGCGAGTATAAGCAACTGCTTATACTGGCCACGCCCCAAAATATTTCATGGAGGATAGCTACCCTCCATGAAATATTTTCGGGGAGGCTTATGCCCAGTAGTGGTCGTCATAGTGAAAGTGATCATGATGATTGTGCGTTGAAAGATCAATCACTTCTGTCTGTTATACACAAGTATAAAATATATATAAGGTAGTCTTTGAGACGCTGTGATTTAATATGCATCCGAGGTGTTCTGGGGTCTAACGTTTTAAATTACTAGACAGCATTGAATACTAAACATTGTCTAATTAACCTTGCCTTTGCCAAAGCGGATCGTGAAATCTATGATGAATATTTAATATCATTGCGAACCGTCTACGGAGTACAAGGTACATTTTACGTCATTACTCTTTTAGCTGTACAATGTTTTCTCCTTCTCTGATACGTTAAGAAAGTCACTTGACAGGCAAGGACAAAATATTGTACCTGTACCTTGTTCAGTGTAATTATTACATTGCGTGGTATTTTTTTGGTATTTTTTTCATTCTTTACATTTCATTGAGCTTAAGCCAGTGGTGTAATAGGTACGATAGATAATATGTAGCTGCATCACTAAGATATTTACCTCGATTTTGTTATCATTGGTTTTGCTTTATTGCGTATGAAAGCCATTTAAAAAACTTATTCACGTCAAAAATCTATTTCACTGGGAAATCTGGCGTTGGTGTACGTTCAATTCTTTTAGTGCAAGACTGTAACCTAAACAAGAATAAAATAAATTGATTAATAAACTTTTTTGATATGATAAGTGTCGCCTTTAGAGGGAAGCCCTAGCCTGTATGGTAGTATTTCGATGAAGCTTTTCAAAAGATAAAGGGTAAATGAAGCCTATAGGTAAAGGGTAAGTGAAGCCGATAGGTAAAGGGTAAATGAAGTAGATAGGTAAAGGGTAAGTGAAACCGATATGAAAAGGGTATGTGAAGCCGATAGGTAAAGGGTATGTGAAGCCGATAGGTAAAGGGTATGTGAAGACAATATGTAAAGGATAAATGAAGCTGATAGGTAAAGGGTTAGTGAAATCGATACGTAAAGGGTAATTGAAGCCAATAGTTAAAGTGTAAGTGAAGTCGATACACCACTGGTTATTTTTGCCAACTTTTTTTTAGATTTTAATCAGATTCGGCTACTTTAGACAGACACAAGACTTACCTCGATAAATAACAGTAAAAGTTCAAGAGTAATGAATTGCTAATTAAAACGTATTGTGCCTCTACAAAGTTAATACTATCAATTAACTTCTCAGTACAGCGGGAAGGTCGTAATAAATTTAACGGGTACGTACGTACTACGAGGTAGTTCGAGTTTATTTTTTAATTCATTATATGCGAACGTTTGTTGATTATTTGAATACTAGTTTTTGCCCAAGGCCGGTTTTAAATAATATCCCACGGAAATGTATTTTTCGAATAGGAAATATGCTTTTATCACTTAATAGTGTCAGTTTCATGCGTTTTGCGATTGTATCAAATCGGGCTTTTGCGCGTGAAGAATTAACAATATATCACACACATCCACATACTATTATAATATTATAATATTATTTCGCCACATTAAAATGTAGTCTATGTATGGACATAGACGGCATGGCCTCATACTTATAAGTGCAAAATTTTATCAAATTCGGTCAAGTTTAATGCAAACAAAACCATAAAGATACACAAAATATATTTCCGTTTTATGTTATTTGCCTACATATTTTATAGTTCTTGATTGAAATTGTGCTAATGCAAATTTGATTGCAGATAAGTACTATATTAATTATTTATTATTAAAAAAATCACACCTATTTAAAAGCAATGTATCCGATCAACATAATATTATGTAGGATTCTCATAAACAGCTTAAGCGATATTTTTCAAATTTCCGGGGCCACTCAACCATGGGATCAAAATGTGGGATAAAGGAGCATTAAGGTAAAGCCTTTTGTTATATCAATAATTTACGTTTGTAGAGTTTGCAGTGGCGTCTAATCCGTATTTATTTCCCAAAACAAGGGAACAGCTGGCTTCAGTTGTGCCTCAGAATTTATGTCCGCGTTCCTTACATATTCACGGCACCGACGCCGCGCCGTCTTAAGTCTTGGGGAGGTATTATGAAAGCATTCGATATGTCGTAAATATTAAAATAAATAAATCGTAGTCAACCATTGAACACGATAGGTCAGACCATCTACACTTAATAATATAGGATACAGAAAATATTATAAAGATTATATAACCTATTTGTAGTTACCAAAATAATAAAATTTCAATTGTATTTAGTAAATATGTTAAGTATTACTTTTAATAAATTTTATATTTTTATTAATTCCGTCTTATTCCTTCTTATTAAATACAATTTTTATGTTAACATAATGTATACATGATACAATACATTCTCCTTTTCTGCTAAGTTAGATAAGTCACTTTACAGACATTAACAATGCATTGTTATTTGTATTGCATGCTTGTCCAGTGATAAATATTTTTATTACTATGAGAGTATAATATAAATATTGTAATATAAGTTAATTCATTAATTTAATCTTGTTATTTTATTCACATTAAATTTAAAAACACTAATAGTATTTTGAAATATCGTGTGCGATATTTTAGAAGAAAAGTATCGAACACTTACAGAATAATATACGTTTCGCAGCCGGGCTTATTAGATACAGTTTTATGTTGCTTACACACCGGAGTAGCTTACACATTTACCTACACACAATTCCTGAATAATATTTTGATACAATGCCGTTTATTTTCCACGGTATAATATTTCAAATAAAGAAAAACATACAATATGTATGAAACAAAAAAAAAAATAAGTAAAAAAGGATCGATAGAAATTCATCTATGAAAAGTATAAAAACTTAAGACCTTTATGGTCTTAAGTTTTAGCTATATAACTATTGCCCAAGTGTGTGCGCAATAAAACTGTACAATTTTTTACTCTGGGAACCCAGAAGGACAGATGACCGACACGAGTAGAAAACATATTTTTTATATCCCATCCGACGCATGGATCATCTTTTTATTTTCTTATAACTATATAAAAATAATTACTGTTCGTTAGTCTCGCTTGTTCCTCAGTATCGCTAAAACTCTAGAACGGCTGAACCGATTCGGATATTTTTAGTCTTGAAATATTAGTCCAGGGAAGGTTTAAATAGTTTGTATGCTCAACGAAGTGGGCACGGGTCAGCTAGTTTTTCTAATAAAAATCAAACGAGCATACTCCAAATTTACTTACTTATCTCGAAAGTTAAATTTTTGTTATTTTAACGCGACGCGAGACACACGACCGACGAAGTAAATAAATAAATAAATATTGGGGTGAGGTGGGATTTAAGGTGACTCATATGTGCTTAAGCAAAAATATCAGAGACCAGATGACTCAGAACCGGGTTGATTAGAATTCAATACCCAGCGCCTAAGCGTCCCCTTATATTTGAGTGTGTAACATTGTCGCACAATCGTGTTTTCCGTGTGGATCACTTCCAAAAGAAATTTCCACATTTACTGCGTACCACTAAAACTTTTCGCGATTCGCATTAAAGTTATTTTACGCGGCAAGTTTTTATGGCAGCCGAGTGTAGCCCGCTCAGTAATGTCAATGTCTAATCTTACGGAGTTTGATAGCTTTTACGGGATCGAATTTACGTGTTTTTGATGCGTGTTGCGCCATGTTGATCACTCTATTGAACAGTAATCACCATCGAGCTAGGAATATCGAGACATGAATTTATAATGCTAAAATAAATGACGACATTTTTATTACTCATATTAAAATCTTACGTGTTGCAGACCAATTAAAAGCAGTACTGTAAAACCAATATTTTAATGTGTTTTGAAAATCAATGCTGTTCGAACATAATTTTGTAATTTTTATATAAAACAATGATAGCTGACAATTTAAACAACATAGTAGCGCAGCAATGCTACGGTAGAGTGTGACGTAGTGGTATGCGTTACGTCGTAGAGGTCTACGGTACAGCATGTCGTAGAGATATGTCGTAGTGGTCTACGATACAACGCACACAACGGCGTAGAGATCTACGGTACAGCAAGAAAATAATAATTATTATTTTAAAACTTACCGTTACGACGTAGTGTTCTACGGCGTAGCATTCTACGGCGTAGCAAGTCTACGTCGTAGAGTGTAGCTGAGTATCGTAGAACAGAATAATATGAATTTCAATTCAATTGAAGATATTAATGGATGAAGGTGATATGTCACAAAATAAATTACCCATAAATTTTAATTTAAATTGAATTAATTCTATCTCTAGAATCAATATTTAGATTAATGTACTTAATACTTTACTACGTTTAAATGCTTATGTGAGAGTTTGAGCTCAATTTTCTCAAAATCATAATTTTCCTACATATCACCTTAATCCATTCAATTGATAATTAAAATACAGTAAATCCTGTAGCGAACTTGATGATGAAATTACAATTACAGTTTAATTATCTCCGCTGCTTATATCTTAAATTAATAGCATCTCAAAATACACTTACGAAATATCCGAAGTGAAGAAACGACAGCTCCAAGTAGCAAACGATACTCCGGCGCTGTAAATGAGAACCGTTGGAAATTCATTCCTTAATTGCATTGGCAAACTAATAAGAACGGATAGTTTGAGAAATATTGAGAATGTTCCTTTGTTGCAAACTACTAGAGAATTAGCCTTTTGAAGTATACTTTAGTTTTATAACTTAAAGATACTGTAGAAAACCATTAGCCTGTTTAATGAAAAAGTGGTTCTACTGAAATTTCTAGAACAAGTTTCCGTTTAGACAGAAAAGCGTTTTCATTATTGTTAAGTACATATTTTTATGCGCATTTATTTTGAACTTGTATCTTTATAGGTAAAAATGTAAGCTTTATAAATTACTACAAAATAAATATTTTTTAATTTTCCTTTTTTTACAAATCATTTCTACAAGCCGTAAATAAATAATAATAATAAAAATATCTTTAGACGCTTCACACCACGTCAATCTGGCCCTGTGCTAAGTATCCGACGAACTTGTGTTACAGGTACCAGACAACGGAATATATATTTAATACTTTTATACTATACACATATTAAGATTTTTATTATATTAATACACAAATTGAATACACATTCATGACCCAGGAACATTGAAAACTTTTTGTTCCCTCGGCGGGATTCGAACCCGCAACCTCTCGGTCGGTCGGAACCGAAAATGAAAGTCTTATGCATTAAGATCTCATGAATTCGAAACGACGAAGGTTAATTTCATTTAATCCGTCTGGAAATCATCCGACTTTCCGTGTTTAAACTCGCCAAGAAAAACGCAACTTAAAATTTCACCCGAAAATAAGTTCCCCGAAGCCCGGAGCGATTTACATAAAACTTGTTTAAATGGTAATATTTGGAGACGTCACCCACCCGACCATACCCTCGGGCCTCTTAAACAGATCCATTTTAATATTATAGACGCCCTAGTTGAAAAAAATGCGGTATATGTACCTGTCGTACTGTCGTTAGCGCGGGAGTTAGTAGGGATCGCGTCTGCTCTGTGGCAAGTAGTGTGACATTACGAATTATACGGAATTTTTCTATTTCAAGGTGTTCGGGACGCGGTGTCGGGCGTCGTGTCACGCTATCGCGGTTTTTATAAATTATTCTCTTGAATTCCCGAGATTTTCTCCCGCTGTTCAAACAGAATGAACTTCTACTTTATCATACTAGTTCTGAAGTTGCAATCTCTCACATTCAAATTATAGCTGATGCTATCTCGACTTGTTTCTTTATGGTATTTGTATTTATTATGCTTTGAATATTCTTGCTATACAGGGTGTAAAAATAACAGTAGCTATAACTTTGAGATACGATTATAATATCTTCCCTCATTTAAGGAAAATAATTTATTTGTCAAAAATATTATTTTTTGTCGCGAAGAATAACGAAAAAGCAAAAATTTTTTTTATTATTTTGTAAAAATACATTTCTAGAATGAGAAAAGCTAGTATTGTATTAGTATAATAGTGTATATATATACACCCGTTAAACAAATATTGCAATTTGTATGTCTCGCTAACACACGAGAACGGCTATGGGCCGATTTGTGAAATTTCACTAATAAGGAAAATTATTAAACCACCATTCTTTCCTCGTGGCCAAACTTCGGGTCTCCAGTGTCATTTGACTGACGACCTCTGAGTCCTTATGGCTGAGTGGTTAGTGAGTTCGCGGGTTCAAACAACACTTTTTCTCTTTGAAAAAGTCTTCTTATATTAAATAAGTTCAGGTGTTCGTGTAGTTATTGAATTCTTCCTTTTCCGAGCAATGTCAAGACAAAACAATTTGTCTCGAGCCTTTTTTATTAGTCTATAACTTTGAGATATGATTATACTACATTTTCTCATACCATAAATGACTTTTTTTATAAAAAGAAAAAGTTTTTCGAAGGAGAAAAACTAGTTTATTCATATCCCAATACTATAGAAAGTGATTTTTTACATTCTGTATGGTTTTAAAATATTAAGTTAAAGTTTACTGTATACTTTTGACACTAAAAAACTAAAGAAATCTTTTGTCTTATTTAAGATAGTCTTTAGTGCTTACTTTTAATACCTAGAAACTATTTTGCAAATGTTATGTGCAGTTATACAGTTCAATTAACAGCAGTAAAACTTTCAATTTATTGCGAGCTCTAACTGAAATATTTATAGGTACAGTAAAATTTTAACTGCTATAGGATGCTTAACCGTTAACACTAAAGTAGGTTGTAAACTGTCTAATACAAGATAATACTTATGGTTACCTTTAGCATTATATTATACTCTCCTTTCTATAAATACAGCTTATTTTTTTATATATAGCCCACCAACCAATATTGGACAAAACATTGCACGACGCGTCTATAAAATTTGTGTTATAAACATTCAAATGCACTGTTATTAAATATTATTGTAATATTACGTTTTAGTAATATTGTAAGATTTAATTAGTAGAATCATCCTTTATATACTCTGTGTCTATTTTTAGGACTAAAATTCGGGTTAATTACTATGAATAAACGCATTAATCTAATATATTGGTAAACACAACGTCACAGATTACAAGAACATAAATAATACTATATTTTTATCGCCATGATAACAACATTACACTATTTTATAGCTAAGAAAAAACAGACACGCGTCGTAGGATAAAAACGGAGAAATAGCGTGTAATTTATATAAAGATGTAGTAATTAAGGGCCTGGGTCCTGAAGACAATGAGTTATAAGTTGAAATCGTGACTGGGAAGCGAGACGCCGACGTTTGTGGACGTGACTGAAGCCACTGCTCCCTTAAGAGACCCCTACACAACGGGCATAGGGCAGGGAAACGGCAAGCCGACTGAGAGTTTAGAGTTTATTTCACACAAATATTATATTATATTATATGAATAAAAGTTAATACAAAATATGAATTATAGTTAATTAATTTACTCTCATCTTATTGAAATAGTTAATAGAATATTTGTGGAAATCCACTACTACAATCCACACATCGTATGTAAGTAAGCATAAATAATATATTTATGCTTACTTACATACGTATGAACTCACACTTGCATTTCCTGATTTGATAATTTGATAGTCCATATAATAGGCATTTCACCAGGCACACTTTTAATATAAATTCTTTTAAAATATGAATAATATAACTGTATTATAAGTTTTGTGATTTTACAGGCTTATGTGATTGTGAATGCTAAATTTCATAACAGGCACTATTTTAATATAGTTATAATAAGGTCAATAGTAGCGCTAATTTTGGATTTTGAACCTTATCACAGGAAATTATACCTCAAAAACTATCTCAAAAAAATATTAAATTAAGATAATTGTATCGTGTTTAGTATCAAATGATAGGTCTTGGCGAGCACTTTACAAATATGTATTTAAATATTTTATTAATTATTACATTTTATTGTTAATTTCAAAATAAACGTTTAAAATGCGGACGTATGTACAAGTAGTATCTAGGAGTTGTTTAGTTACTTACTATGTAATGGTTAGTTTAAATTTAGTGAAAATATATTTGATGAGAAAACAGAAAAATATAAAATAACAAAATGTTTTAAGAACTATAACCCAACTTCGCAAAAAAGGGGTCTAAAAAGGCTGAAACAAGAAAATTTTTGTACCTATGCATATCTGGATTTCAAATTGAATTATTTTCTTGTTTCAGCCTTTTAAGACCCCTTTTTTGCGAAGTCGGGTTATAGTTTTTAAACTTTTTTTTTACAATACTTTTTGGAATTTCCACCAAGAACCTATAGTACACTCAATCGGTAACGTTGGATCTTCCTAGAGCTAGTATCAGCTACATGAACATTATTAAACATAATTGCCAGTCCTCGATAAACAAGTGAACATGCTACTCAAACTACACTACGACTCACCTATGTCGACTATAACTGCCTGTTCGTTAATTACATGTTATTGGTTGTCGATGTACGGACTACAGTCTAGGAGGCATGGACTAACTTAACCCCAAATACAATTAGCAATAAAATTTTTTTTTTTTAACATTCCCCCTTAGATTAGGAGGTTCACATTTTTAGTTTGCGTAGATCGTTCGCATTGATAAGTTGTTTTATGTTCTTCTTTAGTTTTTTTTAATCGTTCATATTTACTCACAGCATAACATATAAATAACTAGCTGTGCTTGCGACTTCGTTCGCGTGGTGTTTGATTGACTTAAACCGTTTATGCAGTGCATGCAACGAAAGTCCCCAAATGTAAATTGTTTGTTTAAACGCGCTAATCTCCCGTATATGTATAATAGCCGACGTCGTGACGGCGTCGGTCATTGGCGTCGCGACGTCTGGCGTTGGCGTCGCGGCGTTGGGCGTCGCGTCGTCGGCGTGGCGGCGTTGGGCGTCGCGTCGTCGGCGTCACGGCGTCGGGCGTCGGCGTCGCGACGTTGGGCGTCGGCTTTTATACATATACGGGATAATAGCGCGTTTATACAAACAATTTACATTTGGGGACCTTCGTTGCATGCGCTGCATAAACAGTTTAAGACGCCGCGACGCCGACGACCGACGCCGCGACGCCCGACGCTGCGACGCCCGACGCCGCGACGCCCAACGCCGCGACGCCGACGCCTAACGTCGCGGCGCCGACGAACGACGTCACGACGCTGACGACAGACGCCGCGACGCCCGACGCCACGACGCCGACGACCGACGCCGCGACGCCGATGACCGACGCCGCGACGCCCGACGCCGCGACGCCGACGCCCAACGCCGCGACGCCGACGACCGACGCCGCGACGCCCATCGCCGCGACGCCGACGCCCGACGCCCGACGCCCGACGCCCGGCGCCCGACGCCCGACGCCCGACGCCCGACGCCCGACGCCCGACGCCCGACGCCCGACGCCCGACGCCCGACGCCCGACGCCCGACGCCCGACGCCCGACGCCCGACGCTCGACGCCCGACGCCGACGCGCAAAATATTAATTTTGCTATATCTCCTAAAGTATTCATTGTATTTGCATGGTTTGAAGGGCAAATATAGTCTTCATGGAATGCTTTAGCCAACTAACGTATTTAAAATGATAAGAATTAATACCGTGACGGTATAAATATTTTTCCAAAAACCGCTTTATTGCCCATTTTTTGATCCTGTTAGTTATTTTACTAAATAACTAATCTTAAGAGATAGATAGACATATACTGTCACGGACTTTTTTTTGATTATTAAAAAGGAATAATTCTTTCATACATATTTTTTGAGTAGGTCACTTAAACCGTTTATAAAGCGCACGCAACGAAAGTCCTCAAATGTGAATAATTTTTCCCGTTTCTGCAACATTTCTCACTGACGCTTCGCTCTTATTGGTCTCAGCGTAATGTTATATAACCTAAAGCCTTTCTGTATAAATGGACTATCGCCGCGACGCCCGACGCCGCGACGCCCGACGCCGCGACGCCCAACGCCGCGACGCCGACACCCAACGCCGCGACGCCCGACACCGCGACGCCCGACGCCGACGCGCAAAATATTAATTTTGCTATAGGTATCTCCTAAAGTATTCATTGTATTTGCATGGTTTGAAGGGCAAATATAGTCTTCATGGAATGCTTTAGCCAACTAACGTATTTAAAATGATAAGAATTAATACCGTGACGGTATAAATATTTTTCCAAAAACCGCTTTATTGCCCATTTTTGATCCTGTTAGTTATTTTACTAAATAACTAATCTTAAGAGATAGATAGACATATACTGTCACGGACTTTTTTTTGATTATTAAAAAGGAATAATTCTTTCATACATATTTTTTGAGTAGGTCACTTAAACCGTTTATAAAGCGCACGCAACGAAAGTCCTCAAATGTGAATAATTTTTCCCGTTTCTGCAACATTTCTCACTGACGCTTCGCTCTTATTGGTCTCAGCGTAATGTTATATAACCTAAAGCCTTTCTGTATAAATGGACTATCCAACAAATAAAGAATTTTTCATATCGGACCCGTTCCTGAGATTAGCGCGTTTAAACAAACAAAGAAACAAACTCTTCCGCTTTAGAATATTAGTATAGATATACCGTGTAATATTTTTTTAAATATGTTAAAAACAAAATAAAGAGTGTATTTTTTACTTAGATTAAAACAGAAATGTCTCTTTTTGCTACAAAACTATGTCTAATTTAATCTATATATATTTTTTTACTATGTCTATTTAATCTATATAATTTAAATAAGGATTGGAATAACAAAATAAAAACCGCACACGTAGTAATACTTTTCGTAAGACAGAGAGGTAGAAATTAGAGTACCGTATAATTTTCATAATCATAATATGAATGTGTTTTACGAAAAATTGCCGAAACGAAACTCTGAACCGAAACATAATTTGTTATCTGCAACAGAACGCACGTAGAAAAGAGTTTTAGTGAAGAAGCCACTAGGATTCTTACTGATTACTAAATATTATTTTAGTTCTGCATGCCCGCGTAGTACTAGAAATAGAAAAAGTTTTTGAACTAAAATCGCCTACAAATAATTTGACGCTTTCTTACAAGATAATATTATAACCCTTATGAACATTTACAAGAGATAAGCAAACCCTTCTAAGTTCTACCTGACGTCGTAGTAATTAAGACGTTTTCTCAGAACGAGGTGCTTTTTTCCTCACAGCTTGACATTATGTTAATGAAAAACTCGCATGTAAAACGGAGGAATAAAGTACTAAGAATTGTAAATGTGAAACACAACTACCAACTATTGTAAATGTTAATAATATTAGGTCCTTACATATGAAATTGGCGTTTAGTCGTACTGGACACTTTGATCTTAAATATATCCTCTTTGGTTAGGAATTCCAAATTCAAATTTAAACAGCTATTTACTCATGCATTTGTGTTTTGAAAACCGTAATTCATTTGTTTTTTCTCTTTTGCTTTTTTTTCTGCGTCACTCATTTCACGAAATGGAAAACTTAAATATCGCATTATTTACGAGTACGAGTTCCACCGTGGCACCAGTGCTGCAGAAACGGCTCGAAGGATTAATTATGTGTATGGGGGTGGTGTCGCAAAAGAAAACACAGTGCGTTTTTGGTTTCAACGCTTTCGTTCTCGAAATTTCGACCTGCAGAACAAGCCCCGTGGACGGCCGGAGACCAAGCTCGATGATGAATTGAAGGCTATTGTGGAAGCAGATCCATCGCAAACCACATCAGAGTTAGCTACAGGTTGCGGTGCTAGTGACAAAACCGTTTTAATCCACTTGAAGCAAATTGGGAAGGTGAAAAAGCTTGAAAGGGTACCTTATGAATTGAGTGAAGCAAACCGACAAACGCGCGTCGACTGCTGCGTTACATTGCTCAACCGGCACAATAATGAAGGAATTTTAAATCGGATCATTACATGAGATGAAAAGTGGATCCTGTACGATAATCGTAAACGCTCATCGCAATGGCTAAACCCTGGTGAACCAGCAAGGTCTTGCCCCAAGCGAAAATTGACTCAAAAAAAGTTACTTGTAAGCGTTTGGTGGACTAGTGCTGGTGTCGTACACTATAGCTTTCTAGAATCTGGTCAGACGATTACGGCTGATGTCTTTTGTCAGCAACTGCAAACCATGGTGGAAAAGCTCGCCGTTAAACAACTGAGACTTGTCAATCGCTCTACGCCACTGCTGCTTCAAGACAACGCTAGACCACACACGGCCCAACAGACGGCTACCAAATTAGAGGAGCTTCAATTGGAATGTCTAAGACATCCACCGTACTCTCCGGACCTTGCTCCAAAAGATTACCATTTTTTTCGAAATTTGGATAACTTCTTGCAAGGAAAAAAAAATCAATTCCGATGAGGCAGTCCAAACCGCTTTCAAAGATTTCATCGATTCCCGTCCGAATGTTTTTTTAGTAAAGTGACCAATGAACTACCTATAAGATGGCAAAAGTGTATAGATAGCAATGTTACATACTTTGATTAATAAAATATATTTTAATATGAAAAAATCGCCTTTATGTTCCTCCCATACAAAACGCCAATTTCATATGTAAGGACCTAATATTAGCGTCAGTCAAATAATAATATCTATGAACGCTTCACACCACGTCAACATAGCCCCGTGGTAAGTATCCGAAGAACTTTTGATGCAGGTACCAGACAACGGAAATATATTTAATACATTATGCACAATGCACATATATAAGATTTTTGTTATATTATGCACAAATTATTGTGAAAATGTGTAATTTTTGTGTTCTTTCACATCAACATCAGCATAGCATCATTATCAGCATAAGCACCAGCATAAGCATTAGCATCAGCAAAAACATTTTCATCAAGATAGCATCTGCACGTATCATCATTATCAACTAAGGGTAGCGCGCTGCATATTATTACTTATATTTTATTTCATAATATTAAAAACCAATACATATCATATTTGAAGCTTATTAATATTATACTAATCAATAAACAGCTAAGTATGATGGAGAGTGTTACAGAGTTCCTTTATATTGGGAAAGGTCGAGGACCCTACAGTGTTTAGATGACTCTCGTGCGGCCGAGCGAGGTGTATGTTCATACTAAGTTTTTAATAATCGACAAAATATAAAAATAGAGGTTTGAAAGTTCTTGTGACTGTAATCAACTAAATGTTATTTAAGACTTCTATGATACAAAAAAGGTTGTTTTTGTTATGGCTTGGAGATATAGTGACATTTAGCCCCGTCTTCATATAAAAAAATCATATCGTGTACTTCTTTTTAAATCTTTAGGGAGGATCAATTCTGCCATATGTGATTTTTGTGAAATTTGAACCGTTTACGCAGCATAAGTTATAAAGACAATAAAAGCCTCGATTTTGAAATATTTTTCATTGCTTTTCTGCTCTTATTCTTGTTAGGTCTTGACGCGTGACGATAAAACTATAGCCTATCCTTTTATCTCTTATAGCTCCAGCTGAGGTTAAACTTAAGCATTCACGTCATCGTCCATGTACAGTACCCAAGCACAATTTGAACATATGAAAGCGCCGTAAAGTAAAGTAATCGAATATCAATTGTATTGGCGCTGTCAAGCTTTTCATTTAATTGGTCATTCGATAACTTTATTTTACAATTATTATAAGCTAAGTTTTGTAACTAACACACTAATTACTATGGGCTTGTTATATTAGTCTGAAAAAATGTTTTCTGTTCTATTTTATTTTACGGAGCAATTAAATGTTCCTCCTTCACCTACTGGTTTTAAGTAAACCGAACCTATTGACAGCCTATTTAAAATAAACCTATTGTATTTATTGCAGAATAAAAGTCTGGTTTCAAGTTGCTGGCGTCATCTGTGTACAAGGCGTAACATTTGCTGACGAAGACCTCTTGCCAAACTCAAGATGAGTGGCGGATGTCTCGGCTTTGTCGAACTACGCCGGACAAAGACCCCGATAATTATGCAACGACAAACTTTCAGACAGCTGTATGATGTCTAGATGTGTCTAACTACATGTTTCGTAGGCAATACGAAATACTTCTATCGTAGATTTAAAATTGTTCATTTTTTTGATTTGACGGAAATATTTCATTTGCTGAATTGTGTTGAATGCTTTTCAGTTATATTGGCAAAATGTTCTCTTTTAGGTTTTATAAGACTAATGCCAAACGAAGACCAAATAGGTAATTAATTATTGACAAGTATAGTTTTACAAATGTAAACATAAAATAAATTGACAAACTTAGAGTATACTTACCGAAATAAATGATATAGTAACAACGACTACTATTAATGTAATCTCTTTTCCTAATTCCGTTATAAACCAGTCGGAATGTCAAAACTCAGAGGACGTCCAGGACTAATTACTTAAAGCTAATTAAGAAAAGGAAGATCTCGACCATTTTGGCAGAAGGGTCTGACCCGCTTCCAGTCCTGTGCCAAATTAGTTCTCCTGAATACTGTAATGCGTTTAAAATTATCACTTATATTCCAGGTAAAAAAACGACTGTAATAAAGAATTGAGAATGAACTAAACATAAATATGGATCAATTTTATTTTTATAGTGAGTGCTAGGAATGTTCGTAGGAAATAAAAATCTGGGGCACGGCAGAGCCCTCGCCAAGTTGAACACGGCCGTACCGTACGTAAGTATTATGTTGCTTACTTTTAGTAGACATAGAAGCTTCAAATTTCTAATAAAAGTAGTGTTTAGTGTAGACATAAAGGCAAAACTTAAATATTTTAGAGTTTCTGATTAGTTATTCCGATATGCTAGCTGCATAAATAACTTTGTAATTTCATATAAATGTATAGAATTACAAAGTTATATTTGCACTTCTCGACAAAACACTACTTTAAGTTAATCTTCTTAAAATATAACTTGTAAAAATGCCAAGTTTTACTACTCAGTTTATCCGTAAAAAGTTGTGTGATCTATGTTATGCCAAGTCAGGGTTAGTCGGTTGGTCTAACAATATCTTATAATGATCACATCAATATTATTAAAAATCTTTTAAGCTCTAAATAAATACTATATTGACTTGGCAATTGCATGAAACGATCTGCTATAATATCAATTACTTGTGATATAGATGTGTTTTCATTCGATTTGCCAAGTCATACATATATTTATAACATGAAATATAAGTATAATATCTACATCTACACTTCTACACTAATATTATAAAGAGGAAAGATTTGTATTTTGTATGTAACGACTTAACTAACTCAAAAAGTACTGGACCGATTTTAATAATTATTTTTTCATTAGAAAGCTACATTATCACTGAGTAACATAGGGTATATAAAAATCAATTGCTGTTCGCTAGTCTCACTACAACTCGAGATCAGCTGAACTGATTCGGCTATTTTTGGTCTTTAAATATTCGTGGAAGTCCCGGGAAGGTTTAAACAGTTTCCATGCTCAACGAAGTGGGCACGGGTCAGCTAGTCATTGAAGTAATTATAATTAAATGTTGTTAGAGCAACACAAAGAACATTCAAAAGACTAACTATTTTATGTATACTTTTAATTTCTATTAAGAATAATATACACAATTGTTTGTGTAATACACTTTAGTGAGTTTATCACTATCTTAACACATTAACTGGATGAATTTTGTCCTTTTCGGCCTTCTGACTATGCCTATGTTTTGAAGGAGCTGGATAGCCTTAACATTGTCGTAAAGAAGAAGTCGTTTTCATGAATTTTTATATTGAGTTTTAAAGGCTTTAAGGATGCAAACATATTTCACAATGTTTAAATTATTTAATCCATATTTGTGTTTATAAAAGCAATAGCATGTTATTGAGAATACCGGGCTCCATCGGCGCGTGAATTTGTGCAGGCTGCACTCGCCCACAAATTCGAAATGCAACGCAAATGGACACATAATATTAATGCTTAGGTTTTTTTTTATTTTTCATGCGTGTAGCTGACTGACGTTTTATTAGACATATAAAATTTATAAAAGTATAGTTTATAAAGCCTTCGATGAAACGTCCTTTATAATTGGCTTGGCAAATAAGTTTTTTGTTGAGTGTTTCGATTGAATCGAACTAGCGAAGGAGATACCGTGAAAATATTTAAGTAACAAAACTATATATATAAAACGTATTACAGAAATGAGTTATAAAAATGTACTGTCTTATTTTAAATTCGATTTTTCTAAACTTTATGGAGAAAAATACATTTGAAATTTAAAAATAATATTTTAATTACATGGTAATTCAACATGTGGATTTTCATTCAAGTAGTTCGTAGTCATTATGATTTACCTGAAACATAGATAATAGTTGTAACATTTCTCAGACATACTCGCAGCGGCTTATTTATTGTACATGTATGCGAAGATTTGGAAATAATTTGTTTGCCCTTTTTTCATTCTCAATGCTACTAGGCCTTGCCCTTTCGTTCTAAAACTTTCTAGAATATGATACACATTCGATGTAGTGTATATCGAGGAAGAGCACTTCAATTTATGTGCGTAATTAAGTGGAGTTTGCGTTGGAGCCCGTCTCTCAGCACTTTCTAGCGGTAAATGAAATTTACGTACCTATGCGTACCTTCCCAGCCTTAAGATATCGGTGCATGTCTTACGATGAAGAGTTTTTAATGAAACTTACCTATTAGTTTATTATCTACTTTGTGCTCCTGGAGGGCACTAGGGGAGGCCTTTGCCCAGCAGTGGGACAGTTTAGGCTAGTAATAATTTATAATAATATAATATTGTGCTAATAGTAATCGATGAACCAAAGATTTACCCTATAGGTACAGTATATTTCTGGTACTTTCACAGTATACTCTATATAAGTGACACATACACACCCTAATATGGCCTAAAGTATTATCACTCATTTATTTTTCATCTTGTGTACATAGTATACTTTTTTGTTGTTGAAGTCGGATTTTTAAACGTAGTTTTTTTTAATATGCTGTCTTGTTTTATTTAGCATCTCGATGGTATATAATAATATTTACCTTGTATGATTTTAGAGTACCTCAAATTTCAGCACGGTCTAACATACCGAGTACTGATATACTTTTCCGCTTTTGCTTTTAAGTAGGGCCACGTCCAAAGGCTTTTAGTCTCAAAATGTAAGAGAAAAGGGTGCCCGAGACGCTGACTCCGCTCAATTACATTAATAATCTGTACTACGCCAAAAATGATAATTCTTTTGCTCCTGCACATTCGTAGTCACATGTGTAAGTTAGTTTCTGCGTAGCATTAGATTTGTGTCTTACAGCTTTTCGTGCTAAATAAGATTAAATTGAAAGAAAATATAAGGATTATTTCGATAAAATATAATTTTGACGACCTCTGTAGCGCAGTGGTACAGCGTGTTGGTGCTCGACCAAGACGTTGCGGGTGAATCCCGCCGAGGGAACAAAAACTTTTCAATGTCCCTGGGTGATGGATGTGTATTAAAATTGTGTATTAATATAAAAAAAGTATTAAATATATATTTCCGTTTTCTGGTACCTGTAGCACAAGTTCTTCGGATACTTAGCACAGGGCCAGATTGACGAGGTGTGAAGCGTCTATAGATAGTGTTATTATTAAAATATCATGTTCTACTTGATAAGTTTAAATTAAAAGAAAATATAAGGACTCTAAAACACGTAATTTGTGTTTATTATAATGAAGGGATCACAATGAAAACATCACACACCCGAATATAAGAATACCTCACACAATGGATGTTTTCTGTGGACCGTAGGTTGCGTCATCGTATATTTAATATTACAAAAGAAACCTAGGGCAGACTGTTATAATGAAGTAAAATATTCATCAGGCACCGTCTGGGGAGACCGGGTCTCCAAAAACGTGGCTCGGCGTGGTCTTATTCTGATTATTTATTCCATTTATGTAATTGTATAATGTTAGACGTATGTTACATTTTATGTACAGTAAATAACTTGCAAATGGTTTTGGCGATCTTTGTTTCACTCTATAAGTGATCGAATGTACTGTTGATTTTTGATGGAAATTCATGTTTACAATAACACACAACTTTTATTTACACTTTTCCACTTTTTATTACGTTTTAATAAGTTTTTACAAAAACACGACCTAAGTTGAAAAATATTTAACTTAATATGCATATATTATAAAAATTGTTTCACTATGTCAAAAAACAGTGGTTCTGAAGGCTTAACTAGAAGACGTAACTATTTTGGTTGTCATATTTAAAAGTTTTTGACTGTGTAAATAATTGATCTTTGTATTAGATTAATTATATTGATTAAAAATAAAAAAAGACTAAGTTGTATCTATAAAAGCTAACCAAATCTAAAATCACGTCAGTTATCCAAACGAAACTATTAAATATACAAATCAAAAACACCCCTAAAAGATACATACTAGTTGATATTAACTGTAATACTATTAACGCGAGACCAGAATAAGCCCGCGGGAATCGCGTGTCGTTGAATTTTTGAGGGCCGTATGAGCCGCATTTTCGGGATGAAAATCTGCGGCGTCGTAAGCAAAAAGAAACTCATTTTCGACGCGCTTAATATATTGCCATAGAACGCTTTGATGCGACGTATCTCTCGGTTTAAGCGGGATTAATTAAGATTTTTAATAACCGAAACAAATAAGGGGATGTGAGTAGTGAATATTTTGAGAGCCCTTAAAATGTGTATGCTTAATTTGAAAACGTTACATTGTATTTCGTGAGCTGCGTCTGCGGGTCGCATTTTATGTCGCTAGACTATTTTGAGATACTTCAAAAATAGTTTTAAACCAACAGCATGAGAGGGATAAATATGTACATTGTACATACTACATAAAATATATCTACTTATTAAAATCTATTACTACATTGATAATAATAATTTGAAATTATTCAAATACATCTTTAATTTAACTAAAGTCATGTGTAAGTACGGATTATGCATACTAGCCTGCAAAAGAAAGTACTACAAGCTTGTATAATAGTTAGAGATAATAAAAAAATATCAGATCTCTGAAGCTAGTAAAAAGCGGATAAAATTTTACATTTAAAAACCATAATATGTATATAGCTTTTAAAAATTGAATTTTTAAAACAGATAAAGTGGTGAGAAAGCAAGGTATACGGCACAACCCATTCAAGGTGCGGAATTTTGAAAGGCCATGTAAAAGAAACTATACCTACTAAACATTCCATTCTTGTGAAAATCTAACCTTAACATATTCATTACATATGTCAAAGAAACATTAATCACATAAAGCATGACTTATTAATCAAATAAAGTGGTGAGTCAGCAAGGCAGTGGTGTACACCGAAACCCATTCAAGGTGCAGACTTTTTTTGCAGGTATATTTCACAAATGAAATATCTAACACACTATTATAATGAAAGCCTAACATTAACGACTTCATTAAAACTGTCTAAGCAACTTTATCCGCGTCAAGCCACTACATGACTTATTAGTCAGATAATGTGGAGGGAAAGCAAGGTAGTGGTGTACGCCAAAACCCATTCAAGGTGCAGACTCTTTGAAGGCAGTATGTTAAAGAAACTATTTATTAAAAATATCAAAGAAACTTTAACCACAAAAGGCATGACTTGTTAGTCAGATAAACTGATGAGAAAGCAAGGTAGTGGTGTAAACCGAAACCCATTCAAGGTGTAGACTTTTTTTTACTGGCCAGTATATTGCACAGATGAAATATCTAACATACTAATATGATGAAAGCCTAACTTTAACGAATTCATTAAAACTGTCTAAGCAACTTTATCCGCGTCAAGCGACTACGTGACTTATTAGTCAGATAATGTGGAGGGAAACCAAGGTAGTGGTGTACGCCAAAACCCATTCAAGGTGCAGACTCTTTGAAGGCAGTATGTTAAAGAAACTATTTATTAAAAATATCAAAGAAGCTTTAACCACAAAAAGCATGACTTATTAGTCAGATAAA
This sequence comes from Celastrina argiolus, assembly GCA_905187575.2. NCBI lineage: Eukaryota > Metazoa > Arthropoda > Insecta > Lepidoptera > Lycaenidae > Celastrina > Celastrina argiolus. The sequence continues at coordinate 7,366,653 of LR994581.1, read as the reverse complement.
GTCATGAGAAAGCAAGGTAGTGGTGTAAACCGAAACCCATTCAAGGTGTAGACTTTTTTTTACTGGCCAGTATATTGCACAGATGAAATATCTGACATACTATTATGATTAAAGCCTAACTTTAACGAATTCATTAAAACTGTCTAAGCAACTTTATCCGCGTCAAGCCACTACATGACTTATTAGTCAGATAATGTGGAGGGAAAGCAAGGTAGTGGTGTACGCCAAAACCCATTCAAGGTGCAGACGGGCGATGAATTTTTGAGAGGCCTCCGCGACGTGTGCCGAGAACTACTGAAAGCCTTTTTTTAAAAAAGGAATCGTGCAGATAATGAACTAGGCGACGGTTTTCGTAATGCGGATGTTCTCGCTTTAATGTAATTAAAAATAATTTCGTTAATTGAAAAACTTTTTATAAGCCGAGTGGATGCGGTTTCAATCTCGCCATGTCATTTGATTAAAACTGACACACAGTTTCGTCACGGTAACTAGTGGTTTCGTGTTACATTTCGTTAGGGGCGAAAATAATTTTATGTGAACAACAAAATGTAAAATGTAACAATAAAATACATAATTTTCTTATCCAATTTATTGTATTCGTATGTTGTAAAGGCGAAATTTTAAAGGAATTTGAATTAGGTTAGAATACTGGTACCTACTGACATAATATCTTTTCTATATAAGAACTTGTCCAGAAATACAAATCAAGTATGACACACAGTCGAGTACGATACGCGTTTAAGTAAAAAAAAAGCATAGCTTCAAGTCACAATGTATGAGGCTTATTGCCTATTATTAAAATAATCGGCGCGTATCTTTTCGCGGTAAGTTTTCGAGACAGTCTTAAGATTTATAAATAAAGAGACCATAATGTTATGTACAAGCTATCATTACATATCACTAGGGATGCCATATTTGGTCCGGGTTTTCCCGGATTTTTCCTAAGTGTCCTTGTTTAGAGAGTGTCCGGGGAGCGTCCGGGCGGAGTTTTATTTGTAGTCCGGGTTTAAAAAAAGTTTTCGGCCGCTCACGACACACGCACCGTACCCACACGCCGCAATCAACCGACGAACTGTCATCTATTGACATATCCGGGATCTGGGCTCTAATATCCGGTGTTTTCACGCGTCATATCCCGGTTACCAAATTTTAGACATGGCAACCCTAAATATGACGTATCTCTTTCTGCCAGCTAGCTTTCCAGCAGATTTTTTTTACATTATAACTGCTTCTAAGAAACTTATTATTAATCAAAAACATTACTTGGATTTTAAATACGTTTCATCTCACCACCCAACCTTCATATCTAAGCCTAATAGAATATAATCCAAAGGTTTTATCTACGTAAACATCTCATTTTAATATACATCCGTTTCAAGAGCAAACAGTATCTCGACCTGAGACTATAGAATCGGTTTGACATGACACATGCTTTACTATTTTACATAACAGTTGATCTCCTGAGAGAATGGAGAAGATTTATTATTTCCTTCAGTATATTCTGCGCGACTTCGCGGCATGGTCTTTTTTTGACGACCTCCGTAGCGCAGTAGTTGATGAGCGAGTTGGTGATCGAGCGGGTCGCAGGTTCAAATCCTGCCAAAGAAACAAAAAAATTATGTGTCCCTGGTTCATGGATGTGTACTAAATTTGTGTATACTATAATAAAAATATTAAATATGTTAATAGTACTAAAAAGTATTAAATGTATTTCCGTTGACTGGTACCTGTAGTAGTTCTTCGGTTACTTAGCACGGGGACAGATTGACGTGGTGTAAAGCGTCTATAGATATTATTATTATTATACAACTAATGTATTTATCTCTACACATCTTTTTAAAGTTCCGTACATACATGGTTAAAAGAAAACCCTAAAACTTTAACCGTCTTGCTAGCACGGATAAAGAGATCTAGCCTGGGGCCTTACTCTTCAAACAGATTTGATTTTAATTCAGATACGATCACGCTGCGTAAGTACGCGCGCCTAATAAATTGACATTTGTTTATTTTGATTCTCAGTCTATTGATATGGTCGGGAGTACAAAAAGTGAAGATCTAACAATTTTCTTTATCCTGATTAGTTTCAAAGTAGTTCACCAAATAAAATACGAAAAACCACTGATATCGAACGGATTCGGTTCTTGATTGTGTCGGGAGTAAGCCCGCTGGTCCGTCTCTCAGCCACCAGGCTGATATACCTCCTTAACCAGTTTTTGTCTAATTAGACTTGAACATGGCGATTTTGAAATTTTGAGAATTCCATTATAGTAATATCTGTGGGGTGTCGGAGAAAGAATAGCACATTACCATTACCCATCTTTTTTGCGTGTTGTAAAAGATGACAGAGGGAATATACAGGGTGAATCATGGTTCATATAGTAAGCAGAATATAGTGTGAAGAGAATGACGCGTAGAGCATTTTTTGTTGTGGCAACAAATATAAACAACTAAAAAAATCAAATTCAAAGGTCAAAAATTACCAAATAGAGTCAATCTTACTATGCTGGGGCTCGAGGGCTTCTAATCTATACACACGAACGCACTGGACGTTGAACCTGACCAGGATTGAAACTCTTCTGTTTTGTGACTTTTATGAAGATCTTTAATCGTGATTTGTCGCGTTATGGTAAGTAATTTATATTACGTGCTAGAACAAAAAAGGTTCTACGCATCATTCTTAATCAATATATAAACCATGCATCATTCTGTATATTATTATATCCGGAAATGGGCGGCAGCATTTCCGCGAACATTGTGTTTAACTGCGCTTGCCAATCCGCCATGCGTGGCTAGTACCAATAGACAACTACCCCCTATAAAATACTGTGAGGGAGGCTTATATCGAATAGTGGACGTAATACCTTAAAAATGATAATGATGATAAATAAATACAATGAACGTGATATTTTGTACCGAACCCTTCGCATGTGAAGCTATAATATAATAATAATAATATCTATGGACGCTTCACACCACGTCAATCTAGCCCATATATAAATGCTAAGTATCCGAAGAACTTGTATTGTGTATTAATATAATAAAATTCTTAAATATGTTTATAGTATAAAAGTATTAAATATTGTCTGGTACCTGACCAGACAATGGATATATATTTAATACTTTTATACTATAAACATATTTAAGAGTTTTATTATATTAATACACAAATTTAATACACATCCATGACCCAGGATCACAGAAAACTTTTTGTTCCTTCTGCAGGATTTGGGACCTGCGACCCGTTCAAACACCAACGCGCTCAACCACTGCGCTTCAGTACATGACATTGACGACCGTAATATGATTTAGGGGTTGCCCTGTCTCCTATTTCTAAAATCTGTTTATCTCATCTCATTAAAATCTCTGTTTATGTTTAAATGTAAAGCCACATAAAATTAATTACAGGGGCAAAGCCAAAATTAAATAGAATAATAATAAGGATCCCCTGACTTTTGATAGTATACCTACGTCACTGCTCATGTTTATTCAGTAGGTGCTACGGTATTAGCTGAAAGTCTAGAATGAAACATGAGACAAAAAGGTAAACCGCAGATTTGTTAATGATTCAGAAATACATTAAATCTATTGCGCAGACGTAATTTTTTACGGTTTATATTTAAAGTAGATTTTGGTAGCGAGCGTCTATAGCGACCATAGACTTCATAATATCCAGTATATAAAATTTTAAATACCACTTATAAGGTTGATTCAAATCGTGTGTCATTTATTCGGAGCCCTTTTTGTGAATTATGCTTATCTGTAGAATTTTACCAGCCTTACGACTGCGAGCGTGATGTAATAATAAAATATCTGTCGCTCTCCTTCTCTCCGATAAATCTTTTACCAATCAAAAAAATAAGCGTTAACTTCAATGCCATATTAGTTGATCATAGATTTGATTAGTCTTTCAGAAACCGGCCTACAATGTTATTTCAATGCATTTATTATGCACTATGCAGTGTATGCAGACCATTGTACTCTGTTTTTTAAAGTTATTCGATCTCTACTTGTTACTTGCATACATCATACTTACGTTTTGTACGCCTCCGTGGTCTAGTAGTTCTGAGCTTCGCTCTCGACCCGGAGGAGGTCGCGGGTTCGATTCCCGCGTTGAAAAAACAAAAAATTTTGTTTTCAAGTTTGGTTAGGTCAATGCAGGCTGATAACCTGATTATATATAGTAAACAGGTGATGATGACTATGTCGAAACCATTCTCTCGCCAGTCGTGTCGGTTTACCGCCCCACTGGGTTATGAGAGTAAAATGAAGAGAGAGTGTATTTGTGTATTGCACACACACTTGGGCACTATAAAATAACTCCTGCGTAGCTTGCCTGGTTTCAATGAAATCGGCTACCGACACCGAAATCGGGGAGGGGAGCTATTATATACTTCCGTTGTAAAAATACATTTATCCACGAGTTTTAATCTTAAATTTACATTTTCAAGGCCACGAAATCTGATATGTAAATAAGCCTCAACTTGGACTGACGCCAAGCTCTCAAACTTGTATATGCCTAGCCGGCTTAAAGTAATATGAAATTATGAGTATTATTTCTAAAGGATTTTCACTTCGCGCAGTTAACTCGCTCGAAGTGCCTTAATGACTTGATAAGGGAATTAAGTCCAAGTGATAATGGATTTGTTGAAGCTTTTCGAAACAAAATGGCGGTGTTTGATATACTTCTTATATTATAAATAGGCCTATAGAGCCTGCTGAATATCTAGGTCCAGCCACTATATAATAGCAAATACAAAATCAGTAGCGAATACAATTTATCAATAAAAAATACGATTTCAGAAATATAAAAAACTTTTAAAATCCTACTGCGGTATTAAGGGGCTATTATTATAATACTTGGATATTTCATCGTAATCCATCCTTATAGTAATCCTGTCAAGTGGTTTAGACTAAGTGGTTAATAAATGTCACGTAAAAATTAGGATACGAACAGTGGCGTTAGCAGGAACAATTGAATACTACGTATCTGTAACGCTATCGAAAAATTGTAAGAAACTTATAGTAACGTTCATGCAATCGACATGCGATAACGCTACAAATACTTCGTTATCAATTTTTCCTGCTTGGGCTATTGTGGGCTTTAGGGCGACGTGTGAAGATATCTTATCTTGCATCTGTGTGCTGAGTGCAAATTTTTGTGACTACTGGCGTTAGCGTAGTATCAATTCCATAAACATTGGAATTACCTTCTTCACGAGTGACAAAAGAACGCACTCAGCACTGAAGGTTACACTTTAAATAATGACAACGTACGTGCATCAAAAGTAACGATAACACTTTAGAATGCAAAGGACAATAGCTGTTGGAAAACGGACATTTGTATGTAAAAGTAGACTCAAGAAGGCTCGAGGGCGTACGGGTTTTTCTTTTCGGCTCTTAACGTTTTTCAGTCGACTTTGCATATATCGTCCTAACGAGCGCTCCAAATTCTCGAATTCGCAAAAACTCCAAATTATTTGCGCTCGAAATTAAGAGGTGAATAATATTTCATGCGAAATTCGTACGCCTAAAGTCTTTTGTTTTGGTTCATTGTCAAACTGGGGGCGAAAGAAATGTGTGGCGTTCCAAATTAAAATGGAATCCTTACCATTATATAAACGTGAAAGTACGTATGTATGTTTGAGTCTTGTAATGAACATTGCATTTGATAGTAGTTTAAGACTGAATTAATGCACTTTACTTTTTAAACTGAAGAAAATATAATATATTATACAATATCCTAAATTTCGGAATCTCTGTGGGAGTACTGACTACAGACACACTAACGGTGGCCGGTTTCATTGGAAACAGACCAGCTACCAGCAACATAATAAATTTTATAGTGCCCAGGTGCGAGCGCAATTTTATAGGTAATTTTAGAGGAGCCATACATATTATATGTGAGATAGGTCTATGGTATAATATTATTACTACAACTGTCATGAAATAATTTCTTTACCGTAGTAGACGTGTCTCACAATATAACCTAATAGTTGAATCAATCTTTATTAGTTATAGGAAATATATTGTTATTTGTTGGAATTTTTTAAAGATTTCGTATCAAGTGGCGAAATAAAAGTGGAACAAGCAAGTTTTATAATAATAAGTATTCTATATAAAATACTAGCTGACTAGTGGGCACGCCACTTCGTTGAGCATACAAACGGTTTAAACCTTCCCTGGACTTCCACAAATATTTTAAAACTAAAAATAGCCGTTCTCGAGTTTTAGCGTGACTAACGAACATCATTTCATTTTTATATATAAGACTAGCTGACCCGTGCCCACTTCGTTGAGCATAAAAAAATAATTAAAAACCGTTTAAACATTCCCTGGACTTCCACGAATATTTCCAGACCAAAAATAGCCAAATCGGTTTAGCCGTTCTCGAGTTTTAGCGAGAATAACGAACAGCATTTCATTTTTATATATAAGATTATTTTCTTCATATTGTTTTCTATGTGAAAACAATATGTAGATGATAATTTTTCATATTCATGGAATTTAGTATCAGTTATAGTGTTCTATTTTATAAATTGAAGGTTAAAGAGCGGCCCGTTGCCAAGTGCGAGTTTGGTCATAAACATTTATTGCTCTAGTTAAACAAAACAATATCAAATTGAATAAAACTATTAGTATGTCAAGGAGTTTAAGACTCAGGGCTTAGAAGGGGTTCGTCAGTAAAAAAAGAGCAACACAAAACACCCCGAAAACAACGGACGAACCTAGTTTCTTCTCCTACATTGTGCTGGACGTAAAAACACAAGAGTTCTCAGCAGGATTTGCCCGGGCACGTACAACAATGGCGGCCGGCCCTCGAGTAATGAGGAGCGCCTTACGAGCTTAATCGGAACCGCCGTGAGGACGACAACGGGATTTCGAAATTTGCTTAGCTCGGGACTTAAGCTTCCTTTATCTTGGCAGAGTAGCATACAGTGACCCGCATAAACCTGCTTTTTCGTGGTAGGTGAACTTTGTGATAATACTCAAGTGGCTTGGTCGTTGAAATTCACATTATTTTGTTGAATTCACGGTCCATACTGTTGCATATTGTTATGTAAGTATTAAAATAATGCAAAGTAAAAATCAAATTGATATAGGTATTATGTCACTGTGATTTTGATATCTAACCTAAAGCTTCTCGAACGCTATTCAAATTAATGATATTATATTTACTTGTACCTTTTTGTACTCTGTTTAGATATATGTCAAAATAGGAAGAAGAATGAATGATCCACTAACATGGCATTGAAATCAATAACCCATATTGACCTCTGATTGGTGGAATATTATCAGACAGAAAGGAACGGACAGATATTTTAAAATTACATCACGCTTGCACTTTCAAGATTGGTTAAAATTCCACAAATGAGGTTAATTCACCAAAGACACCGATTAGTTGGTATACAATTTGAATCAACCTTATCTGTGGAATTTCACCAGCCGTGCAAGTGGGAGCGTGAAGTTATTATAAAATATCTGTCCGTTCTTTTCTGTCTGATAATGTTCTACCAATAAGCGTTCAATATGAGTTGTTGATTTGAACGCCATGTTCAAATCAACAACTCATATTGAACGCTAGTTGATCATTCATTTGAATAGCGTTCGGGAAACCGTATTGACTGTCTAAATGAGTGGACTAATAAAGTATGTAAGAAGTACAGATGTACCTAGCTATAAGATGTTATGAAATGAATAAAGTAAAGTAAATATAAAAAGTGTCTGTGTCATTGACCACGAAGTTTCATGTTCTAGCATGTTTAAATATTTAAGTATTCAAAATGCCGACGATTTACTAAATGCTTTTCATTTCACGTTAAATCGTTGTCTATTATGAAATGTCCTTTTCGTAAGGGACAATACTTACTAACAACCCCGCATTTATTTGGACAATTAAAAAAAATAGACTAAACTCTCCCTCTTAAAGCATTTTAATATAAGGCGATAACGATATCCGATATCGTAACGATGTTGTGAGAGGCAATATGTTTTATATTGAAACATATTATACCTGTTATGATAAATAGCCGCGGCCATGTTTCACGATAAATCGATGCGATATCGCTAATCGGATTCTCAGAATAACTATATAGGATTGGATAATGATAAAAGTTTTAATGCTTAGGAAATACTTAATCGTCATCTGATATCGGCTATCGTGTCGCATAACGTAAGGCCGCTTTTAGTTAAAGTAAAAAGAAGTTACCGTTTATGAGAATGACGTAATAGCAGTGCGCCGAGACGCAGACTTTTGTTCTTCAGGACTCAGGTACGAAGTCACAGAATGCTTAGGATTTTATATCCGAATGCTCCAAACATTTCAACCTTTTGTAATATTATATTGTAAAAGACGTGTTTTTGCTCGACATTCCGAAAGTGAAATTTGAGCAGGAGACATTTTGTATGAAAATATTTTAGCGTCGTTCGCGTGTGTAGCAGAAAATTTTGATTTTCATTACTTTTTATAATATTTTAACTTTAAATATTTTTCCATTTGATCGAGTTACCGAACTGCGTTTGTTAATCGCATGTAGATTATACCATATCGACAACGTAAAAGGGGATTAAAATAGATGAAAACAAAATAATAATAATAATAGCTCCCCTCGTCGATTTCGGTGTCAGTAGCCGATTTAATTGAAACCAGGCCAGCTACGCAGGAGTTATTTTTATAGTGCCCAAGTGTGTGCGGAATACACAAAGACACTCTCTCTTCCTTTTACTCTCATAACCCAGTGGGACGGTAAACCGACACGACTGGCGAGAGAACAGGCCGACTTTTTACATGCCCATCTGACGCATCTTTCTTGTCAGACAATTAGGTGATCAGCCTGCATTGTCCTAACTAAACTAAAAATATTTTTTTTTGTTGTTCCAACGCGGGAACCGAACCCACGACCTCCGGGTCGAGAACAAAGCTCTACTAGGTAATGTCATGAAACATGGTTAATATCATCTAAGCGTCAGTTGGCAACGAAATTCGGTTAGATATGAGCTGACCCTAAAAAGGCTTGCTAGAATGAGTCTCAGCCTTTGCAATATTGAATGCCAGATGTTCATAGGGTCGATTTTCTCTTGAAGCATTTAAAATGGGATAAGTATAGAAGAAAGTGAGTAAGGAGCCTTAACTCGGCTCGCCGCGTATCCATTGTTTCTTTAAACACTTCCAATAAAAATGCAAATAAACGCCTACGACTGTCCGCAAATTGACTTGCCAACTAGTTTTTTCTGGAGAGATTCTTTTCTGCAATAAAATACTCGAGTTTAGATACTTTAATACTGCCATTAAAACTATTGACTGCGTTGTTAGCATTCTTTCGTTTCGTTTTCACCCGTAGCCAAAATATTAGTCATGTATTTGGGTTGGTTTCAGGTAAAAACTTTTTTCATGCCCACTTTACGCATGGATCATCTTACTTGTTAGACAATCAGGTGAATATTCTTAATTGTAATTAACCAAACTTCAAAAAAATTAATGTTGTTGCAAGGCGGGGATTGAACCCACGAAATCCGAGCCGAGTCGAGAGCTAAGCTTAAGAGGAAACATAACGGCTGTTTTTCATAATGAAAAACGCAATCCCTCGACCAATGTTTCCTCCTGGATAATGCCACTGGAGTAACATTTTTTTCCTGAATATCCATGTATACTCTTAGTACGTCTTTATTTTTCCTTTTTTTTAAATTATTAATTATTAAGAGAGAGTTAATTATTAAAAGAGACGACCAAAAACCTAATAAATTTGGCCAGATTTTTGGCTGTGATCAAACATCCAGAAAACAAATTTTAGTTCATTTTACAATACAAAAAACAGGAACATAGCTTAAGTATTTTTTTAAGTTTTTAACGAAATAAGTACATAAATCCATAAGGTTTTGAAGGAGGAAATAGAGGTCTCCTAAATGTCTATTTCTTAAACTTTTAAAACGTAATTTCAGTTCAAGCTGCAGTTTTCTCCATCGCGCTAGTGCTAGGCTAGGGCAATGCCAGACAGCAATAGATTTATAAATACATATTTTGTATTTCTCTAGCCCGTGATGATTCCTCTTAAGAGCCTTAACCATCATGTTTAAAATAAGTAGATTGCCAAGTCAATCCACTGATTTATTTAAGAATATTTTAAATAATATTGATTTGATCACTATATTATGCTGTTAGACTGACCGACTAACCCCGACTTGGCACTGGCATCGATCAAAAAACCTTTTACGGTAGAAGCGAGACCTGCCATTTTTTACAAGTTATGGTTTTGTATTATGTATCCCATATACATTTTATTTAACTACAAGTACAAACTATAGTTCGTCCCTGATAATTTAAACCTATAGGTAAACAGACCGAAAACATCGAAATTTTCACTTATTCACTTATTATGCACACTTCAACAATCAACACTTTCACAGGTTTTAAAGGATCATATTTCATTATCCAATACATTTTATAACCATTAAACAATAATTATCATATTTAAACATCAAACGAAATACCTTTACAGTAAAAATACGCTATTTTGACACTGCCGGCTGTAGAATATAGTCTATAGTCTATGGATTCATGTAGCCAACAATCTTAACAATAATCATTGAATTCATATTGCCCAAATGGCATCACTGACTAATCTATTGATTGTGTCATAGACGGGTTTGTTTACGTTTGGGTTAAATTTATCTCGGACGTACTATACAACTTTGGAACACGAGTCGATACTAAAAGTAACGAAGTTAGCGCTGATCATATTACCGACATCACCTCATTTCCCCAGCGACTATGTTCGGCAACGCATCTTTTTGCCGAACACTAAAAAATATTGTAATAAAATATTGGTTTACGTTGATATTAAACATATTCGAACAACAGTGCCAGAGGCGCTGCATTTTATTACAGGCAACTAAAATACACATACGTTTTTGAAGTCACTGACTGCTAATTCTCTAGTTTCTTACTATTGGCGACATATAGCGATGAATGACTTGAAGTAAAGAATTGATGAGATTGAGATTACAAAGAATATTTTTTTAGGTTAGGTTAAGCTTGTAATGATAGTTTGTGTGTTAAATAAATAAATAAATTACATACATGGGCTAGCTCCCGAACTGGTAGTAGGCATCATATAGAAACGACGTTCAAAAAACATTTTTTGTAAAATTTAATCTGAATAAAAATATTTGATTTGATACTGACATAATATAATTAAATACATGAACGGATGAAGGTGATATGTAACAGAATTCTGATTTCGAGAAAATATAGTTAAAACTGTCAATTAAACATTTTAGAATACGTCGTAGTATTAAGAGTATTAAGTGCATTAATCTAAAGCACCGTCTCTATAATCAATGTACTTAATACGTTACTACATTTCCTAAAATTTTTAGGTAACAGTTTGAACTCAATTTTCTCGAAATCAGATTTATGCTACATACCACCTTCATCCACTCATGTCTTTAATTGTATGAAAAATAATATATTACGAAATCATTGTCGTGATCGTTTCAGCTATGACGTCTACTGCTGGACAAACGTCTTCCCGAAAGTATTTTGAAGGGTAGCCTATACTCGCCACGTTTGACCAGCGGGTTGGCGAGCGCAGTATTAAAATTATAACAATATCCGCAAAAACACTGCTACCCATTACTAGATACTCCCTATCTCGTCTTTTACGACGCCCGCGCGAAAGATGGTTGATGGGGATCAGTGTTGCCAGAACGTGCCAAAAAGTACAGTTTTTCGTACTTTTTGTCATACAACCGTACTATCAGTATTTCAGGTTTTAATACATACTATAAAAGGGTTAATATGGGTAGACTATACCATTTTAATGTTCTGGCAAAATCGTAACTTTGAGTTAAAATCCGTACCTTTTTCTGAAAGCCAGTCGTACTTTTTTGGGATAGCATACTGGCAACACTGATGGGCAGAGCTAATCTGTCAATCTGTCAATTTTTCTGTAGAACGAAACGATTTTTACCGTGATTATGCTACTAGTCAATTAACTCGAATAAAAAAATAATAAATTAGGATACCTAGTAAATAAATACGAATATAATTTAAAGCTAGTGAAATAGAAATCTCATTTAATACAGACGATGTCCCAAGCCGATGTTGCGTTATGAAAGAAAATGTCTACGTCAAATTAATATAAGGAAGCCTTAATACATTTGCTAAAGTAATTTAGAGAAATCTGCAGTTTATTTCCTTCGGATATACTTTGAGATATTTATCATTCAAAGCAGAAATTTAAATTATAAAATTCGCAAAATCATTTTTCTACAGAAATCTAGGTAGCATGATTTTCTGTTTATTAAGGTATCAGTATCAAAATCTGATTAACCTTAAACGTTTTTTGTAGCCTGTAAAATTTTTGAAAAGTATGTTTTAGTGGGTTTTGATATCCCTCATATAATGTGAAGTACCTTTTCTTTACATCATCGTACTCATTCTTACCTACTCATCTAGTTTATTTCGAATTTTTTTTTTACGCCTAAAGTTTATAACGGCTCAAAAATTTTTTAAGTTACTAATTTTCTTCCTCTCAATATAAAATTTCGTAGCTTTATAGACTACTATAAAAGCACAGCGTGAACTTAGGCCCAAATCGTATTATCAGATTTTGTACTCAATTTGGCTATGATCCGATATAAGCTTGAGATTACGTAAACGAAATTTATATAAGCCAGTCGAAGCTGTATTTTAATCCCAGTGGAGGCTAAGTATATTTATAATACCAATAGTAAATAAAATAATAATACAGTTTGTAGCCCTCTTACTAAAAATAACAAATAGGTACAATTAAAAATTTACAAATAAAAAATAGTTTTCTTCTTATCTGATACGTTAAAAAATTCACTTGAAAGACAAGGACAAGACATCGTATAGCTTATCCAGTGTGTAAATATTATTATAATGGTAGGTATTTAAGTCCATGGACTAGAAATTCTTTATATCTATAGACGAAATACTGCATATGCTTAAGATTTTTACTATAATAATAATAATATCTATGGATGCTTCACACTACGTCAATCTGGCCCCGTGCTAAGTATCCGAAGAACTTGTGTTACAGGTATGTACCAGACAACGGTAATATATTTAATACTATAATACTATGCACATATTTAAGATTTTTATTATACTTTACACAAATTTAATACACATCCATGACCCAGGAACATTTGAAAAACTTTTTGTTCCCTCGGCGGGATTCGAACCCGCGACCTCTCTACTCGAGCACCAAAGCGCTCAACCACTGCACTACGGAGGTCTTCAAATACACAAACATGATGATCTAGTAACATTGAAAGCAAGCTTCTTTGTCTGGAGTCGAATCCGCGACCTCCGGTTTAAGCGCCGACGCGCTTATCACTGCGCCACAAAGGCCGTCGACTTTATTTGTTCGTGTTATAAGTTTGTAATTTTTTTTTGTTTTTTGTGGTCTTTTACAGAGCTTGTAGTTGATAGATTGAATGTTAACACGTTTTAAAATTAAAACTAAAGTAAAAAAAAAACCCGACAGCGTGTAACATACTATCACACCTAACAAACAACCTGATGACCTTGAAGACCTGAACCGATTTCCACCAAACATAGCTAAGAACACTCTCGACTGATATTCAAACAAAAAAAAAACAAATAAAAAATAAATAGTTGATACCCGCACGGAGTAGCCGCATTGTACTTTAGCAGGACAATGTTTTGATGATGAAGAAGAAAACAGAAAAAAGTTTGTACCTAATCGCATCAATTAAGACATTAATTTTACGTTCGGTAATGTTGATCCTGTCAAAATAAATACACAAACAGGCCAGGACTTGCTAATGAATATTAATGATGTAAACTCTCCAATCAGACGTGGGCCTAAATAAATCAAGATTACTCAGTCTTGTTTTCCGCTTTGTATTTTAAACTTTGAATAGCAATATTAAAACTGAATAACTAATTTTAAATTTTTATTAATAGCAAATTAATAAAAAAAATTAATTAAAATTAATAGCGAATTTTAAAACTTAATAACTATAAACAAGATTGAAGAAATTTAGTAACCGCTCGTATTTTCAATCGGTGATCGAACTGATGATGAATCATTAGAATCGTCCGTTTTCGTCTGGAATTAAAAAATACATGACACTTTAGTAACAATATATGTAGAGGCAATTAGAAAAAAAAAGGATTTTTTTTAGGCGCTAACAAATTTTTTTTCATGGGTAGTTAAGTTCGGCTGATCTGTCAAGCTCTGAGATGAAACACTCGATCGGGAATCGGGACTGCCGAGTGTAAACTTAAATAAATAATAAAATAAACAAAATTAAAAAGTTCTCGAATCGTCAGCAGTGAGTGAATTGATGATGATGGCTATAGCTATATCACGTCAGCTTTCAAACAAAAAAAGTTGATCTAAAATCGGAGCTTCTATTTAGGAGCTACAGAGACACACACACGTCAATTTTATAACACCCATGTATTAAAAGAAAATTAAATAGATAAGAGAAAATAAACATTAATGTGTTAATTAGTTCAAATATCTTTAATTAAAAATAAGGAATTCGATCTACTGCGTCTAAAGCATTAGCGGTCGATATAACGGGTGTAAAAATAACAGTTACAGTATCTTTGAGATATGATTATACTACCTTTTCTCATTCTAGAAATGAATTACTTACATATTTTAAAAAAAGTTTTTTTTTTTTAATATTCTTTTTTGCTTTTTCGTTATCTTGCGACAAATAAAATAAATGAAAAAAAGTAAAAAAATATTATTTTAGTTGGTGAAAAAAAAATACATTTCCAAAACGAGGAAAGGTAATATAATCGTATCTCAAAGTTACAGTGACTGTTCTTTTTACACACTTTATAGATGTCATTAGCAGTCAATGAATAATTTCGCCTACGAAACACCAGTTTCTTTACTGCCTGAATTATTTCTACCTTTCGCCCGTTCAAATAGCTTTGCCGTTAATTGCTGTCTGACGGGAGCTCACTAATTGCTTAAGTTCTAGGATCTTTTGGCTCCGGTGCTAAGTGTTCTATTAATGTAAAAATTCCTGGAGACTGTATCGCGCTTTCTGAGATATCAGCAGCTAAGTGGAAAATAATTTCGCACGACGTACGTTTATATCACTTTCATTTTAAGGTTGAAATCTTAATTGCGTTGAATGTATATATTTATTTATAATACAATATTAAAATGTAAAAACAAAAAGGGCTTAAAGATGAAATGAGTCCTAATGATAGGTGAATTACAACATGCCTTTGCGACAATGAATATGAAAAATTGGATATGTAATAACATGGATATGACGTATATACAATGTATAACATAAATGAGTGATAATACTTTAGGGTGTGTATGTATCTCCTATGTAGAGTTTACTGTGAAAGTACTGAAGACTTACTTTTGACTTTCATGTTACAAATAATTTAAAAAAAAGTGACTTACTTTTTTTTAAATTATTTGTAACATTCAGTACTTTCACAGTAAACTCTTCATTCGTTATCCATACACACCCTAAAGTATTATCACTCATTAATATTACAGCCAGTATATTATAGAATTTTGAAATAAACATTAAACAATGTACATTTACTTTAGAAATGTGTAAAAAATACTATAGCATCGAAGTGTTAGATTTTTTTACTAGTCAGTAAATTAAGCTGTGAAAATAGAACATATTATATTCTTATGGCTATATTTAGTGTATCCTTACGATTGCCACAGTCTTGATACAAGTCAGAAAAACTCGGAACTCATCAAAACCCCTCGAAATTCATACGTAAAAACTATGTAACTCTACTTGGCGAATAAAATGTATAGCTCCATTAATAACAACCTAACTTACATAACCTAATTCCTGTCAATTCGGATCACACATGCATCCCGAACATCCCCTTTGATGCAATGGGAAACATAAATAAAATATCAGGAGAGAAAAGAGGATGAAAAGATCCGCGTGTCCTAGAAGCGTTACGGTCCAGATGTTAAACATTTTATGCGAAGCCCGCTTTCCTTATTTCACTTCAAGCGTCTTTCACATGTGTGAGACCTTTTTTATTTTGTACGATTCACTGGTTATTTCAAAAGAGTTTAAAGAGATTGCATCGGTGAGTACGTGTTCGTAAAATAATCATGTTACAGTATGTCAGTTACACTTGCATTTCTTTAACTACGAGTATTTATTTGTGTAAACTACTGAATCAAACACATACAATGTGTTCCAAAATTCTGTACTTGCTTTTGTAACTCAAACGTTTAAGTTGGGCCTCACAATTAAACTAGTACTAATTTAATTATTTCGCTACTAATGCTTAGATTTTATTAGCTCGTACGAACACACACATGAGGCTCTACCTTGTCTATTTCTGACGTATGCATATCTGGATTTGTTGATTTGTGGTTTAATTTTCAAAATATGGGTACAATTTTTCGGAAAATTATTTAGCCTTTCTTACTCGCGGCTTTACTACAATTTGATTGATCTTTAATTGTTCTTAACGTTACAACTTACAACTCAAGATACTACCATAGGATCCGATCTTAGTATCTTTTCACATACACCGTAGAAATGCGTTTGTATATTTACATTGATATGCATACTAACAGCTTATATGGCAAAATGATTAAGTATTGCCTTACAAATATGTTTTTTATCCTTGCGTAGAAAGAAATAATTTATACGAAGGGAATAACTAATAACTGTAATATATATAAATAAACTATATAAGTAAGTACGATACTTAATAAATATCCTGGGCCCTGATTCAAGATGCTATTGCTATACCGCTATTTAGGTATACCTAACGATGTTCGTAAGCAAAATGTGTGGGATTTGAATATAATAGCGAACTTCGATTCTATCATTCGTCTGTCCCGCTGTTACGCGCGCTAAATTATACGTGCAAGAGAGAGACAGACAGATTCGAAACGAAGTTAAAGTTACGAGAATCAGAGCCCTGATTCAGTATTTGTTGTTAGTAACTATGTATTTATATTTCATGGCAATCCATGACCCAGGAACATTGAAAACTTTTTGTGCCCTCGGCGGGATTCGAACCCGCAACCTCTCGGTCGAGCACCAACGCACTCAACCACTGCGCTACGAAGGTCGTCTACATACATAAATACAATTATACCATAATTGTAAAATTAAATAGAAGTTTATATAAATACAATTATGGTACGTGCTTCATCACCACAGAAGAAGATACAAAACCTGGGGAAAAGCGCTTACAAACTTTACTCTTCAGACTATATCTCGCTTAAATAACAATTTCACTTCTCATCGTCTCCCAAGTTCGGCATGATGTCGTACTTTGGAAGTATTTTAATTCGAAAGAGCAAGTCTTAAGAAGTTTATCCTTCGCAAGTCACCAGCAATACGTGCGATTTGCATTTTTAAGCGTGTTATGATAATTATATTGAAGTTCACTATTATCTAAATAAATGGAAATATTTTTTGGCTGTTTAGGTAGCGAACGCGACTCGCTTTTTAGTATGTTGCTCCATAGAAATTCATTATTCGCCCCGTGACCAGATCGCGAGAGCTGTACACTTATAATAATAATATAAATTTGTGTAATAATATAATAACAATCTTAAATAACATGTGTATAGTATACATGTATTAAATATATATTTCCGTTGTCTGGTACCTGTAACTCAAGTTCTTCGGATACTTAGAACAGGGTCAGATTGTAGTGACTATAGATATTATTTTTAAAAAAAGCTTACACATTTAATATAAACTTATATTTACTTATCTTGCTTGTTAAATTTTACTGATTCAGTTGAATTTTAGATTCATTTGTTGCTTGAAAATATTACGATGGCATAGAGCTGATCTGACGCTGATCTGAAAGGTGGCCTATGGCCCCTATGGGGACCTCACAAAAAATACGACAACCCTAATGAGTTGAAACTTGATTGATTTGTATTGACGAGTACTTTGTCTTTATATTCAGGGTCTAATAATAATAAATGTTTTTCAAATGAATAGTTTCTTTAATAGTTTAGAATAGTTTATTATTTAGTATTTGTTGTTAATAACTATGTGAATATATTTTGTGACCAATTTTAAAAATATTTTTATATCGACCATTATTCAGAAATCAGTCGACAGAAAATATTATTAACAATTTTCAATTAACAAGGTACGATAATTACAATCTTTGTATGTATTGTTTACGTTTGGGTTGAATTTATCTGGGACGTACTTTACCTGTACAAATTGCAACTATAAATCAAGTTTTTCAGTTACATAAGTGGAAATGTGTTAAACATCCTTTATGTCACCTTCATCTTGATTCCATATTCCTTACCTTTTATTACTTTGCATTTCATTTAACTTTACGACACAATATTATGAAGACGCGGCAATAAAATCAATGAAATGTTATGAGTTAATATTGCAGCTTTACTACCCACAGTTGTAAAAAAGTAATAATTTGTCCCTATGTAAATAAGCTGGTCAGTCCCTTTCATTGCGACTTGCGTCGTAAAGTAAGGTAGTAAAGAGGGAGGTACCTATTCCTACCTAACCTACCTTACTACCTATCAGACGGAATGTACATAAACTTTGATATAATTAAGTTGTTTGTAGGTACTACATAATAATTCTTTGGCCCACTTGTGCCAGTATTTGTTATAAATCATTATCTAGAGTAAGCCTATATTACCTCTAATAATTTATATAAAGCTTTGATTTAAAGTTATATATTTAACTCTGTGCTAACATCAGAATAAGGGTTGATTTAATCTGGCGCAAGTGGGCCTCAGGGTTATCCAACTCTGTTTATTACATTAACTTTTAAAGGCAAATGTAGGCTTTTTACCACTAGTACAAACATAATATGTAAAATATACTAGATTTAACATTTGATTAGATTTATGTCATCCTTCAACATTTTAATTTATTTTACCAGTTTATTGTACAGTACAATGTAGATTTTTTTTTTTTGATAAAGATAAGAAAACAGATAACACAAAAGGTACTGATTAATTATAATCTCTAAAAGAAATTTCATACAGCAGTCAAACCGAAAAGGTTACAACTAAGTATAGTATACGAGTAATATATGATTTTGATTTTCTATTGTTTGCTCCAAAACCTTCCACCACCACCTTTTCCGGGAACTTCTTGTTATTTCATTTCCTAATTGTCCTTTATTAATTTAATTTTCCTGAACAACTGCGTCGTTTTCTGTACAAATAAATATTAGTTTAAAGTTAAAACAGACGTAAATCATAGTGGTGTAATAACGAAAAATGGCGTTGTAACTCACAACTTATTATTTGAGTTTATAACTTTTTGATCGAAATTTATTATACGGTTCGCTTAGCTGCAACGGTTAGCAACTTGTAATAAACTTTCACGATCTTTGGTGTGACGAAGTATATTTAAGGGTTGGTATTGGATTAAGGGTTGAATTGGAGAGGGTTAAAAGAAAAAAAATCCTAAACTATCCACTAAGATGCTCATCGATTTTTTACTCAGATTTTACTTTTATTTGGAAATTTTTTTACTTTATCACGCAAAACCGCTAAACAAATTTGTATTAAACTTAGGATATACACTATACAGCCTGTAAAAAAAACAGTCACTTTAACTTTAAGATACGATTATACTGCCATAGACCAGGTATCTGCCTTTCCTCATTTTGGAAATGTACTTTTTTAAATATTTCTTTTGGCAAAACCTAAAACTTTTTTTTCAAACTTTTTACCATTTTTTTTTTTTTTTTGAAATTTTTTTTATTAATAAAAATACATTTCTGGAACGAGAAAATGTAGATATAATCATATCCGAAAGTTATAGTGACTGTTCTTTTTACACCCGTTATTTATTATGTTTTATTGCTTAGATAAATATATTGTTGCTCGTCTTGGCGGGGGCATTTCCGTGCCCCCAGATTATGAGCAAGTATAACTACTGTACGAGGTTTACCGGAAGATTTCCTTTTTTCCAGTGGCAAGCAACATCTACTTTTATTATAACTTTGAATACAGCTGAATAACTTGAAATATCGTTTCCATTATTCACATATAAAAAACACGCACAGACAGCTCGGGGCGCGATGACGTCACGTGCCGTCACAGGAACGTTCCAATTAACGGTAGCAACACTAGAACAGGGACTTTTGTTTAAAACTGTACGCGTTTGAATTTTTCCGTCCTCCATTTTTTATTTCTCGCCGAATAAGAGAATCCAAGATAAAATACGGCGCGCGAGGACGTGCTATACATGACAGCTGTTTTATTTATACCCTCAATATTTTACAAACCATAAAACTTTGTCGCAAGAAACGTTTTACCTTAATAGATATTTTAAAGACTCGTGGAAATGTTTTTTATGTGAGGAGCTCTAAATATGTAGGTACTACTGTGAAGTATGTGCATGTGTTTTGCAATGGCTGTGCTGTGCACTATAGTGAAGTTAAATGTAGATAATTAGACATAAATGTTCAAGTAATTAATTTTTTCCTTGATTTGTACAATAATTACTACCTGTATTATAACTTTGAAGCTTCTATGTTTGCTAGAAGTACCTACTACTTTTGATGTTCGGTCAGCGAGTGAGTGAGTCAGTGACAAGGAACTTTGACAAGTTATGATTCTTAAAAGTACTGGTTCAAATTAAATTAAATTTAAAACATGTAGAACTCAAAAAAATAATTTAAAGGTCTAAAATGACCACAAGGAGTGAAAATTACTTGCCTAGTCTATACACGTACACACGAACCCCCTGGTCGTTAACCTAAGATCTGACCATGATTGAAACTCAGCTGTTTTGTGGCTTTTATGGAGATCTTCGTGATTTGTTGCGTTATGGTAAGTAATTTAATATATGAGGTGCCAAACAACAAATGTTTTACGCGTCCTTCTAAATTCACCAATTCAGCTATGACGACCACTACTGACCACAAACCTCTCTAAAAGCCCCATAAATAGTGTTCGGAACATCTGTTAGCCAACATTTTTTTCACAACTCCAGCTGTGCGGAACTAAGTTGCTAACACCGACTCCACCGGCGAGGCTGTGCGTAACATTTGTTCACAAAATGTTCACTCATTGGAGTTCGCTGTTGCGTTGCGTTCAGCACACTGGTGCAATAGCATTTGAAGCAAGATTGTGTTGCGAACAAAATGTTCGTGTGCGTCGACGGAGTCGCGAACAAAAGTATACAACATTCTATGAATGTTGGGGCACAATTTGTTAATGTTGCGTTAGCGAGTCCACCGGAACAAACATCAGCTGTTGCCTGTTACGCACAATGTTTGTAACAGTTCAGAACACCGGTGGAATCTCACCTGACTCTAGCCAACATTCGTAATAAAGAATATCT
This sequence comes from Celastrina argiolus, assembly GCA_905187575.2. Taxonomy (NCBI): domain Eukaryota; kingdom Metazoa; phylum Arthropoda; class Insecta; order Lepidoptera; family Lycaenidae; genus Celastrina; species Celastrina argiolus. The sequence continues at coordinate 7,345,323 of LR994581.1, read as the reverse complement.
TCTGTATTTTTGGCTTTACCTTTTTCAAGGTATAGCAAGTTTGGGCAATCTATGTCGTACCTTTTGTAGATAAGATAGAAGTGACGACGCCGACGCCACATTACTTGAGGATAAACTGTTCATTGGAGCGTGAAGTGTGATGTGATACAAATATTTAAGCTATGAAACCCTAAGGGAGTGACAGGCATAAGCATATAAATAATATGGTTTTCCCTAAAATTTAAATATATTATTATATGTAGCAATATCCCGCAAAAAATAACTATATATATATATAAATAAATTTTGATTTTAAATTAAATACATTTAAATTTTGTGCTATGGATTTCCGCAAAGTAACGCCTGATTCCATTAACTATGGTTTTACCTGTTATTCCATTAGGGTTTAATAAAGTTCATAATGCATTTTCATAACACTTTTTGACCTTCAACGTCTTTAGGGTTCATTCTATTAAGTGTCCATAACGACATGTAATAATAACGCTCCCCAGGCTGACGTTGGTGACATTCATTGAAACCAGGCCAGCTACGCAGGAGTTATTTTATAGTGCCCAAATGTGTGTGTGCAATACACAGAAACACTCTCTCTTCCCTCACTCTCGTAGCCCAGTGGGACGGATAACCGACACGACTGGCGGGAGATCAGGCGCAGGACCGACTTTTTACATGCCCGTCCGACGCATTGAACAAGTTTCTTGTTAGACAATCAGGCGATCAACCTGTATTATCCTGACCAACTTCAAAACATTTTTTTTACCAACGCGGAAATCGTTGAAATTTTATACTATGGATTTCTGCAAAGTAGCGCCTGATTCCATTAACCATAGAGCTGGTGTTAAATCATTGAACGATTGATTCGCAACGCTGGAAGTCCTGGCATAGTAATTACAAGAGATTAGGCACGTAGCGCCAAACGTCAGCAGAAACATAATTGGATGTCACGCGGCGCATACGGGCCACCGGCTACAGCGACCGGTCGCCACTACACAATTAAACAGAAATATGACCATGAGTTGCCTCGACTGGCTACACCGTTATACTGTCACAATGTATGAATTAGATGTCACGCGGCGCATACGGTCCACCGGCTACAGCGACCAGTCGCCAATACACAATTAAACAGAAATATAACTAACCATGAGTTGCGTCGATTGGCTACATCGCTATACTGTCACAATGTATGAATTCGATGTCACACCGCACACGGCTCATACGGGCCACCCGCGACCTCGACCAATCGCCAATACTCAATTAAACTGAAAAAATCTTACCGCGACTGGCTAGACCGCTATAATATCACAATGTATGAATTAAAGGTAAAAAGCATACGGCCCACCGGCTACAGCGACCGGTAACTCAAGTTTTTTTCAGTTGAATTGTGTGCTACACAAAAAAACTAGTTGCCGAGACTGGCTATACCGTCAAACATGTATGAATTTAGTAGCGCTTACGATATGTAGCACGCTTGCACCGCAATGTTTGGAAATGATATAATATGTTTTATTTAAGCAAAAGTGTACGAAGACTCCTTTGAGATATTAACATTAAGCTCGGGTTGTGTTTTCAGATGTACACTGAGCTGCTTGAAACTGCGAGGGTGTACGTCAGCTATGATTTACATAAAAACTTTAGTTTTTTTTTGTATTTTCGTACAGCTTCTTCATTTTTATTAAATAAGTCGCAGCGTAATGTTATATTATATCCGAAAACCTTCCTCTATAAATGGACTATCCAACAAAAATATTTTTTCAAATCGGAACCGTACTTAGCGCGTTTAAACAAATAAATAAACAAATTCTTCCGCTTTATAATATTAGTATCGATTATTTTTTTTTATAAAAAATTATTTACAATTCCTTCAGTAATTATCGAATAATTAGTTAAGGAATTGTAATAATATACCTATAATATATACAATAATATTTTTTTATATTTAGGTATCCTATCCTCAAATATAATAACTTCGTTCCGTCCGGGTGTCCCTCTTAAGTTTTATTTTTTATAAAGTGGAGTATTTTGAAACTTAAACATAGCTTAAGTTTAAAACATGCTATATTTAACATGAGTACGGATCCACCTTAGTGGAGGCACGTCGCAGTTTCACAAATCTAATTTCTCCATCCCGAGAATTTCTTTTTGAAAACTATCGGAATCCGGTCCGAATCGGTATTGCCAATCCGAATACGTGTTTCAAACTCCCAGTTCTCGTATATTAAGCGTACTAATAAAGGGGAAATAAAGAAAGAAAAAGAAAAAAAATATTCTGATCATCTCACAACACATACAGAACATTAAGGTATAGTAAAAGTAATGAACATAAAAAAATGTCTCGATAAGTATAATTATGTTGTATGATGTCAAAAATAGATCCCAGCTCAGCATTTACACAGCGAGCAAGCCCACAACACTGATATTCTGCCAGGGCTAATGTGATATTGCTTTCAATACATTTACGTTACTAATGTAAAATTATTACATGTACATATTATTTACTTAGTATATCTTTTAACTATTGTAACAAGTAGTTATATATTATTATTGTATTTAATTTATATTTTGTATATCTTCTTTCTTATATATAAAAATGAGTTGCTGTTCGTCTCGCTAAAACTCGAGAACGGCTGAACCGATTTGGCTATTTTTAGTCTTGAAATATTCGAAGTCCTGGGATGGTTTAAACAGTTCACCACAAATTGTTTCTATGCTCAACGAAGTGGGCATGGGTCAGCTACTATATTATGTATGTATGTATATCATGTTTGTAATTGTAAACGTGTTATATGCTAACTTTTATCCTATATCTCTCCGTGGGGCTGCTGATAGAAATTTATTTTTAGAAATAAGCTGTGCATTTATGTCGTTTTTCTTTCATATTATTTAAAAATTATTTAAATACCACTAGAAATAACGAAGATATTAAACTATTAAATATACGTGCGAACAAGAAGGGAACAACCGATTATGACGTCACGTTGTTAACCCTATATTACACCAACCTACGTACAAAGAGATAGATATATAATATTATTTAATTGGATAAGGGCGTGTACAACACCAACACCATCATGATATTCAACGAAGGATTTTCTTTAGATAATCCTTCGTTAAATATCATGTTATCCCTCTCGTATTTCCTGTCAATGAATGAGAAGGCATGGTATTTTAACATGGCGTTAACTTTAACATTGCTTGGTGAAACACGCCGTAAGACTTGAATGATTTGAAACGTATCCTAATTATCATCCCACCAAAAACATTTTCATGTAAACATGTTGCCAAGACGAGTCTACATAGCTTACCCTGTGAAAAAGTTATCAGCTTTCGTATAAATCCAAGCTCTAAAGACTACACGCCCTAAATCTACAAGCACCTTAATCAAAATCTATCAAAACGTGGTCAAATCTCATGTAGAACCTAAGTTCTTGATCTATGCGCCCTTACTTTACCAGGTTTAGCTTCACTTACTCTACATTTATTTTTGTATGTTGGTTAATGGACTTTTATGAGTTTAAAAATAATCTATTTTGACCCCGGGCAATTACTTTCGCCTTATCCTTCGTCTGGAATTTAGATGATTTATCGTATTTCTCTTTCATTTGATACTCATATTGTGGGAGTACCTGTGAAAACGATAAATCGCTATTTTGTATTAAAAAATGGCGGCATTCATGAAATCTTGTATAAATTGTATTTCTTTTCTAAAGCTCTCTGATCATTTGATACCCATATTGTAGGGGTTGATATGAAAACGATAAGTCGCTATTGTCACTGTGTAACACTGAAATTCAATAAAACACCTCACTACTGTTGAACTCTCTTTATTCTTGTTTTTTTATCGAAAGTGCTATAACTATCCGGGTGGCTAGTTGTTTAGTCATAAGGTTGTTTAATAATTTTAGTGTTTACTAAAATAATAATAATAATAATGCCTCCCACACCGATTTCGGTGACGGTGGCCGGTTTCATTGAAACCAGACCAGCTACGCAGGTGTTATTTTATAGTGCCCAAGTGTGTGCGCAATGCATAGAAGCACTCGCTCTTCCTTCACTTTACGGAACGGATAACCGACACGACTGGCGGGAGATCAGGCGCTGGACCGACTTTTTACATGCCCATCCGACGCACGGATCATCTTTCTTGTCAGACAATTAGGTGATCAGCCTGCATCGTCCTAACCAAACTTAAAACGTGTTTCCAACGTGGGACCCACGACGTCCACAGTCAAGAGCCAGGCTCTAACCACTAGACCACGGAGGCGTAATAACTTAAATTGTAAAAAAATAAATATAAATTGATAATGTAATATTGAAACTTATAAAAGTTAGTCAGGCGCAAATCAATTAAAAGTTGATTAATTTATGGTCACAAATTTCTTTGAGTATAGAAGTTTTTAAAATTTTAGACTTAAAAAATCGACGCATTTGGAGTTTTATGTATCGTTTGTATTTCGTTTATTGTTATCATTATATAACGTTACCGACTGTTAAATGTTTGTGTTTAGATGTTTCACAGTTCTAAACATATCGCTGTTAGGTTTCCTGAATCGCGCTATAGAAGTGTCGAACGATTTTTATATAAAAGTATAATATGGATATCATATATATCTCACATCAGATTGTTGTTTTATTTAACAACAGAGGGAGCTTGTGCCGGACCGGTGTCGGGGTACGACAGCAATTTACAACTTGCTGAGTGCATATTCGCGCTAATTTTAAATAAGTGGATAAAAACAAATGTTCCTCTCATATTTATGTCACTGATTATTAATCGGTGACCGACTTTTTGTAGATGAATAATAGAATATACTGATTGCAGTAGTGCAACGCACTCAAGATACATAAAGTCGGAAATAAATTATATGGAGCAAAACTATGACCGATTATTGGTCCTACAAAAAGTAGGTCGTAGGTTTTTTATGTACTTGTATATTATATTCCTTTTATGAATTAAAGATCATCAGATCCTTATAATAAACATCCATTTGAATCCAATATGGTGGTCCACCATATTGGATTCAAAATGGCGGCACTTACAATTTAATAACTTTTTTGTCGGTTTTGTAGCAATAACAGCTTACATACATAACTTCAGCTTTCTAAGATTTCCGGAAGTAACCTAAGAGTTTTGATGATCTATAAATGAGTCAGTGACGAAATCGGGGGTTTTTAGACATTGATAAAATCTAATGTGTAATAGCTACGACATTCAAACTTTGTATGTTTCATGTTCTTACTGGTGTCATTATATGTTGAAATTTTCAACTATTTAGCATCATCCATAGCAAAGTTATGGGAGTTCAAAAAAACGACGAAACCTTTCGAGAAAAGGTAGGTAGTGCCCTTGCGCTTCGCTTGGCTCGTCTTGGCGGGACACGACCGTGACCCCAGATTTAGATTTTGCTCATCTCTCTCTTCTGCATAATCTGTCCAAAAGCAAATAAATTTAATATTCATTCTATAACCCAATTACTTAATTAATGTATACGCCTATACAATTAGATCCCAGAAAACGTTCAAAATTTTTCCATAAATAAATTTAAAAAAGTAGTTAAAGAACGTTTGTGTGCTAAAGCTTAATAAAAGATTAATGATTTTGTTAATGATAGCACACCCTGGGAATAACGTGGCCACTTTCGATGCTACTTCTATTTTATAAAGTATACTTTTGTAAATTGTAATTTATGTTAAGTTATAGCATTGGTGTATTATATATTTTTTTAAAAGAACAATTTTCCCACCTTTTTGCTAAAAGGTGGCCCCGAGCGAGTTTCTTACGCCGCGCCGGTTCTTCTCGCCGGGTCAGTCGAACCGAACCGGTGGTAGGTCATCATGTAGGACAATTCTGAAAGTGTTAGTAACTAACCGATTGATTTGGAAATAAAAGATTTTTTCATTTTCAATTGTTAACAAATAATATAAATCTTATAATAAATGTTAAGTAGACAATTAAAATCTTAGAAGACGCTTTTAATAAAAGAAATCCAACACCTTGAGAATATTTTTATAGGATGCGACTTAATTCCGCCATTTAACCCGTCAAAACGGAAATTATTAGTGGACTGTTTGAGACCGCTAGACGCTGCATTTCGAAGGTATTATCCAGCTTTGTGTAGAAAATGAACGGACTTGATAGACGTAATAAAGTGCCTGGCAGAAAATGAAAACGGATGAAGTCTAGAGCAACACTAAAGTTATTACCGGCTGGTTTTTAGAGTTCCGTATCCAAAGGGTTAAAAAACGGCTAACTAAGACTCCTCTATCCGTCCGTCTGATAACAGGATACATTTAATTTTTTTAAGCTATTGCATAGCTTCTATCGCGGGCCTTGAGCGTGGAGACCGAATACAGAAATTCCGTAACGAAAATAACCTTACAACCCCCTACTCCGACCGGCAAAGCGGTAAGACTTTTATTGCCATCTATTGACGAATTGCAGAACTTTTAATATATTTTTTTGAAATATCACGCTTGTCTCTTTAGTTCAGCAACTTACCGCGGCAGTCCCCGAGTGCCACACGTCTTTTTTTTTATTGATTCACTAAACTGGACAATAGACAAGAATATCTTAATGATAAACCTACATAAGACGTATCTAATACATAAGTGTAAAAATAAAACTTCTGGAAGTGAATACAACTTGTAAAAAATAAGAAACTAAAAAATAATATTAGTGTACAATATCGCCGTTACAATTGACTAACAATTATTATGTAGAGTTCGTTTAAAAGATAGAACAGAGAAGAACCAAATATGTAATAGTCAGATAGTTGACATTTTCACATCTATTTAGTTATAAAGCAAAAAAAAAACAGAATGAAATAAATATTTAAGGAGGGTCTCATACACCAAGCAATGATTTTGTGCTCATTTTGTACGGAACACTTCATGCGCGAGTCAGAATCGCACTTAGCCGGTTTTATTGTTTTACTTTAGGTGGTAGGCATCTTATAGAAACGACGTTCAGAAAACATTTTTGTAAAATTTATTCGGAATAAAAAAAATTTACTTTGACTTGACTTTACTTTTTATATATTATATTATAGCTTTTATTTACTTTCACCAGTCTCGTTGTCCGTAATAAAATCTCTCTGTAGTCCGATTAAGTTGAAATTTCGTCTGCATTTGTATGTTGCGTGAGAATGATGTTGCATTCTCGTTGCGATGACATGGAAATCATAGGAACTCCGCTAAAAACGACACAATATCTAATATAAGCTCGTTTGATTTGCATTGACATACAAGGTGTGAAATGAGTGATAATACTTTAGGATGTGTATGTGTCTCCTATGTAGAGTTTACTTAGAAATTACCAGCTCTGAATTTTTTATTACCAGCTACATTTTTAAATTATTGTATGGCCAAATTTATGATGTTGGGCCATTTTTCATAAAAATTTAAAGCCGAAAGTAAGTTTTTTAACGGTGGAACTTTCACAGTAAACTCTACATAGGAGACACATACACACCCTAAAGTATTGTCACTCATTTATTTTACATCTTGTATAGTATGATTCGGGGTCTGATAAAGGTTGATATTAAAAAGGTGGTTTACTTTAAAAGTATTTTTTAAATCATAATCATTACTTTTATTCAGAATTTTCGTCTAATGTTTATGTTCGTTACCTTTGGTCAGGACTTGTAATTGATGCTTCAATAGAGCAAATAAAATCACTAATACTAAGGATAATATCAATAGGGGACCTACATAACACTTGACTAACGATAATGTAATAAGGCCATTGGTCCAACAGTTTAGGATGAAAGAAATAATTTAGAGAATGTTCCATAAAACCTTTTTTCAGTGGAACAGTTTTATTACTTAAAGCTTCGTAAAATTTATTAAGGTTATTAGTCTTTAGTGGTTCAGGGTTTTCGTAAGAATCAAATAGCAACTAGCTAATGTAAATTCACCTTTGAACAAGTATAATGGAAAATTCGAGCAACCGCTCGGAAAGGCTTTGATCTTCTGAATTTTACTAAAACCTCGAGTGAAGGCTCTTAAGACGGTCGGATGCAGTTCAAGACTTAGTTGCTACCGCAGACTTACTTTTTAAGAAGGTACTCTTATAAGACGTTACTTTAAATTTGATAACAATCCGTGTATTAAGGTATCGACTAAATTAAAAAAAATAGATAATCTAAGACACGAATTTAGGCCAGTTTTATATGAATGTATTAGCTGATCCATGCCCACTTCGTTGAGCATGCAAACCGTTTAAGCCTTCCCTGGACTTCCACAAACATTTCAAGACTAAAAATAGCCGAATCGGAACCGATAAGTCTGTTCAGCCGTTCTCGAGTTTTAGCGAGACTAACGAACAACAATTTATTTTTATATAAAAGAAGAAGAGATAAAGAGATAGAAGATTGCGTGTGCTACTCACTACATTCATAAAAACACATATTTTATTTTGACGTCACCTTAAAAGGTAAAACATATTTTTTTAAATCTTGATAGTTGTTTTTAACTGACCATAAAAAGGAGGAGTTCTCGGAGGATGTGTATTAAATTTGTGTATAATATAATAAAAAATCTTAAATATGTGTATAGTATAAAATTATTAAATATATTTCCGTTGTCTGGTACCTGTAACACAAGTTCTTCGGATACTTAGCACAGGGCCAGATTGACGTGGTGTGAAGCGTCCATAGATATTATTATATTATTATATATCAATATGCTTAAATGCAAGTATACGCATAGATCTTACTAGTTCATAAACAGGTAGAATGTTCTTAATTAAGACTTATATCAAGTATTATAACGACCACATACAGTACAATTTATTACACGTCTTTGATATTGTAATACTTCTTAGATTTTAGATTCTCTAATAGAGCATAAGCAAGGAGTGCTATGACTTTGCAAGCAGCGTACATTTAAGATTGAATCTAAAACCAATGAACAAGCGATCGGATAAGGAATTCAAATTACATAACGTTTCAAACATTTGGTATATTTTAAAAGTCTGATTGTCGAAAAAAGTAGAAAACCCTTCAAAGAGAGTTGCATTCGTAAAGCACTCAGAACGCGCGGTCGCTGAGTTCCCGCCCCTGAATGGGCATTTACTAAATGCAGTTCTTTCTTACCTTTTATAACTCGGCAAGACGAAGCTCGTTTCTTCGAAGTTTTTTCTTTTTGCAATCATTAATTTTTTTCGGGCATACCTCAGCCGTCTGAGTTGTAAGCCTTTCTTGGAGTTGTAATTTTTTTGTGTCTGAATGTATGTGGGCCGGCATTTGAAAATAATATTTCAGTGGGTTTCGGTGTGCATTTGTAGAAATGTTTTCAAGATTCAATTCATGTACGACTGTTATAAATGTTAATGTTTGTAAAGATTGACGTTTGTGACTTTCTTGTGAAAACTGCTGAATGGATTTTGATAAAGTTTCGTGAGATAGTAGCAGGCTTTGGATGAACCAATGTAAATGTACATCTAGGTGTGTCATAATATATTTATTTGTATTCTAATTCTAAATCATACTCAATTCAGAAAAACGTCTATTGGGCCAACTAGTTATGACTAAAAGAGAGTCGAAAAGTGGTATATATTCTGTCGGTGGCTATATTATCTACGATTGTCAATATCGATTAATTAACGCATTCTTAGAATTCCTCCCGCCATTTCCCGCTCGCCGTTCAAATGGTAAAACATTTGCTTTAATATAAATAAAACAAATGACGATCTTAACTCAAGTCGCTCAGCGTACAGAACTTCTCAACGCTCTCAGTCGGCAATAATAATTCATATCCCCCTTCGCGATGAGAGCGACAAATGTTCGCTGGCGTTGGGAGATAAAGAAATTACACCGCGGCGTGTAGGCATGTTTTATTGCTTCTCATTAGTATGGCCAAGATGATTGTAACTAACACTTTTGTTGGGTTTCTTTACAAAGGCTTGCCACCGAGTCGTAGCCACAAGGCTACGCAGTTACAACGTAACAGTATTGTGGCCTTGTGAGTATTATTCAGTTGCAGCGGAATCGGTTTCTTCTGTTAATTCCGATGTCAGGGAATCCCTATAGTCTCACTGTATCTATGCGTCAGTCTTGGACAACCTTGGTAATTATGAATATTATTCGGAAAGTTTTAATTATTATTTTAGGGTATCTGAATGAAGTGGGGACATAAGCTCTCTATAGACCTGTCCTGACGAGAATACTGTTTCGTAGTTGTCACATCGAGACTGTTACCGAGACTGCATCAAAACTTTAGTAAGATTTAATTCTCCCGTCTCAGCTATGACGTCCACTTCTGGACATAAGCCTCCATCAAAGTATTTCAAGAAGGGTAGTTGCCTATATTCGCTACGCTTGGCAGGCGGATTGGCGAGCGTAGATTTAAAATTTCCGAATATAATATATTCCCTTTGTCGTCTTTTTCTACACTCAAGTGAAATATGGTTGATTGGTTGAAAGTCGCTATTCATACGTCTCACACACCCCATGGTGTCAGTAATTTTTTATTTCTTTTAAATAATAAATAAATAAATACATAATATTTATTCCACAAAACGCACATTACACTACACAGTGAAAAGACATACATATATTAAACGTAAAAGAAAAATGACCACAGACGTAAGAGAGACATAATTATTAAACAACAACAACGGAAATTATTAGACGTTACATTTTTCTTATTTATTCATCAACAAAACATAGGTACATTTCAAAAAGAATTTAAACTATAGTTTTGCTTATACGGGATGTCTTATGATTTATATATCAAGCCGAATATAGTGCGGAGAGAATGACGGGCAGTGAATTTTTTGGTTTGGCACCTCAAATAAATTACTTTGTTTTGAGTGAACTACATCATGCTTTGGCAATTGGTGACAAAGAAAGTGAAGTGTTTTATGAATGAGGCTAGAGCATTTCTTGTTTTGGCACCTCGTATAAATTACTTTGTTTTTATGGTCCTAGATCCTAGGCCCACCAGACATGACGTATTTTATGACAAACGAAATATGGCTGATTGCGTAGTGTTAGTATGTACTAATAACGCATGCCTATCTTGCGACCACACCAGTCACGTATTTTGACAGAAAAAACGTGACGTCTGGTGGGCCTGGGATCTTACTCTATTAGTGAAATACATCTTGCTTTGGCTAATGGAGACAAAGAAAGTGAAGTGTTTAATGAATATAATGTAGGTCATGCTGATGATACTACCGAAATGAAATCCCGTGAGCTTATTTTGTGTTATAAGGACTAAACGTGATATAACATAACTGTCCAAGCTTAAGTTCTTAGTCCACGTGCTATTTAGCTAACTTAATTAGAATTTCCCCTTAGTTTGTGCTCGAATGGTGCAAATGGTAACTATTAAAACGGTTAAATTACCTACTCTTACAACATCTACTAACTGTTAAGTTTATATTCGGTTCGTTTCTCATAAACAAATTTAAACTTTACTTTCTGTGTGTATGTTTAAAGATACTACTATGTACAAATGCTGAAATGAAGAAATAAGATTTAATGTGTTGTATAGAAAATAAAAGCGAAGGCTAACATTATTAAATTATTATTTTTGTGCTGTACTTTATGTATGTTGCTGTCTTTCACAAAGATATCAACTCGTATATCTGCTCGTGGTATTTTCACTACTGTATTATTAATAAGGTTGTGCACTGTGTTTACGTGGTACAGTCAACGCTATTACATATTATGTACTCAGGCTAACTTACAGGCAGAGTCAAAGCGTATTATCACTATAACTTTGGTATAATATGATTATACCACCTTTTCTTATTCAAAAATGTATTTTTTTACAAAATTCTTGTAACTGAAAAAGAATCATTGTATAAGTAATAATAACGTTTTTTGATGTTTTAAAACGAAAAAATATACATTTCTAGAATGAGAACAGAGGTATAATCATACCCAATGTTATAGTGACTGCTATTTTTACACCCTCTATATTTATTTTTTCTATGGAATTACTATTTACTTAAAATTGTAACTATGGAAATATTGTTCTAAAAATAATAATAACCTTCAAATTTTTAAGCTGTGACCGAATTGATGATGATGAATTATAGCTAAGAAGTAAGAACGTTTTCGATTACGTCAGCTTTCAAATAAAAAAAACCTAGATCAAAACTGACCGTTTGGGACTAGGTAGCAACTTTTATTCATCTGAATAATACTTATTCTAGACTAAGAAAATTGATATTCCAAAAATCTAATGCAGTTTTAGTTTTTTTTCTGCCATTCCATGTGGGATAATTCAGTCTGTATTATAATACATGCTTTTTAACTTCTAAACCAGCAGGTCCAATTAAGTTCCGGAGTTTTCTGCGCACAATTTACTTTTAAGATTAGATTTTATATGTTTATGAAAGTTATTAATGTGCTGTGCAATATACATTATCTAGCAGTCTAAGTGCATTATAAATTCAGTATACGTGAGGTAGATTCCGAGCGAAAAGAATTTTTAATCTAGAATTTTTATCAAGTTAGTAATTTAAAGTTCTCGCTAAATATTTAATATGGTTTAGCCGATATTATTGTGTGCCTTGTGTATGGTAAGTTGTAGTTTCATAAATGGGTTTTTTAACCGACTTCAAAAAAGGAGGAGGATTTTTATGTATGTTCACTGATCACTCGAAGACGCCTGAAGAATTTGTCATCATCAGAATTATATATTAAACCTTTATTAATATAGAAGTTATTTATTAAAATTTGTTTGATTACAAAAGTTTTAATTTTGAACTGCATCGTTCTTGCAATACAACGTGTATCTTCTTGTGTTATGAATAAAGTTAAATTTTAAATCGCTATAAGTGTGAGCCTTAGTAACAATTTATGGAAAAATTTTTATATTATATTATTTACTTTTACCTGTAAATAGCTGAAATCTTTGAGACGTCAAGCTTATCGCTGTGAACTGACCTAATTTTCAATCATAATATATCACTAGGCCAAGCAGGAACATTTTAAAGCTCCGTAAAGTAACGATAAGGAATAGAAAGAAGAAAGAAAGATTTTTTTAAATTCTGACCATTATACAACACAGTGTAACAATAAAGAGAACAATAGTGTCTAAAATAATAATATTATTATGTTGTATGATGTCAATAATTGACCCCAGCTCAGCATTTCAGAGCGAACAAGCCTACTGCACTGATATTCTGCTAGGGCCAATGTGTGACATTATGTGAATAATAATAATTGTATGAGAAACATGACGGCGCGAAAAAAATTGACAATCGATTACTTTACGGAACTTTCAAATTATGTTCCTGCTTGTGCTATTTGGTTCCTTAACTCTATAGTTTGTTTATTAAAATTAATTATTATACTGCAACTACTAGTACCAAAACAAATATATATAATATATGGAATATACCTAGTCGAATGAGCCATGGAGTCCATTCAATTTGAATATTCATTCATGAATATAATAAACGCGGAAATGAATAACTGCAATTACAGAGGTTAGTAGAGCATGTGATTTCTGATGGTTTTTTAATCAAGATATAAAACACTATGCTTATCAGTTTTACTCATACAAAGCCGCTGTATCTACAAGGTGATATAAGTTTAGATTCAAGATCAATGTTCAATTCAGAAAAGATAAATCTGTGAGCTAAGCACGACCACTTGATTTTGTATTAGTAACGATATGGAATGAAAATCGTATAGATTATAATAATAAGAACATTTATTTGACCCATTAAAAACATTACACAAAAACATTACAGAAGGAACCAGGTACCTACTGGAACGATTTTCATAAAATTCTCATTCGATAACGTTACGAATACATTTTTAAGCCCACCGATCTGATCACAGCGTTCTTTGAGTTTTATATTTTCAGGTTTTAATTTGAAAAGCTTTAGCTTTATAGCCATAATCTTTAAAATATCAGTATGTGCATGTGCATAGGTATTTGTAGTTTTAAAATTGGAATGGGAAATAATCGTATACAAGTTGCAAAATAAATTATATTACAATTTGTATTTTTTATATGTATATGTCGCAGTCATCTAGTTGAATCTGCTTATTTAATTGAATGACTAGCAATATGTACTACAGACAGCAATACGTTGTTATATTTTTTGATTAATTAACTTTCATGTGCGTTATAATAGTACACATTCCGAAATTTTGAAGTTTAAAAATAAAATATTAAATGGCTGTCCTAGTCTCGGATTTATTGAATTTGTTGGTAAAAATAGAATTCAATGAATGCGCTGAGATACATAAATTATATTAAAGTTTTATTTGTTGTAATAAACAAATATTTAAGTTTTTTCATTAATTAAAATTTTCAGCAATATATGAATGATGTATATTTTGACCCTGTTGGGGTGACCCGACTCAAGTGATTATGAGTTATTAAAACATGAAATTCAATAACATGCGCTAAATATCTCCATTCGAACGCGTGTCGTTTTCCCATCATCGGACCCTCCTCAATCCTCACCTCCCAAATTGAATTTGATCCGTTACGTCGTTTGTCTCCGCTGATGACTGCCTTTGTTTTTCGGCTAACGTGTAGAAAAAAACGGGACTTGTTGAGTATTAACTGTGAACGTTTTTTGTTTTTTTTTGGGCGCTATCAATTTTTATGATTGCGACACAAATTGAGTTTGTAACTGTATTCCTATCCATTCCCTTTTAAATGTATTTTTATTGGATTCCATTTTTTTTTCGTTGAATTTTCATCGCGTCACGGCTAACCCTATCTCCGCCATTATTATTTACAAAACGAACATTCCGTGCGTGAAGCAATAATCGAAAAAAATGTAAAATTCATTCGATAATAGGTTTTTTTGGAATTTTCGCAGTGGTTGGTTGGATTAAACCAATTAAAAAAGTGCAAACCACTCAGTGATACCGCTCTATAAAAACGACAAAAACAGAGTGATGATATAACTTTGACATATATGTATGTATGTGTATTGTAGCTACGAAGCCGATGCATTGATTTTTGATCTAAATATAATATCAATAATAATCGATGGACGTGAGTTTACAAATAAAATGACTACTTTTATTTGTAAGCGGGTACTAGCGGGTATTCCTAGCTAATTCATAATTATTATTGTCAGTCCGCTCGCTGATTGAAAATTGTTGCATATGAGTCCGATAAATGGGTTTCTTATTTATTTTAATTTTGTATAAATTTGGTATTTACGAATGTAGTTCTTAGTTTCATGTAAACCTAGGTTCAAAGATGATCTGTCTACACTTAAGCTTGTACCGGTATTAAAAAGTAGGTTTAGAGTCATACACAGATTAGATATTACATAAAAAAAAAGCATAAAACTGAAGATGAAGCCTGCGATAGCTTTTAGTATTTATGATTTTTTACATTCCGACACTTATAACCCTTTCACCTCGCTGTGATCTCGGTTCCCCTCAGATGGGATCTAAATTGCTCCGTAACAATATACTTTTGAGATTAAAAGGGTGTCTGAAGCCCCCAGCACGGGCATGCATAAACAATGTCGCAGACGCGGTGCAAGATGTGTGTAAGATTTAAATTACTATTTTAATTTATAGTGCGAATATAGTTGAGATTAAAAGCTTTCAGTGCTAGCATCAGCATTAGACGTACCTAGTGCTAGGTCGTGCGTAAACTCCACAATAATAACTGAAGACAAGAAGAAGGTATATAATAGTATATTATATTATGTCGCAAAAAATTTCTACCCAGAAAATTGATTTTAAACTGTCATTTAAAGATTTTATGATATGTTGTAACGTATTAAATACATTTATTCTATAGACGGATCTTTAGATTAATGTACGCGATACGTTACGAAATATTTTAAAATGTTTAAGGGACAGTTTGACCTCAATTTTTCTCGAAATCAGTATTTTGCGTATATCACCTTCATCCACTCATTAATGCAGGTACAATGTTTCCTGCTACTGTGAACTATCATTTTGCACTAAGACGCCTGAACATTTTTTAGCTAAACACAAAAGAAGTGACCGCAACCACTGCAGACTTGATTGAACCATGGACCAATAATACTAATATTATCATTGGTCTATGGTTGAACTGAGTATTTACGCATGAGTATGTCTGTCTCTCAAACTATTTTCACTTTATGTCTTGCTTTGTCCTTAACTGCTGTTGGATGTATAGACTAACACGAGAATAATTAAAAAAAAACTTAAATGTTGAAGCCTTAAAAATGCCTCAAAAGTTATACAGTGGACTTCTATGAAATAATAAAATATGAATACTTTTTCTAACAGATTTAACCCGTTAGGAAAATTATTTTCATAAGTTTACCTATAACACGGTAGATGTAAAAACACAATTATAAACAGCCCGACGAGTTTTAGTCCGAAGCATCGAGTTTATTCAGTTATAAAATTAATAAAGACGGAGTGGAAAGTTGAAGTTCAGTGGAGTGTGAGTTGCAGTCGGTAATTGCCGATCGGCAGGCTGATTATGTATCTCGCAACAGCAACTCGACAGGCGTGAATTGTACAATTGTATACAATATCGCTCTCAAGTGTATACGTTTGACAGCGATATTGTATACAATTGTACAATTCACGCCTGTCGAATTGCTGTTGCGAGATACATAATCAGCCTGCGGAGTAACTTGGCCGGCCAACTCGACTTACTGCTGTCAAACATACAAGTTGGAGATACTGAACGTTCTGGAACGTGTGACGCGGCCATCTTGATTTGATACTTAGTCAAACTAGCCACTACTGTTACATAATGCTATACCATTATGAATTAGATTTAAAACAATCTAATGTCAAATATGACATTTGACACTGATGCTTAAGATAGTATATATTATATTAGTCCTCTCCTAGAGGCTATGTACCTAGTTATATGATATTGTATAATATATTATCTACGTGAATAAAGCCAATACGATTAACTAGAAGTGTTTATTATTGGACGTGTAATTGGATCCTAATATTATTAATAATAATTGCTTTAAATTATTAAATGCTGTGGCACAATAACTCAACAACTACTAGTGTTACTAAAACTGTTACTGTACATCTTAGGTACTTTCAAACTTTTTATTAGTTGTGCTTTCCTAGCTAACGTCAAACGTGGCACTGATACTTACAACTTTAGTAAATGAATATAATTTAGACTATCTAAAAACTTAACCAGTACGGTTATTTATTTTAGATAAGTCTAGTAGTTTAGTAGTTTGGAACCTTGTACATGTTAGGTTCGTCTAGAATATACTACCTATAATATTATAATACCTAATACTTAATATGAATTGAACTTTTTGCACTATAAAGTAGAAAAATTTGGTGTTTTGCATGATACGCTAAGAAACTTAAACTGTCTTATTTTGATGAAACTTACTTTGTATAAATTTGATACAGGTACATGAATGCCTACATGAGGAACTACAAATGCAACTTTTATAGTTACAACTTTTTAAATGTTCCAAATAACTATTATCGAGAATAAAATAATATAAAATCGCTATTTATTTATGTTTACCATAACAATCTAATAATTATTAAATAATGAATCGTTAAAATGTGAACTCCTAAAGAAATTAATTACAAAAGTTCGTTTGAAGCAACCGCAACATCGCGATCAATTAATTCCGCGAAAAGTGATTGAAGTATTGAAAAATATTTTCTATCAAAACAAAGTAACTCTGATTACTTTGACCTCTTGTTCTCACTTTGTTTTTAGCCCCCGACGCAAAAACGACGGGGTGATATAAGTTTGACGTGTCTATGTAAATGTGTATGTGTCTGTGGCATCGTAATTCCCTAACGGATGATCCGTCAGATAACTTTTATCTGTTGAATAAACATGTGACTTTGACATTTGTTCAAAATCTGCCAAAGTCACATATTTATTCCTTAGATAAAAGTTATCTGACGATTAAAAAATCGGCCCTAAAAGGTATATTAATCGAGAATGTTCTTAGCTATGTTCGGTGGAAATCAGTTCAGGTTTTCAAGGTCATCAGGTCGTTTGTTAGGTGTGATAGGAATGTTACACGCTAAGTCCCGATTTCACCAACTCATGTTAACGGCATGTTAAAATACCATGCCTTGTCATTCATTGATAGGAATTACGAGAGGAACAACATGATATTTAACGAAAGATTAACTTCAAGATTGCTTGGTGAAACACGCCCTAATTCGGGTGTTTTTTGATTTTTACTTTAGTTTTGAATAACATCTTTATAATTAACGTCACAGTTACATGTTCAAAAATAGAACTGTGTGCTTAGTGCGTGTTTCTGTCACTACTCAACGTGTGGAAGTTAACTAGAATTTGTATGGCATCGTAGTGTTAGTCGATCAGGAGTTGTAAGGCTTCCTAGTTGCAAAATATAACCATAGTTACACCACAGAATTCTTTGGTGTAACTATGGTTATATTTGAAACTTCCATTGAGCACACGGAATTAAAATTATTTATTACTTATTCACTTTTACCCTACCTACATAGTGTGTATGTAAGTAGCCAAAAGATCATTTGAATATATTATTTGAAGTGCATTTCCAGTGATTTTCACGTTTACTAAGTACTAGCTTACCCGTGCCCACTTCGTTGAGCACGGAAACCGTGTAAACCTTCCCGGGACTTCCACGAATATTTCAAGACCAAAAATAGCCGAATCAGTTCAGCTGATCTCGAGTTTTAGCGAGACTAACGAACAGCAATTGTTTTTTATGTGGCCTTTGTTACTCAGTGATAATGTAGCTTTCTAATGAAAAAAGAATTATTAAAATCGGTCCAGTACTTTTTGAGTTAAGTCGTTACATACATAAATACAAATCTTTTCTCTTTATAATATTACTGCAGATTAATGTACAAGATCATGAAAATATATGAAATCTCCCAGATTATACGTGTTCCTTTTACCCTGAAAATGTTACACAAAAGGCTAACATGAATGCAAAGCAGAAAATGGGATTGTTATTTTGTAATAGGGTAAGTAAAAGGAGGTTAAAATTTTCACCTGACATCAAATAGAATATAGTGCGCCGTAACGTGTCTCGATGTGCACTGAAAAATTCCAACATTTACGTTCTAAAACAGGCGTTTATCCACGGAGCGTCTCCCACGGGCCAGTTCATACAATATTCATATACATTTAAAGGACCCTCTCCATTCCTTTAGATATAAAAGGCATGAAGGAAAGTATTTGTACACTGTTTTCCTTTTTTAGTGCCTCAAAGAAGAGCTTCTCTACATCAAGATAACTTAATGTGGATAAAAAAACCACATACGCCGATTAACAAACTAAAACATAAACCAGGATCGTAACCAGTAACTAAGTTTTAAAGTGACTAAAAATAATCATAATATTAAAACGTGAAGCAAACTTTTTGAGCACAATTTTATTAGAATTGTGTAAAAAGCATAGGTACTGAACGCAGAAGTATAGGCAGAAAAACATTTTTTTTTAATTATTAGAAATACATAAAATTAACAACAAATTACATTATAATAATATTATTATTCACCCTAGCGTGTGTTACAAACAAGCTTAAAGTAAATACACACTTAAAAGTTATTTTAAAGGCAATAATCCCGCTTTTGTAAAATGTTGCATTAAGTACGAGTATCTACACTAATATTATAAAGTGGAAAGATTTGTATTTTTGTATGTAACGACTTAACTCAAAAAGTAATGGACCGATTTTAATAATTATTTTTTCATTAGAAAGCTACATTATCACTGAGTAACATAAGCTATATAAAAATCAATTACTGTTCGTTAGTCTCGTTAAAGATCGAGATCAGCTGAACCGATTCGGCTATTTTTAGTCTTGAAATATTTGTGGAAGTCCCGGGAAGGTTTACACGGTTTCCATGCTCAACGAAGTGGGCACGGGTCAGCTAGTCGTTAATAAATAGTAAGAAAACCAGACAAATAGTTGCAACAATTTCGCAATATATTCCCCAGCGATCGGTCAGTGTGTAACCCCCCTACATAGAGGCTATCGGTGGCGCCGTGTGCCAGCGACAAATGCCCTGTTATGTTTCCTTTTACATGTCAAAGCGTCGTATAAATCGATTCCGCCAAATAGAAGGTGACAATGGACCAAGTCTGTATTGATATACGATTGTTAGGAATTTGTCAGCTTTAAAAAACAAACAACAGATATCGCTTTCATCTTTGTGTAGCTTTCAAATATTCAATCTCGACAAAGGAACCTTTTTCGGAATTCTGTGTACAAAAGGTTCAAGTGAAAGCGTTTCGGAAAGTTTTCACGGAAATATTCCACTATTATTATGTGGGCGTGTGAATAAATTATAGTTAATTAATACATGCGAAATGTATTTCACTTTTCCCGGTTCAAATGAAATTTTAATTTAATCACGGAATCTTGTCAAAAATGAACGTTCTTTTTCTGTAATTTTCTTTGTTTCGTTTATAATTGCTACCCTTACTTGTTAATGTCGAGGGAAATGAATAATGGCTATGTAAAGTGCGAATATTTGCGATAAAACAGTAATTATTTTGTACTCCGATGTGTGAAAATCCCTGTAGTATGTATTAAAATAATCTAATTGGTTTGAGGAATAAAAATAGAATTGTCAACTATTTCTGGTTTCAAATGGACTAGTTTTACAGAATTTAAAGTCATAACAGTTTACCTGTATTTCAATTTACACAGGTTAACCCTTGCCCACTTCGTTGGACATTTTCAAGAGATTGTCTCAAACCTAACCTACAATATTTTATGTCTATGTACATATGCCTAAATAAACACCTTCTTCAATTTTTTGTCAACATTCTCATGTACCTATTTATATCTGTTATACTGGGCGGAAAGCATGAAAATTCACCTAGCCATTCTCGAGTTATACGTGAACGAACAAACCCGATTTGATTTACATGTATATTAAGAACTAGCTGTGCCCGCGACTCCGTACGCGTGGAAAAGTAATTTAGGGCAGTATTATAATATTTTGACAGCGCGCCGCAAAATTTTGCGGTATTTTAGCCTTTAGGTGCGTAAGGTACTGATTATAAATCACTTCACTGTTAAAGTACTGATTTTATACAGAAAAGTAGCAAAATATAGAAAGTACCAAAAGAAAGAAAACAAACCTAAGTTGTACCTAACATAAAAACCATTCGGTCCATAATAAAAAATAAGAAATAAAAATATGAATAATGAAGAAAAACATAAATCTAACTTATATTGACATAACTTTTTTAGTTTAACTGTAAACACAATACTTATGTTAATCAAAATTCTATTTATTATGCAGTTATCGAATACATAATTTGGACAAAGAAGACTATAAAATGTACAGTAATAGTAGGCTGTAGTATGAATTTTAACGGACGGAATGAGAACTATAATATACAATGCAAAATAATATTATACATTGCTAATGATGCACGCTGAGTTTAACTCTCGGATAACGTATTGTATAAATGTAGGTACCTACTCAACTTTGCTATAATTGTATTAAAAGTACGGCATTTGGCGTATAGATGTCGCTATTATGGTCTGCTCTGCATCGCGCTATCGCTTGTAAGATAGATTTGTATAAGAGAATACTCTATCAATATTATGATATTTGGCAAAAAAACCCATAATAATCTGTTAACACAGATCCAGGACAGGCCGCAAAAGGCTAGAATTTCAAAAGGTATCTCGATTGGAATCGAGTTGTATCAACAGTTTTCCCCTGTAACACAGTTTAGTAACTATCAAGATGTTTTTTAACGTATGTATTATATTATAAAATAGAAAAAACAAAATAAAGAGCAATATATTTATGAAAATCTTAAAACTGTTTTTAAAATTCCGTACCACAAAAGGAAAAAACGAAACACATATTATAAGATCATTTCCGTCTGTCTGTCAAGACCCTTTTACTCAGAAACGCGTGTAGGTATCAAGATGAAAATTATATAAAATACTCAGGATACCTACTGTTCCTTGAAGCAGTGAAAAAATCTGACCTCTTAGCCAATGCAACCAAAAGCAGTTGCTTTTTTTAGGTATGTCGCTAAATTTCGTCATTTTCGACACTCGTAAGGGAATCAAAACCTAAAGGGTACTTCCCGTGAACTCAAAATCATAAAATTTGAAACCAAGCAACGTCTAAAACCATACGTTTTTAGTAACATTATATAGATAGTAAAAATATTTTGATTTTTTTAAACTTAGTACCGTTTGTCATGAATGTGTATAATTGAAACTTATAACAAATACTTAGGTCTCCTAATATATTCAAGCTGTAACCAAATCAAAATTCTATGTCAATCAGGTTTGTATGGAGCTCTCAGTGCGCAAGTCCAACTCGCACTTGGCCGGTTTTTATTTATTTACTTATTACTAACCTACGCTAACAAATATGTATACAGTACCTACTTATCACAAAGGACTTTACAGTAAAAGTACTAATTGATTTTATACAAATAACTTTCGTAATAAACTCAAGAAAAAAAATCTTAGATTGTCCCTACCTAGCAAGCCTAAAACTAACAAATAAAAGTCACCCCCGCGGCCCCGGTGCGTTTGCTGAGAATAGGTACAATTTGAAGCGGCGCGGCGCGGCGGCGCGCGGCTCCAAGGCCCGCCGCGCGGCTCCAAGGCCCGCCGCGCGCTTCCTACAAATGTCCAGCAAAAACGACATGATCTTTTAAAATGGTCATAACTTTTTTATTTATGAACCGATTTACATAAAACAAACACTAAATGTTAAGTGAAGCTTGCCGCAATATATTAGTGAAAAGTACATCTTAATCGGATAAGCCGTTTCTGAGATTAGCGTGCACAAACCCACAGACAAACAGACAAACAGACAAACAGACAAACAGACAAACAGACAAAAATTTCAAAAATCATAGTTTTGGGTACTATTGCGTAAATAAAGGTCCCCTATCATATTTTTTTTCAAATATCTTCAATGTACAGACACGACTCCTCTACAGATTTATTATATGTATAGATATTGAATGATTTTCTAACAAAATATATTCGAGCTTACGAGTAAGATGCAATACATAACGTGTAATTGAAGGGAACAAGTAGCCAATTAAGAGATTGTTTTAATTAGTGGAGCTCGGCTGCACCTGCGTAACATAACTCAGAGCCTTCTTACTGTGATATATTACTATCATAAGACCATTTACATTTCTGAAATTTAACTTTACAAGAAATACAACTAAAAAGTCAGTTTAAGGATGATATTTCGACGTCATGACGATGAAAAGCAATGGAAATCTAGTGTTAAAGAAAATCTTTTTTCTATTCACTTTGTAAACGATTAAGAAAATAGTTTACGTGTAAGTTAAAGTGTGATTCTCTCACTTGCTCGCTCAGCTCAGGTGGAACGTAACAAGATATCATCATTTTTCTCGCGTGCCGCCGGCGTTCATCGATATATATAATTAACGTAAAATCTGTTGTTTAAAAAAATGATAGCCCTTAAATATGTTTCAGCACAGCATTTTTTAACTACCTTCAAAATGTTTAGTTACAAATATTTAAAAGGCGTTTCCTTTTCAGATTCTGTAAAAAATGTGTTAAAAAAGCAAAAGCAGAAAGATTAATTAAATGTTAAACCAAATAGTAAAACAAGTAAAGGAGCTATCTCGAGCACGATGAATTGTAGACTAAAGAGCAAAATATTACAATGTCGTGACAATTGCACAATGCAGACAAATTCATCTAAAACGTTTGCCTGTCTGCTCCCGAGACGGTGCACGACTTGTGGTTATATAGAACTAGCTTTGATCACGGTACAGTAGAAACTAGCGTTGATCGTCAACAAGGAGGTTATCAAGAGGAAATAACCACGGTAGAGAAATGCTAAATAGGTATTTGTAAATTCTATTGCTGTCCCGCACCTGCCCGATCAAACCGATAGAGACAACTGAAATTATTGAACTCGAATCTATTTACTTTTTACTCATAATTAGATTACAATGACAATAATATTCCCGTGGTGCTTTCCCCTAATTTGTTGGCCTTTTTGAGTCATAAAATTTTGTACTGTTTTTCCACCACTTTGCTTGGGGAGGGAAACTGGAATACTTCCTACTCCTCCTTTTTTTCTTCTGATTAATTTCGTTGTGGGTCCCAAGACAGATTTAGCTTGTCCCTCGGAGACCCCTGAGATCATATCAAAGGGTTTGATGTTGAAATAACTAGAAACAAAACTATATTATTACAGTGGCCCCCGAATAGATATAAGTGGAATTGTATAAAAACACTCCGAATCGCGTCGTTTTCAAACAAATTTAGATTAAAATGGCTTCATCTGTTTGGGAGCTACGATACGATACTATATTATGTCCAATTTGTAATACCTCTATGTTTTCATGGTGTTAAATATCTATAATCTTGGAATTTCCTATAAAATAATTAAATTTCAACAACTTTATCCGACCATAGCGAATATGATGTAATTCTAGCTGCAGCTAGTGGCTAATGAAAATGAATGGCTCGCGAACATTACTTTGGAATTAGTAAATTTTTCAGTGCGATCTTAACGCGATTCGTCTTGGCTCTAAAACAGATTTATTGCGGGTCCAAATTGATTTAAGCTGCAGCTTGACTTTCCACGGCGATGCAGCTTTTAATTACCCGCTAATTTTATTTAAATCTCTCTAAAATCTTACGTCTAAAAGGAAATTAAAACTCGTCTGAAGTTTAGATGCGCTTGGTTACATTATGAACGTAGGTAGGTAAACAGTTTACTCACAGTTTTCGAAAAACGACTTTCAGAATTAAAATGATCTAAGTTGGTTAACCTAATGAAGATCTGTTTTCCTAGAAAAGCGATGTCATATTAAAACAACCTACAACGAGCATTTTTTATGTAAAATTCACGGTTTACTAGCGCTAACTGTCAACATTTTTCACATAGCTAAAATATTTTTCACCAAAGTATTATGGCAGCTATACAAAGTGATTCATGGTTCATATATTATAAAGCCGAATATAGTATGAAGAGAATGACGCGTAGAGCATTTTTGTGGCACCTCATATAAATTACTTAATAACTCAAAGAAATAATTTAAAGGTCTAAAATGTCCACAAGGAGTGATTCTTACTGTGCTCGAGTTGCAACAACAAAAAATGCTCTACGCGTCCTTTTCTTCACACTATATTCGGCTTGATGTATAAACCAGGAATCACCTGTATTATCGAAAATCATGAATAATCGTCCAGGAAGACGATTTGTAGTTTCGGTGCAATGTATGACAGCCTAGTACAAAACGCGGTAAGTACGATATATAATGTACAGCAAATACTTCATAATATTTCTGTGCTCGCTCGTATGCAAGTGCGTATCATTTTGCGGCAAATACACATTTATCATTAGTCGTATAATGCTTGTTATTTAAGTTAATGCGCGTATACACATACGTGTATTTTAATGAAAAAAATGCAAAAAATATATTTTTGTACAAAAATATTTCTAACTTACTAGACTAAATAAATAGGAGTTTACAATAATAGTGATAATAAAATCGTATAAAATCTGTTTCTTTAACGTTTCTCGGCATTGCAGCAACAATGCAATCTTTATTAGTATTATAGTCGCGTTCATTTGCAAACGCGCTGTGCTTAAGCGCAAAACACGAGTTTCTATTGCATGTTTAACCGCATGAAAAAAAATTGTTTCCCAACTGTAAGCTAATTGAATATTAGTTTATTGATAATTAAATAACTATTGCAACGTTTAAGATATTCCGCGATTTAATTTCTTATAGCCAGCATGGTGTTAGGTTTCTTAATATTACAATAAACTTTCTTTTTTATATATGGTTGCTTCTATAATATACTATACTCTTGTAATATGTAATGTATGTAAATTATTACCTTTCTTTAGCTAATATCCAAAACATTTCTTCTTTTTGGTAAAAGTGACCCGCGCGATATATACTCGTATCTATAAATTTTCATATAATAATAATTGAATAGCCTATAATAGTGTATAATTTCATACGTAACTTAGGCTAAATTATAAATATCTAAAAGTATAGTTACATTTTATAATTTTAGCGTAACTACAGCGTTATAAGTACCGATACTCTTAACTTTAGTTAGTTTTAAGTGTTCCCCTTGTTTAAAATTTATTGTATTTTTTTAAAGTATTTCGAATAAATTGTCCGTTGCGAATACTTGAAGTGTTTTAATAGTATAATATTTTTAATTTGGCTGTGTGTTTTTGTCCATTATATAATTATATTCAGTAAAGATATTTTTATTTTATTTATTTATTTAAAACTAGCTGTGCCCGCGACTCCGTACGCGTGGAAAAGTAATTTAGGGCAGTATTATAATATTTTGACAGCGCGCCGCAAAATTTTGCGGTATTTTAGCCTTTAGGTGCGTAAGGTACTGATTATAAATCACTTCACTGTTAAAGTACTGATTTTATACAGAAAAGTAGCAAAATATAGAAAGTACCAAAAGAAAGAAAACAAACCTAAGTTGTACCTAACATAAAAACCATTCGGTCCATAATAAAAAATAAGAAATAAAAATATGAATAATGAAGAAAAACATAAATCTAACTTATATTGACATAACTTTTTTAGTTTAACTGTAAACACAATACTTATGTTAATCAAAATTCTATTTATTATGCAGTTATCGAATACATAATTTGGACAAAGAAGACTATAAAATGTACAGTAATAGTAGGCTGTAGTATGAATTTTAACGGACGGAATGAGAACTATAATATACAATGCAAAATAATATTATACATTGCTAATGATGCACGCTGAGTTTAACTCTCGGATAACGTATTGTATAAATGTAGGTACCTACTCAACTTTGCTATAATTGTATTAAAAGTACGGCATTTGGCGTATAGATGTCGCTATTATGGTCTGCTCTGCATCGCGCTATCGCTTGTAAGATAGATTTGTATAAGAGAATACTCTATCAATATTATGATATTTGGCAAAAAAACCCATAATAATCTGTTAACACAGATCCAGGACAGGCCGCAAAAGGCTAGAATTTCAAAAGGTATCTCGATTGGAATCGAGTTGTATCAACAGTTTTCCCCTGTAACACAGTTTAGTAACTATCAAGATGTTTTTTAACGTATGTATTATATTATAAAATAGAAAAAACAAAATAAAGAGCAATATATTTATGAAAATCTTAAAACTGTTTTTAAAATTCCGTACCACAAAAGGAAAAAACGAAACACATATTATAAGATCATTTCCGTCTGTCTGTCAAGACCCTTTTACTCAGAAACGCGTGTAGGTATCAAGATGAAAATTATATAAAATACTCAGGATACCTACTGTTCCTTGAAGCAGTGAAAAAATCTGACCTCTTAGCCAATGCAACCAAAAGCAGTTGCTTTTTTTAGGTATGTCGCTAAATTTCGTCATTTTCGACACTCGTAAGGGAATCAAAACCTAAAGGGTACTTCCCGTGAACTCAAAATCATAAAATTTGAAACCAAGCAACGTCTAAAACCATACGTTTTTAGTAACATTATATAGATAGTAAAAATATTTTGATTTTTTTAAACTTAGTACCGTTTGTCATGAATGTGTATAATTGAAACTTATAACAAATACTTAGGTCTCCTAATATATTCAAGCTGTAACCAAATCAAAATTCTATGTCAATCAGGTTTGTATGGAGCTCTCAGTGCGCAAGTCCAACTCGCACTTGGCCGGTTTTTATTTATTTACTTATTACTAACCTACGCTAACAAATATGTATACAGTACCTACTTATCACAAAGGACTTTACAGTAAAAGTACTAATTGATTTTATACAAATAACTTTCGTAATAAACTCAAGAAAAAAAATCTTAGATTGTCCCTACCTAGCAAGCCTAAAACTAACAAATAAAAGTCACCCCCGCGGCCCCGGTGCGTTTGCTGAGAATAGGTACAATTTGAAGCGGCGCGGCGCGGCGGCGCGCGGCTCCAAGGCCCGCCGCGCGGCTCCAAGGCCCGCCGCGCGCTTCCTACAAATGTCCAGCAAAAACGACATGATCTTTTAAAATGGTCATAACTTTTTTATTTATGAACCGATTTACATAAAACAAACACTAAATGTTAAGTGAAGCTTGCCGCAATATATTAGTGAAAAGTACATCTTAATCGGATAAGCCGTTTCTGAGATTAGCGTGCACAAACCCACAGACAAACAGACAAACAGACAAACAGACAAACAGACAAACAGACAAAAATTTCAAAAATCATAGTTTTGGGTACTATTGCGTAAATAAAGGTCCCCTATCATATTTTTTTTCAAATATCTTCAATGTACAGACACGACTCCTCTACAGATTTATTATATGTATAGATAGAAGTAAATGAAGCGCGCCGTCTTTGTCTACTTGATTTTTGCCGCAGAAACCGCTGGCGATTGTTTGGCGAGTTCCGCCCCGTGTGTAGTCGGGGAGCCCAACAGCGTACATGTTTATCCAATTTGGAATAGTCTGGAAAGTTGCGAGTTCGCAACACGTGTGACGCTCAAATTACAGATTCATATTAATTTAAGGCCCCGACAAGACAAAGAAGTTTTCCGAACATTCGCGTGACCTTTTGTCACATGCAAAAATAAAAGTTGGGTTTATCCTCAAATAGTAACTTTTGATACGGCGCGGCGGCGTATGTGACAATTTTATGTGAATAATAAACCTGGGGGCATCTGGGGGTACGGGAGTGCCCCCGTCAAGACGAGCCAAGCAGAACACAAGGGCAACTACCTTTTCTCGAAACGTTTTGTCGGTTTTTCAACTATCATAACTTCGCTTTGCATCATACTGAATAGTTGAAAATTTGAAGATATTATACACCAGTAAAACATGAAACCTTCAAAGTTTGAATGTCATAGATGATTAGAAGACTTCATGAATGCCGCCATTTTTAATCCAAAATATCGATTTATCGTTTTTACAGGTACTCCCACAATATGGGTAACAAATGAAAGAGAAATATAATAACTCATCTAAATTCCAGACGAAGCATAAGACAGAAGTAAAAACCCGGAGTGAAAATAGGTTATTTTGAAACTTGAGAAAGTCCATTTACCAACTTACAAAAATAAATGAAATCCCACTAAAAACATTTTTATGTATGAAAATGTTTTTGGTGGGAATTATTTGTCTATCTGCGTGTACGAGCGATAACGAAAGTGACCAGGTCGGTTGTAGGTGAAAAATCAGTAATTTCAATAAAGCGACGCAAAAAACTCGGTCAAAAATAATATGGATGCAAAATCTGCCGATTAATTATTGGCTCTACAAAAAGTAGGACGTGGGCGGGTGGGCACCCTTACATGAAGTCAGGAAAAAATCGACCAGATTTTAGTTACTGAAAACGATATCACATGATAAAAAACCTAATTAAAACGTTATTGTTATTTTACCTTCATTTTTATTGTAATTCTATTGACACCTCATTTATTAAATTTTAACCATTTATTTAGGCTTTACTTTAAAACAAACATAAATGCATACAAACATTACTTAAACTGCCAGTCCTACTTTTCCTTTTGGCTTCACCACAGTCGAGAAATTAAAAGAAACTATAAACTTTGCTCTTTTTTAATTGAACAGGTTTATTGTAGTTACTTTCTTCATAACGCCATAATATAATAAAACAATATCGTGTTGTTTGCATAAACGACCTCACTTTATTTCGCGACATAAAAATATAAACGGTATCAAAGCTACAACGGAATTATGCTACAAAAAGTAAGTAGCTCACGAAACACTATTTTTATTGCAAATTTCTTTGTTCTTAAAACATAACAAACGCCTTTAAGTGAACACTGCAATTCGCGGATGCAGCAGTTATACCCGACTAACGAATAGAGATGAACATACATCAACTTAAACTATACTTATAAAAGAGAGTATTTGTATAGCGAAGTTTATATGTATAGTTTCTCTTCAATTGGAAACATGACACTTGTCATACAACATGTAAAGTAAATAAGTGATCATATTTAATAATGTATATACAGGCTATATATTAATGAGTGATAATACTTTAGGATGTGCATTGGTCCCTTTTAAATAGAGCTAGCTGTAAAAGTATCACCGATGAAAGAGGTACTATTTTTAATAATTGTATGGGATAATTTATGATGTTGGGGCATTTTTCATACAAACATGAACATGAAAGTCAAAAATAAGTCTTTCAGCGAAAGTACTTTTACAATATACTATACATAGGAGGCACATAAACACCCTAAAGTATTATCACTCGTTTATTTTACACCATGTTTAGCTCTTGTATAGAATTTACAGTGAAAGTTGAAACGCTGTAAGAGTTACTTTCGTTTACGCATGCCGTCAAACGTTAACATACGGTACTATAATGTTTAAATATATTTTATATTAGGCATAGATGTAGGAATAAATTGGGCCAAGCTAAAATTACCAGGATCTAATATTTTAACAAGGGTTTAGGTGCCTAAGGGGCTATTGTTAATAATCATAATACTTCTAAGCTATAATAGACCGCCCAGTTCTCGTTTTAATAGTAATGCATTTTCTGTGGTTTTTATGGTTTTCCGTCCCACTGGGTTATGAGAGTAAAAGGAAGAGAGAGTGTGCATGTGTACTGCGCACACACTTGGGCACTAAAATAACTCCTGTGTAGATGCCCTGGTTTCAATGATATCAGCTACTGACACTGAAATCAGTGAGGGGAGCTATTATTCTCTATAAGTACTCTGTGTCACTAATTGTAACAAATTTTATTCTAATTTATATTAAAAATGCACGTTTTAAACATGGCCGAAGCTTAATTGGATCTGAATTTAGGAGCCGGGCTTAATTAATAAAGGGCGACATTCCATTTGCATGAATTTGCAGCGAATTTATTTAATGTGCCATACGTTTAGTTACAAAAATTGCGTTAGTAAACCTGCACCGCGGATGTAGAGTGCTGGAAAAGTTATTATAATACACAGTGATTCATGGTTCATAATATATTAAGCCGAGTATAGTGTGAAAACAATAATGCATAGAGCATTTTTTGTTCGCACCTCATAAAAATTACTTAATATAACTAAAACGACCATAAGGAGAGAATCTTACTATGCTGGGGCTCGCTGGCTCCTAGTATATACAAACGAACGCACTGGTAGTTGACCTAAGACCTGATCAAGATTGAAAAATCATATGTTTTGTGACATTTTTATATTTTTAATGCTTTATTCATTTAAGTTACTCTTCATACGCAGTAATGTAGTACGCCAAACTGATCTAGTAGTTTGTAGGCGCTCCGCTCAGTATAATCTATACTTATAATAAAACTGTAGAGAAGAACTGTACATTGAATATTTTTTCAAAATTCTTTCATACACTAAGGTCCGCATAAATAAAATAATCGCAAACCCAACCTGAATGATATCCTACTTAACAGATAAAACAACGTTTCGTTTCTCTTTTAAAAGTGAACAACTTTATTAATGTTACATAGTACTTTAATTTTTTTTCTTTTCATACCGTAATATTCATTTTATAGATTACAGAAAAACATTAAAATAAGTATAATCTGTATTTTTATAGTCTTTATTTATTTACGTTTTAAAAAAGAAAAAAATTAAAGTATGGAACATAAGTAAAGTTTTCATTTTTAAAAGTGAATCGAAACGTTTTTTTTATCTGTCAAATAGGTTCTCCAATGAGGTTGGGTTTGAGACGTCTTTATTAATACGGGCTTAAGATTTTAGGTTAACCCATCCAGTGGCTCTATGGGAGCCGATACTAGAGGCAGGGGAGTAGGCGGTCTCAAGGGCCGTCTGCTGTAAAGTATCGCTTAATGACGTGTAACGAGCGCGGTCTCCTCACATTCGTATGTATAGCGGAAATGAAACGATTCATATAAAAAATGACGGTGGGGTCAAAACCGGTACCGCCATAAACCGGTTAAGGAATACGTTGCATATTTTTATCGTTTATTTGCAATGTCATTTTTGCACTTTGAATAATCTAACTACTTATTTTTGGCATCGCACAACATATAACGGGTGTAAAAAGAGCAGTCACTATAACTTTGGGATATGATTATACTACCTTTTCTCATTCTAGAAATATATTTTTTTTTTTCATTTTTTTTTACAAATTTTTTTTTTTGCTTTATTGTTATTTTTGCGACCAAACAATAAGAAATGGTGAAAAGAAAAAAAAATTTTTTTTTGTTTTTGACATACAAATAAAATATTAAAAAAAATACATTTACAAAATGGGGAAAGGTAGTATAATCGTATCTCAAAGTTACAGTAACTGCTCTTTTTACACACTGTATACTTAGCTTTAGTTTTGTTTCTCGTTTCATCTTGTTCCATCTTTTAATCCTATTTGCGTTGTGTGATGATGAAATAAATAATTAATGAAAAATAATATTATTCTTATTCTACCTATGCTTTCTAGCTCCAGGCCCTAAGTGACCTGGGGCGGGGAGTCATTACCAGAGGCTTCTGCCAGCGTCCAGTATACAAGATACCGGACGCTAGAAGAACTTTATTCTAACTAGCTATTCCGGAGAAGTTTGTACCTTGATGCACTGACAGCAGCGTCACCTACCGGGTCTATTATTACACTCAAACCTTTCTCGAACCTTTACAAGGTGTAAAATAAATGAGTGATAATACTTTATGGTTGCACCTATGTGCCTTCTATGTAGAGTAAACTATGAAAGTACCAGCGCTGAAAGCTTACTTTCGACTTTCATGTTTGATGAGAAATGCCCCAACGTCATACATTTTCCCATACAATAATTTAAAAAAGGACTTGTTTCAGCGCGGGTAGTTTCACAGTAAACCAGTCATTAATATTATAGCTGTATATCCATTGGTTGAAGTTGAAATATTATGAATATCGGTGTAATAGTCTCTGAGTATATCGCGAACAGACAGACAACAGCGGTGGAAGAACTTGCTTTATAACAATACTAGCTGTTGTCCGTGGCTTCCCCCGCATGTACAAAAAGTGTCCTATGTTACTGTTGTGATGCTACAGCCTTTGGTTAGGATCCATTCACACGTCTAATAATATATGGGTTAATCTATTATTTTTATTGGGTAACACGTAACATAATATGATATATCTTATAACTTAGGTCCTACTCTTATAAACTCTCTTGGAGGACTAATATAGACTATCTCAAGCATCACTGTCAAACGTCATGTTTTTATAGGTTTAAATCAATGTAATGTCAATTATAGAATGTAATATAAATTCACTATGCAACAGTTACTTCTAATACTCCAAGCATTGTGAGAATTGTGAAAAATTGTGAAAAACACATTGTGTACAAAATTGCATTTTGATAGAAAGCGTAACAAACACACGGACATTCGTATTAATAATAATAGGGATAAGGATGTAAGAATTTGCATTGCAAATTATATTTTAGTCATAATTAATTTGCTATTACACGAATAGTAAAATAACTAGACGTTTTTATGAAACTTATACTAATCTATAAAAGAAATCAAATATTGAGAAAATTAAATTATAATTTAATTTTTCTCATAATATTTGTTGTTTTGCTGTCTTAGGTCTATTTCTCCGTTCTTTCTACTCTAGTAGAACTGTCTGTGAAAACTTGTAATTGGCCTTCTTGTGATATTATGTTAAAACTGTCCTGTATGATCTAGCTGTAAGTATTCCTAAATAAATATAAAAAATATATATATAACTGCAAGGAGCCCAAATAATATCGTTCTATCCATCCTGTTTGTCTGTCGTCACTTCTAACTTTCTGTAATTCTATATAATTTTCCATTAAAATGGGTTTCAGATATAGGAAACATTTTTTCGTGGAAATTATTATCGCAATGAGGAATTTACGAGTTACGTGAACTCAACAATCTCATTATCTCCGCCCGTAGCCCCATTATAAAATTTCACTCAATTTACATACAAAATTAATTAACTTTTTACATAGCTTTGTCACGGCCTTCTGGAATAATAATGTTATGGATAGCCTTCGTGATTAGAAACGAAGCGAACTTGTCATTACTTATTGTCGAAAATGTTTTGTCTGATTTTTCTAATTGAATTGGGAGTCTTTGTGCCGCTAATGTAATTTCAAGTTACTTACATAAGCGGCCGCAAGGCGTGTACCAATTCCTGCGGTGTAGAAAGGAATATTAACTAATAATGCCTCCCATACCGATTTCGGTGACGGTGACCGATTTCATTAAAACCAGTCCAGCTACGCAGATGATATTTAAAAGTGCCCAAGTGTATGCGCAATACACAGAAACACTCTCTCTTAGCCCAGTGGGATGAATAACCGACACGACTGGCGGGAGATGAGGCGCAAGGCCGACTTTTAACATGCCGATCCGACGCATGGATCATCTTTCTTGTCGGATAATCCGGTGATCAGTCTGCATTGTCCTAATGGTAGGGTCCTAAAGGGGGTAGGCCCCCAGACCCTGATTGATGGAATTAAGAGCTTGTACAACAACAACAGGGTTACAAGCTCTTAATTCCAGCCAGTTTACGCCATACAACATGGCTGTCTGGAATTTTCGTATTACGATCACTTATTAACTGCACGATGACGGCTAGTTAGCGGACACGTGACACTTGACTTGCTCCCGAAAGTCACTTTCAGACAGCCAAAGTAAACTAGATCCATTCAGTATTACATGTCGATGTAATATGAAAAAGAACAAGGCAGCTTAAGACCGTATTATTGAATTGCCTGGAACCAGGCTGGTATTGTAAACTATCATAATACGGCTCCAAGGGGCCTACTCAAGATGCCATCGCTAATTATCGCTTACAAATTTCAATAACAAAATGTATGGGATTTGACATAAGCTAGCTAAATGATCGCGATTTGGTATGTCATTTAGCGTACCATGTTTTGACATGTTCACTACATTTTCCCATACATTTTGTTATCGAACTTCGTAAGCGATAATTAGCGATGGCATCTTGAGTAGGCCCCCTGGTACGCAAACGAAGTCGTGAACTTACTTAGGTATCTATGATATATTATGCAACCCGTCACCGCGTGCCCACTCCCTCATCTCATTACCTCGGGTCTCGCAGACAGTCAGTCGGGGTATTTATGGTCCCCGGCGACTGGCCGTTTGATTTATTTATCGCGTGATGAAGGTGACTAGAAAAATAAGTGACTGGTGAGTCGATTTATTTGCATGATTCAAAATATTATTTTATAGTTTTATGTAATTTAATTTATAGTATTATAAATCACTACTACATACTATTAGTGTGATGATTCAAAATCATATTTGAACTCGAAAATATAATGTTATTTATATTTGCCTTTTTAGGCGACAGCTTAATTTATATAAGTGATATTTAAAAAAATTGCTTACAACTGCAGCTGATAGTTGGTTCAGCCGTTGGTATAAACACCCGTTGATATCTACTTTAATGATAATAATAATCTGTGCCCTGTCCTATCCTTAATTATAAGTCCAAGACTTTTCGGAAAAATTAATAAAATGTTAATATCACATGACCACATAGTGTTCAGTATTATGAGACTTCTAATAATTAAATATTGACTATAATATAATACTAAGCAGTGAGCATTGCCGAGCTGATAACGCGCATTATTAATTGTCTCGTCGGAATCCAGCAGTGATTACGTCATTAAATATGTACGCCCGAGCGGAGCACATTAAAAGCATCTCCGATACACTCCGGCACGTAAATATTTAACCGATTGGCTCTCCAGGTACACTTCAGGTGCTTGTGTGTATATTTGACCACATACCCTTTTGGCGAAAGCCTCCAAGAAACTATACATGCTCTCTAAAGGGGCCTGGAACAGGTCATTGTTACGTTGATGTAATTTAATTGGATGCTTTCACGAAGGTTTCACGAATATTAATTGATTATAACTAATTTAAAAAATTTGTTCTCTTACTGGGAAGTATGTTTTTTTACACAATTTGTGAAGTATTGCACTTTGAACATTTTACACACAGTACGTGTGTCAACTATGACTATTAATTATGTTTCTTGTTATTATTCAGTTATGTTAAAACCTACCAAAACCTAATGGAGAATATTTTAGTGTTTATCTTAGAACCTAAATTTTGGAATGTAATTTTATATAATCCACAATAACTAGTAAGTATTTAACATGCGATAACCCTTAATTTTATCGTCATTAATATTGTCATAACCGCCCTTTATCAAATCCCCCTAACTTATAAAATATATAACGCATAAACGAATAACACGTCTTTCTCTGATATTTCGTTAAAGGTCACTGGAAAAGTCCATATATAAGTCCACTATATTATGATAGTAAAATAATTTTATATTATTTGAAATTAAACAGTATCAAACGAGAAGGCCGTACCGTTAAGCACAGCAGGTACCGCACAAGTAAGCTCACTTGCGGTTTCTCCGTGAAATTACATTAAATCAAGTGAATTATTAAAACTTTAACTGAAATAGTTCCAGTGCTTCGGAACTTTCTGGAACATTTCATCAATCTTTGAATATTACTTACGTTTCGTGTTTATTTTTACTATTGCAATGAAACTCTTCAATATGTACGAGTTCTGAATAATAATATTTTTATTTGTATTTTGCGATACAAACGAGTGAAACTAAAAATTAAATCCCTCTCGCTCTTGGTCTCAAGATCACTATTTCAGTCTGTTTTTACTAGAATGACAAGGACATCGTGTGAGTTGAGTGCCACTTAACTTAAGTTGTGTTCGTATTCGGCAGTCCAGAACAGTGTTACCGATACGGCTGTTCATGAACTCGGGAAATAAATTATTTTTAAAGCAGTATAAAATTACTTTAGATGAAATATTATTTTACTTTTGCTACTAGGGTCTGCTCGTGAATAGAGTTTTCCACGGAACATTTCACTTTTTGGGGGCATTCTTTCACCGGGCTTAAAGTTTGTCTATGCCAAATAACATCAAAGTCGGTATAGCGGTTAAGGTGTAAAAGAGTAACATACATATTTTCGCATTGACAATACCTAATAATATAAATGTGAATGTCCGTTGGTTTGTCACGCTTGCACGCAAAAACTACTTAATTAATCGTCATGAAACTTTATACACAATAATAGTTAAAACGTTTACTGTGAAAGTAACAGCGCTAAAATTTACTTTTGACTTTCATGTTTCTATGAGAAATGCCCCAACATAATAAATTTTCTCATACAATAATTAAAAAAAAATTAACTGTTTCAGCGCTTATACTTTCACAGTAAACTCTACAGACGGGAGCCATGATACACACCCTAAAGTATTATCACTAATTAATATTACAGTCTGTATATTATTAGAGGTATTAGAAGTAACATAGAATACTTTAAAAACTTGAAAAAACCAAGCTGAGAGCAAAAGCTTATCCTAATATATTTTTGGAATATTGGAGACAATTCCGAACTGTTTTGCCTTTTCAAAGTCAACATTGTATAAACCAACTACAATATAGTGTAATGAGTTACGTAACATTTAATCTCAATACGAATCCCCGAGTATGTAGCAACTGTAAATTTCAGTAAAATATGCCCTGAGGCGGGGAGGTCGAGTAATTTGTGTAATACGCAGTTCCCTCAAGGCGCTGCTCGTAATTAATTTTCGGAGATTAACCCCGGCGAAGATTTAACTGTAGATGTGCTGTGACGTCACAAGTGCCATCGAAAAACTACGCAAGTTTCTGTTAATAATAGTAAATCGTGAAGTTTTGAAAAAGTTATGGCAGTAAATCAATCTAGTTCTTCTTTCTTGTCTTATATATAAAAATGAATTAATGTTCGTTAGTCTCGCTAAAACTCGAGAACGGCTGAACCGATTCGGCTATTTTTAAGCTTGAAATATTCGTAGAAGTACTAGGAAGGTTTAAACGATTCATCACAAACTGTTTCTATGCTCAACGAAGTAGGCACGTGTCAGGTAGAATAGTTAATAAATAATTATATGCTTTTACAATTAAAATTCTCATAACAAAGGCTTGGCATCGGAAACTAAAGTTAGTATTACGAAAGTTATTGTTAAAATAAACATATCTATTGGTTTGCAGCAGCTGCTTATATTACACTGTCATACAAGCCAGCTTATCTATACCTAATAGATATGGATGCTTAAAATACACTACAAAATTAATAATTTTGTAGTTGCATTAGACGCAAATTATTGTTTTATTTTTTACTGAGGATTTTCTCAATTCGATCGGGTTTTTTAATATATGTACACTAACTACATTTAAAAAATATTTATACATTATAGTTGTTGAAGTCGGTTTCTTAAACATAGTTTTCTTCCCATTTTTATATTTATACACATTATAGTGAAGTCGGCTAGTTTACCATGGGATCATGCAACACATCGAACAATTCAAATCTTTGACCCATCCCGGGTCTGTACAAATACTGGGATAAAGAAAGGTAGACCTGATGACGATGTTGGAATTAAACGGCATAAATTAGACTTGGTTTAAATTTAGTTATGTAATAAGATGGACCCTTTACTGTCCTACTGGGCTTAGGTAATACTATAAGCTTTCATTATAAGGACGAAGATATACACAAAATAACTGACATGTGACTACAAACGCCTAGTTTGTAGATGGTCGAGCCATTGAAGGAAAAGTAGTATTATAATTATTTTACTCTTCGAAATTAATAAATTAGTACTGTTCGTTCTTGGTGGAATTCAGATTAATAATAATTTCATTATTTTTTAAGTAAGTAGGTATATACCAGGGATGAAATGGATATGAAATTTCGGATACGGATACGGATATCCGAAATAATTTGATATCCATATGGATATCAAATTATTTCGGATTATCCGTTTGTTTCGGATAATTTCGGCTATGGATATTAAATTTTGGCTTCCTATTTACAGTAGTTAAACTTTTATTTCGGATTCGGTTACGGTTACGGATAATTTTTTATATCGGATATCCGATAGTTTCGGTTACGGTTACGGAGCTCCCTAACATCACTGGTATATACAAGGTGTAAAATAAATTAGTAGTGATAATAGTTAAGGATGTGTATGTGCTTCATAGGTAGAGTATACTGTGAAAGTACACAGCGGTGAAAGACTCACTTTCATGTTTCTTTGAGAAATGCCTCAACATCATATATTTTCCCACACAATAAGTAAAAAAGTACCTTATTCAGCGCTGGTACTTTCACAGTAAATCCTATATACTGGACTCATACCCTAAAGTACTAACATTCATTAATATTAAGGCTACTTTTTATCCCGAATTGTCTGTCTGGGTTAACATAATAGTGTTTACGCGGGCGGAGCCGTGGGCCAAACAAAGTGGTTGTTTGACAATAACAAAATTCGGAGAATGCACTAGACAAAATGCAAAACGAGCTTTCGCATAATATAACACTCTATAATTATATAAATTGTATAATTTGGCGCTCGTTAAAATATAATTTTACAAATGAAATTGTATAAATACGAATGCAATTACAAATAAATACGGGTTGTAATTAATAGTCGTTGAATAATTTGTAATTAGCATCGAGGGTTAACTGCAGTGAACTTAATGGAATTGAGCACCGTATAATTGTTGTTCACAAAATAATTATGAATTAATGATTACAGTTTACATGCCTTATTTTACTACTTCTCAGACAGATCAAATAGCTGTTTTTCCACCAATCGTATCGCAGGCTGATCACGTAATAATCGCAATAATCGCGCGGTAGACGCGCAATCGATTACTGAGCGTCAAAAAAATTGTGCTAGTCGCTCGCTGTTGAAAATTAAAAATATTTTATTTCCAAATAGGTTAGAAACTAACACTTTTAGAATTGTCCTACATAATGACTTACTACTGTTGTGTTCGAAAATTTTCTTAATTTTGTTACGACACTAGCGCCAAAAACAATTTAGTGGCAATAGGAACTAATAATTAAATTATTCATGAAAAAAACATTGACACTAAATTACCTTTTCTAAATTTTCACATTTTAAATTGTTCTTATGTTTAATTTGGTTTTTTGGTGCTTATCTTCTTATTACCTTATAATCGTTGATACAGTTCAAGAGCAAAAATTTGCTCATTTTTTGGCGTCGGAACGGCGCGCGACGTGGTGTCCACGTAGTGCTGGTTGGTTTAGACTCTGGAAGTCGTGTAGTCGTAAGTAATATAAGCTAGAAAGAGAGATTATCCATGCGTCGGAAAGGCATGAAAAAGTCCTGCGCCTGATCTCTCGAGAGTAAATACTTATGTTACTAATTGTCTGTTTCACAAACGTTTATTTTTATTGTCAAATTAGCTTATTTATGCTTATACCTTGTTCGAAAATTTCCTCGCTTCTTGTTATACTATATATAGATGCTTAATTAGCGACAGAAACAAACACAAAAATAAGCTATCTGAATTTTATCAGAAGAGTGTAAAATAAGCCCTTTTACGAAATATTTATTCATAATATTACCTTAACATGAAAAACAGGAAAGTTACATTCAAAAGGTTACAGTTGCAATATTACGCTACAAAAACATTTATCGTACCCATTTATTTTTATGAATTCGCATACTCATATGTTCCTTATTTCCCTGTGTCTTGCATTCTTGTAACAAACAACTTTTACAGAGGGGAATGGCAAACAAAGTCGAAAGAAAAATCTATTGAGAAAACCAATTGATTGCTTAACATGTTGTATTTTAAATTTCAGAATAAAACAAGAGCAAATATTAGTTATAGCTAGGTCACAATACACCATCACATTTAGAATTTATGTAAAAATTGCGTGTAATAAAAAAGTTGTTTAAGAAATTTAAGATTAATATTTGTTGTAACAATAAGAAGTTAATATTACTTCCGGTAATGTTGTCATCACCGGATCACGTGGCTGTCATCCCTACCAAACCCCTACTTCCTCGTAGAGGGTGGTAGGAAGCAGTGTATAAATTCGGCTCCATTTCGGAATGAGGATGAATCGTGTACTTTGTGTTGTAAGGGTAAGTTATGCCCGAATACAGATTGATCGTGTG
This sequence comes from Celastrina argiolus, assembly GCA_905187575.2. NCBI lineage: Eukaryota > Metazoa > Arthropoda > Insecta > Lepidoptera > Lycaenidae > Celastrina > Celastrina argiolus. Next base: position 7,304,414 of record LR994581.1, on the reverse strand, counting down.
TTATTATAATTGATTGACTGTATCAATAATAAATCAATAAGTGAAGTACATAAGTGAATTGTTTTAATTCGTGAACATAAAACGTGGAAGATTTCTGTTCACTTTGTCCCACTTTACATTGTATTTAATTTAAATAAATAAAATATACACCTGGGAGTAAATCAGGAGAATATGTTTACAAAATTCTGTATTAAAGTATTTTGTAGGTATGATATTGCAAAAGCCTATCTGGGGGCACGGTCGTGCCCCCGTCAAGACGAGCCAAGCGAAGCGCAAGGGCACTACCTACCTTTTCTCGAAAGGTTTCGTCGTTTTTTTGAACTCCCATAACTTTGCTTTGGATGATGCTAAATAGTTGAAAATTTCAACATATAATGACACCAGTAAATATACAAATGAATGATTGAATTATACAAAGTTTGAATGTCATAGCTACTATACTTTAGATTTTATCGATGTGTAAAAACCCCTGATTTCGTCACTGACTCATTTATAGATCATCAAAATTCTTAGGTTACTTCCGGAAATCTTAGAAAGCTGAAGTTATGTATGTAAGCTGTTATTGCTACAAAACCAACAAAAAAATTATTTAAATGTAAATGCCGCCATTTTGAATCCAATATGCTAGACCACCATATTGGTTTCAAAAGGATGTTTATTATAAGGATCTGATGAACTTTAATTTATAAAAGGAATATAATATACAAGTACAGTCGGCTGCACTAACATGGATACATCTACAAATTTGCAAAAATATGTCTACGTTTAATTTTCAAAAATATCGTCACCTTATTGCATTCAAAGCGATGTAACCAGCAAAGTGTTTCAAAATTATGAATATGTCGGCGGGATGGCGCTTCAGTCGTGCAACATGTCACCTGTAGCTGTCATCTGTCTACGAAACGTCAAGCTATGACAGCTGTCATGGCTTGGGAGTGGTCTATGCTCGGTTGACACACAGAACCGTGGGGTGTCAGACGGAACGGACGCGAGCGCAGAACTCTCCGCGTTTCTGATCGTTATCCATTTGCATCCACGACCTGAGTTAATATTTTAGTGTGTAACTATGATATTTTACGAACAATATACCAGTACTGTATGAGCGGCCTATTATTTCCTGACGATACAAAACAATCAACACGCCCACAAAATACCGCAACTCCGTTATCAGAAGCGAGATGTAACCCTGAAAATCAAGATAGACTATAAAATTGATGGATTGGATATGGCCTTGCGGACATTCAGATCACATTGAGACGGAACAGAGTATATTACGGAGCCTCCACTACCAAAGGCAGCATGCTATATGCATAGCAGAAAGACGAATGATGGGATTACAGCGCTGCTGACGATGGTAACGTGCTGACAATCGGAACGTGACGATTTACAATAGAACCACGATATTATGACAAGATTGACGTGGCTAGTCAACGACAGGTCTTGGTTATAAGCTTGGTGGCTTTGGTAACTGCAGGTGGTAGCAATCTTTTTATTCCTCGTAATAATTTGGAAGCCTTCAAATGTTCGTTTGTATTGCTGTTTTGTTTTATTTGTAGATGGACAATACACTGGGATAGTGCTTGACTGGACGATGCATAGCCTTGCATAGCTTGCATACTTGCCCGATGCATAGCGTTCTATGCTTTTGCTGGGTAACCAACCAACGCAGATAAGCATTGTGTATCTTATGGACTTCTCTACTTGCTTCGCAAAGATGTGAACTGGTTGTATGAGTATCATTACTTATTTCATTGTAAAGTTCAAAATTGGTCTGGTTTTATAATCACAGTATTATTAACAGAAAAGAGATTCAAAGTAAAAGATCTTACAGTATTTTGATAATTAAATTATGTGAGTTTTAAAACTTGTTATTATACAAGCTATATTCTTATTAATAGAGTGAAATCAACACAGTAAATAAAGAAGAAATCAAAGTTTGATTTTAATGATAATAATTATTATTACACAACAAGTAGTGGTCTTATCTCTGCAGGTGAGCGCAAGTTGTAAACAAACAGGCTTATACAATAACAATTGACATGTTCTTTGTAAATATTGTTTACATGATAGTAAGTAGGTAGTTTGAAACTACATACTTAAATGTAATTTTCATTGGTGAGCTTAAAACAAAAAAAAAGTAACTTTAAATAATGTCTAGTACATTGTTAATTATTCCTAAGCTGGCTATAAAAAAAAATTATTAAAGTAAATTCGGAATACATATTACCTACAGATTTATCAGAGTATTACTTTTTAGAACAATATGCGATATGGAATAGTTTAAAATTCGTCTAACATGATAATATTGTTTGTGATATGAGTTTTATGGAATTAACACATTTTAATTTCATGTTTCAGAAGTTACTGTATGTAAGCTGGTACTAATGGTGAACAAGGCATCACACACTCAACGGTCCAAGAGTCACAGAGGCCGTGGGCTGTGGCTGAAGAAGAGGAGCATAAGAATGTTCTCCAATGGACTTCAGTGAGCTTCGGCGAACTTGGTTATCATGCGAAAGGTGGTAAACGCACTTCAGAGTCTTCTGGTATTATGAACGCCTCCATGGTCTAGTGGTTCAGAGCTTAGCTCTTGACCCGGATTCGTGGGTTCGATTCCCACGTTGAAACAACAAAAAAGGTTGTTTTTAAGATTGGTTAGGTTACTGCAATACTACTACAATGCAGACTGATCACCTGATTGTCTGACAGGAAAGATGATCCATGCGACGGATGGGCATGTAAAGGGTCGGTCGGTCGGTCCTGTGCCTGTTCTCTTGCCAGACGTGTCGACTTACCGTTCCGCTGGGTTATGAAAGTAAAAGGAAGAGAGAGTGCTTCTGTGTATTGCGCACACACTTGGGCACTATAGAATAACTTCTGCGTAGCTGGCCTGGTTTCAATGAAATTGGCTACTGACGCCGAAATCAGTGAGAGGAGCTATTATTATTATTATGAACGACTTTGGGGTCCAGTGGTTTAGAACCTAGCACTCGACTTTGTGAGTTCGATTCCCGCGATAGTACAACTAAAAATGTTTATTTTTGTCAAGGTTAGTGAGGACAGTGCAATCTGACAGTTGTTATTGTGTGACTCATACTGTAATAGCTTTTCTTCATCAAATCAGTTATGGAATAAGAAGGAATGGAAATGAAATTAATTTACTGCATAGTGATTTTAGATTTTGATCTTATTGTTATTCCCGATATTTAAACCTCCATAGCTTTTGATGTCCTCTTCTGGACATTTGCATCCCTCATAGTGTTCTATGGGAAGTAGTTGCCTATACTCGCTACACTTGGCAGGCGGGTCCGCGGGCGCAATTTCCAATTTTGTTGTATTCCCTCTGTCGCTTTAACGGCAAGGAAAAAATGGTTGCTGGATGGATGAAAGCTGCTATTCTTTCTCTGACTCCTTACCGATAAGGAAACCCAAAAAGAACTTAATTTTACATAGTCTGGACATTTTTTGTGCTGTTTAATTTTGTGTACAGATGGAGGTTGGGTGTTCGAGCAATGCTAGCGACGCGACGCAACGCAACGCGACGACGCGACGGAGCGCGGCTGGGTGGTGCTGTGCGGCGCGGTGGCGCGACGGCTAGGACTTTCCGCTCTGTAGTCTGTACTTCGTTGAAGTATCAGTCGCTCGCTCGAAGCGTTGTTTACCTGACGTACTACACGCGCCCGCGCCATTACGAATACGATACCTACCTTTCATAGTTATAAACAAAATAATAACTGTTCTAATGGTTAAATGTAGCAAGTGTTCTAAAACAATAACTAAAAAATCACCAGGATTGTCATGTAACAAGTGTAGTAAATGGCTGCACGCCAGCTGTGTAAACATGTCCGTCGAACAACTCACGGCACTTTCATCGGACTCCGTCGAATGGCACTGCAAAACCTGTATGGATTCCAAAAAACCGAAGCGTTTGTCATTTATAGTCCCCGAAGAGGACGAAAGCGAAGATTTCGCTCACGTGGAATCGCCTCCGTTATCCGGAGCACACGGGCTAGGAACGCAGCAGATCTTCATACAACAAGTATTAAAAGAAATAAAACAGGAGGTTAGAAAAATTATCACCGAAGAATTACAGCGATCGTTGAAATACTACTCAGACAAAATTGATGATTTTAATGCAAAAATGAAAGATTATGAACAAAATCTCAAGGTAATCGAGAATCAATGCATGGACGTGAAAAATAACCTAAAAAATATGAACCTAAAATATGAAAAGCTTGAAAATAAAGTGCAACAGATAGAACAGGACAAACTGGCTAACCAACTAGAAATATGTGGAATACCTGAAATGGAAAATGAATATTTACCTGACATTGCTTCCAAAATAGCTAGTACTCTCAAACAAAACACACAAAACATAATAAAAGTATATAGGAAACGCTCCAGGGCACTAAAAGAAAAAAATACAAAGTCAACTATTGTTGTGAGTCTGCGAGAGGGGACCAGAAACCTGTGGCTGGAGACAGCTAAGTCTATCCCGCTATCCACTGCTCACGTGGGAATGGAGGACGGCGGCAAGGTGTACCTTCGGGAAGTACTGTCACCTGCTACTGCCTTTCTACTATGGAAAGCCAAGCAAGACTTGAAGCAGCGATATTCCTATATCTGGTGCAAAAATGGTGCAGTCCTGATTCGTCAACATGAGAAGGGTAAAATCTACACAGTGCGTTCAGAAGCAGACATCGCGACGCTAATGGGTGGCCAAAAATTCATGGATAAACCGGTCTGATAAACTTTATATTTTTATTTAGTGTACTTAATTTAATTAACATTTAACTGTTTAATGTTTTTCATCATCTCTAATGGATTTGGATAGTAATCTTACCGAATTACATTGTACACATTGGAATGATTTTACCGATAAACTACCACTTAAACATGACTCATTACTGTTATTTCATGTAAACATTTGTTCAATGTATAAAAATTTTGATAGTCTCGAATATCTCATACTCAATTCAACACATACGGTACACCTGATTATGATAACCGAAGCTAACATAAAGCAGGATGTGTGCAGCTTGTACAATTTAACGAACTATACTATGTATTCTGAATTAAGAACGCATAGAAGGGGAGGCGGTGTCTTATTATATGTACACAACACAATAAATTTTACAAGAACAAACATTATTTTCAATGATTTCGAGTGTATAACCGGGGAAATTGGTATATTAAGCACCAAATACAGCGTATGCGCGATTTACAGACCGCCTAACTTAAACAAAAATAAGTTTATCACAGAACTATCTACATTAATCAAAATTTTTCTAATTCACAATCATTTATAATATTAGGGGATATGAACCTGAACATAAAAAAACCGTGTCCAATTATAACAAGGTATTTAAACAAAATAAGTAGCCTAGGTTTTATTTGTGGGATTAGTAATTACACGCGAATTGAAAAATACGGCGATTCTATAACTAGATCATGTATCGATCATGTTCTTATTAGAAATACGACGGCGCATGAAGCGTATGCGGCCGTTATCAGTGAAGCGCCAGCTGATCACTGCATAACCGGTTGCGCGATACTCGGCGCGCTTTGTAATATCAACAAAACGACCACACATATGCATAAAAAAATAAATAATAACTATCTACGTACTGAGTTGTTGTGCATAGACTGGGACTCTTTGTTATTGTTAAAAAATCCTAATGATATTGCTAACAGTATATACAAAATATTTAACATGACGTATGATAAGTGTTCTAGATACACTACTTTCGGCAACCAGTGTAGTAAACGTAGACTATGTCCTTGGAGTAACGATACTCTCTGGAAAATGTGCAAAAAAAGAGAGAAACTATTTCATATTTGGCAAAAAAACCCTCATAATGCTAATAATAGGCTATTATACAATAAATACAGAAACAAAATAAATAAATACGTCCAGAATCTTAAAAATAACTATACAATGAAAAATGTTCGCGATAACTTTAAAAATCCTCGTAAAATATGGCAAATAATTAATAACTTAACTGGAAAAATAACATGTAGCATAGAATCCATAATATTAAAATCTTTTAACTCAAACCCCCTTCAAATAGCCAACAATTTTGCAACACAATTTGAAAAAAACGTAAAAACTATAACCACTAATAATTCATGCTCGATACCTATTCTTTCACCAAAAACTTATTGCATATCACCTGATAGATGTATGCGTTTCCGAAAAGCAACGACGGGAATAGTACAAAAAATTATTAAATATATGAACGACAAAAAAAGCCCGGGGTATGATGGAATAAGAGCAACTGACATTAAATACATTTCAATCAAAATTATACCAATAATCACACATTTGATAAATTGCTGCATTGAAACTTCTACTTATCCAGACATTCTCAAAATAGGTATTGTGCGACCGATATATAAAAAAGGCAGTCATAAAGAATACATTAACTATCGGCCGATAACCATATTATCTTGTCTCGATAAAATAATTGAACGCTTTATGTGTGATCAAATTAATAGCTATCTGACAAAAAATAACATTATTAGCCCTAATCAATACGGCTTTCAAAAAAATAAAAGTACGACCCAACTGCTTCGAATTTTTACCAACGAAATAAACAGCCATCTTAACAATAAACGACACATTCTTGCGTTATTCATCGACTTCAGTAAAGCATTCGATGTTTTAAAACATAACACGCTATACGATAAACTGTCACAAAATGGTATACAGGGCCCCCTCTTACAACTACTTAAAAATTATCATAAAAATCGTGCCACGTTCGTAAAGATCGCAAACGAAAACAGCGTGCAAATACCTACAATTACAGGAACTGCTCAGGGTTCGATTATCGGCCCAATCGAATATCTCATATACGTCAACGATATGCATAAAGTGGTCGAAAAAGCTTCAGTATACCAATTCGCCGACGACACATGTTTAGTGGTTGCCGGGAGTAGCATCAGGGAGGTGCAGGTCGCGATGCAGGAGACATTTGACAACTTGTGTAAGTGGGCACACGATGTAGGGCTTGTGCTGAACGCAGATAAAACCAAACTTATGCATATTCACTCACCACATAACAAGGCCCAGCTCAGGCCCTCCATCGTGGCTCACACTCATGCATGTTTACATGGTAGTGTGGCACCGTGCGCCTGTGTGCCCATAGAAAATGTTAATACTCATATGTATGTAGGTCTGATTATTGATGATGCCTTTAACTGGGGATCACAAATGGAACGAGTTTGTACTAAATTAAGATCGATCCTAGGCAGACTGACGGTTCTTAAGTATAAACTACCTTATAAAATACTCAGACTACTGTACATGTCCCTGGCGGATTCTGTAATAAGCTATGGATTGAGTAGCTACGGCCTAACATACAAATCATACATCCAGGGTATTTACAAATTACAGCTAAGAATACTAAATACTATATTGCCTAAACACATAAGAAATAATTTCAAAAATAATGACAAAGATTTGTTTGTGTACTGTAAAGTTACTAATGTTTATGATAAAATTAAATTTTGTATTCTCACCGAAATGAAAAATACTGAGTACCTAGAGGAACATGTAAGACCTAAACAGTTAAGACCCATACTATACACTAATAAATATTGTCTACCAAAAATAACAAACATGTATGGCACCAGAGAGCTAAAATATGTTATACCTAATTACTTAAATGAATTGCCAGCTGATCTACAAAACATGTATGTAAAATCAATTAATTATAAGGGTAAATATAAAAAGCATTTCCTTACCAATCCAAGCTTAAATAACCGCTAATAAAAATAATTTTGTACGTTAGTATTAGTTGATTAGGTTAGTAGTAGTTAATTTCTTAATTGACTACTACTAACTTAATTAACTTGTTTAGTTATAAATCATCTTAAACTAATTAAATCTATGTATAAGAGCGTCTCCCCCATACAGGTAAACCTAAATGGTTTTTGAATGGGGATAATTTATTGTCATTTGCTTGTATGTAACAGTAATTTTGTTTTGAATAAAGATTTAAAAAAAAAAAAAAAAATCAGATTCGAAACAAAATTTATCTGGTGAGCGTAATTGTTTATCTATTGACTGTAGTGTGAAAATTTGGTACAGTCTTGTTTGAAGCCTATTCACGAAATATTCATTTCGATGATGAATAAACATTGAGTCGCTAGATGGGGATCGATACTTGCTAAAGGCGTTAGATTCTAAGAGGACATACAAGTATGCTCATGATAGACTGAGAAGGATGCTCTGAAGGTCAGTTGGTTGTAGAAGAGTTAGGTGATCAAAGTGATGATCTGAAGTTTCTGGCACATCGCGTGATTATGTTCAGTTGCACTTGGGGGGAAAATGCTCGATGGAGGCATTGTTCTCTTATGACGTGCTTGATGGAGGCACTGATCGCATAATGCTCGAGAGAGGTGTTATGTGTGGTGTAGACTGTATGGAATCGCGACATGTGTTCATTGCGTAATGATGATTTGATTTAAAGTTTGAACTTCCGATATCCTTCGATGTTGATTTACAAAAGCACTATGTAATTAGTGGACATAGTTTGATATCAGTGAACATAGTTTGTGATCAATGTGCTAAGTTAAAAGAGTTGTAATAAATTTGATGTTAAAGTGACTACGTTTTATTGGTCAGAGATGACCGAGGGATGGCAAAGGCTACTGGTAGTATGTGTCTCTTTCAGGCACACACGAGGACGTGTGATGCGGCAGGATGGCCGTGTCGGCGGGATGGCGCTTCAGTCGTGCAACATGTCACCTGTAGCTGTCATCTGTCTACGAAACGTCAAGCTATGACAGCTGTCATGGCTTGGGAGTGGTCTATGCTCGGTTGACACACAGAACCGTGGGGTGTCAGACGGAACGGACGCGAGCGCAGAACTCTCCGCGTTTCTGATCGTTATCCATTTGCATCCACGACCTGAGTTAATATTTTAGTGTGTAACTATGATATTTTACGAACAATATACCAGTACTGTATGAGCGGCCTATTATTTCCTGACGATACAAAACAATCAACACGCCCACAAAATACCGCCCTCCGTTAAATACATTATTTTCATAATGAAGTAAACAGCAGTATTTCAGTGAATAGTATACACACTTAAATTCATAATTATGAACACGCGACAAATTCCAGTAGCATGTATACATTGTTTATTTCATTATAATGTAAACGTTAATTTTGTGTTTCAGAAAAGGCTGGTCAAAATTTCATTACATTGCAATATATACAATATTCTATAAATAATAGAGGTGATATGTTGACGGGTATTATTATTGACGGTTATTTAAAAATCACACATACATTAGAATATCGATTATATTCTTTAGTGTAATAGGTATAACTCTGATACACACGAACGGGAACGCGAAATATTTCAAAGACTACTTTCATCGGTTTTTATAGTCTACCCTCAAACTATAATATGATCAAAACTAAACAATGTTAATATCGTTCTATATTAGTAATATTGTAAATATAAATAATATAAACTAACACGAGCAACATGAAAAACATCCCATATTTTAAAATAATAATTGTAGTTTTAAATTCTCCACCTGGATTACCTAAGCTTAAAAACAAAAAAAAAAGACTCCATTTAGATTACAATACAATACAATACAATACAAATATACTTTATTGTGCACACAACAAGTTACAAAAAAAAACAAAAAAATATACATTACAAAAATCAGACATGCACACAAAGGCGGCCTTATTACTAGATAGCAATTTCTTCCAGACAACCTTATGGTGTTAGAGAAAACAATGCTAGAGAATGGGAGTTGCGCAAAAGTATATTTAATAAAATAAAAGTAAATAAAATAAAATAATACATAAACACAATAAATATATAATATATGTATACAATATAATATAATATAATATATATCTCTATATATATATATATATATATACAATAGATAAACCTACATGATATTTTAATTTATAATAATAAGTGTTAGTTACATAAGTTAAGGGTTGACACAATATGATTCCAGATAATGATTTTTTATAAGAGTTTTAAAGCGATGTATAGTTTTAGCCTGCCTTATATGGATAGGTAAAGAATTCCAAAGGGAAATGGATTTTACAATGAAAGAGCAATTAAAGTATTTAGTGCGGTGGATAGGAATGTCAAGAAGAAGATTAGATATAGATCGTAGTTCCAGTCTGTCAGAGGTACGGAAGTTAAAATTACTTTTTAAATAAGTGGGACAATGGGAGTCAAATAGGATGTTATAAAGGAAGGAGAGAACACGAGAGTCACGGCGGTAGCGGATTGGCAACCACTTTAACTTGAGGCGATACTCGGAGATATGGTCAAATTTACGTAAACCGAAAACAAACCTCAAAGCCAGGTTTTGAAGGCGCTCCAATTTGTTCAGTTGTTCCTCCGTCAAGTTAGTGAAAGAAGCGTCCGCATAATCTAAATGGGAAAGGAGTAGGGATTCAGCCAAAACTACCTTAGTGGGTATCGGAAGAACATATCGTAGACGTTTTAGGGAACGCCAGGTAGAAAAAACCTTTCTACTAATCTCTTGCAATTGATGCGTCCACGATAAATGTTCATCAAAGTACACTCCCAAGTTTTTAACCACTTTACTGAAAGGTATTGTTACACCATTTATAAGGACAGGAGGTAAAGAATCATGGTCAACTCTAGAAATTAGCCCGGGGCTACCAATTACAATTAATTGAGTTTTAATAGGATTAATAAGAAGTCCATGATTCTTGCTCCATTCACAAATATTCGACAAATCGTGATTCACTAGATCAAAAGCGGAATTCAGATTGTCCAAAGGAGACTGTGTGTATATTTGAAGATCGTCCGCATACAAGTGGTAGGATGATGAAATCGATATTGTTATAGGGTTTATAAAAATTGCAAACAGAAGAGGAGATAGCACACCACCCTGAGGCACGCCGGCATAGATATAACTCCAATCGGAGAAATAATCAGATGATTTAACTCTCTGCCGTCGTCCTACAAGGTAGCTACGAATTAAATTAATTATTGATGGTGAAAGATTTAAAGATGCAAGCCGGGCTAGCAGAATATCGTGGTCTATGGAATTGAAGGCATTACTAAAATCCAGAAGTGTGAGAATAGTAAGCATTTTATCATCCATACCTGACCGTATATCATCAGCTACCTTTACCAATGCGGTAGTCGTACTGTGACCAGTGCGAAAACCGGACTGGAACGGACTGAGTAAGCTGTTGTGGGTAACAAATTTCGTAAGCTGGTGATGAATGATTCGCTCTAAAACTTTTGATAAAAAGGGTAGGATGGAAATAGGACGGAAGTCAGACACAGTCTTAGGACAGGAGGATTTAGGTAAAGGAATTATGTAAGCTGCCTTCCAGGCATCAGGAAAGGTACAAGACTCTAAACATGAATTAAAAATATGTGCAAGAACAGGAACAATTATATCTAATATTGGTGTGATCATTCTACGACTGATACCGTCATCTCCTACTGCGTTTGACGATATGGAAAGGATGTGCTTTTTAATCTCACACTCGGAAACTGGAACAATAAGGAACGGATCAGAATTCAATATAGGTAGCGAAGAAATATAATTTAACGTTTGTGATTTAATTTTGGGGTCGAGATTAAAAGAGGAAGTAAAATGGTTATTAAGTGAATCTATATCTATATTATGAGAGTCTTGCGGTTCAGAGCATTTGCCCACGCCGAGGGATTTGAGAAATTTCCATGTTTTAGCCGGATCCCCGTTCTCAACGGAGGCGTGAATATGACGTCTTTGTGCGTCACGACACATCATATTACAGCGGTTCCGGATTTTAATATATTTGTTACGATATTCTTCTGTCTTTTTTATTTTAAATTTGGCTTTGGCTGCATGCTTAGCATTTATCAGAGATTTGATTTCGTCTGATAACCAGGGAGCGGGAAGATGTTTGATTTTAACGGGCCTAACAGGTGCATGAATATCATAAAGAGATTTAAGTTTAGCGTTAAATATATCAATTTTGTCATTAATGGAATCAGCTGAGAGTAAGTTTGACCAGTCTATGTTATGTGCGTCCTCCTCTAGGCTTTCAAAATTCATCGAAGAGAAATTTCTTTGAAGAAGAGTTTTTACCTTAGCTTTGGGAGGGCGAACATTATAGGCGACATAGATAAGATCATGATATGAAAACATATTAACTGAGACTTGTCCATGCGTAGTAACACGATTAGGAGAGGAGACTATGATTAGGTCGAGCAGGGAAGGACGGGAACCGGGAAAGCAGTGGGTAGGATTCAGAGGTAGTAATTTCATATTATATGAATCTAAAATTGAACTAAGTTTAGTCGATCGACTATCACCCTTAAGTAGACAAGTATTGAAATCGCCCATTATAACACAATGATCGTAGTACGGTGTAAAAGCATCAAGCGTATTTTCAAAGGATGAGAAGTAATCATTGTGCATTGATGGGCAATAGTAGACCCCGAGTAATAATTTATTATAGTGCGATACCTGGACTTCTACCAGCAAAAACTCGAGAGCATCAGATGGAGGGGGTTGCGCTGACGAGCTAATAATAGTGTAGGACAAGTCTGAACGTAGATAAATCGCAACGCCACCTCCACCCCTCCCAATGCGGTCGTTGCGAATTAACTTAAAACCGGGTAAACTGTAGCATGTTGATGGTAAGCAAGGCTTAAGCCACGTTTCCGATATAAAGACAGCATCAACATTAGCCCGATCAAAAGACGCAAGCAAGTCGGGGTAATGAGCCGGAATGCTCTGTGCATTAATATGAACGGCCTTAAAACATTTATTAACTGTGTTAAAATTTGAAGTTATGGTATCCCTAAGAGACATAAATGTGGCACTTTGAAAACTATCATCGCTGTTGTTAGAAGAAATGGATAAAAAATCATCTGAAGCAAATGAGTCAACACTTACATTCATGATAATAATACAAACTAAATATAAATAAAATATATAAAACACTATAAATATATTATCCTACAACAATTGAAATATAATTGGCCTGCAGCCCACTGTGTCATAAAAAAAAACATAAGTATATAAATAAATTTGCTATAATAAAATTAGTAAATAAATAGAAAAAGAGTAGGTAAATAAATGGAAAGAATCCAAACATGCCTATTATTTTTTAAACACCTAGTTAAATATGAGCAGTTATTCTAACAAAATATAATTAGCTTTAAGATGAGATGCTAGCCCAACACAAATTGGCAATTAAAATTTTAATGGAGTTATACTGAGATATAATAATAAAGTTCTAAGTACAAGCACAGCTTATTAGTTACAAAAATTGTATAACAAAGATGCAATTTATATACATAATACTAGATTAAGAGAAATCAGTTAAGTACATAATGGCTCATGTCCACACACAAAAAACAAAAAAAAAAAAAAAATTATTATTAAAGTGACATTAAGAAGACGAAGAAGAATAACTATCACTCACTCCTGTCAGACGTCACCGAAACACATCTGTCAAAAGCTTCGTGTTGCAGAAAATAAAACAATATCAAACATTTTCAAAAAGTACAGATTACAAAATTAAATATGTTTCATTTTCGAAATACCGACAATTTGTGACAAAAGAAATAAGTGATGATGCATAGAAATAAGTAACTATGAGATCTAAGTATGGACAATAAAATTATAAGTGAATGATTAATGAGAAGCGAATATTGGCAAAGCAGAATTATAGATTTATATGTATATATGTGAAGATTGAGAAAGTTACCATGCTATTATTTAAAGTATGTTACCCTTAGAGTATTTACTTTTTGGTTCGCCTTGGTCTTGTTCCAGTTTCATTTTTGGTTTTGGATGCCGGAACTTGAGATGTGACTTCTGCCATATCACCACAGAGATCAGAAATGGCATCCAACTCCGCTATGCTACAAACACTGCTTTTGGAGCCATCAGATCTAGCAACGAAAATAGAGCCATTATATGTCCAACACTTTGTAACACCGAAACGCTGCCTGGCCGCCAGGAACACTTCATGTCTCTTTTTAATTAAAAACTCTGATAGAGTGATGCCGGAATTTTTCAGGCTGGTCTTAGCCCTCCAAACCTCATTCCGATCAGTAAAATTCTGAAACTTAACCAAGATCGGTCTGGGTTTTGATTCCTTTAAGCGTCCCAAGCGGTGACAATATTTTACTGAAGAAATGTTTATGTCTTGGACTTTTAACTGGGAAGACAACAAAGATGCAATAGCTTCTTGTGCATCCTTTTTGGCTTCGGGAACTCCATGCACAAGCAAAATCTTTCTTCTGTGCCTCATCTCAGTTTGATCATAGGCATCCATCAATATTTCCAACTGAGCCTGCATCATCTTAAGTGCATTCAATATAAAATTTTTGAACTCACAAAAATCAGATGCCAGTGATGTAGAGGTGTTTGTAGTCTGGACCGCACACAACTCCTGCTGGAACTCCATCATCTTCGAGTTAAACATCTTATTCATTTGTGTTATTGATTCTTGCAAGGACTCCATTGTAAACAAGTGGAAGAGAAAAATAACAGCAAATTTTGACAAAAGTGCAAGTGATATAATTTGTTTAAGAAAACAGTGTTTATATACTGTATCTTATTATTGCAATTATAGGAGATTGTGACACTAGATTACCTAAGCTTAAAAACAAAAAACAAAACAAAAAAAAAATAAATTACTGAATAATGAATATTGCGAAGTGCGAACGATGACTGTAGGTAAATTAACTCTGTTGTACAAACTCGTGACTAAATATTTCTGGTTTCGTTATCATCATATTATGTATAGTTTGAGGGTAGAAGTAAAAACCTGATAAAAACAGTCTCTTTATTTTGTTGAATCATAGCTTAAGGGTATTTAACATGATCACGTCAGCTTTCAAACAAAAAAAACTACATCAAAATCGGTTCATCCGTTTGGGAGCTACGATGACAGACATACAGACAGACTCGAAAAATCCCTCTGTTTTTGTCGGAGGTGCAAAAAGGGATTTTTTACGAATTCAGTAGTCCAAATTTCATGTTTCTACCATTTGTAGTTACGGCTGTGCGAAAAGAAAAAGAAAAAATGAATGTATACATCTTATTGGAACATACCCCGAGTACATTTTTGTGGCATTTAAAACATATTTGCAGAAAAGTGAAAAGTCGGCAGGCGTCGTGACGCTGGGCGTCGCGGCGCTGGGCGTCGTGGCGCTGGGCGTCGGTAGGCGTCACGGCGCTTGGCGTCGTGGCGCTGGGCGTCGGTAGACGCCGCGGCGCTGGGCGTCGGTAGGCGTCGCGTCGCTGGGCGTCGGCAGGCGTCGTGACGATGGGCGTCGGCAGGCGTCGTGACGCTGGGCGTCAGCAGGCGTCGCAGCTCTGGGCGTCGTGACGCTGGGCGTCGGCAGGCGTCGCGGCGCTGGGCGTCAGCAGGCGTCGCGACGCTGGGCGTCAGCAGGCGTCGCGACGCTGGTCGTCGGCAGGCGTCGCGGCGCTGGGCGTCGGTAGGCGTCGCGGCGCTGGGCGTCGTGACGCTGGACGTCGGCAGGCGTCGCGGCGCTAGGGGTCGTGGCGCTGGGCGTCGGTAGGCGTCGCGGCGCTGAGCGTCGTGGCGCTGGGCGTCGTTAGGCGTCGCGGCGCTGGGCGTCGGCAGGTGTCGCGACGCTGGGCGTCGGCAGGCGTCACGACGCTGGGCGTTGGCAGGCGTCGCGGCGCTGGGCGTCAGTAAGCGTCGCGGCGCTGGGCGTCGGCAGGCGTCGCGACGCTGGGCGTCGGGAGGCGTCGCGGCGCTGGGCGTCGGCAGGCGTCGCGACGCTGTGCGTCGGCAGGCGTCGCGACGCTGGGCGTCGGCAGGCGTCGCGGCGCTGGGCGTCGGCAGGCGTCGCGGCGCTAGGCGTCGTGGCGCTGGACGTCGGTAGGCGTCGCGACGCTGGGCGTCGGCAGGCGTCGCGTCGCTGGGCGTCGCGACGCTGGGCGTCGGAGGCGTCGCGGCGCTGGGCGTCGTGGTGCTGGGCGTCGGTAGGCGTCGCGACGCTGGGCGTCGGCAGGCGTCGCGGCGCTGGGCGTCGGTAGGCGTCGCGGCGCTTAGCATCGGTAGGCGTCGCGGCGCTGAGCGTCGGTAGGCGTCGCGGCGCTGGGCGTCGGCAGGCGTCGCGGCGCTTGGCGTCGTGGCGCTGGGCGTCGGTAGGCGTCGCGACGCTGGGCGTCGGTAGGCGTCGCGGTGCTGAGCGTCGGTAGGCGTCGCGACGCTGGGCATCGGCAGGCGTCGCGACGCTGGGCGTCGGCAGGCGTCGCGACGCTGGGCGTCGGCAGGCGTCGCGGCGCTGGGCGCCGGAGGCGTCGCGGCGCTGGGCGTCGTGGCGCTGGGCGTCGGTAGGCGTCGCGACGCTGGGCGTCGGAGGTGTCGCGGCGCTGGGCGTCGTGGCGCTGGGCGTCGGTAGGCGTCGCGACGCTGGGCGTCGGCAGGCGTCGCGACGCTGGGCGTCGGCAGGCGTCGCGGCGCTGGGCGTCGCGACGCTGGGCGTCGGTAGGCGTCACGGCGCTGGGCGTCGGTAAGCGTTGCGGCGCTGGGCGTCGGGACGCTGGGCGTCGGCAGGCGTCGCGGCGCTAGGCGTCGTGGCGCTGGGCGTCGGTAGGCGTCGCGGCGCTGGGCGTCGGCAGGTGTCGCGACGCTGGGCGTCGGCAGGCGTCGCGGCGCTTGGCGTCGCGGCGTTAGGCGTCGTGGCGCTGGGCGTCGGTAGGCGTCGCGACGCTGGGCGTCGGCAGGCGTCGCGGCGCTGGGCGTCGGGAGGCGTCGCGGCGCTGGGCGTCGGCAGGCGTCGCGACGCTGGGCGTCGGCAGGCGTCGCGACGCTGGGCGTCGGCAGGCGTCGCGGCGCTGGGCGTCGGCAGGCGTCGCGGCGCTAGGCGTCGTGGCGCTTAGCGTCGGTAGGCGTCACGGTGCTGAGCGTCGGTAGGCGTCGCGGCGCTAGGCGTCGTGGCGCTGGGCGTCGGTAGGCGTCGCGACGCTGGGCGTCGGCAGGCGTCGCGGCGCTTGGCGTCGCGGCGTTAGGCGTCGTGGCGCTGGGCGTCGGTAGGCGTCGCGACGCTGGGCGTCGGCAGGCGTCGCGACGCTGGGCGTCGGCAGGCGTCGCGGCGCTGGGCGTCGGCAGGCGTCGCGGCGCTAGGCGTCGTGGCGCTTAGCGTCGGTAGGCGTCACGGTGCTGAGCGTCGGTAGGCGTCGCGGCGCTAGGCGTCGTGGCGCTGGGCGTCGGTAGGCGTCGCGACGCTGGGCGTCGGCAGGCGTCGCGGCGCTGGGCGTCGGAGGCGTCGCGGCGCTGGGCGTCGTGGCGCTGGGCGTCGGTAGGCGTCGCGACGCTGGGCGTCGGAGGCGTCGCGGCGCTGGGCGTCGTGGCGCTGGGCGTCGGTAGGCGTCGCGACGCTGGGCGTCGGCAGGCGTCGCGACGCTGGTCGTCGGCAGGCGTCGCGACGCTGGGCGTCGGCAGGCGTCGCGGCGCTGGGCGTCGGTAGGCGTCGCGGCGCTGGGCGTCGGCAGGCGTCGCGGCGCTGGGCGTCGGCAGGCGTCGCGGCGCTGGGCGTCGGTAGGCGTCGCGGCGCTTGGCGTCGGTAGGCGTCGTGGCGCTTGGCGTCGCGGCGCTGGGCGTCGGTAGGCGTCGCGGCGCTGAGCGTCGGTAGGCGTCGCGGCGCTGGGCGTCGGCAGGCGTCGCGGCGCTTGGCGTCGGCAGCGTCGCGACGCTGGGCGTCGGCAGGCGTCGCGGCGCTGGGCGTCGTGGCGCTGGGCGTCGGTAGGCGTCGCGACGCTGGGCGTCGGTAGGCGTCGCGGCGCTGGGCGTCGGTAGGCGTCGCGACGCTGGGCGTCGGAGGCGTCGCGGCGCTGGGCGTCGTGGCGCTGGGCGTCGGTAGGCGTCGCGACGCTGGGCGTCGGCAGGCGTCGCGACGCTGGGCGTCGGCAGGCGTCGCGACGCTGGGCGTCGGCAGGCGTCGCGACGCTGGGCGTCGGCAGGCGTCGTGACGCTGGGCGTCGGCAGGCGTCGCGACGCTGGGCGTCGGCAGGCGTCGCGGCGCTGGGCGTCGGTAGGCGTCGCGGCGCTGAGCGTCGGTAGGCGTCGCGGCGCTGGGCGTCGGCAGGCGTCGCGGCGCTGGGCGTCGGCAGGCGTCGCGGCGCTGGGCGTCGGTAGGCGTCGTGGCGCTTGGCGTCGTGGCGCTGGGCGTCGGTAGGCGTCGCGGCGCTGGGCGTCGGTAGGCGTCGCGACGCTGGGCGTCGGCAGGCGACGCGGCGCTGGGCGTCGTGGCGCTGGGCGTCGGTAGGCGTCGCGGCGTTTTGCTACCGTTACGAAGATTTTATAGGCATTCATTTATCGTGTGTGAAATAAAACGGCCAAGCATCACGTTTTAACTGAAATGTAGAGTAAGTGAAGCTAAGCCTAGTAAAGTAAGGGCGCATAGATCAAGAACTTTGGTTCTACATGAGATTTGTCCACTTTTTGATAGATTTTGATCAAGGTGCTTGTAGATTTAGGGCGAGTAGTCTTTACAGTTTGGCTTTATACGATATCTGATAACTTTTTCACAAGGTAAGCTATATAGACTCGTCTTGGCAACATTTTTACATGAGTATGAGTATCTCCCCATCAACCACCATTCGCGTGGGTGTCGAAAAAGACGACTAATCTATACTTATATTATAAAGTTTGTTTTTTTGTTTGTTGTCTAAACTACTCGTCCGATTTGAAAAATTATTTATAATTATATCGTTATGCTGCGACCAATTATAGAAGGGAAGCGTCAATGAGAAATGTTGCAAAAACGGGGAACATTATTCAAATTTGGGAACTTTCGTTGCTAGCGCTGCATAAACGGTTTAAGTCACTTAAAAACTACGCGGCCGGGACACAGCTAGTGGATAATAATATAATATGGAAATTTACAGTTTTCGTAGGAATTTTAAAACTGCGCTTGCTAACCTGCCTGCCAAGCGTGGCGAGTATCCCAAGTACCCCGCATGACATACTTCGGGGGAGGCTTACGTCTAGCCGTGGACGTAATGCTAAAACGACGAAGTTTATGTTGGATGTAATTCGATCGTGTATGCCAGACGTTACCAGTAAAGCCTCGGCCTCGAATTTTGCGGGGAGCGGGGCGGGAGCGGCGGCGGCGCGGGAACGGTGCTCGTTACCTGCCCCCGCGCCGCTGCCGCGTCGCTGTTTTCGAGACTCGCAGGCTGTATTTGTTTCACGCAACAGCAATTCGACAGGCGTGGATTGTACACAATATCGCTTTCAAGCGTATACGTTTGACAGGAATATTGTAAACAATTGTACAAATTAGCCTACCGGTCCACTTGATTTTACGCAAAAGATCCTGCCGCTCCCGCGCCGCCGACGCTCCCGCCCCGCTGCCCGCAAAATTCGAGGCTGAGGCTTTAGACGTACCTAAGTCAGCTGAAGTTTGCACAATCAATCGTAAGTTGGGGATCGCGATAGAGTTAGTACTTAGTTCAGTCTGACTCAGCAGCGAGATGCCAATTCAATTACTCCTTGTTGTGTTCCTTTCAATTATTATCACGGGAAATGTGTAATAAATGAATATATACAGATCTGTAGGTAAAGCAGGAATATTAGACATTGGAAAAATAACGTTATCGAATAATAATTATACTGGATGTAAAAAGTACGGTCACTATAATTTTGGGATATGATCATACTACCTTTTCTCATTTTGGAAAAGTATTTTTTGTCAAAAACTAAAAAAAATTTCTTATTTTTTTATCGCAAAGTTAACGAAAAAGAAACAATTTTTTTTATTACATTCTAGAATTAGAAAAGGTAGTATAATCCCAAAGTTATAGTGACTGTTCTTTTTACACCCGTTATATGAAAAGCATGACAGCTCCAATACAATTGACATAGGATAACTTGGCGACATACAATCTAGTGCTTATATTATTAGCAGATGTGTTAGAAACAAAATAAAGTACCAAAATATTTCTATTTTATTTGTTCAATCCAATTTGTCTACGGACTTCTGTCCATATCCTTTATTTCCCTTCATTACATTTGATTTTGTACCAAGAAATACATTATTTTATGGTAAGTTTTTTATGTAGTTATGTCATAATATTATCTTAACGCCTCCGTGGTCTAGTGGTTTAGAGCCTATCTCTCGACACAGAGGTCGTAGGTTCGATGCCCGCGTTGGAACAACAAAATTTGTTGTTTTCAAGTTTGGTTAGGACAATGCAGGCTGATCACCTGATTGTCTGTCAAGAAAGATGATCCATGCGTCGGATGTGCATGTAAAAAGTTTGTCCTGCGCCTGATCTCCCGCCAGTCGTATCGGTCATCCGTCCACCTGGGCTTCAAGAGTGAAGAAAGAGAGAGTGCTTCTGTTTATTGCGCACACTTGGGCACTATAAAATAACTTCTCCGAAGCTGGTCTGGTTTCAATGAAACCGGCGACCGTCACCGAAATTGGTATGGGAGGCATTATTTTATACTTATGTATCTACAAATCGCCTGTGGTAAGGGTAGTCCCTGCGGGTAGTCCGATATGCAGACAATCATTATCATTATCATTTCTTTTATTAAAATACTATACTTTGCTCGCTTCTTTGTATGCCCAAAAGATAATCCTGCAGGAACTTTTCCCCGATAAAATGTAGCCTACGTCCTTACTCGTAATTTATTCTACATCTGGTTTCAAAAATAATCGAAATAGGTTCAGTCATACAAACAAACAAACCTTTCCTCTTAATATAAAAATATATTCTTCACCACTATAGCAAAATAATAAAATTAATATACCTAATAAACAATATATTATAATATCATACACGATGACATAAATTGTTACACATACACTTTTTTTTTTTTTTTTTTTATAGAATCAATCCTGTTTATTTATGTCCGGCTCTGTAATTTACTCGCATAATTAATATAACTTTCTTTCTGTGGTGCGAGTACCAATACACAAGTCGTGCAGCTGCCAGCGCGGGGCTCACGCGCGGAGTGATCAGCGGCGCGCACGGCTTGTGCGCGGCGCTTTGCCCCTTGCCCCCGCCGCAAGTAGTGAGGCTGCAGTGCAGAGTACACGATGCACAGTGCATACAGCCGAAGGTTAAATATATTGGTAATAAAAAAAAAAAAAAAATATATATATATAACCCCTTGATAATTTTTGCCGTACACCGCACTATCCTTTTTGAAATACCTATTCTTATATTAGTATTATAAGTATTTATGTATCATAAAGTACTTCAGTATGTATTATATTTTAATATTTTATTTAATAACATTAGTTTATCGCACTCCTTTATCTAAGTATTAATTACGCCTTGAGTAGTCTGTCTCACGCCTGACAACTTAATTGGATCCACAGAATATCAGGGACTGTGGTAATCCTCAGTCATAACCTGAGTGGAATCCTTTTCAGCGGTTTGTGCATTACACCACCTACCTATAACATCCCTTAGCTCTCAGTAAAAAAAATATATAGCTATGTTAAGTGTGTTTCTTTCTCATTGTTTGTCTTCGTTTATTGTTTTCTCTTTGTTGTCGCTTATCAGTCTGTTTAAAATGTTTTTGTGTTTAAAATATTGTGTGTGCTTATTTTGCTTGTTACTTGTCTATAAATGTAACGTTGTGTAATGTACAAATGTGTTTTGAATAAACGTCTATTATTATTATTATTATTATACAACTTAACTATTATGCGAGTATATATATATAGTATTATGCGAGGAATAAACTTTACATCGAGATTTAATTTTATGTGAGTCACGTATTAATTTTATTTTTCTTGCGAGCCATACAATCACATTTTATATTTATTTAAACGTAAAAGAACGCATTATACGGTGCATTAAATCTAAGTAAAAATTTTATGCTGGCGGTAAAAGTTACAGAAAGTCCTCCGAGGGAAGTGCCGTATAAACAAAACATACGGTAATATGGTCACCCATGTAGACCGTAAAACTCCTTTCGGTAGCAAAACGGTGACGTCATAAATATGTATAGCCGGTGGAAATCAAGCGTGCGTTGCGAATAAAACGACGCCGAAAATGCGATCTCGCGGGAGACTGAGTGGGTATTACTTGGGATGTAGGTTGCTTCTGGAAGCGGCCTGTGGCTTTGGTGGCCAATTTGCACTGGTGGTGAACAGGTTTTATGTAGGAGCGATTTGCGCTGGTGATCGTAGTGATGATGATTTTTATAAGTCTTCGTGTACGCGAAAACTATGACACCGTTCCAATTACAATTACCAAGTTGATTTTGTATTGTTTTAAGTGATTTCATGAGCATTCATGAAATAATTTGAGGTAATAATGAAAACAGAAGACATCAGCTTTTTGTCCATGGAAGACTTTAGGTACTAGAATAATATAATTATACTCTAGAAAATAAATTCAAAATAAGGTCGAGTTTTGCAACCTTCATGGTGGTGGGGTTTTGCACGATCGTGTTAACATTATTGCTTGTGTGGTGGTGGTGTTTTCATGTTTTTTGCTTGCGAATGTACGCGTAAGCATGCCTATGCGTACACTAATTCATCTGCTTGCAGGTTGTGGTTAAATAATACAATTTTAGGTTGAACTTGAAGTTTTAAGGCTTTTTTATAGTTCTAAAATGGTAGTTTATGTAATAAATCTGATTTAGTGTATGTAATGTTTTCTAAGCACTAGGTATTAAAAAATGCTCTCTGCACACATTCCTCTACATGAAATTGTACTGTGATAAACTTGTAACTGTTCCGTTCGAACTCTATTGAATGTTTTTGCTTCACAGGTATAATAATAATTATTACAAAAATAATAAGTATACTGTCATTTCCAGATGGTCTTGTTCCACACGAAGGCGTCTTGTACGCGGTTTATTTGGCCATATTTGCATAGAAACGTTTTTTGTGGGCGTCCTCGTTTGTTTAGTGGATAGGTGGTGAGAGCTCAAATCTCACCGGGGTTTCACCTACCGGATTTGTTTCAATTGCGGGGAATATCCTTTGTTAAAACATTTAATACTATCGCTTGGGTAATTTACTTTAGTTCTATTGTCAGTGATAATATTTTGTCGAAACATCATGCCTTCTCTTCTAATAATACGAAGAACGAGTGCAATAACATGATATTTTACTAACGATTCATTTAACAGACATTGATTATTTATATTAGCATTAACTTTCGTACAAATGCACGAATGTATTTATTCAATTTAAATTTTTGTTCATGAAACTAACAACCTTAAAAATATATTTTGTGAATGTTTGTCAATCTGCTACAACCTTAGTTAGATTAGTAATTGAGTTACCAACATATAGTACCTATACTAGCTGACCCGTGCCCACTTCGTTGACCATGGAAACCATGTAAGCCTTCCCGGGACTTCCACGAATATTTCAAGACCAAAAATAGCCGAATCAATTCAGCCGATCTCGAGTTTTAGCGAGATTAACGAACAGCAATTGGTTTTTATATAACCTATGTTATTCAGTGATAGTGTGGCTTTCGAATGAAAAAAGCATTATAAAAATCAGTCCAGTACTTTTTTAGTTGAGTCGTTACATACAAAAATATTAATCTTTCCTCTTTATAATATTAGTGTAGATGTAAATTTAATTTTTTCATCTAAGATACAAAATAATTTCCATAACGTTCAAACATTATATTAATTATTATTTTGGCCTCTCGCGACCTATTCCTGTACCTAAATAATAAGTCTTTATTTTAGTAGTGATAAGGTAACCGAAACTTTCGCGCTTAAAGCTAGCGATTAAAACTCTAAACATGTTGTAAAACGATATTACATCGCAATGAGATTAAATTTTCAAGGCTGAAGCCAATTTTATGAATACAGGAGGATTGGATCTTGATTAAAATTTACTGAAAAGGCTATCGGGACATCGATCTACTTAACAACAAAGAGACTTAAGTAGGTCTCGGGCGTAATGAAAAATTTAGTGTTCCATGTAATTAGGCGTCATTTAAATTCTCATTATCGACTTCATTACTTCCTTCTTTTGTGTTTTACGAGTATTGTTATTTCCTTGCCGATGGAGTTTTGGAATTTTAATACAGCTGCAACCAACGTAACGTGTAAGGCAAATATCTAACATATAATAATACCTATAGAATACATAAATAACGACAATTTTTTTCTCTCTCTCATCCTTTTACTCTCATAACCTAGTGGGACGGTAAACCGACACGACTGGCGAGAGAACAGGCGCAGGACTGACTTTTTACATGTCCATCCGACGCATGGATCATCTTTCTTGTCAGACAATTAGGTGATCAGCCTCCATTGTCCTAATCAAACTTGAAAACAAAATTTTTGTTGTTCCAACGCGGGAATCGAAACCCGAATCGGTCGAGAGCGAAGCTCAGAACCATTAGACCACGGAGGCGTTAAGCATTATGGTGCTACAAACACACATACGTATTTTGATTGACAGTTAAAAATGTGTAATCTCTTTTGCAAACTTTCGCTGACGTTCAAAAATCTCCCCCAAAATACCTCGACGTAAAAATATAACCCTAATCGCCATTCCTAACGTTAACATAGTTCGGATCGCTAATTTAGCAGTGGACAAAGCAAAAACATGGGAGGGTTAAGCATTCCGACCGACTGTTGTTGCAGCGCGGGAATTCTCACGATCGCCGCCTCCACCTAACTCCACCTAAACCTCGTTTAACCCGAGACGTGTCGTGTTTACGCCGAATTAAATAAAATGCATTTAAACTAGTATCACATTTCAAGCTAATTTGATGTAATATTAGCGTCAGGGATGAAACGGATATGAAATTTCGGATACGGATATAGATGTTAAATTATTTCGGATTATCCATTTGTTTCGGATAATTTCGGTTACGGATTTTTATAGTAGCAATACTTTAATTAATTTTATGTAATATTTGCTTCAGGGATGTAATGGATATGAAATTTCGGATACGGATATCCGTATTCAGGGATGTTAGGGAGCTCCGTAACCGTAACCGAAACTATCGAATATCCGATACCAAAAACATCCATAACCGTAACCGAATCTGAAATTAAAGTATTGCTACTATAAAAATCCGTAACTGAAATTATCCGGAACAAAATTATTTCGGACTATCCATATTTGTTCCGGATAATTTCCGGATATTAAATTATTTCGGACTATCCGATATATTGTTCCGGATAATTTCAGTTACGGATTTTTATAGTAGCAATACTTTAATTTCAGATTCGGTTACGGTTATGGATGTTTTTGGTATCGGATATCCGATAGTTTCGGTTACGGTTACGGAGCTCCCTAACATCCCTGAGTTGATTCTATGCATGAATAGAATGTGTCTCGTAATAGTTTATACATATTTTATTTTTAAAATACATTGAAAATTTACAGCTAGAAACAATATTTATATAAAAACAGAATGGATAAATATAAAGCCGATTAAAAGTTGTCGCTGGTAGTAACAGTTTACAATTACGTTTTCACGAGCAATGATTAACAATAATTTTGGTTCTACATAAGATTTAACCACTTTTTGATAGATTTTGAGGTGTAGTGTTGGTTTTATACGATATCTGATAACTTTTTCACAGGGTAAGCTGTGTAGGCTCGTCTTGACAACATTTTTACATGAAAATGTTTTTGGTGGGATACTTTAATACCGAGACTTCTATGTTTAGTGCTCTACATTTTTTCGGGACCCGTGTACCCAATTATGTTCCATTAATTCATTCCGTGTCCTAACCTCAGAGATGAGAGTAATTTGTCGGTGAATATAACTAGTATAATATCAAAAGTATGTTAGGGAAACTTTAAACTTATTTTATTTAATATTTATAAACTTATTTAATATTATAATTTAAAAATAAGGTTGATCGCATTTACACTATATAACTTGTCAAGTTGTCACCAACAACGCATTGCTCGGTAAAAGGTCTTTTTAGAGCCGCAACTCATTTCTGAATATAATATAGTATATGGGCACGCTACGCTCTATCTTATTTACGTACTATTCATTTCTTCGTTCATCTAATCGTAAATCTCTCTTTTCGGTACTGTGCTTTAGTTTTGGGGTTTTGACACAAAATATCGTTAACTTTAAATAATTAAAATAGATATATTTTGCTAATTTCGAAAACAAATATCAAACTTTTTTTCCAGATATGAATTTTTAATACGAGATTAACTGAAATCATGGTCACTCGTTCCTTTTCTTGTTAATTATTTCGATAAGCATTATTTTTGATGGTACATGCTCTAAGTGTACAGTCACAGATTGACAATAATATTGCATAAAATTCCTCTTGCCCACACCATGCCCAAAAAACATTCATCAATTCTTCCGTCACTCACAAAGCAGACAAGTGAATTAAATATTATTCTAAAACAGTGTTTTTGTATGTTTTAACTTTGAAAATACGAGAACAATAGAAGGTGGTTTTGCTTCTCGTAGTTTTGGTAGTTTTGGTGAAAGACACAATACGTGAAACTTCTCTGAAAGTTTTGCTCGTGCATGCTACTTTTAAGGTAAGTGGTGTGAGGTAGCTATTAAATAATTTCTATCTACGGTAATTTTCTTAATGAAATCATTAAAACTTATCAGTAGCAGAAAGTTTAATACTAAAATAATTTATTTTTCTAAAATATACAAATTTGATTTATATAATATTTATTTAATTATATTATTTGTTAAAGTAATATAATACGCATTACATGTTTCAGCGAGCACGGGTTTAATAAAAGTCTGCCATTGAACAAAGTTTAGACATTACGGACTGTCGTTTGTGGCTCTTTTACGAAACATTAGGATTCAACGACTCAGAAAAATGCTTAAATTTAAGCCACTTTAAATAATCTCATTTAGCACCTGATAGTTGAAGAGGGTTACCAGCACCTGCAATAGCTAGTGTATTCCAGCTGTTGTGACTTGGTTGTTAAAGTATAAAACCTTTCAGTCATCGGACATTGTAAAACATTGCCTCATATCGAACCCATAGTTTTTAAGATCAAAAACCACTATTTATGTTTTTAATAATAAATTAAATTATAACATATAACATTATTAGAGAAATAGTACAAATATGTATTGGTTTCACATATAACATTATTACAGAAATATTACAAATATATATCGCTTTAGTCAATCTGACCCCGTGCTGAGTTATCTTTAGCAGACATATATCTTCAGATACACCTGTTACTAAATATAATAGTATATTTAAGGTTCTTTAATGTTATACACAATAATATATTATATACATATATTTTGCAGATTAAAACTTTTTTGTTTATTTGCAGCATTTATCGCGCACAGAGCGTTAATTATTTACAGCTCCTTAAAATAAGAATATCCTAAAAGTATTTCTTATTAAAACAGTTAGCACATAGTTGTACAGTTAAATACAATAAGGGGTAAGATAAAGCAAATAAATCTTCGGCCGGCAGCTGAGAAGTAAATTTCCTTCATTATAGGAGAAAATACAGAACCACTTAGGGAAATATATTTAGTCGATGCATTTTCTCAGCTTAATGGAATATTTTCTTGTTTTATTTCTTTGAAGGTTTTTGTTAGTTAATAGGAACCGCTTTAGATAAATTATTATTTTACCATTTGGCCATAATTATTTACAGATAATTATAATTTTTAGTTTATACTATTAGGACGGCAATGTATAAAATTGTCGGGAATAATAAAAGAAATGAATCAAAATAATTAAAGTACGCCCAATCACGTCAGTTTTCAAAACAGAAAAAATTAGATCTAAATCGGTTTATACATCTGGGAGCTATGAAACACACATACATATAAAGTCACACTTAATATAACATCCTTCTTTTTATGTTAGGGCTAAAACACAAAGCTAAAAATTCCGTTATGTAGACAATAATTATAATCTGTTAAAGCTATAAACACACTATATAACACGATAAATCGTGATTAAAGATCTCCATTAAAGTCATAAAACAGACGAGTTTCAACCCTAGTCAGGTGTTAGGTCAACGACCAGTGCGTTCGTGTGATTAGACTAGGAGCCCGCGAGCCCCAGCACTGTAAGATCACTCCTTGTGGTCATTTTAGACCTTCTTATTTTTATCGCGTTATGGTTAGTAATTTGTAGGTGGTGCCAAAACAAAAAAAAAATGCTAAACACGTTATTCTCTTCACTCTATATTCTTCTTCTCTATATATGAACCATTGGACACACTGTATACCATAACTATAAACTAAAAAAACTCAAAAAAATTAATTAGCCAATAAATTTGTAAGAAAATGATTCATTGTCAAGCAGTTTTCTAATAATGATGAATTATAAACAAGAAAATCTGATATCACGTCAGCTTTCAAAGAAAAGAAGCTAGAACAAAATCAGTGTATTTAGTTTGAGAGCTACGACACACACATACATAAATAGACACGTCCAAATTATAACACCCCTTTATTTGGTCGGGGATTAAAAGCTAGAAATTCTGATATGGGGACAATAATTTAATTTGCAGATTTTCCCCGACTTTGTAATATTTGTCAAGTAGTGAGCGAACAGAATATGAAGATGAATTGTAGCTTAGAATACTCTTGATCACGCCTGCGCAAACAAAAAAACTAAATCCAAGTCGGTTCATCCTTCATTTGGCTGATACGATGACACAATAAGATACACAGTAACCGTATAACACCTCTGTTTTCGTCGGAGGTTGAAAATAGGCAAATCGCAGTATTTACCTGCATAGCGCGTGAAGTGGGTCAGCCGAGTGTGGACAACAGTCATAAATCTGAGTTGTGCTCCTGTACCTTGCTTTTTACCATTCTTTGGGAACCCCATAAATAATTTAAGCGCAGTAAAAACGATGTGAATTTGCTTTTATTTGTTTTAGGGGTGGCTATCTGATACTTGGTCTATCTAAAATTTCAATTATGTCATCATGATTTCAGCTATGGCGTTCACTAGTGGGCATTACCCTCCCAAAGTATTTCATTGGGCGCAGTTGCCTATTATACACGCCAGGCGTGGCAGGCGAGTTAGCGAGCGCGCTTTCAAGAAAATTTTGTTATATAGTTTTTCATTATTATCTCTATATATTTTAAGGACTACATTCCATTGAAAAAAAACAAAGAATCAAACGAAGAAATGACAATGGAAGTGACAATTTTGATGCGACATTTTGATGGAGTTGTTAGTACCAAGAGCTAAACAGAAAAAACTGCAGAAGCAACTCATCTTTTATTCGAAGTATATTTCTCTTTAAGTTTGGCAAAGCCAATGCTGGTCGATCACCGACAAGACCGACAAGAAAGATGATCCATGCTTCCGAATTCGAAATGTAAAAAGTTAGTGCATGTGCTTCTTTTCTAGCGCACATACTTAGTCACTATAAAAATTAATTCTTCGTAGCTAGACTTCACCAACCAACTAGCCACCCGGCTAGTGATAACCTTCCCAAAATAGTTATACAAAAATTTCCTGAAATAAATACAAAAAAAATTAAGTTTTTCTTGCAATAGCCAGCCCTAGGCCGTGGGCATAAATATTGTATGAAAAGAGTACAGCACCTATTGGACAGTAAACGGTGTTTTATGGGATAACATTTATTGTTTTAGGTTCGTAAGTCGGAATAGAATTTATATTATGCGCTTAAATTGTTTATGTTCGTGCTTTGAATACTTAAGCCAGTTAAAATCTTAAAGCGCTTAAAATCACTTGTATAATCTTACTGGGTTCGGGTCAAAATATGATCATAATTTTAAAATATATGATATGTTGTTCATTGAATCTGAATAAAGATTGACCATGTGTAATAATATCTACTATTAATAATAACAGTAGGATTGAGACGTTGTCTTGTATTATTATTGCATGTTAATGCCGTTGTGTGTGGTGTTTTATTTTCATCAATTTTGTATATTTCTCCGATAATTTTTAATATTAGCGTTCGGCAATTCTTCACTGTAGAAATTAAAATTGTGTCAACATTTACAATCCTCTGCACGCACAATTCTCGTAAACCTATGCATAACTGTGCCTTATTTATTTATATAATATATACATGACTGGAGACTATAACTAAAAGTTTGAACATTTGTCGAAATTATGCAATTATAAAAAACACCATCAATTTGGAAATTCGTCTCGTGGAAACAACAAATTAATATACAAGCACAGCCAAGTGCCGTCCCATTACCCACAGTATTTGGAATGTTGAAATTGTGCATCAAATAGACATTTAAAAGAAAATTTAAATAAAAACGTTGGAAGCGAGTGCTGCAATTTTTTGTGAAACATTGAAACAATAGCCATGGTTTAAAGTTAGAGTGTGCTAGTGACAGAATCTCGAATGCAACCGTACACTGTAGTCTTTTTGACAATATTTTGCTCTTTCTTGAACAATATAATAATCTCGCGGAAAGCTACATACAATCTGCAAGAATTTATGTGAATTGATCACTTCAGCCCTTTTGCTATTACTTGGGCAATTTCATTAATATCTAAAATCTGCAAAAAATGTGTAAGTTCCCATATGTGCATGCCCACGTAAAGTGAAAAACCTACCCCGACTAACAACAAACTCAACCACTAAATAAGCAATAATATTTTCCAAGTATTATTTTTGCTTACTTTTATCTTCATTTAATATTTTATTGAAATTAAAAAATAAGTTTTCCCAAAAAATTCTAATCAAGACCATACCCAGACATTTCTATGGAAGGTTTCGTTTCGTAACTTACAGTGCGAAATTACTACAAAAGTTTTGAAATTCGAAATATTTTCAAACTAACTTTCTCAAAAAGAGTAAGTAATTATCTCAACAGATATAATAACAGACCTATCTTTTTTCCATGGGGAGGGCGGGAGAATCCTCTAGGATTCCTTGTCACCGGCTCTTCAAGGATATATCCGATTCTACTGGTGAAGTGGCCCAACAGCCTACGGACGAAACTCCTTTCACATCCTGCTGCTATCAAAATGCATTTTGTTGAAAGACCTATTAGTATAAGGAGTTTAAGTTCCTACACATCTTTTTAATGCGCAAGAGAACCAATAGTATATCCCCATTTCACATATTGTGCCACCCATAATTACATTATGGAAAATTACAAGTATTTTACCGAATATAAAGGGTGTAAATCGAGCAGTAATTATAACTTTGGGATATGACTATATATATTTTTTTAAATTTTTTTAACAAAAATAAAAAAAATTTTTTTTTGGTTTATTGTTGTTTTTGCGACAAAAAAATAAGAAATGGTTAATAGCAAAAAAAAAAATTTTTTTGACAAAAGACATATTTAAAAAATACATTTCCGAAAAGAGGAAATGTAGTATAATTGTATCTGAAAGTTATAGTGACTGCTCTTTTTACACCCTGTATTCTAATCATAAATGTTAGGCGGACAAACAGAGAGGATAGAGCGTTTTGGGATTCCTTTGTAAAACTGCGGAACCCTGAACTGTTCTGAACAAAGTTCGCAGTGTGCGCTGTGGCTATTGGCAGAAAGTTAACCAAATATTATTTTGCACATGTCCGTCATTCACAGTGCATTAAAGTGATATGTAAAACATGAGAATTTGTTTTTTATTTCGCTTCACGTCGAATTGCCTGCACTTTATTCACCGCTCGTGACATGGTCAGGTTTTGAACGTTTTTTAACGCAGTCTGTCTTCCAAAGATTTATGGACCCAAAAAGCGTTTGTTTATTTTCGAACATGGTATAGAATGTTAAAAATTCGATGTGTTTTTTAGAAATCTTATATATATAAATGAATTGCTGTTCGTTAGTCTCGCTAAAACTCGGGAACGGCTGAACCGATTCGGCTATTTTTAGTCTTGAAATATTCGTGGAAGTCCAGGGAAGGCTTAAACGGTTTCTA
The DNA here is from genome assembly GCA_905187575.2 of Celastrina argiolus. Classification (NCBI taxonomy): domain Eukaryota; kingdom Metazoa; phylum Arthropoda; class Insecta; order Lepidoptera; family Lycaenidae; genus Celastrina; species Celastrina argiolus. The sequence continues at coordinate 7,272,580 of LR994581.1, read as the reverse complement.
TGCTTTACGAAGTGGGCACGGGTCAGCTAGTTTAATATAATTATTGGTGTTGTTGGATATCATATTCATAAGCATTCAATATTTTAATTATGATTTTAATATTGAAGTCTGAATAGCGCCTCAATATCATTTCTGTTTTTATATTTTCTTCCTTTTATAAATAGAAGCTTTTTATGATCCGATTCTTAGAAATAACGTGCTATAAACGGGAGAAAATATTTCATCGCCTTGTTAAAGTCATAATTAGAGACAATTTTTCATAAAACCGATAGAACTGTAAAGTTAGCTCCATTATCTATATTGTATTGACTACCTGATACAGTGAAAGGTACCTTCCTACTACAGGATTTCAGATAGTACAGGATTTTTTTTCTAGTGTGGAATATGACATTTATACAAATTTTAATGTTAAATCTATAAGAAACAGTGGATTTATATACTTCTTAAAAATATAAAGAAATAAAAAAAATTGCCGAACTATACTCACATAGATTTTCCACTTTATTAGTTATTTATTATCTAATTATGAAAATACACGACCTGATGATGACTTAGTCAAACTGGTCATGAATTTTTATACATTAGACATTAAATAACTACGAAAAATGTCGCACAATATTTATCATCAGGGACTTAAAATATTTTTTCCAAAGAAGCGTCTTTCTTTCACCACAAAAATCCAACGGACTAAATAAAGTAACAAAAAATGAATCGCTAGAGATACTTTAATACGTTATCAATTTCCAAAGCTTGTTATGTCCATTTATTTTCACAGAACTGTTCGTGTTCTCAATAACTTATTTACTGAGCTAACGAATCCGACTCAGCTGAGCAATAAAGGTGGGATATGGTGAGACAGAGACATATGTTTAGGAGGATAGCTCGCTAAAGTGAACAGGGAAAGTTAGTTAGAGTTTCAGTGGTTAGAATGGAAAATATTAGTCATGTAACCGAAATTATTAATAGACAAATCGATATCAGTCTGGGTTAGAAATGTACTAAATAGGTATTAAGAAAAAAATTACAAAACCTATAATGGTAAAATGTCTAATGCCTGTACAAAAAATAAAAAAAAAAATTTTTGACCCACCCTAATGTCTATGTATACTATATAATATACCATATATCGAATTTAAACATTAAAATAAATTAGGAGAGAAAGTCACAGGAAAAAAACAAAAATAATTAGATTTTGTTTTTTCTCTTAGACTGTACAATTTTCATTCCTGTGCATATTTTAATTCAAATTCATAGAAATGCGAGGGAAACAATAAATTTTTACGCATATTTAATATGATGAATACTCATTGAAATGATTAAATAGTTAATGGAATCAGGCGTTACTTTGCGGAAATCCATAGCATAAAATTTAAATATATTATATCTAGCAATATCCCGCGAAACAATTATAACCACAACCTGCAAGCAGATGAGTGAGTGTACGCATAGGCATGCGTTTAATGCACCTCCCTCCTCCCACACTGCCTATGCGTACACTCGCAAGCAAAAAACGTGAAAACACCACCACCACACAAGCAATAATGTTAACACGATCGTGCAAAGTCCCACCACCATGCAGGTTGCAAAACTCGACGCGCGTTTCGCTCCGACCCCGGAGCATCCTCAGGATGTTGACTCTGCGAACAATGTTCGTTAAGTAACTGTTGACTTAACGAACATTGTTCTTTTTTGCTTGCGAGTGTACGCATAGGCAGTGTGGGAGGAGGGAGGTGCATTAAACGCATGCCTATGCGTACACTCACTCATCTGCTTGCAGGTTGTGGTTATAATTGTTTCGCGGGATATTGCTAGATATAATATATTTAAATTTTATCATTGAAATGAGTTACAAGTCACAGTATTCACCCACGTATTGCATATATATTATGCGATTTAAGAATACCGTTTTAGTCCAGATACTATTTTATTCATCCTAATTTAATCTTTAATATATGTGACAAAATTTTCCATAGTAAAGTAACCAATATAATATTAAAAATGCACGCATATATTTACATTTTTTTAATGACCATCAAGCCACAACTGTTGATTGTATCTTCGGCATCTTCTTAATATATCTCCCTGGTCCACCAAGACTGGGCTGAGGAACTAGCCTCAAGGGCTTAAGATTGATGACCCGGAATGCCCCCAGGTGATTTGCAGATAAATTGCTTTGGAAACATTTCAGCAAACAATGCCTTTGCTTTATAACGCTACTCGGGGAAATATTAGATAAATAAATATTACAGCTTACTAGTGTGTTGTTTCTGCGCGTTTCTGAAGTCGTGCTTCGATAAATTTGACCTCTAAACGTGGCTGATATTGCTTCGATTTAAAAAAAAATTATATGGAAAATATAGCCTTTGCATATAACACTACTCGTTAGATAAATAACCATTACAGCTCACTATTGTGTTGTTTCTGTGCGTTTTAGAAGCCATATCTTTAGAGACTTTCGCTTTAGTGTTACAGAGAAGGAAGGGCTTGCTTATGAAAACTAAAATGTGAAATATTTTTTATAATTTTGATATGATCAAAAATATAAGATTTTGTTAGACCGACCGACTAACCCCGACTTGGCATCACACGGATCTCACAACTTTTAACAATACAATAGAACTAACTAGCGACACTCGGCTTTATAGGATTTAAAATAAGCTATCGAATTGGCGGGCGGGCACTGTAAATTTTCAGTATTTTTTAAACTCCTTAAAAATTATAGTATTAAACTTTAGGCTTGAATGTAATAAATTAAGATGTTTAACTGCTCTAAAGATTTCGAACTATGTTTTCTAAGGAACAAACCATGTGTTCATCATCTAGCCTACATGCTGAAAACTTGAATAACCCACGAACAACTTTATGTAAAAAGGATTTAAAAAGAAAATTTAATTAAAATACACGTAAAATATACGAACGTTATATTCCGGTTCCAGCGCGTGAGCGATCTCGCTGGGGAAATCTTGGCGGGAATTTTTGGGCGTCTTCGCCCCTCGTGCAGCCACGGTATATTAATATAAATGTTTTTTATATTATTTTTGACATGGATTTGTATTCAATATTTATAACATTTTACACATTATAGGAACAAATGGCAGCTATTCTGCGTCGAAAAAAAAGCAACATGCAAATCGGATCCTTAACCTCAGAGTAATCCGTGTACATAGATAAAATAAAGGACCAATTGAGAATCTCCTCCTTTTTTTATAAGTTGGTTAAAAACTTATAACAGTTATGAGAACGGTGTCTAAAAACCGAAAACCGATTTGATTTGCGCACGAAAGGTTTAATACAAAAAATACGTATGTTGTATGGCAATAAGAGATTTGAAATATTAATTTTATTCCAGTTTTAGTATTTTCATAATAGTAACAAACATACATCATGTGTGGAAATTTCAACTGTCTAGTTGTCCCGCTTAAGGACAGCTATATGACAGACAAACAGCGTAGTTTATATCCCGTTTCCCGGGTACAAAACTGAAAAAACAACTTTTAAAATAAATAAAAAGTTATCTAGCATCTCTACATTTTCATAGCCTTTACGTACATTTAGGTTAAACTAACAAAGAGAGTCACATTTCAATATGACTCTATCCTTAAAGCGGTGCATTGAAGTAAATATGACGGCTCGTTAAAATTGTTAAAATACCGTAAAATATCCGGCGAGCGGACACCCAGGAGACTCCGCCGAGATTCTAACGATGAGCTCTATCGGACTAAAGGCCTTTACACGTTGCTACTTTTCGGTTGCGACTACGTTGCGATTATATAACAACTGTTGTGTTACGTACAAATTTACATATCCACTTACATGAGAACGAGGTATTATTAATAAAAGCTAGCTGACCTGTGCCAACTTTGTCAAGCATAGAAACAGTTTGTGATGAACCTTCTTCCTTAAACCTTTCCGGGACATTTACGAATATTTCAAGACTAAAAATAGACGAATTGGTTCAGCCGTTCTCGATTTTTAGCGAGACTATCGAACAGCAATTCAATTTTAAATATAAGAAAGACTAGCTGACCCGTGCTCACTTCGTTGAGCATAGAAACAGTTTAAACCTTTCCTGCACTTCAACGAATATTTCAAGCCTAAAAATAGCCGAATCGGTACAGCCGTTCTCTACAAAAAATCAAATCACTAAAATTATAATAACTATCCATGCAAAAAATAACTAAAATAACCTTTAGACCTCTGTTCCTCTGGCAGAGTACCTAGCAAACTGACCTAGCATACATAAAAGTTTTTTCAAAAAGAGATTCTTCCGATGAGCTCTTTCGGACTAAAGGCCTTTACACGTCCGACTTATTGCTGCACCCGCGTCTGCATTGCGAATTGCGATTGTATTAAAATCAAGTGAAAACAATGTATGGGGGAACCCTGAGACTATGACGTTTTCAAGCATTATTTAGTTGTTTAGCGTAACGGTATTTAGTTGTTCTGCCTGCGATCGTTCGCGTTTGCTCGTTCATATTTTGTGTAAACTCTGAAAATGAGCTTAAGTTTACACTAAAAGATCAAGAAATAATGCTCTTTTTTAGCTCTAGTTAGGGCTTCAGTCGCAAGTTATTGCGCTTGTGTCGCTACAAAAAGTCGCAATAAAGACGTGTGCGCCATACAAACTTTGTGAGACAATAAAGAATGCCCTGTAATACTAATAAATTAAAATTGGACATCGAACGTAAAACATGTTTTGTAACTTATTACGTAATTTTACATGACAATCTTTATGTTTTAAAAAATATTGTATTTCTTAATATAATATAAATGAGTGATAATACTTTATGTTGTGCATGTAGGTACTATGTAGAGTTTACTGTGAAAGTATCAGCGCTGAAAGACTTAATTTTGACTTTCATGCTGCTATGACAAATGCCCTAACATCATAATAAGTAAAAAAAAGTACCTCTTCAGCGTTGGTACTTTCACAGTAAACTCTATCCCATCAAAAACATAACTTGTAACAAGTGCCAAGTCACTTCTGTTTCGAATTGAATGAAATATAAAACATACCGTGTTTATACAATGCCAACTTAGTAACTAAAAATGCAGCCTGCATTTTTAGTTACTAAGTTGGCATCTCGTTTTATCCTCAAAGCAGTTATAGGGGGTCGAAAATGGCCTGAACTGCTTCGAGAAAAGGATGGTACGGTCGTGATCAACGTGGAGATATACGGGACACATACACACCCTAAAGTATTACCTAAGTGACAGCCTGTATAATTTTAATTTTAAAAACTTTTACCTTCTTTGTATTCATCGCGGTACGCACGTACACGCACCTTTATAATAATATCTCTTATATATTTTTCTAATACTTTCCCTAAAGGATTCCGCGTCTTGCTATGGGACGGTTCAGTAAGTTTCGCGATGGAATATTAAACGTTTAATACAGGTTTAGGGCAAAGGGATTACTTAAGGCCGTTAAACCGCCGTAAAATGAGGATTAAATAATCTTTGAATAACCCTTTTTATATTGTTTACATTTATAATCACGATAAAGTTAATTAAAAAATATAAAATTTATAATTAATTGATGCCATAAAGTTGATATTTTAAGCATCACTTCTGGGTACTTGAATAATTTTATAGTCCCTTGTTTAGTTGAGAATATCAAATTAATTTTTGTTATTATATTATACTAGCTGACCCGTGCCCACTTACTTGAGCGTGTAAACCGTTCAAACCTTCCCTGGACTTCCAGAAATATTTCAAGACTAAAAATAGCCGAATCGGTTCAGCCATTCTCGAGTTTTAGCGAGACTAAGGAACAGCAATTCATTTTTATATATAAGAGTTGAGCATATTATTGCTTTAAAAATTAATTAAAAATACAATAAACATAAACGCAATTCAATTTTGGAATTTTTTCACCCGAAACTCGTAATTGTTTGAAATCAAATTTAGTAGGGAAATATACTTGTTTAATTTTTAAAAATTCATCCAAAAATGATGCAAACGAGAAAAGTTTATCAATCAACGGGTTCTCTTGAGCGATAACTTTTTAAGCGACTTGATTTCTTTTTTTTATCCTTCCCCGACTGAAGTAGATTGAAAAACTTTATCGGCAATATTTCTGTTATTGTTTATTAAACCGCTTTTCGGTTATATTAACTACATTTCTTCTAATAAGGTATTCTTGAAGTAGTTATATATTATGTCGCAGTCATCTGATTTAATTCGCTATTTAATTGAATGACTAGCGCGTTCATTGAATTCTATTTTTACAAAGAAATTCAATGACTGAGACTAGGACAACCATTTAATATTTTATTTTTAAACTTCAAGATTTCCGATGTATTCGCGCTAGTCATTCAATTAAATAAGCAGATTCAATCAGATGACTGCGACATATACATCTTGTTATGTCTAACTTCAATATTATAAAACTATAATAAATCATTAATAAATAATAATAAAAAATAGCTGACCCGTGCGCACTTTGTTGAGCATAAAAACAGTTTGCGATAAACCGTTTAAAACTTCCCGGTTCTTCCACGAATATTTCAAGTCTACGAAACGACGACGACGACGAAACGACGAAGAGAACAAGATAGATATATGCCCAAACTAAGCCTTCATCCAGCTTATCTCGTATATCTATTATCAAATTATCTATTACCAAAAATAGCACCATCAAAACCATTCAACCAGAACAAATTTCTTTGTAAAAAATTAACGAATTTAAAAAGTGTCAGAAAAGGCGTTGAATAATAAATTAAAAGTTCCGAAACAAGTACAATTAAAAGTCCTTCTTATTGAATAAGTGATTGTACTTAAACACGTATTAGACGTCGGATGAAAGAGGGCAACAAACAAAGTACAGACGTGTGGAGAATTCTCCGTTTTACAATTTGTTACATCCCTTAAATTGTAATAAAGCTTCAGCGTAACACATGCATTTTCCCTTACATTTTTACCTATATAAAATCGCACTCCATTGTAAAAAATGCCTTAGGTTTTAGTGATAAAGTTCAATATCGATTTGCACGGAACTACACGTGTTACTTTTGCACGTTTCCGATTTTAAGTTAGGTTTATAGAAGAGGTGTTCTGTAGATTCCGAATAGATACGAGCCCTTTCTATTTACTCCAACAAATGACGTCATTATTGACGACCTCTGTAGCGCAGTGGTAGAGCACGTGGTGCTCAAGTTGGAGGTCGCGGGTTCGAATCTCTCCGAGCGATCAAAAAGTTTTCAATGTCCCTGGGTCATTGATTTGTGGTCAATTTGTGTTTAATATGATAAAAAACTTAAAATGTGTGTATATTATAAAAGTATGCTGATTGAAGCGTCCATAGATATTATTATTATTATTTTATGAACATTAAATATAGTACTGGATTCAATTTATAAAAATTTAGTTGAATATAACAATGTTATATGTATAATCCAAGGTGTCAGCTTCCTGCATATTACATCAAATTTAGTTGTTTGCGCGTGAAAAAGTTTCATACACAAACACACTTTCATCTTCTTAATATTAGTGTGAATTAAATTATTTATTTGCACACATACATAAAACACACACAACTGTAATAAAACAATTAGCGGAACCGAAAAAAAAATTATTTTGTTACCGCTTACAGCAGTCAAATAATTCGATTTACTAACGGTAAATGAATAGGTTTATTCAAAACCATAGGAAAACATATGCACTAAATTAACGGTCTTTTTAAACTTTATTTAAGTGAGAAAGTGATAACACTTATGCGTTTTAACCATTTGACAGTTGTCAGAATATTATGAAACAGGAATTAGAACTGAATAATCATAACAATTATTATAGTTGCGAATACAATACTTATAATAGGTAATCGCAAACTAAACGCAGCACAGGTACGGCATTAGCGTTCCATTCAACTTCATAAGTCATGTCTGAAAGAAGGTTACCTCAACAGAGGTTAAAATATAAAATACGGGCGATATCTGTTAAGCCCAGGTCATATGTGCCAGTAACTTGTACAAGTGCACAACCGTTGTATAGTGACGTGCATTATACTCGCTGTCCTACATATATCCGCTTCGCTACGCCGTAGACTTGCTCTACAATTTTTATATCTATTATTAAATTAGGGCGTTTATTCAAGATGACATCGCTATAATCACTTACGACGTGCAAACAAAATTATAGGGATTTGACATATAAATATGAACTAGTACGTCACTTAGCTTGTGATAAATCCCATTTTGTTTTCGAACTTTGTTACTCATAATAATAGACGACCTCCGTAGCGCAGTGGTTCAGCGCGTTGGTGCCCAAAGAGGGAACAAAAAGTTTTCAATGATCCTGGGTCATGGATGTGTATTAAATTTGTGTATTAATATAATAAAAATCTTAAATATGTGTATAGTATAAAACTTACTTAGCACAGGGCCAGACGTGATGTGAAGCGTCTATTGATATTATATTATATATTATATTATAAAGGGTATTTTTAGAGCAAGGCGAAATAGCAGACGGGCCACCTGATGGAAAGCGACCGTCGCCTATGAGCATGGGCAACACCAGAGGAATCACCAAAGCAAAGCCCAACCGCTGTAATTAGTTTTTTAAAGGATATGAAAACTGTATAAATCCTTACCTTCAACTATCAACACGCATATGCAGAAAGCTTCACATAATATTATAAGATTTTTACAGATTTTCACATTTTAGCAAATTTCTTCTGGTCAAGAGACAATATCTTGACACAACGTTTGAGAGCTTGCAAGTCACTTGCACATTGTTCCCGGACCATGTTCGCGGTCACAAAATATAAAATACAAGCGATATTTGTACAGCGCGGAGAAAGAGCTGAAATTTTAAAATCATAACAGAGCAATGTAAAATGAAAATAATAAATCATACTTTCATATAGTGAATTCTGTTAACAGGGTTTCTTATAAGCATCGCCGCTGCAAGCTGACTCCAGCCAGCTGGTGTCTGACACTGTTTATAACTTTATTAAAATAACATTAAAAGCAAAGCGTACGTCCTTAACTTTATATAATAGCTTTTGACCGTAGCTTCGTCTGTAATTTTTTGATATTACTCTATACTAATATTATAAAGCGGTGGAGTTTGTTTGATTGTTTAAACGCACTAATTTCAGGAACTACTGGTCCGATTTGAAAAATTGGTTTTTCAAGTTCGATAGTTCATTTGTAGAGGAAGGCTATAGAACATGGCGTTAACTTTAACATTGCTTGGTGAAACACGGCCTTATTCACTCAAAAACCACGCGAACGAAGTCGCGGGGACAGCTAGTTTATAATAAAATATAATAAAAAATTAGTTTTCGACTTTCTTCATAACAAACATACAAAAATACAAAACCTTACTAATAAAAACTCACATAAATTATACTGTGAAAACTTATTTAAAGAATATTTTAACATGCGATCAAAGGAGAAAGGTATATGGTATCGCACTGTCCAGCCGCATCCCCCAAAGCCACCATGAATAAATGAATCGAAATTAACTAGAATTGACACAGTTAATAATATGAGACTTCGTTCCGGACACATTCCATGTAATAAGTTTACATTTCTTATGAAAAAAACCAATTCACCAAACTGTGAAACATGTGGCACCATAGAAGATGCATATCATGTATTGATGGAATGTGCTCGGAACAGGTCCATTAGGGATCAAATTAATTGGGACTTGTACCAAGTAGGTGGTTGTAATAGTATTCTGGCTCACCCGCTCTCCGAGGGAATTAGAGTACTATTACAACTTATGGAAAACCGATTATAAAATGTTTTCTTGCTACTTACCACTGATGACTTACCACGGCGATTATGTCGCTAAGCGACAAAGCCCTTTTAAATATAAGAATAAAAAAAGAAAAAACCTTTTCTTTAACATATTATTAGTATGTTAATATTTATGTAATATAGAAGATGTAGAAGTGTATGTTACATATAATTTTTTATATAGCTAATGTATGTTACAATAGAAATCAAAGGCATTACTTGTAATTGAACTGTAACTTTGCAAGATTTCTAAATTGTATTTCCTTTACTACTAAAATGTTCAAATCCTCAAAATATACAAGAATAGCTAGCCATAATTATATTTTAGTATACGAAATACAAACTTATTTATTCGCAAATGACCATCTGCTGCAATAGAAAATAAAACAACCATCTAAAACTGGCCATTCTTATGATCCATTACATAATAGATCATTGCGAGAAACATTTGGCATTGCAATAAACGTTATATTTTACCGAGGTTCAGACTTAACATTTAATTAAAGAGCTCTAAAGCGTGCGTCTGTTCTTAATAGTACGCGACTGGAAGTGTCTCTAATTGCCTTTATATAATAACAATAAATTCATGAAAATCGTGTAAGACATACATGAATTCCTAATTATGGTTCACTTAACTAAACTCGGGACTAAACTCAACCGTATTTCGTAAGAAATAAGGACTTGATATACCTAATGATACTTGGGAATGAAGAGCGTAATATCTCTCGGATTACCATTATTCTGACGATTGGGTGTGATATGTACTGTAAAATTCAGGTTTTATGTACAAGACAGGATGGGTGAGATTTTTTTTTGCTATCAAAGAATACTATTTTACAGTTAATCATATCCAATCCTATTATAATTACTTAAGTATGACGGTTAGGGGAAGATGGATATTGGGTAAATCTGTGATCAGGGATTACCTAGGCTTTGCTCCTAGTCGAGACTGTCGTCCGAGACTGACTGGTCATGGGTTCGTTTTTAGCGTTGGAACAACAAAAGTATTGTTTTCAAGTCTAGTTAGGACAAAGACTAAATACCTAATTGTCTAACAAAAAACCAAGCATAGAATGGCCGCGTAAGAAGCCGATCCTGCGTCTGATCTCTCTCGGTTACCACTGGGTTATACGAGTAAATGACCAGTGCTCTTGTGTACACACTTGGGCATTATAAAATACCCGCGTAAAAAGCACCAACACAAGTAATACAGATACGCTAATCAGGTAAAAAAATATTACTAATGAACTTTATTACGGCGTCATACTCGTAGCGATGAAAATTGAAGGAATTCGGTTTTATGGTTGCGGCTGGAGGTATATCAATTCTATAAAATGATCATATTTTCCTATATAGTTTTTAATCAACCATTAAAAGAATATTGTATTACAGAATAATTTTATCTAATATTAATTGATTAAAATCTATGATATCTGATCGTATATTATCAAACAAACACCGCAAACAATGAGTAATTACAAATTCGTTTCCCGCGACCACAGAATATGAATTTCAATATGAAAGCAATCATTCGTTCATAATAAATAATATTAATTATAAACCTAATAATAATACCTAATTTATTGTGGTTAAATAGTTGCGGAGTAAATGTTTCAGTAGGTACTTTAATAATATTGCCTGACTTTACAAATACAGTGTAAAAGTTTAATTAAAAGTAATTTGAAAAATAACCGTCCCCTAAACTAGAAGCTGACTGTAATATAGTGGAAGTTTGAAGAGTACATTGAATGTAAAGAGTACAAGTAAAGAAAAAATATTTATAATTTGCATTGTGTAAGTATTAAATCTGAGTTTGAGTGAGTTTTTGAGTGATCGTGAGTGATTGAGTGAGAGAGATAGACTTTTTGTTTAGATACGAAAGTTTCTAAGGAGTATAATACGAGTATATTCATATTTATTGAAATAAAAGTAAGAGTTGAATATATTAAAATTAAAATAAATTGAAGGTATTTTAGACGGTGATATCTTAAATCCGAAAAGAACATAAAACGAACTGGGTGTGAACACTCACCGATTCGTAATTTCATTTCCATGGCTTTTGAAAGATTATTATAATTTGGACGAAATCCCATGGAGTTACGAGCTTTTGTCTGGATAAATGTTTTAGATAAGTGCAAAATTTTGATGTTTTTATTGAGTGGTAGAATTTTGGTACTTGGCTGAATTTCTAAACAGTTTTATATATTACATTTATTAGTGCTCTAAAATAATAATGTTTATAAATTAAATAGTATAGTAACAATCAATCGTTGAGATAAGCGTTTTTGTCCAATCGATCAGTAATATTTTAAAACTAGTTATTGATTGTTAGTATCCTTTTGAAAAGCACTCTTCATAAAAAATTGCCGTTAACTTATGAAAACAGTAATACCATACTAATACATACACAGTGTATATAATAATATGATAATACCGTTTTTCGCATACAATACACTACTACTACTACTATATCTTAGTTTAAGCCAGATATCTGATATACCAATAAAAAAAAATATTACTATGATGACTTTATTATGGACTATGCAAGCTTTATGCTTTGTACTACATAATAAACATGACATTTTTAATAAAACGATAAATCGCCCAAGAAGCGCCGAGGCGTATGACGGTGTAAGTTAGCCCTAACTAAGTATGTCACCAAAAGGTCCCTACATACGAGTCAATAAACAAATCTCTATATAAAATTCACGCTTAATACCTCCGTGACAAACAGTTCCTCGCGCGTCAAGATAAGTCGGCGATAACGTCGGGCCTGACGCGTGAATAATGCCGACACACGATCGAACCGAATTGGATAAGAAAAAAATATAAATGAACCCACTGTCACCCAAAGCAGATTCGAAAACGCTCGTTATTCTGATAAATTACGCGTCTCTTATACGGAAAATTCTGGAATCTTCTACTCGACTGATAAGATTTATTTATCGAGTTGACGTTATTAAATTTCGAAATGAATCGAAATAATTTCAGCTCTCGAATCTAATCAGCGATAATATTTTTCCGGTGACGGCGGGGTTCTTTTTCATATTTTTTAGTAAATTAGTGAAAGTGAGAATTTGCGAATGGAACGAAATGGGGCGTTATTGATTGCCTGTAGGATTATATTTGAATTTTTTGTTATTTGCAGCAATTTTTGAATTTGTATATATTTTATCATAGATTAATAACACCTAGATGTAAAGAATCCATAAAAAGGCATCACACAAATTGAAGCAACTAAATTCATGTAGGTGTACGTAATTTACGTACAATTGTATTCGCCTACTGACGGGCCATTTGAACAAACTAGGACAAAATGTCTTAGTTTGATTTGCGTCAATTTCTCGCTTGTACCCGATCTAGATGTTAATATTATTCCATGAATTTTATAGGATTATTGGGGACTTGTTAACTGCCCGCAATATTATAAAAATTTAAAAGTGAGAGGGATTAAAAAAGAATCTATGACGTATGTTACTTTCCTGCGGAAAATAAATTATCTCTTGTTCAGTGGATGAACCAATGCGCTTGTCAACGAAACCACTAATTAAAAAATGTTCAAGTGCTAGTCGTTATACTAGAGTACACTGAAACAACTGATGATTTTTTCTTCTTATCTACGTATAACTCGGAAAATACAGCTTTCCTGTCATAACTTAGCTAGAAGTAGGAGTATTAATTGAGTTATTTAATAAAAATAATGATTCAACATATTTATACCTATTTATTTTACTTTTTATGTGGTGCCGTAGATTATAAAACAATAGATCTTTTTACAAGCTGTTTTATAAAGTGGCGATTATATGATTATATATAATATTTTCATTCACATTTAATTTTCCTGTCATAATTTAAATGGAGAAGAAGAGATCATAAATAAATAAGTAAGATTTATTGGTATAAGTTTAGATATATATCAGTATGTAAAATCGATTATTAAAAAACTAATATATTGCTAAGTAATTTTGTCAACATTTTAATTAAAACTAAAACTAAAACAAACAAAAATAATAAAAAAAAACTATATCTACTATAAAATTACTTCTAAAACTACAAATAAAAAATAACCCCAAGATCGTCCCCCTCAGGCAGAGTACCCAGAAGGCTCAAAGAGTTTCCCCGCTGGATAGCGATGCTTACTCTTTGAGCCAGGTAGGTTCCTGCTCTGGGGTCTCGGGTGGCTTCTACTAGATTTTTTGAAATTTGACCAAATAATTTATGAGCACCCGGACCCCATGGGCCTAGAGTTTCAACCCCAAACGGTTCAAATATGAGATCCCCACTAAGGTTCTCATATTTGCGCCGCTTGAGGTTCTCCGCCTGGTTTGCGGCCGCACCCGCAACGCTCGAGGTACCCTGGACGTGGGACGGAGCGAGTGTATCGACGCAAGTAGCGTCCCATACAAGAGCCCGTCCCACTCTCCAAGGGACCAAGGTCATTCCGTCTGGTCTCTTGCCATCATCACGCGCCAAACCCGCGGGCTCCAACACAGCCGGTACTCCGGCGGTTGCAAGAGCCCGTCGAAACGCCGGTCGCATCTCTCGCCATCACTCCTTGAACGATCAAGGAGTGATGGCGAGAGATGCGACCGGCGCTTCGTCGGCAGGAGAGGCCGTGGTGTCCGAGGCTGTCTACATGGGCACCACAAACGCAGCTGTGGGGGACGACATGGGGGATGCCAAGACGCAGGGAAGTGGCTAACCGGAAAGTTGTTTTGTCCAATAAAGTTCCGGTATTTGGTGACGGTAGTACCTGTAGCCAAAGCCCCGACTCCCATTTTTCAGCGGCTAAGAGGCGAGCCTGATCCGCAGGACTGGACGACGTATTCAGAAGATTGTTCCGTGTCAGTCTGCAGAGAGGCTCGTCCCAGAGCTTCTGTGATGAGGTATTGACGGGCAATTCGCTACAAGCACTAGACGCGAGCTAAGCGTCCTTGGCCTCATCCAAGAACGGAACTCTATTGGACAAAGATGTGTTTTGGAGGATTTGGGATATAAGGTTACGGTTGGCATGGATCGATGACAAGAAGGCGGGAAGTGATATATTTGATGGTTTTCGAACACCCAGGCCACCGAACCTAACTGGAAGAGTTGCCTGGGTCCATGAGCGGTCATTAAAATTTATATTTAAAATAGTGGATAGTGTATGTCTTACGGTGTCATCCAACTGTTTAAGAAGTTCAGGGAATTTCCATAACTGGCAACACCGCAAGACATACGTAAATTTAGGTACAAAAAGACAGTAACGGATTAAAGTGAAGGCCATGTGACAATTGATTTGGAGAAGGCGATCTAAAGATTCACTAAAATTTTGTAATTTATTTTTGACAAATACCGGAAGGGACTCATTCAGAATAGGGGAGCCCAAGAGGAAGAGTGAGTCCTTGTCTATGACAGATATTTGGGGAGCAATTTTTTGGAAGCTGGATATAATATCGTTTCTATTCCCACAACTATCTGGCACAAATAGTTCACACTTGCCCAGGTTCAGCTCTAGACCAATATTTTTGAACTCACGTATCAGGGTGTTGAAGTCGGACAGAACTGTGGTAGCATCGCTTCCAAGTGTCCCATCGTCCAGATACCAAATATTAAATTTTGAATTGAGTTGCTCGATGACCGGGTGTATTGCGAGGCTAAAAATTGCTGGACCTAGTGGGTCGCCCTGTTGGCAGCCAACTTCAGATTGGATGAGATGATTTTTGTAAATGAGTTTAGTGGGGTCATTATAGCACTGGAGCATGAAAGGCAAAATGGCAGGTGCTTTGGATTTTATTCTAGCCAACATGGTTGCTCGGTCAACTGAATTGAATGCATTTTTGACGTCTACCTTCAAAAACACATTATCGTCTTGGTTTTGAACAGCTGTCCTGAATGAGTGAACAGCGGCCTCACAGCCCCCCCTGCAGGCGAAACCGAGTAGTATGGGCTGGAAATATGAAGCAAGGGAAGTGACTGACTTGCAGGCCAGTTTGGCCGTAAGGCGCCGGTATGTACAGCCAACAGCAATTGGACGAATGCCACCATCTCTCTTCCTCAAGGCGCAGAGGTTAGCTCCGTACAAGATGTCCACGATATCTGTTGCAACCTCTCCGCGTAGCATCAGGTTGCATAGATTCGTGAGCTCGTGCAGGAGCTTCTCGCCGGCTTCCCCACAACAGCCGCTGGTGAGATCCTTGAGATGTTGTGGGGTGAGACCGTCGAGACCTCCGGCGGAACCCGGAAGAAAGGACATAATGGCCCCGCGCACTTTGTCTGTCGACGTTTGTAAGGGTGATGTTGTATTGGCAATATCTGTGAAATGATTAGGAGTTAACTGTGAGGGGTGTTTATTTTGTAAGGCGATAAAGGTTTCTGGGCAGTCGGGGGCAATCGTGTCATTGGAAAACAGAAGTCGCGCTGCACCCTTAATGTCTCCCTCACTTATTTTATTTTCCACATTTTTCATAACATTATATTTGGTCGATGAGTGTATTGAAAAATCTGGGTTCGTGTCTGAATCTAAAAAACAGTTCTTTTTTACTCGTGCAGTGAGGGAGGCATTATTAAGCGGATCCCTAGTGACATGCAGAATACGATAGGGAAAGGTGAGAAGTTTTTCCCAAGCTTGCTTCGAGTTCTCATGTACTGTGTGGCGTACAGTCTCTGTAAGCTTCTGAGCCACGGTTACTCTTGCACCCCTAGGAATCCGCTTGAGCACAGGGGTGAAACATTTAAATTTGGATATTTGTTGCCAGAAAACTTGTTGACAGGTAGGGTTTGAAACAACATCTCCATGGGTTGTTGGGGGAACAGTGGCGGAAAACTGCTTATGGCATCTGCCTATATGGATATTTAAGCCCCTCTGGCTTTTGAAAAAACGTGCTTGAGGACAGTGGTCACATTGCAACAAATTTCCTAAAGACACGGTCGCTGTGTTGTCGGTGGAGGTCCCTGCATCCTGACTGCTTATCGTTAGTTGGTAATCTATGGACATATAACTTATGGATTAAAAAGTCTTATAATAATCTAAACATGGTACAACTATTATATTATAATATACAGGAAAAACATATAAAAAACAAAATACCTACCAAAATAAATAACTCTAATAAATGCGTAAAGAGAAAAACAGAAAAACCATAGAAAAATCCATCGCTAGCGTTGGACACAAACTATGATAAAGGTCCTTTGATTGGTGGATATTATGTCGGGAATTGCAGAGAAAATTCGGTGCAAAGCAGCTTCCTCTAGTTTCGGTTGTTCTCCTGATTTCCACTAGGGCTCAGTAGTCAGACATATCCAAATCGCAATCATCGACACAATACGCCAGTTGACAGCTGGTACCTGACTGGTATCACAAAACTGCAGATACAGCAATTTCTTTTGGATGAACAATATTGTACTCGTTTTCTTTTAAGTATTATAGTTTTTGGAAATAGTATATACCCTTTTTACAATCTAATTTACTGCAAAATAATTTAATATAATACGGAGAAAAAGTTTGACATGTTGACAGTATTAAACTCTTACTACAGATATACGTCCAGCTATGTCGTTACTTGGAGCTCGGACTTATAAAGCTAGATCCTAAATCATTATTAATATATTTTTGAACTGGTAACATTATGTAATTTGACTATATTTATCTGTAATACTGGGTTTATCTTTCTTTTGTGATAAAATAATACAAATTATACGAGGGATGGTGTTAAAGGCGTCATATATCGTGCGGTGGTCTCCAGCAATAAAACCCGAATGTACACGATGTTCATTTACTAGAAAGGGCTAACAATATAGAGCCTACTACTACTACCTTTAATTATTTTTTTTATTTTTTTATTTATTCTTCATGTACAATAATTATTCTAAAATTAACTTATACTAGGACTTTTATAAATGTACATAGGTATTTAATTTTGCAGATCAGTCACAATAATTGGATATTAGCAATAATATGAAAAATATATTTTAATGCGGTATATACAGATCACTAAAAGTAAAATAAAAGAAATGCGTAGTTTTGAAGTAAATAATAATGTAAAAGTATAAATAAGTTTCAAGCTTATATTTTTTAGTTAATTACTTTCATTACATCAAATATGTACAAAGATATTTACTATGGTAAGTATGATTATAAATACGCAATCTCATAAAATGTGACATTTTGTAAGCTTTTAGTTTTTTTTCTTTGTTTCGCGTTTCGCGTTTTCACGATACTCACCAAAATTCTTCAAACAATCCGCTGTTTCTTTTTTACTTTTGTAAGTTTCGATAATTTCCATAGCACTATCTGTTTATTTATTAAAACTACAATCGATTTTTCGTATTTAAACTAATAAGCATAATTTATTATTTAGTTTGGATTCTTAAACCATCCTTCTATCATTCACATAAAGTTATAAACCTTTCTCCTAAATTACTTCTGACTGTTCTAACGAGTCCTATTACTTATAATAGTTTGTATTCTACTTTAAAAATGTAGAAAGCAGTAAATAATATTATATCTATGGACGCTTCACTCCACGCCAATCTGGCCCCGTACTAAGTAGACGAAGAACTTGTGTTACAGGTACCACACAACGGAAATATAATTAATATTTTCGTAATATTTATATTTACGATTTACATAATATTTACGATTTTTACAAAATTATACACAAATGTAAAACACACCCCCAGAAACATTAAAAACTTTTTTCTTTCCTCGGCGGGATTCCAACCTGCGACTGTCGCTCGAGTACCAACGGGCGTAACCACTGTACTATGGAGGTCGTCTAAAAATCGTACCCTTCTGGAATTAATCGTTAATTTTTTCGTTTATTTTTCTCACCACAAATTACACATCAATATTTATACAATGTAGAGAGTTACGTTTTAGTTGATATTATCAAACCTCATATTAAGTAGCATTAAAATCTATCCAGCTCTTTATATCGGTGGTAATCCACTGAATAAGCAAAAGCGAATTAATGCAGGAGCCGGCAGGGTATCGAAGGCGGAAGGGTCAATTAAATTAATGCTCACGTTTAATTGTCAAGGAAATTTGTAGAGTCCGTATCGAGATTATGTTTGGGGTGTAAATATTATTTTATAATTAAAATCGGAAGATATAATATCGACCACTAACTACTGGAATGTGGGGATGATGATACTTTTTATGTTTTAGTCCACTTCTGGTAAACATAAAGTATATTAGATACGTATATGAAATAAAACATGTAGATTATAGATGTTTTTGAAGAAAATGAGGGTCTTACCTTCTAAATACGTAAAATAATATAAATGTTGCCTATTGAATGTGAAAAACGTAGATTTACAAAATTGGATAAAATGCATGGTACTATATTTATTTATCCAATTTATCCAGTTTGTAATTCATCTTCCTCCAGCAATAGAAAAACAGAAGAATGTAAAGAAGAATCCAATAACATGATAAATTTAAATGAGAAAAGACTCCACGGTCATAGCTTAAAACCAAAGAAAATAAGGTAAGTTTAGGGTCAGTAAATGATAATAATAATATTATGAAGGATGAGACTGCAGTGGAAAGTAATTTACAAATAGAAAGAAAACCAAAAGCTATTGAATTGACCAATACGAGTGCTGAAAGAGAAGACGCAAAGGAAGAAAGAGATTTTTCATCGGACGATAGCATCGCGGATCCTAATTATCACATTGAAAATAATGGTTTATCGTCAGATTCGGATGAAATAGAAGAATAGAAATAAGTAAAATAAATGATTTATTTTACTTAGATTTCATTTAATTTTTAAGAATTAATGTTCCTGTTTTGGAATTAATAGGAAATCACGTTTATTTTTATTTCATTTATTTTGAAACACAGGGTTTCAAATACCTAAATTAAAAGTTACTATAGTATTTTATAAAACTATTTATATTTATTATACCTACTTATAACAACTTTTGTACAAGTTTTAATAAAATAGTTTAAGTTTTAATTGTTTTTTTAAGAGGCTTTAAAGCTAAATAAACGGCATAAGTTGATTTTTAAAACTTGGATTTTCATGAACAAAGACTGATGTCTGAAACCACCCTTTGTATGACGATTTTTTAAAATAATTATAATAAAAGTTCTAAAACATCTTGTTGTTTTTTGATACTACGATACATTTTCTTTTAATCAGCAAAGTCAATCCCTCAATAAATCATTTACATTTTGCGGTATGCACTAAAATATTTACAAAGAAATTAAAAAGTGCTATTCTTCATAATCAATCATTTTTAGTTCTGTCGCTATTCTCGCAAACCAGCGATATATGGCGTCGACCTGACGACCTAGGCAAGCTCCGCCAACGACGGTAGTGACGCATTTTTTTTTAATTATTTGAGATGAAAGCGTCTAACGGTAGCCCTACACTATTCCGCCTGTCGTCCAAACGGATTGGTGCTGCAGGTGCTAATTTATCCAATTAGCAGTGCCTATTGTCCAATGAACATGATCCATTGGCTTAACGAGTCAGTGGTCACATTCATTCACTTTTTAAATCATCTTCTATTCTTGAGTTTTGTATTATATAATTCTTTAAAATAAAATAAAAAAACTTACGGTATACGAGTGTCGATTTGAATTTAGAATCTACACTAAATTGCTTCGAGTTTCATTAGGACTTAGTATGTACTACGTAGGTATTAGTATAAGTAATTAATTAGTTTTGTACGACGAGGGTGCTTCATCAGGCGTGTTATTAATATTTAATCAAATCTAGAGCTAAATTGTATCTAAATTTGGTTAACACTAGTTGCATCCCGGGGCTATTCATGTCTAGACTTGGCAGTCGATTTATAGATATTCAAACTAAATGTTTATAAATTATCATCAGCAATCTGACCGCTCGTTTAAGAGCGATGGTATAGAATCTTACATAGGTACTTTCGATACTAAACAGGCTATAATATTTAGTATCGAAAGTACCTATGTAAACACAACAGGCTATAATATTAATGAGTGATATTAATTTAGGGTGGGTTCCGTATATAGAGTTTACTGTGATAGTACCAGCGCTGAAACAGTTACTCTTTTTAATTATTGTATGGGCAGATTTTGGATCATTTTTCATAGAAACATGAAAGTCAAAATTAATTCCTTCAGCGCTCGTTCTTTCACAGTAAACTCTACATTGCAGGCACATAGACACGCTAAAGTATTTTCATTTTTTTTTATACCTTGTATAGGGTAAGATAGCCACATTGGACCACTTTCTTAAAACTCAATTTCTCATAAAGTGTTGAGGGTATCACAGAGTAGATAAATGGTATCTAGATAATATTTACAAATTTGGACTGAAGTAGATGAATGTTTACCATATATACAGACCAAGGTTGAAAGTTATAATTTGTAAGTAATCCGAAATATGATGATAATGCCAAGAAACCTTGACGAACCAAATGTTTCCTTGAAAGGACTGCAAATTACGTTTTGGTAACTTTAACGTAAAAGGAAATAGACCTTTCGTGAACTGAACCGAGCCTGAAAACTCAACAAAACCTTGCATATACGAGGTCCAGCCCCACAACAACAGAAGCGAGGTATATTGGACATGGTATTATATAAAACAGAAATTAGGGAAGGCGTTTCTATGCAGTAGAGTACAGATAAGCTGCCAAGTTTCCGGCGAAACATGAAGCCTTAATAAAACGTTTATTAGTTTTTATTATAAATAACACAAGGTCCAATACACCTTGTACCTATTGTTGTGGACCTAGTATTATATAAAACAGAAATTAGGAAAGGAGTTTGTATGCAACAGTGTACAGATAAGCCGGCAAGTTCACGAAGAAACATTAGGCCGTAATTATATAACTATAGGTAACGTTATTTAGTTTTTAATATAAATAATACAAGGTCCAATACACCTTGTACCTATTGTTGTGGACCTAGTATTATATAAAACAGAAATTAGGAAAGGAGTTTGTATGCAACAGTGTACAGATAAGCCGGCAAGTTCCCGGCGAAACATTAAGCCGTAATCAGCGAAGTTTCTTACTAAACTGGCTTTTTTAATGTTTTCCTCGCAGAGAATCACTATTTACTTTGTTACTAATAGTTTTAGTTTCATAAGCTTAGAGTTTCATTAATTACGTACTTTCTTGTTTGTACACTGTGGATATCGTGGATATGGTTTAAGTTCTTTATCTAGAAAATACCTATGTTTTTATATTATTATTTATAATGTACAAGTGAAAATAGGGGAATACTTAATTAAACATCAAATAAATAAGGTATCTAGCTTTGTCATTGATGACGTCATAATTATTTCTTAACTCAATTACCTATATAATATAAATATATAAGTAGGTAATTTATTAAAAATTAAAAACACTCCATTATTTGATGTTACCCTAAAATAATTTAATTTTAAGTTTATAAAAAAAAGTAATAAAGAGTTCAAAAATTGCATTTGAATATTTTTAAGTTTTTGGTCCTACTATACAATGGTTGATCATTAAATAATCAAATGCTTCTATTGTTAATCACCTAATAAAAGCACATCGATCAATATTTTACAACTTACCAATCATAATATTAATAATAGATCAAATGACTTTTTTCTTATTGAAAAAATATTGATAATCATATTAAAAGACAACCATTTAAATGATTTTTGAAACAAGGTAACACTAGTAAAAATTTACTAGTGTTACCTTGTTTCAATGAATTTTTCTACAATGTTTAAGAACAGGAGCACGATTCTCGGGCAGTGGAAAAAATTCGAATATTAGTATATCCCGCTCGCACGCGCGCTAAATGTCATTTGCATGAGCGGGACAGACCGATAGTAAAACTAAGTTCGAGGCCTGAGAATATTCGAAAGTTTTTCCACTGCCCGAGAATCGTGCTCCAGTTGGTGTATTAACTCACTCCCAGTTCATTATACGGAGGAACGCCGGGTCGTCAGAGTAAACGCTATCAAGCAGTCATGAATTTTTCCTCGGGGTTTTACGTTCAAACTTAAATTACATATTCCACGGGTGACAGTTTAGATAAAATTTTTAAATGCGTATTTTCCCTCTTATGAATATATAAAAATACTATCTTTCAAGTGGAGCATCTTTGTGGTTTGAATAAAGATTGGATATTTTCTTTCGAAAAATCAACTTAATATTTCTTAAATAAACCGCTGGGAGCTCTGTTAAAATTGTATTTTAAAAATGTACAAGAATAATATTTTATGTGCAGTACGTGCTCATTCAGAATTATACAATCTAAAGCAAAGCATTTTTAACATATCCATGTTATTGTGATATGTAAGAAAAATGCTTTATGTATTTTATATACTTTGATCAAGCTATCCGACACTTATTACGATAATAAAGCCTTATTTTTAGTTTAGTAAAAGTAACCAAAGTATTTAATTTCTTCTTCTAACTTAAGAGCTTCGCTCTTGTCGTTGGAGTTTTCTCCATTCCTCTCTGCACTCCGCCCTTCTCTTGACCTCCTGATGCGACACGACCATCTTTTTCTACTTCACCTGGTCCATAAAAGTTCTTATCGGCCTTCTTTAACATTTAACAATTTTCTTAACATAAGTATTTAACAAAATGTATAAAATCTTTTATAGATAATAATATATCCTAGATACGGCTCTAGATACACAAGCTGGGCGAAGTACGTAATTGTTAATCAATACTATTATTAGGAACACTAGAGTCTATTGGCCTGAATTGACCAAAGAATATCGAGGTCTCATTAGCTAGAATACATTACAATATGTGCCCAATGATTAGGCAATATTGCCGATTTTAATGGAGGCGACCAGAAGCATCGTGGCCACAAAGTCAGCAGTTCGCGATGAATGATGCATGCGTTCTTGAGAAAATTGCATTACTACGAGTATTTGTACAAGCACTTAAAATCTTCAAACAACCATAATATTTAGTTTAGAATTTGATAAGAGGGATAAAG
Source organism: Celastrina argiolus (assembly GCA_905187575.2). Classification (NCBI taxonomy): domain Eukaryota; kingdom Metazoa; phylum Arthropoda; class Insecta; order Lepidoptera; family Lycaenidae; genus Celastrina; species Celastrina argiolus. Next base: position 7,248,928 of record LR994581.1, on the reverse strand, counting down.
GTTATAATATTATAACTTAATTAATAGATGCTTTTGAATTAATATTTGCTGTTTTTACATTAGCTGATATTTAATTTATACATAACTAATATTAATTTACTGTATAGTGTATACATAAGTCATAGCGTATTGTAGCAAAAATCTATTGAGTAGTAGTAATGAATTAATAATTAAGTCAACGATGAAAAACCGAATAAAACTTATTAATGTTTCTTGAACGACGGGACCAGCGTGTGACTTATGAGCCATTTTATTAAAAACGTTAATTTCATCTATTTCTCGAAAATATTGCAAGTGAACTGCAATTGCGTGCGGCGTGGGCGTCTAAAACGCGCCAACACTCCTATAGTGTTGGAGCGTTTTAGACCGCTACCGCAAACGCACAGTTCGTGGCCAGACCTTCACTTACGTGAATGGACGTAATTATTCGCCGGCATTGCGTTGCAGATTTTGCCTAAAATTATCCGATTACCACGTGTAATCCATCCCGCAGTTTCGCGTGATTGTCAGTCCGATACACTGGAGTGCGAATGAAAGCCATTTCGGGATTAGTTCTGAATATAACTTTATAATTTGATAGATGCAAGATTATTGAGCAAAGGTGTAAAATAAGTGAGTGATAACACTTAGAGTGTGTATGTGCCTCCTATGTAGAGTATACTGTGAAACTACAAGCGCTGAAAGATTTACTTTTGATTTTCATGTTTGTATGAGAAATGCCCCAACATAATAAATTTGGCCATACAATAATTAAAAAAAATGTATCTCTCTTGCGCTGGTACTTTCACAGTAAACTCTACATACGGGACCCATACACACTATTATTATTATTTATTTGGTGCTCAAGCTTGGTGGTTTCCCTTATCCTCTCTCCCTCCACTGTTTGCAAGATATTTAATTATTTTAAAGAACACTTTTGTATTAAAATAGAGCACTCCTATCCTCTAAAAGCTAAACTGACTGTCTCGAAAAATATGAATAAACTACCAGAGCCCACTCAGTTGAGCATAGAAATAGTTTGTGATGAACTGAAACCTTCCCGGGACTTCCACGAATATTTCAAGACTAAAAATAGCCGAATCGGTTCAGTTGTCGAGTTTGAGCGAGAATAACGAACAACAATTCATTTTTATATATAAAGAAGATGGTCTTTAATAGAACTCTTGATATTGGAGACTGAATAATAATAAGACCATTTATTTTGCGATAAGAGAGAGATACAATTTTACACATGTTTGGTTTGCAGTAGTTACAGAATATATTCTCTAATCTTAGCATGCTTTTTGAGATAGACCTCTTCCAACATTTTCCATTGTTGACTGTCTTGGGTTTTGTCTCCACTTTGGACCAACAGGCATTTTAATGTCGTCTTCTCACCTTAGACGTTGTCTGCCCGGCTTCTTTTTCCATTGAATTGATTTTCTCTTGAGTACTATTCTAACACTGCTTTACTCCATTTTCCACGTTTGTCACGCATCATATTAAGTCCTGTCCTCCAACGCGTAATAAATACTAAGTTGTTACATAGTTTTGTTAGATTAATTTATTTATAGTAATAAATATTAATCCCACTTTCTAAATCCGTGTGCTATTATGGCTGACTTCCCTTCTTGTATCTTGCCGTATTATTAATTCTATCGTAACTTTTAAATATATTTCATATTCTATTCAGATAGCTTTACACTAATAATGGTATCATTTAAATTATAAACACAAATATTGACTTCATAATTAACATAATGTATACAGTGAAAACAACGGCAATAGAACCTAAATTGTGCTCGATAAATATTTTGTTTCGATTATAAACCATATTATAATTAAATAAAGTTATAATTACAATGTAAATGCTGGCAATAATTAAATGGATTAAGCGACATAGTGTGTTGTGTACTTTGCGGTTAAGCCTTCGCAGCTTCATTCAATACTATTAATCCCTCGGATTTAGACTTAATTAATTTGTTTCAATAAATGACGTAATAGCTACAGTGTTCTATTAAGTCTGTCGGTAATTGTATGTGAAATATTTGCTGGGAAATATAGTTTATGACAACACGAATCCAGACATTATGCTACCCGTAGCATTACTTAATATATTATGGATTTCATGGTTGTAGGTATATTTATACACGGGTTTTGGGGACATACTATTATGTATTAGTTTCAATTTTCTTTTTGCAGTGACTCGGGTTAGTCACTGGCGCCAAATAAATCTGTACGAGTGAAACTAAGGTTTTTTATTTCTTGAACACTCAATTAGTCCTAGTCCTAGGATTGGATTAGTTGACACAAATCCCACTTAGCTGCTGATCCACTCGTTTGGCGCTCACCGCCATTGTGAGCGCTTGAATATCCCCACCACGCTTACCACCACTTCCTGACTCCACCACCACTTCCTGACACCGCCACCGCACCAAGCACTATATTATAACCCTTATTATCCCAGCGCCCCATTTAAGGTGCACTTAAATTTTTGAGTAATATTTTAATAGATGTAAGTAAATTAAAAAAAAACGCTAGATATCTTTATTAATACGTATCAGTTAAATGTACGCCGTACTAAGAGTTAAGTTGGAGTTGGGTTAGTGTAGAGTTAATTATATGAGGTACCAAAACAAAAACTCTACGCGTCATTCTCTTTACAATATATTCGGCTTAATATATGAATCATGAATCAGCCTGTATATGAAATATTCGCAGCAAAATAAGTAAACTCACAATGATTAACACTAAACGTCCATAATCTCTATTAGCGTTGTTACCTGCACAAACACTATTTAGTATACATTTCAGGCTATCTGTGTCGGCCGAGCTTAAGCCGGGATTATGCTAGTGTCTCGAATCATTAGGTCATCAGTGCCATCAAATTAGTGCCTAACAGCCTGCGACCAGCAGATAGACGGATTACACGGCGCACTTTGTTTTCATCAATGCATCATTTGCATATATTTAGTCGCAGATGTATCGTGATAATGAGAGAGAGAAGGCCTCTCCTTGGTCCGGGTTTCACTCCCGCTCAATAAAAGGATGTTTTCATATTATATAGATTGTCCAAAAGCCCCTGGTCGTGATTTCTCGCTCCGGGCCACTCTGGCTAGGAGTGTGTGAACAGCATAGCTAGATTGTCCAATGCAGGATGATCACTTGATTGTCTGACAAAAAAAAGAATGCGTTGGATGGACATGTTAAAGTTGGCCCTGTGCCTGATCTCACAATGAGTCATGTCAGTTACCCGTCCCAGTTTAACCTAATGTGAGTAAGGAAAGAGAGAGTGCTATAATTGTGCGCACACACTTGGATATTATTGTAAGTTTCCATATTATTATTATAAGATCATGTTAAAAACTCTTAAGGAAAATTATGTTTCATGTCTGAATATTATTTTAATTAAATAACTTATTAAGAAATTTAAAGAAAACATATTTCGCATTGATTGAAGCTATTGATTGAATATAACCTACGAAAGGCTATTCCGCTTTGATAGTGCCGTAGATATGTCCTGGAAGTGTTTTTAGGTTCATTCAGATTAAACAATTTTTATCAATGTGTTAAGAAATTATTTATTTCTAATTTGATCGTCAGAGATATCTTTTATGCCGCTGTAAAAAGATAGATACCTAAGTATTTATAACGTATATTATACCTTAAAAACAATACCGTAGAAATGTAAATGAAATCATTAGTTCGTGAATGAATCCACAGCACGCAGCTAGTAAGTTAATAAGCCCCTAATAAAACAATGGAGCGCCGAAATTCCTCATTGCATTTCGAATTAGCTCGTCTGTTAAGTGCCTTATAAAGCTTCCATTCACGCAAGAGAGAAATTAACTAAGAGAGGCTGAGTTAGTTGAATGTTGACTAACCAGATTTAGACTTAAATCCGTTTAGTGACCCGCCAATTAGGAGGCAGGTGAGGACAGGCTAATAAGATGCGCGTACTTGGATTGTTTTGTTTGTGTTCGCTATGTCTAGTTAGCGCGGTATATCTATGATCATCAGTCGGCATTATGAAACTTAAAACCTTGTAGTCTGAGCGCTAAAGTATAATATTAATTTTAACTGGATATTACTTTGCTTAAACAAATACATACTAAGGCAACTTACTTAAAACTAGGAGTGTCGCCCGGTAATCGAAATTCACATGTAATATTTGATATATTTTGGTTAAGGGTTTTTTTGGTTAATAGATAAAATGTTTGAAAGAAATGTACCTTTACATGTTATAGAAGATTAAAAAACGTAAATGTGTATTAAAATTGTGTTAAAAGCACGCTTGTGTGGATGTTAATGTAAGTGATAATCTGAGTAGCAGCTGTCGGTCGGTATCTTTTTAAGCATTAAAATAACCAACTTTCTTCGCCTACCTTAACATTAACTGCGCCAAATTTCAAATTCCTCCGATCGCATAATTCAAACTGTACTCAAAGTTTTTGTTTCGCGTATTGTTTTTTGAATATACAACACATAATATACATTTTACAGTCATGTTCCTATATATTTCAGTTAATATTGCTACAAAGTTAAAGTTTAAAGAATTACTTTGAAACTTCAACACTCCTTGAAGGTGAAGTTTTCATAAAGATGCAAATCAACCACCAATATTGAACGGGTCGGTGTCTCCGACTGGAGTTTTTTTCATTAAATGTAAATTCAAGTTGATCTGGTACTTCTTATAACGTAACTTATGTTCATTTACTTATGCATCCCTATTCCCTGGTATCATTGGCATGCAAATGTCTGAAACGGGCGCTTACCTTGTGTATTTATCATCATTATCATTGATTAATACAACCTCTTTTTCTTTAAATCCTTCCTCTTTAAATCTAGCTATCTATGGGTTCCATAACAATTTTTGCAAACAAATTATTATTATTATTAACACCCATTACCGTCCCACAGCTGGGCCAAGGCCTCCCCACCCCCTTTCTAAAAGATCCTTTGCAAAAGAGTATTTTGGTCACTCTTTACTTTAAATGGTTTACCAAGCCGAATAAAGTGTAAGCAGAATGACGCGTAGAGCATTTTTGGCACCTTTTATAAATTACTTGCCATACTTTTTTACTTGTCTTTTAAATGTAATGTGGTGTTATTTCCAAATGTGTAATTTAATAATTTTTATTATAATTATATAATATGATAACATTAAAAACTGTCTAATTAAATTTTACCCTACGCGGTATACCTATGATAATCATGCTATTATTACGAATGTGTGATATGAAAACTGCTTTAATGAAAAATGGTGTCGATAGTAATACCGACACTGATATTGGATCAGTAGTGCGGTGGATCAAATATACATTCTTCACCGTTAAAGAGAAAAAAGGTAAAATCGTCTAATAATCAACAATACTTTTCACTTTTACTTTTCCACGAATAAGAGTATCGCCTTTTGTTTACAAAGTCACAAAGCACCAGAAAATGTACAGCAAAAGTCCTATATTCCTCTTAACAGTCCCATGGGTCCCCAAATCCGACGGGCGATTTAAAATGGATTCCGAATCCGGGCTATTCCACTGGTCACATTCAACAACTAGACAATAAATCCCACCTGTCGCTTTAATTCGTGTCCGCCGTCCGGACCAACGGACGGATTAAGCTATTTAATATCTGACACGGTACAACATAAATCCGTGCTTCTTACCGACGGGGATTTACGATATTGAATTAATTGTTGTTATAGGGTTAACATTGATTATGAATATTCTGTTTTACTACTGTGAGGGTTACAGCTGTGTATGTGAGGATTGATTAGTAAGTGAATAAACTTTTATTTGGAAATTATGACAAAAAACAAGAAATGAAAGCAACGTGATTTCCAGCATGAAAACAAAATGTATAGGATCATTTAGCGATGCTTATGTCAAATCCCACACATTTTTTTTAACTTCGTAAGCGATAAAATTTTAATCAGAGTTATAAGGGATGGAATTAAAACTGCGGTGTTGGACAGAATATGTGCGAGGGATAATTCAAACGTGTGTCACTTGCGCGTGCGTTGGTGCGACTGCTTTGCTGGACTTCCAGGGTGTCGGCTCAGTGAAACCGCATACGTTTGAAGAATCCGACAACACGACTTTATTCAAACAAAAGTTTAAGCTTACAATTTATAGGCTTATACAACAGAAAACTATATTTATTTAATCTCAGAACACAATAAGTTTATTTAACACTCTAAATAATATTTATATAATCTTATGATTAGTGATATATTCTTAGAAAGGTGTAGTGCGTCGCCTACAATCTGCCTCCTTAGTGCTAACTAGTTAGCACTACTATCATTCTGTGGTGCTAGTAGGGCGACGCGCGTCACAGGTCTGCGCAGCTCGCCGGCGCGTGTGCGCACGTCGACGACACGGACTCGTCCGTCGCGGCCCGCGTGGGTCGCGCTCACAATTCCATGCCGCCAGCAGTTTCGCTCTAAGTTAGGTTCGACAATGACGACATAATCGTTAACCTGTAACTGCCTAGACTCAGTAGTCCACTTTTGGCGTGGTAATAAGGTTGGCAAATATTCTTTAATCCATCGTGCCCAAAACATGTCAGTGAGGCGCTGTGCTACCCGCCATCGCTTTCTCAAATGTAGATCCGAATTATCATATTTACCGAATTGTGGAATTGACGATGAGGAACCGATTAAAAAATGGTTAGGCGTCAGAGCCTCGGGATATTGTGGATCATTTGAAACGTAAGTAATAGGTCGACTGTTCACTAACGACTCGACTTCGGCTAAAACGGTTAACAAAGTTTCAGTGTGAGGTGCACGTTGCTTTAATACTATCTTTAAGGAGGACTTGACCGTTCGGATCATGCGCTCCCATGCTCCCCCCATCTCTGGGGCCCCCGGGGGTATGAATTTCCATTGGACGCCGCGTATAGTTCCTGCCTCCCGTATGGCCTCCTGATCTAGCTCAGACAAACTGCGTCTCAGCTCCGCGTCAGCACCGCGAAGGTTTGTGCCGTTATCTGAGATAATGACCTGCGGCATGCCTCGACGAGCAGCCATCCGTCTTAATGCCATTATTGTGGAGTCAGTTGTTAAACTTTCCGTCACTTCGATGTGTATTGCTCGAATAGTTAAGCAAGTAAACAGCATGCAGTAACGTTTCTGTTTTCCTCGGCCAACGGTAACCTCTAGTGGCCCGAAAAAATCTACTCCGGTGTAACTAAATGGACGTCTATTGTGTTGCAGCCGAGCTGCAGGTAAGTCGCTCATACGCTGAGGCTGCGGTGTCGCGCGCCTGTATCTGCAGAACAGACAATGGGACGCGACGGCACGAACTGTCGGCCTAAGTTTTAAGATCCAATAACGCTGTCTTAAGTTATTAACGACGAGTTCGTTTGCACTGTGGAGTGCTTGTCTATGAAAATATTCTACCAGCATACGTGTTATTCTATGTTTTCCTTCTAAAATAACAGGTCTTCGCATGTTAAGTTCGACGCCAGCGACAGCCTCCACACGACCGCCTACACGCATGAGACCGGACTCGTCTACGTAAGGGGTTAGTTGTAGCAAGCGACTATCGCGTGACAGGGACTTATTTTGTTTCAATAATGATATGTCCGCATGAAAACAATCGTTCTGACATTTCTTTAGCAGCATGTCTTCTGCCTCCTTCATTAGAAGAGTGTCAAGTAGGCATTTCTTCCTTTGACATCTTCTAATGAACAACAATACCCTAGCCGTTGCGCGTACTAGAGTGAGCCAATTAGAGATATTATTTTCATTAGGCAAAGACATTGTCGATTTATTATCAACTATTAAATGAACCGTACATTTTTCGCTATTTGCGTCCTCTAATGTCTTCGTAAACTTCCGGTCCTTAGGCCATTGACCTTCAGGATGTCTCAAGAACGAGGGACCTTGGAACCAGTCACTTGAGTACCTTAACGGAGGCGCGTCTTCTCGAGTGGCCGCGTCAGCGGCGTTGTTCGCGGTAGGCACGTGGCGCCATTCACATGCTTTCGTGAGTGAGTCGATCTCACCAAGTCGATGGGCTACATATGGTTTGTAGTTACGAGGATCGCTTCGAATCCACTGAAGGACTGTGCTACTGTCCGTCCAAAAATAACGTTTATTATGGCGACCGGGACCTTTGTATTCGCGCAGTATAGCTTCTGCGAGTCGCGCACCTAAAAGAGCACCCTGTAGTTCTAGTCGCGGAATTGAAGTCGGCTTCAATGGGCTCACCCTAGATTTACTAGCGACAAAACTAATTAGTACGCGCCCGTCGGCACGTGTATAACGCCAATAAATAACAGCAGCGTAAGCTTTAGACGAAGCGTCACAAAAAATATGCATTTGTTTGTTTACTATCTCGCCTACATTTCTTTTAATGTCATCAGTTAACATCTGTTCCGCCGAGTAACAATGTGTCCACTCGTGCGCGTTGCCATGGAATCGCGGAATTTTAAGTGAGCTTAGACACTTCAAATCTTTGAGCCAACTGAGCCATAAAGTGTGCTCCGCGGCTTGGATGCGGCAATTCCATTCGACTCCACTGCGATGTACATTTTGAAAAATAATTTTACCCTTAATTATAAACGGAGAAAGAAAACCGTGAATATCGTAAACGGACATTATAATGCTTAACATTTGAGCTTTAGTAGGTACCTGAGTTCCATTTAAAATGCCAGGCAAAATTCGATCTAAAGCTATTTTAAAACTAAACAAATCTTCGCTCGGATGCCACATCAAACCGAGAGTGCGCTCAGCTGTGTTCGTAGCTCCGTGTTGTAATGCGATAGCAGCGGGCGCCAGCGCCGCGTGCGGTACGGTCTGCAGCACGTGTTTACTGTTGCTGGACCAGCGCATTATCTCAAAACCACCTGATTTATGTATTTCAGTTATTTCGCGTATTAATTGAATAGCTTTGTCCTCGCTGTCACATGAATGTAAACAATCGTCCATATAATGGTCGTTTAATATTACGTGAACGGCCTCTGGACATTCGTCTATGTATTTAATCGCATTTTTATTTTTTATGTATTGTGCGACAAACGGTGAGCAAGTAGCTCCAAAAAGCAAAGTTTGCATTACGCATATTTTCACATCATCCTCGGCGTTTTCTTGCCAAAGAAAACGGAAAACATTTTGATCTTCTGATCTTATTTTGATTTGAACAAAAAAATCCTTAATATCAGCAGTTAGCGCTATTCTATGTTCGCGAAAACGTAACATAATACCTAATAGTGAATTGTACAGGTCTGGTCCTGTAAGAAGAAAATCATTTAAACATACGTTGTTTACTTTACCTGCACAATCAAATACTAATCTTAACTTGTCGGGTTTGTTTGGGTTCTGTACTCCAAAATGTGACAAGTACCAAGTATGACTCGGTGTGTATTCCTTGACGCCTATTTCACGAGCGTAGCCGTTATCAAAGAGCCTTTTCATCTCCCGGCGATATTTCTCAGCGTACGTGACGTCAGACCTAAACCTTTTAACTAAACTATTTAGTCTATTTCGCGCGTAATCATACGTATTTGGAAATACTAATTGGTCTTTTGTGAAAGGTAGACCTACTTCCCATTGATTACCTATATTCCGTGCAGTATCATCTAAAATACGTACTGCTCTCAAATGTGCCGTATTCTCGCGGCGTAAGGTTGAAATTCCGATCGAGTCTAGTTCAAAAGATTGTTTAATTAAATTGTTTAATTCTGTGATGTTAGTATCGTGTTCCTCATCGTGAGCGAGATGAAAAGTATGACCGTTCATGGAAGTGTGAGTGAGACCGATGCAGCCATGAATAGACCAGCCTAGTAGGCATCTCGTAGCATAAGGTTCCTGCTTGTTACCTTGCAGAATTTCATGAGGAGCGATAAGATAATAATTATCCTCACCTATCAATAGTCGAGGCACTACACATTGATCACAAACATCATCTTTAACTTTTAACAAATGATTACATTGCAAAGTTTTAACTATTGACAAATCTTGTTTTGGCAAATTAAAGTTATTCACTACACGTAATGTTACATCAAAACTTTTGTTTTCAAATATGCCACTTATATTAGCAGTAACTTTAGGTACATCAGATTGAAATATTTCGATACCGAAAGCATCAATAAATTTAACAGGGCTAGACTGAGAAGTTATTAAACCTAATTCACTTACCAAGTCCTTATCGATTATAGATATGGATGCACCGTCGTCTAACAATGCATACGCACTCACCGTGCCCTTTGGGCCACTTAGATTTACTTTTACCACTTTTAGTAGCACTTCACAATTCGCTCGCGGTCCTTGAGTTCTGTCGGCGGCATCGTCGCTCGGCTCGCGCTGGGTGGCAGCCATGTGGGCCACGGTTTCGCCGCGTGCCGATAATGACGACTCGCTGTCAGCTACCTGCGAGTCGTGGGTGGTCGCATCCATCATTGTAGCCACGGTGTCGACTGCAGGCTTCTTGAAGTGTAGAAGGCGATTGTGCGACAATCCACAGTCGTCGATGTCGCATAAAGGTGCAGGACATGCGGTATTATTGTGTCGCTCCAATAAACAACAAAAACATAGGTTTTTTGCTTTTGCAAATCTCCATCTATCCTTTCTCATTGCTCGTCTGAAATATCGACATTCAGTTAGTGGATGGGCAGATTTTGAGCAAAACAAACATAATTTCGACGACGTCGGTCGAGCGGCTCTGGTTGCCATCGTCGTAAGCACAGGCCGATTATAGTACATAGGTTGCCTTTGCTTCTCATCCGGTTTCGTTCGTCCATGTGGCACCTGGTCGGGTTTACGGCTGTCCCGAAGATGTGTAACGCCGACTATTGAGGCCACAGTAGCTTCACGTTTTAAGAATGTGGCTAGTAGTTGTAGTTTTGAAACGTTGCTAGCTAGCTTATCGTAAGCATAGTCTGACCACTTGCTAATCAAAACACTAGGCAACTTTGTGACGACTGCCGTCAGTAATTCTGGGCTGCGTAGGTAATCATGCTGATTGAGTGAGTTCAGCGTCGCAACACAATTATTTACTTTCATAGAAAAGTTAATTATATCATTCTGATAATTACTTGAGAGTGGCGATAGCTTTTTCATCTGCGCCGTCAGCTGTTGAACGATTAAATCTGGGTGTCCAAACCTGAGCTCCAATGCTTCCATTACAATAGCTGGTGAGGTGCCGCCGATCAGTAGGTCGGTGACGGCTTCCTTGGCCTCGCCGCGGAGCGCTTTGCGTAGTCGCCATAAATTTTCAGAATCACTAAATTGGCATACCTGTGTGGATTCATCATATGCGCTTCGAAAATGCAACCATTCGAAGCATTCACCACTGAATATCGGTAAATCTCGCGGTGTTGACAACCGTGTGAGTAGTCGTTCATCTTGATGGTGCTGGGACGTGGAGGTCATTATGTTCTTGAGTGTGTGAGCCAGCTGAATTATACCGTCGGCGTGTGGAGCGGGGGCGCAGCTAGGTGCGCAGTTTGCGCTAGGTGCCGGCGCTGCCTCCGTCGCCGTTGCTGCCGCCACTGGTGGCGACTGTACGTTACTCTGTTCCAGCCACTGCTTCACGTTACATTGACTCCCGTCGTTGCTAGCAGGCTTGCTACAATATGAAGCATTATCGACCATGGCTAAGTCACATTCGAGCCGCTTATCGATAAGCTCCAAAGCAATTTTAGCTTTTTCCTCGGCTGCTGCTAATTCCAGCTGTTTGCGTCTAATTTGGGAAGACGACGATTTACATGACATTTCATTTGTTGCACTTTTATCACATGCACATTCCGATTTTGACATTTTAAATTGTTCGCGGTCACGCGTTAACACTTGTTCCGAAGCACTTTCGAGTCTGTCAATTAATTTTACGCGGGATTTATTAGACAAAAACTTATTTGGCGTACGATACATAACAAGAGTTCAACAGTTCTAGTTAGATCCGGTTCGAATGGACCAGCGATTTTAAGGGATGGAATTAAAACTGCGGTGTTGGACAGAATATGTGCGAGGGATAATTCAAACGTGTGTCACTTGCGCGTGCGTTGGTGCGACTGCTTTGCTGGACTTCCAGGGTGTCGGCTCAGTGAAACCGCATACGTTTGAAGAATCCGACAACACGACTTTATTCAAACAAAAGTTTAAGCTTACAATTTATAGGCTTATACAACAGAAAACTATATTTATTTAATCTCAGAACACAATAAGTTTATTTAACACTCTAAATAATATTTATATAATCTTATGATTAGTGATATATTCTTAGAAAGGTGTAGTGCGTCGCCTACAAGAGTCCTGCTCCTTTGGTCCGTATGGCGTAAGTACTATAAAACCAAACTAATAAGCATGTTTTTATCAATTTAACGTTTCATTTTTCAAAGAACTATAATAAACCCCATCGTGCGCCCAATATGGTCTATCTGTCTGTCTGTTTATTTGCGATAAACTCAAAAACTACCGCACTGATCTTCACGCTGTTTTCACCAATAGATAGAGTGGTTCTCAACAGAGGTTTTAGTTTATTATTTGGACTCGGAAGGTGGTTCTAGAAGTGTATAAATTTAAATCTAAAGCGTTACAATGTTGGCCGGATAGTGTATTTAAAATAAACAAACAGGCATGTTTATACAAACTAAACGTTTCAATTTCCAAAGAACTATTAACCCGATCGTGCGCCCAATATCACACAAAATATTCAAAGGGTTACCATTAATATCTGGCCGCAGGGCGTGTAACTTCAATTTGTCCCAATTCCAAGTTTAAACAAACTTTGTTAGAACTTTGCATGATTCCTGTGATTAAATCGATTTCGGATTGCCGGTAAACGGGTTTCGGAATTGCCGAAACTTCCAATCGTCGTTAGCGAACGTTTTAAGTTCGAAAAAGGCGGAATTATTACGTTCTCACTAGGATCGAACGATTGAATTATGAATCAGAAATGATTGGTTCAGAAATATGGGGAATGTTATCCTAATTTGTTTTTTAATCTGTTATGTTGTTAGGGTAATTATTTTTCAAAATTCCATGCGTTTTGCCTGTAAGTTTTTTCTAATTTACATGCAAGTAATGGGTACCACTAAGGTATAGATGCCACTAGCCTCTTATACGAGGGAGTAATGTACTTTACATAATATTTTACTCGCAACTATGTATTTCACATCACAAAAATATCTTTGGACATGGACGCTTTTACAATTTCGTCCAAGAACTGCTATGGACAACGGACTTTTATAAATAATTTAATGCTATACCTAAATGACGTGTTTTTTATTTTTATATAGGTACAATTTAATACACATCCATGACCCATGAACAAGTGCTTAGCTACAGAGATAAAGATACGTTTACGTAATTTGATATTCAATATTTATACTGTACAAAGTTCACGCAAGTTGCACGTGAAGTTCGTTACAGTCGAAGACATTTAAACTGGTGAATTAGAATCAACTTGAACCTTCCACTAATAAAAGACACGTCGGCTAACTTCAGGGAACTTTAGAATAACGTACTCAAGAGCTGAAACTTGTAAGTCAGGTCCGACACGCTTTCACAGTAACACTAAAACTAATGTATCTTTTTTACGGCCGAATACTAAAACTCTAATTAAAGTTAGGAGCCCTTCTATTCACAGGCTGTCGGAATGACAAGGACAATATGTGAATTAAGTGCCACTTTATCTAACTTTTGTTTGCATATTCGACTGAATCTATGACTAGCGACTGCTAGTAAAATTTCATTAATTCTTTGCTCTTTTCTTAAATTTATTAAATTTTTACACTCTTTCGGATGTGGTGTCCTTACCACGGTGTCTTTAAGGTATTTAAATTTTTAAGATTTATGTCGCATTTCAAAATAAATAACAAAAAAAATGTTTTCATCTTTTACTGGTCTTCTACTTTTCTCACTCACCACGTGAAACCCTCTTGTCCAGGAATTATTCTCATCCCACAATGTGGTCAAAAAAGATTGAAAATAAACCCCTTACAATACATAATTTGAAAACAAGAAAAAAAAAATCTCTTTCATTAGCATTCTTTTGATTTTATTTTACCTAATTGAATGATAATTGTATACTAACATCTTATTTTATCCTTTTTTTTAAGTGCGAGTTTCTTACGCCGTTTCTTCTCGCCGGATCAGGGCTCCAAACTCCTCTGCCCTCCTGAGCGAGTGTGAAACTAGCTCGTACGAGTGGTGCAACTCATTTATCCGGTCGCCGGCAACCACGTGACTACGTGAGACTTCAACTGTTTGTTTAGCAGAACCAACCGTTACGTTTATTGTACGGTTTTAGAAACCTTCAAAAATCACCCCGCGAGTTTCATACGCGCGGTGGTTCTTCTCGACGGCTTATTATCTACTTTGTGTCGACGGGTTAGGGCTGAACCGGTGGTAGCTTTTATTTATTTATTTATACATCATGCACAATTTGTACATAGGCGGACTTCATTTCTCAAGGCATTTTCTACCAGTCAACCTTTAGGTGATTTAGAGATAAAAGTAAAGTAGATGCATTCCAAACGAGATGTCGGACATAGGAATAATTCTATTTCTTTATTAGTGTTTGGAATTCCTAGAATAACTTGTAAAGTTTTAATTAGAAAATAATTAAAAAAATCACTTTCACTTACACATTCGGCTCAATGGACTAATTAATAATTTATCCAATCCATCCATCAACGCCTCCGTGGTCTAGTAGTTCAGAGCTTCGCTCTCGACCTGGAGGTCGTGGGTTCGATTCCCGCGTTGGAACAACAAAAAATGTTGTTTTCAAGTATGGTTAGGACAATGCAGGCTGATCACCTGATTGTCTGACAATAAAGGTGATCCATGCGTCGAATGGGCATGTAAAAAGTCGGTTCTGCGCCTGTTCTCTCGCCAGTTGTGTCGGTTTACCGTCCCACTGGGTTATGAGAGTAAAACGAAGAGAGAGTGTCTTTGTGTATTGCGCACACACTTGAGTACTATAAAATAACTCCTGCGTAGCTGGCCTGGTTTCAATGAAATCGGCTACCGACATCGAAATCGGTGAGGGGAGCTATTATTATTATTATTATTATAATTCATGCGATTTGCAATAAAATCCAATATAATATCCGGAAATGTATTTTTTCACATAACAAACAAATTGTTTTAAGTAACATTATATTATGCAGTAGTTAGGGTTTTCACATTTCACAATTCATTTTTTTAGATACTAAAATTTTAATACAATTAAAAACTTGTAATAGTTAAGTTTTTGTGTGTTTGTGACAGCTTTATATGCAAACGGCTGGACCAATTTTGATAACAAATCAAAAAAGCAGAAAGCTTGCTGGATGCATCGATAAAAGCGATATTGTATTTTGCAAGTGGAACCACTAGTTAGTATATTACATAGCAAATAATTTAATTTGTTATATTCGGTATACAATAAAACATTTTATTATTTAAAGTATCTTATCTACTTTAAATAATAAAATGTTGTTGTAAAACCCTATTTTAAACTCTAGTAACTGGTTATAAAATGCTTTTTATCTCGTACAATTAACGCGTTTACGAGCTTAGTACACGAACACCTGATCGTTTCATTCGGACATATTCTGCGTGTGAAAAGCATAAATAAAGCCAGTATCAGTGCCTTCCACAGGCTTTTAATTACCCGTATGCCTGATCCTCGCTCAAATAAACAAAATAAAATATTGTACATAATATTAACTGAAGCATACGAGCCCCGTCGAAACCGTAATAAAAATGCAAATACACGTCACACTCGACCGTGTATAATGGCCATAATCGCGTGCGCGCCCGCATTAACTCAGTAAGCACAGTTTACTAGATTCGGCCACAATGTTCATTCGAAAATCATCCTTAATATCCCACATTTACTAACGAGTGTGCATATAAAATGTTTAAATAAGCTTTTGAAATTATTCGCAACTGTGGTTATACTGAAACGGCGGCTATTTTTAATCGCCCCGTCATTATCATTTTGTACTTTATTGTTCTTGTTTTTACGGATCAGTGTTGAGATTTATCGTCCATATAGGGAGTGAGGATTGCGGCAGGATTTTGGCAATCAGTTGCCCTATTATGAACTTTAACTGAAAAGTAGTTGTAAAATTATTTTGTATTGCCTAAAGTATACCTAAGTACATAATATAATTAATTATAAATTATGATTATCATAATGCCTCCCACACCGGATTCATTGAAACCAGGCCAACTACGCAAGAGTTATTCTATAGTACCCAAGTATGTGCGCAATACGCAGAAGCACTCTCTCTTCCTTCATTATCGTAGCCCAGTGGGACGGATAACCGACACGAGTGGCGGGAGATCAGGCGCAGCACCGACTTTTTACATGCCCATCTTACGCATGGATCATCTTTCTTGTTAATCAAAAAAATCCAAACCACTAGACCATGTAGGGGTATTATGATTATCAAAGTTAGTAACGGAGGACAGACAGACATATACTATACTTCACAGTATACTCTACATAAGAGGAACTTTCACACTCCAAAGTATTATCACTCATTTTTTTACTATACAGAGTAGCTTATATGAGTGGATTTCCCAAACCGCTTTTTTACGCGGCAAGGCTGAAAACTATCCTAATTTTTCAAGATATCGTTTTTATTTTTTGTTTTAATCGTAAAGCACAACGTTTATAATATGGCCCTATCATTATATTTTAAAAATAATTATTATTTTCCAAGAAAATTAAGCAAATATAGGCGATTTCCAATTTTGGTGGCTTGTCGCCGAACTATTTCGCTCAATATCAAGATAGATTAACTAAAAACTAGACGTAGATTAGATTTAATTTTTTTTGTAGTCGTTTTATAATAGTTGACCATTCAAAATATATCAATTTTATTACATTAAGTACTGTAGTATAGTTTTTCCGGCACAATTTAGGTCTGTCGCCGAGAATTTTCCAATTTTGGTGTCATTTACAAAACGATATTTCTACAAAACACCAGTGATTCCTAAAGCATCGAAATTACGTCATGTACTTCCTTTAGACACGCGCTAACCGGCTTAGGAGGTGGTTTTGTGCTGTGTCGTACCAGTTTCCCACCACAAATGTAAGTAAACCGTTTCATTGCAACACCCCCGATTTTATGCAATTTTGGTGTACTTAAATAATAATACTTGTGGCAGTAATATTTTATTGTTATTTTGAGTAATGGTAGGGTTTTGGTTTTTTTATTGTTTAGTATATATGTTATTATTTTAGTACACGTAGTTTTTTTTTAAGAATTTTTTTTTGGCAATTTCCAATTTTGGTGGGACAATTTTGGTGGTTTTGGTGGCATTTTTAGACCAACCAAAATTGCTTCCTTGCACAAAAATTAGAAAATTCAAATAAAAATATTTATTTACCTACGTAACATTGCTTCATGATACCAAAATTATAAAATCAATTGAAAAATCGAATTAAATATTAATGTAATTACTATAAAATCGAATATGGGTCGAAATATTTAGCACAATGTACCGCCTTGTGTCCTCTTTTCCCTTGCCTCGTAATTTTACTATGTACTTTCCTGTCTATAATATTGATTTTTTAACTGCATTGCATTTTGAACTAATTGAGCGCGCTCGCACGTACCTTATGAAGTTCATTTATTATCATTGGCATTTGTTCTTTTCTCTTAAAATTGGATATTTATATGATTTCTTTAGTATAATATGCTGTATTAAAAAATATTTAGGAAGATAATATTAGGACATAGGTCGTATTACAATTGTATCCCTTTTCTACTTTGGCTATTAACTATAGGTACCTATTCCAGATTACAGTGCTGAAAGAGTAACTTTTTTACTTTTGTGTGAGCAAACTCACAATGCTAAGGGACTTGCCCATGCAAATCACAAAAAATGCTGATACTTTCACAGTAAACTCTATAAGGGACCCTGCATAACACACATTTTTATCCTGTAGATTGATATTTTTAAATTAAGAAGGTATTCTGTTACAGTAAACCGAAGAAAAAAACTAAATAAACTAGAGCAGAGCAGTTACAAAAAAAGAGAGAGTCAGAAAGAAAGAGAAAAGAATACATCGGAAAAGATCCTCTCAAGCTTGAAGAACTGAGAAGAAAAGAACGCGAAAGATACCACAGAAAGAAAGCTGAAGGCAAAATTGTACCGTTGTCCGAATTGCCACCTCGAGCCCGTAGACTGAAACAGAGACGAAACTATATTAACTTCAAAGCGGACTCTGAAAGAAAAAAACGAAGAGCTGGTTCACCTTCAATACTGTCCAGCTACATTCCACTACATAATTTACCCACCGAAACAACGTCACAGCAAACACATCAGCCAATTTCAAGTTCACTTTGAGTTTTGCGATCCCATAACAAAAGTCTTACTTTTACCATTGAAGCTGCTCCTGCTGCTCCTATAAAATGTGAGGTTTGTTGTAGTAAAATGTTAAGTTTCAAGGAATTTGACAACTCAAAAACCATTTCATACTATGTATGGGAGAAAGCAGCCAAAAGCTATACTGAAAACAATAAAGAAAAATATATTAATGCAATTGCAAAAGTTAACAAAGTGGACACTCCTAAAGATGTAATTAAATTGTTTTTAAAAACTATAACGCCCTTTATGGCTCATTGTGGAAGAATTAAGAAGCATTTCGCTTCTGTAAAGAAAATAAAAGAAGAAGAACTATCTGAAAACGAATGCTTAATACACGTTGACTTCAGTGAGAACTATAACACAAAATATAGAGAAGAAGTTCAAACAGTTCGTTTTTCTGAAAATAAAAGACTGTAATTAGTTGTAACTTATGGGAATAATTAATAAATGATAATTACAAATTATATATTTATTTAATTCGGTTAGTATAAAAAGTTCTTGTATACTTTTATCACGAATAATAAAATATTAGATAAAATTGGTACATTTTTTAAAATAAAATATGTTGCCCAGTCATGGGATCATCTTTCAAACTATACAATCATACTCGTATTAAGATGATATTTTGTTAAAATATGCTACATATTCGGTTAGTCTTTAAAATATATAAGTAGGTACAGCCATTAAGATTCATATTTAACTACCTATATAATATTATGCTAGTACATGTTCTGTCCATCTTTAAAGCTGCATGCTAGCTTGACATGACATGAATTTTAAGGTAAAGTTATTCAGGCAGGCAAGGGCCAAGGCAGTCAGTCAATTTTTTTTATTTTTTTATTGCAGTACAAGGTTTTTTCCATCCAAATATAATTTTGGTGGGGTGTAAAAATTTTGGTGGTATCATTTTCAATTTTGGTGTCAAAAAACCAATTTTGGTGGGATGTCAATTTCGGTGTCAGGAATAACATGATTATTTAAGGGAATATTTTTATTCTTCTTGATAATTTCATTAAAAGATAGTACTCTCTAACACCTAAAATCAAATTGAATAAAAAAAAATCATACATAAAAATTTCCACCAAAATTAGTAAAAAAATGCTAGTTGTTGAAATCCACTCATATATTATATAGAGTAGTAGTGTCCCATGAAATAACTTAGGCTACTTTTTAGCGTTGAAAATGTATTGTACCCACGGGACATACATAATCTACATCATATTGTCATATCATAATACCATAATCAATACATACATAGTATAAAACAAAGTCGCTTTCGCTGTATGTCTGTCCGTATGTATGCTTAGATCCTTAAAACTACGCAACGGATTTTGATGCGGTTTTTTAAATAGATAGAGTGATTCTTAAGGAAGGTTTGTATGTATAATAAATGCATAATATATGTAGTAGAGAAACACTGATAAATTTAAAGGTTTCTAATGTGATGTCGGAAATAAGCACGTTTTTTTGCGCTTATATTGCAAACGCTGGCTGAACCCTACGAGATAGACCAAAATAATGTACTACAGTATTGTTCACCTTAAAAATTTCAACAAAAAAGTCCGCGATGGTATATGTCTAGGGATAACCCACCATAACCATTTTTATCCTTTACTAAAAAATGGTTATTTACGAAGTGATTTTAAACAATACAGCATTAATCCATATCCAATTAAGTACCTTAAATAAATTGTGCATTTATTATAGATCAATATGCTTTTTACAGCATGTAATTTAAGCGAATATTACCGAAGATATAAAAAATTTAAAAAGCAGGGTCGTAGTTGTTTGCGCCGCGGCGGTACCGACCCGCGGCCGGCCGGGGGTCGGGCGGCGTAATATATAAAAATTAATTGCTGTTCGTTAGTCTCGCTAAACTTCGAGAACAGCTGAACCGATTCGGCTATTTTTGGTCTTGAAATATTCGTGTAATTCAAGGGAAGGTTTAAACGGTTTCTATGCTCAACGAAGTGAGCACGGGTCAGCTAGTCCTATGAAATAAAATGTATATTACACGTAACGTTTATTAAATTTGAACACCGTTAAACATCGTAAATATAAAAGTAATACCGATCATAAAGGGTACGTCGGGGATGAAGGGATAAACTCGACCTATCCGTGTAAGCTATCACGTTACTAATAAGGGCTACCTCGTGTCGAACGATATTATCGCAAGACCACAGGCATCATCGGGGTTATTCACAATACTCGTTCGACTGGGATTCTAAAACTTATTAAATAGAATTGTCCTACATGATTACCTACTACCGGTTCGGGGACTAACCCGGCGAGAAGAACCGGCGTAAGAAACTCGCGTGGGGCCATCTTTTAGCAAAAAGATAGAAAAATTGTTCTTTTTTAAGGGGAATTTCACGTCGAGTGGGCCTGACAATTAAAGTCAGATCTTGGATACTGTTCATAATTATGGGATCAATTGTACTTCCATAGGACCTGAATAAATATACGTCCTTATTTTTCTTTTTTTATGCCTAGTGTACATACAAATTTAGGCGCCTCAAAGAATTATCAAAATTTCAATAGCTGATTTTTCGAAAGCTGTTAATGAAGGTAAGGTATTATCCAAAATGTATTGAGAGGCGACGGTCAACATTCATATTTCAGTCAGAAAGATAAAACATCTATCTACTCTCTATTTTATCTATGTATTTATTTTTATATGGATTTTGATTCGGAGATATGTGATAGTAATTTTCACAATATCATCGTCTATATTGGTAAAAATACGGATCAACGAAATAGGTAAATATTAAAAATATAGGTATATAGATTAATATTTAATATTGAAAAAATATGTTTTCGTAAATATTTCCCATACAAAGATAAAGTAATAAAATTAGCCTTTATATTAATATTTTGGTTAGCAAATAGTTCGGTTCTCCGCTAGTTTATTATAATGTAATAAAATAAGAGGTCCCCGAGAGACCGGCTGGGGTATGCGGAATTTTTGTTATGACTATTATGAATTTTGATATTTGGGTTAAGTTTCCTTATACTTCAGTTTCAATATGGCCCATTATTAACTGAATATTATTTCAATGCATTATAAAAGCTCTGATTATCTATAACATTAAAAAACCAGTGAGATTTTGATTCAAAATTCAAAAGTTCAAAAAATTTTACTTCCATATAGGTTATTAAATAACACTTATAGAATTGTCCTACATGATGCCTACCACCGGTTCGGAAACTAGCCCGGCGAGAAGAACCGGCGTAAGAAACTCGCGCGGGGCCATCTTTTAGCAAAAATATTAGAAAATTGTTCTTTTTCTCTTCAAATATATAATATACATAACAATGTTATAACTTAGAAGTAGAATTATAAAAACAAAGTGTACAAAATTGTTACCTAGCATAGAGGCACCTTATTCCCAGGGTGTGCAATCATTAATGAAATCATTAAACCTTTAGAACACAAACGTTCTTTAACTAATTTTTTGAATTTATTTTTATTTTTATGATGATGTTTGGTTCACGAATAGAATAGACCTTAAGTTGGATACCTTAGAGAAAGCTACTTTATGGAGGCAGAAGGAACGACAAGTTCCAAGTAAAATATGTTATTTAATAATTTTAATATAACTATAACTGTATTTTTGTAATGCTTTTTATAATCCCGGACGTATTGACCAGTCATTTCTCTGGATTAGGCCGACTATGTTGTGAGGAAGCTGTATGTGCTAGGCAACCATGCGACATTTAAACCGCCTGTCCCAGGTACTATAGTAAAAAAGTGGTGACTTTGTTCAAGAATAATGTACAGGGTGTAAAATAAATCAGTGATAATACTTTACGGTGTGTATGTGCCTAATAAGTAGAGTTTACAGTGACAGTACCAGCGCTGAAAGAGATACTTTAAAAAAAATGTATGGGAAAAATTTCTATGTTGAGGCATTTCTCATAGAAACATGCAATTCAAAGTAAGTCTTTCAGCGCTGGTACTTTCACAGTATACTCTACATGTTAGGTACATACACACCCTAAAGTATTATAATTATCAATAATTTAATTTACACCTTGTATAAATCACCCAATACCGAATACAAGGGCCTACTTTATAAACATGTAAAAGAAATCCTATTAAAAGGACGTCCTTTTGCTAACCTCAAATCGTAATTCATATGTAAAGGAATCTTTTATGAGAATAAAATATATAACACATAAATCAGGGAGTTAACACCAAGCGCGCTATTTATCAACCTCTTATGAATTGTATTGCGCCTTCTCTCTCTTTTTATTACTTTATACCACGTGAATATTACTTGAATGAATGAATGAAAAAGTATTAATTCAGAAACAATAACAACTATTACATATAACTAATGTCTGCCAAACTGTATAGCAGTTTGTTGTCAGATCTAGCTCTCTTTATCATATACATTTTTATTTTACAAGCGATTACAAATACATAATCAGAATCAAAATAATTTATTTCCTAATTAAATGTAACTTAACAAGCTTTGTTAGAACAATCAACAAAATAACCACAGGTTCAAAGTTCAAACCTAGTCGGCCGAGAAAGTCGGCCGAGAAGAACCGGCGTAAGAAACTCGGATTATTAATAATTGTATTATTACAATTAGATTATTGTGTTACATATTTTCATTGCCTTTTGATATTTTTAGGGCTGTGTATTATAAAAAAAATATTTCGAAAATACACATTTTATTCGTAATGTACGTGCAAAAGAAAATACTGCATTTTTGATTTAGTTTATTCAAAAATTCAATAATAAGTAAAATTTATCAGCTTTCTTAAGCATTAAATTATAGCTACATTATAAAAAGACAATAAAATATTTTCTAAAAGTTTTTTACATTTATAGTTAAAGAAAAAACTTCTTCTTCTAATTCTAAAGAATCTTATCCAGCCTGATAAATTTTATCAGACCTAATAAAGAGTCGAATATTAAATATGGTTTTGTATTCTTCGAGTGCTCCGAACCCTTAAAACATATAGGAAGGGAGTTGATTATAATACAATAAATGCAAAATATGAGTGACGTTTACGAGGAAATTCACGTAAGACACCACTGGCACAATTCAATTCCAGTGTTTCGGCTCCTGTCGCGATGTGTATTTTATTGAGCGTCTATAATCGCCCCGCTCACATAGATAGGCGGAAGTGGGAGTGATAGCGGATGGCTAAGGCTGCGTTTCCACTGACGCGGAGGGGGCGAAGATGAGCTTGCGGTGCCCGAATTGACCAATCACTATGCTCGTGCTGTTTCCGTGGAAACGCAGCGGAGATTTTGAGCATAGTAATTGGTCAATTCACCGACACCGCAAGCTTCTCTCCGCCCCGCTCCGCGTCAGTGGAAAAGCAGCCAAATAGCAGGCACACATTAGGCGCTTATTGACACGCGCTTTGCTGATACGCGGTTTTGGATAAAGAAAAAACGCGCGCTTGAGTATAATATACAGAGTACACTGTCTGTACAGAACTCCTGGTTCTCAAAACGCGCGATGACAAAGCGCGCGCTTGAGTATGTACAGAGTACACTGTCTGTACAGAACTCCTGGTTCTCAAAATGCGCGTTGACAAAGCGCGCGCTTGAGTATGTACAGAGTACACTGTCTGTACAGAACTCCTGGTTCTCAAAACGCGCGTTGATAAAGCGCGCGCTTGAGTATGTACAGAGTACACTATCTGTACAGAACTCCTGGTTCTCCAAACGCGCGTTGACAAAGCGCGCGCTTGAGTATGTACAGAGTACACTGTCTGTACAGAACTCCTGGTTCACCAAACGCGCGTTGACAAAGCCTGCGTTTAAAAGCGCCTAATACGCTATTTATGCACGTCAGAGATCTGGCATAATTCAATTCGAGTGTTTAGGCTCCTGTCGTATTTTATTGATCGTCTTTAATCGCCCGCTCATAAGTCTATGTGTCTGTATTGTAAGCGATAGCGGGTGGCAGAATTTGATTGGCGCTCATAATTCATAAGCATTTAGTAAAGTGTGGGCCATGTTAGTCAAACATTTATTAATGAGTAAGTTGTAGAAAATCCCTATGATTTTATTCTTTTTTAAACTATTATAAAATACATTTTTTTTAATTACTTTTAAATATCGTGGACAAGTAGGTAATAAACATAATTATTCTTGCATTCAAAACAACTTTCTCTCTGTCTGTCTCTCATTTCTGTGGTGTTGGTCTTATAACTTCGCGTTGTTAGGGTGTTGCGAGATTGAGTTTTAGAGTATTTTTAGTGGCAGCCATTTCCCTGTAGGTACGCAAAATAATATGCAATTGAAAAGCAACCCTCCTCGTTTTCGTTTTTTTTCATCAAAGCAAACAACATTTTAAATATTATATTATGATTACGTGGAATGGGAAAACATGTTATAAAACGGGGTCCCTTTTAGTACATTTATGATTACTACTAGTTACTTTCCTTATATTTTAGAAAGCTGAGTTCCTGTTAGATTATGAGTATTATAACTGGCCCAATTACAATTAATTTCCTTTACATTTTCATTACAAAACTAGTTTAAATACAGTGATAGTTGAGTTAGTAAAATTCGTAGCGTTTGTAGCATTGTAAATTTAAATCGTAGCGCGTAGACGCTCTACGGCGTAGAAGATACGTAGCACGTATTATTAGATTCTTGCTAAGTAAACTTTACGGCGAACAAATCGAAAAACCGTTTCAAGGCTCCGTTTACGTAAGAAAATACTGAGAAAAATTAGCGTCGGCTTCTCCGAAAATTTCTCGTCTCATATTAAAGTTACTATTTGTCTTTGATCAAAGGTATGATAACATGAATTGAGTAAAAACAACTTTATGTTACCAAAATATTCTTCAGACTCAAGAACATGTTCTTATGTTATCAATAACCTATTAATCCCGCCGTCGGGCATCGATCGCGCCGGAATATTTATGATGCACATACATATTTGGTTAACCCCGTCGATACATGGCTGCTCCATGGAATTGAGATGGATGACTGCGGCGTGCTCATACTGATATTAATGCGGAGTTACAATTCTAGAAGGGTGAGAAAGTTTGTACATTTGACGACCTCCATAGCGCAGTGGTTGAGCGCGTTGGTGTTAATGAGAGGTCGCGGGTTCGAATCCTAACGTTCCTGGGTCATGGATGTGTATTAAATTTGTGTATAATATAATAAAAATCTTAAATATGTGTATAGTATAAAACTATTAAATTTATTTCCGTCGTATGGTACCTGTAACACAAGTTTTTCGGATACTTATCATGGGGCCAGATTGACGTGGTGTGAAGCGTCCATAGATATAATTTTATTATTATCATAGATGATATATTCGCTGTGGAAAAATATGTTTTTAAAAAACAAACTACAGATGTTTTAATGTCTCACCAAAAAATGTAAAGATAATATTGTTAAAAATGTAAAGGTTGATTATGTTGAGATGATATAATTATGTATTGTTAAACATTTCATTGTGTACTTTAAGTAATCCGTGAAAACGTAGTGGAGTGCACAAAAACTTAACTTTAAGATAATATGTAATTTTTATTTGTAATTTATCTGTATGCTTGATTGTTTTCCAAATATAATAAAATAGATATTGTTATTTTATTTTACCTAGCTGTCTCTGCAAACTTCGTACCGTTGTTGACACACTGACAGCATCGCCACGTACCGAGTTAAATTAATACACCAAAACCTTCTTCGGAAACCACTCTATCCATTAGTAAAAAACAGAATGAAAATAAATGCTGTAGTCTTTGACTTTATCGCGAACAGACATACATATAGACTTGTCGGAGGACTTTGTTTTATAAGTGATGATGACACTACATATTTTAAGATAAACATGAAAAATTATCAAAACGTAGTACAATTACTAGATATATTATTTTTATTATATTATGTCACCTTCGACCTCGACTGATCTAGCAAATACTCAAAAATATATATACATACACAATATCTCCCTGTATGTTGTTGTATGTGTGGATTGTAAGCTGACAGATTAGAGTTCATTCCGTCGTGGCAGTTTAAACCAGTTTCAACCGGTAGCACAACTGGAAAAAGCGGTTTTCATCTGATAGTAGAATTTAGCAAATTGACTTTTATTTTGTGAGCAAAAAAACATTTTATTTGATTCTGCTTGTGGTTTTTTTAAACGTCACTTTATTTTACCTACATTTTTTTTACTGGAGATACGCCTTTTTCTACAAAAAAAATTTAACCATACATAATATAATAAATGCTGGAACTTTATAAAGGATTTTGCATGTTAGATAAAAAAAAAGTTTGGTTGACAAAATTGTATCAATATGCTGTTGCTTTTATTTATTTTGAAACATTAAATAATTAGCTTTCTGCACACTTCTTTATCCACATAAAACTGTGAAGAATTTCATACTCATCGGTTGGACAATTCGCCATAATAAAATAATACCTTTCGAACTTGTCTTAATTAACGAACAGCTACCTTAAGTAAGGATAGTAACCTATATCAGTATACGTTATCAGTTTACGAGTACCATTAATACGTACCATAGTTTCATAGTAACAATTCTTAGTGAATGCTCTTGGCCTTAGTGAACCAGGAAAGTTATGTTCAAGAAACATGCTCTCCCGGGGCCGATGGATGGTGAAGGCATAACTTTCGAAGTTATACGCTTTATATAGTTGGTACATAACTTCACTGGCGTAGACCATGGAAAGCGTTCGGGAATTTCAACCACATTCTCTTCGCAGTTCGGTGTTACATACTTTAATAGTACTTAAAGTATATATTCACGTCTTGATTGAAAGGTAGTTTAAGTTTGCTGTACTTAGTTATGAGTAACAATATGTTATATGTTACCTAGTCAATTTATTTACATTTAAAATATTTTAAACACACAAATATTTAGTGTGTTTATAATACTAAGTATGGAGTTATAATCTATATCTATATCTATACATATAATAAATCTGTAGAGGGGTCATGTCTGTACATTAAGAATATTTAAGTGAAAATTAAAAAAAGGGGGTCTATATAAGCCACAGAACCTAAAAATAACATTTTTGAAAAAAATGTCTGTCTGTCTGTCTGTCTGTCTGTCTGTCTGTCTGTCTGTCCATATGGGAATGTTTGTCGTCGCATCACGCTAAAACCACTGAATAGAATGAAATGAAATTTGGCAGGCAGGTAGCTTACGACCTGAAGAGCATTATTGAAAATTATTATCCCGAAAAACGAAAGGGTTCCCGTAGGATCTTCAAAAAATTGTAGCTACCTATTTGACGGTATTTCAGCCATACTACTCAACATATTTAAATGCAATTTGGCAGGCAGGTAGCTTATAATCTGAAAAGCATTATTGGAAATTGTTATCCCGAAAAACGAAAGGGTTCCCGTGGGATAATCAAAAAATTTTAGCTACCTATTTGACGGTATTTCAGCCAAACTACTCAACGTATTTAAATGAAATTCGGCAGGCAGGTAGCTTATGACTTGAAGAGCATTATTGAAAATTGTTATCCCGAAAAACGTAAGGGTTCCCGTGGGATCTTTAAAAAATTGTAGCTACCTATTTGACGGTATTTCAGCCAAACTACTCAACGTATTTAAATGAAATTTGGCAGGCTGGTAGCTTATAATCTGAAAAGCATTACTAGAAAATTATTATCCCGAAAAACGAAAGGGTTCCCGTGAGATCTTCAAAAAATTTTAGCTACCTATTTGACGGTATTTCAGCCAAACTACTCAACGTATTTAAATGAAATTTGGCAGGCAGGTAGCTTATGATCTGAAAAGGATTACTGGAAATTATTATCCCGAAAAACGAAAGGGTTCCCTTGGGATCTTCAAAAAATTTTAGCTAACTATTTGACGGTATTTCAGCCAAACTACTCAACGTATTTAAATGAAACTTGGCAGAAAGGTAGATTGTAACATGAAATAACCAACATAATATTTTAAACCGACTTACAAAAAAGGAGGAGGTTTCTCAATTCGTAAATATATGTTTGGTTTTTATGTTTCTTCGCGGATATCTTCATCGTTTCTGAAACGATTTTAATTTTTTTTTTATGTTGTGTAGGGTATAATTTAAATTTGGTCCCATTGTCACCAAAATAGTGACCTGATGATGGGATCCGTGAGGAATCGAAGGAAATCCTCAAAATTTATGTGGAATAATATATTGATTTTGATTTTTTCTGAAGTAGTCTAAGCATATATTACCAAACTGGCTTACGCCAGAGCAGCAGTAAGCTATATATATATATGTATATGTTGAAAAATTTCGCGCTGCTCTGGCTTAGGCCAGAGCAGCGGTAAGCTTTTTCTCTTTCTACTATTTTTTTTTATCTAATCGTTTTTGTTTTTCATTTTCCGTCCTCAAATAATCGTCGTCTGATCATTCGAGAATTATCCCTACTCAGGCTATACCCATCACTAAAAATCTGAAAATTAAATAATTTTAAACAAAAAAAAAAAACGACTTCAAAAGGTAAACTAAAAGGAACAATTAAATTTACTTCACACAAAGTAATACTTATTTTCCAGTACAAGTGAAAATAATTATTACTTTGTGCGAAGTAATTTATTATTATACTTAGGTTTTGCAAATACGATTAATAAAGTATAGGCGTAGGATAGTTTGTTTTTAAGATATGAATGAGATGTCATAGGTACATTTAAATTAGAAAAGTTATGTCAATATAAGTAAGATTTATGTTTTTCATAATATTTTTATTTATTAGTTTTTATGCTAGGTACGGCTTGGGTTTTTTCTTTCTTTTGGACTTTTGTTATTTTGTCGTCTAAAGGAAGTTAGTACTTTAACCGTAAAGTCCAAAGGAGTCTACATGTTTGTTAGCGTAGGTAATTAATAAATAAAAAACCGGGCAAGTCCGAGTTGGAATTGCGCACTGAGAGTAGACTTTTAAAAAATTTGGCGCTCGGCGCCAGCAGCGCAGCGTCGGTGTGAAAACGATCATCGTCTGCAGTCGCTGCGGCGTAAAGTCCATACAAATCTCAGTACAGAGATCTTCGTCGCGTATATGAGCGTACTATCAAGTAGTCCCGTTCGCATAAAAGAAAAAAAATATTATACATACAGACGAATTGAGAACCTCCTCCTCTTTTTGAAGTCGGTTAATAATACACGGTCATTTTTCGAGCTGGTTGCAGGAATTGTTAGCATTTTCATAGAAAAAATACCTCAAAACATAAACTAAAAATGTATTTGAACTGCTGCTCTAAATCATTTTTCCACGCGTACGAAGTCGCGGGCACAGCTAGTATGTAATAAATATATAGTGGGTGTAAAGTGAGTGTTAATACTTTAGGGTATATATGTGCTTTCTATGTAGAGTTAACTGTGAAAATAGCAGTGCTTAAATACTTACTTTTGACTTTCATGTTTCTGTGAGAAATGCCCCAACATCATTAAGTCCATACAATAATTTTTTAAAAGTACCACTTTCAGCGCTGGTACTTTCACAGTAACCTCTACACACGGGACCCATACACAGTACACACCCTAATGTATTATCACTCATTTACTTTACATTCTCTATAATATAAACTAAATTTGCACTAAGCAAGATGGGTGTAGTATCTGTTACTATTATAAAATATCTATACTTTAGTTCCTATTATCATCTGCATGTTGAAAACTTGATTGGAAATATTTTTACATGAAGGCAAAATATAAAAACTTATCCAATATTAACGGTTTGCCCAAAATAAAAAGCAATTTTTATCAACAGCTACCAAACAAGTTCCATATTAAAACCGATTTTTATCGAACATGTTCGATATAAAATATATTAATTGACAAACACTTGCTGTCAATACGGCTTTAATTGGATATGCGTAATTGGAGTACTGTAATGACTCCACACCTCTGTGAAGGTTTAACGCTGTTTTAATATGTCAAGATAAACAAAAGGATTTTTATTTAAAACCGTATTTACTGTGCGATTTTCGGTTTTGTTAATTGTATCTTATTACGGCCATATTACGTTCGTATTTTTTGTTAATGAGTAGTAGAAATGTTTTTGCAACGTAAATATTTTAAAGCTTGTCGTCATCGTTTCAGATATGACGTCCACTGCTGGACAAGTGAACAGGGCTACTATGAAATACCTTTGGAGAGGCCCAAAGGTATTTTAATAGAGGAGCGGTAAAAGCTTACAGCTAAGTATACGCTACGCTCAGCCAGCGGGTTGACGAGCGCAGTTTTAAGATAATTATAATGTGCACGAAAACCAGTTCATTTCCGGATATATATTTGTCGCCTAGAACTAGAAAGCCACCCCTATTCTATGACACCCTCAGGAAAAATGTTTCATAGAGAGGCACGGACAAAAAAATATCAAAACATATGTACTTAATATGTAAAAAGTCAATAAAACTGTACGTCGCTTCAGACATAATATGATGTCAACTTCGCAAAAAAATGTTTTATGTACCACTAATATTATAAAGGCGAACAGTTTGGATGTATATGTTTGTTATTTATTGACAATTGATTAGGTATAATATACCTATACATATTATGTACAACAAAATGATTAGTAATTATAAAATACATACTTTTTAACCCAAAGAGTGATGTGCTCATTGGTTATCGTATTTAAATAGTGGAGCCATGGAAAAAACCTAGTTTACGAATAAAAGTGTGATGGAAAAAACAGGAAAAATATAACTATCTGGCCAGTGAGACTCGAAATTAACAAACTATACTGAATATGTTTAAAGTATACAGTATAGTTTGTAGTATGTAATGTCTTCCAAACGAAACCCAAAGTTATAGCATAAATTTACATATTATTGCGGTTCATTTACGACTTTTTAATATTAAATAGCGGATTTTCTCGAACGCGAGCGGCGCGAGAAGTTTCTCGATGATCGTAGAGTTATTGTGCGAGTTTTATTAATTGCACATAGTTCGCGCCCAGCAGACTTCAGCTGTATGGAGCTAACTTAGCGTTGTCGACAAACATAAATAAATTTAGTGTAAACTTTAATATTTTAATAAAAGCTTTTAACAAAGCTACCCAAATATAAGAAACAAGTGCTAGAATTGCTTTAATTTATAAATCTATATTTGACTTTAAGTTAGGTATCAATTTAAGTGTATAGTCATATTATATTGTTTCTGATGGAGACTGTTACTTGACGATGTTTTTCAAAGTACTTAATTACATGTAGCAATTAATGGTAAAGTAGGTTATGTTGTAACTTAATCTTAGTTTTAAATTTTGTAAAAAACTGTTTTTACCTTAATAAATAAAAAAAAAAAAATGTTAATATGACGAGGTCGTCGGCGCAGTGATCCAGCGCGTTTTTGTACGGATGTCCGTAGAGCAGTGGTTCAGCGCGTTGGTGCTCGACCGACAGGTTGCGGATCAAATCCCGCCGAGGGAACAAAAAGTTTTCAATGTTCCTGGGTCATGGGATGTGTATTAAATGTGTGTATAGTATAAAAGTAGTAAATATATATTTCCGTTGTTTTTGACGCGGTACATAATATAGAATAATAACGGAAAATAATTCTTCTGAACCATAAGACAAACTTATATTATTTAGTTAACATAATATGTAATTTAGGAACCCACTAATAATTAGTTGTGTGATCGCCATATAAATTATTTCTATGTTAAAGTAGACAAAATGACATCTCCTCTGAATCCTTGTGGTAAAAACTAAATTAAAAATTAAAAAAAACCTCCGACTTAGCATGTAACATAGGAATGTTACATGCTAAGTCGGAGGTTTTTTTCAGTCGAGAGTGTGCTTAGCTATGTTTGGTGGAAATCGGATCATGTCTTCTAGGTCACCAAGTAGTTTGTTAGGTGTGATTCCTATCATATATAGATATACCTTTCAAACCAAAAAAACCGCATTGAAATCATTCGTTTGGGAGCTACGATGCCACAGACATACACATTTACACAGACACGTCAAACGTATCGAGGGTTAAATATTTAGATTTTGGTTTTAATTTTGGTTATATATATTGAATTAATTTAACTCACGTTTTAAATTTAAACCAATAATATAAGTGGTTGACTGTCAGAGAGCTTTAACGCCGAAAAACTCACATTTTACTCATTCGCAATATTCACCACTACTCGACCTAATTGAGAAAATTCGAACATATTTTAAGTTAATTAATGATAAAAGTTGGGATGACAACCATTAAAGTTTGCTAAACAATGTCAATTGAACCGCCGCGTGGACGTATTTACAAAGGATGGAGTTTTTTTACAACATCAGCATCACTTTGCCTCATTATTTATTTTTATTGCACACCATAAAGGTGGAAAAATATAAATAATACACAAATATAAAGAGAAAATACTTGTTTCTTTGTATGTTTGTTTTTTTACATTGAATAGGCATGTGTAGGATAAAGGCTGATTTTTATAAATTTGGCACATATGTATAGAGACCAGTACAGGCTACTTTATTGCGACAAAATGTATGGTTAATTATTGGTCGGGTAGCACATTGAGTGGTCGGCAATATAAAAAATAATATGGTTACCAAATTGAAAGATATTGAAGATGTAGATCAAATAAAAATAAGTCAAATAAAAATCTATGGAACATGTGCTTTCCAGAAAAATATATTATTATTAATTATAACTATAAATAAAAAAAACATATTTTAATCGTTAGATAGTAATCGTTTTAATCGTTGAAGTAGTGTTATCAACCTTTGAGAATCCTTCACTGCTGGCGTAAATAGCTAAGCATATTTACGCGGAAACGAACATTCCGTCGGTAATAGCGGAAAAATGGCGCGGAGAAAAAGCTAAATAGATATTTTATCACGTTTATGGGCACTTACTTTGAGCCCGGGTGATTTACGGGGACTCGAGGTAACGGAGCGTGTGCTGTGATTCCATGAAATTCATTAACTAAGATATACGATTGAATAATGAATAATCCGAGGCATGATTTGGTGCTTGTAAATCAGAGTTTTGTCGGTCAGCGGCCGAAATCGATAGTCAAATTAAGTGGTGCTGTCCTTGATATTCAGAGCAGTGATAGTCACGGTGAATAGGAGTTAATATTAATTAAAGTTTCAATATTTGGTCCTTAATGTGTACTAGGAACGCAGGAATACTGTAAAATTCGACAGCTGCTAAATACTAAAATATTACGATTATTAGTGTCCCGCATTCTAAACTTAAAGGAACCCTTCAAATTTTGCTCTGTTCACCCGTCTGTCTGTCTTCGCTTCCGTCAATTATGAATATAAATTGATTAAATTTAAAGATATTATAGTTTTTGTATAACTGCAGCTTATTGTCATCACTTATTAGCAGTACAGTTACCTCACTTTTGTCAGGTATGCTTAATGTAAAATGTTACAAAGGACACAATAAATTAATATTCCAAAACATATTCACAAATGTAAAAGTTGATTAAATTTAAAGATATTATAGTTTTTGTATAACTGTAGCTTATTATCGTCACTTATAAGCAGCACAATTAGCTCACTTTTCTCAGGTATGTTTAATTTAAAACGTTACAAAGGACACAATAAATTAATATACAATAACATTTGCACAAATTTATAAATTGATTAAATTTATATAACGGGTGTAAAAAGAGCAGTCGCTATGAGTTTGGGATAATATTATACTATCTTTTCTTATTCTAGAAATGTATTTTTTTATCTTTTTTTTTTACAAAAAAGCAAAAAAAAAATTTTTTTGGCATTATTATTATTTTTGCGACAAAAAATAAGAAACGGTAAAAAGAAAAAAAAATAGTTTTTGACAAAACAAATATTTAAAAAATAAATTTCCGAAATGAGGAAAGGTAGTATTATATAATCGTATCTCAAAGTTATAGTGACTGCTCTTTTTACACACTGTATATTATAGTTTTGGTATAACTATAGCTTAGTATGTAGTATTAACAGTACAATTGCCTCACTTTTCTCAGGTTTATTTAATGTAAAACGTTACTAAGGACACAATAAATTAATATACAATAACATTTGCACAAATTAATATGGAGGGTACAATACAAACTCCAGCATTAGAGGCCTTCGTTCACCTATAATGTTGACATTTACGCTCTACCCTCATTAGGAACAATATTTTGCCTTTCTTACTGCACATGGCGCTTGGGGTTAATAAACTAACACTATTATCCTTAGTTAATTAAGCAATATAAAACACGATAAGGCATAATAGTTATTATTGTGGGGCGTTTGTATACCTGTCTATTTTATCTTTTAATTATATCGTAAGTGATGTATGTAACTCACGCAATCAGATTGGATACATTAGGATATTGTAAGGTTGTAGCATTTTAAAGGGTATAAAATATAGTGTCGTATATTAAGAGCCTTACATTTGAGTTTATTGAGAGTTTTACAATCACTTAATAAATACCTATTTAAAATTTAGCTTTGGAAGGTCTGTCGCTGCTTGCTACATTTTTTGTGCAGATATACTTAGACTAAATATGCATTAGCTATCTGAGATGGTAAAGCAGACTTTTAGTGTCGGTTTGGGTCATATGAATAGGTTAGGTTAGTCACCCGAAAGAGGCCCACGGAAGAGAATGGTTCGTCCGAAGACCGAAAAGGGCTAAGTCATAAGCGGTTTTGTTTGCCCTCTCCGTATAAAGGATGGAAGCCTAGACCCGTGGACGCTGATTAGGGGATCGTCCCCGACAATATGCCGTGTACAGAGGAGCTAAGCTCTCCAATGCCCGGGAAGCTCTACGGAAGGTTCAAAGGTGGGCGGCGGCATTCCCACTGGCCGGCCTGTCACTAGGAGAAAGTGAGACGCGGCATGCGCAGCGTTTATGTTATGCTGGCATGTGTGGGCTAAAATATAGCCTACAACACATGCGTCTATTGAATCACCGTTTAAAGCAGCCTAATCATCATGGACGAGCCAGAGGTTCTTTATCCCATCACTCTACCAGGCTCATGTGCCGTGAGACATTGTGCGGTAATGGCTTCGATGGCGGCTCCAGCGAGTTCGACTCAGCGGGACTAGGCACTGATGGGCTAGTGCCGCCGATAGGCTCCGCAGAGACCTCGACAGGATCTCCAACTTTAACTCCAATCTTCGACCGTCATCATCTGATTGAAGCCAGTCCAGTTCGTGTTCCAATAGCTACGAAATCCTTATATTAGTCAAACTACTTAAATGGTCAAATACAAATAACAACGAAACGATACAATCGTTTGAGTGTAAATACATGAAATATCATTAATACTTATTACTTACTAATGTTCTGGGGTGTTTTTAAAACTTATTAATATTGTTTTGGATTTGAAAATCAGTTGATATATTTCTATTTATTAAAATTTTAGTAGTATGCTCGTAAAAAGTATGCTGACACACAGCAAAAAGACTTTTATTATAAAAAAGTAAATAAAAATGAACTGTAAAGTCGGATTCCTTTCGAATGTATAACAAAGGATACTATTCAGGACATAGTTCTGAACACCGGGATACGGTTTGAAGAAGTTAATACATTTTTCATCATTGTTCCGCTAAGTATAAAGGCCGGTTTACATGTGTCATAGGTGTACAATGTACATAACTAATAGTGAAATATCTTTTCCTGTGTTCCAGTATCTTAGAGTAAACAAAAATGACTTTTTTTGTTCACATTCGCGTTCCTTTAGCACTGTTTAGCACCATTATGATCGTTTTGGACTGTTTTCACCCATGTTCCACACTCTCAGAATGATCATGCCATTTTGCATATTTTTACCCAGCTTTTCTTTACGTTAACTGGATTGCACAGGTTTCACTGATCTCCATGTTATTTTTAAATTATGGTGGAGCAATTATTTTCTAGCTTCTTTTAAAATGTAGTAATTATTGATAATTTAATTAGAATTTCTTAGATAATGAGAAATGACAAATTTTAACATCTATCAGTTGTTCCACTAACTGTAAAGTTTGCTGATCAGATCGAAAATTTTATAATTGTCAATATTGCGCTAAAGAAATGACAATTTGCGGTAAGAATGATCGGAGCGTTTTGATAAAAAAAAGCGTTTAAAGAAATACGCTGTTTATGACATAAATCAATTGTTTTCAATATGTCATGAAAATATTATTTTAAATATTTAAATTGTAATTATTATAATTATACAGAACTTACTGATTGCAATAGTCAACTATTGCAATCAGTAAGCTCTGTTCGTATCAACACAAAATCGGTCAAAAATATTAAGGAAGAAAAATCTGGCCGCTTATCCTTAAAATGTACACCGTGGTGGGCGCCCTCATACCAACAAAGGTAATATTATTGTGCTTTTTGTCACTAAAATTAGTTAATACTGTCTTCCAATACCCAAAAACGCTTAGATAAACCACCAACTAATACACCTCATCCCGACACGTCTAGTAGAATTCAGCACACTAATTTTGCGCTTCAGTGCCCCTAGAAACCTCTCAGTGTACACTCTGCCCAACATTTCTAATATGTACTGGGAAATGACTAGTGCACGTACACTAATTATGCAGAGCCACGACCTCGTTATAAGGTCCTGTGTACAGTCGCGGAAACCCGCCCTTTCCCACTGTTGAACCTTGTTCCCGTAGCAATAAGACCAAGTTCGAAAAACCGGGTTATCCGGCGACTGTATATATACATACACATCGCATTATTGCGGCGAACTAGCGGAAATAAAAAACCTATTGAATATTCTACTGTTGGTATTCCTAAGACGTGTGTGAATGTGAAGTTTTACGTAGAAATGACTTGGTCTTTTCATAGTTCTCATCCTATGTCTACAAGGGATTCTTTCTGAGAGAATTTTTGAAAACCTTATTATTTTCATATACATATATTTTTGTTGAATTATGAAATTATGAACATTTACGCACTACTTTGTTGGTACTAAAGACCTATACACGCTGTAAAATAAATGAGTGATAATAATTTAGAATGTGGATAGATCCCATTTAAAGAGTTTACTGTAAACGTACTAGCGCTGAAAGAGTTACTTTTTTTTTAATTATTCGTCGTCTTCCTCGTCGTTTTAAATTATTGTATCGGCAAATTTATGATATTGGGGCTTTTCATATATAGTAACATAGTAACATGAAAGTGAAAAGTACGTATTTCAGCGCTGGTGCTTTTACAGTAAACTGTACATAGAAGGCACATACACAGCCTAAAGTATTATCACTAATTTATTTTACACCTCAGAGAACCTCAAGCAGCGCAAATATGAGAACCTTAGTGGGGATCTCATATTTGAACCGTTTGGGGTTGAAACCCTAGGCCCTTGGGGTCCGGGTGCGCATAAACTATTTGGTGAAATTTCTAAAAAACTAGTAGAGGCCACCCGAGACCCCAAGAGCAGGGACCTAACTGGCTCAAAGAGTAAGCATCGCTATCCAGCGGGGAAACTCTTTGAGCCTTCTGGGTACTCTGCCTGAAGGGGACGATCTTGGGGTTATTCTTTCTTCGTGAGCCAGTTCAACTTACACTCAGCCAGTTTTTAGCGAGTAGACTTTTTCATCAGTGCGTGCTAGATCTCTGATATTGGATTGATCTAACGAAAAGGTTTTTTCTAGTTAGAAAGTGTTTGAGGAAATGTTCAATTTTCAGTCATTACTTACTCGAATGATTATACAATCATTACTTAAACGATATACATCGTTTAAGTAAGTAAGAACTGCAACTTGTGATAGAAATGAATAGTAAAAATTACCATCGTAATTCTTGAGTTAAGGTTTATGTAAAAAGCAAATTAGTGGACCGTGATATTGGAAAAAAGTTATTTTTAAATATCGAAAAAATTATTTAAAACAGTCCTTTTTATGGCGGTTAAGTAGTACACGTAAACTTTTATTCAACTAGTTTGTAACTATTATGATTTCAATTAGGACCTAACTGGCTCAAAGAGTAAGCATCGCTATCCAGCGGGGAAACTCTTTGAGCCTTCTGGGTACTCTGCCTGAAGGGGACGATCTTGGGGTTATTCTTAATTTGTAGTTTTTGAAGTTATATTATTTTACTCATTCTCATTTTTTTTTTGCTATTTTTATTTGTTTTAGTTTATAGTAACGAATATTATTTTAGTTCTAGTCTAATATTATTTTAATTACTGTTTTATTTATCTTAGTTTACTTTGTGAAGAAATTATAATATAATATTAATTATAATATAATATTATAATTTACACAAACAATGTACCTTTTACACCTTGTATAGATAATGTAAAACAACATTTTTAATGTGTGTCGGAAATCGTGATTTTTATATCTCATTTGTCATTTTCATAGAAAAACGTTGATTGCTATTCACAGCGTGTATTAAAATACGAGTACGACACTCGTAGTTTAATAGATATATCAAAGTGAATATTTTGGTTCAAAAAGGTAGATAGGCCCAAAGGGGTCGCAAAGGCGAAAATTCGATATGTTGCTCTTTAGGGTTTCGTAAACGGGACCCAAATACTAAGGATCTGCTGTCTGGTGGGCTTTGTCTCATGAACCGTGAGAGCTAGATAGTTGATATTAGTTTCACAGATGCATTTTTTACAATAAATAATAAAACAGAAAAAAAATCCTGGCTCACATAAAACGTAATTATTTATCGTGTTCGTGTCGTACAATATTTATGTTTATACTGTAGTAGCATAATATATACTTATTTACAAGGTGTAAAATAAATGAGTTATTAGGCACATAGCCGTATAGTAGAGTTTACTGTGAAAGTCCCAGCGCTGAAACACTTACTTTTGACTTCATGTTTGTATGAGAAATGCCCTAACATCATAAATTTTCCCACACAATAATTTAAAAAAAAGTAATTTCGGTCAAAATGGTATTTTCGCAGTAAACTTTATATATGGGACCCATACACACCCTATAGTATTATCACTCATTAATATTATAGCCTGTGGATATTAATGAATGAATGAATGAATGGTACGGAACCTTCGTGAGCCAGTTCAACTTACACTCAGCCAGTTTTTAGCGAGTAGACTTTTTCATCAGTGCGTGCTAGATCTCTGATATTGGATTGATCTAACGAAAAGGTTTTTTCTAGTTAGAAAGTGTTTGAGGAAATGTTCAATTTTCAGTCATTACTTACTCGAATGATTATACAATCATTACTTAAACGATATACATCGTTTAAGTAAGTAAGAACTGCAACTTGTGATAGAAATGAATAGTAAAAATTACCATCGTAATTCTTGAGTTAAGGTTTATGTAAAAAGCAAATTAGTGGACCGTGATATTGGAAAAAAGTTATTTTTAAATATCGAAAAAATTATTTAAAACAGTCCTTTTTATGGCGGTTAAGTAGTACACGTAAACTTTTATTCAACTAGTTTGT
This sequence comes from Celastrina argiolus, assembly GCA_905187575.2. Taxonomy (NCBI): domain Eukaryota; kingdom Metazoa; phylum Arthropoda; class Insecta; order Lepidoptera; family Lycaenidae; genus Celastrina; species Celastrina argiolus. Next base: position 7,209,332 of record LR994581.1, on the reverse strand, counting down.
AACTATTATGATTTCAATTAGAAAAAAAGGACCGATTGGTTTGTGGCAAGTCTGACTTACACTCGGATGTTCCTGCGTAAACAAAAGTAACTAATAGTGTTTCGCAGTAAACTATTCAACGAATGTACAGGAATAATTTAGAAAAAGGGCATGGTAAGCTAAATCCGTAACTATCCGTAGCGACAAACACTGAAAGAATTTGCTAGTACGGTATTTTAAAACTAAATCTACATTATTAGATTTTTTAACAAATGAATTTTTGTAGCCAGAAATCGTACTATTAGGTAGTTAAATAATAATATTATGTAATCATTATTTCTATATCGTATTCATGCTGTTTGAGATAGTTTAACTAAAGTTTTATATTCATGCTTTAATTTTACATACGACATTGGTCGTATATCATCTTAAGCCTTAATTTAAATGGTTATTTACTTTAAAATTAAAAAAAAACAAAAACAACGCAAAAACTGTGTAAGTGATATTTTTATAATAAGCCCGTGCATTCAGCGCGTGTACTCGCTAAGCGACAGCTGTCCCTACATAACGGCGAATTCAAATTATGAAGCTGAATATTTCTTTCTCTTGTTTTGATTTTAAATGTTTTGTATTTTAATCACTGTCAGTTTCACTCGGCGGACTTTCTGTCTAAAAAATTGGAGGTTTATTTTGAAAGCTACGATTTTTAGGTTTGTAGGTTTTTCCAATCTTTCGGTAATAGCTACACCGATGTCTATGGCCGTTTTCGTTGTTACCAAGCCACTTGCGAGTAATCTAAGAGCACTTGTTTTTTCCTTTTATCCTCATAAACCTGTAGAGGATGACCGGCACGACTGGCGAGAGAGTAGGCATATGACTGACTTTTATTCCACGTCCATCCGACGTAAAGAGTCATGAGACAGTCAGGTGATCAGCCTGCTTAGTCCTAACCAGACATTATTGTTGCCATATAACCAACCAACTCAGGAGTCGAGAGCGAAGCTCTTTAGTCTCAACCACTGGGCCATGAAGGCGTTTGTTCTAAATTGAATTTTATTTACCAAAAAAATCCCTTATTAAAAGTTATCGCCGCACATCGTCGCCGCATGAAATGCAGGCACAATTGACAAGTACGTTTTCGTAACGTTAACAATTATTATATTTTCGCTGTCAATCTTTATTTATAACGTTACAAATACATAGATATCAAGTGTTCCTGCTAGCTTACAGTAAGTTATTTGACGCACCACAACTCGAATCACTGGAGTATAATAAGAAACTGCCAATCCCATATTTGACATGAAAGGCAATAGCCGGCCTGACAAATGGCCGCCATCAGGCCCTGATAAACAACTGCCCCGGGCTAATAGAATTAACTCTGATTAATTGTCCCACTCTATAGGTTAAATACAACGAAATATCCACTAAATCACACGATCATACTTTTTAGGGTTCCTTCGCCGATCGAGGGAAAGAATTTTGTTACTTAATGAATTGTTATTATTAATAAAAATTCATTGTCGCTTCCGTGATCTAGTGGTTCAGAGCTTCGCTCTCGACCCCGAGGGCCGTGGGTTCGATTCCCGCGTTGGAACAACAAATAATGTTGTTTTCAAGTTTGGTTAGGACAATGCAGGCTGATCACCTGATTGTCTGACAAGAAAGATGATCCATGCGTCGGATGGGCATGTAAAAAGTAGGACCTGCGCCTGTTCTCTCGCCAGTCGTGTCGGTTTACCGTCCCACTGGGTTATGAGAGTAAAAGGAAGAGAGAGTGCTTCTGTGTATTGCGCACACACTTGGGCACTATAAAATAAGTCCTGCGTAGCTGGCCTGGTTTCAATGAAATCGGCTACCGACACCGAAATCGGTGGGGGGAGCTATTATTATTATTATTAATAACATAAGTGATCGGTACACTATGCTTCTATTGTCTAGCTATCACTGTTCTTGAGATATAGCCTGTTGAGAAACGAACAGCTAATTTTCAGTAATAGGGTTCCGCTTTTAACCTTTGCATACGTAACCCTAATATTACAACAACACACTTCCTCAAATTGTTAACTCGTACTATGTGCGTAAATAAAAAAAAAATAAAAAAAATATTAGGTACTCCTCTATATCGACTGTGAACCAGCAAAAATATGTCCTATCTTAAATTTAGATGCAGCTGATTTATAATGTCTTATCTCGATTATCTAATTTAAATTATTCAGACAGAAGAATATCGGGTTCGTTTTTTCTTTTTCCTGAAAAATCTTTAAAAATAAGATAATTTGCTAGTTCACAGTCGATATATAAAATATTATATATTATGTTCCTATGGACTAAACGATGACTATCAGTTTAAATCTCACATTTATTTTCAACATCATTTTCCTTAACTTGTCATATACGTATAGACTACGTATGGATATAAGTAACATCTTCAAAAGGGTAACTGTGCCTGAGTTAGTGACTGGCAAATTAGGACGTTGGATCATCAATAACGGATAAGTTCGGGGGTAACTATGACAAATTGAAGATATCTTCATCCGACCTCAATTCAAAGTTCTTAACTTCCTGATACAATGCCAGTGTATCGTATTATACCACTGTTATTGGTTATTTCGATGTACGTATTTGTAATAAGTCCTTTTCTATTTTATCGATGTGAATCCGTATTCAAATTATTTTGACGTGCACTTTATATTTTTTATGACTCAAAAATTCAAGTTTTACACTTAAAAAGGTAAGGCCTTAACAATTGTAGTGTAGTTAGTTTTTAAGTATTTTAAATATGTTTGTTAGTCTTTATGCTATTTATAATATGGGCCTATGCCCTATATATATATATATATATATATATATATAGGGCATATATATATATATATATATATATATATATTTAATATATATATATATATATATATATATATATATATATATTTAAAAACTCACAGTATATGTTATATGTTATAATGTTTAAAAGAAAAGGATTGCGAATGTCTAATTATTGTGATCAATTGTCGTAGAGATTTCATTGTTGGTCTTGCTAAAATACAATGAATTCTTATTCATTGTCAAAAAATACGATAGTGATAACATGATATTTCATGAAGGATTAACTTTAACATGTGCTGGTGAATTTGCACTTAATCCAGTAAGCCACCTAATAAAAACGTTATAAATTTGATACGGTTATTTAGTACCGAAATGGGAAAAACAATATGTAATGAAATATAAACGTACTTATGTTAAATTATAACTATTTGCATGCTTTTATAGTTAAAAGGACTTAAACATGAATTTATATAAACATCTACTGTACCAGTTTTAGAGCAAATAAATGATTGATTGATTGATTGACTACAAATGTCGATTTGGTCAAAACACTGCATCATTGCGACGTAGTTTTATGGCATAGTAATTGAACTAGTTCAAACTATGCTGTGTAAATGACGTAATAAAACAGCGATATAAGGTTAATCGCTCGTAAAGCATCGATAAACGAATCGATTTAAGTTAGCTCCCCAGGTGACTCAGCCATGGAGTCTCCAACTTAAATTGCCGCCGGAGTTTTATTCATTTAAGTGAAGAAATGGAACTTTCGAGAACCGTTACATTCGGGTTTAGCGATATCGATTTTATTATTGAATTTTTAGTGTAACTATTTGCGGAAGTCTACTAATTGAAACTGGATGAAAATACTTGGAATTTTTCTCGTTTGGATATCAGAATACTGACGGATAAAATTAATCACTTTATGCATGATTTTGATGACTATGAGAGATTTGGAAATGTATTGTTTTGTAACATTATTTAGATGTCAATTATTGGGCCCAAGATGGATGTTGATTTAAAGTGCACTTATAACTCCTCTGGTCTTGCTGATGCCCTGCGTGGTTGGTAGTTGAACCAACCAGCTCACGAACATTAAAGTAAGCGGTAATAGTAGTAAGAAGGTATTCTTTTAATCTTAAAAATTGGGACAAATATTTATGTTATTGTAACTAGAACCCTGTGTGCCAATCAACCACTGAGAGGTCGAATGATGAACAAATAAGTACTGGTAAAGCTCAATAAGAAGTCAATTTTGCACTCAAAGGCTTTTATTAGATAATGACACGGCCAGTGGACGTTTCAGGGGCGTATTTATGCCGCCATCCGGTCCGCCCGGGCCCACTTCCGTGCGACTGACTTCGCCCCGACTCGCTTCCGTCGCTAAACGACGACAAATGTCCTTTAAACTCTATATGTTAAACATCGGATGTCATATGTATATATCTTGTACATCCTGTGAGAAATGGCTAATAAATTGTAATTAGATTGGTCAGTTTCACATTCTATTGATATAATATAACATATTCTGTTTTTAGTAATTATTATGGTAGGTAGGTAATTATTATTATTATATAGGTAGGTATGGTAGGTATATGGTAGGTATGGTAGGTACCTTGAATATCTGATCCGATTTCCACCAAAAATTGCTAAGAACACTCTCAACGGATATCAGTTGAGAGTGTTCTTTCAAGAGTGTTCGTTCAAGGTATCCGTTTGGGAGCAACGATGCCACAGACATACACATACACGTCAAACTTATAACATCCCATCGTTTTTACGTAGGGGGTTAATAAATTAATCATTGTGAAAGCGAGTTTTAATAATTAAAAGTACTATTGGAGCGCTAAGTTGAACTCATCTTTTGAAGTTTTGCTAGGCAGAAGATTGGCAGGGGTAAAATTAATAATGACTGGCAAATGTACCATCGTGCACCAATAAAAACAAAGGTTGTTGCACCATGCCTTAGGGTTATTAAATTAACCTCAACAATCATTGTAATATTTATTAAAAGTTAGTAAAGATAGTTATTATTGTAAAAGCATTTGGCACTCGAAAAAGCATCGCAGTGTTAGAATTCAAAGTAAGGTAAAGCTTAGTAATTTTAAATCGAAATTTAGATTTTCCTCACAGTATAGAAAATCTACCAGGTTGGCATGAAGCCACGGAGTTCGTTTATATATCATCATGTTTTGACACGCTCTATGCTATGACGATGCCGGTGAAATGCCAAATAACGCAGGATGGCGTTGCCAATTTGTTAAGATTTCTTTTTGTTTGCGATACTGCAATTTGCCAAACACAAAATTTATGGCTAATATAAGATAAGGAAACTTTTCGGATACACGTTTCTTAACGTTCAGAACGTCTCTTAACATTCACTTTAACATAAACATCAACTGATGTTTATGTTAAAGTGAATGACTATCGAACAGTTTTTCTTTAGAAAATATTTTTGATATTTTATATACTTACTAGGCTATAATATTAATGAGTGATAATACTTAAGGGTGTGTATGGGTCCCGTATGTAGAGTTTACTGTGAAAATACCAGCGCTGAAAGAGATACTTTTTTATTATTATTGTATTGGAAAATTTATGATATTGGGGCATTTCTCATACAAACATGAGTGTCAAAAGTAACTCTTTCAGCGCTAGTACTTTCTCAGTAAACTCTATTTATGAGGCACACCCTAAAATATTATCTTATTTTTTATTACATTTTATTGGAATAATGACGAAAACAGGTTAATCATAAAACTAGCTCACCAACTTATATGAGTAATTACCAGCCTAAAAGTTCAACTTCAGAAGACCGCAAGGACATAATAAAATGTAATAACTCTACATTATGAAGCGAGATAGTATATGGGGTGGGCACCCTCCTCATTACCAACAAACTTGGCACTCTGCGTGCACTCTCACCCAGATTACGTCCTCGGAGCCATGTTTTTGTAATTAACACACCAAATTTACAGGTCTCACCGCACTTACTAAAGTTCTGCCGCAATGAATTTTAAATTTAATTCATGAATTTATATGGAAATATCGGTTTAAGCAGGCAGCGCTTGGCTTATGGATCCGCCATTTTTGTTTATTTAATGATGTTGTGATCCTTCATGACAGTGTTAAGGTTAAGCCCCAATTTCACCATAGTAAAACGACGTTCAATGCTGACGGTTTCGGTCTGTCTCGTTCTAACATAGATATTAGAGAGAAATCGAACGGGTTTAAAAGATGTTAGGTAAATAAAAAAGTCGGAGTTAATATTCTTCGCGATGTACGGTCGTCTCTTGCAAGAACTTGCGTGCTTCTTAAAGGTGTAGGCAATAAGTCTTTAAGCATTATAATGTACTACTTCAATGATGTAAACAATGTTTTCAGACATAATGAAAAATAGAATTTGACAATATATTTCCGTCGATATTAGATTTAAGTCTCAGCGCGGAATCCTCCCCGGAATGCCCAATAACATTGCACTGCAGGAAACTTATTCAATTTGACTGAAGAGACAACTGTTCTTGGGTTTGAAAGGCATTCAGCATTGTATTCCTTCACCTCTTTCGACGCTCGTTATTTTTTATCTGTCCCCGAACAATACTTTCATTCAATCCGCTCTCAAATATTAGACATGCGATGCACGTCCCGCCTCGATTGCTCGCCTGCCGTTTTGTATCCTTGTATTCCTGTTCAACCTGAAATATTGTGAAAAATTCCTTTTAATATGTCATTCCGACGTTTTGCTGATTTGCTAAGCACTGTCCTCATCTGATACTTAGTAAAATATAAAACTTACATATCACTTGATTCTCGTCAATTTTATATTTATTACCTTTGAAACCAATTGCATTGAATCTGGAAATAATAACTTCGTTGTCTTTTAAGGTTAAGCTCGAGGATCTACAATAGAAACAACCCAGCGTTCGAAGATATACTTTAAGCTGACGCAGTGCTTTATACAAAGTCACAATATAAGCTTCATACGAGTGTGCGATTTTCCTCGGAGTTGGTATTATTGAATGAAATACAATTGGTATTTTATAATGAAAATAAAATGAGACCGAATAAGGCTGTACATTTTATGTTATATATTTTATTCGACATTATTTGCTTGCGGTTGCAGAATGAGATTATTATTAAAATCATCAAAATTTGTATAATTTGTTTTAATAGCGAAATTGTATCCCTTTAAATGTATTTCATAAATTAGACAACATTTATATTTCTTTATATTAATATTATATTAAATTTCTTTTCCACAATGACACTCTTGTGTAATATGAAATAATATAAATATGTTATGCTTGTTGAAATGTTTGAAGCAGGCGAACACAATTGTTTATATTTTAGAGTTTAGAGAGAGCAGTGAAACTCTTAAAATAGTCAATTGCTACATGAGACTCGAAAACATTTTAAAATTAAAGTCTAAATTCCGATATGGCATAAGTAAATTTGATTGTGCGCCCATTAGGATGTTTAGGATCACCCTTACCCCTCGCCGTCATTACGCGTCGAAAAACCTATGTTATTTTAACTCCATATAACACACCAAGTTAGTTTACAAGCGAACATCAATTCCAATGAAATTCAATTCCATATCACAATGCCGTATTATCCCGGAACGTACAAGAAATTCAATCTTATCTGGCTCGTTGAGGGCACTAAAGTTCTGCATGTGTTAACTCTCGGATTGAGGAAGATTGGTGTTAGTACGGGGTTTTCTATTTCTACAATTACCCTATTTCTTTGCCAACAAACGTGTTTCATTTTCTCTTGTTGCTATTGCGGTGTTCATTTTGGCTAGCGCTTTGCAGATTGTTTTAATTAACAAATAATTTTATACAGCATTAATCGTGCCTACGTAGAATAAAGTTATACCAATTACAGACGACAACGATTTTTATACGAAGTTTGAAACCAGTAGACATAATTGGATTGTGATATCGTGTTAGCCTAGTATATATACTACACTATACAGTACATCACAATACTTAAGATATTACCTACTGTATATTACAGCGTGGCTCATGGTTTATATTATATCAATCCGAATATACTCGTAGTGTGAAGAGAAGGACGCGTAGAACATTTTTTGTTTTGGCACCTCATATTAATTACTTACCATAACACGACAAATCGCTATTAAAGATCTCCATAAAAGGCACAAAACAGATGAGTTTCAACCCTAGTCAGGTATTAGGTCAACGACCAGTGCGTTCGTGGGTATTGACTAGGAGCCCGCGAGCCCCAGCATAGAGTTTTAGACCTTTGTATTTTTTTATCGCGATACGGTAAGTACTTTATATGAGGTGCTAAAACAAAAAATGCTCTACGCGTCGTTCTCTTCACACTATATTTGGCTTGGTATATGTACCGTACACACTGTATATTTCTACTGTGGCTGAAATGTGCAATTTAATATTATATTATAGTCATCGTCTGTAGCGAACATAAGTATAGCCTTTTTACGCAACAGACGTCACGCAAAGATTCTTGTGTGAGCATGAGTGCTGCATATTAGTTATAGGGCCTTACCACGAGGTCTTATAGCAGTATTACTTTAATATTACTTATGAATTTCGTGTAAACAAAATTAAATATACTTAATCTCTGTTTATATAATCGAAAATATATTCTGATTTGCTCGAAATCCTGAAGTAATGTTAAAGTATTACTGCTAAGGCACCTGGTCTATTCTGAACGTCTAGTAAGAAAGATTATCTCTATCTCTAAAATTAGGCCACGTGGCCTTAAATGAAATAAGCATGAACGCGTAGGTATGAAAATATGGTGTGAAGTTATATTGTGTGTGTGCAGTGGAAAACGTCAATACGCACTAACAAACAATATTCAAAGGCAATTTAGCTTAATGATAGAACGTTCAAATAATGAAATTGGCTTTAAAATGATTTTTCGTGTGGCAACAATGGCAAATGAAATCAACGATGCGGTACATAGAAAAATTTCCATACGTGGCCGCTCCGGCGTTATTGCGCGATATTTGTTTTAATAACAATTGTGTATCTTCTATGGTTTATTACAATTGCAACATTGTATCAATTAAATTTTCAAAACCGAAGGGATTATAAACTTGTAAATGTTGTTTATTATGAATAATACCTATAATTTTCTTATTCTAATAATTAGAATCGCGGGCGTGTTTTTGAAATAATTGGAAAAAACGTAGCGCATCGGCCTGTCAGGCGATGATTAGTATTTTGTGCTTTCGTGACAATTCTGTATACACCACCCCGCAGACCAGGGCGCCAGTGGACCCGTCGCAGACTCTCCGTTTTCAAAATATAGGTTACTCGATCGCTTGAGAGGCGATCATTAGTATTAACAAAAATATGTTGTTACCAAAAGTTTATTATTGTGTTTTATAATGTACTTATGTATGAAGGAAAGTTCAATTATTGCTAATAAAAGTAAAAATATAATAGTATTTTTTTCTACAAGACTGTTAAAACTATTTATTGCGTCAAGCCTATGCCAATGCATAGATAGACATTAGACGTTTATAATGTGCGGACAGACATATGGACAGTAACAGTAAAATTTTCGTGGTAGTAATCCTAAGCCCTTAAAATTGGGAATAAAATTTAATCGTCCATTCTCCACAAACATACATAATCTTACTACATTAATAATATATTTAACATTAAAAACTACATTTAGGGGTTCTTGAACTCTCATGTTTTATCCAATTCCACTACATTTATGAAACAAAAACAACTTTGAACCAACTCGAGCGTCTTCAATGTAAATATTTCGAACGATGTCGTTAACATTTTTAGAAAAGGACGATGCCACGGAGCCTTTTGAACATAGATAGTTGTATTTAATGTTGTTTCAGCTATATAATTGAATTCCTTGTGATCTCAGAGCTGTAGACCTTTTGACACTGCTGCAGAACTATTTTGCTATTGCATATTTCGGAGGCACTTTATAATGCATTTGTTGTTACATCTGCTTCTTCATCTTCGGGAAAGATGGTTGTTGGGGAGGGGTAATTCTTACTTGCAACCCACTGACTTTTTTATAATAGAATTCTTTTTATATATTATGTAGCTTATATTTATATCTAAGCTAGATATTATATTTGGTGAGTTACGTGAGCTTCCAGCGCCTGGCTACCATTTCAACATAGCAGCGCTATGTTGCTATTAAATATTTGGTAGGCGCTTGAATATTTTATTTGCGGTTGCATCTGTTTCGTGAATTCTCTTTATGTTGGGTTGCAGGTTTAATATTCTGTCTATGACAATTTGTATGACGATAGTATTATAATTGATGATAATTATTCTAAGCAAAATAATTCATTTTAATATCAAACATACTTATTATATTTTTAATATTTATATAACCGACCGTTTATGCAAATAATATAATAATGTAGATGCTATGTAAGCTTTTTCGTTTCGCAAAAAAAAATACGTACACAAAAGATTAGGTACATTTTACTATTTTATGACAAACAATGATCTTTGAATGCTAAGATGAATGCTAAGAAATGGTAAATAACCTTGTTTTTTAATCAACAAACAACAAAAACAAAACAAGATAATTTATAACAAAGAATTCAATGTATCGAAACAATAACTGTTCTTATAAACATTGGTTATTACCACTTTTGTATTTCTTAAGTGAAATAATAATATAGTGGCCACGGGGAATAGCACTAATAATAAACATTTGAGAAAAAATTTATACAAAAAGTGGAATGACGAATTAATTCTTCTTAAGGTCTTTAAGGTTCCGTGCCCTTGTTCCTAAGGGAAAAACGGGACGGTATTACTAAGACTGTTACCAAGCTGTATCTCAAGAACCACCTAGAGAGATTATCATTTCTCAGATGTTAAAAAAAAAAAAAAAAATAATTTTTATACAACCAACGTGTTTATTTTGCGTTTTGTAGAACCCGTAGTTGTTTTAGTCGCTGGCTAACTTATTTTTTTGTTAATCTGTCCTTTATGTTTCCATTAAATGTTATTACTAATATTATGTAGTTCTATTGAAAAAGTTGGCGATATTTTAATACAAACGTCCTATCTGTATCATATGCAAGGTGTAAAATAAACTAGTGATAGTACTTAAGGATGTGTATGTGCCTCCTAGGTAGAGTTTACTGTGAAAGTACCTGCGCTGAAAGACTTACTTTTGACTTAAATGTTTCTATGAGATGTGCCCCAACATCATAAATTTTCCTATTCAACAATTTAAAAATAGTACCTCTTACAGCGCTGGTACTTTCACAGTAAACTCTATATACGGGACCCATACACATTACACACCCTGACGTATTATTACTCATTAATAATAATAATAATAATGCCTCCAACACCGATTTCAGTTACGGTGGCCAGTTTTATTGAAACCAGGCCAGCTACGTAGGAGTTATTTTATAGTGCCCAAGTGTGTAATACACAGAAGCACTCTCTCTTCCTTTACTCTCGTAGCCCAGTAGGACGGATAACCGACACGACTGGCGGGAGAACAGGCGCAGGACCGACTCTTTACATGCCCATCCGACGCATGGATCAGACAATCAGGTGATCAGCCTGCATTGTCCTATCCAAACTTGAAAACAACGTTTTTTTGTTGTTCCAACGCGGCAATTGAATCTACGATCTCCGGGTCGAGAGCGAAGCTCTGAACCAATAGACCACGGAGGCGTTTCATAAATAAGGCTATAGCCTTCTTAATATTACCTATAGAATGTATTACAATACTGTATTAGTCTACGTGCTTCTACAATATAACGTATAATGACATTAAACGCCTGCGGCACAGTGGTTAGATTCGTGGGTAGGTTCCGCATTTCCTAAAAGTATTATTTTAAGTTTGATTAGAATAATGCAGGTCGATTACCTGATTCCTATAAGACAGAATAATATGATGTGTCAGGCATGTAAAAAGTCGGTCCTCCTCTTCTAAGGTATCTCTCGCTAATCGCGTCGGCTATCCGTCCTTCTGGTCAATGAAAGCAACAGAAAAGAAAGTGCCTTGTGTATTTTTTGACGACCTCAGTAGCGCAGCGGTTCAGAGCGTTGGTGCTCGACCGAGAGGTTGCGGGTTCAAATCCCGCCTAGGGATCAAAAAGTTTTCAATGTTCCTGGGTCATGGGTGTGTATTAAATTTGTGTATTAATATAATAAAAATCTTAAATATGTGTATAGTATAAAAGTATTAAATATATATTTCCGTTATCTGGTACCTGTAACACAAGTTCTTCGGATACTTAGCACAGGGCCAGATTGACGTGGTGTGAAGCTTCTATAGATATTATAATTATTATTTTTATTATGCGCGTATATGGGCACTGTATATTTCAGCGTAACCGACACTGAAATCGGTGTGTAAGCTATTATTTATTTCATTATGTGTGACTTTCCAATATTCTTGGGTCTCTTAGAGGTATATAAGGAGGCAAAAATGTTTATTGAGAACACCAGAAATGGCTATAGGATAGTAATGCTCCAGGTATCCTCGTTTGGTCCTAACGTCCGAATTCTGATCTTACTGCCAGGTCGAGACCATTCAACGTTCATTATGGCCCTACGAGACTAGCAATAAAGGTAATGTCGAAATTAAGCTAAATTTATTAACTATCTATACTAATATTATAAAGAGGTAACGTTTGATTGTTTGTTTGTTTGTTTGTTTGTTTGTTTGTTTGTTTGAATGGAATAGGCTCTGAAACCACTGAACCAATATGAAAAATTCTTTCACCGTTGGAAAGCTACATTCCTAGCGCTGAACATAGGCTATATTATATGTTTAAAAAAAGTAGGGTTCCTTACTAAAACCCCAAAAATGTAGCCTAAAGTGTAAAAAAACGACCTCCAAAATTTCTTACATCGTATGCGCTTCGACAACGGCTTGACCAATTTCGCAAATTTTTTTTACGGTATGTTCGTTATTGTTACGAAAAGGTTATTATGAAAGAAAATGTTGAAAAAAATAAGCAGAAAATTAGAAAAAAGAAGAAAATACGTGATGGTCACGCGGGGTTTGAACCTGGGCTCGATCGATTCACGTCGTTGGCAGTTTATATGACACGGCTGTCATGGCAACGTCATTATTTACAAATGGAAAATAAAAATTATGAAATGCTATAAATACCGTTTTTATATCAGCTTAAACTATTTGGATTAAAAAAATTATTAGGATTAACAAAAACATGAATCCAAATAGTTTCAGCTGATATAAATACGGTATGTATAGCATTTCCTAATTTTTGTTTTCCATTTGTAAACAACGCTGTTACCATGGCGACCGGTAGACGTTATAGACGTTTGGCTGCGTTTCCATTGACGCGGGGCGAGGCGGACAGGAGCTTGCGGTACCCGAATTAACCAATCACTATGCTCGAAATCTCTGCTCCACTCCGCTTGGGAACCACTAAGTTCCTATGCGCCCCGCTCCGCGTCAGTGAAAACGCCAAGATTGGAGAAGTTTTCCAAATCTATACATCTATACAAACAAATAAAATTGAAGTGTCAGTAAGTATGTAACTTTCAATTAGCAACGTTTTTCTAAATACATATGACATTTTAAACGATATCTTCTGCTTTTTTTTGCATTGGCAACGATATTTACTGAAAACGAAAATGTAATTTAAAAAAAAATGTCTGTCAGCGTCTCTCTTTGCTCCGGCTAATCTCTGGAACGGCTGGACCGATTTTAACGAGACTTTCACTGGTAGATAGCTAAAGTTATAAGGATTAATTTAGGCTACTTTTCATCATCATCATCGTCGTCATCAAACTCATGATCACCGAATTGGCTGGACCGACTGTGACATTCACCGGGCTTAGCTTATGTTAGTAGGAGTAATCTATACATCTATATGTATAAAAGTAAGTCGTGTTAGTTAAATTATTTATAACTCAAGAACGGCTTTATCGATATGGCTGAAAATTGGTGAGGAAGTAGCTTAGAGCAAGTAGACGGACATAGGATACTATTTATTCCATATTATGTCAGCGTTGCGGGTTCTGTGTTTGGGTTTCGCGTTGTGGGTTCCGCGTTGCGGGTTCCGGGTTTCCGTGTTGCGGGTTCCGGGTTCCGCGTTGCGGGTTCCGCGTTGCGGGTTCCGCGTTGCGGGTTTTGGGTTCCCATGCTGCTGGTTCCGCGTTGCGGGTTTCGGGTTCCCATGCTGCGGGTTCCGCGTTGCGAGTTCCAGGTTCCCGCGTTGCGGGTTCCGGGTTCCCGCGTTGCGGGTTCCGGGTTCCCGCGTTGCGGGTTCCGGGTTCCCGCGTTGCGGGTTCCGGGTTCCCGCGTTGCGGGTTCCGGGTTCCCGCGTTGCGGGTTCAGGGTTCCCGCGTTGCGGGTTCCGCGTTGCGGGTTCAGGGTTCTCACGTTGCGGGTTCCGCGTTGCGGGTTCCACGTTGCGGGTTCCGCGTTGCGGGTTCCACGTTGCGGGTTCCGCGTTGCGGGTTCCACGTTGCGGGTTCAGGGTTCCCGCGTTGCGGCTTCCGGGTTCAAGCGTTGCGGGTTCCGGGTTCCTGCGTTGCGGGTTCCGGGTTCCCGCGTTTGGGGTTCCGAGTTCCGCGTTGCGGGTTTCGGGTTCCCGCGTTGTGAGTTCCGGGTTCCCGCGTTGAGGGTTCAGGGTTCCCGCGTTGCGGGTTCAGGGTTCCCGCGTTGCGGGTTCAGGGTTCTCACGTTGCGGGTTCCGCGTTGCGGGTTCCGCGTTGCGGGTTCCGCGTTGCGGGTTCCGCGTTGCGGGTTCCGCGTTGCGGGTTCCGCGTTGCGGGTTCAAGCGTTGCGGGTTCCGGGTTCCCGCGTTGCGGGTTCCGGGTTCCCGCGTTTGGGGTTCCGAGTTCCGCGTTGCGGGTTCCGGGTTCCCGCGTTGCGAGTTCCGGGTTCCCGCGTTGCGGGTTCAGGGTTCCCGCGTTGCGGGTTCAGGGTTCCCGCGTTGCGGGTTCAGGGTTCTCACGTTGCGGGTTCCGCGTTGCGGGTTCCGCGTTGCGGGTTCCGCGTTGCGGGTTCCGCGTTGCGGGTTCCGCGTTGCGGGTTCCGCGTTGCGGGTTCCGCGTTGCGGGTTCCGCGTTGCCGGTTCCGCGTTGCGGGTTCCGCGTTGCGGGTTTCAAGTTCCCGCGTTGCGGGTTCAGGGTTCCCGCGTTGCGGGTTCCGCGTTGCGGGTTCAGGGTTGCGGGTTCCGGGTTCCCGCGTTGCGGGTTTCGGGTTCCCGCGTTTCGGGTTTCGGGTTCCCGCGTTGCGGGTTCTACGTTGTTTTTTTTTTAGTTGAATTTCATCATAAACTCTTTTTATGCTCAACGAAGTGGGCAAGGGTCAGCTAGTACCTAATATAATAATAATACAGTGACGAAATTTATAAAATAATCTAAAAAAATAGCGACATATTAATGATACTTCGCATTTATTTGTAAGTAGGTACTACATACTTATATACTGGGTGTAAAAAGAGCAGTCACTATAACTTTGAGATACGATTATACTACCTTTCCTCATTTTGGAAATGTATTTTTTTATATCTTTTTTGTGAAACACGAAAAAAAAATTTTTTTACTTTTCACTGTTTCTTATTTTTTGTCGCAAAAACAATAAAGCAAAAAAAATTTTTTTTAATTTTTGTAAAAAAATATATTAAAAAAATACATTTTCAAAGTGAGGATCGTATCTCAAAGTTATAGTGACTGTTCTTTTTACACCCATTATAGTACCTAAGTTAAGTGGGCCTTAAACAACAAGTTTTATTATGCGTCTTATGAAACTTCCAGGAATAACACAAATATGTTACAAACAAAATTATTCGTGATCCAATATAGTTTGCGATTCAGCAGAATGGTGCAAGGCCGTTTCGGAACAAACATTCCCTTGATCAAACAATTTCTATTCCGTTACATCGTATGTGTATCACGACGTCACAACGGCACTAAACTTTCGTATCCAATATTCAATGTGTCAATGTCAACATGTACGTTGATGAAACGATCGCACCGACTTATATTAAATAGGCTTACAGCTCTCAGCTCGAATATGCAATAAAGTATTTCAAAATAAAAAAAACTGAAACCCAACTACTAAAAATACGCTCTAATAAAATTTTGCAATTACTAGCTGACCCGTGCCCACTTCGTTGAACATACCAACTGTTTAAACCTTCCCTGGACTTCCGCGAATATTTTAAGACTAAAAATAGCCGAATCGGGTCACCCGTTCTCGAGTTTTAGCGAGACTATCGAACAGCAATTCATTTTTATATAAAAGAAGATCATGTGAGAAATCATATGAGCAAAGCTGCAAGTAACAGATAGTAATATTTACATATTTGGAATGTGCCAACAAAGTTCTTTCATTTGACACACCACACGACACTGTCAAGAAAAAAAGAAGCCCCTTGATCGTCCGCTGGTTATGGCATTCAACCAGCGGACGATCAAGGGGCTTCAAACGACTTCTCATTTGTCTAATTATCAAAACTAGTTTAGAAGTTATGGGGGAACAGATGAACATCCATACACACATACATACGTAAAGGTCAAAATTGCCATAGTCGGGTAAAAATGAAACTACCATTAAATATTTGATTATGACTAGCAGTTTGTAGATCGTAATTAATGTAGTAGATGAATTCAAAGGTAATTTTTCAGATTTTTCGTAACTCAAGATCGTTAGGTATTACTTATATGTACCTATATACTTTATATAATATTACATATTACTTTCAAGAGATCTCAAGTTAGCAAGGTACTGGCTGCTTGGTAGGTACTAAATGAGATACAACTTTACAGAAATCTCTTTCTGTTGATGGCATTTTGTCTTATTTGAATAGGACAACAGGTTTATCGCGACTTTTCACTTTTGTGTTTTATTAGTCTGTAATTAATAGAGTTTGTGTGGGTAGAGTTTCCAAAAAAATGTACTTTAACAGTACTGTATATTATGTAGGTAAGCATTATAATAATTGAATAGATAATATTATTATATTAAAACAAAAATACGTGCGATTTCAAAATTAAAATCCAGTAATAGAAAAAAGATTAATTCAATGAATAGAGAGTCATTGTCGTTAACACGTCATCGGCGATTTCACGGAACCAAATCGTCTATTCAGCGGGACCAGCTGCTCACCGCTGAGTTAATTTTGCCCCATTTGCCCCTAATATTGTCCCCGGAGATTTATGGGACCAAGCCATTTGTCAAGCGCACGCGCACGTCGATACATTGATTCTTGATAGATATTATTATCATCCATAGTGGCATACACATTGCTGGTTTAGTTAGGTTGTGGGTGTCATTTGATTTATATTTTATATACTTTGTAAATGTTCGTGTATTGTACGACGATTTTTATACGTTTTTATTTTATTGTTAATTCCATAATATTTTCAATATGTAGGTATTATATAAATAAATGCTATTTGTTAATAAGTAAATAAATTGACGTATCATTAACCGTTTGATTAACATAATATTACGTTTGTATTGAATAATCGTTATATCGTCTTAATAATAATAATAATAATATCTATGGACGCTTCACACCATGTCAATCTGGAGCTGTGCTAAGTATCCGAAGAACTTGTGTTACAGGTACCAGACAACGGAAATATATATATAAATGTGGCCCACGTTTTGTAATATCGTTTTTATTGTCATGTTGTTTATTTACTGTGTTATATGTGAGCAATAAAGTGTTTTAATAATAATAATAAGAATATATTTAATACTTTTATACTATACACATATTTAAGATTTTTATTATATTATACACAAATTTAATACACATCCATGACCCAGGAACATTGATAACTTTTTGTTCCCTCGGCGGGATTCGAACCCGCGACCTTTCGTTCGAGCACCAACGCGCTCAACCAACTGCGCTTCGGAGGTCGTCTAATAGTAAGTGTTTCACAAATATAATTGAATAAAATTCTAAAGTGCAGCATCGAGCAATGTATAATACACATTGTGACATATTGGGAACAATTCTTATGTCGTCGATAGCCATTTGTTTATTACAAGTTAAACGTGCGCAGTCCAATTCCCACCCTCCAACACGTGGACACGCGTCGTTGTTGATTAAATATGGAATATAGATGCGACAGTTCGTATACTTTCTACCTAATCACGTGGAAGTGATGGAAAGTTATATTATAACCATTAGATTCATATGCGTTAAAGTTATACCTAATTAATATAAGATGCACAGGCTAAATCTTTAAAAAGAAAATTGATATTATAAATTCCTAATAACATGAATAAGAAACAAATTGTCGAAATCGAATGTGAAGATGCGCGAAAAGGCTAGTTAGTGATATAAATATACATTTCAAGGATGCACTGGTACCTACTAGAACTTTGATTACTTTATTTAATTTTATAAAAATACGCAATTTGAACTGCATCATACCAGTTTTACACGTATTTTTTTATATAAATTATTACGTACATATATTTTTAATCAATAATTTTCGAATTGAAATAATAACGAAGTATTATCCCCTAAACAATTTAATATTTAAACTATTTATTTGATTGCGTTTGATCTGACGTATCTACGTTGTATTGAAACATAATCTTTGGTCGTGATGAAACACAGAGCGTGTGGCTTATCAGTGGAACTATGATGCCCTCTATTTAATATTGCTAATATTTCACTTCAATAGCGCCGCGCCCTCTATCATTATCTTATCTACAAATATTGGTAAAATACATAATTGCTCTCCGTAGCACCAACAATATTTAGTGACTTTTGTTTGTGTGGACAGTTTATTTATTGTGGGAGAGTTTTAAGTCACGATATTATTTAATAGCTTTATTAAATTGCTGCAATTATGTGTGAAATGGAAAATGTGCGAAATCGAGGAATTAATAAAAATATAATTAATGCTTTTGCTAGGTTAAGCTTGTACCTACTTGAAAGAAAATATTTTTATTCACACAAAATATGAAGTTGTGAATGAAGAATTAATGACACTATTGGAAAACTAGATAATATGGATTTTTAGTATTATCTAGTACATTACAATTTTCATTGATACTACTTTTTAGGTACCTACTACCTTTTTACTGTATTGTGCTACTAATAAAATTGTATTTCTAAAGACTTTATTAGTAGTATAATATCATTAGCTCTGGCTCACGGCTTCGCTCGCATGAAAGAGCTTTCACTTCCGTTGATTTTCGAAAAATGCCTTCCTTAGTAGACCTACGTAACGTTATTATTCAAATGAATAACTTTAACATGATCAGATGGATAATCTGCATTGACTTTTCCAAGATGATCGCTTCTGCTCACATCATCAACCGAGTGATATTTTACCCTCTTAGAAGTTAAATTTTTAAATATTATTCCATTTTAGACCCTAAATGAACGTAGCAAAGTAGCTTCAAATTGCCCCGTATCGAAGCTACTAAATTAATGTATAAGAATTTCGAGATGTCTGGGTCGAATTAGACCTCCTGACCTGACCTAATCCTGACCCCGGGAAATGTTTTCAACACTCGACATCAATGTTGGCTTCAGCAGGAAATGGAAATATCATAAATCTTTTGGAGAATTTTTTAAATTGTTTTGACAGTTAGCATATCAGAAGACGAGTAAATTAGGTAGTATGAATTTTTGTACAAAATATAGTTAATTAATTTATGCAACAATTATCTATATTATTATGTAAGCTTTTATAATTCTGCTAAAATCCAAAACATTACTTTTGTAATCAATTTTACTTCCCCCTATTAGAAAATTGTAATAATCACAATAAGGATTACTATAATGTGATTAAGGATTAGCTCTACATTGTTTGAAAACAAGCACATAAATACAATGTTGTAAAACATGCTTGTAGTATATTTCTATCTATCAGTTTTGTTTTTAATTTATGTACTAAAAATTCTTTGTAACGCCTTAGAGTTTTCGTCATCCTTAGAAGGATATTTTGCTAACAATTCACGAACGTAATTTGATTCTGTCGTGGGGAGGATGAAATAATTATACTGATGTAGTATTAATAACGTCGGGCAAGGAAAGAATTTCGTCTCCGACAAATGTTGTATTAATGAGTGCAACGCTTGGCCACCCAACACAGAGTAATGCGCGCCATCTTGGAATTAGTTATTTGATTATTAGTTTTTAATTTTTGTAAGTATTTGGAATTAGTTATTAATCCATAATATTTCCCCATGTCAAAGAGTTAAATGCGATAAAACCGATTAGCTTGTGATCTATAATAACATTATTTTATGATTAGTTGTATAATATTAAGATATTCGGCTTAGTAATAATAGTTCATTGGGTTCCAATATGATAAGATGGTTTGATAAACGTCATTAGATGTTTGGGATGACTTTTCACGTCATAATAATTAAAATTGTAAGTGATAACTTCTTATGTAAACCGATACATAACACGTTACGGCACTATCGCCAGACTGTTCAGTTTCTCTTTTTCTTTCGCATATTGCAGAGGTAGACATATTATATTTATCTTTCACTCTAACCTACAGCCTTTACTTATCACTTCTGTCCGGTGACTCGAGACGCTCATATTTTTTAATTCGAATATTTTGAAACCGGCTATTGTATAGATATATAATATGTATATATATGTATGTATAAATGTACTCGTATAGTCTATCTATCATATAGTGTAGATAGAGAGACTATACGAGTACAATAGACGGGACAGCCATGCACAAAATTTAAGTCAAGCGGACAAAAATATGTCTTTGTGAGTGGCCACTCTGTACCGGACAGGGCAGAGCGTGACGTTTAATTTTGTTTGAAAATGATTGATGGACATCGAGAGTTCATTTTCATACTTTCGTGAATTGCGGGCCTGGGACCGATATACGTGTCACCTGATATGTGAACACGGCCTCAATTTGCTCTATGCGATTGATAGGTTATACCTCAGTAATTTATGGTTTATTTTATTTTTCATTGGAGTCAGGGGTTGAAAATGCACATGAATTTTAGTATCATGATTGTTAGCGGATAGCAGCCAATTGTCCCTTGGGAATATACCGAAGTCTTAAGTAGATATCGATTTAAAATTACTTTTAGATTTCGCGCAAATTATATTTTTATTCTATCTAATTAAATATATTTTTGTTTATAGATATAATAATTAGAAATCATATTATTTTCACACCATACATCTTTATTTTTAATCAACTTTGTGGGAATTGTTTTTGCGACATGTCACCTTCATCCATTCATATCTTCAATTAACTATAGTTAAAAACACGATCGATCACGTCAGATTTCAGACAAAAAAACGAGTTCAAAATCGGATCATTTATGTAGGAGCTACGATGTCACAAACACGTCAAACTGACCTCTCCGTTTTCGTAAGGGGTTGAAAACATTTTTACGACTGTTCCCCCTACCTAAAAAAAAAATGAGACTAAATGCAATAATTCCATCGATTTGAACAAGTAACGTAAACTGCATAATATTAGTATCAATTTTTACATTATATGTATAAATTTTATTACTGTTGTCATATAGAACACAATATTTTACTGTGACTATTTAATTGTTTATTGATAATATGATTGCAATCAAAGTATGAATTTACCAATTGTAAGATGCGGGTAGTTTAATATTATTGGAGTTAATACAGAGTCAATATTGGCCGACAGCATACGGGTGTGTCCATCGTCTGTCCAATACATGACACTGTGTACCAAGCCAGTTATTGCGTGTAGTTTAGTATTGATTGTGTTTTGGCGTGTGACGCGAGATGTCAACTAATGCAGGCTGATGATTATGACTGATCGTTACAATTACATTGATGCTCCCTCGTGCTGTCAATAACTTGAGTTCTAGTGATACAACATAAAGTTAGACCCTTTGGTAACTTTTTGTGTTGATATTTCGAAAACTTGTTAAGTTATAATTGGATCTATAAATTTTTCATAATTTTCATTTTAGTAGCAAAATGTATAATAGACTACGTGCATTTATTTTTTACCAATACGGTATAAAAGTAACGCCTAAAATACTGAACCGATTGTGATGAATGAGAATTAATTGAAGAATTGATTTGTAGTAGCCGATAGTTAATATGTAGTTATAATATAATAGACCGGGTAAATTCTAATAAATAAAATTACACTAGCGGGCAGACCCAACCAAAAGTGCCATCTGGTGAGGGATGTGATTTTGTAATACTATAAAATAAGAATTTTCTTTTTTTGTCACTAGATGACGCTGCTTAATGTCTTCTCCTATCATACTTATTACAATATATTCTGTCAGATGTCACGAACATTTAAAACTCTATATCTGTATAAAAACTATATATAATATAGTATGTAGGTACGTATAGTATCCTTATTTTATGTTACAAGCTCCTTCAATATTTTGAACGCTTGCGCAATATTGCCCATGTGTGGTCGGTGGCCTTAATTGGCGAAAGGCGCTAACGAGTGCTTCATTACGACGTCACAGCGAATTAGCGTCACACGTCACAACAGACAGCCGTGAGAAAGTCAACAGAGATAGGCTTGACCACAGTATCGGCTCCCAACTTTAATTAAAGAAGTTTACTTAACTTTACCAGTATTATGAAGATAGCTGTGGATAAAATTACGGAAACCTAGAAAGGTTTCTGTTATGGCTATCCCAGATGTTTAAATCTCTGGGATAGCCACACGAACACTATTTTTACAGTAATATTTTGATCAAATCAAAATATTTTATTTCCAAATGAAATTTAAGAAGCTATTTTCGGAAAGTCAACAATAAGTCCCACAACCCTAGACCGCCGAGAAGAACCTCTCTTAGCAATCTCTTAGCAAAAAGATGGAAAATTGTTCTTTTTAAAAAGTACATACAGAATATGTTTACAGTGTAAAAACTTAATCTATATATTATAACAAAAATCAGAGTACATAAAGTACATTGAGGTAGCCCTGCATGTATCTTATTCCCAAGGTGTATGATGTATGAGTCTCAAGACATCTGACATTAAGTGATACGAGTAACAACATATCAACGACAAATCTGACATAAAAGATAGTAACGCGTTACGTAACGAGGCGGTTAACAAAGTCATCACTTGTTCCAGCGAGTAAAAAGCGGTATCACTGCAAAAATCGACAAACTCATACTATTGGGAACGTAGAGCTTAGGCCAAATACTGTCTTTAAATATTTACATCTGCCAAAATCTTTTAAGGACTAAGATGACAAAAATAGTCCAATTAAAACCCATTTTATTTGATTGCCAACCGAAAATATTCTACTCAAAGCTCCTCTTCATATCGTGTTGATTTACTCAACCTTTTGAATTCGTCTATTAGGGGCATTAAAGGAGTTTATTGGAACCAATAAAAAACTCGTCGACAGAACCAGTGAGTCTTTAATGAAAAGAAGCCGGCAATACAAATGTGTCAGCGGCTCGCCGTATTAAAGAAAGTGTTAAGCGACAAATGGAAATATGTTACATCGAAGTGTCGCCGTTTGAACAGATTAAAAGAGAATGTAGCGTGAGATTGAACGAAATTCATCGCTTGTCGAATATATTGTACTAGCTGTTCTCGCGACTTCGTTCACGTGGTTTTTGAGTGACTTAAGCCGTTTATGCAGCGCACGCAATGAAAGTCCCCAAATGTAATTAATTTTCCACGTTTTTGCAACATTTTTCACTAACGCTTCGCCCCTATTGATCGCAGCGTAATGTTATACATATAGCCTAAAGCCTTCCTCTATAAATGGACTATCCAACAAAAAAAGATTTTTTCAAATCGGACCAGTAGTTCCTGAGATTAGCGCGTTTAAACAAACAAACAAAAAAACAAACAAACAAACTCTTCCGCTTTATAATAATATAAGTATAGATAAAGGTTCTATGCATATATCACCTTTGCAATTCGTCGTTTTACCTTCTCCACCTCGAATCCAAAAAAATCAATGTTTTCTCGATAATATCTAGCTTGTATTTAAAACTTAAAGTATATAAAACTTATTTTTTATATACTTATACTTTGGGTTAATACAAGGTAGATATCATAGTTAACTGAACCCCATTGAAATAAATTCCATAGCATAATAAAATCTAAAATTATTAAGTTTTTTTACGCTACTAAAAGTTGTAGTTTTATAGATACGAGGTTTTTAATGTAATGCGACGAATTATTATATTATTATGAGGATTGCATATTATAAGATGGGGTAATTTAAGAGCCACATACTCTTACGTAGTAACTAATACTTAATCTGTGACCTAAACTAACCTTACAAGTTGAAATATTAATAAGCATCACATAGACACGACGTTTAGAAAACAATTTTATAAAATTTATTCTGAATTATATGTTGTAATTTTTTATTTTGATAAATAATCTCATTATGGCTTAGCAATATTTAAATTAAATATACAGCAGCGCGCGTACCATAACCATCGCAGAAATTCGTTTTGTCTACAGAATAATAGAAATACTATTAGATTAATAACAATAATATAATATCTATGGACCCTTCACACCACGTCGATATCTTCCCAAGCTAAGTATCCGAAGAACTTGTGTTGCAGGTACCAGACAACGGAAATATATTTAATAATTTTTATACTATACACATATTAATATTTAAAACTTTTTGTTCCCTCGGTGGGATTGGAACCCGCGACCTCTCGCTTGAGCACTAACGCGCTCAACCACTGCGCTACGGAGGTCGTCTTATTTATTTTATAAGCATGTTATGTATATTTTCCGATTCCTAAAACCATGTCATACTTAGCGTGTAGGTAATCATAAGACGTAAAACATAAATTAAACTTGGAAAGCATTTAGTTTGATGTTCTGGTGTACTTGTGTTTTCCAATTTCCCCCGTACAAAACACATTATTTCCCAATTCTTGAAATCCATTAGCAATAGGGTCACGTTTTGCCTTATTTGTAGGTTTTCGTATCAAACAATCAAAGCCAGGTTTGTTTTTGGTTTGGTTTTGTGATATCTGTTCTTTAAATGATCATTGTCATTTATTACGTTTTAGGTTGTAAACTAATTAAAGTGTTTAAGTGTTAAGGTACGATTCCACCAAAATAGTATTCAGAACATATTTTGTTAGCCAACATTTTTTTCAGAATTCCAGCTGTGTCAATTTGTGTGTGTTCCAATTTGTTAATGTTGCGTTAGCGAGTCCACCGGAACAAACATCTGTTACGCACAATGTTCGCAACAGTTCAGAACACCGGTGGAATTGCACCTTTAGGTTAGGTTAGTTAATAACAAATTCGTTTCTTAAAAAACTTAAAAAATCAGCTTACACATTTATTAAAAGCTTTCGCCGCGTCGAATAGATTTTGTATCAAAAACGTATCTCTACATTGTGTTTATTTGCTTGTTACTTATTAATGCACAAACAGCTTGACCAGTTTTCAAAAGAACCCTTGAATAACCACATAGGCAACTTTTCATCCCAACCGAGTATAGTATTTGAATGCAGTATACAAGGTGTAAAATTAATAAGTGATAATACTTTAGGGTGTGTATGAGTCCCGTATATACATATAGAGTTAACTGTGACAGTTCCAGCGCTAAAAGAGTTACTTTTTAAAAATAATTATATGACCAAATGTATGATATAAGGGAATTTCTCATATCATCTCAGTGCCGGTACTTTCACAGCATATTCTACATAGGAGGTACGTACACCCCCTAAAGTATTATCACTCATTTATTTTACACCTTGTATGCTATAGCGCCTCTGTGGTCTAGTGGTTCAGAGCTGCGCTCTCGACCCAGAGGTCGTGGGTTCGATTCCCGGGTTAGAACAACAAAAGATGTTGTTTTTAAGTTTGGTTAGGACAAAAAAAGGCTGATCACCTGATTGTTTGACAAGAAAGATGATCCATGCGTCGGGTGGGGATATAAAAAGTCCTGCGCCTGTTCTCTCGCCAATTGTGTAGGTTTACCGTCCCACTGGGCTATGAGAGTAAAAGGAAGAGAGAGCGTATTTGTGTATTGCGCACACACTTGGGCACTATACAATGACTCCAGAGTAGCTGGCCTGGTTTCAATGAAATCGGCTACCGACACCGAAATCGGTGGGGGAAGGAAATTTACCTTGTATACGCGGACAAAGCCGCGGGTAAAAGGTAGTTCCAATATAAACCGCTTTTGCGATCAGTGTAACAGGCGTAACGCCGACAAGTATTGGCAGATGCTTCTAGTGTTCCTGTCAGACATGATGTATGAAACCGTGACACTAACAATGTAGCAGCCGCCCATTGTACTAAGTACCCGATCTTAATACCGCCAGTTAGAGCAGAAACACGTACCGCAAATACTATTTATTAATACCCAGTAATCGGTACTGAGAGCAAACGGGTGTTGGAAATAAAATATTAGTAATTTAAGTGTCGTATTTCAACATGCATAGTACTTTATTGTTAAAGTTTTTGAATTTGGAAGCCTTTATTGATACTATTTATAAATACCCAGCAATCGGTACTGAGAGAAAACGGGTGTTGGAAATAAAATATCTATATCTATACATATAATAAATCTGTAGAGGGGTCATGTCTGTACATTAAGAATATTTAAGTGAAAATTAAAAAAAGGGGGTCTATATAAGCCACAGAACCTAAAAATAACATTTTTGAAAAAAATGTCTGTCTGTCTGTCTGTCTGTCTGTCTGTCTGTCTGTCTGTCTGTCTGTCTGTCTGTCTGTCTGTCTGTCCATATGGGAATGTTTGTCGTCGCATCACGCTAAGACCACTGTATAGAATGAAATAAAATTTGGCAGGCAGGTAGCTTATGACCTGAAGAGCATTATTGGAAATTATTATCCCGAAAAACGAAAGGGTTCCCGTGGGATCTTCAAAAAATTGTAGCTATCTATTTGACAGTATTTCAGGCAAACTACTTAACGTATTTAAATGAAATTTGGCAGGCAGGTAGCTTATGACCTGAAGAGCATTATTGGAAATTATTATCCCGAAAAACGAAAGGGTTCCCGGGGGATCTTAAAAAAATTGTAGCTATCTATTTGACGGTATTTCAGCCAAACTACTCAACGTATTTAAATTAAAATTTGGCAGGCAGGTAGCTTATGACCTGAAGAGCATTATTGGAAATTATTATCCCGAAAAACGAAAGGGTTCCCGTGGGATCTTCAAAAAATTGTAGCTATCTATTTGACAGTATTTCAGCCAAACTACTTAACGTATTTAAATGAAATTTGGCAGGCAGGTAGCTTATGACCTGAAGAGCATTATTGGAAATTGTTATCTCGAAAAACGAAAGGGTTCCCGGGGGATCTTAAAAAAATTGTAGCTATCTATTTGACAGTATTTCAGCCAAACTACTTAACGTATTTAAATGAAATTTGGCAGGCAGGTAGCTTATGACCTGAAGAGCATTATTGGAAATTATTATCCCGAAAAACGAAAGGGTTCCCGGGGGATCTTAAAAAAATTGTAGCTATCTATTTGACGGTATTTCAGCCAAACTACTCAACGTATTTAAATTAAAATTTGGCAGGCAGGTAGCTTATGACCTGAAGAGCATTATTGGAAATTATTATCCCGAAAAACGAAAGGGTTCCCGTGGGATCTTCAAAAAATTGTAGCTATCTATTTGACAGTATTTCAGCCAAACTACTTAACGTATTTAAATGAAATTTGGCAGGCAGGTAGCTTATGACCTGAAGAGCATTATTGGAAATTGTTATCTCGAAAAACGAAAGGGTTCCCGGGGGATCTTAAAAAAATTGTAGCTATCTATTTGACAGTATTTCAGCCAAACTACTTAACGTATTTAAATGAAATTTGGCAGGCAGGTAGCTTATGACCTGAAGAGCATTATTGGAAATTATTATCCCGAAAAACGAAAGGGTTCCCGTGGGATCTTCAAAAAATTGTAGCTATCTATTTGACAGTATTTCAGGCAAACTACTTAACGTATTTAAATGAAATTTGGCAGGCAGGTAGCTTATGACCTGAAGAGCATTACTGGAAATTATTATCCCGAAAAACGAAAGGGTTCCCGGGGGATCTTAAAAAAATTGTAGCTATCTATTTGACAGTATTTCAGCCAAACTACTTAACGTATTTAAATGAAATTTGGCAGGCAGGTAGCTTATGACCTGAAGAGCATTATAGGAAATTATTATCCCGAAAAACGAAAGGGTTCCCGTGGGATCTTAAAAAAATTGTAGCTATCTATTTGACAGTATTTCAGGCAAACTACTTAACGTATTTAAATGAAATTTGGCAGGCAGGTAGCTTATGACCTGAAGAGCATTATTGGAAATTATTATCCCGAAAAACGAAAGGGTTCCCGGGGGATCTTAAAAAAATTGTAGCTATCTATTTGACGGTATTTCAGCCAAACTACTCAACGTATTTAAATTAAAATTTGGCAGGCAGGTAGCTTATGACCTGAAGAGCATTATTGGAAATTATTATCCCGAAAAACGAAAGGGTTCCCGTGGGATCTTCAAAAAATTGTAACTACCTATTTGACGGTATTTCAGCCAAACTACTCAACGTACTTAAATGAAACTTGGCACAAAGGTAGATTGTAACATGAAATAATCAACATAATATTTTTAACCGACTTCCAAAATAGGAGGTGGTTTCTCAATACGTAAATATATTATGTTTTTTTTATATTTGTTCGTGGATATCTTCGTCGTTTATGAATCGATTTTAAATATTAATGTTATACCACTACTACTTAGTCTTTGAAGATATACGTTGGGCGTCGCGGCGTTGGGCGCCGCGACGTTGGGCGTCACGACGTTGGGCAACGCGGCGTCCTTCAGCGTCGCGACGTCGGGCGTCGGCGTCGCAACGTTGGGCGTCGCGGCGTTGGGCGTCGGCGTCGCGGCGTTGGGCGTCGGCGTCGCGACGTTGGGCGTCGCGGCGTCAGGCGTCGGCGTCGTGACGTTTGGCGTCGCGGCGTCGGGTGTCGCGGCGTCGGGCGTCGCGGCGTCTGGCGTCGCGGCGTCTGGCGTCGCGGCGTCGGGCGTCGCGCCGACGGGCGTCGTCGTCGCGACGTTGGGCGTCGCGGCTTCGGGCGTCGCGGCGGCGGGCACCGCGGTGTCGGGCGTCGCGGCGTCCGTCAGCGTCGCGACGTCGGGCGTCGGCGTCGCGATGTTGGGCGTCACGGCGTCGGGCGTCGCGCCGTCGGGCGTCGCGGCGTCGGGCGTCGTCGTCGCGACGTTGGGCGTCGCGGCGTCGGGCCATCGGGCGTCGCGCCGACGGGCGTCGTCGTCGCGACGTTGGGCGTCGTCGACATTAGTGCGTTTAAACAAACAAACAATTTACATTTGGGGACTTTCGTTGCATGAGCTGCATAAACGGTTTAAGTCAAACAAACACCACGCGAACGAAGTCGCGGGCACAGCTAGTTAGTAATATAAGTATCGTATTTCAAAGTGCATAGTACTTTAGTGTTAAAGTTTTTGAATTTGGAAGCCTTTATTGATACTATTTATAAATACCCAGCAATCGGTACTGAGAGCAAATGGGTGATGGAAATAAAATATTAGTAACTAGCTGTTCCCGCGACTTCGTTCGTGTGGTTCTTGAGCGACTTAAACCATTTATGCATCGCACGCAACGGAAGCCTCCCCGTTTTTGCAACATTTCTCACTGCCGCTTCGCTATTATTGGTCGCAGCGTAGTGTTATATAGCCTAAAGCCTTCCTTTATAAATGTACTATCCAACAAAAAAGAATTTTTCAAATTGGACCAGTAGTTCCTGAGATTAGCGCGTTTAAACAAACAAACAAACTCTTCCGCTTTATAATATTAAGTATAGATTTAAGTGTTGTATTTTAACATACATACTTTAGTGTTAAAGTTTTTGAATTTGGAAGCCTTTATTAATGTATTTATTAATTCCTAGATAGTAATCGGTACTAAGAGATTAAAAAATTGTAGCTATCTATTTGACGGTATTTCAGCCAAACTACTCAACGTATTTAAATTAAAATTTGGCAGGCAGGTAGCTTATGACCTGAAGAGCATTATTGGAAATTATTATCCCGAAAAACGAAAGGGTTCCCGTGGGATCTTCAAAAAATTGTAACTACCTATTTGACGGTATTTCAGCCAAACTACTCAACGTACTTAAATGAAACTTGGCACAAAGGTAGATTGTAACATGAAATAATCAACATAATATTTTTAACCGACTTCCAAAATAGGAGGTGGTTTCTCAATACGTAAATATATTATGTTTTTTTTATATTTGTTCGTGGATATCTTCGTCGTTTATGAATCGATTTTAAATATTAATGTTATACCACTACTACTTAGTCTTTGAAGATATACGTTGGGCGTCGCGGCGTTGGGCGCCGCGACGTTGGGCGTCACGACGTTGGGCAACGCGGCGTCCTTCAGCGTCGCGACGTCGGGCGTCGGCGTCGCAACGTTGGGCGTCGCGGCGTTGGGCGTCGGCGTCGCGGCGTTGGGCGTCGGCGTCGCGACGTTGGGCGTCGCGGCGTCAGGCGTCGGCGTCGTGACGTTTGGCGTCGCGGCGTCGGGTGTCGCGGCGTCGGGCGTCGCGGCGTCTGGCGTCGCGGCGTCTGGCGTCGCGGCGTCGGGCGTCGCGCCGACGGGCGTCGTCGTCGCGACGTTGGGCGTCGCGGCTTCGGGCGTCGCGGCGGCGGGCACCGCGGTGTCGGGCGTCGCGGCGTCCGTCAGCGTCGCGACGTCGGGCGTCGGCGTCGCGATGTTGGGCGTCACGGCGTCGGGCGTCGCGCCGTCGGGCGTCGCGGCGTCGGGCGTCGTCGTCGCGACGTTGGGCGTCGCGGCGTCGGGCCATCGGGCGTCGCGCCGACGGGCGTCGTCGTCGCGACGTTGGGCGTCGTCGACATTAGTGCGTTTAAACAAACAAACAATTTACATTTGGGGACTTTCGTTGCATGAGCTGCATAAACGGTTTAAGTCAAACAAACACCACGCGAACGAAGTCGCGGGCACAGCTAGTTAGTAATATAAGTATCGTATTTCAAAGTGCATAGTACTTTAGTGTTAAAGTTTTTGAATTTGGAAGCCTTTATTGATACTATTTATAAATACCCAGCAATCGGTACTGAGAGCAAATGGGTGATGGAAATAAAATATTAGTAACTAGCTGTTCCCGCGACTTCGTTCGTGTGGTTCTTGAGCGACTTAAACCATTTATGCATCGCACGCAACGGAAGCCTCCCCGTTTTTGCAACATTTCTCACTGCCGCTTCGCTATTATTGGTCGCAGCGTAGTGTTATATAGCCTAAAGCCTTCCTTTATAAATGGACTATCCAACAAAAAAGAATTTTTCAAATTGGACCAGTAGTTCCTGAGATTAGCGCGTTTAAACAAACAAACAAACTCTTCCGCTTTATAATATTAAGTATAGATTTAAGTGTTGTATTTTAACATACATACTTTAGTGTTAAAGTTTTTGAATTTGGAAGCCTTTATTAATGTATTTATTAATTCCTAGATAGTAATCGGTACTAAGAGATTAAAAAATTGTAGCTATCTATTTGACGGTATTTCAGCCAAACTACTCAACGTATTTAAATTAAAATTTGGCAGGCAGGTAGCTTATGACCTGAAGAGCATTATTGGAAATTATTATCCCGAAAAACGAAAGGGTTCCCGTGGGATCTTCAAAAAATTGTAACTACCTATTTGACGGTATTTCAGCCAAACTACTCAACGTACTTAAATGAAACTTGGCACAAAGGTAGATTGTAACATGAAATAATCAACATAATATTTTTAACCGACTTCCAAAATAGGAGGTGGTTTCTCAATACGTAAATATATTATGTTTTTTTTATATTTGTTCGTGGATATCTTCGTCGTTTATGAATCGATTTTAAATATTAATGTTATACCACTACTACTTAGTCTTTGAAGATATACGTTGGGCGTCGCGGCGTTGGGCGCCGCGACGTTGGGCGTCACGACGTTGGGCAACGCGGCGTCCTTCAGCGTCGCGACGTCGGGCGTCGGCGTCGCAACGTTGGGCGTCGCGGCGTTGGGCGTCGGCGTCGCGGCGTTGGGCGTCGGCGTCGCGACGTTGGGCGTCGCGGCGTCAGGCGTCGGCGTCGTGACGTTTGGCGTCGCGGCGTTGGGTGTCCCGGCGTCGGGCGTCGCGGCGTCTGGCGTCGCGGCGTCTGGCGTCGCGGCGTCTGGCGTCGCGGCGTCGGGCGTCGCGCCGACGGGCGTCGTCGTCGCGACGTTGGGCGTCGCGGCGTCGGGCGTCGCGGCGGCGGGCACCGCGGTGTCGGGCGTCGCGGCGTCCGTCAGCGTCGCGACGTCGGGCGTCGGCGTCGCGATGTTGGGCGTCGCGGCGTCGGGCGTCGCGCCGTCGGGCGTCGCGGCGTCGGGCGTCGTCGTCGCGACGTTGGGCGTCGCGGCGTCGGGCCATCGGGCGTCGCGCCGACGGGCGTCGTCGTCGCGACGTTGGGCGTCGTCGACATTAGTGCGTTTAAACAAACAAACAATTTACATTTGGGGACTTTCGTTGCATGAGCTGCATAAACGGTTTAAGTCAAACAAACACCACGCGAACGAAGTCGCGGGCACAGCTAGTTAGTAATATAAGTGTCGTATTTCAAAGTGCATAGTACTTTAGTGTTAAAGTTTTTGAATTTGGAAGCCTTTATTGATACTATTTATAAATACCCAGCAATCGGTACTGAGAGCAAATGGGTGATGGAAATAAAATATTAGTAACTAGCTGTTCCCGCGACTTCGTTCGTGTGGTTCTTGAGCGACTTAAACCATTTATGCAGCGCACGCAACGGAAGCCTCCCCGTTTTTGCAACATTTCTCACTGCCGCTTCGCTATTATTGGTCGCAGCGTAGTGTTATATAGCCTAAAGCCTTCCTTTATAAATGGACTATCCAACAAAAAAGAATTTTTCAAATTGGACCAGTAGTTCCTGAGATTAGCGCGTTTAAACAAACAAACAAACTCTTCCGCTTTATAATATTAAGTATAGATTTAAGTGTTGTATTTTAACATACATACTTTAGTGTTAAAGTTTTTGAATTTGGAAGCCTTTATTAATGTATTTATTAATTCCTAGATAGTAATCGGTACTAAGAGGAAACTGTTATCTTAAAATGAATTGCTGTTCGTTAACCTAAAACCCGAGAACGGGTGAACCGATTCGTGGAAGTCCCGGGAAGGTTTAAATGGATGCTCAACCAAGTGGACAAGGGTCAGCTAGTTGAAAATAAAAATATTAATAATTTATTTTCTTATTTAAATGTGCACTTTAAGAGTTAAAGGCTTTGAATTTGGATCCTTTATTGATAGTATTCATTAATTCCTAGATCGATCGATAGAACCAGTGCAAA
The DNA here is from genome assembly GCA_905187575.2 of Celastrina argiolus. Lineage (NCBI taxonomy): Eukaryota > Metazoa > Arthropoda > Insecta > Lepidoptera > Lycaenidae > Celastrina > Celastrina argiolus. The sequence continues at coordinate 7,176,233 of LR994581.1, read as the reverse complement.
CAGGAAACTGTTGAAAATAAAAACATTACTCGATTTGTCTCATATTTGATAGCTTTTGTATTATATAAATTCTTAGTAATCAGTACTGACATAAAATTGTTGTAGACTGTTATGTTAGCGTTAAATTTTTTAACACGGCTTTTATTGATCTAGATACAACCTGAATATTTAACCCCACGAAACTAAGTCAATTCAATTAAGAGCCGATTTTTCAATCGTCAGATAACTTTTATCTGTTGAATAATCATGTGACTTTGACATTTGTTCCATACAAAATCTGCCAAAGTCACATAGGTATTTATTCCATGTTTAGTGCCTCAGCATATGTGTTATTGTTATTAGGTTCAAATTACACGTCCAATAATACACTTCTAGTTAATCGTATTTTACTTTATTCTACTACGTAGATAATACAATAAACAGTATCTTATAAATAACTATGTAGGTACACTGACCCCACTAACCTATCCGGGCCTCTCAAGGAGACTAACTTAAAACTATCTTAGGCATCAACGTCAATGTCATCTTTGACATCTAGTTGTTTTAAATACATGCATAGCATTATGTAACATCTCCCTTTTTCGAGAAACGCATACAATTTAATAATGCTTAAAATATACATGATTACAAAATATAACTTACTAATTAAATTTCTCATGTATGTACAATTTAGGTTGTTTTACAGTTCTACCAGATCTGGTAACATAATCTGTACCTATTTGCCTTTCCACAGGAACACAGTTATCATTATGTCTACTAATATCCTGAGAATTTTCACTCGTGAAACAACTAGGATTTATGGGAAGTATATTGCACGTATCATGACCAATATAAGAAGGATCTATTTTTTTAAATTCATCTTTACTGTCACCCGCAAAAGAGGAAGGAGGATTTATCTTTTTTAAATTATTTTTCCTATGTCTAATATGCGCTCTATTTCTCCTATATATAACACCATTCATATCGGTAATATAATGAGACCTACCACAATCTAGATTTCTATGTATTACACCAGGAGTCCAAAAATCTTTGTGATTTTTTTTTAAATAAATGTCATCTCCAGGCTTAAAGACTTCATTCCTTTGCCTTGCACATCTGTCAAAGTAATATGTCATTTTGTTTTTATTTTTGACATAAGATTTTTTGTAAACAGAAAATTTTACTAAATTCGGTTTTAGTTTTTTACACAGGACAGGTATATTCATACGTAAACTCCTAGACATTAATAATGATGCTGGGCTGGGAAAATCGCCTTTAGCTGTGTTCCGGTAGTGTAGCAATGCTAAATACACATCAGATCCATCCTGAGCGCATTTACGTAGTATATTTTTGGATACTTTTACAGCGCTCTCCGAAAAGCCATTACTTCTTGGATAATATGGACTCGTGGTTATATGCTCCACGTCCCATTCAACCAGAAAAGATTTGAACTTACATGAGTTGAAAGGTGGACCATTATCCGACACTAATGATCGTGGGATGCCATGGCGTGCGAAAAATGATTTCAAGTGTTTCACCACGTTATCAACGTTGTAATTCTTATGTAAAGAAGCTAGCTCAAAATATTTAGAATAGTAATCTACACAGACAAGGTAATTCTCCCCATCAAAATAAAATAAATCAACCCCTACTCGTTCCCAAGGGAGTTGTGTAATATCATAACACTTCAAAGGTTCCTTATTTGTGTTAGGTTTAAATTTAGCACATACCAGACACTGTTCAATTAAATTTTTAATGTCTGCATTTATATTGGGCCAATAAACTGTTTCCCTAGCAATGTTAAGTGTTTTATTTATACCTAAATGACCACAGTGAATTTTATCTAATATTTGCTTTTGTAAAGCCTTTGGGACTATGAGCCTATTGCCCTTAAAGAGTAAATCATTCATTATGTGTATTTCACTTTGAATATTCCAATATGGTTTTACCAAACAGTTAATTTTGTTTTTGCTTGTTGGCCAACCATTTTTTATATAAGATTTAAGCAAATTTAATGATTCATCTTGTTTACTTTCATTTAATATTGACTCTAAATATGACTTTGATACTGAAATATTAGAAAAAATTGAATTGACATGATATTGTAAGTCTTGTTCATATTGTGGTACATATGTATCAGTGAGTGAAACTCGTGATAGCGTGTCTGCTATATACATATGTTTACCAGGTACATAAATTACTTCTAAGTCATATCCTTGCAACGCAAGCATCATTCTCTGCAGCCTAGCTGGCACTTCATGAAGAGGTTTTTTAAAGAGATAAATTAAAGGTTTGTGATCTGTATGAACGGTAACAAGACCTCCATAAATATATTGATGAAATTTATTACAACCAAACTGTATAGCAAACAATTCCTTTTCAATCTGAGCGTAGTTTTGTTGAGAGCTTGTCAATGTTCTTGAGCTATATGCAATTGGTCGCTTATTTTGCATGATTACAGCGCCCACTGCATTCTTGGATGAATCTACTGACAAAATTAAAGGTACATTGCAATTATAGTTAGCTAATACAGGTGCTTTAGTAATAATATCTTTTAGTGATTCAAAACACTTTTGATAATTATCATCCCATAGGAATGGTATATCCTTTTTTAACAAGTTTCTTAAGACATTAGTTTTGTCTGCTAAGTTTTCAATGAAAGGGGCTAAAAAATTTAACATGCCTAAAAATCTTTGTAAATCCTTAATATTTTTAGGTGTAGACATATTTTTTACAGCTTTAATTTTATCTGGATCAATTTTAACACCATCTTTGCTAAAAATATAACCCAAATACGTTATTTCTTCTAAAAGAAACTTACACTTGAGCTTGTTTAATTTCAAATTTACCTGCCTAGCCCGTTCTAAAAATAATTCTAACCTCTTATTATGTATTTCAATTGTCTCCCCATATATTAAAATGTCATCACACCAAATAATTATGCCTTCAATGTCCCCAAATAAATCAATCATAGTTTTATAAAATATTTCTGTTGCAGTATTCATCCCGAAAGGCAACCGTAGAAATTTATAGCGACCAAATGGGGTCTGAAATGTGCACAAATCACTACTTTCTTTTGTTAATTTTATATTATAAAAACCAGAGAACGCATCCAAGTGGGAAAAATATGTAGCTTTAGACAATTTTGACCTCACTTCATCAATATTTTTAATAGGATAATGACTTCTCAATAGATTTTTATTTAAATATCTAGGATCTAAACATACCCTTAATCCTCCTGCCTTTTTCATGGTAATGACTAAACTACTTACCCATAATGTGGGTTTGTTAACCTTCTGTATAATTCCCAGTTGTTCCATGATTTCTAATTCTTTCCTTAACGGCTCGATGAGAGCAAACGGTACCTTCCTCGGGGGATCTACTCTTGGTATGGCATCCTTCTTTAATACAATACTGTGTTCATATGGAAGACATCCTAGGCCCTGAAAAACATCATTATATTTGATTACAATATTGTCACATGTTTTTTCATATAGGTTGTGTATATTTTTCACAATTTTATTGTCATTTTGACAATTTACAGAGAAGTTTTTTGTTATTAAATTTAACTTTATACAAGTTGGTAAGCCAATTACAGTTGGACAATTCAAACTTGTTATTACAAAAGTAATTGTTTCAGGCTCAACTTTATTATCTAATAAACAGGATACATTAGATACTGCCACTATGGGAATTTCATGACCATTATAAGCAAAAATATTATAATTTTTACACTGTTGTTTGTCCTTATTTTTAATTTTTAGGTTTGAGCTTTTACATGTGTCTAAAGACATCATATTTATATCTGCTCCAGTATCAATTATGCAATCTACTCTTTTATTGTTTATATTAAGAAAATAATGCCAAGAATTATCATTTTTACTTAAAATTGTGCTATTTCTATTATTTTGTGATTCAATGTTGAACAATGTCCCTATAGTAAATCTCTCAGCACTTTTTTTTTGTTACTTCATCATCGAGATTTGAGTTGTCTACTTCAGAAACAACATTCCTGACATTATTTTTCTTATAACATAAATTAGTAAAGTGTCCATATTTAAAACATGACCTGCATTTATGCTTCCATGCTGGGCAGTTGCGATGAGCATGTGTTGTGTTGCATCTCCCGCACGTTGTTCTGGACCCGGGTGTGGCTGATCTTCTTTGTTGATAATGCGGCACTGGAGATCTGGTTTTTCTCCTATGCTGGTGCGATGAAAACGATGATGACGGAGAACTGTTCGGACGGTTTCTGTGTATCTTGTATACGGTGGCATCTTCTCTTCTTTCACCCCCATTGATTGAATCTTCACTCTTCTGTGCCATAGTGAGTGTTCTACACAGCAGCTTGGCTCTTTCCAGGGAGAGATCTTGTTCTTGTAGCAGCTTTTGTCGAATTTGTGAGAAGTTTGTGGCCATGTTAGCAATGAGAATATCTTTCACCAGGGATTCACGAAGCGTACCAAACTCACATGAATGACTTGCATTTTCTAGCTCCATCAGAAAATTGTCCAATGATTCGTTCACACGTTGTTTTAATGTGAAGAACCTGTGTCTTGCAACTGTCAAATTCTTCTTTGGTTCAAAGTATTCAACAAATTTCTCCTTTACTTGTTTGAATGTAGAATTGCTTAGGTCCAAATTGAAGGAGTTGAAGATATTTAGACCTTTTTCACCCATAGAGTGTAGCATAATAGCAATCTTCCTTTTGTCTTCAGTTTTCTCCATTCCCGACGCCAGCAAATATATCTCGAACGACTGAGTCCATTTTCTGAAGTTTTCAGCATTATTGTTGATGATTTCCGTCGAAATTTCCAGCTTTTGTACTCCGTTTGCAGCCATTGTCGTCATTGTTGTTGAACCACACCCAGCCGGTCTCGAAATTTCTTTTTTCGCCGTTCTCGACGTACCCTCTCTTTGGTTAATATTTTCTTTTTCTTCTTCTGACACCATGTTTAGTGCCTCAGCATATGTGTTATTGTTATTAGGTTCAAATTACACGTCCAATAATACACTTCTAGTTAATCGTATTTTACTTTATTCTACTACGTAGATAATACAATAAACAGTATCTTATAAATAACTATGTAGGTACACTGACCCCACTAACCTATCCGGGCCTCTCAAGGAGACTAACTTAAAACTATCTTAGGCATCAACGTCAATGTCATCTTTGACATCTAGTTGTTTTAAATACATGCATAGCATTATGTAACATAACATTGTTAAAAGTTATCTGACGATTGAAAAATCGGCCCTAAGTAAACAATTGGAAAAATCAACGGCCTTAACTCGAAATGTCGGAAATTAACGACTCAGAAATATGTTACAATCATCCTCATTTTGATAGTAATTTCTCAAACAAGTGTAAAATCTAAACTTTGAAATGCTGACCTTATATTTGTGAAATTTTACGATTTTCAGTTGCCCCAGCAATTGCAATAATTTACGCTTAGTATTATGGTTGCGATCGTAAAACTTTTACGATACTATAAATATGCCGCTTACGCTATATTTTTTTGAATGCTAATGAATCTTGTTCATAGCAAATGTTTATAAAAATACCCCTTTATATTAGCTGCTTTGTTACGAAAGATTTTATAGATATTTGAATATGGACAAAATACCAATATAGATATATTTATTACGTATAAGTATTATATATACAGGCTGTAATATTAATGAGTGATAATACCCTAGAATGTGTATGGGTCTTGTATATAGAGTTTACTGTGAAAGTACCAGCATGAAAGAAGTACTTTTTTAAATTATTGTATAGGCAAATTATGTTGGGGCATTTCTCATACAAAAAATGAAAGTCAAAAGTCTTTCAGTGCCGGTACTTTCACAGTAAACTCTACATATGAGGCACATACACGCCCTTAAGTATTATCACTCATTTATTTTACATCTTGTATAAGTAGTTTACAAAACAAAATATATTTAAAGTTAAAGTATAGTCCGTTCCGAATCAATGTAATAAAAATGAAAACAAATAAATCTACCAAATCTATAGCTACATACTATGTATTACCAACATTAAAACCCTGATATAAAATTATAAACAATTAATTAATAGGTTAATAAGATTTTCTGAAGTGTTTAATGCTCTCGATCTCAAAGCAAATGAATAAAAACTTATCTCACCGTAAGTAAAGTTTCAATATATTAGCATTTAGCAGTTTTTTATCATTCTTGCAAAATTAAATCCTATTTAAATAAAATAAAGGACTAAATTCTTCTGCCAGTTAATTGAACGTAAAGAATGGCCTGACCGTGGAACATTATCTCGTCTGTTAGACCCTAGCTACACGCTCCGTCTTGCCTGCATTAAAAGTTGTATATTTTTTTTGTCGCAGTGTATTTGCTTTTATTTAACTAATTCATAAGTTACAAGGCTAGTCTGTTGCTTTCCGAATGTTGTACATGCCTATTGTGGCATACATATGTGTGCATGAGCTCCATACAATTTTTGTTATATACTTGTGGGAATACAAGTGGAAGCCCCAATGCGAGATGGTATGCTCGCTCGGTCAGACCGAAGCCCACTGTACTAGTTTTCAGATGTTACAAATATATCGCCGGAATTAGATAGTTCGATGCAGGATTGTGGCGCTAGTAGTACCGCTACATACTAATGTATTTATGTGTGTTACTGTTGGTAAGTTTTGTAAAAACTTCGTTGTGCAATATTTACCTTATGATTACGTAATGTGTCCCGAATCTTTAAAACATTTGTGCTGCACAATATGATACTTCTTTGTCATACACCACTTACCGAAACATCGATCAATGCTATGCCATCCTGCACATTGCAAGACAGATCGTGTAACTAGACCATTATTCTCGATCGAAGCAAAACTTTATATCTCGACTCGAGCTATTTATTATAATGGAATCGCATAGGATAGCGTTTGTGCGTGAGTTCGGTAGAATCGTAAATAGGTTCGTTTCGCTAAATAAATACCCGGGGTTGTAAACTTTAGCTTTGATGTTATATCCGATGATGACATCGTAAATGTCATTTGTAAGTTATTTACAAGGACAGATCATCGCATGAGCAGTTTACATGTTTAGATTACAATAAAATGAGCCCTTTTGATACATCCACGTAAATCTGTAAGCAAAATATTCAGGAGCTCAAATAAAAATTGCTTCAGCATAAATGGCGTTTGTAGGTTTAATGCTGCCATTAGACCGATTGCAATGTAGTTTTTGTTCAACGTAAACGTTGCAGTTTCTTTGATTTGTTTACAGCTGCTGAGAATAAGAGAAGTAACGTATGTGTTAATATAATACCTATGTATATAATATATTATTATTATTATTATTAGCCTAAACTGTCCCACTGCTGGGCAAAGGCCTCCCCCAGTGTCATCCAGGTATTTCTTTCCTGCGCCACCGCTGGCCAGCCTGGGTTATATGCGTCCAGCTCGTCGCGCCATCTTGTTCTGAGCCGGCATCGGCGATGTCGTCCATCCTCTGGTACCCAATCGGTGCATATTTTTCCCCAGCGCTATAATATAATATAACCTATGTCAAATCTTAAAACTTCTAGACTCAATGGTGTGATTTGCGCAAGACGTATTCGACTGCAAATAAGTATGCAGTATGCAGTTGAATTTATCGACTCCGTACAGTTGATGCGATGTTTATATGATAGCAGCCTAACCTGTAAACAATATCTATTGGCTTTATCAATATGAACTTTGCTGAAACACAAACAGTTGATAAAGTTAAATCGTGTAACGTATTATACAACAAACAACATTACGTTATGTTCATTTACTAAGTTAAATTTAAAATCTTGTAACAGTATTTACAACATACTATTTTTGGAAGTTATTTAAAAAAAAGCTTTAACAAAAAAAATAATAATAAAAAAAGTGCGACTATTTCCTAAATAGCATTTAATGCTCTTTTAGTAGAATGTATTATTATTAATTGCTTATTCACAATATCTAGTTCCATTTTCTTTATCTGGGGGCACGGAACTGCCCCCGTTAAGACGAGCCAAGCGAAGCGCAAGGGCACTACCTACCCTTTTTCGAAACGTATCGTTTTTTTTAACTATCATAACTTTTCTTTGGATGATATCATCATCTACGATAGTTGATAAAATTTCAAGATATAATGACACCAGTAAAACATAACACATATACAAAGTTTGAATGTCGTAGCTATTATACTTTAGATTTTATCAATGTCGAAAAACCCCCGATTTCGTCACTGACTCACTTATAGATTATCAAAATTCTAAAAAAGGTGAAATTTTTTATGTATATTTTATTTCACATAGGATGAATCTTCGTAATGGTAGGAAAACGGCCAAGTATCACGTTTTAATTGACTGAAATGTAGAGTATGTGAAGTTAGGCCTGGTAAAGTAAGGGCGCATAGATCAAGAATCTTGGCTCTACATGAGGTCTGATAACTTTTTCACAGGGTGAGCTATGTAAACTAGTCTTGGCAACACTTTTACTTGAAAATGTTTTTGGTGGGATAACAATAAAGTATTCTAGTATCATCTAATCTAGTTTATCAGCCAATATCTTCAGGATACTCCATCACTCCATCGCCGTCTGTTCAAGTCTTCATGTCAATGACCATTCTTCTTCATGTCGACAAAAACAGAGGGGTCTTACAAGTTTGCCTTGTCTGTCTGTCTTGTATGTGTGTGCGTGTCTGCGTGTCTGTCCGTGGCATAGTAGCTCCCACGAAGAAACCGATTTTTATTTAGTTTTCTTGTTGCTGACAGGATCGAGAGTGTTCTTAACTGAGGTATTTTTATTATATTATACACAGGTTTAATACATAATATCCATGACCCAGGAACATTGCAAACTTTTTGTTTCCTCGGCGGGAATCGAACCTGCGACCTCTCGCTCGAGCACCAACGCACTACGGAGGTCGTCATGTTTACAGTACAGTTTATGAGTATTGCCTGACCTTATTCTTAGGATAGCATAAAAATCATCAGTATGCTCAAATTATATAGGCTTAAAATGAAATCAGGAAACGTGCAATTTACTGCGGTAAAAAGTAGTTCAGGAGTATTAACGAGCATAAACATACATCCATAAATATTTCAAACTTTCACATTTCGTCGCTTCACGTTCACCACCTCGTATCTGTAAAACTACAACTTTTCAGTAGAGTCAAAAAAAATAGTAATTTTAGATTTTATTATGGCATTGATTTTGTTTTCAATGAGGTTCAGTTATGTACAGTATATAGGTACATCCAAAATCCATGTCATAATAAAATCTAAAATTACTAAGTTTTTTGACTCTACTGAAAAGTTGTAGTTTTATAGATACGAGGTTGTGACGGTAAAGCGACGATTTATCATTAGTAGGATAGGTAGTATGAATTCGGGTGTTAGTTAATCAGGCAAGATTGAAGCAAATTATTACCGGATTAATATTTTATTTAAGGCCCGGCTTAGCATTGCTTGTAGCTGTAGTGTACCAATTAATCACTTTAGGCTCAGAACATGATGGTACACACGACACGGCCTAAGTTCATAATTGTATTCACAGTTTGGACAGGCGCTTGATTGATTACCCTGCAGCGTACGAACTGGGTCATTCGCCTTATTCAATATGGGTGCATTTTATATGCAGCTGTTTATTGGTGTACATGTGTGTTTGGCCATACCTATATATATTTTTTATAATAAGATGACTTTTTATTTTTTGATTTATTGACATTTTAATTATTATTGTATGACATCTAATTTTATATCCAATTAATTCACTGTACTTGACATTTTATTTATACTTATACTTACTAATGTTGACTTTTTATATATACTTGCATAGTGACATTTTAATTAATAGTGTTGTATCCAATTAATGTATATGGTTTAAAATGTAGGTTGCCATGATGTAATATTAAGAATTATTAACTATAATATACTATGTGGTGTTGGAAGGTAAATACATAATAATTATGTAAGGGTTTAAGATGATTATAATATAGGGACATTTTTATTTTTTTAATTAAGCATGAATTTCATAAGATAAATCCTTTAGACTTTTAGTAATATTAAGTTATTAAAATATTTCCATGTCCATATGGGCTGAAATTGCGAAAAAATAAATAAATAATGTAACAACTTATGTAACCAATTTCTTGGAATAAATAAATCTTTATATTTATCTTTATACCTAGCCAAACTTTCGATTTTTATACTAACTTAATTCTAGGTTTTAGGTGTGATGGATAATTTAACATTATGTAACGATATTATGTCTACAATATTTAAACTTTGTTCTGGATGTCCCCACAGGACAGGCATTGCCTAGAATGGGGATCTGTTTACCGTTTGTTGTTAAATATTTTTTGAAAAATAAATATTTGTATTGTATTGTGAATACTACAAAATGTGTGTTTGTTTATGTACGCATGTGAGAAGTTATACTAGCTATCTTCACGGTGTCGGTTTTTCGTGTCAGTGTCTATCGTAAAAATCTATTGTGATAATAATTGTTTAAATATCGCAGTAAAATAAGTAGGAATAGTATAACCACGCATAGCTTCAAAAATATAGAATTTAGAAAAAAATATCTGGATGCTGTGTATATATAATAAATATATATTTTAGACGCTAATTCTAGTACTATTTTCTGTCTGGTGCGTAGTCTATGTTGGCTTGGTATGGTCCTTAAAATACCAGGATCTAATAAAAACAATACTTGGTTAATGTGTGTAGCTCATTTTAGTAAAAGATAAACGCAAGGTGCTTATAAATATCTAGTTTTTCGGGTTTTGGATAACTCAGTTTTAGTAGTAGGTAAATGTAATTTAGACAGATAGACTTGATAGTATGATTGATTGATGAACTAGATAGTAGGTATTCATTTTTTGGAACTGCAACCTATTTTTTATTATTCTGCAACACAATCCTGCAGTCTGCACTGTGAGATTGAAAAAGTGGGCCAATAGTCAATACTGCGACGAAAAATTTAAACGTTGGTTAGGTTTCCCCTTTTCAAATACGGGTTCTTTGTAACGTGTGTTCTTTTAGCGAGGACACTAGCTTTTGTATTTCAATCCGGAGTGAAGCATAAAATATTTCAACCCATAGGGCAGAAAAGGGAGTGAAACTGCAACTATACTTTGACCTCGCTACGGAGATTTTTTTGCAAAAAAGTCAGGCACAAAATGCAGAATGCCCAGTTTTACGCTACCCATCACGAGGACTTCAAATCACAAACGACATACACGATTGTATTGAAACAGGAACTTGGATTTAATTGACTGTATTTTTTTACCACCTAAAAAGGGCTAGCTCCTTCCCAATCTTTTAGTGTAAACAGAACCTCACTATCAGCGTTTATACCAATATCATATATCAAATGTATGTATCAATATATAGCGTTTATATAAATATAATATATCTATATAATATAAATAATAGTAGCTTGTTTTTCTTGTTGACTTTCTGAAAATAACTTTGTAAGTTTCATTTGGAAATAAAACGTTTTTAATTTTTATTATTTTTATTATTTTTTTAAAAATTAATCGTCAATAAAGTCAATGTATTTTATTGACGATTGCATAACTTAAAAATAAGTCAGCCACATACAAGACTACTTCGATGTACTTTATATTATGTACTCTGATTTTTTTACAATCTATAGATTAAGTTATTACATTGTAAACAACATATTATATTATAAAATTTTTTTAAATATCAATTATCCATCTTTTTGCTAAAAGATAGCCCCGTCTATTCAGACGGGGTAAGAAATTCTTCTTACCCCGCTTCTTCTCGCCGGGCTAGGGTTGAACCGGTGGTATTTTTTTGTTAACTTTCCGAAAATAGTTTCTCAAGAAAAATTTTAATTTTAATAAAATATTTAAAAAACGCATTACAACATATCACACTTTGAATACCATAATATAATAGTATGTAGAGATAAACTCGTAATTAATTTATTAACTTTGTAATGACTTCACTCACCACTATTAGATAATGTGCTCTTACCTAACAATAGAAGTAACTTTACGAGCAGATTACGACTAGGAACCACATTAGGCGGGGATATATGATACGAAATCCGGAAGGCGGGATAAAATTCAGAACGTGGTGTATACAGAATCGATTGTCCTGAATGCGACAGTGTATACGTAGGTCAGACTGGACGTAACTTTGAGACTCGGTACAGAACATATCGCGGCTTATAGAAATGGTCATCATGATAAATCACATTTTGCCAAACATCTTTTAGATAGTAGTCACAATATACCAGATGGTCATTCCTTTATGATATTACATAAATGTGATAAAGGCTTTCGACTGAGCGTGTTGGAACAGTTAGAAATAATTAAAGTAAAGAACAACAATAGAATTGCATTGTTGAATGACCAAACTAACCTTACTTCGTCACCTCATATTAACTTGTTTGGTGGGGGTACTAGTTGGTAGGGGTAGTAGCTGTAGAGAATATAAGGCGGTGTTTTGGCGGGCGGCATCACTTAACGAACATTGTTCGCAGAGTCAACATCCTAAGGATGCTCCGGGGTCGGAGCGAAACGCGCGTCGAGTTTTGCAACCTGCATGGTGGTGGGACTTTGCACGATCGTGTTAACATTATTGCTTGTGTGGTTGTGGTGTTTTCATGGTTTTTGCTTGCGAGTGTACGCATAAGCAGTGTGGGAGGAGGGAGGTGCATCAACGCATGCCTATGCGTACACTCACTCATCTGCTTACAGGTTGTGATTATAATTGTTTCGCGGGATATTGCTAGATATAATATATTTAAATTGAAGAGCATCGAATCAAAACTCTTGTAATGGATATTCTACAATAGTATTTACCAATTTGTGACTAGGTATGTACTAGTTATTTGTACCACAATGACTAGAAAATAGAGATGAATATGCTATGGGAATAAACACAAAAAAACCTATGCTTCGATTGTGTGCCAATTTGATTCGAGCCTTATTCTCAGGGCTCCGTAATTTCTCCGGTTTTCTGGATTCCGGATCATAATACGGCTAGTTCCCGAACCGGTAGGCATCACATAGACACGACGTTCATAAAACATTTTGTAAAAATTTATTCTGAATAAAATGTTTTGATTTGATATAATAAATATACTCCCAGCCTAAGGACGAACCACATTGAATCAGCGAGTATTCCATACATTCAGTACTCACCGCCTAATTCAATGAATGTGAGATTTGGTGAGGCGGCGACGGAGGCTTTCATTGTATCACATTACATTCAATTGTTATATTTAAAAATCTTCCCTTTGTGTAATTTTATCTGTTCGTTCTTATTATTGTCAACACTGTTTGGTTGGAAGAGGACGTATAAGCAAAGCATGTATGTATGTATATTGCTGTTGATATTAAATTGGATCATAATTCTCGGTATAATCGATAAAAATGCAAACCGAATTGTGTTTTTTGACCTCCTTTTTTGGAAGTCGGTTAAAACTATGGTCCCAATAAATTCATTATATAAGTCCAAATAACATACACTACATTGTATTTGACGTTGTCGGGTTAAAGTTTTTTTTTACTTAAAATACAGTACAATACGATGGCCGGCTTCATTGAAACCAGGTCAGCTACGCAGGAGTTATTTTATAGTGCCCGAGTGTGTGCGCAATACACACAAGCACTCTCTCTTCCTTCACTCTCGTAGCCCAGAGGTGTTTTATACAATGCAAATATAATATCGATAATTCCGATGATAGTTTTGAGCGAGATCTTCTATTTTTGTATCATCTTCAGGCGTTATGACTACTAGTCAACCTCACGGAGTCCCCTGGGAGCCATAAGTAAGCTGACCCCACGAAATACCCCACAACACATTATAATAAAAATATTGCGCATCATTGCTCATGTTATACTCCTACCAGCTTCTTTACTTATCACCAAATGACCCTACATTTGAATTGTATGTTTATATTTATACATATCCTATATGTTATACAAGGTGTCAAATAAATGAGTTATAATACTTTAAGATGTGTATGTGCCTCTTATGTATAGTATACTGTAAAAGTACCAGCGCTGAAAGACTTACTTTTGACTTTCATGTTTCTATGAGAAATGCAAGATCATAAATTTTCCCATACAATAAGTAAAATAAATTGCTCTGGCACTTTCACAGTAAACTCTATATACAGGACCCATACACACCCTAAAGTATTATCACTCATTAATATATAGCCTGTATGTATATGTCTTTAGGATTACTCCATCTAAAACATAACTTGTAAAAATATTATGTCCTTTGTCCAATATACAGGGTGTAAAAAGAGCAGTCACTTTAACTTCGTGGGGTAATAACCAGGCAAGAGATATATCCATTGGTACTAGTAATTTGCTTTTAATCCACTGTTTTAAAAATTAAAAAAAATTCAATAGGCAATGTACAACGTGCACAACACAGCGATCAGCTGATTACGCTGAGAGGTCAATAGCACGCGTAAGACGTTCATTACGTACTAGGGCAAAAATTATAAAATTTAAGAATTTAATGCAGAACGTTGTTCCAAACAGTTCAGCGTTGCTGCTAAAATAATAAATTGAAAAAAAAAATTTTTTTTTCACAAAATAAATATTGAATAAAATTCATTTCTAATTGATATATTGACTGATGTCAAGGTCCTATAATCATATCCCAAAGATATTATAGTGACTGCTCTTTTTACACCCTGTATTAAATTACAATATGTAATCCAAATATATTGTCAAAATGTTAAAGACCTAGATTTCTTTATAACATACTAGCTGACCCGTGCCCACTTCGTTGAGCATAAAAATATTAAAAAAAAAATTTTAAACATTCCCTGGATTTCCACGAATATTTCAAGACCACAATTAGCCAAATCGGTTCAGCCGTTCTCGAGTTTTAGCGAGACTAACGAACAACGATTCATTTTTATATATTATAAGAGAAGATAGTATTATGATTTATTTTAACCAATTCAAGAGCCTACTCTGAACTCTTTTGAGTTAAAAATGGCGCAACGTATACCATTTTCTGGTTCAAAACCTGCATTTAAGTTCATACAATAAATCCTGGTGACGCGGACGGTCCGTCGTGTGTTATTTACGACGCGAAGGTCTCTCCCCTGTCCCTCGTATTTTATTCGCATTTGATACTTTAAAATAAATATATCAGCCTGATTAAGCTTTAACTGACAAGTTGAATGCACCTGTCGAATTGAGAAATCACTAAGCTAAAAATAGCGGGCAACTGTGGGGTAAAGGTGTGTTCAAGTTGATGTTACCATTTCCATGAATGATAGTTTAGAAATGGTACTAAGTCCCATTTCACCAACGCATGTTAGTGTTAAGTGTTAACGGCATGTTAAAATATCATGCCTTCTCATTTATTAATAGGAATTACGAGAGGAACAACATGATATTTAACGAAGGATTATCTTTAACACTGCTTGGTGAAACACACCCTAAGGGGTTAAACTCGCTAAAATAATAATTGGGTATGAATAAACTTATTGGTTGATAAGACATAATTATGATTGATATCAAGAGCAGTACACTTATCCTACTTCTATGGGTACATATTAGGCGCTTTTAAACGCAGGCTTCGTCAACGCGCGTTTTGAGAACCAGGAGTTCTGTACAGACAGTGTACTCTGTACATACTCAAACGCGTGCTTTGTCAACGCGCGTTTTGAGAACCAGGAGTTCTGTACAGACAGTGTACTCTGTACATACTCAAACGCGTGCTTTGTCAACGCGCGTTTTGAGAACCAGGAGTTCTGTACAGACAGTGTACTCTGTACATACTCAAACGCGTGCTTTGTCAACGCGCGTTTTGAGAACCAGGAATTCTGTACAGACAATGTACTCTGTACTTATCCAAGCGCGCGCTTTTTCTTTATTTTAAAATGCGCGTCAGCAAAGCGCGCATCAATAAGCGTCTAATGTGTACCAGCTATTAGGGATAAACAATATTAAAGTTAAATTTAATAATGGAATGTTTGTCTTTATTAAAACTGAAAACATTTATTTACAAAATTTTGAAAACATCATAAGTACGTAAATCCTTTTGAAAAATGTATGGTATCTGACCCGCATTGCCGAACAAAATAAAAGTTATTTGAAAATGAAGCATGACTGCCGATAAATTCTTGAGATGCATCAATTCACCAGGCTTGCTTTAGAATTTATGTTTCGTTATTATTCACTAGCACGGACGTTGACTTCGTTCGTATAGTGTATGTGTGTATTATATCACAACAAAAACATAAATGTGAAATGAGCCAAGTCCAAATACAAAAAAAAATTGAAATCTAAATGGGTGCCAAGTCCTGATATTGATTTATAGTAACATAACAAATTGTATAATGCCTTTAATTTTATGTAATGTCTCCTTACAACTGACAATAATATTATACTGATACCCAAGGTCGGAGTTGGCAAGATTCGATTACAAGGCGACCTCTAGTTAAGAGGAAACACAATGCGACCCCTGTTTTCTCCCTAGATAATGCCGCTAGAGTATTTTTTTCCTTAATATACTATAGTATGTCCCTATTTTAATATTTTTCCTTTTTTTCATAATTTAATTATAAAAATAAATCTGGACGTTCAAAAACCTAAAAAATATGGCCTGTTTCTCGTATCCGTTCTTACATTCAGAAAACAAAATATTTTATTGAAATTTGAAATTTAATTTATATTTTTATTGTTTTTATATAACTCAAACTTTTTTTTAGTTTAGAATGAAATAAATGCCTTAAAAGGTTATGTTTTGGAGGACGAAAACAAGGGGTCCACTGAACGTCGATTTCTTGTACTTTAAATAGGCAATTTTAGTTCAAACTTCAGTTGTTTCTATCGCGCTAGTTAGCTAGGATAGAATCATTTTACAACCTATAAAGGGGCACGAAAGTGCACCCGCCAAGTTGAGCACGGCTGTATTATCCACTAAACATTTTGTCTGTCATCTTGTGAGATAGATATTATGTTCATTGTGTTTTCATGAGATTTCCAAGTAAATCTACTAATTAATTTAAAACATGAAAGATTTTTCACAAACATTACAAGATATTGTTAGATTGTTAGACCGATTGGCTTACCCAGGCTTGGCATTACATGGATCGCACAACTTTTTACGGAAGAAGAACGAATAGAGACACAGAGACTTGGCATTTTTTACAACTTATGTCTCACCCGTGGTGTTTCCTCTTAATACCCAAAGGGCTAATTATAGTGAAACTAAAGTTATTGTATTTATAGCAAGTGTAATCAATCAACTAATTACAGTCCCATAAGTAGAACGTTCCTTTCATCTGTTCTGAGAGCTCTATTATGAAGTTCTTATATTGTGACCCAAATAGCCACTGCGTCATCGGTATCTCAAATCGTTAGAGAATTACATCGCACGCAATTTTCTCTATAATTTCGTTATTCGTGCAATCCATATTAGGTATTACATAATATAGGTCTTTAACTGTAAAACCATCCATCTAGTAATTGACTTAGCTTAGCTTGGCTGCCGGCTGGTATAAACAAGTAACGGTTTTTATTTAATATGATTTTCGTTGGAAAAGTACTTAAATCTTAGCTCGTCATTTTTTTTCTATTGACTGAATTGTCCTTAGCTGCAATCTTTGTGACTTCGTTGAAATAGGTTTAATTTATTACTCAAAACAAAATGACAAATAAAATACATTACTTACAATAATATATCTAGCTAGTAACTAAAACAAAAAGGAAAAAAATAATAATATAAGAATCAAAAAAACTTTAAATAAACTAAGTATAAGTATATGTTAATACGATAAGTACTTTATAATCCTAATCAATGCAAACAAGTCTTTCTTTTTGATTAATATTAGTGCAGGCACTTTACCTTGATATCACGCTTTAGAATTAAAACCACTAAATCCTAGAATAGAAAGAAGAGAGTTAGAAGCATATCCCGAGTTGAGCAGGCGCTAACACCGACGTGATATTGGCTCGATACAGGGCGACGGATTATACCCGCTGTGGGAAAGTACACGCGCCACGTAGATGTACGTGGTATGGAACAGACTCATTAATAATTTATTTGATTGAGTTTTTGACCGCGGCCAAAACAGTGACACATTATGGATTCATCGGGAACAGATTTTGATCTAATTCTTTTTTCTTAAAAAAGCTACAACTATCGTGAATGTTCTTAGCTATAATTCACCATCATCAGTGCATTCACTGCTTGGCAGTTCCGGGTTATATGATTTAGAATTTTGTTTATTCATTGCAGCAGTTACATGTATCAAGTTCTTGATAATACTTCTAGCAAATTATATAGACTCACCCCCGAAAGCCAATTCGAATCGTATGTCAACTAATCGGTGTCTTTATATAACCTTAATTCTGGAATTTTAACCAATCGTGTGGGAGCGTGAGGTAATTATAAAATATCTGTCCGTTCCTTTCTGTCTCATAATATTCCACCAATCAGCGTTCAATATGACTTGTTGATTTGAATGCCATGTTAGTTGATCAATCATTTGAATAGCATTCGAGAAACCGCGGGTAAATTTAATCGGTAATCATTTGAAATAATTTCACAAAATAGAGCCTTTAGTCAATTGCCATGAATCGCTATAATAATAATAATAATAATAATATCTATGGACGCTTCACACCACGTCAATCTTTTTTTTTTTTTTTTTTTTTTTTTTTTTGTTTTCGCAAGGGAAATGCATTACGCATCCCCCCGGGAGGGTCCCCGAGGGGTATGTGGGACTCCCGGCTCGCTACGGCCGGTTTACCCACTAAAACCACTTGCGGATTGCCATCAGCCGATATGTTGGGTGGAGTGCCTGGATCTGTCTAAACACAGGCTACTCCTCCCTCGACCGGCCGGTTCATCTCTACAGGGACCGGACTTCCATCAAATTAAGAGAGCGCTCCGGCAAACTGAAGCGCTCTCCTCGGCGCCGAGACTGACAAAGCCGGGGAGGTTACCCATCCCTCTACCCGGAGCCCCGTACTAGACGTGAGATGGGAGGGCCGCATAGCGACGCCTCCGCATCCCCGTCCTGCGCCGGCGAAGCGGAAGAGAGAGAGGATCAGTCTCTCTGTCCCGCTCCGAGGCCTCCTTCTGCGACATGACGAATTCGCAAAAGGAGACCACCGCCTGCCAGGCCTCATCGCTCTCGAGCATGCAGCGAACCACACTCGAGAGTGAGAGGTCCCGCCCAATCACTGCCACTAGATCGTGGCGCTGCACGTCCCATCGTTCGCACACCTCTAAGGTGTGCTGGGCCGTGTCCTCCGCAGCGCCACATTCGTGGCAGGCTGGCGTAGGCTCCCTCCTGGCAACCTTATACAGGTACGCACCGAAACATCCGTGTCCGGTGAGTACCTGTGTAAGGCGGAAGGTGAGGGGCTTTTTCTTGCGGCGCATCCACGCCGCAAGGACTGGGCGCAGTGCAATGGCCGTATGTTTACCATACGGTGCCTGC
The DNA here is from genome assembly GCA_905187575.2 of Celastrina argiolus. Taxonomy (NCBI): domain Eukaryota; kingdom Metazoa; phylum Arthropoda; class Insecta; order Lepidoptera; family Lycaenidae; genus Celastrina; species Celastrina argiolus. The sequence goes on along the minus strand of LR994581.1, from coordinate 7,156,797 downwards.
GCCAGAACCTCACCCCACCTCCGCAGCAACCATTGTTGCCCCAGCCTCCGTAATTGTGAGAGCTCCTCCCAAGTCGGCGCCTCACCTTGCAACCTCTTCTCAGCGCGGAAGAGGTGCATTTCAGCGAGCACCGACGCCTCGAGCTCCCACGGCGGATCTCCAGCCAGAGCAGTGGCTGCCACCCAGGAGACTGTACGGTAGCCCCTGACTACCCTCACCGCTATGACCCGCTGCGCCTACACCACGTCAATCTGGCCCTGTGCTAAGTATCCGAAGAACTTGTGTTACAGGTACCAGACAACGGAAGTATATTTAATACTTTTATAATATACACATATTAAAGATTTTTTTTTATATTATACACAAATTTAATACACATCCATGACCCAGGAACATTGAAAACTTTTTGTTCCCTCGGCGGGATTCGAACCCGCGACCTTTCGCTCGAGCGCCAACGCGCTCAGCCAACTGCGCTACGGAGGTCGTCCTTTACAATGCCCATGTCCCATATTTCAAACATAAATTATAATATATTGTTTTAGTTTCAGATCTTTGAATCGTAATAAGCGATTGTTACTTAGCTAAATGCTCACATTTTTTTCGACATCATCCAAATGACTGCTCTACTATAGCTTACCTATAAGGCTATTCTTGGTCTATACAAAACTTTTTGTAAACTAAAGCAAATAATGTTGGATCAAAATTTAGTAAAATATGAGACTTGGCAACTTCCCTAGTGAAAGCATAAACTATTTCGTCGCATACTTGATGATAGCAAGTGAAAAATGATATAATAAAAGTTTATACGCGACGAAAGTTCCAGCATCTAGATATCTGCGTGAGACTAGGGCTTTGCTGACTTGCCTGTATCGTGTTTGCCAGAAACAATATTTTAGTGGTTAAAAGTATGAAGAGAAATTCGTACCAAAGTATATTAAACAAAGTTTGCTCTAAACAATCTAGCAGCTAGCTCGAGCCCCATGTAGATGCGTTGATGGTATTTTAGGCAACGTTTTGTTTTTGTAAACTTTTACAGCTTACGTTGTTTACTGCATAGTAGTGCATAGTACTGAATATATTTTCCTAAAACCAACCGATTTTAGATTTTTTTATTTTATTTATTTGGAATAACAGCCATCAATAGGTCGTGTTTCACCAAGCAATGTTAAAGTTAACGCCATGTTAAAATACCATGCTTTCTCATTCATTGACAGGTAATACGAGAGGAACAACATGATATTTAACGAAAGATAAACTTTAACATTGCTTGGTAAAACACATCCTTAACATTAAATAAATATGATGATTCTTATATTAAAATACTTTTTTATGAGACTTTATTACCGACATGAACTGACTGATTAGGTCATCAAAATACATCAACTTTTTATTTCCATCCCAGAGGAATTAAGCGGAATAAATAATATCGTCAGGTCGTAAATAGTGTTTACGCTGCAAGAGGGGCCGATGCAAGTTATTCCACCATCAATTCGCCCCCTCGTCCCCTGAGGGCTGAGGTGTGACCAGAAGTTAACAATCGTGTGTGCTTAGGTCCCGAATGCAATGTGCGACGCGTGAGCTACCTTAATGTTCAATTTGGTCCCTCAATTTGGCTACCTGGTCTTTATCTATCGCTAATTACGAAGACGCAGTTCGATAACAAAAAAAATATGCAATTTTTTATGGTATTGATAAACGTTATCTATGAAATGTAGCTATACGTCAATGGCATTTATTAAAAGCTTTTATTCAACTTGCTTGTTAGTATGTTAGTGTGAAACAAATCTTGCGAGTTAATTTAGGACCACTTCCTGTTGTTAGATTCGGTTGAAATTCGTTTTGATAACGTAACTCCTGTGACAAAGCAATTATATGGTACCATATGAAGCTGGTCTCAATATGAAGCTGGTCATAGGAACTCTTCTTAAACTTAACAAGATGAAACAGTCGAGTTTGGACTCGTTTAAATAGTCTTAACAAGCACTCAGAGCATTTAAATAATAGCTTGACTTAAAACTTTTTTTTATTAATATTTTATTTTTGGTTTCTAACTTTCTTTGTCGTGTTAGCTTGACCTACGCGAAGCGAGAAGGCATAGCTAACACGACCAGGGGCCTCTCCAAACTGATTTGATTTTGATTCAGATACGATCATGCCGCGTACTTCCTAATAAATTGACATTTGTTTATTTTCATTCTCAGTCGATTGATATGGTCGGGAGTAGAAAAAGTTACGATCTAATAATTTTCTTTATCCTGATTAGTTTCAAAGTAATTCACCAAATAAAGTACGAAAAACCACTGATATCGAACGGATTCGGCTCTCGATTGTGTCGGGAGTAAGTCCCCAGGAAGAATCTGAAAACTGTGCTCGCCAAGCCACTTGCCAAGCGTGGCGAGTAATGTAGGCAACAACCACCCATTAAATGCTTTGGAGGAGGCTTACGTCCAGTAGTGGACGTCATAGCTGAAATGATGATGATGATGATGAAGTAAAAGAAGAAGACTCGACTGGGTTATATTAGAGTAATGAATCCTGACCATTATCTTATGGTCTTGGCATTTATGTGATAGTAAGTTATATATTATGTGTTATAATATAGTCCTCAAAAAACACACGACCAAATTACTACCTATATACGACACCTAACTAAACCTCTCGACTACTATTCAAAAATAGTATACAGTCATCGAACGTGTCGCATCACCCCTAAAGGGTCGCCAGTGCGGAAGCACCTTTATATACATTTTCTAGGAGAATGTTTTGTGTCTGCTTCTTTAGTGAACTCTATTGTGTCGACCCTGACTAAACTAGAATAGCTAGACTTGTGGATAAGGAGACCCGAGGACAATACCAAATGACGGATACACCTGAGGTTCAGGATAACTTGTCTGTAGAAAGTCCACCTTTTCAAATGTTTATTGTTTAAAAATCGATCTTTATTTCTTTTTTTGAATTGAGGCTTTTTATGTTAACCATTACTTTTCTTTTGAAGTTGAAATATTAAAACATTGAAATCGTTTATGCCTTTGGCGCTTAAGGCCAATTGTTATTGAAAACATAATTTCAATTAAGACCACAAAAGACAAAAATATATATCTTACAATAAACATGTACATAATCCACTGCAAGATAAGACACATTAATATAAAATACAATAGAGTATATCACCCCCAAATATATTCTTTGTCCAGGTAACATTTATCACAGATGAGGACAGGGGAGGGACTTTATAAAATGACAACATATTTATAGTGGTATTCCTTTTACGAGGGGATTTTCACTGTTTCCCTCCACAGATAAGACTAGTTCCAACATTTTACCGCTCTTTAATATTCTGCTAATGTTTTTGGGTGACAGAATTTAGCGAACATTTAAACGGTAATGCTTCTGAGAAAAAACTGCAAGTATAGTATAAGTACGAAGAAATACCAGCGGCGTAGATAGGAATTTCAATTTTAATTTGTTGCTACAATATTCCGGATTAATTTTTTATACTATTCATTTGAATTATTTACACACTCAGTCAACATAATTCGTGTCATTCATTCAAAGTAAAGACTTTGTGGGCCATGGAATAGGCGAGTTGTACATTGAATACTACTTAAATACGAATAATTTCTACTGTATCTGTAAATTATCATTTCCCACAGTGAATAGGTGACATAGAGTTGATAATAAAAATAGTATGGAAATAATAAGTTGGTAGGCATTTTATGTAACATTGAGGTTATAAAAATAAGTATACGTTTATCATCGTGTTGTCCACACACAGTAGCAAGGAACATTATTTATGCTCTTAATGTATTTATGATAATAATATCTTGTAACAATATAAATACTATAATTTTTTTATACGCATAAATAGAAATTAATAATGATTTGAAAAGTGCAACTAATTTTAAATACTTAAGTATATTTTAAGTTTTAGCGACAAGCTAAAAATCAAATTTTCAATGTATTATATCTAGCAATATCCCGCGAAAAACAAGTCTGCTAGATATGATACACTAACTGTGCCCGCGACTTCGTTCACGTGGTTTTTGAGTGACCGTTTATGCAGCACACGCAATGAAAGTCAAATGTGAATAATTTTCCCTGTTTTTGCAACATTTCTCACTGACGCTTCACTCCTATTGATCGCGGCGTAATGTTATATAGCCTTCCTCTATAAATAGACTATTCAATATATATATTTTTTAAAACGTACCGGTAGTTCTTGAGATTAGCGCGTTTAAACAAACAATCAAACAAACAAACTCTTCTGCTTTATAATATTAGTATAGATTTCAATTGTATGCTATGGATTTCCGCAAAGTAGCGCCTGATTCTATTAAATAATAATTACATTTTTAATTAAAAAAAAACCCGCACTATCGCTTCTCTCGTGGCCCCGTGAAATCCATCGAATCGCTGTACAGTGAGGGACGTTATCACGTGTCCCGAGGGCCAGGTCGGAGGGTAGCCGCGCTAATGATTCCACGTCACAGCCATTTTTCTATTTACCACTGTGAGCTAAAACGATGTTGCTCGAATGAATTCTTTATTTTTGTGCAGGTATACAGTGTGTAAAAGAACAGTCACTATAACTTTGAGATACAATTATATTACCTTTCCTCATTTTGGAAATGTTTTTTTTGTCACAAAGTATAAATCTTTTTTTGCTTTTGTCATTTCGTATGTTTTTGTCGCAAGCAGATATAATATTATGACGGTATAAGCAAAACTGATAAAGAAAAATGGCACCCATTAACAATATTTTCCTTGGGTATCATGAAAGGTGGAAGAATATATTCCGAAATTAACAGGTGCATTTCCGCGGACATTGTTCTAAGCTGAAATTATGATGATGATAAAGAAGCATACACTATCTAAGGCAAACCTTGACTTCTAGCATACCTACAAACAGACAGAAACGGATAAGAAATACAACATTCTAGCTGATTTATTTCATCTTCATTCAACCACAAGTTTCCTTTTTTGCCTATCTGTCATTTAGTTAAATATTATGTTAATTAAATAAACATAAAGTTTAATTACACACGACCTCGGAATAGGTATCATAATTGAAATTCATTTAGTGGCCTTTTGTACGCGCAAAGTGAGACAAATTGCAATTAAAAAGTTTACTTTGAAGATGATTTCCATTATATGGGGATCTCTACAATGTATAGTATTTAGGACATAGGTCCGTTTATATAGGGCTAGCAGCTTTTACAGTTGACTTCGTCTATCTTTACTAAATATTTTTTTCAATCTTATGAGAAGATCAACATAATATTACGTTTTACGATGTTACATAATGCTATATCATTATGACTTTGTATTAAGTTTAAAACAATGTAATGTCAAATATGACATTTGACAATGACACTTGTCTTCTATAATATAGTCTATACTATATTAGTCCTCTGGTAGAGGCTATAAAGGTGAGACCTATTTACCTAGTTATAAGATATTGTATATAACCCTCTCTTTATAACTATCGATAGTCGTTTAAAGTGAACATAGACGGGATAAGTCTACTCTGTTTAAAAAACTGCTAAAATTGTCAAAAAGCACTCAATCGTAAAGCGTGTTACACGCGTTACGATTTATCGTTGCAAAACAATCTGTAGGTACTAGTCGAACTCATCTAGTGATTCATCAAAATCTAGTCCATACGCCGACGAAACGAATCGAAATATATTGTCAGATTGGTAAGTTTTCTGTACACACTCACACGTAACGATAAAACAATGCAGTCACATTCGACGACAGTATATTTTAATAGAAGTGGCGAGTATCAATGACAAACGATAAGGGCCTGTTTCATCAAGCAATGTTAAAGTTAACGCCATGTTAAATATCATGTTATCCCTCTCGTATTTCCTGTCAATGAATGAGAAGACATGGTATTTTAACATGGCATTAACTTTAACATTGCTTGGTGAAACACGCCCTTAGTCTTTAAATATTTTCATACATGCATTTGATAAAACTGCACAGTTTACAGTTTTTATTTTTGGCGCGTACACATGTAACGATTTATCGTAGTGCTAAATCGGTGTCAATAGAACTTTTACTTTAATTTATTTCATTTAATAAGACACACACATAAAATAAATAAAGAAAAATATTGATAATTTTAAATAGCATAATATATTACGGTACTCTAATCCCGTCCTAATCTATTGATTTTATCTTGTATTACTAGTGTAAGCTATTAGCAGTTATTTTGACAAATTGTTAACGAATCGCGCAGTTTGTCACGGAGCTATGCAAGTGATAGATTCAGAGTGACTCTACAAATTGACAGCAGTTTTATCGTTGGCGTTTGAAGGCACTATGGACGTTCCAATTGCGCAATTTAAACAGCAACGATAAAACGTTACGTTTATAACAGGCTTAAATTACACATAATAAGATTCGTTAATTGAATGTTAGATGTTATCGCTCCGGCTTTATCGCGTATTGCTGTCAATAAGATCAATCGGCCTCGTAACTTCGCTTCTGTATCGGAATCGCGATAGCATCTGCAACTTGGCGATATCCGTTCCGTAATAGTCTTTTAGTCAAGTATTTTATTACGTTTTAATAAGTTTTTACAAAAACACGACCGGTTTCCATTAACCTGATGATGATATAATAGAAACCGGTCGTGTTTTTGTTGAAACTTATTAAATTGTAATAAAAAGTGTAAATAAAAGTTGTGTGTTATTATTGTGCACCGTTTAATAAATCATTAAATTTTTAAGCTTTGCTTTATACGTGTTCTTTTGTTTTATTGGATTTTATCTATGGATTGATTTTTGATGAGATTGATTGAGATTACCAAAATATGTTAACGTGTTATAAATTTGTATCCAACGTGCTAGTGGGAGTAGGTAGAGTTATATTGCGTTTTATAAGTTCAGTTTTTTTAATGAACTTCCTTCACATAAATAATGTGGGAATGAACGTTTTATTACCATTATTTTAATTAAAAGTCCTTTATAAGGCGACACTTGCATTATTCGCAGCGGAAAACGTACGTCCACGTTTAATAATTTTAATAAAGTGTTCAACATGAAATATCAATAAAGTATCAGATATATAAGATTTCCCTGACTTGATAACATGTATTACCGAAATGACTTTATTCGGAAAGGTTTATCAGTGTCCATATCGAAATCCATAAGTGGGGTACTCGCGAAAGCGACCTCCGTCAAGTATAACCTCACTTGACGTATGGGGCCTTTTCAATTTCTGTAGATGATCAAACCGGCATTAAGTCTAGGGCATGATTTGCATGAAACTTATTAAAAAATCGCCCGACGCTCCGCTTGATATGGTAATGAATACAGTGGCGGAAAATTAAAAGAATTTATGGCTAATCTTTATGGTGTGATTGGATATTGAATATTTTAATTTATGATAAAACGTTTTTTTTATTAAATTGTTTAATTTATTAAAATTGTTTAATAGTTTATTAAAACTGTTTAATTTATTAAACAATTTTACTCAATCTAATACGACGCGGTTGAGCGCGTTAATGCTCGAGCGAGAGGTCGCTGGTTCGAATCCCGTAGAGGGAACAAAAAGATTTCATTGTTCTTGGGTCATGGATGTGTATTAAATTTGTGTATAATATAAGAAAAATCTTAAATATGTGTATAGTATAAAAGTATTAAATATATTTCCGTTATCTGGTAGATTGTACACTTGTATACTACTAACATATTTAAGATTTTTGTAATATTGTACTCAATTTTAATACATACCCAAGGACATTTCACTGGAACATTCGAAACTTTTTGTACCCTCGGCGGGATTCGGACCCACAACCTCCAGCCAATGCGCTCAACCAATGCGCTATAGAGGTCGACAAATAATATTACGTACACTAGCGTGCGTTTGATGCTATTTAATTACTCGTAGACGTTTTGTTCATCTGTCTCCAAGTTCATGGCATTCACTTATGTAGGAGGCAAAATAACTGTTAGTTACTTAAGAATGGCTGAATTTCGACCACAGGATAACTTCCAAATGCTGGTGGCTTGTGCCTCTAAATATTTTGAAAGTTTTTTACTACAATTATTGTTATGAATGTTTGAAACTAGAAGGTGCCAGGATATCATAAATTTCTATTTTAAAAATTCTACATACTGGTCCCCGCATGCAAAATAACAACATAATTACATAACACGAGAATGCCACGCAATTAAGAGGAAACACCACGAAATTTTTTCCATACAAAAATAGGGGTCTAGGGGATTTCTATTTCCTCCCTGGATAACACCTCTAGAGCAACAATTTTTTTCCTGAATATTTATGGATATTGTTTGTACGTCCCTATTTTTTCCTTTTTTTAATAAATTAATTATTTAAAGAGATATGGACGTTTAAAAACCTAAAAAAAATGGCCAGACTCTCCGCTATGTTTAAATATCTAGGAAACAGATTTGACTACAATAATCAACAAAAGCAAAAAATAGGAACCTAGCTCAATTCTTTTTTTAGCTAATACACAAAAAAATATTTAAATCGGTTAAGTTTTGGAGGAGGAAACAGGAATCCCCTAAACGTCGATTTCTGGTACTTTTAATAGGTAATTTCAGTCCAAGTTGCAGTTGTCTCTATCGCGCTAGTGCTGGCTAGCTAAGGCACTGCGAGACAGCAATAGATTTTATAAATACCTATTTTGTATTTCTCTCAATCGTGGTGTTTCCTCTTAAACGTGTTATTTAGATTTGTCTACCCCAAATATACATACTTTACAACCATAACACCATTTTAGCGCTCATAAACCCGGGGCAATCTCATCAAAATAACAAAAAACATCATCCTTCTTTTAACTTCTCAACAACAAGCAATACCATTTGGGGGGAGTTAAACCATAACATTCGCAAAGGGAAAGTGTCGCAACTCGCACAGTACACAAGTTGACATACAATAGGTGCCAATAAAATTGCGCGGTCCGACCCCAAGCAATAAGCGAAGACGAAATAGCGCGGAAATGCTTAGGGGAAACAGTATTAATACTTATAGTTAATTGTGACAAGATGAGGAACTTAAAATGTTTATTTTTATACGTTTACATAAAAAAATAGGTACGTATTGTTCATAATAGAGAGCAGTTTTTCTTTAGAGTTCTTACTAAATCAGTTCGATTAGAATGATAAATAATAATGTTTTAGTAATCTCAAAAACCACAAGTGATTCCAATAGAATGCTACATTATGCCTGAGTAACGTCTAGGATATTTTTAATAAATTGTAATCAAGAATATAAAACCCTGTATACTGCTGGTTGCTATATTAGGTAATATAGATTAAGTTACATTGTAATAATATACCTATATTTTATACTAAAAACAATTTTCCATCTTTTTCCTAGAAAATGACCCCGTGTTTCTTACGCCGGTTCTTCTTGGCGGGTAAGGGTTGAACCGGTGGTAGCTTCATTTTGTTCACTTTCCGAAAAAAGCTTGTAAATTTTCATTTGATTTTTTATTTATTTATTTTGCTATAATAATATAAACAATACTGGTACAATACCTAATATCGTATAAACCACGGCCTAATAGCCAAGTGTTTCTTAAATTAAGACTCTAATCCCAAGTTGTCAGTTTGCCAAGCAAGAGTTATAATTAAGACTTATTAAAAAAAACTATAAAATCCTTATAATAATTTTATGTCGTGTTGCGCTACTTTATCAACGTAATACGTTTTAGTTGTATGCACATATTTGTTACGTTATGATCCAAATCAATGATGAAATTAATCATTGTATTAGCACTATATTATTATTGTGTTTTGTGTATTAATCAAATAAAAAATATTTTACTGTTAGATCACATTGAGCTATTTTCCATTTAATTTCTTTTTTCAGCTAGGGTTGTTTGAAAGAAATCGCTTCATAGTTATAAAACTAGTAATTTGTAGATTTTGTATTTTTTTTTTGTTTGAACAAAATACAGTTCATTCATTCATTGGGTATACCATCGTCGAAGTTCAGCGGCATTTTAGCGGCGCGGGGCGAGTCTTCCCTCGCGACGTGTGTGGACTCGCGATGGAGGCGTTCATTATACCGAGCGTGAGTGAGCACATACTACCGACTATACCAATCGCCGAATATACCGGAATGTCGTGTCGAAATTAATTTCGATTGTAGTCGAATTCTTGAAAATTCCCCCGGTATTCTCTTTTATATCGTGTCTTGCGCTGACGCCCTATAATAATTGAGAGCTATGCGTAACGCTATCAAATGTCAAGTGTATTTTGCAGTTGTTTTTTGATAATGTTACGAATACGAACTTGTTAATTGTACCCGCTAAACGCAGTAGTCGAATTACGTCTGTGAACTTACGTACTGTTATCCGGGTAAGCTTAGCGTTAACGTAACGTAGTTAAGTCTTTTTTCCGCTGATACAATGCTTTTGAGCATCCCACAGGTGATGAAATTCTACCTGTACGTATGTATATAAGTCTGCTGCGGCTTAAGATATGTGAATGGGCGCGAAACGTAGTGCATCCTATACAGTACGATACGATCCTTAGTAAAAACAAAATCGCGCTTATCTACTTGATGCAAAGTATATGTATGGGAGCCTAGTACCTTGAATCGCATGTATGTATTAATAAGTGTGTATAATTTCCCGTCAAATACGCGCTTTCTGGACATATTCCTAGAGAAACACATCGGGTCATTATTTACTTTTTAATTTGTTAATGTATAGGTTACTGTATACACATTGTGTCATACCAACAATTCAGAACTGAGGTAGATATGAGATATCCTTTATTTTGGGAATCTAATAATGATATATAATATAATTGAAAATATTTATAAATGTAGAGCTCTTTTATAAAGAGACAAAATTAAATATAAAAACAAATCTTAAAAATTTAATAGAAAATAGTTGTAACAAGAAAAATAGAATATAAGAGAATTTGCTAATTTAAGAACTTGTAACAGTATATATGATACTTGTATAGTAGTGGGTGCACGAGTGGGCGACTAGCTGATGTAGAAATACGTTTGAAATAAAGAAATTATATTTCAACAGCTTGTAACATAATTTTCTTGTAATAATATTTCAAACCTCTAAAAATATATATTATTTACAATTAAATTAAATACATATTATTTTATTTGTATAGAAAAACTTAACGGTAAGTAAAATGCCATTATAAAAAATGTACATTGCAAACACGTTTAATCGGTTTCTGTACAACAAACTGTATAAGAACAAACAGTATCACTTCTTAGAAATAGTATTCCTAAAAATATTGGATGATGAGGCAAAGATACTTAGGTATTTATAGTTATAACTTTCACTTGACTTTCCGTAAATAAATATCTCTTCTTTAGGATACAATAATATTTTCTTTCATAACTTTACTGTTTCCAGAACATTCCCGTAGATTCCAAAGTAAACAATATACGAAAATCAGAATTATACATCAAAAGAAACCAGTTCTTTATAATATCACAAGAGCATTACAATTGTAAATATGAAAATTCTCAAAGCTTCCCCTTGGTGATGTAGGAACCTCAATTTGGTACGGGGGCAGAGACGTATATTACTTGTACATGCGTGGTATTTGTCTTCATTTCTAGTATTTTAAGTTAGAAGCTTTTGACACGAGAGCCGCGTGAAAGTATGTTTTTTGACCGTTAATGTAAGCGACAGGGTTATCTGAATTAAAGTATATCGATTAATCATTCAATCATTGTGCGCAATGTCTCGTATGTCCTTACTCAAGACTCGCAGTATCTTTTATAAAATCTGCTGAGCGGTAAGGGTTCCCCCGACATCCTGATGTCAATAGTGCACCGCTCACGTCATACAAAAAGTCGGTCACAAAATCGGTCATATTTGTCTATAAAAAAGTGTCAGTTATCTCTTCACCATTGAAGAGGTAACTGACACTTTTGAATTTATAACAGATATAAGTACACTAAGTAAATAGTATAGCTACATGAAATAACAAGCTGTTGCTTTCTAAAATTGATTACATTTTTACTGTAGAATATTGTGAAACTAACCTAACAGAACGTTTTTTACGAATTAAATCAACAATGTATTCAAAGTACATTGTTGATTTAATAATTACTACCCAGTACAATAAATCTTTATTGTTACATATTAAAGTAGTGATATTATTCGCAAAACATTATTCCATTTGGGATTGCGTTGAATAACCTAAATGCTCATTGCTACCTTAATACGGTAATGAGATTAAAGCCAGTCTTCTCGGATTACGGTAGTATAGCCGCGCTTACCGATGTAATGTGGTAACTATAATACGTGTACAATACGAAAAGCAACAAAAAGTAAGCAAACTTAAAAGAGAAAAGAGAATTTAACAGCAGCACTATCCGCAGATGTTTAATATTAATTATGACAATTAATAATATTCGAGTAAACATGAGAAATTAATAATTAAACAAAAGTTTTTGTTTTTTCTTGTTTAATAGTTTCACAAATTCTAATCGATATACGACTATAAAATAAAAATAATAAATTATAAGGATCAAACAGATCAAGACTTAAAAAATAATCTTCATAAAATAACATTATTATTCGTTCTACAATGTTCATCCCCTGTGATAGAAATTGGTTTATCACAAATAAAATTATGTGAATTATTACTGAAAGCTATAATTTAGAACTCTCGTATGATCTCGATAATAATGCGTTTAAACTAGAGTTTATTACGATCTAATAACCAATTCAGATGACAGTAAGTAGAGTTATATATTACGATAATTTAATCAAGTGGCTGACGTTAGGGTGTGCTCACATAGACAGCGAGCGTTTTTGGTTTGTTAAAAGTAATATTGGGTACAAAAATAGTTGTATCATTTAATTCATGGGTTCCACAAAGTAAATATTAGATCTAACGGAGTAGTTATTTTTGATAAATTTATGTTACTTAGTATATATAATAGTAGATGCAAGTATTAATAAACGTTAAATTAAACTATTTATTAAATACGTACCGTAAAATAGAGCTAGTTTTGCATTTCAAGCAGCATAATATTTTTAATAAATACTTAAAGAATAATCATACAATCTTTGTATGCTTGTAATTCAGATATATCATTATGTTCCTATTATAAAGGCAAAAGAAAAATGCAATCATTTTTTCCACTTTTAAAACAGACAATCTCTATAGCGTTACGTGGATGCGAAGCATTAGCTATATATTCTGTAACAAAGGGAGTCCCCCAGGGCTGCCCCGAGCGGTTATTAAGCGAACTAATGGTGGCTTTAGCAAAACAACTCCCTACATTATTGGCACATTAAAAAATCCATTCGGAAAAGGCCCCCATAAAGGACACCCCTACGATTACTTTAAACTGCTTTATTGTATTTGTCGAACCATAAGAAAAAGAAATGAGGTTTCGAGAATGTTTCATTATTAAAAAATGAGAAAATGATTAATGTTTCACAATAGGCGCTAGAAAGGAAAACGATTTTGTCGTCACAAAATATTTTTTTACGTAATAGACAGGAGTTTTGACAATTTATATTGAATTTCCTTTTAGTACCGATTTAAGCAACATAATCAATACTCGTGATGGTATTATATTATATTATTATGCCAGTTAGGACAACAACAATTAATATAAATCATGAAACATATATACAAAGTAATAGTTAAAATGTTAATTAATGAGAAGGTTTATTACTTTATCTTAACGTCTATCTACTATCTACGCATTTCCATCAAAGGACATTTTTAAACGTCAAAAAAAGAAAAATCCCATACAATGGGAGCAAAGAATAATTTAAACTTGAAAGCTTTTTATGTTATCTTTGTTATCTTTTAAAGAAAAATGCAACAGTTTCATTCACGTCAGTACGATAGCGGGGAAAAAGGGTGCACATTTATCAGTTGCGTAAATATGCTAAGTCCTGGGTGTAGAAGAATCACGCGGTCCCCACTTCCTGAGAACGAACAGTAATGGATTGCAAGTCTAGAAGAGACAAAGCTGTTTCAGCCCTTAGGACCGAACAAAGAAACGAGCGAAGCGTGAAACGACTTTTGTATTGTGAAATAACAATAAAAAGATATTGGAGCAGTCGATGTAAATGCAATTGTGAGCAATGAATCCTTTTATGCTAAACGTGAAAAATTACGCGTTTGAAAACCTTGAGTTAGTTGACGGATTTTCTACTTTATGCACGTTGTAATATTTTCTTGAGATATACGTTTTGTCCAATTTTCCACGCTTAGATATTATGCTTCATGAATAAATTGTCATCGATACGTTTCCATTGTTAGAAAGGATCGTTAGTGTTAATCAATTCTAAATTTAAATTTTTATTTTTTTTCCTCCTGTCGCTTATGCGCCCGCTCGCTCTCCGCTCCTCTCGAGGCTGTGTACTAACCCTCGAAACGCGTGCGGCGCGCCTGGAGATTGATGGTAGGTTCACATGACACTCGCCCTGAGCGCTGGCACCCTTTTGACGACTTCACTAACCGTTATTTATGAACTGGCTTTACGCAAATCCTCCGAAAACCCATCCGATTTATTAGCCTATTTTTAAATACAACGCCCGACGACATATTTCCATTGTTTTAATTGGCTGGCTTATTGCATTGGATGTAAGTGATAAATTTGAAAATATATGTGTATTTTATGCGAGTAATTAAATACTAAATGGACGTTTACAAAACTTTGCAATTTACCATTTAAAAACTTACAGAACAACACGGAGATGCAATTACTTAAAATTAATTCCATTTATTTAAAGTTAACAAACAAACGTTGAAACAAAATGTTCCGAAGTTTAAATTATAAAGAAAATAAAAGGTACACATGAAATCAGGAAGTTACATACCTTGTTATAAACTTTTAACTGAAGCTGAACAACTTTGAATGCATAAGCAGAGTTTTTATTGAGCCTAGACAGTTTTTTATTCAAAACTACCCGCCTACCATCTTGGTACTTGTACTCACGCACCAACTTTTGCGAATAATATTCATGATGTAGTGTTTTTTTTTTACTCTTTACTTTTTAGTTAGTCTGATTTAATTTATGAATTTGACTCAAAACCCGGTTCTTTTGAGGGTCTAACCAAAGTGGGCACAGTTAACCCCATTCCAATATCGGGTATCGTCGTTGTTCGTACATTGTCTGTAATTTTTTATACATTTACATTAGTTGCCTTGTATAAAAATCTACTTGTCCTTTCTTTTATAATAAAGATAAAGAACACCAATTATTATCTAATCAAAGTCAAAAGGGCTATGTTTCATGATTTCAAGTCGCAGGCAGAGTTAGTTTCTTTATATAAAATCAAATCTACCTTTCGATACATATAAAGAATATCTGAAACATTTAAAAATCTGGTTATCATATTCCGACCGATTTAGCAATTGAAAGAAACGAAAACTCCGCCTATCGTAACGGCACAGCTTTTTATTTAAAAGCAAACAATTAACAGACGTCAAAATAAAAAGCATTTAAAAAAGGATTATTTCATTTTTAAACTCGCCCTTCACGAGGGCTGGTGATGGGCGGTGACAGGCGCAGCGTCCGCTTATAAGCGATAAGTCCGCGATGACACGAGCGATGTTCGGCGGTGAGCGGCGCGGGCGATGAGCGGAATATCATATTTACCGCCCGATTAAAATATAACGAGTTTTTCTGCCTCTCGAATATTATTTTTATTTATTCCATTGGGCGCATTATATACAAGAATCTTTAAAAAGGGAATGGCGATATCCGAAACTATAATATGAGATAGTGAACATTTATGTTAAGCGTTGCATGCTCGATTTTGATAAAAACTAAAACGGATTTTTTTTATAATTTTTACAGGCTGTCAACACTTGGGTGTTGTTGCCAGCCTCATAAGTTCAGTCAATGTTCCCTACACACGGGACAGATCCATAAAATTGTATATTTTGCTTGCCTATTAGATTTTTAATAAATCAATTTCCCTGGCAGGCAATCGAACCAATTTATTTTGAAAAAAAAATTATAACTTTTTTTATTACTTCATTCGATAGTGTTGCTTGTCTAATGATACAGTCTTAGTTTTAGGGACCGTATTACTGAAACTTTGCTGCCCGTCTGTCCGTCCGTCTGTCACCAGGCTGTATCTCAAGTACGGGAAAACCAGAAAGTTTTCACATATGATATATTTCTATTGCTGCTATAACAACAAATACAAAAAATAAAATGAAACAAAATATTATATTCAAGGGGATTCCCATACAACCAAAGTTATGTTTATTTTGTACGGAACACCTCGTGCGTGGGTCCAACTCGGACTTGGACGGTTTTTTATCAAAATCGCAAGTCCTTTCAGCAATTTTCGCTACATTCTATATTAATTATATGCTTGCATCTAACTTAGTTTAATATTATATTCTGTATTCAAATTTTAAAACCGATTTTAGAGCCAGATAATTTCACTCTTTGCACTTAAGGGAACGATTTTGAAAATTAATAGTACCTAATTTCAAAGTTAGGCAGACTTAATCTACAAGATTAAAAAAAATAAAAAACTTAGTTCAATATTTATTCGCGATGATTATTGTATTGTTCTATTTCCCAATGTACTTTAAGTGAAATAGTCAGTGAAAGTATGAGACCTAAAACAATGATTTTAGATTTTTTTATTTTATTTATTTGGAATAACAGCCATCAATAGGTCGTGTTTCACCAAGCAATGTTAAAGTTAACGCCATGTTAAAATACCATGCTTTCTCATTCATTGACATGTAATACGAGAGGGATAACATGATATATTTTAACGAAGGATTAACTTTAACATTGCTTGGTGAAACATGCCCTTAATCTGACTACCTACAACAATAAGTAATGACCAATAACAGTTATTCACCTATAACTACAGATTTCTTAAAAAGTTTTTAGTATTATTTATTAACTAGATATTTGTTATTTAACTACAGTAAATATTTTTTTTGCAATTCTATAATCAGTATAAGTTCGAAATGTACTATTTTAAATAAGTATTATAAGTATTTATATTTAGTGGTCTGATGTTAGTGGATATTGAATGTTTTATGAGAATAAATTACTTTAATCTTAGTATTAAGTCCAATTGTTAATTATATATAAGTAAGCATGCTGCTTGTTAATGATACAAGCAGCATGCTTACTCCCGACGCAATCGAGAATCGAATCGGTTCGATCTCAACGTGGTGATTTATTTGGTGGATTACTTTGAAAATAACCAGGATAAAGAAAATCGGTTTAACGTAACTTTTTGTTCTCCCGATTATATCAATCGACTGAAATTTAAAAATAAACACGTCAATTTACTCGGAAGTACGCGGCACGATCAAATCTGAATCAAAATTCATTTTGAAGAGTAAGGCCTCTGATGTAGAGTTTAAGCTAAGCACATTCAACTCTAACTTTAAACTTCATACCAGATTAGAACATGGGTAGGTAAATATATCTACTAAACCTAATTGATAGTGACGTGATTAAACAGACATTTTATTAGCCGCCCATTCACTCCCCTACATCTGTAAAAACAAAGGAACATAGTTAACATAAGAAGCAAATCAAATTACGTTAATATGTACGAGAGAATCTAATCAAAGTTTTAGGGTCTTTCCCATTTTTACTAGTTGCTAGGTTCATAAACACGCGTATCGATTGTACTAATACAGCTTCTATATTTAATCCGTGATCCAGTGGTATAGAGCTTGGTCTCGACGGAGATCGTGTGTTCCCTTCCCGCGTTGGAACAACAAAAAATTTTGTTTCCAAATTTCATCAGGATCCGTTCAGTAGTTTCGTTAAGAAGTAACAACGCTCACAAACTTTCGCCTTAGTAAATTTAGTGTGATTAGAATTAAGGTTTCCTTCAAACTATATCGCAGCTGAATTAAGGTTAGCTTCGAAGTGTATCGCTGCATTTAATCCTTATACAACAAATTTATTTTACTCTCAACAAAGTGTTGGACGGCACTCCATCAGTGAACAGCGTATTAGGAGTTCGCCCGCCGCGCGACGTGGGTCGCATACCGGATCGCTGACCGAACCAATTGACATTTAATTTAACAGAAAAATCGCTATTCCTCTACTTACGGAAGAGTTCCTCTATTTATTGTTGTAGAGTAAACCGTAGTAACACGGTCCTGTGACGATCTCTATGTCGCAGTAGTAGAATCTGCTATTTGATTGAATGACTAGCGCGTTCATTGAATTCTGTTTTTACCAACAAATTCAATGAATCCGAGACTAGGACAGCCTTTTAATCTACACTAATATTATATAGAGGAATGATTTTTACTTTTGTATGTAACGACTTAACTCAAAAATTACATTTTCATTAGAAAGCTACATTATCACTGAGTAACATATTTTAATAATTATTTTTTCATTAGAAAGCTACATTATCACTGAGTAACATAGGCTATATATAAAAAAAATAATTGCTGTTCGTTAGTCTCGCTAAAACTCGAGATCAGCTGAACTGATTCGGCTGTTGACTGCGATATCTATAGATAGCTGTCAACCGTCATTAATTCTTGCTTATTATGTCTGTAAGTACTGCCGTTAATGTTTTAAAAGCAAAGAATTAGAATATTGCTCGAAGTAACACGACACAATAACAACTACATCTTATGGAACAATATTTTATAATAACTTTTTTTTACAGAACTGTTACTTAAAATTTAAATATATTATTATATCTAGCAATATCCCGCGAAACAATTATAGCCACAACCTGCAAGCAGATGAGTGAGTGTACGCATAGGCATGCGTTTGATGCACCTCCCTCCTCCCACACTGCTTATGCGTACACTCGCAAGCAAAAACCATGAAAACACCACCACCACACAAGCAATAATGTTAACACGATCGTGCAAAGCCCCACCACCATGCAGGTTGCAAAACTCCATGCCCCACCACCATGCAGGTTGCAAAACTCCATGCCTACTCACTTATCTGCTTGCAGGTTGTGGTTATAGTTGTTTCGCGGGATATTGGTAGATATAATATATTTCAATTTTATGCTATGGATTTCCGCAAAGTAACGCCTGATTCCATTAACAATTTAGAACTGTTACTGTTCTACTTCTTTTAGTAACATTTTGAATAGGGATAAGGTATCACGGAAGACCAGGGACGGTGGCGACTGTCGCTTTATCCTTTGTATCCTAGTGACCTTTTATATTTTTGGGGCATCGTACTGCCCTATTAATACTACTAAGTTTTATATTAATCTTTATTTAAGAGACTATTTTTTGTTTTTTATACTATTTTCTTTATACTGTATGTTAGTGTCTAAAATGGGAATAAAGGATTTATTTATACCAGGTAACCGTCGGGAATTGCGCGTTGTGCTTCTAAAGTTACAAATGTTACAATTTTTTACTAGTTTGTATAATCTATACATATAATAAATCTGTAGAGGGGTTACATCTGTAGTTTAAGAATATTTAAGTGAAAATCAAAAAAAGTGAGTCTATAAGAGCCACAGAACTTAAAAATAACATTATTGAAAAAAATGTCTGTCTGTCTGTCTGTCTGTCCGTATGGGAATGTTTGTCATCGCATCACGCTAAAACCGCTCTATGGAATGAAATGAAATTTGACAGGCAGGTAGCTTATGACCTGAAGAGCATTATTGGAAATTATTATCCTGAAAAACGAAAGGGTTCCCGTGTCCGTCATGTTCAAAAAATTGTACCTACCTATTTGACGGTATTTCAGCCAAACTACTCAACGTACTTAAATGAAACTTGGCACAAAGGTAGATTGTAACATGAAATAATCAACATCATATTTTTAACCGACTTCCAAAAAAGGAGGTGGTTTCTCAATTCGTAAATATATGTTTTTTGATGTTTGTTCGTGGATATCTTCGTCGTTTATGAACCAATTTTAAATATTAATGTAATACCACTACTACTAAGTCTTTGAAGATATACATTTGGAAATTTCGACATCGTTTATACTGCAAGCATATGGTATTTAATAAATAAAAAACCGGGCAAATGCGAGTTGGAATTGCGCACCGAGAGTAGACCGCCGACGCCGAAAAATTTGGCCGTCGGCGCCAGCAGCGCAGCGTCGAATTGAAAGTCGGCGTCGGGCGTCGGTGTCGCGACGTTGGGCGTCGCGGCGTCGGGCCTCGGCGTCGGCGTCGGCGTCGCGACGTTGGGCGTCGCGACGTTGGGCGTCGTGGCGTCGGGCGTCGCTGCGTCGGGCGTCGCTGCGTCGGGCGTCGCGGCGTCGGGCATCGGCGTCGCGGCGTCGGGCGTCGCGACGTTGGGCGTCGCGATGTTGGGCGTCACGGCGTGGGCGTCGCGACGTTGGGCGTCACGGCGTGGGCGTCGCGGCGGCGGGCACCGCGGCGTCGGGCGTCGCGGCGTCGGGCGTCGGGCGTCGGCGTCGCGACGTTAGGCGTCGTGGCGGCGGGCACCGCGTCGTCGGGCGTCGCGGCGTCGGGCGTCGGGCGTCGGCGTCGCGACGTTAGGCGTCGCGGTGGCGGGCACCGTGGCGTCGGGAGTCGCGGCGTCGGCGTCTCGACGTTAGACGTCGCGGCGTCGGGCGTCGGCGTCGGGCGTCGCGGCGTCGGGCGTCGGCGTCGGACGTCGCGGCGTCGGGCGTTGGGCGTCATATACGGGACATTAGCGCGTTTAAACAAACAAACAATTTACATTTGGGGACTTTCGTTGCATGCGCTGCATATACGGTTTAAGTCAAACAAACACCACGCGAACGAAGTCGCGGGCACAGCTAGTACTAGTATATAATCTGTTATTATAAATCTTTCTATTGAAATCAATAATCAAAAATAGTTCACCCAGTAATACTATCTATCTAACAAAACAAGAATTTTTCAAATCGGACCAGTAGTTCCTCTTCCGCTTTATAATATTAGTATAGATTATTGTCCAAATTTTAGTTATCACCATAATAATTGAGTAAGAAAAGAACTAACTAAATAAGACATCTCAGAGATTTACAACCCTATTTCCATTCATATTATCCTTCAATAACCCAAAGAGCAAAAAATATTTGAGCCGATTTCACCCGATCTGAGGTAAAGAAATACTTGTAATATTTTATATGCCCTAATAACGAAAGCGGAAGGTAAACGTTTGGCAAAAACAATAAAGTGATTCTGAACATATTGGGGGTTTCATAAGCGGCTATTTATGCATTGCAGTATTTTGGGGTTAAAGACTGTAATACTTCATTACTATTTCTACAATCATTACTGACATCTTAAGTCTCTGTTACAACACATAGCTTCAATTATTAACATGGAATTTAACTTAATTTTCAATGAATTATTATTATAAATGCATCGCATAATATTATTATTGTAAACTTTAAGCCAATCAAAACTAGCTTGATTTAGAAATTGGACCAATCAAAACGCGTTCGACATTTATAAGCGGTAATGATAATTTATAATAACCATTTCGTTATTTTAACATAATTTTGAGATTGAATTGGAATTTTATTATTGTTGGATTTAAATAGCAGAAACTTATCTATATCATTGATGACATGAATGGATGAAGATGATAAGGAGCAAAATTACGATTTTGAGAAAATTTAGTTCAAACTAATACTTAAACAATAGTTAAAACTTTATAGACACTTATTAATAAACGTGTTAAGGTTATAAAAACTGTACTCACTTTACTTATAAACTGATGAATGCACACTAATTTATAGTACAATTTACATTTTATTAGTAAAAACATTATTAATAAGGTAGTTGGTTGGCCGTGTGATCTCAGTTTATACTATTCCGATGCTACTCGAGTACTTTTACTAGGCATTAAAAGGTTAAATTAATCCAAATAAATAAAATCGCGTTTACGAGACGCGTACGGTAGCGAGCGTTTCTACACAATTAATTTTAATTAATTCGAATAGTTTGCGCGTCGTCTGGACTAATGGCTCGAATGCTCGACTATAAATATGTTTATGCGCTTCCAGCCGCAGACCGACATACAAGACATGTATTTCATAATAGATCAGACACAATAAGATGTGCAATATATGCTTGCTAATATAGTGTAGTTTAAATTTTAACTATGCGATAATTTAGCGATACTTGTGATAAAAAATACAACGGAATAGAATCCTAGTAAATATTTCGGACTGCGGCTTTCCCGCGGTCTGAACTGACTTTCGGCTTTAGTCTGTCTTTACAGACAATGATTAAAAAAAAAGATTATCCAACATTTTGCAAATTTAATAAACGTTTCTTGGAACAATATAATTGAAGTGGGCAGTAATTTTAAAAATAATTATCTCATAATGTTGATAAGATATTAAATGAAATATTAACAAAACGCCGCCAAAATGCATGTTTCCACACATTACATCTGACACTCGAAATTCAAATAACAATTTGTAAAAGTCAACATAAGTCCATCACTGCACTGTAAACTGCGAGTGGAACTTTAGCCTGTATGCTTTAGAATTAAGGCATATTATGGTGTGTATGATTCCCGCGTATATCTGGCTTATCGTGGTGGGAACAACGGCGTGCATACACCAATGTCATGAATAAAGCATACCGCGGCTAGTTCAATTTTCCGCCGGTCACACTAGCCCCTTAATGTCTTCTGACTGCGTGCCATCCAATTTTACTAGGATACAAATTTAATCGCACCTATGTCGACAAATGAATATTATAATACGTCTGCAACTACATGAACAATCCTCAAACAATCCCACTGGGTTTTCATCCGTTCCCATTCAATGTGATATTAATGTAAACAAAGCTTGATATAGTCGGGTATAACGCTCCCAATTTCAATTTCGCTCTTTCACCGCGCAATAATGAAAAACAATGAAATGAATTTAATTTAAATTAATTTACGGCAACCATATCGACGCTAAAAGCAAGGGTAATTAATGATTTTGTCACTCTATGTATATTGTATAAAAAGTATAAATTAGGTTTGTTTCTCCGTAGCATCTAAATAACTAATCCAATTTCTACAAAAAAGTGTCAATAGATTCGTAATAATAGCCATAGTTACATAATTTCTGAAGTCACCTTAATTTATTTTATTAAATTGTACTTATATGTATATTGTATAACTAACATTGAGGCTCGTATTAATAAAAGATTTTAAAACTCGGTCTCAAGAATTGTGATCGCAACTTCTACTTCAGAACATAATATTTGAAAGATAAAACAAAGTTTCGTTTCACTTTTAAAAATGAACAGCTTTATTTATGTTACATACTCTATTTTTTCTCTCTGAAACGAAATATTCATAATAAATGTCTATATTTTTATTTTTAACGTTTCAAAAAGACAAAAATGAAAGTATGTAACACAAGTAAAGTTAATTTTTAAAAGTAAAACGGAACATTGTTTTATCTATCAAATAGGTTCTTAAGTAGCAGACTGCTGCGATCGCACTTTTTCAGACCGAGTTTTAGACTTGTTATTAATACGTGCCTTAGGTAACATGGTATCGGAACAGAGTAAGTACACAAAGGTTTGAACATTTTGCGAAGCTCTATCAGTAGGAGTCCAATTCTCGTTTCACTTGCGACATTATTCTTCATTGTACATTTGCTAGGTAGTAATCGCGTACAATCGAGACAGGGAAGCGGGGTGAAAACCTAAAAATGTAACCTCAAAAATGTCAACGCGCGCGATCCGGGTCTCATATATCAAGAGGATTTATTTTCACCTTTGCTCCTTCCTCGATTTCCACGTAATACTATAATTTAATTTTTAAATTCTAGTGTGCGTGTTCGGGCAGACTATATTGTATGTAAAACATAAGCTATTGTGTAATAACCGCAGAAATATATAAAATTATTGTAAATTATACGATAGGTACGATTAACTATTAGATAATAATTAATAAACGTGATGTTATGAGAAATGAATGTTTTTTTCACTCCTCAAATTCCATTGAGATTTTTTTACCCGGCTACAGCAAAGCTAAAAGGAAGGGTAATGATTCTGGCAGACTTTGTATGTTTTACCGTAGCTCCTATAGTATTCATCCGATTTACTTGAGAAAGGTATCAACATATTATTATTCGTAATAATACTTAATATTATAAAGCGGAAGAGTTTGTTTGTTTGTTTAAACGCGCTAATCTCAGGAACTACTGGTCCGATTTGAAAAATTATTTTTTTGTTGGATAGTTCATTTACAGAGGAAGGCTTTAGGCTATATAACATTAAGCTGCGACCAATAGGAGCGAAGCATCAGTGAGAAATGTTGCAAAAACGGGGAAAATTAATTTTTGGGGACTTTCATTGCGTGCGCTAAGCCAAAAACAACGCGAACAACAACGCGAACGAAGTCGCGGGCACAACTAGTTCGTAATAATAGTTTGCGTAACATGTTTCTTACACACACTTTTCTTTCTTACATACCTACCACTTTCTTACAATACCTCTTCACATCAAATGTAATGTTATTTCTAATTGCATGTGTGTTTATTTCCTCGCGTCAGATAATAGTTTAGCTTAAGCCTTAATTATAGTTTTTATTATCCCGCTTGGTATTGTGCCTGGCAAGTTGCAGCCTACACTTTTCGTTAAATATGTGTTCGTAAATAAGCATTACGGTGTGTTCACGAACTTTCAAGTCTACGGCGTGTCGCATATTATAACGTCTAGGGGTTATTCCAGAGAAAAGTTAATATTATTGTATTTTAACCACTCCAACGAATATACATAGCAAAAGAAGTTCAATTACTTTGTAGACAGCCACTATTTACTACTTATATAATATTTTTTCGGGATCCTAAGACGTATGCATAGTACGATAGTCGATATTTCTAAGATCGTACACGCCTAAGTAAAAAATATTATAATACATTTTTTGAGCGTATTTTTCACTAATTTCCAAAAATTTCATTTTTATTAATTAAAAATTTTGCATACGTATCTTGAACCAATAACAATGCAATAATTCCTATTGTGCGTGTTTTTTTCAGTTTTTTTTAACTAAAACTGACGGGCAGAGGTCTTATAGTGGTATACCACTAATCCCTCGCGTCGCGAGAACAGTTAGTAGGGTATACCCTACTAACTGTTCTCGCGACTTCGTTCGCGTGGTTTTTGAGTGACTTTATCCGTTTATGCAGCACACGCAACGAAAGTCCTCAAATGTGAATAATTTTCCCCGTTTTTGCAACATTTCTCACTGACGCTTCGCTCCTATTGGTCGCAGCGTAATGTTATATAGCCTTCCTCTATAAAAGGACTATCCAATAAAAAAAAAATTCAAATCGGACCAGTAGTTTCTGATATTAGCGTGTTTAAACAAACAAACAAACTGTTCCGCTTTATAACATTAGTATAGATAGTTGTAGTACCCATTTTTATTGGGTTTTTATTGTGTCCCTGAACGTAATATTCGCCGCGCCCCCGCTGTCGTCGTGGCCACACCCGGCGTAGGCGACAAAGAGTAGATTTCATTCCGATTCCGTTTGAAGCCCCATTTGGCACGGTGGATGCAGATCGAGGTACTGTCGCGGCTTTGATTTACGCTGAGGTGTTGTATCGCTATTTAGAAGCACGTAGGCCGACTTAAGGCTGATAACATGTATTTTTTTTTAAATAACAAATATCAAATCAAATCAAATATTTTTATTCAGAGTAAATTTTACCAAAAAAAATTTTTCTGAACGTCGTTTTTGTATGATGCCTACCACCGGTTCGGGAACTGGCGTAAGAAACTCGCATGGGGCCATCTTTTACCAAAAAGATGGAAAATTTATATTAAAAAAAAAGTACAAATTTACATATAAATATGTCAGTATTGAATAACATGAGTACATTCTATATATAAGTAGCCTTGTAGGGGCTACTTTATTCCCAAGGTGTGCTATCATTCATATAATCATTAAATTTATAGTAAGCTTTTGCACACAAACGTTCTTTGACGACTTTCTTAAACTTAAACTTATCTATGGACGCTTCACACCACGCCAATCTAGCCCTGTGCTATATTGTATTACAGGTACCACACAACAGAAATATCTATACTTATAATAAAACAGTAGAGAGGTCAATTCTGTACATTAAATATTTTTCAAAATTCATTCAGACGTACTAATAGTATACATATTCTTGAAAAAAATGTTTCTCAAGCGGCATTATCCAAATAGGAAACAGGGGTCGCGTAGACCCCTATTTATCAATGGAAAAACGGCCGTTGTGTTTCCTCTTAACCAATCAGACAAATTAAACAAATATGGAAGCCAGTGACGTCACAGTAATTTCGTCTGCGACGTACTGCAGGCTTACTCCCGACATAATCGAGTATCGAATCAGTTCGATCTCACCGCCTCTTGGTATTCATTTAGGGCCGATTTTTCAATCGTCAGATAACTTCTAATTAAGGAATAAATATGTGACTTTGGCAGATTTTGTATGGAACAAATGTCAAAGTCACATGTTTATTCAACATATAAAAGTTATCTGACGATTGAAAAATCGGCCCTTGGTGAATTGCTTTCAAACTAAACAGGATAAAGAAAATCGTTAGATTGTATCTTTTTGCACTCCCTACCATATCAATCGACTGAGAACCAAAATACACAAACGTCCATTTATTGGGAAGTACGCGGCACAATAGAAACTGAATCAAAATCGAATCAGTTTGTGGAGTAAGGCCCCTGGTCGAATATCGGGAAACGCTATCGCAGCGGGACGTCAATCCCGTACGTAATCGACAGTATCGACAGAATCGACAGTATCGACAGAGCAGACAGTCCGCCTCGATACTATCAGTTTAGATTGTGAAAATAAAAGTCCATGTTAAATAAACTCGGTTTACTTAAGAAATCTAAGGTAAACATCCACTAGATATCAAAGTCAAATATCCCGCGCATGTAAAATATTTATAAGGTAGGTATGTCATATTGACTACAATAAATCGATTTTTCTCAATGCCTTAAAAGTATATTTCTGAAAAATCTATTTCTTTTTAAATATACGTTTTTATTAAATAGCCAAAGCTTTTTCATTAATTATTTTTTATTATGTTATTCGGTTCTTACTCAATAACCTATTGAGTAAGAACCGAAAAAAATTAAAAAATATACCATTCTTATGAAAAATAGTTGATAAAAATTTATAAATAATAGAGCTTTAAAGTAAAAAATAACACAATCTGGTCTAATTTCAATTGTTTGTTATTTTTGAATGGATGAATTGAAATGGAGAATACAACTGATTTTTTTTTCAACAATATAGACGTTTCCAACATTATTTATATTCATAAAGAAACAAAATAAAATGTTATCACTGTATTTGTACAAAAGGATCCATTTGTAGTGCAGCAAAGGACTAGAGTGAGTTGAGTGTAAAATTCAATATTAAAAAGAGCACTGCGATGCATTTTAATCAAAGAAGCATTAGTATAATCGCATAGGAATGGCTGGTTTTCCACGGACCGGCACGATCCCGGAACGGCTACGGTACGACCCCCGGACGATATCGGCACGACCCCTGCATAGCCACAGCGATGACTTCAAAATAATATGACAGCGACTTAAAACCCCTAAAAGAAGTCATGGAATGTTCAACCTATCCTATATGATCTCCAAAGAAAAAAATCAACTGAAAACAGGTTTTGTTATTCATGGGTTATTCAGAAAAATATTTAAATATATACATCTAAATATGATTTAGTTCTAGTAATAGCCGCGGTAATTACTATACATAACGAAATCTATTTATGCCGTGGCCGTGTCGTAGCCGTGTCGGTAAGTGTAAAAACAGCCAATGTGCGTATGATTTTCGAGACTCATGACTTACTAGTTTAGCGAACAGAATAATATTGATTACAAAAAATTACTCTCTCGTTTTTGGTATTGGTATTCATCTTATAAATGGCTAGCTGTGCCCGCGACTTCGTTTGCGTGGTTTTTGAGTGACTTAAACCGTTTATGCAGCGCACGCAACGAAAGCCCCCAAATGTGAATAATTTTCCCCGTTTCTGCAACATTTCTCTCTGACGCTTCGCTCCTATTGGTTGCGGCGTAATGATAAATAGCCTAAAGCCTTCCTCTATAAATGGACTATTTAACAAATAAATAATTTTTCAAATAGGACCAGTAGTTTCTGAGATTAACGCGTTTGAAAAAACAAACAAACTCTTCCGCTTTATAATATTAGTATATCTTGTGTTAGTCAACTATTTTCATTGCTTCTATATTTTCCCAATTTCTTAGTAAAAGAATGCTATACGGCATTAATTCCGCCTTTGTACATTAAGTTTAATAAATAAAATAAAAATTAAGAGTGAACATATTTAACAGTATTTTTAAAACCATCCAGCAAAACAAAAACTTTTACTAGAACTCTTTTTAATTAGTTACGTTCGTTAATTTGTTCGTTTGAGTATCTACCGTGTGTATCATAGGTTAGGGATAGGGGAAACATGATGCGTCCGATGCTTGCTACACTAAAATCTGTCTCTATTGTACAGAAGTAATTTAGTCGTAATAAAGTAAATACTATAAGCCCACAAACAGTCCATTTCTCCAATAATCCAGTTTAGATCGCTATTATTTTAACGAATTTGCCGCTGAGGCCTGGCTCTAGATTATAGAGTTCGCGGGTTCAATCTCCGACTTTGATCAAGTACATTTATGTTCTTTACAAGTTTAGTTAGGACATTGTAAGCAATAAATAAAAAAATAAATTAAAAAGTTTTAATTCAAAATGAAAACATAGTCTGTTTTTTAAAGGGCAAATTTGATAATAAACCACCGGTTTGGAACAACCCGGCGAGAAGAACTGGCGTAAGAAACTCGCACGAGTGCCATCTTTTATCAAAAAGCATAGCCAAAATTGTTATTTTAAAAAATACGATAATAATAATAAGTCTACATTTATCAATCAATTACTTAAAATAAAAACAAAACAATTGTTACAATATAAAAACTGATAAGAGTCAATTTAGGTGAGCCTGAGTGATTTGAGCCTTATCACTTGTCAGTCGTGTTGATTCTTAACCAGGATCACGAAAGTAAAAGTATTCTTATAGAACAAGAGCTCTACAAAGGATTGTGTGATTTGTGTGCAATATGCACTGTAAAATAGCTAGTCTAGTTACAAATTCCGAAGTCCGAAATCTGTGTCCTACAATAACAAATTAAATAAAAATATAAATTTACAAAGTTATGATGAGATCTGTATAATTTTACTAAGACTTATGTTTGAAGGGATTATTATAAATTCCAGAGTCATCGATATTCTAGCACTTTCTGGTATTGAAATAAAATAATAATATTATATTATATTATAACAATCATTTAACGCTATTGTAGTTTCAAACTGGCTGGCCGGTTAATCGTCAGAACTAAAAATACAATATGGAAAGCAGCTTCGGAGTTTTAAATTTTTAACTCAAAGCCGCGGGTCGAAATAGTTTAAATCTAAAATCAAAAGTCAACATTGGCGTTCGAATCGAAAATATGAAAACAAAAATAGACCAATAACGGTTTTTCTCGATTTTTGCTAAGTTCAGTCGTTTGTGAGCGTGGCGCGGGCGGTGTTATCAATTTTTACAAAACCAATATTTCCGAGGTTCCTGCCGTCCATTTTATTTACTAGCTGGGCCCGCGACTTCGCCCGTGATATTGTGAAATAAACTCTATGATTTTGAAACATTCTTCATTGGTGTTCTGCTCTTATTGGTCTGAGGTGACGATATATTATAGCCTTACTATCATGAGCTTATGAAATAATTTATCAAATCGGACTAGAGTATCTGAGATTAGTGCTCAACTTTACCATCGACTAGTTGACCCGTGCCCACTTCGTTGAGCATGGAAATCGTTTAAACCTTTCCGGGACTTCCACGAATATTTCAAGACCAAAAATAGCCGAATCAGTTCAGCTGATCTCGAGTTTTAGCGAGACTAACGAACAGCAATTGATTTTATATAGCCTATGTTACTCAGTGATAATGTAGCTTTCTAATGAAAAAAGAATTATTAAAATCGGTCCAGTACTTTTTAAATGTATTCGTTACATACAAAAATACAAATCTTTTCTCTTTATAATAATATTAGTGTAGATTCGTTCTTAATATTACCAAAAGTATTGCTAGATATAAGTTTGTGTTTTAATTGTAATAATACTTCTACTCAGATGCTGGATGTTAGTAGCTCAAGTATAGCCCTACACGCAGAATTCAATCATGAGCAATAATATGTTCAATTTTAAAAGTGGGTTGATGGAAAAATATATACTTACATATAAAATTGTATGACAAAAAACAAAAAGCACCCCTCGTGGATTCTGTATAATCGAAAGCAACGAAAGGCTTTAATTAGAGATACAAATTCAATTTAGACTGGACCCTATTGGGGACGTTATCGAAGTGATTTACATAGTTATTATAACATGAGTCAGGCTTGTTTGAACCCGCCCCAGTTACTCCAAAAAAATTAAACAAAAATACTGTGGTTTACAGATAAGTATTTCCTAAAACCTTTTTTAATCACTGCTTTTTGATTATTTTGGGATGACTGTGGCTTCAAGGATTGTAAAATAAATTATTAATATATATTTATAAATCCATTAGATAATAAAACAATATGTAAATCTGGATGAAATCTCTAAATCTAATAAAAAATCAAAAGCAGCAGATTCGCAACTGTGAACAGCGAATGAGGTTCTCTGTCCAAGTCTTATTATATAGTCTCGCAATGTGGTAACGGAATTAATTAAATTATTATTTACCAGGGATGTTAGAAAGCTCCGTAACCGTAACTGAAACTATCGGATATCCGATATATCATCCATATCCGTAACCGAATCCGAAATAAAAGTTTTGCTAGTGCTAAGGTAACCAAAATTATCTGTGACCGAAATTATCCGAAACAAATGGATAAACCGAAATAATTTCATTTCATTATCTGTATCCGTATCCGAATTTGCATATCCATTTCATCCCTGTTATTTACTAACGGATGATTGGACACCACGTCATCTGGCCCTGGATGCTATTAAATATCCTAAGAACTTAAATTACAGCTACAAGATAAGATGAAGTATGTT
Organism: Celastrina argiolus; assembly: GCA_905187575.2. Taxonomy (NCBI): domain Eukaryota; kingdom Metazoa; phylum Arthropoda; class Insecta; order Lepidoptera; family Lycaenidae; genus Celastrina; species Celastrina argiolus. The sequence goes on along the minus strand of LR994581.1, from coordinate 7,125,793 downwards.
TAATACTTTTATACTATGCATAACATATTTAAAACTTATATAAATATTATACACTCATTAGCTGACCCGTGCCCACTTCGTTGAACAAAAAAAAATATAAAAACCGTTTAAACACACCTGGACTTCCACGAATAATTCAAGACCAAAAATAGCCAAATCGGTTCAGCTGTTCTCGAGTTTTAGTGAGACTAACGAACAGCAATTCATTTTTATATATAAGACTAGCTGAGCCGTGCCCACTTCGTTGAGCATACAAACCGTTTAAACCTTCCCTGGACTTTCCAGCAATTAATTTTTATATATAAGAAGAAAATCCATAAGCATAGAAGACATTTTCTTTAGTTGTATTCGAACTTGCGACCTACGGCTCGAGCACCGACGCGCTAATATCGAAATGCTTTAAGGCTTAATACTGAATAATTAGGTTGTATATTTACAGTTGCCCGATTGTAAAACCCATAACGGCATTAAGGATTACCGTTTTACAGCACTTTACGACTTTATGATTATTAATCGTAATATTTGTATGATTGAATAATATCCTACTGTTTTCATATTTTGGTTTCCGGGAAGGCGCCTACGGCACTTACCATTAAGTGAGCTGTCTGCCAGCCATAAATTTGATGTCCTAACAATTACTGTTATCTATTAGGAGTTACTTGATTCGATCAAGTGGATGATAATATCATAAAACCCTACTATCAGAAAGTACATTTAGTGTGAATACATTTTTCTTACTTTACTTATATTTTTTTCTTTTGATTTGGTTTAGATTTAACGAGTAGTTATAAACTGTGTTACTGATATTTATCAGTAACACAGTTTATAACACAGTTTTACTACTCGTCAAATCTAAACCAAATCAAATCAAAAAAATATAAGTAAAGTAATAAAAATGTATTCACACTAAATGATACTGATACCTACTGTAATTTTATTCTTCGAATATATTTAATTCTTATGAACTTGCCGTTTTTACGTACGGGTTTACATTTGGGTACTGTAGTGTGCACTAAATAACATAAAGGGCTGCCTCTGTCTATCGTCAGTAATATATTATATCAAATACGTCCGCTAGCACGTCCATTCTATGACTGCCCGAGAGGGGGCAACCCCCACCAAGGTATATGTTTAGTTGTTATATATTGCCCACGATAAAGAGACAACCAGTTAGACAAACATTACAGTTACGGAACCCCAAAAAGGGTATAGCTGTGTTACGGACACGTCTGTATGTTGTACGTGAATTTGGTCCTTTCATAGCGTAAAAATTTTGGATTTTTTAGTTGTAATTGAAATTTGGTATGACAAATAGATAGGTATGTAGCTACACTAAACTATATCCCCGATATTGTTTCATTCGTTTATAAACAGAGGGTTACAAGTTTGCCATACGTGTCTGGCTGTCATAGCTCCAAACAGATAAACCGAATTTTATATTTGTTTTTGTTTTCACAATAATAACCCATAACTTTTTTACACATTTACACATTATTTGTGTTAATTAATATTGTGAACATTAATAAATTATAAAATTCCAGCAGGAACAGTACATTTACCAGTTTTTTTGTTTTGTTTGAAAGTTCTTGAAAAGAAAGAAAAATTGGTGTTCTCAGCTTTAATTCATCATCATCAGTTATTCTTTTTTAACTTCACCGTCAAACTGCTTCGACTGTGTTATCTATCTTTCAGAAATCAGAAAAAAACTTAGCACAAAAAGGTTTCTTTCTAGGATATCATTACAACTAGCCGGTGGGCAGACGTCTAGTGTCATTGATTTTTAACACCGCCGGAGACAGGTCGATACGGATTAACCGGACTCGTACTGAATAAACAATGCGCCCCTAGTCCTGCCCTGTCCTGCCCGCGTTACTTACATCTACATATTAGTCCTGTGCGTCAAATAGACAGGGTGTAAAGTAAGCAGTCACTATAATAATAGCTCCCCTCGATTTCGGTGTCGGTAGCCGAATTCATTGAAACCAGGCCAGTTACGCAGGAGTTATTTAATAGTGCCTAAGTGTGTGCGCAATATACAAACACTCTCTCTTCCTTTTACTCTCATAGCCGAGTGGGAAGGTAAACCTACATGACTGACGAGAGAACAGGAAAGCAGTCACTATAACTTTGGTATATGATTATACTCCCTTTTCTCATTTTGGATATGTATATTAAAAATTTTGGATATGTAATATTTTCGTCAAAAACTATTTAAAAGTTTTTACTTTTTACAATTTATGTTGTGCGTATATCAGACTCGCTTGGCACCCGACTCGATCGTGGGTACGATATCCGCGTTGGACTTAAAATGTTTTCTAGTTTAGTTAGGATAAAGCAGTTACCTGATTGACCCGGGGGCGTACTCAAGATGCCATCGCTAATTATCGCTTACAAAGTTCGATAACAAAATGTATGGGATTTGACATAAGCTACGCTAAATGATCGCGATTTGGTATGTCATTTAGCGAAGCTTATGTCAAATCCCATACATTTTGTTTTCGAACTTCGCAAGCGATAAATAGAGATAGCATCTAGAATCAGGGGCCTTACTCTCCAAACTGATTTGATTTTGATTCAGATACGATCATGCCGCGTACTTCCTAATAAATTGACATTTGTTTATTTTGATTCTCAGTCGATTGATATGGTCGGGAGTACAAAAAGTTACGATCTAACAATTTTCTTTATCCTGATTAGTTTCAAAGTAATTCACCAAATAAAATACGAAAAACCACTGATATCGAACGGATTCGGTTCTCGATTGTGTCGGGAGTAAGCTGGGCCCTGAAAAGAAAGACGATGTGTCGGATCGACATGTAAAAATTCAGTTTCTATCTCAATGGTTTCGGATCCAAGTGAGTTATGAAAGTAAAAGAAGAGATTATCCTTGTGTAATGCGCTCACATTTGGGCACTATTTTGCGTAGCTGGAATGGTTTCAACGAACTCTGTGTGGGAGCTACGTATTATCACATTAAAGAGTATTCACTCTAACGTTATTACAATTATTATTCATTTTAGGGGTCTCTCCAACGAGCTAAGCGGATTATGAACTTTTTAATTTAACTTGCAGTATCTCATACTTGTCTGTGTAGTGTGAAGAGTGTTAATACAGCTGTTGTCGACCTCTTGTGCATGTATGAGGAGCTCAGGAACTCTGGTCCAATTTGAAAACTTATTTTAGTGTTAAATATTCAATTTATATTAGATAGAGAAAGGCTTTATAAGATTAAGAGAAGCAGTTCAGCAATGGAGAATGTTACAAAAGTCAAAAAGTATTTTCTTTTATAAAGAGTGTAGTGTGCACTAAATTACAAAAATGTTTTCTGAGCGTTCACTTCTATATTATGATGCCTACAACAAACGAGGCTTACATTTCACTATCATATGATATTATATGTAATGTAGGTTCTTGGTGAAAAATCATCAGTTATCCACTTTTTTCCACTTTCTTATTTTACATTAATTTTTAATAAAATACTCGACCAGTTTCACCTTACCCATCATCAGATAGGTAGATTTTAGTTATGATTCATGTATTTTATGAAATAATTAATGTAAAATAACTAATAAATTGGAAAAAAGTGCTAGTAATTATTGTGTGTTATTGCTATATTACATGAATTGTCACCGAGAGACGATGCCACTGACGATGACTAGTATTTGACGTACATGGTTGTATATGTCCACCACAATGATCGATTTGTAACACGTCTAATTGAGGAGTCCTTATCGCTTAGATCTCGGTGTCCTGTAAATTGGGGATCTACAGGACATAAATCAGTCAGACCGGACTAAGCCGCCCGATACGTTACGTCACAATACTTCTGCCAGCAAATCCCCTTTTTCGGTTAACCGCTGGTGGTTGCCATTGTAACGGTTACCCGAAAAGGGATTTTGCAAATTTAGTATAGCGTAAAATAAAAAAAGTTGGGTTTTATATTTTACCTACATAATAATTATGTTAAACAACACAACAATGAGAAAACAAAATAATCTATCGTAGGCTATTATGTTTTATTTCTTTGTTTAGTTTCACTTTTTAGTAAAATAATTAAATGAATGATTTAATAAGGTATCACAGGTATCTAGTATCAATTTCATAGTCTCATTTTATAATAGACATTGCGAGTTGCGCATGTTCCATGCTAGGTTCGGTGGGGGTTCCGTGTGGCGGGTTGCGGGTTGCGGGTTGCGTGTTGTAGGTTGTAATATGTGTAAAACGAGATCACAAGTCAAACTGTTGATATGCTCCACGAAGTGCGTACGTGTCACCTAATAAGTTAAATAATGAATAGAGAAAAAATATATAAAATGTAGGGCAATATATTATTTTACTCTATTCATTATTTAACACTGCTTGCTAGTCTCCGACAGATTGAGGTTTTTTCATCAAAACTCTAGGCTTTTTTACGACTCTAGTAATACGTCTGCGTGGGTTTGTTCATTATTTTTATACGTGACATATCGGCCTGAGGATTCTACACGAGCAAAATATCTGCGAGAGTACATACACGGGGAGAATGCGTGCGTAACCCAAGCTTGTTATTAAATTAACGGCGAACGACAAGTTTTCGGGGTAGAAGGGGGTACATTTTTATGATGCTGGCGAATGAGCAGACGAGGTGGGAGTTCAGCAGGTCATGGCCACATTACGTGAGTATCGCAATAATGCATAATCACAATCGTACCATGTAGAAATGCATAGTTTATATTTATTAGTACAATCTTCAAGGATCCTTACAGCACTAGAGAAGACCCGGATATTGTTGGCCTTTAAAACTCTAAGTTTTACTACTACTCCTAGTCAATATTATAACTGTATTGACTCTCTAGTAAATACTAAAAATTGGTTGGTGGTGATAAAGTTGATGTGTTTATGTTCCTACTGTAAGAAACTTTATATTGCAAAAATGTAACAAATGTTTTTTTAAGACATAAAGAAGAATCACGTAGTGCATATTAAAATCAATCACCCAGTTTCGAAGCCTATTCAATGCAAATAAATACATTTCCTCCTCATTCCATTAATCCTCATCACATTAATATAAAGAAAACGCCCAATTTCATATTCGTCGTGCCAACTAAACGAAAACAAGTCATAAGTCCAATGTACCTACAACAAGCGAACATTTTGTTCGCGTTTCAAAATAACCAAATAAAGAACCTCTTGAGGCACTGACACAAAAATGTACAAATATTTTAATCCCGGGTTTGAGTTCGTCGGCCCCAAGAAACTGTCATACACGATCCTCCATACTCGGAACAAGAAATTGCACTCACGCCCTCATTAGAGTTTGAAAGCTTGTTGTTTGCTTATACAATAAAGCTTGCCATATTATTTGATCAAAATGATACGTTTTGACATAAACAGGCAGAAGATACGTCCTACTATGATCTTTCTACTGTTCAAAATATAGACGGGCTGCTGGATGGAATTTCTTCTTAAAAATAAGCAGTAACTTTTTGTCTTTCTTTGTGACAAAAAAGTGTTGTGAATTTTCTTGTATTCAATAAATGTCAACTATAAAAAAATATAGTTTCTTCTTAACGATAGAATGATAGTAGTATTTTATAATGAATTCATAGTAATACGAGTATTTTAAATGAGTAGTAAAGAACGTAACTAGTTGATTACGATTTTGTTTAATTACAATACTAGTAAAATGTTATGAATAATATTTTAGTCTCATTTTCCAACTTAAACCTACGAATAATTAGTACGGGATTTTATATTTTTTTTTATTATTAAAGTATCCATATTTTTTTAATCAAAACTTTATAGCTTGTGGGTGCGAATCTCATTCATGTGTTTTAAATAAATAATGAATAAAATATTGTAAAATGTGCATTAAATATATTTCCGTTGTGGGGACCCCATAACAGTATATCTTCGGATACTTAGCACGGGGCCTGGTTGGCGTGGTGTGACGCTTTTATTAATAAAATCTATGAATTATTAAATAGACGGATATAAAATTAATAATAGACTAAATTGATGCACGTCACGTGATCGGCGTGCTCCGCGTAACGCGAGTCGTGACGGTCATGATTGGTCCATATTGTTGACTGCACTGTTATAATTAAATCACTAGTATAATATAATTGACGTTTATTAAAACCCTATTGTTCTAAAATGTTTAAATTTCGAGCTCAAATTTTTATTAAAATAGTTACATTCATAATTTAACCAACCAATGAAATAATAAATATAATATCAACGTCAATCAGCAGGATTACTCCCGAAACAATCGAGAATCGAATCAGTTCGACCTCAATGGCTTTTCGTATTTTATTTTATTTGGAAAGTAACCAAGATATAGAAAATCGTTAGATCATAATTTTTTGCATTCCCGACCACATACATCTATAGACTGAGAATAAATATAAAGAAACGTCAATTTATTGGGAAGTTCTCAGCACGATCGAATCTGAATCAAAATCGAATCAGTTTGGAGAGAAGGCCCCTGATCCTGTGCTTAGACGAATTTGTGTTAGTCTCTGTTTACCTAGAAAAGCGTCGTCTATGTGCTATGTGGTGCACATAGACGACGCTTAATGTGCTATGTGGAGGCCGTAATTAGAAGGGATGAAGTTTTTTTTACATAGAGAAAATCGTTCATCAAAATTGAAGGTCTTATTGATTTTAGGTGTGCGTCACTCGAAACTGTCTAACATTGACAAAGTCTTAGGGAATAAACACAACTGCTAAACGAAATTGGAGTAAGCGCCTTTACACGTGCGTAATCTGCGTATATTATATACAGCTTCGACGCAATTCATGACAGCCTAGTACCAATCTTACGATAGTCAAGTCAAAGTCAAAAAATTTTATTCAGAATAAATTTTACAAAAATGTTTTCTGAACGTCGTTTCTATATGATGCCTACCACCTATATACCCAACGCACATCAGTAAAAAAAAAAACCAACGTAGCTTCTGACTCAATAGCTCCTCACGCCGTTTTCAGTGTCGGTGGCAGATTCCGTTGAATAAGGCAGCTACTCAGGAGTCATTTTATAGTACTCAAGAATGTGCACAATATTCAAGAATACTCTCTCTTTTTCTCTCATAATCCAGTGGGGCAGTTAACCGATACGACTGGCGAGAGATCAGGTGCAGGACCGTCTTTTTACATTTGTGTGTGATCAACCTGTATTGTCCTAACTGTGGTCCTAACCAAACCAAACAAGGGGCAATGTACATTAAGTACAGTTGCGCTGTAAATATGAGTGCGTCTTAGAACAAGGATGCCGCTTGCTGATGATCAAGGATGTAGCATTTTATTTAAAAAATATTTAACGAACTATATGTAATTTTACTGTAGATTGAGAAAATAAAAAATATAATACTAGTTCTACTGATATTATTAGGATGTGATTTCGTATAATATATTTTATAATTCCAGGTATCTCTTTCCTGGGCTGGATAGCCTAGGTGGTGTGCGTCTTGCGGTGACGTCGTCCGTCCTCTGGTATCCAATCGGTGCATATCTTTGGCCAGCGCTCGGAGTGCATGCCACATAAGTGCCCTGCCCGTCACATTTTAGCTTGGCTCCCTTCATTCCTACGTCTGTGATGCCTGTTTTGGAGCGCAGCGTGGTACTTTGTACTCGGTCTACTACTTTTATTCCCAGGATGCTGCGCTTATATATTATACATGGTTTATACATTAAACCGAATATAGTGTGACGCGTAGAGCATTTTTTGTTACGTCACATCATATAAATGACTTATTATAACTAAAAAATATATTCAAAGGTTTAGATCTTTTTCCCTCCTCCAAATTCAATCCTTGTGGTCATTTTAGAATGACGATGGATGTTGACCTAAGACCAGGATTGAAACTCATCTGTTTTGTGTCTTTTATGGAGATATTAAATCGTGATTTGTCGCGTTATTGCAAGTTATTTATATAAGATGCCAAAGCTAGAAATGCTGTGTACGCGTCTCTTCACACTATATTCGACCCGATACATGAACCATGAATCAGCCTTTATATATAATTATAATTTATTTATTTTAAGATACTACGGAACCCAAGTAAAAGTACTTAACGAACTATTGATAAACGATAAGGTATAGGTCGGGTCGTGCAACACAATACTCTCGCGTGACGCCGAACTTCGTTTCGCTAATGGGACGGGTGTTTCTACTTTACAACTTACCTGCAGTCGTATGTCATTTCACTTCAAAAAGAACTTAAAAAAATATATATTTTATAGCTCAAGTTTATGCTTTTGACAAATAATAGCATTTGGTTGCAACAATATTTGGTAATGACGTTGGAAATCTAATGTATTTGAGATGTTATGTTAACCATAATTGCTGATAAGAAAATTATCTACTTATATAAAATAGTGATTGAAAAAAAATGTAAAAATTGCAATTTTCAAGTGAAATTCTCAATTTATTGAATTTCTATATTGAGGGCCGATTTTTCAATCGTTAGATAACTTTTATCTGTCGAATAAACATGTGATTTTGACATTTGTTTCATACAAAATCTGCCAAAGTCACATATTTATTCCTTAGATAAAAGTTATCTGACGATTGAAAAATAGGCCCTTAATGTATTAATCTTCATGGGCAGAAAGTCCCAGTTTCAGAAACGTCTATACACGCTTTTTATTTAAAATCACTATTTACTTATTTTTGAATGTCATATTATATAATAATACCAATATTATTTAGCTATTATCCATTTAGTAAAAATGGTAAAATAATTAAATCGTCGGTGAAATACGGGACTACATAAAAATCAGATACATAATTAATGAGCTTGGCGTTAAACAGCTGTACATTCAGCCACCTGCGAGCAACACAAGAATAGAATATTCAATAAGACACAGCGACGAACTACGGAATAATTCAACAAAGATATCAATGTATCGACTGTTGAAATCTGACAGTTGTATTTCGGTGGCGAAGATTGTCGATTTTAATCATAACGCGTTATGCAATATCATACGACGACCTCCGTGGCACAGTGGTTGAGAGCTTTGGTGCTCAAGCGAGAGGTCGCGGGTTCGAATCTCGCTGAGGGAACAAAAAGTTTTCAATGTTCCTGGGTCATGGATGTGTATTAAATTTGTGTATAATATAACAAAAATCTTAAATATGTGTATAATATAAAAAGTATATTTCCGTTGTCTGGTGCGTGTTGCACAAGTTCGTCGGATACTTAGCACGGGGCCATATTGACGTGGTGTGAAGCGTGAAGCGTCCATAGATATTATTATTATTATATACATTATACATGGACAACATACACAACATATTATTTTTAGGTTATCTGGGCTTTATAGGCCCCTACCATATTGGTCTCTTTACTTTTTTCTACAAATGTATTATACGTATATTTTTCTATTACATCAATTACCAAATCTTATTATGACGCTTCTGTGATTATAAAATGGCGCCTCAAATACGGCGACATCGGTTATTCGAATTGTTCGTCCATGCTTCGCTTTACTGGATTAGCTCCCTCAGTTAACTCGACTTTGCTTAATATCTCAAAACTCGGTTTAAGAACAATGAATTAATTAGCATTGTTTTCCTTTTCCTTCGTTTAAACTTCTACTCCTTATGGGCAAGTTATAAGAAAATTTCTACTTCTCTTAGGAATTTATAATTATCTTGGAACCAGTTCTGGTTATCAAACCTCGATCGATCAGCAATATACAAGATAATGTCTCCCATACAAAAATAAGGCTAAAATCTGCCGGCGCGTAATATGCCAATAGAGTTTCATTTGTTTAATATCGAACTGAGACAAAAGCTTTAAAACATTTCGAAGTTGATTTGGTGATGATAAAACCAAGCATTGTGACACGTGTGGACGTTGGCAGTGTTCAAAGCAAACTAAATGAAATAGCAGCTCACTTGAAAGGTGAGTGAGAGTGAGTGATATTTGCCGAGACGGATTTCTTGAGCAGACACGATTTCGTGTTTTGTTGATAGGAAATCCGTGACGAAAACATAGAGGTCATATAAGTTTGATGTATCTGTGTGGTGTATCTGTCTGTTGCATTGTAGCTCCCAAACAGTGCAACCGATTGTGACTTTTTTTTGTCTGACCGCTGACGTAATCGAAGGGCGTGTTAGTAGAGAGTAGTAAGAGTAGGCCATGTTAAATATCATGTTATCCCTCTCGTATTTCCTGTCAATGAATGAGATGGCATGGTATTTTAACATGACGTTAACTTTAACATTGCTTGGAGAAACACGGCCTTAGTCTTAGCTATCATTCATCATCATCATTTTTTTGTCTTTCCTCCCTACTGAATCTGCGGGCTTGTTGGTCAAACAACTTCAGGTGCGATATTAATGAACTATTCATAGCTTTATTATTACTATCAATTCGCTCACTAATGGACAATTCAGGCGTTACTTAATTTTGTTTAAAGTTACACTAAGTATACATAAATACATTACCACTCTATTGCGTCTCGTAGTAATATCGTCGGATAATAATAAAAACTCCTTTAGTTGCAGTATCACAAACGAACTTTCTTAAGGGTGATGTTGGCATTTCGCACCCTCGCATTCAAACCTGTGCACCCCTATTTGTGCAGTTAATGCATGTAATACCTAAATCCGTAAAGAAGGAAGTATTAGATGCAATAATGCCAAGAATAGTTTTAAACGCTATGCTATATTTTTAATTTGAAAGAAATGACATTAAAAATTGATTTCAGTCCAGAACTTTTAATAGATATGTATTAAATTAATGATTTATTATTATTTTAATGATGTATTGTCTAATGTCTATATTATGTATAGGTAGGTCTAGATACATGAACGTAAGAGACATATCGAGACGAAAAGTGCTCGCATTTTGAGTGCTTTAATTTTGGGATTATTTTGATTTTTGATTGGAGACCGAGGTTTGACATTATTTATATTATGTCTCTTATTGTAAATCGTGTTCCTAAGCTATAGCAGTATTATATCTATGGCTTATTATGTAATTGTGTTCCTAAATTGTCATAATTGTCTAACGACTCAGACTATACAATGGCCACAGCCCGCATGCGAGTACAAGATGGCGACCGGACGTGACGTCAAATCTAATTGGCTGGCAACACCGACCTGGTTTAGCAACACAAGCTATGTTATTTAACAACATTGTATGAATATTTGAATAATCTAAATGTTAGTTAAAACTATTGTCCATACAATATACAAACGGTGCGGTGACAAATTAAATGGAATCACCGTTAGACTCGTCGGGCAGTGTCGGCTAGTGTCGGCTAGTGTCGGTGTCGTCAGCTCCAATACCCTGTTGACAGTTGTTCGATAATTGAACTGGGAACAATTAGCTATGGAGTGGTTAATATCCGTGGCCGTGTCACTCGACAGGGTTCCGGCCACTCCAGCCTGTAGTGTTAATCGATCCTCTCGAGATACAGCCGATCTGGCCTTTCAATGTTTGATTGTGTCACCCAACCATAAACTGGGATTATTCCTCTCGCAGAGGCCAATATATCTTTGACTGGCTTTTGTCCCCGGTTTTGCGGTGATATTCTACGATAACACTGTTTTTCGGGACAAAAAGTATCTTACGTTTTAATTCAGGCTGTCGACTTCCTTTATATTACATTTTATCATAATTGGTCTAGCTCCTTCTACGTAACTTTGGAATATACTAACACACACGTACATGTTTCGTTATTACAATATTACTCCAATGGCAATAAAACTATGACTATCTTTCTTTTTCAGGTAGTTCTCTTAGATTACATTGCGATATATTTTAATCGGGATACTCATCAAAATATTTATTGTAATCGTATTGTAAAAGTACCAACGCAGTGTCCAAAATGCTGCACAATAAATACACTCGTAAGAATTAATTTACGTCAAAACAAACTTTATGCAAGCGGAATATTGACAAACGTTTGAGATTACGAACAAAGTAACTGCCACTGAAGTTATTACAAGTTTAAATCTTTGAACATTAATTCCCAGCCAACGAGGTTCGCTGCAGGTAGCCTTACAAAAAAGCAATAACTAACAAGTTATCTGAGAAGGCGTTTTAACTTGCGCGATTTTTCATAAGTCCGCGCGTTACCGTACTGACCCGGCCAAAAGTTGGCGTAACGTTTGCGCCCCTTTTCCATTTAATTTTATGGCCAGAGCGCGCGCAATGTTCGTCCCCGTATCTTCCTCCTTTTATTGTTTGTGTTTTTTCACAACTCGCCGCTGTTCCGGTGTAAAAAGAGAAGCGTTTATTGTTAACGTTCCATACATTGTGGCGGTAATTCCACCGTCCTGAACGCAGATGTTTCTGATTTTTAATTTCAATATTTAATTGTGCGTAATATTTTTTTTTATGTTTTCCTTTTTGGCTTAGCGTTATCGTTTGTTTTTCATATTCAAGTTTTTAGAGACGTATCATTGGCATTAGACAACAAAAAAGTTGAAGCCAATTAGTTTGTTGTGTGTAACTGTGCACGTCTGCGAGGTATAAATAAGTCGTGAATATTCGATTTCTTTTCAAATAAGAAGGATGGAACTAAACCACAAACGAGGTTTTTGCATCCGTTAGAGCAATTTAATACTGCAAAGGGTTCGAAAACCACATTGTAAATATTGAATAATTTGAAGTAATGATATTTATTACAAACTCCTTTTTTCGTATTGAGTTTCACTGGCCTCTAAATACCCGATTTTAATTATTTATTCAAGATATTTTAAAATCAACTTTATGTTTTGTGTTTTTAGTACATGCATATTATCTAAAAAATATGTACTTGATTCTTAGATTATGTACAGTGAAAGATATATCTCCTTATTATTGATATACTACGCTCGCTACCCCGAAAATATTTTTATAAAATTGTTCTATTAATATATGTACATTCGAAGTGCAAATCCTCTTCTTATAATGATAACATAATATCTATAGACGCTTCACACCACGTCAATCTGGCCCTGTGCTAAGTATCCGAAGAACTTGTGTTGCAGGTACCAGACAACGGAAATATAATTAATACTTTTATACTATACACTTGTTTAGGAATTTTATTATATTATACACAAATTTAATACACATCCATAACTGAAAACTTTTAGTTGAACCACTGCGCTACCGAGGTTATACACGTAATGAAGCCTTTAATGTATATTATATAGTTAACTAGCTGTTCCCGCGACTTCGTTCGCGTGGTTCTTGAGCGACTTACACCAGTTATGCAGCGCACTCAACGAGAATCTCCCCGTTTTTGCAACATTTTTCACTGACGCTCCTAATGGTCGCAGCGTAATGTTATATAGCCTAAAGCCTTCTTCTATAAATGGACTATCCAACAAAAAAATAATTTTTCAAATTGGACCAGTAGTTCCTGAGATTAGCGCGTTTAAACAAACAAACAAACTCTTCCGCTTTATAATATTAGTATAGATAACCATAGATATTTTATAACATTAAATTTATAATATATGTACAGTAATTTGCTGATACAGGAGTTGCGAGTTAAGCTGAAATGATGGCACTCGTCGGAGCAAAATTCCTTGAGACCACCTGCGAGCGGTGCGCAATTACCTTAGATGCCTCTAATTTGCGCCGTACAGCTTTACAATTCTGAACCTAAGCTTTAATGTTACCTAAGCTTTTTATTAAACTAGCTTTCCCTTAAGACTTGATTTAAATCTTTCATGGAAAGGATCAGCCAGCTATTGGTAAAGTTATTTACCTATACTAATATGTGCAGTAGTTTTTACGTGTAGTTTTACAGATTCAGTTTTTTTACTTTTCTGTTAATAAATTTTCTTTAGTTTATTTTATATTGTTTTACGTAAAATCAGTCTGTAACAAGAACAAAACAGACTATTTGTTAATCCAGATTGTCCCTGGCTTCCTGTATATCAAAACAGTACTAGCCTGTTGTACGTGAAGTAGTAAAACTCACAAATTTTCGCCTTTTTAATATAATATGTGTGATAAACACAACTAATCTAGAAATAATATAACTAATATAAATATACATAATAATAAAATATGTGTGATAAACACAACTAATCTACACTAAAAATCAGTTTAATGCATTTTGAACCGGTTTGATTTGAGATGAGTTTTATTTTTGAGTTTTTTAAGCCGTAGCGCAGTGGTTGAGCGCGTTAGTGCTCGAGCAAGGTCGCGGGTTCGAATCCCGCCGATTGAACAAAAATATTTCAATGTTTTTAAAAAGGGTTATGGATTAGTATTAAATTTGTATTATAACAAAAATCTTAAATATGTGTATAGGTATAGCATAAAAAAGTATTAAACATATTTCCGTTGTCTGGTACCTGTAACACAAGTTCTTCGGATACTTAGCACAGTGCCAGATTGACGTGGTGTGAAGCGTCCATATATATTATTATTATGTTTGTGTCTAGCTTTCCTTTCTCACGGGCAATTAAGTCCCGGACATTTGGAAGGCATACGCGGAGTCGAATCAACATTATTATTATTATTATTAAAGCAATTTGACTTAGGATCCATTTGCAGTTATCGACTGCCTATCAAATGTAATAGACACTGTCGAAGAATATGCTATTCAAGCCAATATAATTTGTAGTTCGCTCTACTTTGTGTATCGGGTACCGGTTTGATGTGATCTTACTTTGCTCCAAACTGGTACATAGTTAGTTCCGACTTAAAGCAGGTTCACATCGATGTCCATTGTCCACTAAAAACCGGAACCCCAATTCTCGCATTCAATTATGGACTTTCAATTTGCGTTCAATTGATTTATAAATGAATCACCTGGATATCACAAACTAATTTCGGAATTTGGACCAATCGAAACCTGTTTGACGTTCATTTGACGTTTATGAGAACACCATTTTGCTGGATGGCATTGTAGCAAGACTGCTAACGGCGAACCAAACACACATACATAGACATATATGTGTGTTTGCTCTGCCGCAGTGCCTAAACTAGTGAATAATTTAAAAAAATCAGGTGTTGATTTTAGATTTGCAATAATGGCCCAGGTAACTTAGTTATATAATTTGCGTAATCCGTTGTAATAGTCTCATCCAGCAGTCAATGCGGTCAATTCCTTTTTATTAAAATAGTTTAAGACCTATTCCAAAAAAAAATGTGTACAAACTGGTCGGGCATTTTACTGATATTGTACCTTAATCACATCTTTTACTGTTGCCATTTAACTTTCTTTGAAACAAACTATTGTACACTGAACGTTAGCAACAAATTGTATTTGCAAGTTTATGTGTGTCTATAAAATTTTATATGAAACTGTTAAGGACTAATGAAACTTAGGTGTACTAACTTGAGTGTGTTAAATTAGATGCTTTGTTTAGTCCTAAAGGGTCCTAGGGCCTTGTTATCTTCACAAAAGTGTTGTTTATCTTAATACTATCTGAGTTTAAAGGATTGGTAGCACAATATGATAAACTTTAGAAAATAATGTCACTTTCAAGCACTTTGTCTTAAAATAAACTTTACCGTACTTAAAAGTTGGGTAAATTAATTGCTCTGCGTATATAATTCTATATATAAAATATACGAGTACTTTATCGGGTGTAAAAAGAACAGTCACTTTAACTTTGGGATGTCTCTCCCTTTTCTCATTCTAGAATTTGCTTTTTCGTTATTCTTGCGACACAAAAAATAGTAAAATATAAAAAAATATATACATTTCCAAAATGAGGAAAGGTATTATAATCGTTTTCTTTTTACACCCTGTATATTATTGGGTTTATAATATGTAGATATATCTATCGCCTTTTGATTTTCATTATACCAACTGAATCAGAACCTAAGCTCCACCCGCGTTATAACCCCCACGGGAACTCTTTACTTTTTCAGGATAAAAAAGCCTATGTTTTAATTTAGAGCCTAAATTACTATCAAACTAATTTTCACCGAAATCCGCTATGCATTTGGTTAGGTTAAATTAAAAATTAAATTAAATTAAATACCATTTATTGCAGGCTGCATAGGCCCATATTATAAATACCTTAAAGACTAACATACATAATATTTAAAATACTTAAAAACTACACTACACGTGTTGTCGGCGACGTGTAGCGCGCTTCATTCCGAAGTCTCCCCCGGAACTTCCGGTAGACCACACCCATCGGCCAGAACTCCTCCGCCTCAAAGGTCGATAGAAGATGCGTCGGTACTCTCACCACAAATGAGCTGAAGTTGACCTTGTGGCGAGACTCCAGACGCTCAACCCTCAAGGGGAGGGACGTCTTCTTCCGGATGTAGTCCACGACGTCCTTAACCTCCATGGACCAGTGCAGGCGGGACACGTACAGCGGCGTGGAGCGCACTTCACACCGCAGGCGCTGCTCGGGTCCACAGGGTGCGGTGCCGCGATGGTTGCGGACGGCGGGCTTCTTCTTCCTTCTCTCCACCAGTACGAAGCCCTCCTCATCGCACCTCCTGCTCTCGTCCTTGCCAGGTTGCGGTGGCTGAGCCTTGCGGCTTTCTGTAGCCTTGCGGCTCTCTTTCTTCCCCTTTGTCTTCGCCCGGGAGGGAGGTGCGGGGTGAGCGGCGATACTCGCAAAACTTTTTTGTTGAGTTGATCTCAGGCATCAGTTTCAAACGTCATATTGACATTACGTTGTTTTATACCTAATTCATAATGGTATAATATTATGGAACAGCTGTAGCTTTTGCCTAATAACATCCAGCACAAAACACATGGATGAGTGCTTACTCAAACTACAACTACAACTTTTTATAATAATATTATAAAAATACTAGGTGACCCGTACCAACTTCGTTGAGCATGGAAACCGTTTAAACCTTCCCGGGAGTTCCACGAACATTTCATGACTAAAAATAGACGAATCGGTTCAGCCATTCGAGTTTTAGCGAGACTAACGAATGGCAATTCATTTTTATACATAAGGAGAGTAGCTGACCCTTGCCCATTTCGTTGAGCATAGAAACCGTTTAAACCTTCTCTGAATTTCCACGAGTATTTCAAAACCAAAATAGCTAAATCGGTTAAGCCGTTCTCGAGATTTAACAAGACTAACTAACGAACAGCAATTAATTTTTATATATAAGACTAGCTGACCCGTGCCCACTTCGTTGAGCATAGAAACCGTTTAAACCTTCTCTAGACTTCCACAAGTATTTCAAGACTAAAAATAGCCGAATCGGTTCAGCCGTTCTCGAGTTTTAGCGATACTAACGAACAGCAATTAATTTTTATAAGTAAGATGTTCGTATCTATAGTATACAAAAGAACAGTTTTATATCGCTTATTCAATAAATCCCTTTTACACCTCTGTTACTAAAGGGTCGTTAATACTAAAATCTGTGGAAAACAATGTCGGTGGTCGTATGAAAATATAAAAGTTAATTACCCCGGCTCTGTGTAAACAGAACGCTCGCCCGCGTCGTCAGTAGTCGCTCGCCAGTCGCCATTAAAATGTTAATATTATGTTTAAAAGTAATTATCCTTTTTTATGGTGTCCATTATTTATAATTTGAGGTTATGTTGCGCTAAACGCGAAATTCGTTATTAAATATTATCTACCTAACATTATCATTGGCTAAATAACTTTGAAAATAACTTTCACGTACCAGCTAAAGTTATATTGGTCAAAGGTCAAAGTGTAAATGAAATTATGAGACCTTTTTGGACTCTGGCCTAGAAAGGTCAATTATGTGTGAATAGCTTCGGATGTCTAAAGTCTAGAAGAAATATTTATGCCGTTACGCGCGTAAAAAGTTGACTTTACCTACTACAATTCATACTTTTCTAATTCTCTATGAATGAGATATGAATTGTAGGTAAAGTCGACAGCACATGAAGCTTTTCATTTGTACTACGAGCCTTACATCTACAGCGATTGTAATAACTACAGTACATTCTTTAAGCAAATCAACTTAAAGACTTTGGTTGGATTATATTTGGCAACTTTTTTAGAATCTCTAGGGGGGAGGGCAGCTGCCCTTCCCTGCCCCCCCCTTGGCGACGTCCTTGCACACACATCCATGAAAGTTCTAGTGCAGCGGTGACACCGAAACTGCGGCATGTGTGTTAAGACCCCAACCCTTTTTGTAATTTGATACAGTCAAGTTTGATAAGAAATTGGACATCTACACAACAACATTATTAACGATGACAGCTTCATCATACAACAAAATAAAATTAAGCGCACCCAACCAAAACATAAATTCCCGCTATACACACATTGTCAATCATACCCGATTAAGACATATTCCAAGAAGTCAGTTGTGTTTTAATTTCAATAATAACATAATCATGTAGCAAATAAATTACTTTAAGATAAAAACCTGACCATTCGTGGCGCGTATCTGATTTTGCACAGATAACAAATCGATCCAAGTATGCGTTTGCAGACAGGTTTTTTGTATTTTTAATTTATACAAAGTAAAAAACCTTAACTGAATTAAGCTTGAACTAGCTTTTGCAATGAAATTTAAATAGCATATTATTGAAATGTTTTTTTTTAAAGTAGGCCCAGATTTATCTCTTTTGTCTTTAATATTAATGAATGATAATACTTTAGGGTATGTATGGGTCCCGTATAAAGAGTTAACTGAGAAAACACCAGCGCTGCAAGGTACTTGAGAGGTATGGAAAAATTTATGATATTCGGGCATTTCTCATACAAACATGAAAGTCAAAAGTAAGTATTTTATCGCTGGTATTTTCACATTATACTCTACATAGGAGCTATATACACACCTTAAAGTATTATCACTCGTTTATTTTACACGTGTACATTACTGTATAAACCCGGTAGTAGCCACGGGGAAAATCTAGTTTTTACACTACGTTTTAAAAATATTTCGTCGTTTTGCAAAAATGTCACATACTTTTCGAATTTTTACTGTGCCAAATTTCATACACACTATTCTGTAGATCGTAGATACTCATAAATTTACGTAAATACTTGCTTCGATATCGCTTTATTTAAGATTTCTACTAAGTACATAATATTATAAAATGCAATTAGTATAAAGTCAGTTAGCTATTCAAGTTCTTTGGCTGCTGACATAAATAGCTTTAGCTCAATTTTATGTAAAAAGAGAGTAGACCATAAAGTCTACAAATGCAATGAATCCCGACCTCAACAAATATTTTCCCAGTCGGTGCAAGGACCCGTTATTATCCTGACCCAGAAACCTCCCCGCTGTTTGTTTTTTGCAAATATAAAGCTGAGCACACAGGGAAGTGGGTAACAATCAAAAATTCTATATCTGAAATACCGCGCGCGTATTGATTATGAATATGGGAAAATCCTAACGTTTATTTTAGATTGAACGCCGAAATTTTGTTCCACGCTCTTGTGGAGGCAGCGAAATAATTATTTGGGAGTTTTTGTTGATTTTTTTGAAGTTAAATGTTTTTTTTGTTTGGGTGTTGTTGTTCTTAGCCATAATTCGTAATTTTCAGCTGCTGCTTGACAATCTGGAAATAACTTTGTAACGAGGCCTTTAATACCTAATGGTATTTTTTCCAGTTAAATTGTCAAATTTGACAGTGACATTTGAGTATATGTCCGATGCACGTGTTTCCGATTTTAAGCTCAAATGTTTATTCGCGTAGAGTTCTATTTCAAATGCCCTTTTTCTATTTAGGTTTTTGGACCATCATATAGACCCAGCCTTACAAATGCCTTGCTGTTTGTTTAACCCGCATCCCCTGTCTAGAACTCACTTGCAGAAACACAACAGACAACACATTCCTTATGTCACACCAATTTACTGTTAGGCCGTGGTACATTGTGAAGTGGGCGATTGAACATAATATTCATAAAAGGCTAACCCCCGGTTTCTAAAAGGCTGGTCATCAAATCGTCGAACAGCTAACATTTGTGTTAACAAGCCACTCTGAATGCTCATTGGTGAACGTAGCGAGTGAGCAAAGTTGTTGCGAGTGATGTTCACCAATGAGCGTTCAAAATTGTTTGTTCGGCGACGATCGATTTTTTTATCAGCTTTTCAGAAACCTACTAATCAGATTTTCTCTCACTAAGTATATAAAAATAAGCTTTTTGAGATAGAGAGTGATGCAAAAAAATGGATATTCCATAATAATTTTCTCCATTCAATTACAATAGATAACTGTAATTTCATGCAATTATGTTAGACATAGTTACATTATAACGGTAAAGGCGTGTTTCACCAAGCAATGTTAAAGTTAACGCCATGTTAAATATCATGTTATCCCTCTCGTATTTCCTGTCAATGAATGAGATTGTATTTTAACATGGCGTTAACTTTTACATCGCTTGGTGAAACACAGCCTAAAGTAAAAAGACGAACACTTTGTTGTATAGCAATTAATATCAATAAAATTATGTATATAAGTATATATTTCATATTTGCATCTTAAAATAGTATTGATTTCATTGGTCGAAATAATTTTCGAATGTTTGAATTCCAGTAGTGATAAGTTTCAGAGATTCTGGAAAGTTCCAGTATCGTCGCCGGGGGGAATTGCAGTTTGACTTCTTCGAACGTACGTGCTCTTCGGAATCTTCCTTTACCACAAATTTTAGTTTTTATTATCTATTTTACTTGATATTTTATGGGTATGATCGTCATGGAGAAACTAGATAGTATGGTCTGATCCATTTTAAAATTCCTAAGGTAGCTAGGATATACCTTCCTAGCTACCTAAAGAGCATTTGAAATAGAACTCTACACCAAGAATATACACCGTCCGATTCCCAGATATTTATATCAATAAAAACAAAATGTATTTGTTCATCAGACAGTAAATATGTGAGATATAAATTGGCAGCATTGTAGCTGCGTATAATAGGTACTGGAGCTTTGTTTGACTACCTCTGTAGTGCAGTGGTTGAACGCGTTGGTGCTCGAGCGGTCGCGAGTTCAAATCCCGCCGAAGGAACAAAAAGTTTTCTGCATCAAATTTGTGTATTAATATCATAAAAAATCTTAAACACATAATATGTGTATAGTATAAAATTACCTGTAACACAAGCTTCGTATACTTAGTACGGAGCTACCGTGCTAAGTATCCGAAGAAAAATCAGAAATAAATTTCATAATTGACGTAGTGTGTAGCGCCCATAGATATCATCATTAGTATTAGTTATTTATATTTATCGTAGTATTTTTTTTGCAAAAAATTTCTTTGACTATGGAAACAACAATAGTTTCCAAGATAAACTAATGCATCCGATAAAAGTCATGTTTGTACACAATATGTAGAGACAAACGAACTCCATCTTAGGACCTGAATCCAGTTTATTCTGATCAGTATTTATGATACTGCAAAGCTAATAAAAAATTTACGACAAGAGTTCCATGGTGAATTTCAATTACTAAGATTTATACACGGAGATATTGAAAAATGAACGCAGGCACAATTACTTGAAGACAACTCATCATTTCGTGACACAGGGATATGTCCTGTACGCTCAGGGTATAGGGTACAGATTTGCGTGTAGGTTTCCACCGTATCTTTTTTGTTTTAATGAAAAGGTAAGAAGCAAATATGTGTAAAATAAATGCGTGACTCATTATAGGGATTTCATATGTGAGAAATGATTGTGTTGATCTTATTTAGTATCTAGGTACTATGGTTTCTATTTTAATGGCGTTTTGCCAGTAATGTGTTATTATAAAACATTTTATAGAGTTTATTTAATAAGAAAGTTTCTATCTTGGTATCAGTACTTCTACAGTAGCTGCTATAAATTGGTAAAGCTATACTGTACTATTGTATAATATTGTATTGTATTGTAGATGGGAGCCCAGGATGCTAAATATTATACTAAATATTGTGTGTACAGTAGTAGTACTCAGTAGTTTTTGTGGATTAGGTTATAGGAAGAAAAACATCTCGACAATTCTTTATTTAACTGGTGCAATGAGCGGGTACAGCTCTTCATTGAAAAAATAGAATACTATAACACAGAAATATTTTATACAGATATTTTTATCAGTATTTAGATTTGATGGACTAAGCCTAGAGCAGAATCCAATATAAAATATATTGGATTCTGCTCTAGGCTATATATCTGAGATTTTTTTTTCGAGTCGAAGGCTTGCTTTGCCAGGCCCTGATGTCACTGCGATCCTTTTAGATCTATTAATAAAAAATAAATTTTATTACTTAAATGCATAAATTATGCTACTTTTAAGTTTTAAATAAATCGCAAATTTTAATATATTTTGTCAGTACTTAAAAATCCCCTCTTGGGCTACCTTACTATTAATTACTAATATACGAAAAGACCTTCGCATCGACACTAAAGCCGAAAGGTAATGTACTTTGCAAATAAATAGCTAGAACTTCCTTACATAAAAAGCCAACCTTTTCCCAGAGGTGAGGCCTGCGGGAGAACACAACACTATTAAACAGCCTCTACCCAACTTTAACAGCACCATAGTGATTTCGTAGAATAAATTTCATTAGTGTGAACACACCTTTACAAAGGGTAGAGTATAAATTAGCCATAAAAGTGTAAATAAACTTGATTAAGGGTGCCCACCAACAGCATTTTTTTTGTAGGAACGACAATCGGGCACATATTGCCTCTATATTGTTACGACCTAGTTTAAGTATGACGTGTGTGTTACACTATTGCAATTATAATTAAAAAATAATGTCGCCTCCGTGGTCTAGTGGTTCAGAGCTTCGCTCTCGACCCGGAGGTCGTGGGTTGGATTCCCGCGTTGGAACAACAAAAAATGTTGTTTTCAAGTTTGGTTAGGACATTGCAGGCTGATCACCTGATTGTCTGACAAGAAAGATGATCCATGCGTCGGATGGGCATGTAAAAAGTCGGTCCTGCGCCTGATCTCTCGCCAGTCGTGTCGGTTTACCGTCCCACTGGGTTATGAGAGTAAAAGGAAGAGAGAGTGCTTCTGTGTATTGCGCACACACTTGGGCACTATAAAATAACTCCTGCGTAGCTGGCCTGGTTTCAATGAAATCGGCTACCGACACCGAAATCGGTGAGGGGAGCTATTATTACTATTGCAATTATTTTTCACTTACAAAAATCGGTCACCGATTATCGCGACACCCTAAATTAGCCATAATAGTGTAAATAAACTAGTTTAAGGGTGCCAACGGCAATGTTTTGTAGGACCGATTATCGGGCAGATTTTTCTTTCATATTATTTCTGACCTACTTTTTGTATGACATGTGTGTGTGTGTTGCACTATTGCAACTATTTTTCACTTACCAAAAAATCGGTCACCGATTGTCGCTTGTCGAAGGGCATCCTAAATTAACCTTAAAAGTGTAAATAAACTTGTTTAACGGTCCTCGAGCTTACTTTTGTGCATATCTTAATTGGGATGCCGAAATTCTGATAAATGGCGATTCCATCAGGACGAGCCGATTACTTAATTACTACTTGAGTCCAAACATCCTTAATAAAACTTTCATTTTATAACTTTTATGGTATGAAATAAGTTTTTATATTTTATGTGTTACATGCTGAAAGATCGTTTTTTGCAGATATAGAGAGAGTCAAATTGTTTTAATTGACAACGTACAACGGAAATATATTTAATACTTTTATAATATACTCATATTTAAGATTTTTATTATATTAATACATATCCATGACCCAGGAACTAAGAAAACTATTTGTTCCTTCGGCGGGACTCGAACCCGCGACCTTGAGCACCAACGCTCTCAACCACTGGGCTACGGAGGTCGTAATTTAGTGCCTGTATCATCGTTACTTTTTGTTTCTGAAAATAAAAATGTTTTGGTGACAATTTAAATGAAACAACTTACACACATTTATTTTTGGATTTATTTATTTAGAATCCATTTGTGGAGTTTTAAACTTACACATAATATTCGTTTTAAAAAAATATAAATATGGCTACAAAAAGTACGTTACTGTCATTTATGGTTAAATTAATTAGAAAAGAAATTGTATAATGTACAAATAAAATAACTCACAAATTGAATTATCTAATGAGCGTTTAAAACGTAATTTATAAATAATTTTAACAATAATTAATATATTTTTTTATTGAATATACAATAATTGTCAAAAGAATATTCTATCTACAATATACAGGTAACAAACATCTATCTATGTACAATTTCGGACTAGTTCATAATTTTAGTCAAAAGGTGTTTTTACAAAATTTACAAAAGTTCTCTTGGCACTCCGTGACTGTTGCCATGTTAAACTAGGAAACTAAATCGACAAGTTGATACGAATCTACCACTACATAACAACCGTTTGCGTACAAGAAACACTGATTGAATATCAAAAACGACAGTTCATAAGAATTATTCTACAGCAACACTGAAACCGTTGGAAATAGAAGTTATTTTCATGCTAGGAGTAATTAAAGTACATAATATTATAATAACAGATAGGCCGTAAGTGTGACATCATCGTTGAGTGACAGTTATCTGTCACTCAAAGATAACGTCACCAAATTCG
Organism: Celastrina argiolus; assembly: GCA_905187575.2. Classification (NCBI taxonomy): domain Eukaryota; kingdom Metazoa; phylum Arthropoda; class Insecta; order Lepidoptera; family Lycaenidae; genus Celastrina; species Celastrina argiolus. Next base: position 7,101,386 of record LR994581.1, on the reverse strand, counting down.
AATTTCGAATTTCAAAACTTTCGAAGTCCAAATTCGATTTTTAAAACTTTTATCAGGAATAGGTGTTACAATAGATGTGCAACTTTGTATTTTGGCAACCCGCATTATGTAGGTGGTCCAATGAAGTGAAGACATTTTGGACCACCTCCACGATGTACGTGACGCGCGATCACGTACGATGTACCAAGTGAAATTGCGTATAAAATCTGTTTCATTGCTTTAAGACTCCGTTTTTATTAAATTTCGAAACTGTTGTTTTTTTAATCTTGACATAAAAATATAACGATGGCAGTAGAATATATAACTGAACTGTGGCAAAATCAGACGTTGCGTGTTAAAAGAAAATTTGAGTATTGATCTAAATCTGAATAAGGCCGAGTGAAGCTAAAATTGCAATCCTTATTTTAAGGAAGATCTAGGTGAAATTTTAAATCTCACACCTATACACGGCTTACCGTATAAAGCTCTCTTAAAAAATTACATATTTAACTTTAACATTATAATATAATAATTAGCCTATCTATTAAAGTATATACAATTATTGCTATCGAAGACGCGCGTTGAACGCTCCAGTCGTTACTGGTTTATTGCCCTAAAATAACATTTATACTCTAATTATATTTATACTCTGTTCGATAATATTGAGTATTTTGTCAAATATTATAAGTAATCACTTGTTATTGCCACATTTTAAATTATGTTTTCTGGAAGGTATGCTATATTACACTTTGTTTAATTTTAAAAGTTAACTGAAATCGTGAACAGAGTATAAATCATTTATAAAGGCAACTAAACTTGAAATCGTCATTAACCGTGATATGCTAGGAAAGAACGGAATGATACAAAGCTAACTTTAATAAACAATACATCTAGTATTTAAAGAACATTCTAGAACATTTTGCACTAAACTCAATAGCATTGTTCAATAGTAGTGCCCAAAATCGTTCTAAAAATGAAGGGCTCTTGATACCATCGTTATTAACACTTACGAAGTTCGAAAAGAAAAATGACAAGCAAACTTATATGTCACAGGCGTCGCGCCTATGACAAATCCCATACATTTTATTTTCATACTTTGTAAGTGATAAAAGCGATATCATCTTGAATCAGGGCATTTAGCTATGACGCCATCCGATTACGATGACGAAGTTAGAAATTAAAAATGTATGCGAACAGCGATCGATATGTCAATACCATACATTTTTGTTTTCATACTTCTGGCTAAGGTTCAGTACTTCGATTGAATACAGTCTGTGGAACACAATCAATTATTGCAAAGGAATAAATAATAAATTCATCGAAATTTAATTTACGTAAAAGCCGTAACAGCACCAGTCAGGTCAGTTGTGAAATGATTACTTTAATTCAGTCTTGATTATAATCTGTAAAACTTTTCAGAAATTACTTAATTAAGCGATTATGTAACGAACACTGTTATGATACGTTTCTATAAATTATTCAATGTGGAACCACTCAAAATAATCATTCACAAATTGGAAATTATCGTAATGAATAATGACAAAAATAATAGTGAAAGGAACTATCACAAAACTAACATTTTACTATTAGTTTTATCTATTGAATACATCAAAAGCGGTGACAGGCGTGATCGTTAAAATGTTCTTTTTTGTCTCTTTTCTAAGCTACTGAACTCCGTCATGCAAAACTAAAGTAGCTGGACGACTATAACCCAAAATCAATAAATTAAATGCACATAGTTTAGTTTCACGCCTTTTATTCTCGAGAACCAGTAGAGTAGGTAATAAAAGATTATGAAGTAGTAACTAAATATTATGATCAAAAATACTTGTCTCAAATAGTATTAGCGAAGCGTTCGTAAACTTGTACGTACGCCAAACATTGAAAATGATCATAATTATCGAAATAACTTAAAACGCGTGGTTTATACTATGTACAGTCAATTTAACATTTTCGATTGAACATGAAGCTAATTTCAAATATTTTTATGTCGATGTTAGTATTTGATAGTTTCTAAAGATCGGGAGTTTCAGAAGACTCAGAGTCAATGAGGTGAGCGGGCGTGTGCGCAGAGTGCGCGCGCGCCCGCGCCAGCGTCTATGCGAGCGCGGGCGCGGAGGGCCTAGCTCAGGGACGGTGGGGGTGCGCGGAGCTCAGCGACGAGCTGCTGACCCCCGAGTCGCTACTCTTCTCCGAAGCGCACGGTTCCCCACCCGCGACGAACTTCACTACGTTCAGCTTGTGATCAGACTCGCAGGTGTCGTCACGAGCGCCCCCCGGCAGACCTCCACCTCTGATTACACTTTTCTCGACCACCGTACCGGGGTATCTTTCGATTCGGTCGCATTCGGCGTCGTCCGGCTGGCGTCTTCGGATGGAGCGCTTCGCGGTTGGCGCGGGGTCCGGTGGTCTGTGGGCCGGCTCGTCAGTTCTGTGGACGAGCGGCGACGTGCGCACCCTGACCCCGCCGACGCCCACGCCGGCCTCGTAGCACCCGGAGTCCCGGGGGAACTGGCGGCGGCCGAACGGAGAGTCGCCACCTTCCGAGCTGGAGCCCCCGCCCTCGCCTTCTCCTTCGCCACCTACACCCGTAAATAGTGTACTCGCAACAGTATTACAATCTCGATTGTAAAGTTTTATGAACCATTCACATTTAAATTAAAACAATAAAATTTTATAACAGCAGCGTAATGAGCGATCAATTCAAATTCGAAAAAGAAATCAAAACGATAAAATTAATTTAGCGGCCATAAAAATGAAATGTTAATTTAGTATATCTTTATGCTTTGTTTTTTCCGATTAGGAGGGATAAAAATTTGGTAGAGCATATTCTGAAAAACAAACTCACATTCAAGCTGGTGCAGCAGTTGTACGGCAGCTAATATCCGGGTGCGGTGATCGGGGGTCATGATTCCCAAGTAATCAAGATCCGACGGCTCAATTTCTTTGAATAATTCTATGTCTTCGTAACCATTTCTCGAGAAAGCGATCATGTATTCCGGCAGATCTATTCTTCTCAGCAGCTCCTCTACAGTTCTCGGTCTCGTTTCCCAGAGCCTCTCTCGACTCTTGCACCATTTGGATGTCCTAGATCTCATAGTGTCCCTCTCGGACAAAACTTCGACGTTACCGAACTTGAAATTTCCTACTTTATTATTTAGAACGCCCCGCCAGATCCCGGATGCATTCATGTTGATAACTTCTATGATGTCTCCTTTCTGTAGACAAATGATATATTATTAGCAACTTTGTAGCGGAGAGAAACGCCGGAACAGTAGATTAAATAACGTACCTTGTATCTCAAGGCATCTTTCTCGTAAATATTAGGCGTGTAATCGATGAGTGCCCGCGCCCGACACAGCATTTGCGGTACCAGTAAGCTCCGCCCGGCCGGACTTAATTCTATGTTTTCTTCTGCCGAGAGAGATGAGTGATTACTACCAGCGCGTACCAATGCTTGGGTGCCTGTACATAAATATTTGCTGACTTATAGGTTTAGATTGCACCTTGCCAACGATACAAGGAAATAAATAGTACCTGCGGATACATCATACAAGGAATTGCTGTTAATTTACAAGCATCGAAAAGTGATGATTAGTAAGAAATTCAAGATTAATATTACAAGAGTTTCTACCTATATTATGGGCGCTATGGTACATAGAAAAGAAAGACAAAACATATTTACAATCGTTTATATATTATCAACACAGACAAGTAACTTAATAAATCCACTCACTACTGCCTGAGCCGCTGGGAAGACTTTCAAAAGAACTATTCGAACATGGAAACGCTTGGTCGGCGCTCGTTCGTCGGTCGATACCGTCGGGACCCCTCTCTTGTCTTAATCTTGAAATTTTCCTTTGTACGTCTTGTCTTAAACCTCTCACTTTTCCGGCTAAATTGGATACACCTTCACATTCATCGGCTGACTGAAATTAAATAAAGAATGAGGTTTGTAAAGGGCTATCAAATCAAAAGCTAAATAAATCTTGTGAATGCTAATTTATTCCTTAAAATTGTACAACAAAATTACCTTATGCACTGTGGCTATATGCTGCGAGTCTGTTTCACTCTCTTGATCTTCGTAATCCGAAGACGCCGGCGATAACGGATCAATTCCTATCCGATAACCCGACATTTGTCGATAGCCTCTTCTGGAATCCCGTTCGGATCGGCTGGATTCTAACGATATGCCCGATAACCTTGATCCTATCGATTGAATGTCAGATGCGGCGTAATCTCCGCTTTCCCTATCTCTCGGCGTCCGTAAGGGTATCACAGTAGTGGGGTACGGCCCGCTTTGTGGAATTATTAATCCTCTCCGAGGGGCCCTCGCTAAGCTTATGTCGCCGGCGCTCCTTAATGATATAACGCCTTCGCCTCTCGTTTCGTTTCTTAGGTTTAGCGTAAAACAAACTCGTCCGTTCTGAAACGACGCCGCCGGTGTTCCTCCACCCATTAGGAAGTCTTCGGGGTCGCTCTCGTACGGAGGTTCATCGTACCAATGTCCTCGACCGGATAGGCCTCTCGCGTCGTCGTCATACATGTACGTATCGTCTGCAAACGAGTCTTCGATTAGACTAGTGTAGTTGAGTTTGAAATGTGCAAATAAAAAATACACGTGCTAGCATAATTGCAAAAAAAGTTTACCGTTAATCCCATCCCAAACACTGGCGGTTTCACTGACAACACTGCAGCTAAGCTGTGTACGAACATCGGAAAGCCGTGCGTGTTTTATGCAAAATATCTTAAAACAACATGCATTTTAGCACTTTGACGCAAATTAAATGTATGTCTTCATGGATTGCGATGATATCACTAGGACTGATAGTAATTCACTTCATCTATAACCAGCTTCTGCCGATACTTATGAAATTTTACTTGTCCATGGAAGTTTATTTGAAAACAAAACAAAAACATGATTATGAATGATGCACATCGAAAGCAACCGTAATATCGACCGAAATGTATCGACGGGTATCGGAATAAGCATGCCGCACAGTATTCCAATAAATTAAACGTTTTAAACATCGTGCAAGCAACATGCTTAATATTCCCCTTGCAAATGAAATTTTTACTGTCGAAAAGTCACCAGACATTTCGACAGTAAAAAATAAAACAAAATTAACAGTACAATCGCATAAAACAAAAATTGTCGAAATATCTGCGTATTTAGCCACAAACAAAACGAATACAACGAAAATATCCTTTATCAGTAGAATCGTGACAAAGACTCTTTTCTTAATTCAAATAAATAATGCCATTATCGAGAGTCAATTTGGTGTTATCAACGTTTAAATAATTGTTATTAAAATAAAAAGCAAGATCGTTTAGCAAAATAATTCACTAGACACAATAAATAGCATCTTAAGTAACATCGATTTTGTAACTATTAGCAATACGTTGTTTTAATTACTTTTTTAATAAAACGTACCGATAAAAGGTCCCCGGACTCCATCTCTTCCCATATTCATGACTCCATGTCGTAAATCCCTTAGAATCTGAAACAAACATGACTAATGTATTACGGAGAGGGTCCGCGAAGATCGTTACTGATGATGATGAACGAATAAATGCAAAGAGGAACCCGAAAACGTTTTATGGAGTTACTTATGTTGAACACGACGCAATAATTTCAGCGTAACACGATTTTGTATTCCAAATACTTCGTGCACAACTTAAATGCATTAACAGCAAAAACGTTACAGGATTTTTTGGCAAAAATCTCTCGCCTCGGTCGCGGAAAGGCAATAAATATTCTGGTGCTGTAATAAAAAGACCACTTCCCCGTAAGTTGAAAAGTATTGAACGTTAAACTAATTTATGCATTTTTGTTACTTAGCCATTAGCTCACAGAATAGCTCTTACGATGTTTTATTAACTTAAAAAGCATTATTTATTATTGCGAAATTACCGACTTTATTTCTACACAATCTTAGAGACTTATCTTGTCAAATGAATTGTTGTTCGTTAGTCTCGCTAAAACTCAAGAACGGCTGAACCGATTCGGAATTTTTTTAGTCTTGAAATATTCGTGGAAGTCCCGTGAAGGTTTAAACGGTTCATCACAAATAATATCTATGCTCAACGAAGTGGGAACGAGGCAGCTAGTTTTACATGAAAGTCAATGCTATTTATTAATTGATAAAATAATCTAAGTGTTAATCCAGGGTGTCAGCTAACTCTATGCAAAATTCGATGAAAATCACTCCAGCCGTTTCGACGTGACTAAGTAACGAACAAACTCACTCACTCACTCAATACAAGTGTGCAGTGTGATTAATTATATTTACATACGTAAAATATTATTAATGATAATTACCAACTCATATACAAGTAAACATACAGATATTGCATCCATTAACCCTGTAAAGGGCTTCCAAAGTTTAGTAAGGAAGCAATACAAGTGCCTCTAATAGGCTTAGCTCAAGATTAGGGCACGATTAGCCGGAGGCTCGGCTTTGCAAGTCCAAGTCCCAAGATTAAGGGTTCGATTCCCACTTTATCAGATTATTTTATTTGCGTGCGCTTGCTTTGTCTAAGTGAATTATTTAATATAGGCAGTGAATGCATTTCTTGTAATTTAAAGTGATGGCTAAATAAAAGTCACGTGGAAATTTTTCAAGAAATGTGAGTGACATAAGATAAAGACTTGCAGGCCGAAAGGCTATAGTAAAATAAAGTATAGTTCATGTTACAGGCTGATTCATGGTTCATATATGAAGCCTAATATAGTGTTTAGAGAATTACACGTAGATTATTTTTTGGCACCTCATATAAATTACTTACCATAACGCGACAAATCACGTTTAAAGATCTCCATAAAAGTAATGATAAAGATGATATTCAATCCTGGCGTGACCAGGATTTAAACTCATCTGTTTCATTACTTAGGTCAACGACCAGTGCGTTCGAAATCACCATGAATCAACCTGTATATCTATTTAGTTAAATCGTAGTATTAGTATAATTAAATGCCATCAGAGAATGAATACGCTAATCTATTCATGCTTTATATATAATATTTCTCATAATTTAGCCTGCAAGCCTACCGGGCTGAAGCTATGAGAAAGTTGGCCGTAAAGTCGACAGACGGGTCGACGAGATTTCGAGCAAATGCAATTAAGTCGGATACGAAAGCTAACAACGGACTCAAAATGTATTTTTAAATAATATTCATTGTACTTCGCAGCGTTCTATTTTAGCGTGATTTAATTATTTATTTAAAACTTCACAGAAGTTTTTTTATTATTTTATCGCCGCGCCGGTGAAATAAATCATCAAGTTTGCAAATAAAAAGGTTGGAGTAAAACGAATAAATTACCTCCTCCTGCTCTCGCGCTATTTTGTCCTTCTTTTTCATCGCTTCTTGAACTTTTAACTGCAACAAAAATACATTTACTAAGCAAACCTCTAGAAGCGAAAAATCTATTACAGAAATTGGTGCATGGAAAAGTTACCATGCGACGAATGAAAGTGATCTAATTGAGGATTTCTTCGATTAACGTTGATGATGACATGACTTTGAGTGAATAAAATAGGATCGTTATGACACAAAATGGCGTGTGTGATTTAAACAATGATCAATTAGTCAAATTACGAATTATTTGTCATACAGTCATGCTAACATGCATTTCCGTCACGTGCAGGTTCGTGCAATGAAATGCGACTGAGTGCGTCCATGCGTGGTCGGGGGCGCTATCGCGATAAATAATGTGATAGTTCGATGCCGAATTATAATAAGTAAACTGTTTATTCACCTCAATCGTGCATATGCACGATATACTCTCATTGCTAATCTCGTCGATCAATTAACATTTTTTCACTTCGTTCCTCTTTGACCATGTCCAGAAAACGCGATAAAACACACTTGTTTACTAGTCAATACGTTGGGTCGAAGCGATACGTACATTTTTGTGTAAATCGTCATTCTAGACTAAGTATATACAATAAGTATATAAAAAATGTTTTTTCCATTATTTTACCAACTAAGATTAAAAATCAGAGTAAGTAAGGCAAATTACAGTTTAATTATCGCGATAGAGCTTAAATTATAATTTAACAATAAATAAAATACGTTTAGACATGAATAGTGAAACCACCTCCTGTTCTTTGAGCATACCAAATGTAGATAAACCAAAAGGGCAAAAGAGAAATTTTGAATTTTGAATTCTGTTACTGCTCTGTTGACAAAGTATGGATAAGAAGCGAGTCTACTGGATGTTTAAGCAAAATGATGTTATAAGTAGCCTTTTGTCAGCCAGAGTGTAACAGGTAGTTTTCCTGCAAATGTTTTAAGAGATATCAATATTATGAGATTTAGAACTTTGCAAATAAACAGCAGTTACATAGTAAAGTTAAAAGCATTAGTAAATACTCATTACTCATTTCAAATGTTGTCGTAGAAATAAATTATGTAAATGCACAAAAAGGTTGTACGTAAGCTTGCGACTTCAAATACAATATTTAAGAATGTACCAGTCATATAAATATTTTACTTACAATAAAAGCAAATACATTTGAAAAACTATGAAGCAACGTATAATGCCAACCACCGAATGAAATACAAGTCTCTTAAAACATCGTGTTGCAGGAAAACGCGGGCTCACCCTATGTATCGTCTCTTCGAAGGTGTTTGGTTGGGCGGCACTCATTTGAAAGAAGCGGAGGCGGTCATAGTCTCGCGGGTCAACCATAGACCTCAGAGCCGTATCTGGCCCCGGGCCAAGGCCTAAGCCACTTTGAAGTACGCTGTCCGGAGTATCCACCTGAAGGAAAGTAGTATTATTACTTACAACTAAACTAAAATAGCTATATACAATTTCGTATCAACTAGGTGTAGTAAAATATGTGTGGAATAACCCTGATGGTTAGCAAATACTGCAATGGTCTCCTGCAATACCAGACGTTACAAATTGCTGTTTAAAATCCCCACCTGGTTTTCCAAACATTTAAAACATACATAATAGCAATATCTTAACAATAATAACTAATAACATTTATCTTATTATACACATTAAATTTAGATAATACAAATTTGAAAATGAAAACACACATTTTCGGTCGGTATTGAGGCTAAAATGTAAACAACCTATTGAACAAAAGGATGTTTAATGGCTAACACCGATACAAATGACTTCCCATCAATTAATTTACATTAAATTTTATATAGCAGTAGTATTAATTATACAATTGTCTATATTTTCCATTAAGTACGAGTATTTTTGCAGAAACTCTTTAAAAGGTATATGAATGTAATATATTATGGCCAGATTTTTGGCTGTGTTTAAATATCCAGGAAATAAATTGGAGTAAAAATTTTTTATATTATAAAATTTAATTAACTAAATCGCTCAAGTTTTGGAGAAGGAGACAGGGGTCTCCTAAAGCTGCAGTTGTCTCTATCGGTTTGACTTTACATATACCTATTTTGCATTTCTCAATCCCGTGGTGTTTCACATTTATGCCCGCATCCTTTTAATTGACAAACTATACATTTTTGTCCTACAATAATTTGAATAATAAAAGTAAAATATATATTTTTATCCAATAGCTATTAATGTTGTTAATACTATAATATTTTTCTTTTATACCATAACGGGTGTAAAAGAACAGTCACAATAACTTTGGGATATAATTGTGCATTCTAGAAATGTTTTTTTATGTCACAAAAAAAAGTTGTGACTGTTATTTTTAGACACTGTATACAATTCGTACTGCATAATATTGTATAAACATTAAGCATGCAAATATACAGGAGCCAAGATCAGAGATCTTAAAGTTACATAAACGTCACGTCTCTGAACAAGTTTGGTAAATCATCGCCCAAGTTTGTAAAGAAAAATTTCAATCATTTATCAAACGGAGCAGACATTCCTTTATCAACAAATAGTAGAAACTTTCCTGCCGACTCAATTGGGGTTCGAACCACTATGAAAATGTGAAATGCAAATAATATCAGTACAAGAAATATACTTCAGACAAATATAACAAACACAATTACCTATTGAAATTCCTATTGAAAGTTCATTTAGAAAGCTTTTGTAATAAGCTTAATGTAACAAAGCTTTCTAAATTAGCTTTTTGTTCTACTTAAATTCTAACAAACATTTGGTACGAACGCTGGAAATATTTAAGCCGAGTCCAGTTTCGAGCGATATTCAAATCGTTAAAATAAATTCGGTCTAATTCTATTCTACACGAGTTTTGATTCAAGTAAAATGTACATGACGTACTAAGAAGCTCTTCATTTTATCTGTTTTCCTCAAAATTATCGATCACCATACACATCGATCGGTACATTTCACTTGATTATTTTGACAACACAGCTGATAAATTTTAAATTTGTATGCCTTATCAATGACTTGTAATACTTTTTATAATAAACAGGAAAAATTTATGATCTTAATAATCACATATTTTATACGTTTACCTAAACTAATATGTAGGTTAACATCTATTATTACGAATCCATTGACATCTTTATCATTCATATCAGGTAAGTTATTTAATGCAGAAAATATATTATACACATAGATTACCCTTCCTTTTCTTCGCCGTAGTCGGGTAAAAGTAACCCTCTTCTGCCACGTCACAGAAATAGGGGTAGAAACAAATAACACACTTGGAAATTTCCCATTAGTTGATACGTCGGTGATGATGAATCATTAATAGTATTACAAATTATATGCGCAAAAGAAAAGATGTATAAATCATATCCCAATGACACACATTTTCTTTTCATCGATTACCGAATAATGGCATACGAAAGTGGAGCAAGGGATCGAAAAAGGTATTGAATATAGACAATGTATGGACTTCACTGGACTATAAATTTCAAATACAGTTCCGGAGCGTCGCGAGGTATTCACTCCTTATCAAGTGCGAAGTTAATGGGCCAGCTTTGTGTGTATGATAAATTGTTACTCATTGTGATGTAGATCCTCTTTTTACTGATTATGATTAATTGAGAATTCGTGATTTTCTATTGTGCGTTAAATGTTTGTTTTGATAGTTGAAACGAGGTGTTTGCGTGTATGTTTTGGAGATATTTCAAATTGGCGTAACCAGATCAGCTGAAGCGAAGTATGCAGGTGTTACTTAATTATGCCCTAGTGTGCGCAATACACTTGATGACGTGTGATGACCGTCACGACTGAAGAAAAATATACATCTGTCTTGTCACTCTTGAAATCAATTTTATAAAAAAAATGTTTTCTTTTTGTAAAATTTAATGAAATTATTTATTGATAGCTTATAATGTTCATATTGTATCATTACTTTTGTTACCTACTCTTATTTTCTTCTCAAACTGTTTTATTATTATTTCTTTAATTTATATTTATTTTTGTGTGTTTGTGCGAGTTCAAAAATAAACTTATTTTTCTTTCTTTCTTTTTTCGAACCCATAAGTTACAATGTTTTTATCGTTGTTATATAATTAAATCTTTATCTTTATTTTATCAGCTAATAGTATAATTTATAATATTAATAATACACGCCTTTATTAACGAAAAATTCTCGGGTAAAGTGGTGAGAAATGAAATCATATTATTTATAATTACTGTCTTGATTTTCAATAATTTTCATAGAAGTATTTAAATATTCATTTGCATATATTCTATGCACGTGTATATTTATTTTATTCCGACGATTACAATACGGTCTGTGATTGAATTTACGCCTCGGTGCAGATTGACAGCTGAATATCAATGTCGGATATTCAAACTGCATTCACCGCGACCAATTGAACGATCAAAGATATATTAATTGAAACGCTTGAAAACTGACACGGGAACGTTTCAATCGTAGAATTATACATGTATAGATTGTATACACGTAAGTTCCGACTCAACTCTTCAAAATATTTAACACATAAATATGTAACATTCATATCACACCTAACAAACGACCTGATGACCTTGAAGACCTGAACCGATTTCCACCAAACATAGCTAAGGACACTCTCGACTGATATACTTTTTAAATTAAACAAGACCGCATTAAAATCGGATCATCCGTTTGGGAGCTACGGTGCCCACAGGCAGACACATACACATTTACACATAATGTCACAGTTATAACACCCCGTCGTTTTTTTCCTCGGGGGTTAAAAAGAAGAGACCGCAATGACTATAGAGGTGGTTGATGAATCACGTATGTTGTGCAAGAATACGATTCATCAACGATTTTCATCTTACGGCTGGTTGAGTGGCAATATAATTTTGTCAATAGTACATACGATCGAATCCGTAAGGTGATGAACGCTGGAGAAAGAATATCACCTTCCCATCAACCATCTTTCGTGGGTGTCATAAAAGGAGGGAGGGAGAGGGGATATATCCGGAAATAGGCAGCAGCGTCTCCGTGGACATCATAAAACTATGCTTGCCAACCCGCCTGCCAAGTATGGCGGGTATAGGCAACTGTCCCCATGAAATACTTTGGAAAAGGCTTATGTCAATAGTGGGAATTATAGCTGAAATCATGATGATGACAAACAACGTTATACAATACCAAAATTGTTGTAAAGTAAAATAAAAGGATGTATATATAGGAAAAAGGGCTCCTTAAACCATAGATTTTGTACGACAAATATTTTTTTGAATAATTAAGATAATAATGATTTATATTGAGATTTAACAAAAAAAAAACAGTAATAAATATTTGAGAATCATCAAATCGATATGTTTTATACTTGCTACCTCTGTTAGCTACCACAATCGAGAGTTTCTAACAGGAAATTATTAGGCGTATCATTAAAATATATCTACCACAGAAAATTTGTTTGATAGTATTCAAGTGCAAGAATATATGGAGGAACCCTGACTAATAAGATTAGTCCGCCAAAATAATCATATCAAAATAAAGTCTAATGCATTCCATTTTATATGTAACACACAAATATTGCGATTCGAATATAAAATAGCATTTCCACAAAGCATTAACCTAGACTCACGCGTACCGCAAAGAAAGTAATCTACGTCAGGAGCATAGCTTGAAAATATTACCACAGTAAACGTGATAAATACGTGGCGTTATAACTTTTACAGTTGCCGTATTTTAATACGAGTTTCATATTAGATAACTTTATTTAAACTTGTATGCAATTTAATGCTGGCCAGGTTCGCTGATGCAACGGTTACGGGAGACATACTGTTCTCTGTAACTATATTACTAACTTGTGCAAGGTTAATTTATACAATTAGTATTTAGTATGAGAATGGTAAGTTTTGAAGTCAAAAATAATATTTTGTACACTTGACACTGATAATATTCATCAATTAGTTTTGTAGCGACATTTTTTTCTAAATTTACTAATATCATTACATTATATATATCATTACAACAATGAGAATTACCGTCTATATATCCTACACTAGATAACTTTACATAAAATACTACATTTTGCACTTACAGATATACAAATATTCAGCCGGTATATAAACTTAAACCGACACCACAAAAAGAAGGAGGTTTTCAATGCAGTTGGTTTTTTCTACTAAAATATCTTCCGAACTGGTGCTAAAGACCTGATGTCTACCATCAGTACGGGACTAAATAGATGTAATGTACAAGTTCTTTATAGATCTGCTTTCATAACATAGATACCTATATGTTTATGACATACAAAACACCGAAGCCAGCGCTGAGCCAATATAAAGTTTTATTGCCGATATCGCGGATCTACAAGGCCATAATGCTTTAATAGTAGCACAATATCCTGCAAGACATTACGGCGAGGTGCCAAGACGATCCCAGATACAACAATCACACTTTTACAGACCAGTTATGTGTTATAAATATTTATATACAAACGTTGCTTGTGGTTGATATCCTAGCAACGTTTGATTTTTGAGGTATAATTATAATAACTATATAGTTTTTATATATTATACCTCATTATAACTATACAGTGTGTAAAAAGAACAGTTATTTTAACTGTGAGATACGATTATACTACCTTTCCTCATTTTGGAAACCTACTTAGGAGCACCATCAAATCAGTTTGGCGTACTACATTACTTTGTATAAAACGTAACTTAAATAAATAAAGTGAAAAAATAATAATATTGATAAGTGAAATCACTTTGAATGGAATGAATGTCTGTTGGCGCATAAAATTATGCGCCAACAGACATTCATTCCTATCGACTATTCTCTAAACTCGAACTCTCTAAATCCAATTTTATGTATCCCATTTTTTCTACCTGAACGTGAAAATACTATCATTGACGTTAATACGTTGTCGGCTCCCGAGTCGTCCCAACGCGAAATCTCTTAATCTCCTAATCACAGCTGGACAGCCGAAAAAAGCGAGTTCCAACAGAAGTAAGCCTAAGTGCAAGTCGGCCGATAAGGATTATACTGCGCCCTAATGGCCTTTATCCCTTCTCTCAACAAACGCCATAACTCAGGGCGCCGTCTTGACTGTACCGACTTAGCTTTGGCAGCCATCATTTCTCAACCGCCCCGGCGGAGATTAATAAATGCGTGGACGAGGAAAAATGGCAGCCGTGTTGCATATTCACAACTATTTTGTAGACGCCAAAATACCTATTAGCTACAGCGACTGAGTGATCTCGATACTTTTAATGTTAGATGCCATAAATGTCGTGTAGCATATTCTACTATTTTGTAAACGCCAAAATACCTATTAGCTACAGCGACTGAGTTATTTCGATACTTTTAATGTTAGATGCCAGATCTTAAATATTTTATTTCTTTATTTTACGCGTTAAAGATAAATGTCGTGTAGCCATATTCTCCTATTTTGTAAACGCTAAAATACATATTAATGTACAGAGATTAAGTGATATTGATACTGGATAATTAGAGAAACTGGATGCTCGAACTAAAATTTCTTTATCACACTAATCACAATTAAGGAAAAAAAAGTTAAAACTAAGCAAGCCAGAGCAGGAAGTCTGCTTGCTAATTACCTCAGCTTTTTACCGGCTAAATTAAACATTACTTACACTTAATTTAAGCACTTTCATTTGAATAAATTCTGATGCAGGTTTAATAAAAAGCATGTATTCAGCCCGCTCTAAATCTAAGCTCATAGAGGTAGTTAAAATACTCTATAATATACTTTTTGTATGTACATAATAAATCTGAACTAATATTATACATCGGAAGAGTTTGTCTGTTTGTTTAAACGCGCTAATCTCAGAAAGTACTGGTCCGATTTGAAAAATTATGTTTTTGTTGGATAGTCCATTTATAGAGGAAGGCTTTAGGCTATATTATAATATTACGCTACGACCAATAGGAGCAAAGCGTCAGTGAGAAATGTTGCGAAAACGGGGAAAAAATATTCACATTTGGGGACTTTCGTTGCGTGCGCAGCATAAACGGCTTAAGTCACTCAAAAACTACGCGAACGAAGTCGCGAGCACAGCTAGTATTATATTAAACAGATAATCTAGTTAGCTTTTAGCCACATTATATCGTAAAACATGTGCTCTATGTAAACAAATCGACTCTATGTAAGTTGTTAAGTGTAATATCACTTGCTGTACCACAAACGCTCGAACATAATGGTAGAGCTGGCCGTTATCAAAACAGGAATGTAGAGACAAAATAAAGCCCTGTCATGTGAGTATTAGCATAAACAATGCACTGTAAACTACATATTAACTAAGTACTCAAACAGCGGATACTATTTATTATATATATGTATGATTCGGGTGACCATAAAATCTACTTACATAGGATATTAAGGATTTAATGTGAAATGTATGTTTGGTAATAACAACGTACTTGCATTAATTTCCCTGATAGCACTGATATAATTATGAGGCATTATGCATGTATTATACAGTATGGCATCACAAAATATTGAGGAATATAAGGGCCAAAAACTCGTTATGTCTATTTAAGATATCATAGTAGTAAGATTTTCAACAGTATCGAAAAATAAACATATTTTTTAGATTAATTAATACTGTTAAAGTCTTATTTACAAAAAATCCTAGAGTTATTACGGTAAAACGAAATATTTCTAGGAAAAGTAGAGCGACTCATCTAGCATTGCATAATAAAGACTAGTCCCATATTACCTTGAAGAATGGCTACACACGCTATGCATAAACACATGAATTGCACGACGCGTCATACTAATTGCTGCAAGTGCATGTCAAAGAAAGACCGGCGTCGCGCCGAGCACAATGGCGGATGGGAGGAGGGTGTATGAAAAAATGGAAGGCATTCTTCAATGTACGCTGAGATTTGGTTACACGAAATTTCGTTTTGTTTTGGCGAGTGGAACATGTTTTGAACATAACATCATCATCAGCATAATTTGATGACGTCCTGCTGATATACATCTCATAGATAAAAATGAATTGCTGTTCGTTAGTCACGCTAAAAGAACGGCTGAACCGATTCGGCTATTTTTGGTCTTGAAATGTTCGTGGAAGTCCAGGGAAGATTTATACGGTTTCTATGCTCAACGAAGTAGGCACGGGTCAGCTAGTTCACTATAATAATATAGCTTTATTCATTCCACAGTTAAAATACGGACCAAATAAAATAATTTACATAATTCCATTATACATTCACTATTAATAAAAGAAAAAAAAATACAATCATACATTTTTAAATGTTTTTTTTTTAATTTGGGTAATGTGGACCCTCTAAAGGTAAAAGCCTCCACCAAAGAATTCTATTTTTTCCTGTCCTTTGCGGAGGTCATCTAGTCTTTTTCTGCGGTTGCCACCGTACATTATGCCTCTACCGAAATATTTCATTAAGCGTAGTTGCCTATAATCGCCACAATTGGCAGGCGGGCTGACGAGCGCAGTTTTCGCATGATAACAATCTCCATGGAAACGCTGCAGCCCATTTCCAGATATTTATTCCCTCTGTCGCTATTTACGACACCCACGGGGAAGATGGTTGATGGGGAGGTGCTATTTTTTCTCTGGTACACCACGGATAGGTACTGCTAGGTAAAATATAATGTAGAGACAGCAAAGTAAATTATTTTTAAGCCACTGCATAGCTTCTATCATGGGCCTTGAGCGTGGGGACCGAATCCAGAAATTCCATAACGAAAAAAACCTAACACCCCTTAAACAACAATCACTTGGCCCTTTGGGTGGTGGGGTTCGAATCTTCGAATAATAACTCAAACTCGTTACTAATAAGAATTATATTTCCGAACTCACACAACAATAAAAAGCCTTCACAATACTACCTTCAATTATATATTTCACTAATGTTTTCGATAGCGCGATGTAGAAAACTGCAGAAAAGTAACAACACCATTTAGGTTTCACATTGTGAACTAAAAGTTACATATTAAGTTTATTGAACCATATAAAATAAAAAATACTATGCAATAGCTTTACCGCCGCAGTCCCCGAGTGCCACACGTCTTTTTTTTAATTGAAACTTTGTGAGTTGTATTAATTTATGTAAGTAAATCTTAAAGCCTAGAAGTCACAACTAAATTATATATTTTTTTTAAAAACCCCGACTAGTGTGTAACATTCCTATCACACCTAACAAACGACCTGATGACCTTAAAGACCTGAACCGATTTCCACCAAACATAGATAAGAACACTCTCGACTAATATACCTTTCAAACAAAAAAGCCGCATTACAATCGTATCATTCGTTTGGCTACGATGCCACAAACAGACACATACACATTTACATAGACACGTCAAACTTACCCCGTCGTTTTTGCATCGGGGATTAAAAACAGTAAAGCACATAGTAGTATCTTGATAATAAATAGTTACAGTAGATAAAATACGGTTAATTACAAATATTATAATACACACATTGGCTTGTCATTTGTTATTAAACTTAGTACGTTATTCGCTACTTCTATTTCAAGCACTAAAGCCTCAATTACATTAATCCATTCTGCAGCCAGTCGCATTCCAAAAAGGTATTGTACCCATAATTTCATTGTTACTATTTTGCAGAATGGAAACGTAATTGACGCTTGATCACACACTTTAGTGAAAAGTTTCGAAGGCTGCGTCAGATTGGCCTTTTGGTTATTGCATGCCAACGTCCTCTATGTTGGTAGTCCATGCAAAACTAACACAATCAAGTCGATCCAGAGTCTCTTTCACAGCGAAGGTTTCATAGAGTTTAAACAATTTAGTTCCATTCATTCAAATAGTTGTTACATCTTGCTAGTACAAAAATACGCATGAACAATTGATTTTGTTATTTTCTTCTTTGCTAAAATGGAAATTCATTATTACTATCAACTATGAAATCTTACCCTCTGAGGTGGCAAGATCTGTCTTGGACTGTGCGTGTGCTTGGGCGAACATGATCCGTGTTTCTCTTTTCTATGCGACTTCAGTCCGCGCAGCAGTCTTGAAAACGTGGTCACTTTCTTCTTGGCAGTGCCGAGACAGTTATCTAATAAACAAACATAAAGTTACCCCAGATTTTTTTAAGGCGAACTGATGATCGTGAATAAGCTAAGAAGTTAGCTATTTCTAGTATTATATTATATTTCTTTAAAAACAAAAAACTAGATCATATTCAGATCATCCGTTTCTCGGAGCTATGCCATAAACATATAATATAGACATACACACGCACACAGGTACACGTCGAACTTATAAAAGAGGGGTTTCTTTTTGTTGGGGTCTGGGTTTAAAAATAGACTTATTTATAAAATATCGTTCAACTTACTCAAAAAATTGTTAATTATAACCATAAACCTTGATGCAATTTTTAAAATGAACAATTATTAATAATTTATTATAATCAAAATATTACGTAAGAAATCAATGTAAAAGGGACCTTAACAGAACCGTCAGAAACTGGAGTTTTGTTTGAAATGTTACAAATGGATGACTTCCAGATAAAAATAAGAGCTTTTAATGTTGAGATTATAGTAAATGGGTAGATAATGGCTTTTAAACAGAAGTACATTTTTCTACTTCATATTCTTTAATTGTAGGGGACAGTAGAGTTCAATGCACTAGCACTACCGACACTTAAAATGGTGTCTTAAATACTATGGTGTACGTAATAGATGACATTATTGTAAGAAAATATTCAGAAAGTTTTTTTTTTTTTTTTTTTTTATCTTTACATCTTATAGATTAAGTCTGCCTAACTTTAGAATTATGTACAATTAATTTTCAAAATCTAGTTCCCTTAAGTACAAAGAGTGTATTACATAACTTATAAATATTGGACTAAAATCGGTTTTAAAATTAAAAAAAGAAAGTTAAAAAATACTAAAATAAAGAATATTATACGTTAGGTATACAGCAAATGAGATCTATCTAAAAAGAATGAAGATTTTGGTGAACGCATAAAATATATTTATGAAGAGAAGAAACAAATAAAACAAAAAATCTAACATTAAAGAATATCAAAAACAAAAATCAAAAAGAATAATAAATAAAACAAAAAATTTAATATTAAAGAATATCAAAAACATTTAACTCACCACTAGGAGGAAATTCGTAGAAATACGCTGATCTTGGACTTAGACAGCTGAAACAAAGAGCAAATGGTAAATCTTCAAAAGATAATATTGTCTGCATAGTTTTAAAACAAGTTGAAGAATTTAATATTTAAAATTGGCTTTCCGTCTGTACACGCTTTCTTTCCTTTAGAAATGTACATTAAAAAAAATTAAACAATCTCTGAAAGGTAATATTTACTGTTTGAATATATTATTAACTTGATTCGTGCATTTCTTAGTGAGAATTTCCACTGGTAGATATTGTTTGAGCTTATAATAATGTTAAAGTTATTAAAGTTACTCTAAGCATAAAATCATTCTAACATAATATTGCTATTTAACTATTTAAATATATTTTAATCAAATAAAGTTAAATGTATAAGTTTTTTCCAATATTATAATTTCGACAAAAAATTTTTGACAATTCCAAGATTTTGCTATTTCCAATAATTAATTAATGAAAATATGAAGGTGATTTCAGTAATTGGTTTTAAATTCCTCCATGACAATTCCTCGTAACTATGAATAAACAAAATTTAATGAGCACATATGAAATTCACGATATGATTTTAATCCGTGTTTAATCATGAAAATAATAATTGGTAACATCAGGTTATGAAAACTTTATAATGACATCACACATTATTACCTAAGTATTAGTATAGGTATTCTATACTCAATATTTTTTACTCTTAATAATCAAAAGTTGACTTGCGACATAAAAATTACATCATACAAACTAATTAACTATATCTTGTATAGTAGAGATGTTTGTTACTCGATATAATCACCAAGCTAAATACAGTCTGATCCGGCACATTAGATATCACTGCTATACATGTAGCTGAAAACAACCCCTTATCTACAAAAGCAAAGTTCTTAGCCTCTCCTCAAGACTTGCAAGCGTCCTCTGGAGATGTAAAGATTTGGGGCGAAACAAGCCAAGTGTACTAAAACAGTCTGGATTAGTGTAGCATGATGCCAGTACTTGGGCGGTCGGGTTACGTCTGCGTGTATACGATGAAAATTAGATGCATGCAAGCGTTAGTTTTGCACCCATAGCACAAAGTATATACTTATACCAGAGATACGACCTAGTACTAGAAAATGGTATCACCCTAATTCTGGCAATTCGACTGGCTATTTTTGTTTTCTTCGATTTCCAGGCACATTCCGGAAACCGCCATCTAGCGCCACTATTGGAAAATACTAATTACTAATTTCGTTTCGTATCTTCTTCTTAATTAAGGATTTGAATGTAGCTTAATGTGATGTTATGCTTAAAAAATATGCTTATCTTTGTTTTAATGTCAATATTTGTTCTTAATTCAGCATATTTACGTTTTATAATTTACAAACGATAATAGTAGTGACATCTATTGCAATTTTTTGTATAAAAGATAAATTGTACAGGATGGTAGGCCATGCCCATAGTAATGAACGAATTCATATTCCGAAAGTGTTTTCAGCAAATTATCTTATCGAAACGCTTCCACAAACTATTAAAATCAAACTTCAACCTATTAGCGTCCAATAAAGTTGGGGATGTAAAGGCGAGTCCACAATGAACTATAAATCAACAAGACCGCCATCATATCGGAAGCATGCAACGACGCAATGAATATTGAATTCAGACCAATTTAGTTCGACGAATATAAATTTACGTGGGCAATAACATCGAAAAACGACGTGCTAATACGAACATAAAAGGAAACGCTATGAACTTAAACATTTATTTTATTTTCATATTCAATTAGAGTATTTTAATCGACGAAAAGTGCTTCACAGTTTACCTAACATGTAAGAGCAATTTAGGTAATCGGAATTTTTGTACGCATTCGAGTGCTAATTGCGTTTTCATGAAGAAATTTTATGCGATATAAAAGGTAATTTTTAAGCAGACGGTTCACATTTTTATGTTTTTCGGTAGTAAATGTAAATGCTGCATAAATTTTTGCGCTGCATATCGCGATGTATAATGATTTTTAAATACTGAAATTGCTAAGATTTCGGAAATCAAAATCTAAATGTAGTTGTTTAGGCAAAAAAAATACTACTGCACTGTACTATTAATACATGTTAGCCACAGAGTAGAATGAAATCGCAGTCTAATAGCATATAAAACAAGCAACGATAACCGGTCCCAATTTAAACCGTCGAACAAAACACAACAAGAAAATAGATAGCAACACGAACGTAACGAAGCATTGCGCATTTATGCAGGCACCGAGATAAATCCCGACGAGTAAGGCCCGTTACACACTGATAACGAAATGTATGCAAACGCCAAAATATTGTACAAGCTTAATTTTTTTACACAATTTACTAATTTACTTTAACTAATTTTTAATGCTTTATGTTATATTTGATTGTAAATGAATAATTGATTGTAATTATTCTTTTATACATACTGACAAATATGAAATATGCCAGTCCTATGACTTAGGTATTAAAACGCGATGAATACAAATTTTTTCAAATTGGAGAACGCATAACTCGATTCTAAAGCGATCTCAATTCGAAATAGATGTGCTTGCGATCAAATGTCGTTTAGATGGTAACATTAAGTATTTTATAACAGTCACAAAATATACTTATCAATGAACATTTTTATAAAAAAAATCAAATGGTAGGGGCTAAATCTTTATTATGTAATGTCATTAAAATATTATGTATTAATAGACAAATGCTATAGTCAAAACAAAGTCGTAATGAATTAAATAGTTTAAACGTTACAAAACCATTAATTGCTTGTATATTTGGCAACTTGCCAAAAGTCAAGTGTTGTGATCCTTGTCGCAATATTATTGTATATTTTCACACTTGCGTGTAAGTGTATTTTGTTTATTTATTATATTGTTAATTTTATATTACCTTACCATAAACATACATTTGTATAAGATTATGCTGTTTACACAATATTTTATCATAATATAAGTTCATAAAAAATATATTTTACAGATTTTCTTAGTTTCTATTTTTCATCGCTTCTTTAATCTACAGTGTTGTGTTTCTGGATCACATTAATATCGAATAAATCTAAATTCTGACATTGAAAGAACAAGGAACAAGCTATAATGATGAATGTTTTCATAGTGTAAAGACACTAAACATATTTTAGTGACAATTTAGTGCGGTGTAGATTATTAGTGAGGACATAACTCATTTCGTGCGCGCACCTATTTCCTTTGAGTTCTATTTATTGAATGCACTAATGTGTCCGGAACACATTAGTGCACAAACAGTGTGTCGCTTACCTTATTTAGACACCTCTTGCACAATCATGAGTTGAGTAACATGAGCAAATGTGTTTCATTGTCAAGAACTTCTAAACGAATCCCAAAATGGGAAAATTGCATTCTAATATTTGTGCACTCACAAGTAAAGTTAACTAGTTTGTAATTTTTTTTTGGATATAAAAGATATTGGATAAATAATGCTTTTATATAACAGGAAAATATAAGAGTTTAGGTCTTATAAATGCAAAATATTATGTTCTATTTCTTTAAATAAAAAATTCTGTAATAACATGCGGCTTCACCCGCGTAAATACAGTAGGTACCTTCTTCACGGGAACAATGTCCTTATGGGGATAAAAAATAGCCTATGTGTTAATCTAGGTAGTCAGCTTCCTGCATACCAAATGTATCAAAGGGTAAGGCTATTAAGGGTAGTAAGGGCATTTATCAAATTTATCGTTTATTAGTTCAGCTGTTTGCACGTGAAAAAGTTACAAACACACTTACAAACTTTTTCATTTATAACAATACTAGCTTCTGCCCGCAGCATTGCTCGTGTGGATTAAAAGTATTTACCCGCGGCATTTCTCGTGTGGATTAAAAGTATTTAGTGTTTTTAATAAGTGTTTAACAATGTAATATAATAGCATATTGTGTACAAAGTTTCATGATGAACAGTTAAGTTTGAGTATGTAACAAACATACGGATATTCACATTTACAACAGTTGATATAAGAAAATAAGGGATAAGGGATAAGCGTAATAAATATTTGAAATACAATAAGACCTTGAGTTATTTCACTCATGCAAAAGTAAAATCTTATTTCGCGCTAAAACAGATGTGACTCTTAATAAAGGTCTTCCTCGATCAATACTATCTAGAGAGCACATTTATCATATCTGCAAGTCGCCATCTCAGCTTGTTAGCGAGTGTTAATTGACTAGATACGTCGAACTTAATGCGCGTCGGCATTAGATTACTGCGACGAAGACAATTCGATTTCATTACTGGAAACTTCAAGTTTGCACACTCAATTGTTTTAGGTTTGATTGGATACATTAAACATTGTGCAAACTTTTCAATTATATTATGTATATCTTCCTCCAAGTGTGTTGTGAATATATCTATCTATGTATATACCTATATAATGAATTGCTGTTCGTTCCTGCTAAAACTCGAGAACGGCTGAACCGATTGGACTATTTTTAGTCTTGAAATATTCGTGGAAGTCCAGGAAAGGTTTAAACCGTGAGAAAATTTAGTGTATTATTTAAGTATATTCTGCGTAGACGATTTTTAAAAATATTTTGTTTTCCGTCTTATTTTTTTACCCGACTTCGGCGAAGCCAAAAGGAAGGGTAATGATTTTGGCAGTCTATATATGTATGTATGTATGTATGTATGTATGTATGTATGTATGTATGTATGTATGTATGTATGTATGTATGTATGTATGTATGTTCCCTCATAGCGGCTTAACTACTGGTCCGATTTTGATGAATGAGGTGTCAATCGATTCGTATTAATGCCGCGGGTAACATAGGCTATATAATTTTTCGAAAATTTTTGGACTTTGAAAATTATACCTCAAAAACTATCTCCAAAAAAAAAATTTAAGATATTTGTTTCGTGTTTGGTATCAAAAGGTAGGTATTAGCATGCACATTACGAATATGTATTTATATTTTTTAATTTATTATTATATTTTATTGTTAAATTCAAAATAAAGCTTTAAAATGCGGACGTACAAGTAGTATCTAGGAGTTGATACTTTCTATGTAATGGATAATTAAATAAAAATATAATCAGTATTAAATTTGATGTGGAAACAGAAAAATATTAAATAAAAAAAAGATTAAAAAACTATAACCCGACTTCGTAAAAAAAGGGTCTAAAAAGTCTGAAACAAGAAAATAATTCAATTTGAAATCCAGAAATGCATAGGTACAAAAATGGTCAAGGTAGAGCCGTGGTCGTACCCGCTAATAAAATCTAAGCATTAGTTCACACCGAAATACGGTTAAAAAAAAATTTAAGGCTCGATGCCAATAGCGGGTGCGACCGCGGCTCTACCTTGACCATTTTTGTACCTATGCATTTCTGGATTTCAAATTGAATTATTTTCTTGTTTCAGACTTTTTAGACCCTTTTTTTACGAAGTCGGGTTATAGTTTTTTAATCTTTTTTTTTGTGTTTTCTTTTTCATTATACCTTACTTCTATCCGTGAAAACTTTAAATTGGCCTATTAATAATAGTATAATAGCTAGAATGAAAGAGGGTTATTGTTCTTAAATTCGATGGTTATTCTTTGTAATATAGTGCCTCCAATTTTATTGTTCAATTATGAAATAAAGAGTTATCTGTCTATAATTTTTAATGTTTGAACTAAGTTATGTACTAAAATAATAGCTAAGGGACAATAATACAGATCTTGAAAGGCTAAAATATTTCATGGTCATAGTTAATCACATGTGCCAACAAAGCACGAAATACCCTTAGCAATAACCAGGAAACACATTGATTGTTCCTGTGAACATAAACTATTGGCATAATGGCGTATATACCTACAATGTGTGAACTGAATAAGCTTCAGTTGACACCCACTGTATGTTCCAAGACGTTAAGATCGAGCAATATCGATATGAATGTTTATTTACTGTACGGTCTTACTTATCGCCTACTTAAATATTTTATCTTGTAAAAATACTAATGCGTTTCGACTATATTATTACTGAGAGACTCTTGGATATATTATTTTAAGGCTTTATATTAATATGTAACTAAGAGCTTACGTAGGTTTTACCTCTCAAAGAAAATGTTACGAGTTTTTATACGGTATCAAAGCGCTCCAGTCTTCGCGATACCACTTTCTCGCCATACAAATCTGTACTAATATTATTTTAAAGCGGAAGATTTTGTTTGTTTGTTGAAACGCGCTAATCTCAGAAACTACTGGTCCGATTTGAAAAATTATTTTTTTGTTGGATAGTCTATTTATAAAGGAAGTCTTTAGGCTATATAACATTACGCTGCAACCAATAGGAGCAAAGCGCCATTGAGAAATGTTGCAAAAACGGGGAAAATTATTCACATTTAGGGACTTTCGTTGCGTGCGCTGCATAAACGGTTTAAGTCACTCAAAAACCACGCGAACGAAGGCACGGGCACAGTTTATTATATGGTCATTGGCGTTATATCCTTAATTTAATTATCATTTCAGTATACGACTGTAACGCCCGGTTTCTGAAAGGCTGATCAAATTGATCAGTTGATCAAATCAGCTAATCTGAACGGTCATTGGTGAAAACAGTAACTGCGAAGTTATGCGTAAGACTACCAAATATCACAGGGTATCCGCGCTATCGTAATACTAATCGCTTAATGTATTTTCGTGTTGCGAAATATTTAAAAGTATACTCGTTGTATAAAGTAATGAAAAGCCATTTGATAAAAACGTTTAAATGTTCGCTCGATGTTTCCCACAGATTATGACGGGTTAAGTGCTTTTGATAAAATAAAATTTAAATACTTGTATCGGCTTATCTTTTTGATGATAATATTCTGCAGTGTCCTTAACATTTGCTATATTAATTAAATAATTTAAATTGATTTGCGAAAGCAAGCTGTGGTGTAAACAAAATGTTACGAGTATTGAAATGAAGATAAGTATTAATGACAATTCATAATGGTAGAAAAACATTTATTTCAAAAACATGATCACCTAACAGACACATACATAACATTCCAAGCTTCGAACAAAGGAGAAAGCCCATTTCAGGCCCAGAGTGGACAGCCGTCTTAAGAAGACTCAATTTCTCCAGAAATGTACCATAAAGAGACATGATTTTTGATAACATTCAAATAACCGCCACTATAATCAGTAATGTTCCAATAAAAAAAGGAATTTTATTGGATTATTTGGAACCTAAGTAGAACGTTGAGGTGAAATGTTACCCGATGATAAAACTCTAATCAATCAATCCAAATATCGATTTATACATAATTAAAATAAACTCATGTAAATACAAATAACGGGTCACTGTTGGTAATTCTATAAAGAATTAATCAAAAGACAACATTTATCTTAAAGCCAATGTTTACGTTTGTTACTATAAACGATAAAGATTAATAAAAAGTCATATTATATCGATTATTTTTTACGTAATCGATTTATCGATTTCATTTTTTTGCGACAAGCGGCAACACTGATGACTGAAATGTCATTTTTCAAACGAATGTTTTCGACCGTTCACTTGTTGCTCAAAGATGCGTTTTGTTTTGTTTTCGATTTTTTTCACCGCAATCTGGCTTTCTCGCCTGAACTTGTTTCGGATTTTCACGTACGACTTTGTCATTGTTTTACTAGTTTTGTTCTCTCCTTCTACGATTACTTAGCCCTGGATTAAAGGATTACGCTATTTGATTGTGCATACCAAAATGTCTGAAGGACATTGTTACATAATATGTTGTGGTAATAATGTTACCGAGAACTGTATTTTAGAGCCCGAAGAATTAAGTGTCGTACAGCAGTGGGTTGCACGGCAGCAGGTAATCATAATATTATAATAAAATGTTTCTATTATTTCTTTCATTATGGTTTAATCGTTAAATCTTTTACCGTTGAAAATATTTATCATTAATGTTAATATGTTTTAGGTGTCAGGCGATAATCTTGTTTGCCACAATTGCTGGGTAGCAATAACTGAACGTCTTGCACTACAACAAGGGCTATCTTATTATATCTTACTATTATAAATTATTGAAAAGTCGGAAAAGGCCTTGAAAATAAAATAGACAAAAAGTAAAAATATATATATTTCTACAATAATGGCGGCATTTTAAGTTTTTTTCTCAGATATCTAATACTATTAACATTTTAGAACACTCATTTTTAATGCGATTTTTTGATGTCCACATTGGGCCTGAGACACTATGGAGAGTGGGCTTTCTCCTTTACTATTCCAACGAATGTGCTAGTAAATATTGCAGTTAGCTGGTAAGGAGATAAATAAAACGCTTGTTTTAAATCGAAAAGATACGAACATTCTCTCTTTTTTATTAAGAAGATTAATTTCGTTTCGTATACTCGTGAAGGAATTCTCTATCAAGCTGATACAAAACATGATACCCCTAAAAAGTTAAATACCAATTTACATGTAAACCGTATGGTAAATACGAAATCACGCGATCGACTTTACGAGGTAATTCATTAGGCGAACTAGCGAGTTGGGGACTTGTACCATGCTAATTAGTGTGGTACTCGCCAAAGGGCGTGGGTGATACCTGTTACCTGTTCCCTGTACCTGTTACAAATTTATGACGTGTTGAATGTATACCTGTAGATGTAAATGTAAAGTAGTGTTGTCGACAGCGTCGATGTGATGGAATGTTGAGTTAACATGTTGGACTGTGTTTTGAATTTCATTACCTATGATAACATGAAGGAAATTATTTTGTATACCCAATAATTACGGATAAATTAATTGAATGACATACCTCATTCAGTTCCAATTCAGTGTGATACAAATGTAAACAAATCTCAGTATAGGCAGTATAATGCTATCAATTTAAATGTCACTTATTCACCGCGCAATAAAAGAAAACAAAGACATATTAACTTGGTCGAATATAATTTTTATTTGCAAACATAACAACAACGCTAAACATTCCTTTTCATCAGTTATTCCTAATAAAATATTTTTCTTAATCGCATCACAAAATTCAATACATCAAGTTAAATTTGATTTTATTGGAGCTGATTTAGATTTCATAAGAGTTTCTTGAAGTTAATGTGCTGTTTTACCGTCGCGCACCAGCAAAGTGCGGCTAACTTGAGTTCTGCAATTAAAATAAATACCTACTGAAGGCGCTCTGAGAGTAAATATGCACTGCGAATATAAAACACAGTAAAGAAAACTTGTGCTTATATTTTTTAGAACAGAACCTCAGTTTTCGAATTACACTTAGGCTTTATACTTTCAATGAATTATGTATTTATAATATCATAAATGGATTTTATAGTTAGGACCAACCAAACGCGTTCGAAGTTTATGAGAATAACATTTTGCAATTTGAATACATCGAACATAACTTTATTATTATAAGATTCAATTCGCTGAATAGACATTCAGAGCAGACACATTCATACGACCTAAAATCAGATACTAGAGCACCCGGCTGGTAAATACTAAATGAAAAGCCCGAGTAAACTAAAATCAAATAAGAGTTGTACCCAGATATTTAGAGATAATTCAGCGTTGGGTTTCTACAATTCAATATCTAGAAACTATAAATTAAAGATAGGTCCGACGATTGATTTTATCTAGCTCACTGAAAGGCTACACCAATGGTTTCTCGCAAAATAATGCGGAAATATCGTTTCGAGGAATGTAGATAAACTATTTACTGATTTTAGATGTATTAAGCCTGTCTTATGCAAAGAGAATACGTCTATCAATCTAGTATTGGTTATAAGATTCATTTAAGGTTTAGTTATTAGGCACATCATATCTGTATTTAGTATTGCATTGTTTGTTAGAAGTGAATATTGTTTGTTAAATATCTTAATAAAATTGTGGGAATAAATTTCCTGTAATTAATAAGTGGCTAAAAGTGTACGGCATTAATCTTAAGTTTGTTTCTATTAAAACGTATTTTGGTCATTTTTAAGAATATTAAAATCAGAAAACTACATCAAGGATTTAAAGAAACAGGATATATACCGAATGTGGAATTAAGTCTCAGACGTTTGAAAAACAGATGCGAAATTTCGTTTAAAACTATGTAGCTACATTTCACCTCAACTCACTATTGAGTTACACGGAAGCATGTGGAAATATTCTAATGAGAAACCCCTTTCCGAAAACATTTCTCGAAATTTAAATCCTCAGGTAGAGACGGAATATCTAAAAACATTCGCTAAGTAGTCGTAAATGATATATGGCTCTCACTATCCTAAAAGTAATTTCGTCTACGAATCCGGATATTTCACAAACGGCCGAGTTTCTACGTTTCGTTCAGAAATCCTGTCGCCAATCGAACGACTGATTTCAATTTAGATTAAGCGCTAAACATGCAGCGTAAAACCTTATCTATAAGTACACCTGCTTAAGAGTTTGTTGATACAGCTTTATACTTATTTTTTATTGATATCGAGGAAATGAAACGAAGCTTAGGCAAATCACTCTATCATTTAGATAATTTAATTAGCAAATAAATCGGTACCTTTCAATCAATTTTAATTGGATCTATATAAATCCGAGAATTTTATAACATGATAGATTTCGTAATGGATTTTTCATCTTTTTATCAGCTTTTTATCGCTTATCTAAGTAGAACTTTATTTCACCAATTTTTGAATGTAATAAAATCAAACTTATCTATCTTGGAATAAATGAATAAATAAAAATATAAAATAATATCCCAGCCTAAAATATTTTCAGTTGCTTGAAAAATTGCTAATATACAATTTTAAACAAGAAAAATATAACCCATAAAAGAGCTAAACAAATAAAAAGTAAATAAAATAAATAGCAACATACCTCTGATAATTATGTTGCTGATTGTGTATTAGCGGTTGGTTGGGCTGGGCCAGCAACAGTTGCTTCTGTTGTTGCTGACGCTGCAACATCTGTTTCCCGAAGACGCCGTATCCAAAACCGTAGATCTCATCTTCCTCCTTGTCTGTGAGGCAACTCGAGGGCTGCGGAGAAAACTGCTGTGTTGAATTTAAGTAGAGTAAGTAATAGAATATATAGTAAATAGTACATAATAATATTTGTTCATAAATAAATAATACATCTACATTGACAAATACTAATAATATCAGGTAATAATTAGTAAGTTTATTATATTGATTAGATCTTGTGTTTACTGTTGTGTCAACAGTTCACCTCATCCAGTGAAGGATTGATTAAAATTTCACTAGCCAATAATAAAGAAAATCCTACAGTAACCATACACTTTGTTCCGACAAAAAGCGGACTAGGAACAACAAAAAGGGCCTTTTAGATGGCAAATTTAATCGTAATGGATGCATCTAGTTTCGAAGCCTATTCAACCCAAACAAACAAACCTTTTCTCTTCATAAAATATAGATAAATAATAATGATTATTAAGTGATATGGATATTTTATGTTAGAGTACGTTTATGGGAACTAAATCACTTGTATGATCGTAAAACATAGTGCAGGAAGTCTATAAATCTGCTATCATTTATTAATAGATTTCACCAGTACATTTCGCTATCTTACTTTCACCGTACCTATGTCCTGGTGGCTATTTATCAACTAACAAAACAATAAATTCAATCCATTATTGTAACTTGGCGATAACTTCTTAATTTACGATGAAAGCAACCCTATCTTAATTTGAATGAAGACAAATAAATTCTGCAAATTAACGATCTCTTAGGCAAATTAATTTTATCTACTCGGCGAATTCAATATTAAGCAATGAGTATTTTAATGTTATGATAATCGCGATATTATGGTAATGAGTTTTGAAGTTTATTCTGGTTCCTGTAATAATGACCAATTTAAACTGTGTCTGGGGACTGATTGTTAAAATTAACTTCTTACAGACCCAATTTATCTAAATACATGGATATATTACTAGTTTATTTTTATTTTATTTATTTAAATTCGTCTTATTATTAAGTAGTCGTATTAATATCTAGGTTATTTAACGACCACCTTAAATACATATAATACTACTCTTAGATAGATTTATACAAATTAAAAGTTTTATATATTTTAAAGTACAAGTGCAACCTTTTCCATCTGGTAAGTTTCAATAATTTCTTTTTTCTAAATTAAATTCTATACAATCTCAATATGAAACAATCTATCAATGTGAAACGGATAAATCAGATCCACACTTGCATTTATTTAAGTCTTTTTTAGTAATAAAATGGATATTATGTAGATTACTAGTGTCAAATATTATATTTGAACAAATTGAATATAATCACATAGGTAGCTCATTACAATTACAAATTTCTCTCTATTATTATAATATTGTTATCAGATATTTGAATTGTCAATTACACCAAATAATACTTTATTTTATTTTTATACGCCGTTTAAAATTTGGTGACTGATAATTTACTTTACTTTTTCGCAATAATTTTCATCATCGTTATGGATCTACTATAAAAAATTAGAGATAATTAACAATTTGGACCTATTTTAACGGACACTAATAAAATAAAAAAGCATTTTATTCTACTACTTACTACAATAGGTACATAATTATTATTTGACACGTTGATTCTATTTTACAAACACAATTGAACGCACATTACCTAATATAATTCATATTATTTTATATTAATATTCGTCGAAATTAGAAAAATTTCACAGCAATTACACTTACATCTCACGTAATTCTTGGTCGTTCGCTACTTGTTTCTATGATACAATAACATAACAAATATCCTTTCTTACATTAATTTCACAACTCACCGAGTATTTTCCAGGCACATAAATAGGTTGCGAGTGTGACGTGGTCAGGTTGCTGAGGGCGAGGGAACCGGGACTGGCTGAAGGGGGGGTCTGCGGGGTGCCAGGTCCCCCCAGCACCCGCATCCGAGGGGACATCTCCTCCCACTCATGCCTCCTCAGCTCCTCCAGGTGGTCCAGCACATCTCCGTAGTGCGTTGAGAACAGATCAGCGTATCGAGATGCTAGTCCCTCCAAGTAGCCGCGATCACCATCCTGAGACCAAAAAAAAAAAGTTCGTTTATTGATCTAAAATTCAATCAATAATTTGTTAATCGTCGGTCCGATTATTTAATCTATAATTTAAATAACGTTAAATTTCAGTCAGTCCTTGTAATTTTGCCAAGCAGTGACAGTGACCTCTGAATGGGTTCTTAATTTAAATAGAATTTCAGAATTCAACCGTAAGATTAGTTGGCATTATTAGTTACTAATTATGGTAATAGACATTATAATGTAAATGATTATTTTATTTCTTAATTAGCAATTCAAAACATTTGAAACTAAAGTAAGTACAATTTTCTGATTATTAGGAAGCGGTCACTAATTATAACATACTAAAACTTGAATTTCGAGAAGGTAAGAGTAATGTTTAAAGTTTGAACGGTTCTTTTTGCTAATTACTTCGCCCATTTAAACCCCAACCTCCGGAATGTGATAAAAAAGTGTAATTATCTTGCACCTAGAGACCTATTTTGTCTGGAAGTGGCTTCCTTCCACGCAATTTCCGCTCTACCCCAAAAAAGGAAGATATTTAGAGGCAATTAAATTCGGGAGTCCAAATTATAGCAGTAACTTTGTAGAGAAAAATTAAGCATTATTTAAGAGCGGTATTTCATAAAACAAGAAAATTTTTGAAGTGGCCTAATTGTACCGAATTGTTGTTTAATGTGCAATTTGTTATCTTCGTCTTAACAATAATTACGCGAATTAAATTATTAGATGCCCGTAAAACTTGAATACATAAATAATAATTTGAGAGGAACATAAAGACATCATCAGGTTTTTACCATTATAATGCACATTTAAGTTTTAAAATAGGAATTAATGCAAATAAAATAATTGGCCGCGCTCGAAAGGTGGCGACTGGCAAGCAGGTGCAAATCTTTGCCAACAGTTGGCTCGTGTTGGATATGTGAAAAGCTTTCAAGATTAGTAGCGTTATTATATTCGTGCAGGTTGACGATTGATGTGTCGATAAAGTGAAATTCCGACAGCTTTATTATGCTGGAATATTAAATGTGTTGAGATAATGATGTTACGGACAGTATAATTTAATGCTATTTACGAATAGCTTTCCAGTCGCTTCTCAATGTAATGGCTGGGGTGTATCGAGGTGCTGACAATGGAAGTAAATGAAACATCTTAGAACCGCACAAACAGGATGCTATCCATCAAGCCAAAAAGAATCTGTAGCTAGTGGCCGGTGGAGAAGCGCACTTAGAATTCAGCCAGCGGTCGCGCGTCGAGTCAAAGATGGCCGAAGGTTTATTTCCATTTTTAAATGAGAACGGCTGAGAGCTTTGTCGGCTCCGAGTTTGTGCTCGGGGTTTTAAGTGGATTAAATCGCTCTACGCTCGTAAAACCGACAAGTGCTTCAGCTAAGAATTCAAGTTACAGTTCGACTTTTGCATGAGAAAGTGGTCGCGGGCCTCGCTTCGCACTCACTCTGCGCGATTTGATGCGACCGGGGATTATTTATTTTCTGGGGGAGCCGCGGCAGACTCGACCTTAGGACGCCGTGCTTTTGTGAATTCCCAATGAATGAAATTCATTAACTTTATCTCCCGATCGCTGCGTTTCTTTGATTGACTCGTTTGA
Source organism: Celastrina argiolus (assembly GCA_905187575.2). NCBI lineage: Eukaryota > Metazoa > Arthropoda > Insecta > Lepidoptera > Lycaenidae > Celastrina > Celastrina argiolus. The sequence continues at coordinate 7,067,384 of LR994581.1, read as the reverse complement.
TGTACACTGTAAAGGATTGCGGGTGTGCTTTGAATTACAATTAACGTTTTAAGATGTGCTCTCGCGAATTGCCTTCCATATGCCGTTTTTTCACTATAGCAATTCTTATGGGAAAATGTTTAATAAAAATGAAGATGAGCTCGTGCAGGTTTGTCGCAAACGAAATGAAGAATTGCCGTTTAGGAGGACGGGGGCGCATAAATTGTGTTTATGCTGAAGCACACGAAATTGTTTTCTTCGACCGAAAATGTGTACGAAAGTTATTTATTATTTGACGCACGAGTCATGACTTGCATTCTTATTTATTACGTTGTTTTTCACAATAAAAAAGACGCGTAATTTGCAACTTATGAAACAGCGTAAAGAGTTGTCACTTAAAGAAGATTTATATTAATGAAACATTCAAATATAGTTTGAGTTTTAGCTTGCTACAGACGATAACGATAAAAATGCACAATTCAGAGGATATATTCTCATCTTTATAAACGTCCAAATCATCTAAAAAAGTGGGCATTAATGAACATTAAAATATTAAACCCGCTACAGACGACAACGATAAAAGTGCACAAGGGCCTGATTCAAGATTTAATCGCTTTTATAACTTACGATGTACTTAATGACATACGAATTTGCATTTGGCGGACCTTATGTCAAATCTTATATTTTTTTTAACTTCGTATGCTATAATAGCGATGACATACTGTTTAAGAGCACAGTATATATACAGTACTACTACACTAGACCGCCCGGATCAGCCAAATATAGCGGGCATATTTGAAACGAACAAATGAATGAAACATTCAAATATAGTTTGAGCAAGGAGGCAGGTGACGTCGAGTATAAATCCAGGGTAAACGCCGCGACGTGGCACGCGGAACATTGTCTTATTGTGCTGCCGTGTTTGTTTTGTTGGGCCGGCGCGTTATTTTGAATTTGCTCTCCAGACTGAGATCCCAGGGCCGCCGACCTACACATATGTTCTTACTGATAAGATGTATATGATTTGGAATTCGTTTCTTCAATGGACGTACACATATCCGTTTGTTAGCCAATTTTAAAGGCACAGAACACATACCTATGATTTGTATGCACATAATATTTAATTGTTTTTTACAAACTTTGAAATGTATGTTATAGTCTAATAATAACAATTAAATTTTATGAAGTGAAATTTACAGCGATTAGTAGTTTTCACAATAAAAAAATATTCGTGAACCCTAATATTTCTGTTTATACTAAGTTAAGAAACTGTAATAGGTTTCTTCCTTACATTATTGTAAAACCAAAAAAAAAATATTTAAAAAGAATGTAACTAAAGTACAAATTTCCGCAACTTTAGCACATTATACCTAAATACATTCATTTTACACACTAATACATATACATTTTATCATTAAGAATACAAGGGTAGCCTGGCGGGCCTGAGATCTCGGTCTATTTATAGTAGCAATTCAAATGCTCAGATTTTATCGGTCGTTTTCTGTGCGTGCGCATTATGCATTGTCAGCTCGGTAATTCGATGTGACTTAACATTTCATTTGTAGTTTCATTCTTGCTTTAGATATCGCGGTGGGGGAGTTTCAAAGGGAGCAATTTCATTTCATATAGGTACTTCATATTTCTCTTATGTGAGAGCAATTATCTTCTTGTCAGATAAAAGTCGTTTAGTAAAATTAATTCCAACAAGACATCTATCTGAAAGTTAAAAGATATTTCAAGAAGAAACATAATATGTGAAATTATATTTCTAAAGTATACAACCAACACTGTAAAAAGCTGTGCTAAATTTCGTACTCTCGAGGCGTAGATTTAGCACAATGCTTACAGACCGCCTTATCTATACTTAACATTATAAAGCGGAAAAGTTTGTTTATTTAAACGTGCTATTCTCAGGAACTACTGGTCCGAATTGAAAAAATATTTTTTTGTTGGATAGTCTATTTATAGTGGAAGGTTTAGGCTATATAATATTACGCTGCGAATAATAAGAGCGAAGCGTCAATGAGAAATGTTGCAAAAACGGGGAAAATGATTCGTTGGGGACTGGGGACTTTCGTTGCGTGCGCTGCATAAACGGTTTATGTCACTCAAAAACCACTCCAACGAAGTAGCGGGCACAACTAGTACACTAAAGTTTCCAAAACATTGTAAAAAGCTGTTCGTACTCCAGAGGCGTAGATATAGCACAATGCTAACAGGCCGGCTAATATAATGAAACAAAGTTTTGGGTCGACCAAACCATAAGTGTCATAATAGCGCGTTTTGGAGCGCACATACATGTATTGTATAAGCTATTTTATTCAAGTCATTCACACGTTAAATAGACTCCATTCTTCGTCTAATTAAAATAGAATTGTATTCAGCATTGTCTTGAGTTTTGTTTCTTCGTGCCAGGCGATGAGATATTTTAGCTCCTTGAATGTTAATAGTAGTTGGAATTTCGATTCAGTTGTGCACTTGTTTCTCGCAGTGAAATGACTATCATATCCAGCGAAATTCTAACAGTAGCTTTGTTTATAATTACTGTTCTAATTGCCTTGTACTTAAATGCTGTAGTATTTAGATTTTGGTGAAATAAATATGCACATCGTACACAAATACGTAAGGCTAAATAGTTAGTACGTCGCAGTGTCGAAAATCATGCTAAGAAAGAGATGAACATTTAAATGACAAAAAAATCTTGGTCTTCACTTTTGTCCTTTTCTGCATTTAAAAAATAATTAATTGCAATCTCCCAGGTGGGAACAAACTACTGAGAAGTAAATTAATACATCTCAGCAACTAGTTAGATAAACATTAGCACAAATATGTAATATTGACATTCAAAGTTGCCATACATTACTAATTAAATAAATGAAAAGATTTAATTTGAATATTTTTTCGATAACAGATCACACACATGCTATGCGATGAGTGGTGTTACTTCCCGACCAACATGAGCGTTTTTTAAACATAACCATTGGCAATTAATGAACCGTTTCGACAACATTTCGTGATTCACAAGTAATTAAGAATGTCATCGATTTTAGCGAACATGCTCGGTGTCGCCACATAAATTTCCTTATCAGATTCCTTAAAGGGCAATACTAAGAAAAATGTCCGACACGTTGCGTTCTCGGAAATTACAGCATCCATTGCCGGGTTTCACAACAAAAGATTAATTTAACTGATAAGAACCGTTGATGATATTCAAATTTAATGTCGTCGATGATTTACAAAATCATATTTTTTCTTCCATTGAAAGTGTGGCGGACCAATCAGTGCCACAGTCCTGAATCGCGCTATCGAAGTTTTTTAAGTTTGGCGACATAATATATTATACAAGATATTATGTAAACTACTAGCCTCGGCAAGACCGAGCATACCAGGTTGTATAATGTGTAATATAGGTATATACCTTCATCTCACTTTGGGGCTTCCACTATTCAAGCATTGGTGACAAGAGTACGCCTTCTTGATTCATTTAACGCCTGTGGTCTAGAGATAAAGAGCTTGGCTCTCGACCTGGAGGTCGTGGGTCGTTGAAACAATAAAAAAAAAATCAAGTTTAGTAGGGTAGCCAAACCAACCTACTTGTCTGACAAGAAAAATGATTCATTCATCGGATGCAATGCAAAAAATACTTTAATAATTTTCCATAACGCGCCAATAGAAAGTATACCTTCAAAAATAGCTCTTAAAGTATTCCACGCCCACAAATGAAACAGTTAACGATAATGAAACGAAACCACAATATCTCAAACAATCTAAATTAATTACTCCTCTATGTCATTAGGCAGCCGATACCAAAACATCTCTTGCGGCTTCCAACGGTTTCTCAGTTTCAGACATGTCAGTATGTAGGTAACAGAATTAGCTAGCTCGTACACTGTTATTGTAGTTTCAGATTGTACAATATAACTTAATATTATTTGTGGTTTGTCTCAACTTGGAGTTTGGGGGTTCGATTGAGCGTCCAAACAACTAAGATGAAAATGATTGGCCCTTTTTTTTAAATAATTTATTTAAGGTCGCTCAAACATCTATGGTCATTAGCGACCACTTTAGGTTTACATTTTATATTAAATTATAATAATGAATTATTTTAAGTATTGTATAATTTTATCTGTGTTTTCTAGGCATTCTTTTGATTATGTGTTACATTGGTATGCCCTAATCTTAATCTATTCATAATTACTTGCTCCCTTCTATTATTTTGGCCCTTTATCACTTACAAAGTTCGAAAACAAAATGTATGGGATATAAGCTTTGCTAAGTGATGTTCCCGTATCACATTGTTTTCGAATTTCATAAGTGATACAGCATGAATCTGGCCCAGGATGGTTGGCTGACAGTAAAGATGATCCATGCGTCGGATGGTCATGTAGGATCATGCGTATACTGTCTCGCTAGTAGTGCTGGGTATCCAACCTACTGGGTTATAAAAGTAAGGGAAGATAGTGTCCGTGTATATCGCACGTAAACTTGGGATCCATAAAAAAGTGGCCTGGTTTCAATGAAACCGGCTACTGTTACAAAAATCAGAGTGGGAACTGTTACTAATTACTTAAGAAATTTTAATACAACTGGTTATCCATTAAATTTTCCCGTCTTCGTATGATACTGAAAAGTTTGGATAAAATGACGAGGCAACTAATTAATACTTTAAATATTTTTAATAAGCGAACTTAAGTCTTTTCGGTTTTAGCGAAAACAATTATCATTGTTTAATTACCAACAAACAATTGAAAGACACAAGTCATTATGAAGTAAATGTAGCATTGCAAACTATAAGTAGATTAAAATGCACGCTGAAAGTTAAAATTTATGTACCGGACGCGGTCTTCAATTAAACTTGTTATAAGGAAACTGTGGAAAAACGGAGTAAATTACCACGGAGACGCAAATAATTCTCAAGTTCCGCAATTTATACTCATTTTAAGTAGAAGTTCGATAGCCGTTCGGGTGAGATGTGAGACTATCGAATTTTATGGGTTTTCTTATGGAAGTACACAACTAGTAGGTGTAAATTTTTTTTAATAGACCCTTCACACCGCGTCAATCTGGCCCCGTGCTAAGTATCCGAAGAACTTATGTTACAGGTACCAGACAACGGAAATATATTTAATACTTTTATACTATACACAATACACATATTTAAGATTTTTATTATATTATACACAAATTTAATGCACATCTGCGCACTGCGCTACGGAGGTCGTCAAATTTTGTTAAAATGGCAACTTAGCAAGTTTGCGCCGGTTAATCTTGTTCAGACTGAAGCTTTACTTATATGATTATATGACTTGAATGGATGAAGGTGATAAGTAGCAAATTTATTATTTTGAGAAAATTGAGTTCAAACTGTAACTTAAACATTTTAGAATACGTCGTAAAGTATTAAGTAGGTACATTAATCTAAAGATCTGTCACTAGAATCACTAATACATTAATTCAAATCCTGAAATGTTTATGTCACTGTTTAAGCCACGTTTAAACTCAATTTTCTCAAAAAAACAATATTCATCGATTCATGTCTACAGTTGTCCGTGGAAAAAATGTCAAGTTTCATAATATGTATAAGGTAAAATTTTTATTTTACAGTTATAAGTTATTACATTTAAAATGAATGTAGGTTATTTTGTAGATATCTGGAAACAAAACTATTGAATACTAAGTATATAATATAAATATAAAGACGTGTTGCGATGTTACAAAATCATTGACACAGTGGACTGAAAACGATCTCGAAAATAGAGAACGGAAAGTAAGTCAAAGAAGAGTCATAAAAGCAAACAATAAATAGTCCATCGGGGCCAGAGGAACATCGCCTCTGAATTTAAATGGTATATTTAGACCACAAACGCGTTTCAAGCACAGAAACGACCGCCAACGACAGCTGCTGTTTACGAAAAACAAAAGAGCGAAGTTGGACAATCGATGGAAACTTTGATACTTTTCTTTGCAAATTCAAAAGCTTTTACTTTTCGCCATTTTCATATTTCACCTCAGTGATTGTATTTGCGCCTTTGTTCGGGTGAAATTTTGCGTTTAGTGGCTAAAATATCAGTAATTTATTCTACTATGCTGTAATCATACTCTTCTTACAATTCTTCTACTCTATTAAGTATTTTACTTGAAATTAAATTTACTTATTATATTATACGACTGATTTATAATCACTACATGATATAAGTTTAACATGAATGCACAATTTTCTTAAAGACATTTAAATACTTGATAACATAATATATTTACTAAGTTTAAACCTGTTTTAAATAAACTTATATTTGTTTTTATAACTGTTAAAGTTCGTTGATAATAATAAACATAAGCCTATTTTAATAAACCGCTCGTATCAAATAGACATTTTGCTCGCGTAATATGTATGAGATATAGTTCATAATCCTTTGCACGCAAACTAAATAGAGGGAGTTTGTGTTATAGCTTATTTGAATAATATTATTCAAACAAAGTATAATATAAAGCTTTACAGTTTATTATATTATAACTTATAGACAATGCACGTGTTCAAATATAACAGTAAATAGGTATAACTTTTATTTTTAGTCTCTACATAGTCAATATATGGTATCACCGTTATCTATAAAGCTTCTCAAACAAGCCTGCTATAGACTACAACTATAAAACTGCACAGTAAGGTCATATAATACATGGTGTAAATAAGTTAGCTATAATACTCTAGCTAGGGCATACCCTAGCGAGCAAAAAGGCACATACATATTATGTGCCTCGTATGTAGAATTTATTGTGAAAGTATCAGCGCTGAAGAACTTAGTTTGACTTTCATGTTTGTATGAGAAATGCCCCAACATTATAAATTTGCCCATACAATAACTTAAAAAAAGTAACTCTTTCAGCGCTGGTACTTTCACAGTAATCTCTATATACGGTACCCATACACACCCTAGAGTATTATCGCTATGTATTAGTATCTATGATCTAGTTGTAGTTTTTCGTCGTGTCACGTTATTTCTAATCCATGGTAGCCTCTTAGAACACTCAACGCATTTCTCTCTTTCAAAAGTCTTACATAATAATATATTAAAATCTATATCAGATGATTTAGAATATTGTATTGAAGATGAACTATTGTTATACTGAACTAACCTTTGAAAAAAATATTGCTTAAATTCACCAAAGGCATCACAATCGTTACACAAAACAGTGATTTCAATAAAAAGTATTGTACTTTATTGGAATTCGCTATTTACTTTACTGCCCAACACAAACATTGCGGATGAAAACACATAGGTCTTTTAAATGCTTTTGTTTCAAAATTCAATGTTAAATTTTAACAATACCCAATGAAAATGGAAGTAGTAGTGGCACATTAGCTATATTTAAACGCCACAAATATATCGGAGACAAACGTTATTTGAGAATCGCATTTGAAGCACTTAAAGTTGAGAGGAAATGTAAAATATGTATGAAATGGATCGACTGATATTGGGTTTTGATATCAAGGATTTTTGTATTCTACGAGTAATAAAATTTCACGGTTTTTAAATTGCAGTCTATGATTTGTGACGTTACGATATTTGTTTAATGTTAAATATTAAAAATTACATAGTTGTGATTTGAAACATTGAATACGATGATGGCACCATAATATGTTGCTGTTCATATCTGACTCGAAGGACCAAAAAATATAATTGTAGATGTACCTACTACTGCAACCCCAGTACCTATTTTTAATACTACTATGTATATTATAAATAAAACTTGCAAAAATTTGTCATTTGAATGTTTTTTTATTGATGTTATTTTAATAAACTGATTGACATAACTCTACATAGACATTCACCTTGAACCTACGTAGAAATATAGTTTTGCGAAAATTATGTGGATAATTTTATTTAATTGCTTAAAATTATAATGTTTTAAAACTCATCCTAATTCTTATTTTAGATTTTGCTCATCTTTTTGATTATCTTCGTAATGAGACCAGAAGTAAAAAAATACAATAATTAAAATTGGTGAAGTTAAAAAATACCTTACTGTGCAGTTTTATTTCTTTTAGTTTCAGTCGTTTGAAGCGGGCTGTGCTAAAACTAACACACACAGATAGATCGCTGCCAGTTCTTTTAAATCAAGTACAAAAAATAAGAAGCGAGAATGATACACTAAAAGTTTTGATGATAATAAGAATAACTTAACGTATAAATCACAGTTTACTTCCACATAAGATAATAGCGTACGAACCATGTTACAAACATTATCCAGGCTGTCAGGTTTAATTGAGTAAGCAAAAGGATTGACAATGACGAATTGCTTCCTAGAACTTACTTGATTTAAGCGGAGCCTGAATTTTGAGTGAGCGTAGGCGCCGTACTCGGTTTGATTTTATCTTTTTCATATTGTACCATCGCGTAGGTTCATCATTCTCTTTGTTGTTTAGATTCTGATATGAACGTATAAATGAAAGCTCTCTAAATATCACTGGATCTTCTCTGTTGTTTCGACTAAATAAATATAATGTAGTCTTAATATTGTGTTAAACAAAAATATATTCTTATAAACATTAAAAGGACGTCAAACATATTGAAATTAGTCCAAACTATAAAAGCAGTTCACGATAATAAGACGATGCATTTATAATAAACTTAAAGTAAAATTAAAGTCTAAGTTCGATACGAGAATTGGGGTCCACGTTATAAAAAAATATATCGCCTAGGAACCAACAACCAGCCTGTCCCAAATAGTTATTATGAATTGAATTTCTGAAATTGTAATATTTGCAATTTTTTACTTTTATCGTGAATGAATGAATAAACTGTATTGTGTCGAAAAATGTACAAGGTATGACAAATAGAGCATGAATACAAAGACTGCTTTATCGCTTTATGCGATTTCATCCAAGCAACCAGAAATAACATTTTAGCACATTGTTAGTAGTCAACCTAAACATCAAACATTACCTATAACTAAAGTTTGTATCGAACAAAACGCTCTCAATGAAAAATAAGAATCTATACTTTATACCGACTAGAGATAAAATCCGTAACTCTAGAAATATCTGGGTATATATAAATATTATCGCCAGCACTTTTTGTATTTGAAGATACTATACACAACTTACCTACGACGTAGATACTAGATACACAAAGAGAATGGGGTCCTGATAGTTGATACCGATCCTCTGCCCATAAAGTACAGAGAAACAAAAGCAATTGGACGCCACACGTGGGCAGTAACTGTCAAGCACGTGCGTGCTGCGTGCTACACATACTCGTAAACCCACAGAGCTATCTAGAATGCAGAATGTAACGTAGGCTTTGGAAAAAACCTTTACTTTTTACGAGTTAGTTTGATAATTCAGACAGCAATATATTTCCAATAGTACGATAGAACACTATATTAACTCGCAAGAAAACTAACGTAAAACGTACATAAGTACTGCGGTATTTTACTTTAAGAATGTCTAGAGGAGCTGCGTATTACTGCAGTGCCCTAGAGACTTATTAATTTAGTGGATGAATTTTAATTTAATGAGCCTTATTAAAATTGTTCGGATTAAACATTAATCTAACTTTAATTACCAACGAACATAAATTATTCAACGCATCCAGACTAATTTGTCCATTCCAATACGAATCATAAGAATGTAAGGACAATAATTCATCCCAAAACCCAAATAAAATAGAGGCTAAATTTGTATCCTCTAATCTGTCAACGGTCGAGCGCGCGTGTTGTGCCGCTGTGTGCCCACATCTGTTGACTATTTCGAGATTTGTCACCGACTGTCTACGCCGGAACTCTAGGGAACCCTTTTTTCTCAAATTCCTATGATGAAAGCCAATATAAAAGACCTCGTCGACAGTGAGCATGTTTTGTCTTATCAAGTTGCCTTTTTTCGATCGTATTCATCATACTGTCGCAACATGGTTCTTTAAACGTTTCAGTTTTAATTAAAGATAGGGCCTTGCCATGTCGACGATTCGTGGCCGCGTCGCGCTCATTCAAAATACGACAAAGTCGCCGTAGTGCTTTCCCTTAATTTTTCGACTTTTGGGTCATTACAATTTTGTACTCTCTCCTACATTGCTTGGGGAGGGAAACTGGAATACTTCCTACTCCTTCTTTTTTCTTCTGACTAATTTCGTTGTATTATAATACAGATTTAGCTTCTCCCTCGGGTACCCCTGAGATCATATCAAAGGTTTGTCGTGGTTAGTTACCGCTGTTGATCCTGGCTTATAGGAGTTGCAGTGGTGGGAATGTGAGGTGGGCCAATGACCTAGGATCCAATCCAAAGTAGGCAACTTTTTCTAATTGAAGGAATCCAGTTTTTATACAAATTATACTTGTGTAAACAGAAACTGTAGGTACTTTATGAATACGGGAAGATACAATTGATAGTGACCAAGGCTCCGATTCTCATGTCTCGACCTCCGTTTCGAACGTCAGTCTATCCCACTCGTGCACGCATTCTTCGACGCGCGTGTGAGCCGAAAAGGCTGACATTCGAAACGAAGTTTGTACGAGAATCAGGGTCCTGAATCCTGAATGAAGATAGCATCAATATTTTTCGCTTACGAAGTTGTAAAACAAAATGTATGCTTGACATAAGCTTGGCTAAATGACGAGCGAATTCGTACCTACGTCAGGGCCCTGTTTGAGCCATGAGACGTGGCTTGATGTTTCTTAGAATTATTCGTTGCTACTTTACTATCTACTTTGTGGTTACTGCCTAGGCTAGGTCTATGAAATCCGTACCAAAACTCACTAGACATATTTTACTAATAATACCCCCAATAGTTCCATCAAGTTTCATTTCCAACATTAATTTACTCGACCCGGTCGTAAAATAAGGTAAGCAAAATTCCTTTGATACTCGCAGAACAATAAAATGGTTTTATAAAAAGGAATTTTATGACATTTTTATTTTAGCGCCACGATCGAAATACCTCCATAAAATAGTCGGCGTGGACGACGTATGTTAACATATTTTATGTCAGTAGAATTTTCATTGCTTTTCTACTAGCTAGTTAATATAGGCATGCGTCAATAGAATAGAACAAGAATGATTTTATAGGTCACATAATTTACCATAATCTATAATATAATAATACGTGAAGCAACACTTTAAGTACCTACGGTTTCAAGAGAATTGTGCGAACAGAGGGATGTAAAATTATGCACAGGTTTATTAGAAGGAGGAGTGAACAATGCAAATATTACTTTAAATAATTGTAAAAACGAATCGTTTTCAATGTTACACAAGACACATATTTTGTAAAAATGATCATACACGTTTACAGTTCACACTAGCATTAAACAACTATAAGTAAGCACCTATTTTGTCAATAAACAGTCTACTTATTCTTCTTTCTTTCAATATTCCATTAACTTTTTTTATATTATACTGTAAAATTGCGACTGTACTCCAAATATAATTTGGAAATTGTAGATTTGATTGCGGTAGAATATTTAACAATAGTCACTGTAAATAATTTCGAAACGCTGTTAAACTTAAATCCAGTTAAGCCAATATTTGCATTCAACAGTCACGTAATTTAGTTAGCATTGTTAATTACTTAATCAAGATACGAAATTAACTTGGCTCACTACAACTCGTCTTGCCTGGCGTTCTCGCAACCACTACAAAAGTATACAGACATTGTTTTACTGGGAGGCCACTTCATGACGGCTTCAAATATGTGTCCGTTACCCCAGCCAGATATTGTGAATTTTGCTAACTTTTTACCTACGCTCAATTAGAGCATTGTCTTCTCTAATTGAGCGTTATATTTTCGTAATTTGCTTGATTATAGTTTTCTTGAAAAACGCAAAAAACAAATCCGGCTGGAGTAACGTTTCCAAACGTTACTCCAGCCGGACGTTTCTTTAAATAATAATATTTTCAAGAAAATTTTATGCGGATAATTTGAGCGTTCCGGGGCTGTAATTGAGCGTGCAAAAATTTCATTTGTATCTTGATCCGTTGTGAAGATATTCAAAATCCTGCTGAAATGACGTTTGGTGATTTCTTATATCTCGGAAACTGCTGGGTACAGTTCAACAATTTTTGGCACACGGCTTCGCCTGAATTTGCTTGAATTTGCTTGGCAATAAAAAAATGTTAATAATACACCATTTAAAAGTTATTCGATATTTTAGAAAAACTACTTAGCACGGCCTTACACTTATATTAATCGATCTAGAGACCTAATTCAAATCGTATATTAAAGCTCATATCGGTCTTCAATTGAGCGTAACTTTTCATAAAGATCCAAAAGGTAACTATCCAGTTATGAAGAAATTTACCCAGAAAAGCGCACAATAATAGTGAGAATCTTTAAAATCATTATTATGCCCATTTCCTATTTTTTGATGATACAAATAATTAGAGCGTTGCTTTAATTATATACAGGTAAATTTTTAGATGAAAACACTCAATATTTAAGGAGTTATGCGAAATAATAACAAATCAATAAATAAGGTTAACAACGCGACCAAGCTAAGATGGTCACAAAAAAGCGGCCGTTCTATACATTATGCTGTCATTCTGAAATGTATTGGATAGTACTGGTACTGGTATGGCAAAAAGTGTTAAAATTTTAATTAATTACAAACTAAGATATTATGAAACTCTACTTTATTAAATGAAACTATCCAAAAAAGGTAGGGAAAATTTATAAAACAAAATCTAATAAGTAATTAAAGGTTTTAGCGAGTTATAAAGTTTATTGAAGGTAACAACAAAAAAGACTTCTCAGTTCACAACTATCAGCAATGTACAGGGAGTTTAATAAACATAAAATATAAGACACTATAGTGGTCTATCCTTTTTACCCGACTGTGAGACGCAAAGGAGTTGTATAGTATTTAACAGCCTGTGTATGTACGTATGTATGTTCCTTTAAAGCATTATACAGACCAAACCGCTGGGCCGATTTTTATAATTTCCATTTCAATCAATTCTTCTTTGTACAGCAAATCTCACTAAAGACGTGACATTAGTGAAAAATCAATTTGGCGATTACTGGGCACCACACAATATCAATTGGAGTATCGTTGAATAAGTATTTAAGAATCATTTTTAATTTTCACCGTTTTGGCTTATCTTTAAATATGTGGAGCAAAGAAGACGTATCTTAAATGTGGAGCGGCAATGGAGAAGTTCATTTTGACGGAGTACCAACATGGGAGGCATTTCACTACACAAAATAAACAGATTATTTATTAGCTGCCGTAGTAACTAATTCCACGCGGACGGAGTCGCGGGCAAAAGCTAGTCTATACTGATATTATAATTTCTGCTCAGATTTCAAAAAAATCTTAGTTTTCGATATCCTTATCCATGAAGCCTAAAGGTATTACTACGACAAACAGAAGCAGAACCTTATTGAGAATTGTGATTTGTGGCAAAAAAATGTAATTGTTTTATGTCGTTCGGACGATGTCGCGAGAAAAAGTTATTTACAAAATAACTAAATTCCAATTCCTCAAAAGATATTCTAATTTGTACGACGATTTATGTCATAAAATAAAACAATTTAAAATAGTACTATACCTACTACGAGAGCAAGTTTAAGAAACATCCTAAAACTGTATCTATTAAAAAAACTCATTAGTATAGAAAATACTATTCCCTTATGTCATAGTAAAACTATAGTAATACTAGGCTGCCTTTGTATTGATTAGGTATTTAGTAAAAATTTAAACTTACCAACTGTTAATATGTAATGATTTTTAAGTACATAATTATTTGAAATAAGTATTCCCGTATTTACGAAAAACTTATTTGAAAATTTGTTTAAAATGTCAAAATGTGATTATATTAGGATATTATGGAGAATGTCATAAACATTTTTTACATACTTGTACTTTCCTAGCCGATAATATCCAATACATTTCAGAATGACAGCATAATGTATAGAACGGCCGCTTTTTTGTGACCATCTTAGCTTGGTCGCGTTGTTAACCTTATTTATTGATTTGTTATTATTTCGCATAACTCCTTAAATATTGAGTGTTTTCATCTAAAAATTTACCTGTATATAATTAAAGCAACGCTCTAATTATTTGTATCATCAAAAAATAGGAAATGGGCATAATAATGATTTTAAAGATTCTCACTATTATTGTGCGCTTTTCTGGGTAAATTTCTTCATAACTGGATAGTTACCTTTTGGATCTTTATGAAAAGTTACGCTCAATTGAAGACCGATATGAGCTTTAATATACGATTTGAATTAGGTCTCTAGATCGATTAATATAAGTGTAAGGCCGTGCTAAGTAGTTTTTCTAAAATATCGAATAACTTTTAAATAGTGTATTATTAACATTTTTTTATTGCCAAGCAAATTCAAGCAAATTCAGGCGAAGCCGTGTGCCTAAAATTGTTGAACTGTACCCAGCAGTTTCCGAGATATAAGAAATCACCAAACGTCATTTCAGCAGGATTTTGAATATCTTCACAACGGATCAAGATACAAATGAAATTTTTGCACGCTCAATTACAGCCCCGGAACGCTCAAATTATCCGCATAAAATTTTCTTGAAAATATTATTATTTAAAGAAACGTCCGGCTGGAGTAACGTTTGGAAACGTTACTCCAGCCGGATTTGTTTTTTGCGTTTTTCAAGAAAACTATAATCAAGCAAATTACGAAAATATAACGCTCAATTAGAGAAGACAATGCTCTAATTGAGCGTAGGTAAAAAGTTAGCAAAATTCACAATATCTGGCTGGGGTAACGGACACTCAAATATTAATGTTAAAGATTATTATAGCTCACACTTTACAAAATCTGTCCAGGGTACGTACAGAGTACTGATGGAAACTGGGGTTTACCATCTGGCAACTGGGGACTAACGAGGTCTTATTGCAGATTTTCTTGATTATTACTTTTGGATTTAAGCAAATAAAAAAATAATTAAGAACCTCCTTTGTTTGGAATTTGGATAAAAACTCTACTTTAAATATATAAATAGAAATCATATTTGTTTACACGAGTTTCATAAGTACCTAATGTTAAAGTAATGCTGCTAACCTAACCTTACCAATAAGGGGTAAGGTTCCAGTTTCCATCAGTAAGCTGTACGAATGAGTCAGCCGGTCGGTATCAACTAGACGACACTTATCAGTATGATAAGTAATAATGTTTTGAAGCTCCCATTTTTTTTTAACAATAGTGCCAAGAAATACAAAATTTCACAAAACTTTACCATCACACTAATCACACTTGTATTGTAAAGTCGAAAGTTGTGTTTGTTTGTTACTTTTAAAAATTTTTTGAAAAGGAAGCTGACAACCTGGATTAACACATAGACTATATTTCATTAACACATAATTAATTTCAGAGTGTTCCCGTGCGATTATAAAAATCTAGTAGCTAATAGAAATTAAAGGTATATTATTTTGCAAAACGTCAACACATGTAAAACCACTTATGTTGGAAAACACTTTTAGTTTTTCCAGCGGAAGTTGTCAACATTTTTGGGGACCAATTTCAATATTCAATTGAAATCGAAAACGGAACGTATTCAGCTTCCCGTCTTTGCTTATCGCGGTCTTTGTGCTCGACGCATTAAGCTAATTTGAATGGTGCAAGCCTCAAAAAGCTGTTGTTCGATTCCTCCCTTTATTCCACTCCGGCTTTGAGAGTGCCGCAGCATGCAATGCATTTTATTCCCCGCACCACGTCGATCGGTCGTCGCTTTGAAACTCTATATTTGCTAATGAAAGGCACTCGTATAATGTAATACAAATTATTCTGTCGATCGTGATAATATATTAAATGAGTATTACTCTACAATACGAGTAGAATAAACTGCATATTCATAATCAATATTTCCCAAAGATTTTTTAAAATTTATTTACAGAATTTCGGCTGGTGAAAATGCTCCAAGCGTCACCAAGTCATGACGTCACGCAATGGTATGCAATAAATAATGCATGGGTCGGAAGAAATAATTGTATAAATCTCTGAAATTTGTGCCTTTATACTTGCTAGTTGCTTATAAATAATAAGTTTGTATTTTTATTAATAAAGCGAAAACATTTTTGATATAAATGATTGACTGTTGGTTCTTGATGGCAATTCATGTTCACAATAAAATTATTTACAAAATAAAACGACTGGTTACGATTAAATCATCTGATGATGAAACCGGTCGAGTAAAGTAAAAACTTATTAAAAACGTAATAAAGTGGAAAAGTGTATAATATAAATGTTGTATGTTATTATGGTGAACATTTTTTTACATAATATATTATGATGTATCAAATTACAATACTACATTTAAAATTGTTTTACGCGTAAATTCGGTATTTATCAAGTAAAAACATAAAATAAGTAAACTAAACTAAATATTTCACATGCAGTCATCATCTCCATTAACCTAATCTACTATATTTACTCCGACTAATCTCGAAAATTATAGAGACAATTTACAAATTGCTCACAGATAAAAGTAGGCGATAACATTATATTATATAGGTGGGTTTGAAAGAAAAGATGGAATTAGATAACCGATCCCGCTGTCATCGCAGGAGTTAATAGGATCGGTGAGAGGGAAAACGGCTCTTAACGTCTACATAATAAAGTTCAAAGTAAATTATAATCCAAGCCCCCAAGTGACGAATACCCGAGATGCGACTCTGTGGGCGAAACTGGTGACAAACGACTCAGTCTGTCACAGCAATAATAAATAACTGATTATGTTACACGGTATTTTGCTTTCATAATTAATTGACACCGGTTATCTGGCCGCCATTACTTCTCGAACCGACTTTAATTATAAATCATTATAAATAACTCCTCGCTCCGAATAAAACGCTTTTGCGATTTAAACAAACGCAATACTTTAAAGATCTCCAGCGAGCACGCAAATCACGATTTTATATTTATTGCTATATTATTTTATATCTCCGATTGGAATTGCAAGGGCAGCTCTCGTTTTTACAGTTCCTTAGGACCGGTCCGGTTATAAATTCAATGTGTTTAAAACAAGCGCCTCGGGCCGAAGAGGCTACCGTGTCGAGAAATCCATTCGTTACCGCCGACCGCAACGCAATTGTTAATGTATAATGATGAAGGAAATATGATCGAAGATTATGATTCACGAAGGGCCGGTTTCTGAAACGCTATTCAAATGTATGATCAACTAACATGGCATTTAAATTAACAACCCATATGGATCGCTGATTGGTGGAATATTTATCAGAGAGAAAGGAAGGGACATATATTTTATAATTACATCACGCTCGCACTTGCAAGGCTGGTTAAAATTCCTATTATATAAGGTTGATTTAAATCGTATGTCAACTAATCGGTGTATTTTGTGAACTAACCTTATCTGTGGAATTGCTGGCTTGCAAGCGCGTGATGTAATTATAAAATATCTGTCCCTACCTATCTCTCTGATAAATATTCCACCAATCGGCGTTCAATATGGGTTGTTAATTTTAATGCCATGTGAGTTGATCCTACATGTGAAAAGCGTTCTAAAAACCGGCCGTTAGTCTTTGATGTGTACGGTACCGAAGTAGGTACCGAATGTGAAAAGTGAAAATGGTATTTCGAAACGCCGGTTATTTCGGGATTAGTGACTAAAGTAGTTAATTGCCGCATTTTTTCCGCGCTCGGCTGCCACGGCTCCCGTAATTTGTCTTCCCCGAAATGAGTCGCGTCCTCGAATGCAAGCGACATGTAGATGCGGACCATTTTTTGTAGACACCCTCGGATTACGGTCGGCGTGAATAACGTTTTTGGAGGATACCCGGGGGTAACGTTAGACGAATAATTACCGTTTTAACCGTTGAGACAGAAACGTCAAACCCAAATTATTTGGAGGGTGAAATTACGCTGGTTTTTTTCAAGGTTTTTCCGTTTTTTAGATTTTTACTGAAAGTGAAATTAAAAGCAACGTGATAGTGCGTATACTATGCTCCGTTTCGTTTTAATGTGCCGTAAAAAAGGCGAATGAATTTATGTGTCATTGTTGTTTTTTATTGCGACTGAATGAAGTTTAAATTGGAAGCATTATAACTGTAGCTCATACAGTCATTTACCAAATAAATTCGGTGCGGAGTATAATATACTAGCTAAATTTAGGCATTGAGTTATTTCTTCACAAATTAGATTTATGACAACCGTCCATGACGTGTGGTTGAATAATTGAATCCGATTTCGGGACGTGTCGCGGTCACAACGCCGAGTCGGGCCGTAATACAATCAATACTTTGACGTACAATGCTACGTTTTACGATCGCTTGAAGATTTACGCGCTCCGACGAAAGGCGATATTTACGATTACGCTCACACATGTACCCCTTCAAACTTCATTTGAGTCGAAATCGAAATCATTGATTCGACCGTAAGTAGGTTAAGTCCGGCAATCACTCGTACTCCGAGCTATTTGTGTTTCATTGAGCGTTCCTTTTTATTGCTTCTCGAAACATGATACCACTTAATAGACCAATGACAATGCTATTAAAATATTTTTATAGATATCTTAGTAATTGAGTATGGTGTGTGATTACTACACAGCATATTAAAATATAATATATTAGACAAGGTACATTGTACCTATATGTAGTGACTAGCTGTGCCCACAACTTCGTTCGCGTGCTTTTTGAGTGACTTAAACCGTTTATACAGCACACGCAATAAAAGTCCCCAAATGTGAATAATTTTCCCCGTTTTTGCAACATTTCTCACTGACGCTTCGCTCCTATTGATCGCAGCGTAATGTTATATAGTCTTAAACCTTACCCTATAAATAGACTGTCCAACAAAAAAAAATTCAAATCGGACTTGTAGTTCCTAAGATAAGCGCGTTTAAACAAACAAACAAAATCTTCCGCTTTATAATATCAATATAATTATATTATATTTTATGTCCTTTTTTCGCCGAGAAATTGTCCTTGTCGCATCCCGTAGAGGATTGGGATTACAGATCGTTTTAAACCGACTTCCAAAAAATGGAGTGATAAGGTTCTTAATACCGCATGTTTAATATTTATGTATACAGATTACAACAAAATATGTTCCGATTTGTGATTTTTTTTTTGTTTGATGCAAAAAATGCGGTGTCAAACTGTCAACCAAGGTTTCTTTGACCTTGGTTTGTAACAACAAACACACCTTTTCTAACACTGACTCCTCAAAGAGCATAAATAGTAACTACATATTAAAAGAAATACTTTATAATTGCTGAAGTCGGTTTTTTTAACTTAGTTTTTTTTAATTGCGTGGTAAGTAACATTTAAATCGGAAGCAACACAACCCATATTATTTACATTTAGATCATATAGAACTGGAACGAAATAGTAAGAGTAGCCTACTAGTGTATTCTCAAGTCCACCCAAATGAGCATACGACATTGCAGAATACCGCATTGTTGCTCGGCTATTTTAAGCTGGAATCTTTCGTCGTCTATAAAACGAACGAGCATACACCAAATGATACTTATTACTAAGAACTAACGTGAACGCAAACTAAATTTTATGTGAACATTTTACGGCCATTAATTTGTCGCAACGAATTGAATTACATTGTGTCTTAATGGCGCCGTATGAGTTCATAACCAGATAAACGTCGGATATAGTCTGGAGAGTTCTTAAAGAGATGCAATTAAAATATTCATGAGTTTTGACTTTGAAGTTCTATGGTTTATTAGATTCCATGCACTTGAATATGATGAATGATGAGCGGTAGTCTGTTGCGATCTTATCTTAAAAACATTAAATATAGACATTGCTTTTACTGTACAGTATTGTAGAAATAGATTGCACACTCTACCTTTACAGATGGATTCCTTTTTTTGTAGTTATCAGTGGCGATTGCGAAGTCTGTTTCTTGTTCAGAGGGAAATTAGGTAAAGCAAGTGAAGCCGATAGGAATAAAGTCATAGATTTTTTTTTGTTCTTCATTTTCTAATTCATTTTCATTGACAGAAACTGGTATAGCTTTTACTACTTGAGCTGACGTCATAGCTGAAATATTGATGATTTTATGGTTAATTATAGAGAAGTGACTCTTACGTGGACTAAAAATATTAAATTGTTTTCGAATATTACTCTACAGCAATTTAGTTGGCGCAAGTAACAATTACAGAGGACATTCATGCTATCAGCTTTACGATCTGATGCGAATTGATCGGAACATTGTTTGACAAATTACACCAGCGCGATAAAAGTAATTTTATTGAGTCATGCTTTCAAATTCTATCAAAGTTTTTGCTTTTAATAATACATTAACGCATCTATGTCAGTCTGAGTTATGAAATAAACATAGAGTTTTTATTATTTTTTATTGTTCAAATGTTTTTAATTCTACACATAAATCTCTTCACAAAAACTTCCAGGAGTTTATCAGGACAGGGGGTAGCTCACAATTTATTATTTTTTATATAATCCATCGTAGTATTTAAAACCCTTAAAAGAAAATGATTATAGGCCTGGGTTAAAACAAACCTAGTCTGGTGCTAGTAAAATCTTAGCTATAATATGATAAATCCAAATTTAAACGTAAACAAAGAATCAACAACGTTTGATGATGCAGGCAATTTAAACGTCGTACGTTGATAATTTACTGTAAATAATAAACACAATATTTTAATTTTTCCAACGAGAATTGACAGGAGTTGGCGCCTTCAACATATTATGTTACGTTGTGTGCTGTCCACGAATAAGTGACGTGGTATGCCACGTTCATAGAGCACACATGTTGTATACACCGACTCGATTTAACGACCTTTTATAAATAATATTTTTGTTTAAAATTTTACCCAGGATATGAGTAGATGCGAAATTCGTAACGTAAATACTAAACAGCGTTTTCTTTTTATCCTTTAGGTAACGTTGATGTAGCAAAGAGCCGTCATCGCCAACAAAGCCACGTAAGCGTACGTAATGCGGCATAAATTATTTTATTTTTGTTTTGCCGTAATATTTGTTAAGCGCCGTACGCGAGACTCGGAGGGTAAAAAATATTTTAAGTTAGATGAGCAAAAGTTAAAAAATATTTTCTAATCTACCTACATACAGCACACCAAGACAGCGTTTGCTATTAATAACATAAACACTGTAAAACAACTTTATCTAAATGTATAAGGAAATGTATTTAAAAATACTATAGGTATTTTCCACGACTGTTCACGTATTGAAAAAAATCGCGCCAGCACAGTACTTTTTTCCACCATAAAATGTAGACTATGTCCGTCCTTGACATTGATCTCGAATTCGTCCAAGTCTGTATTTTCACAGCCAATGCGAACAAACAAAAGTACATCCCTCTTTATTTTAGCCAAAATAATAAAAACGTATAACATTAAAATTAAAAAGCTCCACTTACGTTCACAAAAATAGTCTTCCATAATTAGTATTCAAATGAAATGCAATTTTATTTAAATTCGCGTGTTTATGTAAATGTAAACATTAATTTGCAATTTACAAGTTGGCTCAGTGTATCTGTCGCAGTCACATTACTAGTCGCATTGTATTATTTCTGACATACTTTACTTTGTACATTAATCATATTCGCGGATTTATATTCAAATACTTAATTTATTACCTGATAATTAATATTTATGGTACAATGAGTAGTTTTAATAAATATCCATAATTTAAGATATTTAAAGCGAAGCAGTAATCAAAGCCGTTGATAAAGATTTGAGATAGAAGATTGTTGATATAAAAGAAGCTGAAAGAAACAGAAGCACTTACCATTACCAGAGAATTCAAAATAATCTGTTGTCTAAGAGTTCTGTAACTATGAATGCGTTTGGTATTATTGATATATTAATAACATTGCCTTATCAACATGGAAAATTGTAAGTAACTTTTATGGTTTAGAAATACTAGGGGAAAAGCAACATGAAAACCACTTTGGAGGTTGATTACAGTATATTGGTAATTGATGGTAGCTACACAATGTGAAAAGTCATGTATGAAAACTTGCACTTGTCTAAAAATACCTATTTAACAAAACCCCACAGAGTGGTGTGAAATGCAACAAAATCACCCCCACTTTATATTATGTATGCCAACCCTAACTTACAACATTATAATTATTTTATGATATTAAAAAAAGTATAAGCAATCGCTATATATGCCAGCCTTAGGCCGTGTTTCACCAAGCAATGTTAAAGTTAACGCCATGTTAAAATACCATGCCATCTAATTCACTGACAGGAAATACGAGAGGGATAACATGATATTTAACATGGCGTTAACTTTAACATTGCTTGGTGAAACACGCCCTTAATCTACAACATTATAATTATTTATAAGGAATATATTATACATAATTTCATCTTTTTATATTCATAAGCGCCAAAGTCATTAAGGGAGGAAAAAAGCTAAAGGGTTCATACTAAGGAACTCTAAAACATATTGTAGTCTATCTCCTTTTCCCAAAGGATTAACTCACAGATTGTCTAATATCATCCGTCCAGTCGTCAGTTTATTTAATCTTCGAGTGATAAAACCATAAAAAACACTTGCCCGACGAAATTCATGGAATAAGTTATGGATTCGTAGGTGTAGGTTGTGCCTTTAATGTTTTATATTTATGTGTTTTATTAAGGAAACTCAGTTAAAGCCATAAACTTTTACTGCAGAGTGTAAACCGATCAATAACTCAAGGTCTACGGTCCAGTAAAAAACGGGTTCTAGCACCTGAATGCATTTGCTTTAATGAGGGTGTCTTTGCAGTGCATACAAAAATATATCTTTTAGAGCTTAAAATATACATTTTAATACAAAAAGGGAGTAGATTATAATATTATAATAAGGTAATATATATTAATAAGGTAAAAGTTCGCTTAATTTTTTTTATAATTTAATTACAATATTTCGAGTACAAGCCACTAGCTTAAAACACGATAAATTCGGCAGCAAAAACTGCACATTTAGGTCACCACAAGGACATAGTTTGACGTGGTGCGAAGCTTCCTTAGATATTATTATCATAGTTTTATAACATCCTAAATAATACCAGACCTTCCGTATCGATGCAGGCATGCACTGTGTATGTAATATAGGTACCCCTATACAGGCTGTAATATATGAGTGATAATACTTTATGGGTTCCGCATGTAGAGTTTACTGGGAAAGTACCAGCGCTGAAAGAGGTACTTTTTTTCAAATATTCTATAGGCTTTACGAGTATGATGTTGGGGTATTTCTCATAAGAAACATGAAAGTTAAAAGTCTTTCAGCGCTGGTACTTTCACAGTAAACTCTACACACGGAATCCATACATACCCTGAAGTATTATCACTTTGTATAGACCGAAAGACATTAAGAACATATCTGTACTATATTATATTTCTGCTTTAAATATTCCTAATATATTTCAGAAATCACTGTTTTTCATTGTGAACTTGCCTTTTCATTTTGTATTTTAGTTTAGTGGTTGATCGGTGCTCTGCCTATTGCTTTGTATTTTGAGATAAGTATCTATAACTAATGAACCACAGCGCACGTGCGCTGAAGCACTGACGATATAAAAGTAAACGGATGCAATATTCAAGGAGCGGGCTAACTTGTACAGTGTAATATCTTATATCGAACACGAGTTACAAACTTGGTATGATTCCGTCTAATAACCAATTTATCAATCGCCTTAGGTACTGGTGCATTCAATCTATATTCAAATTCAGTGAGCAAGATGGTAAGTGAATATGAAGTGCCATACAAAAAGTAACATTTTCCAACCTTAGCTTTTTACAAGTTTTTATTTAGGTACCCCGTGTGAACAACTCTCTACTAATAAAAACTACATTTTAATAGTAGATTACTGTGTATATTAATAAATCTCCAAAAAATAAAACTTAAACTCTATACATCGCCACAGCCGAAATAATACAATAAAATTTACCTTCAATTTTGACATATACTTGACATATTAAATCAAATACAAAATCTTTATAAAAACAGTAAAAGAGGTTTTAACACCGTGTGTAATGAAAATTTTTTCGTTAAATTTGTATCACTTGTACGTTTGAGTGAGAAGTAATATTGCGTTGATATATTATAATAGCTGATGCTAGAGCTGGAAGAAGGACATAAGAACTAATATTAAAAGAAGAAGAAGAGGTATTGATGAGTATTTTGTATCTTAATAATAATACACTACTTTTTTACACTTTTCCACTTTTTATTACGTTTTAATAAGGTTTTACAACACCACCGGTTTCGATTAAATCATCATCAGGTGTAAGGTGAAAATATTTCACTTATGTGGGTAAATTGAAAATAATTTAAAAACATTACGGAATTAATGTTGCCCACTTCATGAAAAATTTTTTGCAACTATTATAATAACGTAATAAAAAGTGGAAAAGTGTAAAAAAGTTGTGTGTTATTATTGTAAACATGAATTTCCATCAAAAACCAACAGTACATTCAATCAGTTATATATTGTATCTGTATGGTATTCAGAGCCTGAAATAAAGGTTTAGACAACATACAGTGGATTTAAACGCTGTTTTATTGTGAGTAAATTGTATCATTTGGTAAATAGAGAGAGAGAAAAAACCAGACGAAAAGAAACCAGCAATGTAAATTCACAAAAAGAGACAACCAATATTTCCCAAGCTATTCTCAAACGTCCGTATAGAATTGTTCGACGACTCTATTATGTGTAATTTATAGCGCAAAGACTACAGGCAGTAAATAACGGCTTTAATGTTATATAATTATACCGCTGATTTTATACCGCAAATAGACAATTATGTTACCGAGTTACAAAGATTGGCTAAGTAGTAATCTATAATGCAAACAAGACGCAGTAACTGATTACGAAAAACTGAGAAAAATAATTGAATAGTGAATAGTAATGCATAGGTACAAGGTAAATGCTAATGGCGATGAATACTCGTAGAACAAAGTCGTATCTGCTATTTGGTAAAAAATAACAGATACGACTTTGTTCTATGAGAGTATCGAATTAGGTACTTATATAAAAGTTACATTACACATAGAAAATAATATAACGGTACAATAAGGTTTAAGTTTAACTTATAAAAGTATGGACGATAAATAAAATTATGATAGATACCTATTGGTTATTTTTATTATTGGCTTTTTAAAACTGAGAATGCAATATGCAATAAAAAACGAAATCTAATTATTGGAATGTCAAAAGCCCGGCTTAGAATAATGAATAAATTCATTAATTCCTAAAGGCCATAAAGAATAAATATTCACACTAATTCCCTAAGGTGAACGGATAAACTTATATCTCCGGGCGATAGCGTTATTAGCGGCCGACGAATAACTTTTTATAAAGTGGTTTAAAAGATTACCTCGGACCAGTCACTGACCGCGTCTTTGTTCGAATTAAACGAAAAAATTTCACGAATGTTATGCACTTTTCGTGCATTGTGCTAATACACTAAATTATTTAAAGCCCAGATTTAATAAAATGGCAAAATTATACATAGAGTATTTGAAGTATTCAAGAGAATGGCGTAAGTCCACTTGGTGTTTTCTTCACGGTATTTAACAAATACAAACATACAAATTATATTTAACAAACACAAATTTTTAGTACACGCTGTATTGTCACTTATGGGAAACCTGTTATGTTATTTGTAAAATACTAAGTTAGTAAAATCGTATATATTAATATTAATAATCTATAGACGCTTCACACCATGTCAATCTGGCCCTGTGCTAAGTATCCGAAACACTTGTGTTACAGGTACCAGACAAGGGAAATATATTATTATATTTAATAATTTTTGTACAACACACATATTTAAGATTTTTATTATATATACACAAATTTAATACACATCCATGACCCAGGAACAATGAATTTTTTTTTGTTCCCGCGGCGGGATTCGAACCCGCAACCTCTCGGTCGAGCACCATCGCGCTGAACCACTGCGCTACGGAGGTCGTCACCTGCTGGTTTTCACAATAAATATAAAATTAAATTAAATAAAAATAAAAAAGATCGACAGTCATGAGTACGATTCTACTCATGACATTTATAACGCAGGGTTAATTTTTCAGTACTCCAGTACTCTACATTTTCTCCGGACGGGGACATTCCGGACACTGTAATCCCGGCCTTAGAATGAAATGAGACATTCTCGAAGGTGTGGCTACGAAATGTTACGGCGGGTTTAATTACAGTTGTTATTAAATTTAATGACCCACAATGAAATCGATCTCGGTTAGTCAAACATGTATTATGCCATTATAAAATACTCGAGTGGTTATTTATTGATAACATGTTGTTTACAGTTACTGTAGGTTAGGATACAATTTTGTTATTACTTTACGTTACTCGATCACTACTCAATATGGTATATAAGTATTTTGTAAGTAATAAATATTTAATATAACAATTATTATGATTTGAACAATACGTAAGAAAACCAGCTTTTTATATCACAATCTTTAAAGATTAATCACCTTATATATTATACACTATATAAGATACTCACTACTATATAATATAAACCAAATGAGCCCTAACTCGATGGGGTTGTGGAGTTCTCCTGCGGAGCTCCTATTTTTGTTTTCCAAATTTCCTTATTTTTTCCAAATTAAATTACAAAATAAAGAGCGAGCTCGGTGTCCCATAAATGTGGGGTTTGTCCGTACATCGGGGCATCTATTATCAAATGCTCAAAAATAAAAGTACTTATTGTTTAATAAGTACTTAATACTATAAAACTATATCTAAATAAGATTTTCAACACGTTTTTATCACACTTCTATACGAGTATAAACTAAGCATATTATTATGGTAGCAGGCATAAATATACAATTATAACGTCAAACAACTCGCCTTTGAGAGTTAATTTGTTGCTACAATTAGGTATTATCGAACGGTATATCTTATTGGCTGTAGTCCCGACTGACACAATTCCACAAACACAGTAATAAAATTATGAGGTTTAAGTTTGCTATACGAGTTTCGGCTTGAGTGGCTTGGCAGTAGATGTAGCGTCGCACGGCCGCAGTCAGCGTAAGCCATGCCAAATCTCCTTCAGTTGTTTTGTAAGTACAGTCGTGAATCTAGTCACCAAGTTAAGCTAAACGTATACAATGGATAAAGTTCGACTTAATAAATTAAGGCTTTATCATTCAAGTGTACGGCGATCGTTGGCAAGCATGCGTATATATATAACTAGCTGTTACCCGCGACTTCGTCTGCGTAGAACTACTACTTCGTGTAAATTTGTTTGGACTGAATAGGCTCTGAAACTATAATGAAACGATTCTAATGAAGCCGGCATTGAATTATTGAGATTAACATAGGTAGACTTTTCCTGACCCTGATCCCTGACTTAACTTAGTTTAATACGTTTTTGTATACGACAATTTTTGTTTTTCCTTCTTTGGTCAAAACATGTAGGTTTTGTGAACTCGATACTCGTGAGCACGCCACATACAGTTGCCCATGGGAGAAACAGTTTTTTTCTAAATGAACACCAGCTACTTTGAGTACTCTCGGCAGCTCTTTGCGTTGCGTGTCGCTCAGCATCTAAAATCTGCCGGGCCTGAGTCTGCTCCTCAGATTCTTGGGATCTAGCTACTTGCGCAGTTCGAGCTCTTTTAGAGCTACGCGCTAAATTAGATTTACGCTTGCGAGGCATATTACTTAACCAGTTACCTACCTAAAGTAATAAAAACAGGTAAGTACTTATGCAAAAAAAAATTCTTTAGCTGACAAAAAAATTTAGTTAAAGGTACTGAGTACGAAACTATACTTAAGGTAGGTACTTATACACATGAAATAAAACAAAAACAAAACGAATTGCTAAACTAAAACTAAATGTTAAAAAAAATATACTATCCACATGGAATAAAAACAAAATGAATCGATAAAATTATATGCGAAACTACTGGAACTATTTTATTCACAAAACAACATTACTTACCTATTAATACTCAATAAAAACTATGCTGACCTTCTTAGGTACCGTAACTACTTACTAAATGTGAAAAAACTTAAAAAAACCTGCCTACTAATCTACTACAATTTTATACCTATCCTAAAAAATGAATTTAAGTATTTATTTTACCTATTAACTATAATTCTACCCACTACTAACTTATGCTAAACTAATAATAACAACCAAAACAACTAAGTAAATAACACAAAATGCTTATCCAAGAAACCCTAAACACCAATGAAAACGTAAAGAAAGCGAATACGTTGCAGCTCAAAATTGTAGATATCGCATGCGTCCGCCAACGACGTCTGCCCTCACGTGTCTGCCCGTTCGGGTAAGCATACTTTGTGATCTACACTCCTCCCACCGAGCCATCCGCGTCTCCCGCACGTCTTTGCCGCCGCGCCGCGCAGCGCGCCCGCGCCCGCCAGCCCCGCCACACCACACCATGCATCGTCACACTCACACATTCATAGTGTATAGGCCGATGGGCCTGATGGACATGTCAGGCAGAAAGTATTCTAAAAGCTGGCTAGGAGTATTTGAATTATGCGATACATAACTGCACCCCGCGTTTTCACCCGCATAATTCCGGGATCGGGATCGGGATAAAAAGTAAAGATGTCCTTTCCCAAGGTTCCATCTATCTCTATACCAAAATTCATCAAAATCGGTTCAGCGGTTTAGGCGTGAAAACGAAACAGACAGACTGTCTATGTCTTTCCCCAAGGTTCCATCTATCTCTATACCAAAATTCATTTAGTAGGCATATACGATACATAACTGCACCCTGCGTTATCTATCACTCGCATAATTACGGGATCGGGATCGGGATAAAAGGTTGCCTTTGTCCTTTTCCAAGGTTCCATCTATCTCTATACCAAAATTCATTTAGTAGGGATATACGATACACAACTGCACTCTGCGTTTCCACCCGTATAATTCCGGGATCGGGATCGGGATCTGGATAAAAAGTACCCTATGTCCTTTCCCAAGGTTCCATCTATCTCTATACCAAAATTCATCAAAATCGGTTCAGCGGTTTAGGCGTGAAAAGGTAACAGACAGACAGACAGACAGACAGAGTTACTTTCGCATTTATAATATTAGTAGGGATTATAAACGCCAATCGTCGGATCAACGAAGATCTAGCAATTTTTCTCCCAAAGTTGAAGTAAATTTACAGGCTTAGTTTGTTATAAGTAATTAAAATTGTATTATTATTTATAATAATACATTTAGGGCCGATTTTTCAATCGTCAGATAACTTTTATCAAAGGAATAATTAAGTGACTTTGGCCGATTTTGTATAGAACAAAGTCACAATATGTTTATTGAACAAACAATGCACATGCAAGGCATATCAGAGGCTAAAATGTCCTTTCGTGTCTCAATAGGGCCTTAGAGTTTTACATTTTGCAATATAGAGGTCAGTGATTGGCTGACAAATTACGAGTAAAATAGACAGGCGAGACATAATATTATTCTAGGTAAAAGTAGAATAATATATAGAATATCAATATAATTATTGTAGGTATTTAAGAAGTATCTACTACTGGGTAATCAGTTTCAGATTTAACAATTGAATATTATGTACCACAGATTACGGACGTCCTAACAAGCCTTAGTTCGATCGCTTATGTATGTCCGTAATCCCCACAGATGGCGTCACCTTCTCCTTCCACAAAGAAAAATTACCTTCCTAAAACCAAAATATTTTTTTAAATAAAAATGCTTAACATAGCTTCAAAGATTTTATAAAATCATCTTGTTTTGAATTATATTAATCAGTGTACTGCTTACATCATACGAGATATTTTCGCGGCGAGACGCTGGATCGAGATAAAATCCCTTGCCAAATTGCTTCGTATTGCTTTTGCCGCGTCATTTAACACAACCGCTAGAAGGTAGACACATAATCTTACGAATAAAGGATTGAAGTAATACTTGTATGTTATTTTATTGGAATTATTGCTTATTTCACGTCTTTATATTGATGTTATATTAGGATTAGGGTGTAAAATCTTGCTGTGGTCTTTTTCAATTTCTAGTTAGTTACATGCCTCGACTTCCTCAAGTGTGTGCGCAATACATAGGAGCATTAGTCTCATAACCCAGTAATGTCCGAGGACTTTTTACATCTGACTCAAGGATCATCTGTCTTATCAGAAAATCAGGTAATCAGCCCGCATTGGCTTGAAAACAACATTTTTATGTCGTTCCATTGAGGGAATCAAACTCGAAGTCAAAAACCAAGCTCTAAGCCTCTAGATCATTTATCTTGTCACACATTCAGGTAATTTAAACCCACATTGGCTTGAAAACAACATTTTTATTTTGTTCCAATGAGGAAATCAAACCTGGAGTCCAAAGCCAAGCCCCTAAGCCCCTGCACCACGGAGGCGTTGAATAACAAAATAATAAGTAATGAATAAAACAAAAGGTGTATTCTTATTACCGTCGGATTTGGACGAATCATCGTCTACCCTCACGGCTGTCACGAGCGTCCGGTGCATCAGCAGGGGTTCCCCCTAATAAGCCAATTATTTATTTTCTCAACGACGCCATGTTTGTTTTGTGGTAATGAGTGTTGCGGATTGTTATTTCTCCAAGATTTTAGCTAGTATTGGCTTGTCGATTAGTACGCTTAGGATGATGTAGATGCGTCTTCTCTATAGAAGAATTGAAATGCTTACAGGTTGTAGAATATTGATTTTATAGATAAAGGTAAGGTTTATGTCATTTTGCTTAATCTTTCGTAAAAAAATTGTCGTGTATAACAATGTTTTATCTATTTTAAATGTTGTAATTTTTATTAATTTCATATAAAGAATGATGCGTTGGGATATAACTTACATTATTTTACGTTACGTCGCACACAAATTTGTCGCTTGTCAATCAAAAAGGTAATCATTTATGTCGCTCAGATCCACTGCATCTTTCTTTTAATTAAAATCCGGAGTGAACAGGCTCCGTGGACAATCGATTCAGTTTGTTTCTTGTGTCAAACGCTTAAATTTTAATTAACCACCTGTCTGTACACAAAGGGGGCGAAATAGAAATGTAAAACCAATCAGGGCGGAAGTCCGTGCATCCTTTCAGGGCCCTAATTCTCAGGCCTCGAACTTAGTTTCGAATATTAGTATATCCCGCTCGCACGCGCGCTAAATCTCATTTGCATGAGCGGGACAGACCGATAGTAAAAACTAAATTCGAGGCCTAAGAATTAGGGCCCAGGTGTAAATAATTACATTTCATTATTTCAATTTAGGGTTAAAAATTTTGCCATTATCTAACATAATAGTTAATAAAAGTTATTGGTTTGCAAAGGTAGTCGTTGACCCGGGCAAACTTCGTACCAGGGATGTTATCGAGCTCCGTAACCGTAACCGAAACTATCGGATATCCGATATATATAATATGTATATAAAATATCATCCGCAACCGTAACCGAATCCGAAATAAAAGTTATCCTACTGTAAAAAGGAAACCAACATTTTAGGATCCGTAACCGAAATTATCCGGAACAAAATCCGAAAAAAAAAGTTCGAAATAATTGTCATATCCATTTCATCCCTGCTTTGTACCTAGATGCGCTAACAGCACTGACAGAAGCGTCACCTACCAGGTCTAATTCTCGTACACTAAAACCTTGCTTGTGAACTACTCTTTCCATTGGTGAAAACAGCATGAAGGTCGGTGCAGCATAGACGATCAACGGACAGACAGGCGCGGCAGGGACTTTGTTTTTAACCCGCGACGCAAAAACGACGGGTGTTATAAGTCTGTCTGTGGCGGATCATCCGATTGTATGCGGTTTTTTTTGTTTGAAAGATATATCAGTCGAGAGTGTTCTTAGTTATGTTTGCTGGAACTCGGTTTAGGCCTTCAAGGTCATCAGGTCGTTTGTTAAGTGTGATAGGAATGTTACACGCTGAGTCGGAATTAATATTTTTTTTTATTAAGTTATAATTATATAAGGTTAAAAACATTTTGCGCGTACGATGAAACCGTAAACTCTACTAAAATTGTAAAAGCCTCGTACGAAATTACGAATAAGTCCTTGTAACTCGCACTGAAAAACGGCACGTGCGTACGTACGAAGCCTGTCTGGGGATCAATGCGTCGTAGTAAAGGACAACAAATGGGCAGTTGAGGCTGAGCGTCGCTGTACGTGACCTCAGTGACGGTGTGACGGACACTTAATGTGACATTTACGGACTTTATTTTAATCATACGTGTATACAGGCTGTAATATAAATAAGTGATAATACTTTAAGGTGTGTATGGGTCCCGTCATAGTCATCATCATCATTATCAGCCTAAAGACGTCCATTGCTGAACATAGGCCTGCCCCAAGGACTTCCACAACGACCGGTCTGCATCCAACGGCTGCCCGCTGTTGGGACCAGATCGTCGGTCCATCTTGTGGGTTTATGGGTCTTACTGTGAAAGTAGCAGCGCTGAAAGAGATACTTTTTTTAACATATTCTATGAGCAAATTTATGATGTTGGGGCATTTCTCATAGAAACATGAAACTCAAAGTAATTCTTTTAGCGCTGGTACCCTTAAGTATTATCACTCATTTATTTTGGTTCTTTAACCTCTTAGAAACGCATAAAATGTAGATAGTTACTAGACTGTCTATTTTTAGCGTTTTCTCAATGTAGCCCTTTTACGAGAATTTTGTGGACGGAGGAGTATGAAATCGTACACTTATATACAAAGAGAAAACTCTGTAACCCTTTTACGAGAATTTTGTGGACGGAGGAGTATGATTTTTTTAAACATAGTTTTTTTCTTTCCGTATTAATTTATAGATAAAAGGACTGGTAACTTAAACTTTGTCAATATTAAATGTTTTGTGACAATAAATGTTTATCATTTGGACCGTTTGTATTTGTTAATTTGCAGGAGTCACAAACGTTTTTGAAGTTTTATAACAGTTATTAAATGTGAAAACTAATACATAATTTAAATAAATACAGTAACCATGGTTACAATTCTCATATGCATATATGAAAAACGTTACTGCGAGGTTCAAAAGTATTCGTATAAAGTGAAAAAATAAACGTACGTAGAGCCGGTTTGAGCAAACACGTGAATTGCGATAAATTTTACGTTTTTCTTTTCAAAATTCACACGGACCACACTATATTGATGTTTGTTTAGTTTAAAATTAATATATTTTTAAACCAAACCCGAAAATGTTGAAGGAATTTTAAATACACAAATAAATTATTTTCTGAGCATAACTAGCTATGTCAGTTGAAATTCAAAATCAATCATGAAAGTCAAAATCATGTCTTTCAGCGCTGGTACTTTCACAGTAAACTCTACACATTGAATTATATTTTTTACACGTTTGTCGTAGGTAATCATTCATTCTTGTCTTTAACAGCGCAACTTTCTTATCAAATATAAAACTGCTAGGACAGTTTAATCTCGATATAAATCCTGTCCGTGCTCAAAACATACTTGAAGCCAATTAGTGTCCAAACTCTTTATACACCTTAATTGTCTTAAACTGCTAACAGCTAACGTACAATATTTGTTACTGGCGACCTCCGTAGCTCGGGGTTAAACGCGTTGGTGCTTGTTTAAACCTATTTTACTGTTTTTATAAAGATTTTATATTTGATTTTTATATGTCAAGTTTATGTCAAAATTGAAGGTAATTTTCTTGTATATATCCAGCTCGAAGGACCATGAACAACTCTCTACTAATAAAAACTCCACTTTTACTAGTAGATTACTATGCATTAATAAATCTCCAATTCCAATTAAAACTTAAGCTCCGTACAGCCGAAAATATACAAGAAAATTACCTCTAAAAATAAAAATCAAATATAAAATCTTTATAAAAAACAGTAAAAGAGGTTTAAACAGTGCTCGACCGAGAGGTTGCGGTTTCGAATTCCGCCGAGGAAAACGTTTTCAATGTTCCTGGGTCATGGATTTGTATTAAATTTGTGTATTAATATAATCAAAATCTGAAATATGTGTAAAGTATTAAATATATGTCGAAAGGGCTCTCATGATTTAATAACATTCCTTCGGATACTGTGGGCTTTCGTGGGTAAATCGTGAAAAGAGAACAGAGTAACAATATCACTTGTTTATTCGTAATCACAATTTCTTTATAAATTCACTATTCAGTATTCACTACACTTTATGAATTTACTTTACTTTAAATTCACTTTACTTTACTTTACAAGTATTGACACTAACGAAACATAACACGTTTCAAGACATCTCAACTTGGCGACCAAATCACGAATGAATTCAGTCTCGTCGAGAAAGTCCGGAGTCATGTCAAAGCGCGCCATAGACAAGTTGCGCCATTTTGCCACTTGGGGGCGCGCTTCCGTCTCGTTTTGTGTCCATATTCATATCCGGCTCCGACACGGCCATTCTGATAAGTCACACGTCCCGTGTGATGCTTCTGCAAAAGAGAAAACCAGCTGCAATATCACGAGCCTTTCGCTCGGCCAACTCTGACCAATCTCCACAAATCATCAAAAATAAAGTTCAGATCTCAATGAAATTTTGTTTCAAATAATCTTTCAAATAAAATTCTCGATCAAAAAAATTTCGACATGGAATGATACCCTGGGTCATGTTACTTAAATCATGTTAAAACTGTAGGAACTGTACACAACTGAACACAAATAAACTAGTAAAATCTCTAACTCCACTACCATACCCAATTTCATAGACATAGAACTCACAAGGTTCATTGTCCCAGACCGCCAGTCAAACGCCCTCCTGACATAAAACGGACTTAATATAGTCCGAGTTACCGGTTACGAAATAACTGGACGGTCAACCTCATTACTCATAGACCCAGTCCCATATCGCCAGTCAAACGCCCACCGAACATAAAACGGACTTGTTACAGTCCGAGTTACTGGTTACGTAATAACTGGACGGTCAACTTCATATTCGCTCATAGTACGGTAGGTAGAGACTTTACCCAACAACTCAAATTTGTTCATCATTAGCAAAATCTTTATCATTATCAACTTTCACCAATACATGACCCGAAGGAATCTTTCTCTAACGTATGCACAGTCATAAGTACGCTTTGATATTGCAACTTTTACAGCCTTATTTTCAACTATGAAAAACAACCAATCGAAAATCTATTTACTTACGCCTTATTGCTTTCATAAGGTGTATTATTTGAACTATCTTTTTATCTCGGTTACTGTATGAAACAGTCAATGTACCTTCTTAACTAAGATTTGTAAAAAGGGTTCATAGAAAAAGACTATACAGAGTCTTCACACTAAAGTCACGAGATAAACAATTACGCTCACCAAAAAAAACTCAATATCCTAATCTGATACTTCAATGAAGTACAGAGTGCAGGCCCCTTGGTGCCTGACGCCATCATCATAGGCCGATACATTGCAGCATTGCTGCATGGGCAGCAGTACCCAGCACAGCTCGACGCGCGCAGTCTGCGTCGCGTCGTGGCGCTCGTTCATTGAATCTCCGTCTGTACACAAAATTAAGCAGCACAAAAAAATGTTCAAACTGTCCAATTATGTTCTTTTTAGGGTTCTCTATCCGTGGGGTGTCGAAGAAAGAGTAGCACATCCTATCAACCATCTTTCCCGTGGATGCGCCCGCCAACTCGCCTGCCAAGCGTGGCGAGTATAGACAACTATCCCCCATGTAATATTTTAAGGGAGGCTATATCCAGGACTGAACATCATAGCCGAAATGATGATGATCATCCAAGGGTAAATAACAGAAACAGAAAATTTTATAACTTTGCTGTATGTCTGTTTGCCACCAGGCCGCAGCTCAAGAACCAAGCTCCAACCAAGAACCAACGCAGTTCAAATATCGCGGACAATTATTATGAGATCAAAATGTTAAATTTGACTTTGCAATAAATTTCATTTCATTTCCTTTTAACGATCTAACTAATTGACTAAAGAAAAGCTGTTACAGTAACAGTCTCATATTAACAACTGATCAGCAGCTGTCCCAATAACACAACTTGACCACTACATTTTAGTTGCACCATCGCGGGAATTGAACCCACAATTCTTAAGTGGAGAGCCACGCTCTGGTCACGTGTGCGATCACAATACCAGAAGACTCCCAAGTGCGTTTACAACCTTGCACATGATAACCAAGTTCACCGAAGCTGACTGAAGTCCACCGATGAACTTTCTTATCTGCCTCAGCCACAAGCTCACGGCCTCTGCCACTGGACCGATGAGTGTGTGCTGCCGCGTTCACCATCAACACCAGCCATAGGCACCTAGTAGGCTTACATACTGCATCTTCTGGAAACGTGAAATTAAAATGCGTCAATTCAATAAAGTTTATTTAAATCACAACAGATTTTCTTTTCGTCGCAAATTACACTATTATTGCCGTAACTTATAGTAATTCCAATCCGCCTAGTGTGAAAGTAATAGATAGACAAACATGTTTAAATTTTACAGCTTACAACAACAATATCATAAACTGACAGTTTTATTGCGGATGTCCTAGCACTTATTATCAGTTATCTGTTTGTTTAAACACTCTCAGAATAAATAACAAACACGACATTATTTAAAGTTACTTTTGAAACTGATCAATGGCTATTTCTTACTACGTATGCGGTAACGCCAAATAAGAAATAGAACTGTGTACAAACTGTATGTATCTTCTGTGATTAACACCCACTTGATGAACTTCACTATTTAATAGCAGGGATGTTAGGGAGCTCCGTAACCGTAACCGAATCCGAAATAAAACTTTTGCTACTGTAAAAAGGAAACTAATATCCAATATCCGTAACCGAAATTATCCGAAACAAATGGGTAATCCGATATCATTTAATATCCATATCCGTATCCGAAATTTCAAATCCATTTCTTCCCGGTTTAATAGACATGGTAAGTTTACGGAAATTTAATTTAAGTAGTTTCAAACTAGGTAGCATCTTCCAAACAATATTTGTACACGTCAATTGATTTTGTTTATGCAGTGCAGGTGCACCGATACGCATACCGGATGTTGTTTATTTCAGGCACACCTAATAAGAATATAGTACATCCAATAACAAGTTTCAGGTGTTGGTAACCGATGAACAACTGCCGCCCAGTAGTTACGATATCGACTCTATAGTACTATTCACCTTTCCTACTTTCTTACCTCAAGTTAATGTGAATCCGTTGGAACTTTATCTATTCTGAAATGAACACCCAACAAATAACACGAATGCCTAATTGTATTATCAAAATACACGTCATGAGAATTGCTTATCATATTCTGATTTTGATCACTTTATTACAAACAGTACGATTTCACGAAATGAAATGTCGATAATGATCATCTGCTGATCAAACTTTCAAGTGCTGCTGTATTACAGCGTGATCTACTTCGGTCAATGAAACAGTAATAATGATGAATATCTGTAAGACGTATGTCCTATGTACTAAGTACTTGTTTTTACTTTGCGTTAATAATTGCTTATTCACTTAGATTTTTTTTTTTAAATAATAATTTGGTTATAAAACCAGAACCATTTAGAACTTTATAATGAAATAAGTAACGATCATGATACAACCAGTTCACATCATTGCGAAGCGAGTAGAGAAGTCCATAAGATGCACAATGCTTGTCTGCGCTGGTCGGACACCCAGCACGCTGGTCGGTCACCCAACAGCCAGCACGCTGGTCAGTCACCCAGCACGCTGGTCGGTCACCCAGCAGTCAGCACGCTGGTCGGTCACCCAGCACTGCTCGTTCCCCCCTTGGCGAGGCTAT
Source organism: Celastrina argiolus (assembly GCA_905187575.2). Taxonomy (NCBI): domain Eukaryota; kingdom Metazoa; phylum Arthropoda; class Insecta; order Lepidoptera; family Lycaenidae; genus Celastrina; species Celastrina argiolus. The sequence continues at coordinate 7,029,724 of LR994581.1, read as the reverse complement.
GCATCATCCGGTCGAACATCATCCCAGTGTTTTGTCCATCTTTTACCAAAACCATAATCAAAGCCTGTCGTTAAAGCGCCACTGCTGGTGTCGCCACCGTGTAGACGTCACGTCACTGTCATCATCACGTCACCGCTGTCAGTACTTCTACTCCTTCTTAATCATCGTGGCAGGATTATTGGTACATGGTATCCTTGCAGAACTCGGCTCACCGCTGTCCCGTCTTACCACAATTACGCCATGTACATAGCTTGCAAAGCAGCACGGGTTAGTACGTATTGCCCAACTCATGTGGATCGAGTTCGTATTGATTTGCAATGATCACTTTTTGCAGACCACACAAAAGATTAGGTACACTTTTTTTTTTTTTTACTACCCGCACTTTTAAGAAAAACCTCTCTCTCTTGCACGATTTGATCCCAGATTCTGATGTCGAAAGGGCTCTCATGATTTAATAACATTCCTTCGGATACTGTGGGCTTTCGTGGGTAAATCGTGAAAAGAGAACAGAGTAACAATATCACTTGTTTATTCGTAATCACAATTTCTTTATAAATTCACTATTCAGTATTCACTACACTTTATGAATTTACTTTACTTTAAATTCACTTTACTTTACTTTACAAGTATTGACACTAACGAAACATAACACGTTTCAAGACATCTCAACTTGGCGACCAAATCACGAATGAATTCAGTCTCGTCGAGAAAGTCCGGAGTCATGTCAAAGCGCGCCATAGACAAGTTGCGCCATTTTGCCACTTGGGGGCGCGCTTCCGTCTCGTTTTGTGTCCATATTCATATCCGGCTCCGACATATATATTATTTCAGTTGTCACGTACCTGTAACACAAGTTCTTCGGATACTTAGCACAGGGCCACATTGACGTGGTGTGAAGCGTCTATAGATATCATTATTATTTGATAACATCGTTCTGCGAATATTGGCATAAATTAACACAAAGTGGGCGTGAAATCTCCGAGCGGCAAAAGGGATACAATTTACTGGCAGAATGACTTATAGCTGCCATAAAATATTACCTTTATTTATTTTCATTAAGCTTTTAAGTAAGGAGATGTACCGCAACGTAATTACAACCGCGGTTATGTACGAAATAACGATAACGCTTTAGCACTTCCTTATCTTTATTGGAAGAAAGTTACGACTTACGACGGGTTATTCGATGAACGTCAGCGGGAATATATATCAATTTTAGTATGCAGGTAATTTATTTTATGCAACGTATTAATTCTTTTAAATTGTATGCATATAATTTCATTGCAAATATATAATTTTTTTTTTTTCAAATTTTTGACTCACCAATAGAACTACATTTGATACATTAACATAAAAATCAGTTTTCTTCTTACAAACCAAAAACAATGCTTATAGAACATTGCACATAAACTATATCTACAGTAGACTTATAGACTATAATATAATTATTATAAGTAATAATTAATAATAACTATGTGAATAAAAAAAGTGTAAAAAAAATATAATATGATATTAAAGTTTAAATTTGTGAATATTTCTTTGAGAATCAATTGCCAGTATTTACATAATAATTTGTATACCACATGAGTGGATTTGGTAAATGTGTTCATCTAATCACATTGTTTCCAAAACGACACAAATAAAAAGTCGACACATTTTAAATTAGCTTACTTGTTGCATAGTACTCTCATCGTCTATTTTACTTTCATACCGCAAGTTATGTCAATAGTTTCGCACAACACGTTTATTGTGAGCCGTAATACAAAGTAAAACAAAAAGCTTTACGTTCTCAAGCCAGTAAACTGAGTTTCCCACAGTAATTACTGTTTTTGTGCGGAACATCACAGGGACATAAAATATTTTGACGTGATAAGGACAAAGGGCCGAAATTATCGCTTATCTTATCTGCTACTAATGACCCGACCCAGTTCCCAATGTCAACTTTATTACACGTGAACTTATTTTTACACCGTGTAGATGTCGCATCATCTGGAAAAATCTGATATTTGATTAAATGACTAGCGCGTTCATTGACTTCTATTTTTACCAACATTCAATGAATCCGATACTAGGACAGCCATTTAATATTTTATTTTAAACTTCAAAATTTCCGAATGTATGCTAATATAACGCACATTAAAGTAAATTTATCAAAAAATATGTCAACACATTGCTATCTGTCCGAGCTGTTTGACGCCATGATATAACCGCGGTAGTTATTCAATCAAATAAGCAGATTCAACCAGATGACTGCGACATAGATACTGGATAGCCAGATAATAGTATCTAGCCAGATAGTAGTATAACTTACATAGGTAATAACTTACCTATGTAAGTTATACTACTATAATACTAATATACTAAGAATGGAGAATGTTCACTAGTTTTGTTTTTTTACGTTTCATATAGTCCATATAAAATTAAAAAAGTGTGTGTAAAAATTATTTCGATATGTCACTTAGTTCCCGAGATATTGAACTTTAAAGGGTGCGAGTGACGGTCGGCCGGCGCTCGGCACGGTGACGTCACGGGTCATACGCTCACGCAGTACGTTGCGCGCTCCAGTACGGTGTACTACGAAATAACGCTAATATTATTCGAAATGTAGAATTCCATTATACAAGAGAACCCCTTTATTGTTTTTCTAGATGTTTTCAGCTACTTCGTACACGGAAAAAGAACTTGCGCGGAAACCGTGCATTTTGCTACGTAAAAAAGTTGCCTATGATTATCTAGCATGTACTACCAATTTAGTAATCTGTGGTACTACTACCTACACTACACTACTACTACTACTAAATTTTATCAAAATGTGTTCAAAAGTTTTTCCGTGCAAGAGTAACAAACATACGTCCACACATACAAACTTTCGGACTTTTAATATTAGTAAGACGTTTTAGTACCTCTTTCTAGTAGTGGCAAAAATAAGAACATAATGAGAGATATTTTTAAAATTCTTGCTATCGTGGTTTACGAGGTAGAGCCTGGTGACCGAGAAACAGACAGCCAAGTAGATATTGCTAGTAGATATTCATTTGGAGACAAGGATTATTTTTAATCGACTTTTAGAACGTGGATTTTGTATATGTAAGGAGTAATAAGTATACGTTACCTTTAATATAAAAAAGTACCTATTGTAACTTGTAGTTTATTTACAATGTCGGTACACCTTTTTAAGTACTTTACTACCCACTAAACAAAGCTCTATATGAGCGGCTTTAATGCTTTCAATTTAAATGTCACCGCACATTAAAGAAAAACAATGACACATTAATGTGATGGAATTTCAATTTGGTTATTAATAGATCACATTCAAACGGAATATAACTTAATGATGTATGACGTACAGCGTATGCAATTATGCACATACGCTTTTCAAATGTATGGATATGCGTTATGTAGTATGTGTGTGTCAGGTGCCCAGTTTAACCTTAACTCCCGGTTTCCCGAACGCCATTCAAATTAATGATCAACTAACATGGCATTCAAACCAACGACCTATATTGAACGCTGATTAATAATTATAGCCGATTTCGGTGTCGGTAGCCGATTTCACTGAAACCAGGCCAGCTACGCAGGAGTTATTTTATAGTGCCCAAGTGTGTGCGCAATACACAGAAGCACTCTCTCTTCCTTTTACTCTCATAACCCAGTGGGACGGTAAACCGACCTCTGGGTCGAGAGCGAAGCTCTGAACCAATAGACCACGGAGACAATTTAAATCGTATGTCAACTAATCGGTGTCTTTGGTGAATTAACCTTATCTGTGGAATTTTGACAAATCTTGCAAGTGCGAGCGTGATATTGTAGTTATAAAATATCTGTCAGTTCCTTTCTGTCTGATAATATTCCACCAATGACCTTTCAATATAGTTCGTTGATTTGAATGCCATGTTAGTTGATCATTAAATTGAATAGCGTTCGGGAAACCGGGGGTTAGAGTTAGTTCAATAAGGACAGTTATAGTTTAGTATCTGTAAGGGTATGTTCCCCTTCCGGTGCATATATACACGCGATAATATATAAACCATAACATATATGAAGTCCGAAACATAAACCTTTTATTTATCTCCAAGCAGGGCACTAGGTACTTTACAGATGCGTTTCATCAACTCATATTATTTGGTACAGCAAAACAATTTCATGTCAAAGAGCGGTGCATCTTGCAAAATTACGACTAATTTGAATTAACTTTATTGAGCAATTTGTTCAAGCTGTAAGTTATTTTAGTACTTTATCTTCTACAAGACACACATATTTTATAGCACATAACACTTAAGGAGCTGCCAAATTGATTGTGGCTGCAATTAAATTAACAATTATATTTCCCGCCAACTTTTATGATGACAAATGTGTTTTGAAACCGCGTGTGCCTAATTATAAGGTTTCGTTCAATGACTGGTGATTAATTGAATAATTGATTGCACAAGTGTGATCGATACTCGATAGCCTAAATATGAAAAGTTACTGAGGAACAATTCAAATCCCGAGAGTAACAAAAGTCTATGTTTCTGTATCGTAGATATGATATCATGTCGACGTCTTGGCGAGGCACAACCATGCCCCCAGATAAATCAAAAAACTAAGTGTATGGGATCTTACATGCGTAAGTAGGTAACATACAAATTCGCGTGTCACTTAGCGAAGCTTATGTCAAATCCCATACATTTTGTTTTCGAACTTCGTTAGCGATAAAAGCGATGGCATCTTGAATTAAGGACCTGATATAGCCTAAAGTATACGGCCACTTATTTACTATAATGGTACCTACTTGATTTTGCAGTAGGTACTACTACTTATTATCTACTCCATAACGTAAAGTTTTATCATTATTAGTAAGTAAACAGCCATTTGAAAGTACAATGTATGTAAGAATGCGAAAAATATGCAAATGTGGTCCCTGAGGCTTAAGCGATCCAATTATAAAAATAGGCCAGAACATATTTTTATAATTTTTAGATAATTACGTCTGCGGGCTATTAATTTTAAAATTGACTTTTAAACATAATCATGTTAATCATTATTAAGTACCATAGGTGAAAAACTTTAACATTTTAATCATAATAATAAATGAATTTTGAGTTTTACCTTTTATACAGAGCGAGCGAGTTTCTTAAAACTACCACATTCTAACCAAAATAATCTAAATCTAAAGGACATTTTTTTTTTTGATGTCGCAAGGGAAATGCATTACGCATCTAAAATCTAAAGGACATGCAATATTAAGACATGAAAAGTAAATGCAATATTAAGTCCCGATTTCACCAACGCATGTTAGTGTTAACCGTTCGTTAAATTACCATGCCTTGTCAATTATTGATAGGAATTACGAGAGGAACAACAGGATATTTAACGAAGGATTAACTTTAATATTGCTTGGTGAGACTCGCTCCTAGTGTCAATTTCACCAACACAGGTTAAAGTTAATCATTCATTAAATATCATGTTATCCCTCTCGTATTTCCTGTCAATGAATGAGAAAGCTTGTTATTTTAACAAGCCGTTAACACTTAACTGTTTTGACTTTGCCTGCGATCTTAATGAATATTAAATGAGTTTAGTTAAAAATTTATAAAAATCATTAAAAGTAAAGAACAAATTTTAGTAATTCAATAAGTAAATATTATTGTGTTTGTGTAAAAATACCAGTTTTAATATCTTAGGAGTATAAATAATATATCGCCTTATGTCATTCTATAAATGTTATTTTTATTAAATTTCTTTTTTAATGTGGCCTTGTGATATTCTTGCGACAAATACATTTCTAGAACGAAATAGGTATAGTATAGCAGTTTATATTTACTATACTGATAAACATATTTCAAATTTATTTGAACTAGAATATTATGTATACCTAATATGAGAATTTGTTATCAAATATAATAACAAACAAAAAGAGTTGATTTTTCAATCATCATATTATAACTTTTATCTAAGGAATAAATATGTGACTTTGGCAGATTTTGTATGGAACAAATGTCAAAGTCACATGTTTATTCAACAGATAAAAGTTATCGATTGAAAAATCTGCCCTGAAAGTAAAAAACGAAACGAACCAAAAAAATCTTATAGGTAGCTCATATTTCGGAGTAAATTACTAAGAACAATATCGGGTTCCATTAGAACAACCGCTTTCGACGATTATCGCAGATCAGGAGCGCTCAAATAAAAAGACATTACGGGCTCAAATCGCGGATATCCGGTCTCAGGTGATATATAATAGAAAAGCTTATTTTCCTGAACGGATTCAGGAGTCGCAGCGTAAGACAGTCGTGACATGTGATTTATATCTTTTATCTGAGGGGATTTCATCTAAGATAAAACCGTCCCAGCGTAAATCAAATCCCTGTCGTTGGATTGTTACTTCGTTTATAACGCCATCCATATTTAAGCGGTTTGATTGAGTGATAGTGTGATGTACTGGACGCTTATTAAAATGTTAAGTAAGTTCTTAAAAGCGATAAAATTAAAAAAAATATTAAAAATAATGATTACTAAAAACATGTGTGAAAATGACGATTATTTTCAGCCCCTACATAAAAGCAACGATAAAATACGCATAATTCCTATGCCCATCTTCGAGCTCCAGCATCTGATCCATATCATCGTAATAATCCCAATACACGCACGCGAAATTTTTACTTAAATGGAATTTTTCAAATTTCGAAAATCATGAAGAAAATTAATAAATTGATAACTATTAAAACTAATCAATAATCTAATGTCCAAATGTAATGAACAAAAGTCTATTATTATTATGTTTGTGTCTAGCTTGCCATGCTTACGGCCAACTAAGTCCCTGGCCTTATTATTATTATTATTTATTAATGTAATTTAATACTGGCTTATTTTAGTTTCACCAACCCTAATGCCAAGCACGAACCACGGCGCACAACTAGTCCTACCTAAATGATAAACATCTGGCAGCGCGCCAGAACATGTAGGGCATTATTCGGTCATACAATAATCCTCAAATCCTTTTACCTATACAATTGTATAATCTAAATAGCTAAGATGGGTTTTGAATAATATATTGTAAGTTGTAACTGCTCAGTGTCGCTACTATATAAATTTTTATTTTTTTTAATATTTTTTTACACACTGTAAATCAGTATATTATGCTTAAATTAAAGCACAGATATGTGTAGAAAGGTGCTATTCATACTAATTTGAAATCTAATAGACCTAATACAAGCAAGTTTTAAAAGTTTTTACGCGCAAGTATTTTTCTAAATTCTACTGCGTTTCTTAGTATTTTTATTTTCAATTAATTTACAAGAAAAATTTGTGCCACCGCAAAACACATCACAATTAATAAACACCAAGATTATACAAGCAATTGTCTAGAACTATAAAATACAATGACTACAATAACTACCTAGTGATATTATAATCGCCACTTTTTCGGAAGTCAGTTTAAACATATTATAATCGCCATCTTTTCGGAAGTCGGTTAACACATTGGAATATAAAACTCATTAAATTCACATAAACGTTAAAATAGTATCGAATTGTTTCGTCGCAATAAAAACCAATAGAGTTGAAGGCGATAAATTATCAAACGTCCCGAAAACTTGAGCGATGAATAAATTTATTGGACCAATTAAGGCATTCTTCACACGTACCAATTATCTTCGTCTCGTGCTCACGTTCACCAATTATTTCCGCGGTTTAATGGTTGGGGCTGTGGGTTCGATTACTAAAAAGTTTTAAGGCGAGAACTTCTTCAAATTGTGATTTGAATCCTGCACGCGTATCCACATAAAAAACACCACCTTAGAAATGCTTTTTGTCTTTACTAAGATATATAAAAATATATGAATCCTACTTGTTTGTATTTTTTCCTGTAGTATATCTTCATCTTCACGCGTCACGACGACCATACAAAGAGTTTTTTTTTCTTTGGAAGAGCAGACAAAGTTTAAAAAGTTTCAAAGGAAATCTGTAACTTTGCCCATACAATTACTATTATAGTTCCTGGGACCTGATTTAAGATGCATTTTCAATTATCACTTACGAAGTACGAAATCAAAAATGTACTGGATTTGTCACAAGTTTCGTTAAAGGACAAGCGTATTCGTATGTAACTTAGCGAACCTTATGTCAAATCCCATACATTTTGTTTTGATAATTGCAAATGCATCTTGAATCAGGCCCCAGGAACTATAATACTGATTGTATGGACAAAATTACAGACTTCCTTTATCAATCTGTAATTTTGTCTGCCCTTTCAAGAAACTCTTTGTATGGTCATCCTGAAGCGTGCAGACTGCAGATGAACCAAAATACTACAGGAATAAAAATTACTACAAGTAGGATCATATACTTTTATCATCATAGACTTAGATCTATACTTAATGTTATTAATGTGAGTCTTTCTATCTGTTGTCTCTTGACGCACCATATTATAGACGAGGATAGTTTTCCCCAAAAAACTGCAGTATTCCTAGTTAAAACTAATTTTAAAAGTACACAGTGGTTGTGTTACAGTCAGTAGTCTACTCATATTGGAAAGTAGAGTTTCATCAATACCAATAACTGAAATTGACTTGAAATTATTTTATGCAAAACGGTTACAATATCCAATACTTGGAAAAAATGTCCGTTAGTCTACTCATATTGGAAAGTAGAGTTTCATCAATACCAATAACTGAAATTGACTTGAAATTATTTTATGCAAAACGGTTACAATATCCAATACTTGGAAAAAATGTTTCCGTGTCTGTAATAACAGTACGGGAGAATCGATTTTTGAACGATTCGTATTCAGTACAGCGAGTAGTCATTTTCGTATTTATTTTAATACTTTTTGTATTATTGTTTAAGAGTTTATTTCACTTTAAGGGCCGATTTTTCAATCGTCAGATAACTTTTACCTGAGGAATAAATATATGACTTTGGCAGATTTTGTATGGAACAAATGTCAAAGTCATATGTTTATTCAACAGATAAAAATTATCTGACGATTGAAATCGGTCCTAAGTTGTGCAATGATGAAAATTCCACGATAAAACTGCACTGCTAATACTTAATCGGCACACATTTGAAAACACGCTTATGTGTGCGTGCGTTGATTTTGGCAGTCTTTAAACTATTCGCGGAGTAGAAAAAGCACCTCCCCCTCAACCATATTTCCCGTGGAAAAGGTAACAGAAGGAATATATCCGGAAATGGGCAGCAGCATTTCCATGGACCTGAAAACTGCGCCAACCAAGCCAAGCGTGGCGAGTATACACAACCACCCTCTTTAAAATACTTTAAGGGAAGGCTTATGTCAAGTAGTGGACGTCAGAGCTGGAATTATTATGATAGTGAACTGTGAAGATATAGTACTGTACGGAATGTCTGCTGTGACCAAAGTGTGCAGTTTTATCTTTTATGTATTGTGCAGAAATTGGAGCGGTTTAGTACAGCCTGATTTTTTAAAGTTTAGCTACATTTAGCTAGTCAGTACTCAGTAGCGGCTGCAAGTTATAAATCGTAAAAATAATCACAATTATATGAAATAAAAATTAATTATTTATCTTAGAACACAACGTAGATATACATATAACAGAGACACGACCTAGTACTAGAAAATAGTATCACCCTAATAATGGCAATTCGTCTGCGCCGCTATTGGAAAATACTAATTACTAATTTCGATTCGTATCTTCTTCTTAATTAAGGAGTTGAATTTAGCTTAATGTGGTGTTATGCTTAAAATATCTTTATTTTAATGTCAATTATTTGTACTTAATTTGGCATACATTTTATAATTTACAAACGTTAGTAGTAGTGACATCTAATGCAATTTCTTGTATTAAAGATAGATTGTATGGGATGGTAGGCCATTTCTTAGAACAATTAATGATACATTGACATACTGAGATAGAAATTTAAAGATCTTCAAAGCACCAATGTTCACTATTTGTCAGGGCGATAGTAAAAATAAATAATACGGTCATAAGTCGCGTTTCCCCACATTTATTTATACCGCCGTTAAGTGGGACTAATTCTCGGGCACATTAAAATAAACGGGACACTGACAACAGTATGCACATCGCTTTTTATGCGTTCCCTTATGGTATTTATTGCGTATGCCTCTTGTGAGATAATAAAATTTTATATTTTTACTACTCAATTGAAGCGTTGTATTTTTGTGCGTGGTATTTTTGAAGTCATAACCGATTATGTTCTGTCTAGAAAATGGATGGTACGATTGATAATATTAACCGACTTCCAAAATAAAACGGCGAATATATGTTCGGCTGTATATATTTTTTGTTTCAAGGTTCGAGTATCATGATATGATAATTAAAAAAAAATCGTGTTCTAGAACAAGACTCTAGTTCTACTTCAAAAGATTCCAATCGACGCGGTGAAAAATACTTAACTCTATATCTTCGAAATTCGTGGGTAGATATCGCACAAACTATCCTATTCCAACAGAAAGTTACCAATAGTGTAAATAATCTGAAAAAGCCCCAGTAAGTAATACCGTGTTGACTCGTATCGAGTTTACCAACCTATTTGCTCCCAATCTATCGATAATAACATGCGACAAAAGTATTATACCGATTATATCCCCTTCAAAAAGGAGCTTAAACATAGTGATGTGCCTTGGAAAAGTTGGAATGGATTAAAATAAATTGGAGATTATAGTAAATTGAATGTTATTTTATGTATATCGTTTTGTTAATTTATTAATTTATACCCAAAAGTATTGTAGTTGTCAATTAATACTAAAGTCCAGTTTTTCATTTAAACTCAACGATTTTCACCTAGACAAATAGGGATTTTTTAAAGAATAACACGTAGCTACATAAAGTTGCTAATTTGATATTGCTTAGTGATACAAGGCAGCAGTAGCGAAGTCCGGTTCTCGCTCAGAAGGTTCTAGGGTACCTATGTAGGGCTTTTGATGAGGGTTATCAAAGCTAAGAGCTAAGTGAATCCGACAGGAATGGAGTTTCTGGAACCTCACAGCAGGCTTACTCCCGACACAATCGAGAATCGAATCAGTTCGATCTCAACGGTTATTGGTATTTTATTTGGTAGATTACTTTGAAAGTAATCAGGATAAAGAAAATCGTTACATTGTAACTTTTTAAACTCCCAACCATATCAATCGACTGATAATCAAAATGAACAAACGTCAATTTATTTGGAAGTACGCGGCACGATAGAATCAGTTTGGAGAGTAAGGCCCCAGCATCAACTTCCAAGTCCAAGTCCAAAATATTTGCGAAAACATCAACATCTTTCTCCTCCCTATCGTTATTGTTTCGATATACGGGCATCACTCGCGAATGATTGATCTGTTCCCTTCTTGTCACGGCAAGAACAACATCATCTCCGATTGTAAACGTGTAACTCGCGAAATCCGCTTACTGTCATACCTCAACATCAATTCCCGGTGATTTCAATACGTTATTTGGAAACAGGCCATTTAATTGGGATAATTGTAATTGATTGTTTTGATATGTCGATTTTATGGGAACTTTAAAACCTTTTATTGGTTATGTTAAGTAATATCTGAAAATAAATGGTTGCCAATAACTTTAGTGTCTACTTATAAATAAAAAAAAAAACATTTCAATTCTTTATACGTACCTACTTACTTACGTATAGGTATCTAAATATAAGTAGATTTAGTTCACGCGATTTAAAAGCAAACAAAAGTATTTTTATTTCTTTATTACGTATTTTGGCTTTAAAAGACACGCCGACTAGTAATTCTCCTATATTTAATATTATTACAATTTCAAATTATTTGTATCCTCGTTATTTTGGAATAAAGAAATGTGTTATAAATTGTTAATAACCGTAGTGTTTATTAATAAATGTTATTGAATGTACCTACTGTAAAAAGAAATGGATAAATGTATGGTTCTTGGTGGAAATATATTATGTTTCCTGGTATTTAAAAAAATTCTAAACTATCTTATTGTCCATTGCATTTTCTTACGTGTTAATGCTGCACTGATAGTACACTAACTACCTAGAGTTTTGAGTTCAGAAATGGACCGCAAATGTAAATGTAAGAACTACATTAAACATAGTACTTTTGCGTACATTTCTGAACTCAAAACTCCTTTAAAGAAATGCTATCGCCGAAGCAACCTACAACTATCACCAGCAGGTTTTGATCTATACTAAGTTGCGTCTTAATCTTAACTAAATTAAAAAATCTTGGCAAGGAACTTTGGCTGGCAAGCTACCAACGCTAATAGGGCGTTTAACTGAGACTACGGAAACCTATTTTATACAAAACATGCAAACCCAACAGTGAAGTAAATAGGACGATTCAAAAAATTGGCAAACAACAAGTACTTTATACGAAAAATCGACGTCCTTTGAATCATTAAACATCAGCATACCAATTTTTCATTATACCTACTTTTTCTTTGTAAACATACAGAAAAATTGTATGAATAAGCGCAATTCTCTTGACACCGTCAAAGACAGAAGTAAATATAATAATAATAATATCTATGGACGTTTAACACCACGTCAATCTAGCCCTGCGCTCAGTATCCAAAGAACTTGTGTTACAGGTACCAGACAACGAAAATATATTTCATATTTTTAATACTATACATTTAAGATTTTTATTATACAGTGTATAAAAAGAACGGTCACTATATCTTTGAGATACGATTATACTACCGATCCTCGTTTTCGAAATGTATTTTTGTTTTTGTAAAAAAAACACATTTTTATTATTTTTGTGACAAGAATAACGAAAAAGCAAAAAAAAATTATACACAAATTTAATGTAGGTAATAGTTGTTTATTTGACGCCAAAACTACATATTAGATTTTAATAAACTAAGTGTGATTAGATTTTGTTATACTTAACAGACCGGATCTCATGTCATATGCGATAATCTTACTTATTCAGGTCATATTTTTTTAAATAATGTTATACCTAACTCTTACAAAAACTTAATAAACAATTTTAAAGTACCTAAACTTTATTGGAAAGCATGGAAAACATATTGCTTCTTAGATATTTAAAGAGGCTAAAGTATAAGATATGGATTATATTAAACACCCAACAGCAGTAAAAATAAGGCCGTAATTGGAGTAAAAAGATTAAGTAATGTCCAGTAGAATCGTAATGGATATGTGAATAGCGCGGAAGCCTATTACTGGCAGTCCGCATTACCGGGAGACCACCAGGCGCGGCGACTTCAAAGCGCCCGGGAATTCCTCATATAATCATCGTGACAGGGTATAATGACACTGGAAACGATTTGGTTTATAAATATTCAAGTAATTGAACTGTAGCTTTGATATTTTGTTTATGGAAAGCGGAATTATCGTAAGTTGAAGGTAATTTTTTATACAATATGATGTATTTTCTTACAATTAAATAATAAAAGTCAGGTTATATTTGTGGAGGGCGAGAATAAATAATTGCTGTTTGTTAAGTGTCGATAAAACTCGAGAACGGCTAAACCGATTCGGCTATTTTTAGTCTTGAAATATTCGTGGAAGTCCCGGGAAGGTTTAAACGGTTCATCACAGACTGTTTCTATGCTCAACTTAATAATAATTTTGCACAATAGATTAGTCTAATAATCTGACAAAAATTGTAAGCAATACCGTCATCGTAAATCAGCAAGCAATCAGTATAATGATGATGAATTCCTGAATGTAACTCATTATCATCAGCACACACACATACACATGCGCACAGAAACAAATAGGCACAGATACATGTCAAACTTATACCCTATGTTTTCGTCGGGTTAAAATACTATTGTACCCACAAGAAATCACTAAGAGTCCAGAACTTTCCAAACCAATGAATAATAAATTGTAAATGTACCAACAATAACCCATTAGAGCACTTAGTTTCCAGTACCGTCACGGCTTTTGCCCGCTTTTATTTAGTCTTCAGTAAATGCATCTATAATTATTTCGCAATTGACGTGTCTAACGCGTTTCTTACCGTCGTTAGCTAAGGCGCGTTTGCCGCATTCACTCCGCTTACATCAAAGAACTTGTGCTTACCTGTAAGAAAAAAAAACACTTAAATTATTGCGCAGAACAAATCTTATGTATCAAATTAAGTATTGAGAAACTAAGCGAATAGAGTATTACGATTGATTGTGATCGAAATGTAAAACAATATGCCTATGTTTCCAATATACACTTATTCAGTGCATTATAAAGAAAAACAATGAAATAATATAAATTCTGTCGAATCACAATTTCTTTTTTACCTTTATTCAATCGGAATGGGGTATACCTATACATCAACAAGGCTCTTATTCAAAATGCCATCGCTACTATCACTTACGAAGTTCGAAAACAAAAATGTACTTGTTAATGTTAAGCGTCGAATGACTGTTACTTAGCGTAGCTTATGTAATTTTAATGAGTGATAATACTTTAGGGTGTGTATGGGTACCGTATGTAGAGTTTACTGAGAAAGTACCAGCGCTGAAAGAGGTTTTTTTTTAAAGGTATTCTATGGGAAAATTTATGCTATTGGGACATTTCTCATATTATTTCTCATACAAATATGAATGTCAAAAGTAAGTCTTTCAGCGCTGGTACTTTCACAGTATACTCTACATAGAAGGGAACGTACCTACACAACTTTATCACTCATTTATTTTACACCTTGTATATTCCCATACAATTTGAAATTGTATCCCCATCATCATCATCATCATCATCATCATCAATCCCCAAGATTATTTTTAATCCTCTACATATTGTTTTCGAACGTCTCAAGTGATAATAGCGATGGCACCTTGAATAAGGGGCCCGTACAAACGTTACTCGTATCATGATAACGAATAGCTTGGAATTTTCAATTTCGTTGTAAATAAACTTGGTACTAGAAACCGTAAATAAGTTTTATGATAAAGTGAGATGAGTTGATGGGCTGGGAATCTGTTTCGTATCACAATGTTTTGTAATGAAATCTATTTTCAGGGAACACGAGTCACTATTGCGAGATGAAATCCGTTAACACTTAACTGTCGAGTGTCGGTAGATCTTCAATCCAAGGTTACTTACAGCAGTTATAGAATAATAATAGACCCACACTGACGTCTCTGTCTGTGGCCAATAAAACCAGGGTCCTTACTCTCCAAAACTGATTCGATTTTATTTTTTGTTTATTTTGATTCTTAGTCGATTGTCAAGGTCGGGAGAACAAAAGTTACTATATAACGATTTTCCTGATTAGTTTCAAAGTAACCCACCAAAGAAAATACCAAAAACCGTTGAGATCAAACTGATTCGATGCTCGATTGTGTCGGGGCCCGGGGATAAGCCTGCAGGTCAGATGTGGAAGGTATTTTATAGTATCAAGGATGTGCGAAATACTCAAGGACACTGCACCTTCAAACAAACAAAACAAAATTAATCTTTACTCCTGGTTACTTTTTCTTATAATATTTTTCTTGGATTATATTTTGCACCAGGGAGATGGTTCTAGAATTTACTACCGACTTCGAAAGCCATAAATTATGCTAGTGTATCCACTATGATACTAACTGTAGCCATAAATTGGTTAGAAGTTATGATATTTTTATGACTCATAGTTGCAGTTTATTATTTTGTGATATAATATATTGTTAATAATGTATTAAGTATTAACATAACCATTACAACGGTCCTTTTTAATTTCCGGCGAGGAAAATCTAGTGAATTAATTATTTGAAAAAAGATCTCTTTATAAAAGAACAAAGACAAAATAAGAAACCAGATTATAAACCATTAAAAACGAAATGTTTTTAAAAAGAAAAACAGCTATTGAAGTAAACAGATAATGCATATTCACATACAAAGTTCTAACTATTTAAAGAAATATTTAATAAAATGTAGTTGTCATATTAACAAAGGCTTGAATTTATAACACAAAATACGAGTCATCCAATTAAACGCGTTTGATGGTGCCACCCACTATAGGGCATAATCTGAAATGGGTCCGAGATACAATCAAAGCACGGTTCGTATTTATGACCATACTGGAAGAGGTTTAAAATTGTTGACAAATGGCTATAACAGGTAAAAAACTATAATACTCAAATGTCAGGTTACGTAGGAGGCTAAACGTTGAACGTTTATTTTTAGAAAAATATACGTCTATTAATAACACAACTTAGTATAATTTTAACCACATACGTTAGAGGTTAACCTACGTTAGACATGGGTGAAGACATAATGTTTTAAAATTAATACAGGTTTATAGAGACCTTATTATCAGCATAGCAACACGTGCATATACGTGCTGATTTTATAGTCGTGGTCAAATCCTTCTCACAGTCCTATAAATTAAATTATATGAAAGAAAAAACACCATGTATGTATGTTTGCGGTTTTTATTTCTTGTGATTCTTCATTCTTAGTACAATAGACAGTGTTACATATTCTGTCATTGTATGTGTGCATGACAACTGGTCCTCATTCTGTTTTTCTGTGATTTGCTTAAAATATGGTCTAGACTTATAATATTGTCCTCAGTGGATGCTACAATATTATATTGTTAATACATGCTTCGTATATATTTTTTGTAGAAAATACTTTGTGATTGCGCAAAGAAGAAAAGCAAAAAACAACTCGATGTTACGTACTGCTTAAAAAGATCGTACATTTAAATTTAAAGAAAAAACATGTTGCTAAATTTTGGCAGGCTGTGCCAAGTTGTAAATAGCCCAGTTTCAGTGACAAAGTTTCCGAAAACTTCTGAAGCAGATTTTAGAATAGATAGTGCTAGATACAAGTTTTCAGCAGGACTAAATATTTTGGAGCTAGCTAGCTAGCTATGTGTAAATGATTTTATTATTATCATCATGTTTGGAAATCTGTACATTTTAATTAAAACTAAAACTAAAACAAACAAAAATAATAAAAAAAACTATATCTACTATAAAATTACTTCTAAAACTACAAATAAAAAATAACCCCAAGATCGTCCCCCTCAGGCAGAGTACCCAGAAGGCTCAAAGGGTTTCCCCGCTGGATAGCGATGCTTACTCTTTGAGCCAGGTAGGTTCCTGCTCTGGGGTCTCGGGTGGCTTCTACTAGATTTTTTGAAATTTGACCAAATAATTTATGAGCACCCGGACCCCATGGGCCTAGAGTTTCAACCCCAAATGGTTTAAATATGAGATCCCCACTAAGGTTCTCATATTTGCGCCGCTTGAGGTTCTCCGCCTGGTTTGCGGCCGCACCCGCAACGCTCGAGGTACCCTGGACGTGGGACGGAGCGAGTGTATCGACGCAAGTAGCGTCCCATACAAGAGCCCGTCCCACTCTCCAAGGGACCAAGGTCATTCCGTCTGGTCTCTTGCCATCATCACGCGCCAAACCCGCGGGCTCCAACACAGCCGGTACTCCGGCGGTTGCAAGAGCCCGTCGGATGAGGTCGTTCAAGGAGTGATGGCGAGAGATGCGACCGGCGCTTCGTCGGCAGGAGAGGCCGTGGTGTCCGAGGCTGTCTACATGGGCACCACAAACGCAGCTGTGGGGGACGACATGGGGGATGCCAAGACGCAGGGAAGTGGCTAGCCGGAAAGTTGTTTTGTCCAATAAAGTTCCGGTATTTGGTGACGGTAGTACCTGCAGCCAAAGCCCCGACTCCCATTTTTCAGCGGCTAAGAGGCGAGCCTGATCCGCAGGACTGGACGACGTATTCAGAAGATTGTTCCGTGTCAGTCTGCAGAGAGGCTCGTCCCAGAGCTTCTGTGATGAGGTATTGACGGGCAATTCGCTACAAGCACTAGACGCGAGCCAAGCGTCCTTGGCCTCATCCAAGAACGGAACTCTATTGGACAAAGATGTGTTTTGGAGGATTTGGGATATAAGGTTACGGTTGGCATGGATCGATGACAAGAAGGCGGGAAGTGATATATTTGATGGTTTTCGAACACCCAGGCCACCGAACCTAACTGGAAGAGTTGCCTGGGTCCATGAGCGGTCATTAAAATTTATATTTAAAATAGTGGATAGTGTATGTCTTACGGTGTCATCCAACTGTTTAAGAAGTTCAGGGAATTTCCATAACTGGCAACACCGCAAGACATACGTAAATTTAGGTACAAAAAGACAGTAACGGATTAAAGTGAAGGCCATGTGACAATTGATTTGGAGAAGACGATCTAATGATTCACTAAAATTTTGTAATTTATTTTTGACAAATACCGGAAGGGACTCATTCAGAATAGGGGAGCCCAAGAGGAAGAGTGAGTCCTTGTCTATGACAGATATTTGGGGAGCAATTTTTTGGAAGCTGGATATAATATCGTTTCTATTCCCACAACTATCTGGCACAAATAGTTCACACTTGCCCAGGTTCAGCTCTAGACCATGTTTTCTATTTGATCATGTTTTAACATTATCAGATAGAAAATCAATACAAATAAAATTATATTTGATCAGCTAGGACAGAATTAATCAAATAATAAAATTTCACCATTCGAATTTGATATAATTTGATTACATTGAAATATTTATTATGTTATACAGTGGTAAAATAACTTTACAACAAAGTACTATGTGTCATTCAATTTATATTAACTAGAACACGTAGCTTTGTCTTATTCAGACGGCATATAAAAGCGTACAAATAAAATTAAAATAAATAAGCAACATATCAAAACAAAGATGGCCCGTGGGTGAAGAATGAAGATCAAAGCTATCCTCGATCAGATAAAAACTAAAGCAGTGCTATTTTTGTGACCAGTCCCTAGTGACTACGAAATTACTTCCAACATTTTTTTTTTCCTGAGTTGGTTTGAAATAACTTATTTAAAGCTTATCTAGGTACTTCTAAATCTATTAAATTAAAATGTGGATCAAAAATGTACATACGGTGTAACGGAAATTGGGCGAAAGGAAGAGTATGAAATTTGGTATAGTAATAATACACTAAATACTTGCATTTTTTGCCCACTTTATTAGTTATTTTAGAATATTTGTTAAAATACACGACCGGTTTCGACGTAGTCATCATCAGGTAATAACATTATATATGAAATTTGGCACATATAACTTTATATGGAGCAGTGTTTTGAGTGACCAAATCCTGAAAATAAATTTCATTGTATGTTTACTATTATAAATTTACTGTTTTTTTTTCTATTTTATTAGCAAAAGAACCCTTATTAACATCTTCTAACATAGAAATTATATATTCAAATAAGTTTAAATTACATAGAGATATAATGTCTTTTTCATATGATTTCTAATACTAAAATCATTCGTCTATAAGAGCCTCAAAACTGTATTTAGGTTGTGGGGGAGCATTAACGACTTCAACAGATGCCGTTCAGCTCTTTGCGAGTAGTAAAAAACTTTTCGTACAAGTAAATACTTATTTTATGAGCACAAATCACAACTAGGCTCGACTGTCGTGAACAAACTGTGACTTTACGATCGAGCATTTATTTAATCATTTTAAATTATACCGTTAAAAGTTAATTTGCTCATAAACTAGAATACGTTAATTATCGCAAACACCAATTTGAAAATATACTAATGCCGTAGAATGAAATGTCTTTAACTTCACTCAAGAGTGACGACCTCCGTAGCGCAGTGGTTCAGCGCGTTGATGCTCGACCGAGAGGTTGCGGGTTCGAATCCCGCCGAGGGAACAAAAAGTTTTCAATGTTCCTGGGTCATGGATGTGTATTAAATTTGTGTATTAAAATAATAAAAATCTTAAATATGTGTATAGTATAAAAGTATTAAATATATATTTCCGTTGTCTGGTACCTGTAACACAAGTTCTTCGGATACTTAGCACAGGGCCAGATTGTGTGAAGCGTCTATATATTATATTATATTATATTATATTATATTATATTATATTATATTATATTATATTATATTATATTATATTATATTATATTATATTATATTATATTATATTATATTATATTATATTATATTATATTATATTATATTATATTATATTATATTATATTATATTATATTATATTATATTATATTATATTATATTATATTATATTATATTATATTATATTATATTATATTATATTATATTATATTATATTATATTATATTATTATAAGTACGTAAAATGGAAAAGTAATCATAATATGATCGTATACATATAACTACGTATAAAACAGTTCGTAGAAATATAAGTAAAATATTGCATTTTATGTTTGTACCCAAAGACCTAGAAAAGTTTAATAAAATGTATGCTATAAAGTAACACAATATTTGCCTGTACAATCTTGTAAAATCGGATTGGGTCTTTGTATTCTAGATCGGGATTACAATTTTTATGCGCGACGTCATTTATTCTGTCAGGGTATATTTGTAATGGGACTTATCTCCTGTATTGAGTTGTCAAAGGTATCAGATGAACCAGAAATGGTCGCAGTCCTCCGCTTGATTTCAAACAGTCCGCTCTTGCCTTATTTATCGATCTTGTACGAGTACCTATTCATAGATATTTTAAGTATCTCACGAATTATTATTATCATATTTTATACTGTTGTTGATTGCTATACTATTCCTTGTTTGTGTGGCTGTGTAAATATGATTGTGTTCATATTATTCTTTAAGTTGGAATATAATATTACGTGCATTAATAATATTAATCATCGACACTCAATAAATCATCAAATTCTACAATTTCTCTAGCCTCGCAAATATGTTACGTGGAATAAATAAAATTAAAATACGTACTTTTCGCGTCAAATTATTTTACTATTCTCAAAGCATATCTAAATTTATTGTTTCTCTCGTGGGAACTGAGGGCACGGATAATGCATGCAGATGAGGCGACTTCTCAACTTTTTGTGCCTCTACGACGGAGCGAGGAAATACATTTTATAAAAGTTTCTAAATCATTCTACGATCAAATTGAAATAAAGTTTAGTACAGCAGCAGATTTCGTACATGTTAAAGATAACAATAATATGCTACCACTTCAATATGAAGAGATCGACATAAAAAAAACTTCTAGATCGCTATCAGATAATATATTATATGCTGTAAGAATAGTAACGGAATTTTTCCATGCTTCATTAAATAAGAATATTAAAGTATTCAATCCAATTACTCTGTCCTACACTAAACATTGAAGCTGTTAATTCGATTCGATGTAGAGTTTATCCGATTTTAAAATGAAATTTTGATAGACATGCTAGGGGAAACGGGTTAGCATGGGATTTGAGTAATATCCTGCGACTAATTGCAATCATCTTTGAGATTCTGGACTTTATTTCAAATAAAGTCCGAAATTGAAATGTGTCTATCTAGACATTGTTAATATTAAAATACTATAGTACATTTATTATTAGATAACTATTTATATATAATATACTATAAAAAATTGTCAAAAGGAATGCAATTATTTTGCAGAGAGCACTGTTGCGGTTGGTATCTTCATAAAACTTTTTATGTTTCCAGTTTGGACTTCAAACACACAACTCACTGTATAACAAGCGCTTTAATATAGTTTATTTTAACGATTGTAAATATAGCAAAACAATAACACAATTTGCGTCAAATAAAGCTATAAAAAGCGGTGGTCCTAAATATTGGAAATGTTACGGCAAATGGTTCCTTTTATAGTATTTCTTCCAACAATGTGATATTATTACAATTTATTCTTGATAGTCCGTACTGTTTTATACAATGTTGCATGCCTAAGCCGCTATCAATTTCTTATGCTGTGTTCGTAGGAATTTGATGCATATCTATACGATTGTCGCGTGTTAGAATTACTATTCTGGGTGTGATTTTTGTCTTTAGAATGTAAATTACTTTGGTAACAGTTATTTTTTGATTTAGTTGGTAGTGTTATGTTACTATTTATTTATATTACTGTAGTGTGAATGTAGCTATTTTTATAAGTTGACTTCTAAAGTGTTCTACTAAATCCACCATCACTTTTAAATTACTTTTTTACTATTTAGCTTTCCTCACAAAGTTTTAATTCGTTCAAGTGCAAAGCAATTTCTAAAATATAAAGGACAAGTAAATTGTATTCTGTAGATGTTACTGTGTAACAACTGTGCCTTTGTATTAACAACACCAGAAGTAAGAAACAACACACCACAGTCAGAGCATTTGAAAAAAGCAAATAGCTTAAAAGTTCTAGTTCTAACACATCGCGGAACAAAAATACTATCCGGGATGCGGACAAAAGACGAATAGGACGAGTTTAATCCCGCAGCCCGCTTCGCCGCTCGGAGTATAGAATTGAATTTATTATCGGCTGTATTTGAGTGACGTGTTATTTCACACGCCGAAAGGAGAGCGGCCGAATCCAATCAGTCAAGGATAGTCTAGCGAATAGATTTCCCTGCGAATAGACGTGTTGAAGACAGGTTCGTTTCAATATTTTGCGGTGTAGAATAAATTGAATTGTCTCAAAAATACTTCAAATTTTTATCATGGCATTGTATTTTGGATTTCATATTAGCTTTAGAGATATGTTTCATTGTACTTGCAGGTGCAGCAAGCCGAGTTTAGAAATGATTGCGCCTATGAATAGGCAATACATGCTAATTAAAAGTTCAGTTGAGGTAATATTGGAAACCCTTCAAAAGGATTGTCTACGAGTCAACAAGTCCCTAATGCTATTGTTAACATAATTAAAATCATTGGAATACTCTTTACATTCTTCGAAACAAAAACTAAACAATCGATGAACGATGAGTAGGTACTTATGGTAAAACAATAGAATTACTACTTGTGAAGGGACTATCGAGGGGGCTGTGCCTTTGGGATAGCAAATATTTGATTGGCTTATAAATTATGAATTACAACCAGTTATAAACCAAAGTGATATGTACACTGTACAGGGGGAGATGTTGCTATTAGTATTTGTATTAAAAATTCATGTCACTAATCGAACGAAGGTTAAGTGTTTTGCATTGTAAACATGAACATAATTTTACATATCCACAAATAGTATAATCTTATTAGATAATACTCAAACACTGTTAAGTTAGCAGGAACAATTTTGTTTGAAAATTATAACAGTGCTCTTATTCAAGATGCCATCGCTACTATCACTTACGAAGTTCGAAAACAAAATGTATGGGATTTGAAATTAAGCTTCGCTAAGTGACACACAAATTCGTATGTTACGAGTGTGTCATAATAGCGATGACATCTTGAGGGCCCAGTGCCCATGCAATTGACATTCGATGTCGTTACGAATACACAATTATCAATTATTATTCCAACTGTAAAAGCTTCGACAACTGACATCGAATGACTTCATATAAAAGCGGCTATTGGTTATTATAATATGTAAAGTACAGTTCACTCCTTCGACAGAAGTAAAAATTCAGTAATATCAACCTATTTTACCTTCCCCACAAAATTAAATGAATTGTTAAATACTTCTACTCCACTGATTCAATCGATCGACCATAAAAACGACTAAATCCAAATTAAGTAATAAAATTAAGCCTCAACAGCGATCATTCGACATTTATCATAAAAATAATATTATTATTTCATTACAGATCGAAACGGCTCTATGATTTCTGAGTTTTTATTCAAACGACGAGATCGGAGTTGGATTTTTCCAATTTACATAAAACTGCTTTAAATGTTAATCTTTGAACGCGAGTCCCAGAGATCATGATAAAGCATGCATCTTAATAATTCACATCCCTCAGCGGTCGTTGAGTTGGGGTTGATAATTTTGTGCTAAAAAGGGGTTAAGTTAAAAAAAAATGTTTTCTACTGACTAGACAGTGCATTAAAATACAAATTTTTTAGTTAAATATAAATTGTAAAACCTGGGGCCTTACTCTCCAAACTGATTCGATTTTGATTCAGATTCGATCGTGTGGCGTACTCCCGTATAAATTGGCTTACACTTTTTTTGATTCTTAGTCGATTGGTATTTGATATGGTCGGGAGTACATAAAGTTACGATCTAACGATTTTCATTATCATGGTTAGCTTCAAAGTAATTAACCAAATAAAATACCAAAAGCCGTTGAGATCGACCTGATTCGATTCTCGGTTGTGTCGGGAAAGCCTGCTGTTTTAAAACATTACTTTACACCTATGCTTAATTTCTATATGCTAGTTGTATTAGAAGAATTATATTTTAAACAATGTATTAATACTGGAGCTCTATGGTACTTATAGTAAAATTTACTAAGTATATTATCTTAATTAAAACTAGCAGTTATTATTTAAATTGAATATAAAAGATAACATAGATAATATACTAACAGTTGCCTGATAATCATCTTGTTCGCTTATTAATTAAGTTATTTCCATAATTGCATTGGAGCTTGCTGTTATCACCTATAGGGGTCATTCGAATTCATTTTAAGCACTTTAATATAATTAAGTATCGAAACGTTTGTAATTTGAATAAAATTAAACAGTTTTCATAATTATTTCATCGACGCTTAAGAGTCCTTTGTGACGTTTATCTACAAAAGGTAAAAGTCATAGTGTATAATTAACGCACAGTCAAACCCATTATCCTGCTGATACATCAAGGGTACAGAATTGAAATTTCGCAACACATATTCCTCATATTTTGACGTGGGCTTAAGGCATCTACTTTAGATTTTTTCATTCAATTCCAATGCAACTGCAAACTGCACCTTGATCTGAAGAAATTACTTATTAAAAGACGTCCAAGTTTAGAAGATCCCTGTTTCCTCCTCTAAAACTTAACTGATTTAGGTACTATTTAAATTACAAACCAATAAAGGATTAAGCTGTGTTTCAATTTTATCACAATATGTGTTCAAATTTTATTTCTGGATCCTTAAACACAGCCGAAAATCGAACTATATTTAGATTTTTGAACGACCATATCTATTTTAAATAATTAATATTGGAAAAATAGGGACGTACTAATAATCAAACAAATATATCCAGGAAAAAATTGTTACTATTATTACTATACTGACGACCTCCGTAGCATACTGGTTCAGCGCGTGGTGCTCGACCGAGAGGTTGCTGGTTCGAATCACGCAACAGAGGTGATTAAAATATATAAACTGTTTGAAACCTTGCAAAGAAATTCACGAAATTCACTCGTGAAAACGCAATAATGACAAGACAGTGTAAATTAAAAGTCTCCGTATTATTTTGTAATTACCATTAGATACAAATCGTCGTCATTAAATTCGAAATATCCACGGAAGCGACATCGTCGGAATATTAAAATAACACAAAATTACGATGATCTCAGTCAAATTATAGACGGACGGCGTTTCAGTGTAATTGGACTGCCACTAATGTTGCCGGCTCAATTCAGAAGCGGGAGCGATCAATCTATACTAATATTTTAAAGCGGAAGAGTTTGTTTGTTTAAACGCGCTAATCTCAGGAACTACTGGTCCGCTTTGAAAAGATGTTTTTTTGTTCGATAGTCCATTTATAGAGGAAGAATTTAGGCTTTCTAACATTACGCTGCGACCAGTAGGAGAAATGCGTCAGTGAGAAATGTTGCAAAAACGGGGAAAATTATTCACATTTGGGGACTTTCATTGCGTGCGCTGCATAAACGGCTTAAGTCACTCAAAAACCACACGAAGTCGCGGGCACAGCTAGTGTTATATATATAATAGCAGAAGTAAATATTTGGGTATTTAGAGCACTAACTAAGCAAAGAAGTGGAAAATATTTAAGTAACTAAAACCGGCTGTAGACGGCAACATCAAAAGTGCAGTTTGGTAACTGTTTAATATAATATCTCCATTATACTGTAGTGTAAATATACAGGATGTTAAAAGACCAGTTATAATAATCCTGGATATGATTATACTACGTTTTATAATTCTTGAAATGTATTTAAAAACAAGAAAATAAACTTTATTTTTTTAATACTGAGTATGGACTTTTTTCACCCTATGTAAACTGTTAATACATCACATACACATATACAATAAACAGTACATTATCCTCGCGCAAATAACAGTACATTATGCCGATTCGAGCGGTGTAGTAACACCGCTCGAATCGGCACAAACACACAAAAAAAGTATTTTACACAGGATTACTTGAAGTTACATTAGCCGTCCCACGGTGTTCCTAAGTATGCCGATTCGGGGGCTCTAGTTTGAACATGTAGTTGACACAGTATATTATGTTTGTGTGTGTGTGTGTGACCGAACTATGCAGCAATATCATTGTCATCTGTAGTGGGCATTAAACATCAATTGTTTTTTTTTAATGAACAATATCTTAAAACCGCATAACCAAACTCATCAATGTTACATAAGCTACAAATTATAAGTCATAACGATGGGATCTCATAAGCTGTCATGATAACTCATCACTTATAAAACATCCCACAGCCTCATGTTTATTACCCGATGATGATGATTGCTCGAAATAAATGGCTTACTGCAGCTCAAATTATTCGCAATGATGGATGAGCTGTCGACCGGCCGTTTCCTGTCGCGCGTCGAAGGCAAAACCAATTACTAGTTCAGTGTATCTTTTTGTACGTAATTACGTTAGATTCGCATATCATCAATGCAGCGAGAGAATTCACGTGATTATTTCTATTCAATTCGCAGTTGGGTTCCAGGGTCAGATCTTGCTGTTGTTCTCGTGCCCAGGGGCCTTACTCTCCAAACTGATTCGACTTTGATTCAGATTCGATCGTGCCGCGTACTCGCGAATAAATTGACGTTTGTTTATTTTGATTCTCAGTCGATTGATATGGCCGGGAGTACAAAAAAGAGTGTGTGTAAATGCAACACTGAAAAGAAATTGTTAAGTTTGAGTCTAGTTTTGTATGGGTACATTTACATCTATTTAAATTGATTTATGCATGACTTTCAGGCCTTTGCTTAGGGAGGGAAACTACACTACCTACTCTTACATTATTTTTATTAATTTTGTTGCGTGTCCATATCTCTCAGGCAAGTCTAAGATCAACAAAAGGTTTTTGTGTCGATCCGGGGACCTGATTCATGATGTCTTTATTGCTTACGAAGTTCGATAACAAAATGTATAGGATTTGACATAAACTTCGATAAATGGCAAGCGAAATCGTATTTTATTTAGCGAAGCTTATGTCAAATTGCATAGATTCGAACTTTGTAAACGATAAATAGTGATGGCTTCTTGAATCAGGTCCCTGGCGACACACCTGGTGGTATACCGGTTAAAAATGATACAATCTAATATTAGTGAAAGCCTTAATGTGAAAGTAATATTTTTAATCACAATAATAATATTCTTATCACTCACTAAATGCGAAGAAATGTTGATTCGTGATTCATGATTCGAAATATAATAATAATATCTATGGGCACCACATCAATCTGGCCCCGCGCTAAGGTACCAGACAGCGGAAATATACTTTTATAATATACACATATTTAAGACCTTTATTGTATTTATATACAAATTTAATACACATCCAATACATATTCCACATGCCAGGAACGTTGAAAACTTTTGTTCCCACGGCGGGCTTGGAACCCGCAACCTCTCGCTTCAGCACCAACGCGCTTAACCACTGCCTACAGAAGTCGTCAAACCGTGCGAACTAAAATGTTACATTATTATCATTTCGTAAACTACATCAAGTTAATAGAGCTCAGGCTGATAAGGTAAATGGCGACTGGTGACTGGATCTTATCAACGCTAATATTTAGGTTACAGCTGTTGGAGCTAATGAACTACTTCACTAATGACATCGCCTTATTATAAAAAGTAGCCTATGTGTAAAGCCAAAGCCTAAATACCAATTTTCATTTAAATCGGTGTAATTGTGATAAAACTTTTTGGATGTGTAATACAGTCAGCACCTTGTAGCGAAGCAGGACAACAAGCAATGTATGGGTTAATCCAGATACAAAATACCATCTACCATACCAAATTTAATTAAAATCTGTTCAGTAGTTTTTGCATGATACTGTCACATACATATGTGATTATTAATTACAAGTATGTCCATCCTAACATTAAAATTTAAATGTAGTCCCGATATTACCAACGCTTGTTAGTGTTAACGGCTTGTTAAAATACCATGCCTTCTCATTCATTTTCATGATATTTAATGAAGGATTAGCTTTAACATGCGTTGGTGAAATTGGCACTTAAGATGAGTAAGCGTCCGCAAATGTAACTTCAAGTAACTTGAAGTGACGTTTAAGCGTTCGAGTATAAGACACCCTTGTGTCTCGTAAGCGTAAAATGTTAACACTCATAAACATATAAAGTATATATACATGGTGTAAAAAGAGCAGTCACTATAACTTTAAGATACGATTATAGTACTACCTTTCCCTATTTTTGGAAATGTATTTTTTGTCAAAAGCTAAAACTTTTTTTTACCATTTCTTATTTTTTGTCGCAGAAATAAACAAAAAAAATTTTTTTTGAAATGTGTGTAAATTAAATAAAAATGTATTTCTAGAATGAGAAAAGGTAGTATTATCATATCCCAAAGTTATAGTGACTGCTCTTACACCCTATATATTATGTTTACATAAAATATCATGTCTATATACTGTACATTATATACGTCACTAGTTTGTAAACATACAACGAAAACAACCCCACAACACAGCTAATTGCAGTTAAACTCTTTGTAACATTTTATAAGCTTTTAGCTTTTTATGGACTTAATAATCTTTTCTTTACTGCGTTCTTTAGTTGTTTTGCTATAAAACGACCGTAACGTACTGAAATTTGTCTTAAAACAGCGGTTTGACTTTTGTGTTGAAAGAAATATGCTTAATTTTCTTTTGACTAGCATTGAACATATTTTTATTACTACAACCTATTAATATCCACATCGCCGCGATTTACTTAGTAACTGAAATATTTTTAGTGGTATGTAAAATTGTAAAAAATGTAAAACACAAAATCTGTACTCATAGAAAATTTTTCATAAAAGGAATATTACTAACATGCGGTGCTCGGAAAATTCCTATAAAATAAACCTTTTTTCACTTTAATTAAAATACCCTGATTAATAAAAGTACTCTAACAAACCTGTATTAAAAGAATAACTTTACAAAGCAAAAACAGCTCGTTCATTTCAAACATTCATTGGACTTTATGCTACCAAATCTCTATAAAAACGTTATATTAAATCAATTACTCACGACTATTTTGATTTATCATTATGACCGAGAAGATAAATAGGCACAAGTGTATTTATTAATGTGTATAAATTTGTTTGTCGTGTAACTGTATGGGATGTCCGTTTCCAAACTGGTTTCCTCTGTAAGTATCCCAAGGGCGACTA
Source organism: Celastrina argiolus (assembly GCA_905187575.2). Taxonomy (NCBI): domain Eukaryota; kingdom Metazoa; phylum Arthropoda; class Insecta; order Lepidoptera; family Lycaenidae; genus Celastrina; species Celastrina argiolus. The sequence continues at coordinate 7,000,533 of LR994581.1, read as the reverse complement.
GACTTTGGGACCGTACCTACTACGTGGGCACATTTTACCCATTTTTGGCCATAAAAATTACACATGTATCTACCAGGTACACATAATTTTTGTAAGTAATAGTGGTCTAGTGGTTTAGAGCTTCGCTCTCGACCCCGAGGTAATGGCTTCAATTCCCGATTACAACAATAAAAAAATGTTGTTTTCAAGTTTGGTTAGGACGATGCAGGCTGATCACCTCATTGTCTGACAAGAAAGATGATCCATGCGTCGGATGGGCATGTAAAAAGTCGGTCCTGCGCCTGATCTGCCGCCAGTCGTGTCAGTTAGGTATCCGTCCCACTGGGCTGCGAGAGTGAAGGTAGAGAGAGTGCTTCTGTGTATTGCGCACACACTTGGGCACTATAAAATAACTCCTGCTTAGGTGGCCTGGTTTCGATGAAACCGGCCACCGTCACTGAAATCGGCGTGGGAGGCATTACCTATCTTAACAAAGTATCTAAAGCCTATAGGTACTTTTTAATCTTCTACACTGACAAAACACGTTATGATCATCGATTAATATCGGTTAATAAATAACAATCAAAATATTTAAACTCACGTCACGTTGGCCTCTTGTGAAAGCGGCTAAGCGGTGTAAATCGATCATGTATGCAATGTATGATCTCGTATGTATGAAATATGACCGTCGTATAATATCAATAAAACCAGAATAGGTCAAGTGCGAGCCTGAATTGCGCACGCAGGGCTCTGTACAAAACGAAGAAAATCACCTTTTTATGGACAAACACACCCCAATGCAGCTCCTGTGTACCCAGGATGGACAGTTGTAAGTAATCACAAAAACCAGGGATGAAATGGATATGAAATTTCGGGTACGGATATTAAATTATTTCGGAATATCCGTTTGTTTCGGATAATTTCGGTTACGGATATAAAATTTTGGTTTCCTTTTTACAGTAGCAAAACTTTTGATCTCAGGGGTGCCCGAGGGACTTGCTAGGACTGGGCAGCCACGACGATTAGACGATTAATCAGAAACGAAATTATATGTTTTTATTTACAGAAACATTTCATCTGTGAATATGCACCGTTTTATTCAACGCACTCCTAAGTTATGGTAATAAACAAAAAATGAACTAATATATAACTGATAATAATAACAATATTATGTTCTTATAGAATCTGGAGATCTATATTATTTTTAATTCATTTTGTTTTATTAGGTTTGTCAACAATTGATTACACGTAATTCATTTAAAAAAATACAATAAAACGCATACCAATTACTTATAGACAAACTCCACTTTCTCAATAAGCTGATTAAAAAAAACACATAAATAAATTAGAATTAAAATAGACAAAAAATCATGCGTTACAATTGGCTAAAATTTAATAATAATTGATTTAAAAATTCATAAAATAGCAAATGAATTAAAAATACAAGGTAACAGACGGAAGGCCAGCGAGTTCTCGTGGGTTTCTTATCCTTCGGTTAGTGACTACGGTACCCTAATAAACTGAACCGTTGATTACGCCGTGATTGACGATGGAGGTGAGAACGTGTTTTCGTAAAACAAGATTGAAGTGACTCGACTGACAAATTGTATTTAATAAGTGAAGTGAGATGATGGTCGAAAGCATTTTTAATAAATTAGTTCAAAAATAGTAATACTATTTTAGTGCCTAAGTGTGTGCGCAAAACACAGGGGCACTCACTTTTCCTCTATAATCGTAACACAGTAGGTAACATGAACGGCTGGCTGTACAAAAAGGTGAAGAAATAAGAACCCAAAGTCTAGAAGAACGAAGTCCGATTTCACCAACGCATGTTAGTTTTAACGGCATGTTAAAATACCTACCATGCCTTCTCGTTCATTGATAGGAATAACGAGAGGGACAACATGATATTTAACGAAGGATTAACTTAAACATTGTTAGGTGAAACACGCCCTAAGTCATTTAAAAACCACGTGAACGAAGTCACGGGTACAACTAGTTATTAAAAGACCCTTGTTTCATCCTTCAAAACTTAACCGATTTGGGTACTTTTTTCTCTATATTTAATTCCATTAATTATCACGGGACTTAAATAACACTCAGTTCGGTCTATAATGCCACCAACTTTAATGTCACCTATTTACCGCCATATCTTGAAGAAAAAAAAATACACGCTTATTTTATTCAAATTAATCAGACTTCTGGAGATTGATGAAAACCCTCGAAGATTCCGATACATACATACGTAGATAAATACATACAACCCAAGCTAATAAGTGTAGTAAAAATTACATATTCCTTGTGTCATTTTTTTTCTTAAGAAATTAATTTTAATGGCACCAGAAGGTCCAAAAAACCATATTTAAATTTAGTGTTTACATATATATCACATTGAATAGGAATAGACTATACACTGTAATATTTACTAGAAATTCCCTCAGCTAACAAGCCACAAAACTTTATAAATAAATCAAAACGTAGTTGGCTTAGCGTGTCAGTGCTCGCCTGTCAAGATTAGCTTTGAGGTGTTCATTACGCGGATAAGGCAACTTTGCGAGCAAACAAATGACCTCAGTTCGCTAATTTAGAGCGGATTAAAACGGACTTTCATTGGAAAAAAAACCGGTTTTACTTTAAAATTAATCCGTACACGGTAACAGGGTAGAGCGCGAATGATTTTGTTTAGAGGTTTCGTGTACAACACAAGGCATTTGCCCAGTCAAGTTCAAGACTAAACTGACGAGCGATGTCTCTTTATAGAAATACCTACTATATACCTCCATGGTCTAGTGGTTCAGCAGGCCAATCGCGCTATTGTACAACGTTTCATTTGAGGTTCAACTTAGTTTCGTTTGTGTTTCAGCTGCGTTTCTTTTCCAATCCAGCTGAACATTTTTGGTCCTTTACACAATTTAGATTCAAAAACTTAACTTATATACGATCACTTTGTCCAAACGTTCGAGCTGCGTGCGAGTTAAACTAGCTCCGTACGAACTTTTTGTTTGACAGCGTTTGAGTTTCAACTACGGTCCAGCTTAGTCTCACCTAGCTGTCAAAAGGATAGCGCGATACCGAATACGTCATAATTAGTCGAGCAACGTTTACGTTTCCGTTGCGTTTCAGCTAAAGTTTTTTAGAGCGATTGCCCTGCAGAGCTTCGCTCTCGACCTGGAGGTCGTAGGTTTCCCGCGTTGGAACAACAAAAAATGTTGTTTTCAAGTTTGGTTAGGACAATGCAGGATGATTACCTGATTGTCAGACAAGAAAGATGATCCATACGTCGGATGGGCAGTCGGTTCGCGCCTGTTCTCTCGCCAGTCGTGTCGGTTTACCGTCCCACTGGGTTATGTGAGAAAAAGGAAGAGAAAAGGTCTTTGTGTATTGCGCACACACTTGGGCACTATAAAAACTCTTGCGTAGCTGGCCTGGTATCGATGAAATCGGCTACCGACACCGAAATCGGTGAGGGGAGCTTTTATTTTTATATACCTAAATTGTAGTATTAAATAAGTCCAACCTTACGGCAATACCGTCAATTTCTTTTATTTTCATTATAGTATAAAATTTTATACTTAAAAAGTGGAAACACAACAGTCGTTTTCTTGTTGTCGTGACCCTTGTTTACTCCATGTATATATTTTTTTTTCTGAATATTACATGTATATTATTAGAACGTTCCTATTTTCTTCCTTTTTTTCATAAATTAATTATTAAAAAAAAAACAGATTTCGGCTGTGTAATAAAATTGTAATAAAATAATTTGTTAAGTATAGGTAGATTTAACACACATTTAAGAGCATTTGTAATTAAATGTACAAAGTACAAACATTAAAATATGCAAAGATGGCAAAAAAAAATTGATATTAAATTAAATGTAATATATTATTTACAAAATGTGCAATCACTTTGTGCAGTAAATGTCATATTATATCCTATATCAGCAACAAGGTTCTCAGGCAGCCTGCATCATATCCGTAAAATAAATAGTTATTGCGACGTTTATTATTGTTTATTGCTAATAAATAATTATATTTAAGCAATTAAATCCTATTCATTTATTTATTAAATAAAATTAATAAACAAATAATATATTTTTTTATTAAACCTTATTCATCAATTTATTAAATAAAGTTATAAACAAATAATATTTTTTTAACATTGAACCAAGAAATCAACAGCCACATGCCAGACAAATACTGAATAGCTAATTAAAGTTTCAGATCTATGGGGTACCGGAGTAAGAATAGCACCTCCCCATAAACCATGACGATCTCCATAGTGCAGTGGTTGAGCGCGGGTTCGAATCCCGTCGAAGGAACAAAAAGTTTTCTGCGTTCCTGGGTCATGGATGCGTATTAAGCGAAAGTTTGTGAATTAATAATGTTTTTAATATGTGTATAGTATAAAAGTATTAAATATAGTTCCGTTGTCTGGTACCTGTAACACAAGTTCTTCGGATACTCAGCACGAGGTCAGATTGACGAGGTGTGAACTGTTTGAAGTATCTTTTTTTTAAATATAAAAAAAAACATTTTTCCTGTGGGTGTTGTAATATGCGACAGTGGAAATATATATCCGGAAATGGGCAGCAGCGTTTCTACGGACACTCTTGAAACTTCGCTCGCTAACCCGCCTGCCAAGCGTAGCGAGTATGGGCAACTACCCCCTATAAAAGAGTTTGAGGGAGGCTTATGACCAGTTGTTGATAATAGCTCCCCTCACCGATTTCGGTTTCGGTAGCCGATTTCATTGAAACCAGGCCTCCCCTCACCGATTTCGGTTTCGGTAGCCGATTTCATTGAAACCAGGCCAGCTACGTAACTATTTAGTAATCTGTGCAGCTACGCAGGAGTTATTTTATAGTGCCCAAGTGTGTGCGCAATACACAAATACACTCTATCTTTCTATTATTCTCGACTGGCGAGAGAACAGGCGCAGGATCGACTTTTTACATGCCCATCCGACGCATGGACCATCTTTCTTGTCAGACAATCAGGTGATCAGCCTGCATTGTCCTAACCAAACTTGAAAAGAACATTTTTTGTTGTTCCAACGCGGGAATCGAACCCACGACCTCCGGGTCGAGAGAAAAGCTCTGAACCACTAGACCACGGTGGCGATTAGCTGTGGATGGTCATAGCTGAAACGACGATTCCTATTCAGATGCTGTCAATGTTACTGTGTGGCGGAATGACGACATCATGTAACTGGCAATGTTCCATGTAAGCGCTACCTAATTTAACAGTCGTTTCAGTATTAAATCTTACGACAGTAACAAGTTATAGTAGTAGTATATACAAGGTATAACATAAATTAGTGATAATACTTTAGGGCGTGTATGTGCCCTTTATGTAGAGTTTACTGTGAATGTACCAGCGCTGAGAGTTGCTTTTGACATTCATGTTTCTATGAGAAATACCCAAACATCATAAATTTGCCCAAAAAAGTAACTGTATCAGCGCGGTACTTTCACAATAAACTCTACATAGGGGGCACATACACACCCTGAAGTTTTATCACTCATTAATATTACAGCCTGTAGAGTATCCTTAATAAACATAAATAATAATATAACCTATTGTTTTTTTTTCAAACATATGACCCTTCATACATTAGTAGTTGAATGTTAGTAAATGTTTTCACTTTAATTACTTAATGAGCTCTTATCGCTGCTGTCTATTGTACATCAACCGTCCACGAAAAACACCGACGCCGGGTGGCTATTAAGATAACTGAAATGGTTAACTAACAGAAATACATTGATAAATGTTAAGTAGCTTAGGTAGCTAGGACCTTTTAAAAAGTGGGCCTGACAGTGTCGGGGTAGCCACCTATTAGTATTCTTTGAGCCTGTTCATCACAATCTTTTTATAAGTGTTGGAAAGCTTAGGCCGTGTTTCACCAAGCGATGTTAAAGTTGACGCCATGTTAAAATACCATGCCATCTCATTCATTGACAGGAAATACGAGAGGGATAACATGATATTTAACATGGCGTTAACTTTAACATTGCTTGGTGAAACACGGCCTTAATCGGAAGTTTCGTCTCTGCTTACCTTATATCGAGAGACAGAGACAAAATATCTGAAATTTATTAATAAATTATCGAAAACATTCTTCATTTTAATCAAATCATTAAAGTTGTGATTTTTGACAAACAAATGTGGAAGAAGATTGTTAAATAGAATTTTGATCCTCTTTATTCTAAAGCCACACAGAATTCTAGATACAATAAAAAATACTTGGTAATCCATAGAATCTATGTCATAGACATTATAATTCGTCTATGGTAATACTAACTTTAATATTCAACGTTCGAAGCTTACGGAGGCGACGTGGATTTTACCAAACATTGTATAATGACTTCGGGAAATGAGTGTTTTTATTACATCACTAATTATTTTAGTTTTGTTAAACGAGAATTAAGGCGTTCATTATTTTTATCGGCGGTCATAACGTAAATGGCCACGGAACATGACATATAATCCCATGGAATTATACCAGTGATCCCCTTATTTATTACCATAATACAAGCACCATCGTACGAAACACGCTTAATTTCAGGTAAACCCTTCTATTTGTAATCGAGTTTTATAACGAAGCAAGATAAAATACTTCGAATGAAACGAGACAGGAAATCAAAAAGAAAGGCATTACTGCTCGTACCAACAACGAAGTCACGAAGTCATTGTTAATTAACAACACTAAATTGTACAAACACGAAAAGGAGTCGGAATCGGTAATCACACTTACACAAACTCCGTGAGTCGGGGTACTAAATTATAATATTGACACATCTGATTGTCAATTATTTAATCAAACAAGGGCGCTTCGGGTTTTCGTTCGTCCAAACTCATGAAGCTCACGGCAACTCATGGTAACTGTGCAATTAGTTGCGAAGTTTGGGCTCCACCCTTGAGTTTTTTAGTTGGAATTGTAAAGTGCGACGAGAGTTTTGCGTCGTGACAATTAATGTTACTATGACGTGGCTGTCTGCGACGTACAAAGAAGTCATGAAAGGCCCTCGGGGAGTGAAGTGCGGCCATAATGGAGATCCCCACGCATCCTCATAATGTGGAATAGTGTGATGCTTTCAACATTAAAATTTCGTACCGGAGGGGATACACAAAAATTAAAGCCGTGTTTTAGCGAACGTGCGTTTTAATAATTTATTGGAAGCGTCTGATGTGATTCTTTTGATGCTCACGGTTTTTAATATCTAAAATTGACAGGCAAATATGAATATATAAGGCGAGGTAGTTTTTCGTCAACTTGCGTAAAGAACGCAGTTGTAATAAATAATAGCCTAACCAAATGAATGCCTGATGTATAAAGGTGGTTTCTTTCTACTGAACTGTAGGTTTTCTTTAAGTAACTTTAATTACTTTTAGTGTGTTCTATCTAGATTAGATATTATAGTGTTGGAAAAACTTTAGAGGCTCATAAACACGACCAGTTTCCACTAAGTCATCAAGTGCAAGTCATGACTTAAACTAAAATAACTAATACAGTTTAAAAATGTGCATTGTGCAAGGAGTTTGTGTGATATTAGGTGCTATTCGCGGTAAAAACTTAACTGCTATCATTTAAATTGCACGACTGCGTTTATACAGTAACAGTAACCATGGCAACACATTTTTCGACCACACAAGCGTTGGCAGCAAATTGCGGTTATTATATTATGAAAGTAATAAAAGTGAATTGTTTATTTTATTTAATGAGGGCCATTCTACTCCGCGGGCTGATGTTTATTGCAAATTAAAATTGGCTAGCTAATAGCCGATGCAAAGTATTCGTGGTATCAATATTTTCCCAATTGACAGCTATAAAAGCAATATCAATAAATTAATTATCGACTTCACTTAAGACAATTAATGTTTGGATTTATTTCATTCAGTAACAAACAGATATTGAGTTATGGATTTCTTCGGTTATCGGTAATTATCTGCTGTTTCTTGTTTTGTATTAAGCTATATCAAGATTAATACTATGTTTTAATCATGGTATGTAAAACTTAATGTAGCTTTCTGAACTATGCTATATGAAACATGAAAATATAACATTAATGAGCAGTAAATAGAGACCAGAAAATAGAGTGGCAAAAAACTATAATTTCTGGTATCTAGACGCTAAGCTACATCGTGGCCATTAGGTATGTCTAAAATTAAGATGAGTAAAATATTTTTATGTGATCAATCAAAAACGTTTTATTTCCATATTCAAAATCCAACTTACGGTGCACCCTTTCTTTAGAATTATCTATTAAATTAAAGATGTTCATCGTCAATAGCACCCGAGTCGGGCCTAAACTCGTATTTACAATGCAAATGCGAAATTAAAACAATAAAAGTACAATAGCACGTTACTTTCAATACCCGTTCGGAATGCACCCTGAATTTAGCCGGCGGACCCTTAATTCAATGGAACCACTCGGAATGCGACTAAACTAGTTTAGGCCGTGTTCACACTCTAACGAAGAAGGCTCTATGACTATTCGGTCCCAATAAGGTGAAAGGAACGTTGTCAACGTTGTCAGCGAGCGGAACACGACTACAACATAATATCACTTGCGCTGACTCATAACGTAATAACATAAGGTCTAAATTCGCGTGCGCCGTGCCGAGAGTCTCCCATATACGTGCCCCGCAAATCAAGTAGTGAAGAGTGGGGTATGAAAAATCGAGATGGGGATAAAGGCAGGGGTAATATAGGTTTGATCGGAAATGCGTGAGTACTTTGTCCTCGACGCAGGAACACCTCGTACTACATAGACGATCAATTTTTAAGACCGCGTCGCTAATATGAAATTTTATATTGAAACCAAACAACATTATCATTTTTATGACAATACAAGCAAGAGTGTGCTGATTTTATACGCGATTCAAAATTTCGATTTACCAAATTATATTTTGATTAAACAAACCTACATGTTCCTTCTGTATCTAGATATAATCATAATTTGATGCAAAAATATCTAGGTACATAAATTAAAATTATCATCAGTATTAAGATGTTTACTTTACTAAAAGCTATTTCTCCGTTTAGTAGAAGAGATTAGTAGCAAGCCTATTGGTTTTATATTGATTAACAGCCTGTAAATCAGCTAAGGCTGAAGTTGGGTAAAATATATTACCGACGTCGAATACTCAACCGCTTCTTAAATTAAGAGGCTCTTAGTCATATTTAGTCATATATAGTAAAACACTAACTACTTGCACTTTTTTCCACTTTATTTGATTTTTCACCTTAATAATTATCTAAAAATATATAGATTTTTATTATATCTAAAAATATAATAAAAATCTAAATTATTAAGGTGAAAAATCAAAAAGTGGAAAAAAGTGCAAGTAGTTGGTGTTTTACTATATATAAAATGAATTTCCACCAAGAACCAACAGTACATTCAATAACATATTTAGTCATGTTTTCCAAGCAAGTTATGAGCATTTCCAGCTTGTAAATCAATATAAAACCGATATGCTTACACTATTACATAATACAGTTTACTATAATATAATGAAGTTGACTGATCATTAAACTATAAAGTAACGGTTTATCAAGCTATACAGAAACCAATTGTGAGTACATTTTTTGCTAAAAAGCATTGGTTTATTGACAATTTAATTGATACTTGAGTGGTTGTCGCCTCGGGTGGTAGCCGACTAATGAATTAGCCCGTCAAATATCAAAGCGAACGCCAGCTGTCAATTTTTGAGAAGTGACTGAAGGGTGGGGTGAAAAACTGTCAAAGCTCCGCGATTTCCTATCCTATCGCTCCACAATAAAGTTCAAAATAAAACAAACCCGAGGAAGATTGTAAAGTGATTTCGTGATTTGATTGATCAGGGGTTTAATGTGTCAATAGCGTGCAAGTATTTTAAATTTAGATAAACAAATACATATCGAGCGCGGGTTAATAAAATTGACGTGAGAACTGATTAATGGGACAAATGCTGAGAATACGGTGTAAATTTGTCACACAAAAGTTCAATTATCATTATTTATTAACTAGATATTTTTACTTTTAGGTTTGATGTAGATAGGCAAATTAGAAAACTATCTGTAAGAATAAATAATACGTAAATGTATGTTTGGAGAAGCATTAAATTTAGCACAGTTAAAGGTTCAGAAAGCTATCTAATATTCTACAAAAACGCTGAAAATTTAATGAATAAACATAACATTACACACATTTAGGGATCATTAACACAATCTATGTTTGTCATCGTCAATAGACAACACATTTCATCTTTTTACTTTGTAACAAAATGAATAATATTTTATAAAATAACCACTAGTTTCTTTAAATCGGTAAATTCTTATTAGTATTACTCATTTCGTAAAATGTGTTTAAGTCCATACTTAAGTGTTTTAAACTACTATAACATAAAAATACAAATGTAAAAGTATGAGATGTATGGTGCTATTATTTCTAGAGCTGTCTCGGAATGCAGATCTTACTTAAAATGGTGTTCCCGCTACACTTCTACACTATACGTCTGAGTTCTTTTGAAACTTAAATTACAAAGTTCCCAACAAACTATTCCGGAGTACAGTCTTAAGCGCTAACATAGATATACCTAAAATGTACAAACAAAGCATGAAAGTGTGATTAAACTACGAAACATTCGGTTCAATAAATTAAATAGCTAGTAAAATAACTAACCTACAATTTTATGAAAAGCTATAACCCGACTAAGTTAATTTAATAACCTTTGTTACTTTCTAATAGCACCTCATTTATTACTATATCGGACCAGTGTGTTAGTGCTACGATAGACTGCCAAAATATTAAATTACCTTTTTTGAATTTAGCTAAGGCTGAATTTGGGTAAAATGTATTACCGACGTCGAATACTCAACCGCTTTTTAAATTAAGAGGCTCTTAGTCAGATTTAGTCATGTTTGCCAAGCAAGTTATGACTTCTTGAAACTACGTTTGATATTTTCGTTTAAATTTCTTGAAAAAGATTGGCAAGTATCATTACGTTCACGACTGTACACTTACGAGTAACTGAGCGTAATGCAATGTACAGGCGAGTGTACACGGGTCCATCCTGCATTTGCATCTCAAAGCATTACCTAATACTCAATTACTGCCTATGGGCTATTCCTCAGTATTCTGCGCTTTGACAGTTTGTTCTATCCGAGAAACGAGCTTTATTTAATCGTATCCAGTCTGATTGGACAGGTAGAAAATGTGTTTATTTTATAGCTGACAACTCCATCAAGATTACACGTTAGTTTTGGCGCTGACAAAATAGTTTCTTTATTTTTTTATCGGTATTTACGGCCCTGAGTTATCTCCTTAATATACCTATAAAAAAACTAACTCTAGGTTTATCTTAAAATATATTATATATATATATATGTATATATATATATAATTAATTGCTGTTCGTTAGACCCGCTAAAATTCGAGAACGGCTGAACCGTTTCGGCTGTTTTTAGACTTGAAATATTCGTGGAAGTCCAGGGTAGGTTTAAACGGTTTGTATGCTCAACGAAGTGGGCACGGGTCAGCTAGTATGTTAATAAACTCAAAGGCACAAGTGTGCCTTAGACAGATTAATCTAATCTTATATGTAAAATGAATCGCTGTTCGTTAGTCTCGCTAAAACTCGAAAACGGCTGAACCGATTTAGCTATTTTTGGTCTTGAAATATTCGTGGAAGTCTAGAGAATGTTTAAACGGCTTTTTTATGCTCAACGAAGTGGGCACGGATCAGCTAGTCAATAATATAATTAATATACAAGTTAATAAAAAACTTAATATTTTCAGAAAAGTCAGAACAAACGATACCACCACATATTAAATAGCTAAATAGCTATTGTATCCTTTCAAAATATTTCACGTATAATATGGCAGTTAAGCTGTCAAGGTCTGATAAACGAAGGTCGCATATTGTCGGGCTGTCATCGCAAAAACTTGGCGAAGAGCATCCCAGGATCTGGTTTTACAAGTTGTTAATGGTTGCAATTAGGTTTCAACAGGTTCCCACATTCTTCAGTCGGGTTACTTATAATTCTGCTATTTCTGTGTAATGAGCGGTTGAAAAGTTTTACAATAATGTCTTAATTTTCACTTAAAACATACAATGTTTAAGAAATAATGAGTAACAACTTCTTTACAGGTTTTACCTGTGAGAATCGATTACTGACGAAACGTGTATTTGGTAATTAACGGTTGAAATAAAACAAATTAAAAACTAAAATGAGAAAACCAAGTGAAAGCCTAATAAGTATTAAAATACCTCAGATTATGATACAATAGACAAAGTTTGCGCACCGAATTTAGGTGAAACCACTTAAGCAATTATAAAAATAATGCGGAATACATATTATTATAATATGATATATTAATAATATTATTAATAATTAATAAATTTTTTTGAGGCTAATGACTGATGTATTGGGTAAGTACAAGTTACTTATTTTGTTATTGCCATAAAATTTCATATTTATTAAAACTATGGTACATGTTTTACTACTATTAAGTTTAGTATTAATATTGTTAGCTATAAGTTATTTTACTATAAGTGGGACCCTGTTACTGGCTTTCATCCATCTATACTGTATTGTTAATGTATTACTAATAAGCTGTTGGTTACCCAAACAAAATAAATAAATAAATAACAAACGACAATTCCCGAAAGACGCTATAAATATTAAAAACATAATAAAGCTACGTTCTTGTCTTTCCGAAATCATAGTTTTTATCATGAAATTTTGATTTTGTATTTGCTTCACCTAAATGTCGATTTAACCGCTTATTGCTTTTTGAAAAAAACATGTTCAAAACGGCACATCAAGTACCTAGAATCCTCAACTGAAAACTACATAACGCGGGACTCAAACGCATTTAGTTACTTTAATTAAGTTATCACAGCGCAGTCGGGACAGGACTATTTATTTCATTACCCTAATATGGTCAGATAACTCACGGTATTGTGTATGGCTCGCTGCCAGCCCGCGGTTTCCGCCCCGCTGCCTTCGTCGGCACTACAGCCTTGATTTAATAATTCACTAACGATGGAAAATCAGGCCGTTCTAACGCGTATGATTGGGTCCGATTGCAATCAGTGGGCACGGAAATAAAATGTAGTGGGGTGTAATCAGAAATTATAGTTTGTTATCGCCTCTGTGGTCCAGTGGTTTGGAGCTCTCCTGAGGTCGTCGGTACAATCCACGCGGAAACAAACAAAAATATTGTTTAAAAGGATCTGGTTAGGATAATGCAGGGTGATCTGATTGCCTGACAATAAATATAATCCATGTGTCATTTGGGCGTATAAAATGATATTTCGTTAGTATCGTTCAAACGACACAATGGCTTACGAGAGTTATGGAAGAGAAGTGCTGTTGTCTTACATACATATTACATACTTGAGAGTAATGAAATGACTCCTGCGTTGCTGGTTTTAGTTAAACCGGTCACTGTAATTGAAATCGCTGGAGCTATTATTATTATTTAGTCTTTTCCATCTTAATTTTAAACTAATAATGTTACAAAGCCCTAAAGTGTAGACAAAATATGGAATATTCTTTTAAGAGCCGATTTTTCAATCGTCAGATAACTTTTATCAGTTGAATAAACATGTGACTTTGACATTTGTTCCATACAAAATCTGCCAAAGTCACTTATTTATTCCTCTGATAAACGTTATCTGACGATTGAAAAATCGGCCCTAAATGCAACTACATCGATTCCTTTCCCCTCGAACAAAAAAATCATATTCCCCGTTTCAATTAAGCGTTAGTTCGTCGACATTGAAACAGTTAAAACTTTACACCCGATACAATTACGCGGCGCGATCGAGTGGCGCGTCCTGCGAACCAATTCGTCACGTACCGAACTTTCATGCAAAAACCTGGGAATGTGTGGCCATGAGGGTGGCGACTAGTGAGAATTATGAAAATTATATCTCATCTCGTCATCGTCGTCGTCGTCGTTTCAGCCTTTTACTGTCCACTGCTAGACATAGGCCTCTTCAACACATTTCCATTGCCACCTGCATCCAACGTGACCCGGCAGTTTTCACCAGGTTGTCGGTCTATCGTCGGATATCTCATCTAGCTGGGTAAAATCCAACTTTCATTGTCAATAAGTGTATTAACTCGCCGGCAAGCATATGGCAATGTATTTTTGATGTAAATGGCGGATATTTTTTTATTATACTTACAATCAGGGGCATCTTTCCATACTGATTCGATTTTGATTCAGATTCGATCGTGCCGCATACTACTTGACGTTTGTTAATTTTGATTCACAGTCGATTGATATGGTCGGGAGTGCAAAAAGCTACGATCTAACGATTTTCTTTATCCTGCAGGCTTACTCCTTACACGTGAAGTCCCTAAATGTGAATAATTTTCCCCGTTTTTGCAACATTTTCCGCTACCGCTCAAATTCGTTGCCTCGTAACACAAACCGCGCAACAGCTGAAAGAAACCCTAGAGTTAGCGAAAGTAATTAATCGCGAGTCGGGCGAGCGTCACCGCGTCGTGTCGGTCCCGTGTCGGTCCCGCGGCGGCGTCGCGTTGGGCGCCAGTCGTCCGTTCTCCTGGAAAATTGGAGGTACTGACTGGATCAGGGAACATTCTAGATCGATTACTCATTACATTTCAATTTTATTAACCGAAGAATATTATATCTGACTAGATGACACGTGCCCACTTCGTTGAGCACAGAAACACGGGCCTTACTCTCCAAACTGAATTGATTCTGATTCAAATTCGACCGTGCCGCGTACTCCCGAATAAATTGACGTTTGTTTATTTTGATTCCGAGTCGATTGATATGGTCAGTACAAAAAGTTACTATCTAACGATTTTCTATATCCTGATTAGTTTCAACGTAATCCACCAGACAAAATATTAAAAGCCGTTGAGATTCAATTCTCGATTGTGTCGGGAGGCCTACAGTTTCCGATGAACCGTTTAAGCCTTCCTGGTGGTATAGTAATAATTACATTTTTATACACAGTGTGTAAAAATTACAGTCTACTATAACTTTGAAATACGGTTATACTACCTGTCCTAATTTTGGAAAAGTATTTTTTTTGGCAAAAACTTTTTTTTTCACTATTTCTTATTTTTGTTGCGAGAATAAGGAACAAGCAAAAAAAAATGTAAAAACAATAAATTTCTACAATGATAAAAGGTAGTATTATCATATCCCAAAGTTATAGTGACTGTTCTTTTTACACCCGTTATAGGAGAAAAAGATATTATGATGTTGATGATAATGATAATGATAAAGACCCCTTCCTTCTCAAAACATGTTTGATGTACAAAATACAATAGTACAGAATTTAGGTACCTACCTACTATACAGGCTGTAAAAAGAGCAGTCACTATAACTTTGAGATACGATTATTACTACCTTTCTAATTTTGGAAATGTATTTTTTTTTGTCAAAAACTAAAAAAATAATAATTTTACTTTTCTCCATTTCTTATTTTTTTGTCGCAAAAATAACAATAAAGCAAAAAAAAATCATATCCCAAAGTTATAGCGACTGCTCTTTTTACATCTTTTATAGTTTTGAGAACAGCTGTTCTAAAATACAACATCTTTTTTGTTAAAGTAAAACAGGCGATAAGCATTTATATGAGATACTTTTTCGGAACAATACAAGCGGAAAATTGCTCAGAGAAAATAACTCCGATAAGCGCAGAAAGGATACGCCGGGGCTTAATTTTAATTATTTAATGAATACTTAAGGCCCTAATTATAGAAGCCCAGAGTTATATTTAAAAATATAATAGAATACCTCTGTATAATTTATAAACCATTGTTGGTCGCGAGAAATAAGAATTAAATGGGTATATATATCTCTGTCGTTTTGTTATTCATATAACATTACCGTATCTTCCTTTTCCAGACGTTTTGAGCGTTGATTATTCAGCGGTATCGCCGGGTGCCATCTGTTCAGATGTGGACGCGAATTTCGCCTCTTCTTACCCTTTAATACGGTATATATTCGCTCACAGTCGCGAAGGTTATAGTGTAGAGACATTATTTTGTCACAATGGTGAGATCCGCCCACTACGCGGGCAGCAGTGGAAACTCCTTGGTGATGCACTGCTTTGGGGAACGAATAAATTCCAAGACAGTTGGGAAAGAACTCACAATCTTTATAGACTGATTTTAAACCACAATGTACCGACCGAGCTATTTTGATATTATATTTTCATACAGTTTTTGCAGTTCATGTAACGTTAACGAAAGTATTGTAATAAAACTTTTCTCATAAAATTGCATTAATAATGTTTTCATTGTGAAAACTTTTTCGATTCCCAGCCTAGGGAGTTGTATACACCAACTCTACATTTTATGGAACCTGCGAAGTAAATGTATGAGTATGGTCGATCTTAAATTGGCCCGTTGAGCAATCTTAAATTGGGCCAGCTGTTGACATTCCGTTTATTTTACAAAAAAAAATGAACTTTATTTACTATGCAAGATACTCGTTTCATTTCAAGACTTCAAAACTTGATATAGTGATAATACACTAAATGCTTGCACTTTACAATAAAAAAAAAACTGTAAACATTATGCAGAATTTTTTAGAGTATCTATATAGTAAAATAACTAGTAAAGTGGTAAAAAAGTACAAGTTTTTTATTTTTTAATTACTATATAATATGTATTTCCATCAAGAACCTACTGCACATTAAATAACATATTGAAAATTTGTGCTGAACCAGGCTGAAAAGCACTGTTTCGAAAATGCACACTCTGTGTATAAGGATACAGTCATCTTAAACCAGCTTGATTAAGTGTGAGCTGACCCTTATAAGATTGTATAGGGTAAAGTAGGTATAGGTACATTTTTGCAACGTAATATATGACCGCACACAACATAGAAACTAGAGATCCGTAGCGTGAGAAGCTCTGTCACCGCGCGCGTCTCCGCTCTCCACAAACCGCAAAGAGTCGGTAATCTAATACACGAAGCTCATCGACACTGCCTTTCATGGCCGCCGATATCGTATTACGAATACCATCCGACGTGTCCCACCGATAAATACATTTTAAACCCTGTCTCGTAATAGTAAAGGTGAGATTTTTCAGCTTAATGGAAAAAGAATTTGTGGTCAGCGGCCGATTCATAGATTGCTTTTTTGTCCGAGCTCAGTCGGATAAAAGTAAAAAGGCATTCGACGTAGGTGGCTCTCGTATCGGGTTCTAGCTTGTGAAGCGTTCGCAAGAATTGAATGCGTTAATTTTCTTGTTTTCCGACTAATCTGATCGAGTGGATACAGTTTCTGAAATTGTAGATTCTGCGCGGTGTAAGCTTACCGGTTACCTATGTTTATTCCTGGCATTTAGTTTTGTTTGTCAACGTTTCTTTACAATTGTTATTTGTAACCGCACAATAACAGAATCAAGGATTCGCGTGGCTGTCGACTAAACTCCAATTATCAAACCGAAACTCAACAAAGTGAGGCTTAAGAGTTAATAAATCACAACGGAGTAAGCTCGCAAAATATTTGGAGCCCCAACATTTATGTAAATGAAAGTCTGTCAACACATTTCGGACAAAGCCTCAATCAGAAAATGTAAAATATGCACCTTACAAATAGTTAGGGGAATGAGTTTTGAAGAAGTCTTTTGAGAAGGCACTTTATCGTGCCGCAAGTCCCCTTTATCGCTGAGGGACGCAAAGAATACGATTAGACGTCTTAATCTCAAAAGGAGTGCTGACGAAGGTAGCCCGAGACGGATGCAGACAGGAACATTTAAATGAGAAAAGAAAGTTGCAGATTTATGGTCTTTTCTTTTCATTTTTTTCATTAAGGAAACCCTATTTATTCTTTAATGAATATTAAAAGCAATTTATACGAGTCATGAGAAAGTTCATTTTAACAATCTTGAATTCGTTTGCCCGTTTAAATCGGTCTAAAATGTTCGCTGTTTCGAATGAAACGCATATTTTATCATACCAAGACAATAGTTAAGCATTAAAATTAGGAAAAATGTCTAGTTTCACTATTGCAAAATACCAAAATATAAACAAAATTACTAACTGTAGTATAAATTCCCAGCCATATTGTAATCATAAACAATTAAATATTAAAGACAAATTGCAGCACGGTTGATTATAAAAGCGAAACATTGCTCTGGAATTGCTGACAATCCTGAATGAAATATTTCACCCATGGGTACAGTTGTTGCAAACAAATTTGAACGAAACGGTCAAGAGAACAATATAAGATCAAAGGGATTAAAAGTTACGAGGGGTGGTTTTAATGTTAGAAGACGCGAGCTGTTTAAAATTATAAGGGTTAACGGCATATTTTAATGTTAGAAATACCTTTTAAAGACCCCTTACACAAGTTTGTAAAGTTTGTCTGCATTACCTCGCCACATCTAAGGGAAGTTTACATGAGGTTATGTTGATGAGCGCTCTAGTACCTCTCGAGTTTTATGTTATGCAAAAGTAATTTTCAAGTAAACTTTCTTGAATGTTGCTTACGGCAGAGTGTAGCTTAATTGTTAATTGAAACTACCTTTATGTTACAAAATAAACGTTGAATGAGTATGATGAAGCGAAATATGTTAACGGTACCAATGAAAATTGGTAATCAAAGGCTCGATAGGAAAACTATAAAATGTAATCAAAATTCTAATAAACAAGGGGCTACAATATAAATTACTATTCGACTACCTACACCGAGATAAAACAAAGGTTATTAAAACTTATCTTCATCGAGCACAATGAGACTATTGACAGTGATATATTTTAGATAATGATAACTTAAACGATTATTTTATGCAAATCAAACGAAATTCCACGGAAGTATCCACATTCTTTACTTATCTGATTTATTTATCATCTGTTTGCAATTTTAGCGTGGCCGGTTTAGCTTGAGCTTGCATTGTTGTGACAGAAATAAATTGCCCTATCAAGGAGTGGAGTAATGATAGTAAAATTACAGCACCGGTCTGCCTCGGCGATAGAGATAATACTGAGAAAGGAAAAACTGATTGGTTATATTTACCAAGAATCATCCATAATTTTTCTCTGTGGCTATTATTTATACGGAACATAATTATTTCCTTCGTCCAGTCTCATAGAGATACTCGGCTTTTATCCACATTTGACTCTAAGTCTTAACTAACTTCTTTATTTTTTTTTTATTAATTTATTTAAGGTCGCTCAAACATCAATGGTCATTAGCGACCACTATAGGTTTACATTTAATTAACTACGTTTATTACTTCGCTCATTTTGCTGGGTATAAAATTATACGTTCTGTCAAAGACACATTTCGCACGTGATACATTGCATGATAAGAATTGGCGCCTACAACATATACGAGATGTAAAATAAATGAGTGATAATACTTTAGAGTGTGTATGTAGGTACCTCCTATGTAGAGTTTACTGTGAAAGTGCCAGCGCTGAAAAGACTTGCTTTTGACTTCATGTTTGTATGAGAAATGACCCAAAATCATAAATTTGCTTATACAATATTTTAAAAAAATAACTGTTTCAGCGCTGGTATTTTCACAGTAAACTCTATATACGGGACCCATCCACACCCTAAAACATTGTCACTCATTAATATTACAGCCTGTATAGTTTCTAGAACCGCTGTACAAAAATACAAAAACTTTTTCACTGAAGTAAAACTAACGCTAGTAATTACACAGTAAACTACTATACGGGACCCATACACACCCTAAAGTATTACAGTCTGTTATGTTTATTTACCGGCACACGACGTGATGTAGGCATCAACTACAACGACGTGTTCAAAAATTAGGTTGCACATTTCCTATTCAACGTCCATAAAGCAGAAGACAAGATATAAAAGTGAAACACAGAGCGCGACGAAGGCAAAAGTAACCTATATTTGAAATGTAAACGGTCGTATTCACGGAATTCTATGCGCAGGGCAGCTACCCTCCGAGCAAACACGCCACGAATACGTTCATATTTTTACATACGTAATAGCAAATATTTCATTGAACAAATATAGGGTAGCGTTTCATGAAATTACATTTCTCAAAGTTTTCATAATTTTACAAATTCTATTATATTTTGTGTGTTGGTTTGGTTTTTGTGTTTGGTTTGTTTGTATTTGATTTTAGTGATGATCATTTTGATTGGTATTTAGATTTTTTTTTATCTATGGTCGCTTCACACCACGTCAATCTGGCCCCGTGCTTAGTATCCGAAGAACTTGCGTTACAGGTACCAGACAACGGACAAATATTTATGAGAAATATTAATATCAACAATAACTGTAAACAAATAAATAAAGACAGAAGTATATGTTTAACAATAAATATTAAACGTATTGAGAAGTTTAGAGATAAAATTATAGCTAACATTAGGCAGTTAGAATATCTACTTAATCTCTATTTATTATAACAAAATTTCATCAAAATCGGCCTTATACAATTTTAGAATACATTCAACAGAGACAAACAATTAAATATTCCCTCTCTTGAAAATTAGTAGGTATCTTGTCACACCAACTAGCTCTAGTATGGATGAATATATTGTAGAATATAATAAGTAGAATAGTACTCAATATGAAACTTTAAGTTATCTATATTATTTAAAACTCTTTAAAGGTCTTATTTTCTTTTGTCACGTCTGGCAACTTGATATAATGCACAATTTTAAGTGGTACCTAGGCTAGATTGACGTGGTATGTAGCGTCTATAGATATTATTATTATTTGCTTGTATGTATTGCTGTTATTATGAAGACACTACACCTGATTATGAGTTAGATTCCCTGATACATTATCCTGTATGCGACTTCGAAGGAATCTTCAAAACAAACCGGCGTCCTTATCCCCGCCAATACCAAAAAATCAACCTATATGTATACTATGACGTAAGTAGTTTTTTTTTTTACACCTTTAGTACCGTTTATCTCCTAAAGCCAGCCCAACCCAAACTTCATAATTAGCCATCATTCTTACCTGTGTTGGTAGCATGGACTCAGAAATTTTCAGCGTTTATACTATAACGGAAGTCTGGCGTTCATGGGCTCTGGCTCTATTAGGTTCACTAAATGACTAAAGAATTTGTACGTAAACACAATCTGGAGATATTATTAGGTGCTTATGTCAAGCAGTGTACGTCAGCTGACACGACGACGAGCGTGAAGTTCCCGGACAGTCCCACCGCAGCCCGGGAGGCTCCGTGCTGCGGTAGGCTGTAATTGGTTGTTTATTGTCGTCGAAAATTAAATTGAAAGCAGACTTTGTTTTTGTTTGTTCGAGCCCGGATGGCGCCAGATTTGGCTCTGGTTTTTCCACGAATAGTTTAGAATCGAACAAACATAACTCCGCGGTCGGAATAAACGAAAATTCTGATATTTCGTCGTTGCCGCAACGTAATCCGATGAATTCCTTTTTCAAAGGGAATTATAAAAAAAATCACCACTATTTTTGTACGAAATTGGAGGAAGTATTTTTTTTAATACAATAATCATACACAATATCTTTATCAAATTAAGGGCGTGTTTCACCAAGCAATATTAAAGTTAACGCCATGTTAAATATCATGTTATCCCTCTCGTATTTCCTGTCAATGCATGGTATTTTAACATGGCGTTAACTTTAACATTGCTTGGTAAAATATGGCCTACTGTTCGTAATTAAAATGTGCTCTCTTCAGCGTATACTACCTATAAAGTACGGTACACCTACAAAGTGTCCCATAAGTTAGAATCGAATAAGCCTCTCGACTGGACGTGAAGAAACATTTCCATCACAAAATGGAGGATAAAGGCAATCGGAATCGTACATTCACAAAAGTCGGAGTTAACATTTAGCCGGCGATCGATCTGCATTAGGCCCGCAGAGGCTGAATAAACAATGTGACGAGCTTTCACCCTTTTCCGTGACCCCTGGCCGCCCCTCCCCCCTCCCGGCGTGACCTCTGCTACCCCTAGCGTACTACGAATAAAACTAAGAATGAGGATTGTAATAAACATTCAAGTGACCCCTGAATTGTGAAGCAGTAAGCGAACTGATGATGATTAAAACACTCTCATCAGGCTTAAAAAAAACTAGATCAAATTCGGGTCATCCGTTTGGGATTTACGATGCCACGGGCATAAACACACATTATATATAACACCCCTTTGTTTTCGTCGAGGGTTGAAAATAAATATCGATGAATGGTTACAAAAACAAAGGTGATGTAAGAAATATAGAACACACGTCCTAGTATCAATTGCTTGACATCCCTACACCTGGTTGACACGATGCAAGTTGACGCAGAAGAAATGCGTTCAGTGTTTGGAAAGCTTTCACATGTTGTGTCATACACACCGATTGTACTATAGTGCACTGTGTGTGCTCAAAAACAGCCTCTCTTCCTTTACTCTCGTATCAGGCGCAAGACGGACTTTTTAGATGTCAAACAGACAGGTGATCAACATGCATCATAACCAGACCTCACAACAACGTTCTGTTATTTCACCGCCTAGATCGAACACCTACCAACGTAGTTAGAAGCCAAGCTCTAAATCACAGGACCAGTGAGGTATAGTTCCAGTGGTTCGTCATTACAAATGTTTCAAGGTAGACTTAAGAAAAACAGGGTTTCAATTGGTTTGACACCAACTTCCGTCTTAATGGATATTCCAAAAATTTGCTGACTTAGTATGTACACAAACGATACCAAGATACAGCCACCTACATTTTTTAGTTTTTCTTCCCATTGTATAGGTAAGCTGACCCTTATAAGGTATACAATTAATAGTATTTAATGCGTACAATATTCTGATGGAAAAAATCAATGTCTTAAACGACAACACGGAAATTGGGGTGTCCTTAAACACGTTTCAGGGATAAACAATAAAAGGTATTAGTAGGTTTATTCCGGAAATATCGAGAGGCACTTCGTTCTTCTTCAATTTCTGTGAAGAGCAAAAAATATACTAAGTCGGGCAATTTAAAAACAGAACGGGATCCAAAAGAAATGACTAAATAAAAAATACTTATCACGCGTCTGCTCGTCGAAAACCACTTCGTTCGGCAATAATGCCAATTTTATTAAACTAAAGAACTCATTCTTTACCTGCAACAAAAGAAAATATATTAGCTGAATTTCATATTCAATTTTGATAAATGGATTTACTAAAGCAATAAAATAAATGGTACAATGGAGTCACAAAATCAATGTTGTTGAACATTAAAATTAATATAAGAGTGTAAAAGCCGTATAATACAAGTAATGAACTAAAACTCTTGAACGTAATAAAAAAATAGGAACAATACATCTATGTTTTAAAGAAGGTATATATTTCCGCTCTATCATTACTATGATAAATACAAACTAGTTATGCTGTACGTAGAAAATGGTAATTATAATAATAGCTACTGAAAGACATACAAAGCAATCATTACTTCTACGAGTAAATAACCATTTCAATACTGCACCGATTATGGTGAAACATTTAAAATGTGATTACATCGCTACTAAACCAATCAACGTACGTGCCAAATGGCAATTGTTTTCGTGCGTTTTCGAGTAACAATCGATTCCCAGTAAAAGTTATCGAAGCTCCAAACTGAACAAATAATCGTACTTCGGTCACAAAATGGAACTTTCAGTTTAGAACTAAAAATAAAGAACTTTGAAAATT
This sequence comes from Celastrina argiolus, assembly GCA_905187575.2. Lineage (NCBI taxonomy): Eukaryota > Metazoa > Arthropoda > Insecta > Lepidoptera > Lycaenidae > Celastrina > Celastrina argiolus. The sequence goes on along the minus strand of LR994581.1, from coordinate 6,976,926 downwards.
GAATTGTAAAGTTACACTTATAAGTTCCAATACTATTAAAGATCTACGTGTATGTCTCAGACGAAATAAAAAGTTAATACCGAATTCTGCGAACCAAAAGACCGGTCTAAAGAATAAACTACGCCTCGCCTTGGACCTCATTACCTAAACAGTGTCACGCACAAACAAATCAAAGTAGTATCTACATAATTAATGTTACTGTGTCTATGTATTTGAGTGATAATATTGATTCATAAGTTTTTAATGGTAAAAAACACTTTCAACATTTATGTATTTTAAATAGGTATTTGTCAAAAGATATTTGAGAATTTCAAAATTAAACTTTATGTACTACTCCAGAAGATGCACGTTTCATTCCAAGATTCTTTATTTCGAACTTCGACAAAACACACATGACACACATCACCGCAGCGGCAGCGGCGCCACCGCCACTGTGGGTAACCACCCTACGCGGCGCCAAAGTTGCAATAAAACATGTACCTTTTAGCTTAGTGAAAAAAGTTCAATTTTGAATCACAGTCATAAAATAATCGCATGGTGTGAGCTAACCTTTAGAAGGTATAAAGTGTCCTATTATACAAAAGATAAGCAGCGAAGCTTTTAATGTCGTACTAATAAAATTATTGTCGTTACTTTAGTCAGTATTTCACAAAGTTTGTCGCGTTAGTGCGGAGGTTCGTCTATTAGGAAATATGGAGTTTGCGGCTCAACTATTCTATGGCATGTTTATATTCGTATCGCGTGTATAGGATCTTTCTTACCTGCGTTTACACCCTTCGGTAACACAACGGAAAATAAACCCTCGCGTACCAATAATAGGAATCAATTCCCCACAACGTAACGTTACATTTCGTTAAGCATAACTTGACGTAGATTTGAAATATGTTTTGTTTGTAGCATTACTTTTATTTGTAGGCAATCAAAAACCGATAGTTATAACGTGTAAATCACCGAAGTGATAAAAACTGACAAACATGAGATAGAAACGGAAAATCTTCTTTTTAATTTTTTTAGAATACTTACCTAGATATTATTAATTATTATCAACTCGTACTGGTTTCAAATTATTAAAGATAATATAATATTATGTAGGTATAATATGTAGTGTGTAAGAACAATCACTATAACTTTGAGATACGAATATAGTTACTACCTTTCCTCATTTTGGATTTTTTTTTGTCAAAAACAAAATTTTTTTTTTAACTTTTTACTATTTAATTTTTTTTGTCGCAAGAATAACGAAAAAGCAAAAATGTTTTTTTATTTTTATTTCAAAAAATCATGTCTAGAATGAGAAAAGGTAAGTAAGTACATGTATAATCATATCATAATACAAAAGTTATAGAGACTGTTCTTTTTACACCCGTTATACTGTATGAAATATATTATGTACTAAAAACATTTTAGAAACGAATGAATAAAATGGGTATATCAATTTTTTGTTAGCATCACATTTTAAGCCTACCATCGCATTTAAAGCGCCCACGGTAACGCTCGGGAAAAATGTTGATGAAAACCTTTAATAACGTAGGGATTCGGAATTTACCTATCAATTTACTTTTTTAAAACTGCTGCGGAATATTTGTAGCACCCATTTTACAGTATGCCCGGCGAAACCGATTTTATAATTGGTAACACTTTGCCGCGGCACACTTTTGTTTTATGTTCCCGGCGTCCAGCGTTTGCCTGTAGCATTTTGTAAAAGGTGAATATAATAATATTCACCTGTAAATAAATACGTGAAGCAAGAACTTGGTACCGATTTTTACGAAATCTGCGCAGGCGGAGGAGTGTGAGTAACACTTATAGGTTTTAATATAGACTCCTCTATATTAAAACCTATAAGTGTTACTGCAGTGGCAATTCTTATTAAAATGACGGAAGTAGATAACATTAATGAAAATGACAATATCACAGTACGCCACAGACAATTGTTAGTTGGTACCACGACCACGAGTAGTATAATAACAGTACTTTGTACACTATTGTCGATGTTTGTTTTAAATTCCATTGACAACAACTACATTTAAGCGTATCTTAGATCGAAAATAACTGTAAAAAACCTTAAAAAAGTAACATTTTAAATATGGCATATTATGGTCAAATTTCGACCCCTTGGATACAAATAAACTGCCGCCGATGTGAAACATTTAATTTAATTTCATATTGTCGTTAATAATAATTAATAATAATAGCTCCCCTCACCGATTTCAGTGTCGGTAGCCGATTTCATTGAAACCATGCCAGCTACGCAGGAGTTATTTTATAGTGCCCAAGTGTGTGCGCAATACACAAAGACACTCTCTTCCTTTTACTCTCATAACCCAGTGGGACGGTAAACCGACACGACTGGCGAGAGAACCGACTTTTTCTTGCCCATCCGACGCATGGATCATCTTTCTTGTCAGACAATCAGGTGATCAGCCTGCATTGTCCTTACCAAACTTGTATAGCACATTTTTTGGTGTTCCAACGCGGGACTCGAACCCACGACCTCCGGGTCGAAAGCGAAGCTCTGAACTACTAGACCACGGAGGCGTTATATTACGTTAGTTACTTCTTTAGATCACCATGCAAACGGACATTCTGGCCCGCCATTTTACACCAAAACTTTTTTTTTACTATTCAATTAAATAAAATACTTACTTATTCTATTATACCAATTAGATGAAGTGAATTTGCTTTTAAGCCCACCACAGCCTTTTACAGGATCATTCTATATCTTATAATAGGAATGTTTATGTGAATCCGAAATATACTGACCCAAATCCCGTATAAAGCTAGACATTAGTATGGGCTTAAGCTGGAAAATCGTATTGAATTCACTTTTAAGTCCTCTACAGAACTCGGGCAGAAAAAGAAATAAGTGTAAGTTAGCATTTGCTGGTTAGTTGTCTGTTCTGTATTTAAAGAAAATCTCCACCGAAACTTTTTACTAGCCGGCATTAGCATTCCAAATTTGAAATGTCTTTCTTCCTTTTTTATTTTAATTAAATAATATTAGTTTCTTTCGACTTTCAAACCCCGATGAAATTAGAGGGATGCTATAAGTTTTAAGTGTCTGTGCGTATGTGTCTGTCTGTGGCTTCGTAGCCCCCATAGTGAAGAACCAGTTTCATCTAGATTTTTTTTGTTTGAAAGCTGACGTGATCGTGATTTTTCTCACTTCTAATTCATCATCAACAGTTTGCTCACAGCTTGGCAATTCTAAAACGCAAATAAATCTATTTAAAAATTTGTTTAAGTATTTGTGTTTAAGTATAGTGAAAAAATTGTTTAAGTATAGTGATTTTATGATAATATAACATCTGTTATGCAATATATCACAGGTATTTGGTACTGGCAAATCACAAAGTTAATAAATCCTTTTAGTTTTGTTGGCGATCGAAACAACCGACAAGAAGAGATTTTTTATTCAGAGGGTTACCGGATATCAGACCTTGTAAACAGCCTACCTGGTACCAATATTGGCTTTTTAAGGATTATAATTTGCTATTCATCCATATGCTCAACCAATAGGTAGGATGTAACACAAAAAAATATTCTCACTGTGACTTGTTATCCAATTTTCATATTAAAACTTTGTTACAAACTGATGTTTTTTACTGAAGCTATACTGGTGCATTTAATAGAATTTTGCCGTCATAGGACCACCGACAGATGCTAAACATGTATTTCCAAAACTAAATAAAAAAAATTAAAAAACCCCCGACTTAGCGAGTAACATTACTTTCACACCTAACAAACGACCGGATGACCTTGAAGACCTGAACCGATATCTACCAAACATAGCTAAGAACACTCTGGACTGATAATATCCGTCAAACAAAAAAAACCGCATTAAAATCGGATCATCCGTTTTGGAGCTACAATCCACAGACAGACACGTACACATTTACACAGACACGTCAAACTTATAACATCCCGTCGTTTTGGCATCGGGGGTTAAAAATAGATGTCCAATCCCATTCTAATTTTGGAAATACATTTTTAATATCTGTTGTTGTTTCATCTAACAATTACAATCAATTGCCTTCCAAAATCATCGGAAGTTCGTAGACGGGTCATCGTGCCACAATGTCACGCCTTTTTCCGTCACGGCATTCGATTCAAACAACTGATATGCTGCGCCAAGAGGTGTTTCACATCAAAAAACCAGCAAATAGTTTTATACTAACAAAACTACATTCAACATTCACTGTCTATTGTCTCTGGGCAGTGTTTTTGTAAGTCAATAGAACACCCGCTACACGCTCATCAAAGGGACCGATCTCAAACCTGCCGATAAGAGAGCATTCCTCATCCAGCATCCGAATTATCTCGACTCTGTTGACACAGTTATGTTGACTTCGTGTGGTCTATGTGAGAGAATTGAGCGATGTTTATTCAAACATAAAGGGAACTATGTGTTACAACTTTGTAAAAGTTTAAATATAAATAGAGAATACATAAGAATAAAAACGGGAATATAAAATATTAAACGTTCAGCTTGCTTCATAATTGCTAAAACAAATTATATAATTAAATACTAAATATGTACATATACAGGGTGTAAAAAGAGCAGTCACTATAACGTCGTGAGGTAATAACCAGGCAAGAGATGTACCCATTGGTATTAGTCATTTTCTTTTAATCCACTGTTTTAAAAATATAAAAATTTTCAATAGGCAATGTACAACGTGCACAACACAGCGATCTGCTGATTACGCTGAGAGGTCAATAGCACACGTAAGACGTTCATTACGTACTAAGGGAAAAATTATAAAATTTAAGAAATTAATGCAGAACGTTGTTCCAAACAGTTCAGCCTTGCGACTAAATTAATAACTTCAAAAAATTTTTTTTTAATTAATGATAAAAATTCATTTCTAGAATCAGTCAAGGTCCTATAATCCTATCCCAAAGTTATAGTGACTGCTCTTTTTACACCCTGTATAAGCATTAATGACATTAATTAGTACTTATCATTGTCTTTACACACAATTATTTTTAATCAAAAGAACAACAGTCCATAAATAAGCAGTATTTCAGAAAAAAAATATTAATATGTGTTAAAAATATAAGATACAATTCTATAAACAATGCGAAACCTAAATAATGAAATTAACAGAAAATATCTGAAAACATCAATGCAAAAAATTGCTGGAAATTATTATGTACGTATATGCTTCCGTGTCTCATTATTAGGTTTTTTTTACAAGAAAACATTACATTATTATGTTTTTTTACAACAAAACATTACACATGTCCCATTGTGTAATGTTTCGAAAAAAACATTATCAGTAGGTAACCCAAGCAGGAACAATGTCAATGTGACAGCTCCGTAAAAGTAACGTTATCGAAATATTGTATAAAAAACAAGACATTCGATAAAGTTTACGGAGCTTTCAAATGTTCCTGCTAGGCCTACAGGAGACAGGCAGATCGTGAAATCGCTGGCTCCTGTCACTCACGGGGGTATTTCGGGCAGATTTAGTGCGGGGGCATATTGGGGCGGTAGTATTTGTTCGACGTTGATTTCGGCTCGACAATGCTGTGTAAACCGACCGGGGCAGATAACCCTGGGCCGGGAAACGGGACAGTCGGCTAATAGTTCTGATTACCTCGTATGTGTGTGCTCGGTGCGAGTTCTGTCATTGTTCACCGTGAGGAACTTAACAACAATTATTTATATAGGTAATAATATCTATGGTTGCTTCAGACCACGGCAATCTGGACCCGTGCTAAGTATCCGAAGAAGTTGTTTTATAAATACAATCATACTATGCACATATTCAAGATTTTTTATTATATTATACACAAATTTAATACACATGGTTGTGTATTAAATTTATAAAAACTTTTTGGTCCCTCGGCGGGATTCAAACCCGGGACCTCTCGATCGAGCACCTACGCGCTCATCCACTGCGCTACGGAGGTCGTCATTTTTATATGGACGAAATAGGAAATAAAGATGTTTTTAATCAGATATCAATACTTTTAATGATTGCGCTTGCACTTTTGGTCATTATGATGTTATTTTGTTACGAATGAACTCGAAAATTTCTGGACAGATTTTGATAATTCCAAAAACAGCACAAAGTAGAAAAAAAATAACATTCGAAAATCGAAGCCAATTCGAAAATCAAGACGTAAATCGAAACGTCAAATAGAACAGTCGTTATCCTATAAAAACAATTCGTCAAGTCAAGGCGGCACTTTAGTTCAAAGGGAAAAAATGTCGGTCAAACGAGCAACGAGTTAGGCCGTAACAAAAATCCAACAAAGGGATGATTAACGATTTTCCACCCCCGGCTCATTCGAGGATATTGAATCTGTTAGACTGCGTGAAAACGAAAGTTTTCTTTTCCTTGTCAGTACGGCCGATATACCCGGTGCACCTCGATTCGATCTTATTGCAATGGCTGTAAAGTCCAAAAGTGGCAGACCGATTTTTTCTGCGGCTGAACAGCGTCTCTACCTACAGTATGTGTTATAATACATTGTTTTTCTGCTTTGTTGTTTTGCATCACGGCTGTAGGCGTTTTGTTTTGTAAATACGATACGCGATCTTCTTACTCTAATTAAATATAATCTTTACAAGTGAAATGATTAATAGTAATATGCAAACATAATAATAATTTGTATAATACTTATAACCGAACCAAGGCAGTACTGTAATCTAACCAAGTCAATGGTATTACCCAATCAAGTCAACACTATCCCATCAAAAACAAAACTTGTAAAAAGTGCCAAGTCTCGCAACAACATCTTACAGTGATCATATCAATATTATTAAAAATCTTTGATGTTTTAAATAAATAAGTAGATTGACTTGGCAATCGCATGAATATACAAGTGATATATTATATTAAATCAGATTGCTAAGTGATATTTATTTAAAACATCAAAGATTTTTAATAATATTGAAATGATCACATTAATTATAATAATATTAAATTTCCGTTGTCTGGTACCTGTAACACAAGTTCTTCGGATACTTAGCTCAGGGCTAGATTGACGTGGTGTAAAAGGTCCATAGATATTATTATAACAAGGGGTAAAGTAAATTAAATTACAATTAATCCAACAACAATTATTTACGACAGTGAATAGTGGTGTAACTGAAATAGTGGTTGAACAATGCACCAGCTAGTTAGTTCCAAACTGACAAAAACTAAATCCAGTATTTGTAGAAAATGGACACTTTAATGAGGTTATATCTTAACCTGAATCTAAGATAGACATGATCAGTGACAGCACAATCTATAGCCTGTTAGCCGCGTCCGGAACACTCTTAGATAACTTTGAATTACATTACTCCCGGTAGCTATGAACCATTTCATTTTGCTCTGTATTTTTCTTTTAAATAACTTATTTTTGATCGTGAGTTGAATGCTGATAATATAAAAGGGATATCGAAGGTCGCCCTGAGATGCTTTAGTTGAATTACCTAGTTATTAATGATATGAATTACTTTAATATGATAAAAGCGAAGTTTGTGTTTGTTACAACTTCAGGTGCAAATAAATTGGAACAGTTTTTATAAGCTATGGTGTACATGTCCACCACGACTTCTCTTAAAAATATCTTTATTACCCCACATTTTGGCGCAATTAAAAGTAGCATACCAATAATATCTTTCCAAATGCTTTACTATATGCAGGATATAAAAGACTAGTCATCATAACTTTGTATTATGATAATACTACCTACTCTCATTCTACAATTATTTAAGTATTGTTTTTTAATCGCTTGAATAATAAATAAGCAAAGATTTAAAAAAAAAACATTGAATTTCTAGAAAGAGAAGAGGTAGTATAATCGCATGATTATTTTTAATCATTTCGTTTATCCTAAAGTTATTATAACTGTTATTTTTACCTACACTCTGTACTATGTTATCCAAATCTCTAAACGAAATCAAAATCGGTCCGATACTGACACTATCTCATAAGCATATTTTTTCATATTGTAATAGTGTATAGGTACCTAAAAAAATACATTACGTCCATTTTCCTAGTAAAAACTGTCCGGGGTGCGGGCGAACGCAATTAATAGAAACATACAACAGTATTAGTATAGAATTAAATTCGATTTAGTCAGAACTAAATGTGCCCGGTTAGATTGGCAATTTACCACGACAGCTCAGCAATCAAGGGGCACTTAAATTGTTTCTTTTAACTATTAAATGTCACTTAAATATAAATTTAGAAGACATTTAGATATTTTAAGGGGCAATAATTTTGTTAGATATTTCTGTTAATACATAATTAGATCAGGATAAATATTAATTAGTTTTCTTTAATGTCAAGTAGTATGCGAATTAATGATGATGAACTATAGCGAAAAAACTCGATTACATCAGCTTTCAAACAAAAAACCAGATCAAAATCGGTTTATCTATTTTGGAGTTAGTCACTCCACAGACACACATATACAGACAGACACATCAAACTTATAACGTCCCACTGTTTTTTGTCTGGGGCTTAAATGACACCAATTAATTTTTAGCAAGCACCAAGTAAGTGCGTAAGATTACTATAAGTAATTCATTATCTGTGATTTAACCCATTTGATGCAACTTATAATGGGAGTAAAAACAGTCACTATAACTTTGGGATAACCCTTTTCTCATTCTAGAAATATATTTTACAAAAATTAAAAAAAAAGATATATTTTGCTTATATTTGTGACAAAAAATTAAGATATGGTAAAAAGTAAAAAAAATACCTATTTAATTTTCAAAATAAGGAAATGTAGTATAATCGTATCTTAAAGTTATAGTGACTGTTCCTTTAACACCCTGTAGATAGAGAAGACCGTAAAAATGTCGTCTGTTATGAACTTATGACTTATCGAGTTGCATTTTTAAAAGCAGTATTAAGTTTCGCACAGGCAGGTGGCGTCTCACCTGGCCAGCACATGTTCAGGTGATTGTTTTAAAGTTACTTATAATGCGCAATTGCTCAAGCTAACGAAGGTATTCTTTATTCATCATCATTACACATCATCACTGCCGTATCTACTTTTACGTAGATACGTCTTCTGTTATATTATTTTCATTTTAAACAAATCTTACGTACCGTATTCTCTATAGACCTATAATATTATACCAGATCTGTGGATGTTAATATTAGTGTATTGTGTATGCCAATATTACAACAATAGGAAATAATTGATTGTTTACTAATATAATATAATATAATAATATAATAATCTGTGGACGCTTCACACCACGTCAATGTGGCCCTGTGCTAAGTATCCGAAGAACTTGTGTTACAGGTACCAGACAACGGAAATATATTTAATACTTTTATACTATACACATATTTAAGATTTTCATTATATTATACACAAATTTAATACACATCCATGACCCAGGCACATTGAAAACTTTTTGTTCCCTCGGCGGGATTCGAACCCGCGACCTTTTGTTCGAGCGCCAACGCGCTCAACCAACTGCGCTACGGAGGTCGTCAGTCGTTTACTATTGTAACGTTGGACTGATTTGGTACAGATATACAGTATTTCTATTATAACGGGTGTAAAAAACAGTCACAATAACTTTGGGATACGATTATACTACCTTTTCTCATTCAAGTGTACTAAAAAAAAAAAAAATCGTTATTCTTGCGACAGTAAATAAGAAATGGTTACAAGTAAAAAAATAGTTTTTGACAAAAAGATACATTTCCAAAATGAGGAAAGGTACTATAATCGAATCTCAAAGTTATAGCGACTGTTCGTTTTACACCTTGTATATACGAGGAAAAACATAGGCAGCTACTATAAAAATGTACTATAACTGTGGGATTTTCTTTTCAGGTGACATATTCGCGTCTAGTTATTTGTATAGCTAACAAATCGACAATAGGTTTTTCTCTACTGATATAATATTTACCAAACGTCACTCGAAACCCGTTTAACTTGTACGTGATCGACTAATCAGCACACTATCATATATTTGCAATAACTCATAATGGAAGGTGAACGAACTTTATATAAGAATATAAAATCCTTTATAAAACGATACAATTGAGACTCTTATCATGAATGATAAAAAGCTCTCCCAAGGCTTAAACTTGTTTAGATATGAACTAGCTACTTTTATAAAGAAATATATTACCAACTTTAGTCATTTATTTTATCTTAGCGCGCCGTATGCGGGCTCTGAAAAGGCTACCCTATATTACACAAGTTCGCTTACAACCTCCTTATAATCCGGTAAATACCTCGCTATAAACTTGTTAATCAGTCAGCCACGCAGGCCAGTTAATGGCATAATTAAAAATCCCCCGGTGTGTACGTTTCAGAGTCCTGTAGCACCTTAATAGTAAAACTTATGTTAACCCACCGCTTCAAGACTGAATCCTAAACTTCATAATTAGAAATCACTGAGCTTTGAGGTTCCGCAAGGTTGCGTCCGACTATCAATAGCATTCCTTCATATTGACCCCCGGTTTCTAAAAGGCTGATCAAATTGTCGATCAGCTAACGTTTAATTTAAAAAGCCATTCTGAACGCTCATTGGTGAACATCACTCGCAGCAACTTCGCTCACTCGCTACGTTCATTAATGAGCACTCAGAATGGCTTAAGTCAAATGTTAGCTGATCGGCGATTTGATCAGTCTTTTAGAAACCAGGGCTGAAACTTGTTGATAGTTTTGATTTCTCAAATTGTTTTGGGTTACTTTGAATTATTGAAAATAAATTGCAACGTTGATTATCGCAAAATGTAGTTATAATAATAATAATAGCTCACCGATTTCCGTGTCGGTAGCCGTTTTCATTGAAACCAGGCCAGCCATGCAGGAGTTATTTTATAGTGCCCAAGTGTGTGCGCAACACACAAAGACAAGCTCTCTTCCTTTTACTCTCATAACCCAGTGGGACGGTAAACCGACACGACTGACGAGAACAGGCGCAGGACCGACTAATTTACATGCCCATCCGACGCATGGATCATCTTTCTTGTCAGACAATCAGGTGATCAGTCTGCATCGTCCTAACCAAACTTGACTTTTTTTGTTGTTCCAACGCGGGAATCGAACCCGTTATGGTAAGTAATTTATATGAGATGCCAAAACAAAAAATGCACTACGCGTCATTCTCTTCACACTATATTCGGCTTAATATATGAAGCATAATTCAACCTGTATAGCCCAAACAATGTATCCTAAAAGCTAAGTGAATCCTTAGTTATATGCTAGCCGGCTATTTATTGATTTCCTTAGCCGTCCCAGTTGGGAATACCCAACACTACTTACTTCGTAGTTCAGAGTAGGTACTAAGTAATGTTTGGTAGTTCGATGAAGGCACATAACAGAAAAACTGGGTTATGTACAATATTTTATTTATAACTTTACATTTTGTCTGCGATTACATTCCATCTATACTAATATTATAAAGAGGTAATATTTGATTTTTTTAATGTTTGTTTGTTTGAATGGAATAGGCTCTGAAACCACTGAACCAATATGAAAAATTCTTTCGCCGTTGGAAAGCTACATTCCTAGCGCTGAACATAGGCTATATTATATTTTCAAAAAAATAAGGTCCCTTACTCTAAAAATGTAGCCCGAAGTGTATAAAACTACCTTTAAAATTTCTTACATCGTGTGCGCTTCGACAACGGCTTGACCAATTTCGCAAATTTTTTTACGGTATGTTCGTTATTGTCATGAAAAGGTTATTACGAAAGAAAATGTTGTAAAATAAAATGAAAATTATTCACATTTGAGTACTTTCGTTGCGTGCGCTGCATAAACGGTTTAAGTTAGGTACTCAAAAAATACTTTTACTAATTATTCCTTTTTAATAATAAAAGATAATCGTGATAGTGTTACCGACAACCACGCGAACGTAGTCTTGGGCACAGCTAGTTGATGATAAAATGAATTGTTAATAAATTATAATGCTTTTAGAGCTGAGTGTTATTTACTTTGGGAACTGTGGACCTAATGCCTCAGTACTAACTACTAGTTCTATTGCGAGCTGCAACTAGCAGGTAGAGACAACAGAGGCAGCGACTAATGAGTTTTGTTGTTCAACAGTTACGGTATTAGGGGACATATGCGGTCTGGACTGAATGCTTTAATTACCTTTTGGTGGGTAAAAATTTGAATACGGTCCTTTCAAAACCTCCTTGATACCTAATTATACTCTCCGATAGAGTTATAATAATATCTACGGACGTTTTACACCACGTCAATTTAGCCATGTGCTAAGTACCTATCCGAAGAACTTGTGTTACAGGTACCAGACAACGAAAATATATTTAATCCTTTTATACTATACGCATATTTAAGGTTTTTATTATATTATCCACAAATTTAATACACATACATGACCCAGAAACATTGAAAACTTTTTGTTCCCTCGGCGGGATTCAAATCCGTGATCTCTGGCTGGAGCGCCAACGCACTCAACCACAGCGCTACGGAGGTCTAAGAGTTTGATCTTTAAGTAAAGAAAAGTTTATATTATTTATAGTATGTTTTGTTGGTAATTTTTTTTATTAGTCTCTTTTTTTCACCGACACCTATACAATTTTGTTTCTGTAACGCCCAAAGGTTGACTGGTAGAGAATGCTATAATACGGCATTAAGTCCGCCTTTGTACTGTGTGTGCATTAAGTTAAATAAATAAATAAAAAACTAAACGAAATTAATGTATTGTTGTTATATTAAATATACACATCGGGAGCTTTATAGCAGCTTATACTGAAATTTGTTTACACAAAGATCACATTAAATCGGAACGGAGCAAAGTGATCTTTATGTAAAGAAAGTTCAGTGTGATGATAGTTAATGTACATACAAACGCGCGAAAGAAAATTAACGATTTGTCTAGGTTATTTAGTTAATTCAAAGCAAAAACCAATCTAGTTACTCTCTAGTTACATATTTATTTTTATTTATTTTACAAGCGATTACAAATACATAATTAGAATCAAAATATTTTATTTCCTAATTAAATGTAACTTTACTTCCTAAAGAAATGTTAACGTAAAAAGTAAAACTTAACAAGCGTTGTTAGGAACAATCAACAAAATAGGTTACCACTGATTCAAAGTTCAAACGTATCCCGCCGGGAAGAACCGGCGTAAGAAACTCGGATTATTAATAATAATACATGAAATTCCTATTGAAAAAAAAACACAACGGTACATTCACAATGACTGGATAGTGATTAAATGATCGGGGCCAACGGAATTCTTGGTTTAGTAATTTTCCAGTAGAATCATGTTCGCAAACAATTAAGAAAGCCGACAGATTGGTTTGGTCCCCAGGCGCTGGGCCTGGAATGTTGATTAAACCCTTACCCGGTCAACATTACACTTAAGATGGTGGTCGCTCTGGTCAGAATTCACCGGGTCAATATTACACTTGAGGTCACAGTGGTGTCCTTTAACAGTTCAATATGTTCTTGAGGTCTGGAAATTAGCTATAGGCACAAAGTAGATATATAACAGAGACACGACCTAGTACTATAAAATGGTATCACCCTAATACTGGCAATTCGACTGGCTATTTTTGTTTTCTTCGATTTCCAGGCACATTCCGAAAACCGCCAACTAGCGCCACTATTGCAAAACAGGAGTTGAATTTAGCTGAATGTGATGTTATGCTTAAAAATATGATTATCTTTATTTTAAAGTCAATATTTGTTCTTAATTCGGCATATTTAAATATTTTTTAAATTTACAAACGTTGATTACTATCAACATGTGACCTCTATTGCATTTTTTTGTATTAAATATAGATTGTATGGGATAGTAGGCCATGCTATAGGTGATGGTAGGTAAGTCCAGGCCATATCATCTCTTTATTTAGTATCTCTACTAACTTTATTATAATGCGATACTTTTTTTAGGAAATATCCATTCATAGCCCATAAAAACTATAGCTAGATTCCTACTCATAATTTACACAAAACTGGTTGTATTTAAATTAAATTTGCCTTTGTAGCCTATAGTGAAGATAGAGTTTTTAGTCTAAATGAAAAACAATTATTACGGCACCGATTTCCTATTTGAAGAAACGCTAACGAGGCCAACAACTAGACTTTACCGATATAAAATAACAGTGATAGAAATCGTCATTTATACATGTGTGGAGTGTGGCCTGTGTTCATACAAATATTTAAAGTCACACATAAATTTGTACCTGCAATTACTTGATCAAACAATAAACATCTCGAAATCGTATGTAAACTTTTAAGTTACTATTCAAACAATTTCACCATCAGCTATGAATACGATAAAAGAAATTGACTTTTAATTTATTTATTTCGGAGTAAGTCAGTAATTCATATTGAAGAGAAAAGAACTAAAAGCATAGAAATCTATAAAAATCTCGAATAAATTACGATCAGGGCCCCAATTCTCATGCCTTAAACTTCGTTTCGATCGTTAGTCTATCCCGCTATTTGAGGCGCGTGTGAGCAGGATAGACTGACAGTCGAAACAAACATGTACGAGAATCGGGACCCTGACCGCAAACTGATGATTCATAATTCAAGAATTCGCTATATGTTGTGAATAAAATACGAAAAATATGGTGTCCAAATTGCTCACATAAAATCGGAACACAATGTTCTTCTTGTTATTCAAATAAACTACCATATTCTTTCCATTGTGAACAAATTCTGCGAGCTCAAAACGTAGTCATATTCATACCTTCCCCTCATTACGACTTGAATGAAAATTAAGGAAGATCGTGCATTTCATAAGTAGACAGCAATTTCGTATGAAATAAAAAGCGATAAAATATTAACTCAAAAAGGCGGAAATTCTGCTCACGTATAACGTTTTAAGCGTTAAAAACTCGGTGTCTTGTTTAAAACTGCATAGTTGGCCACTTTTCTAAAAGCATCTGCTATTTTCATTTCACCATTGCTTACATGAGCGCAAAATAAAAGGACGAAATCTACCCTGTTTAATTTGGCGGGTTCGTGGACAAAAAACCTCCGCTGTGTTAAGCCTTTTTGTTGACCAAACGTAACGGAATGCATTGTCCCTGTTATTTTGTCCCTGACAGCACAAGATTATATTTTATCCTCTGACTCTTCGGGTTTATAAGCGATTTCATGGTATGTCGTGGGTGAGATCGCACATAAAATACTACAATAAAATGTTGCTTAGCTTAAGGTTCCTCTAATTTCGTTATTGTTTTTCTGGTAACTTTAAGTAATCTAAGTGTAATCACAAAGTTACCTCAAGGATGTTTAATCAACAGTCCCTAATTTATTAAATATATTTTTAAGACATATAGGTATGTAACATCACTGTGTTAAAGGTGTGTCGGTTACAGAAAATCATAACTTTTCGTTCTAAATCTGGTAAAATTACTAGCTATTTGACAGCATTACTAAAAATATTATTATCTTTTTTTATAATGCCGAAATTCAAAAATATATTGTTGTGGTGTCAGTCACATTGGACGTCTCTCTAGGTACTAGGCACATTGGACGTGTCATTCGCAGCCTGTATCATATTTAAAGTAGCTATTTGTTTGATTTTATTCTGAGAGTCTCGGCGTAAAAAAGCAGTCCTAGTAATTAATGAAATATACCATGACCATATAAATTTGTTATATAAAAATATACTTCTAAAAATATTTAACATGGATTTTTCTTACTAAGCCTCATGTGGGATATTTTAGAACACGAGATAGAATTCAGCACACTAAGTAGGTATATCGTTAGGTTTTACTTAATAGTAAAACCTATAAATGAAGCAAAACAGTTTTGTCTACTCGCGCTCGGTGTATCGCTGTAAACGGATTTTACGTTAAGTTTAAAAGTATATTTATATCCTTTAAGTAAATTTCAATCAGGCGTGAAGATCCTTTTATTTTCTCAGTAATCTGTGTACAGCAGTTCCAAGTTCCAACACTGCCTTATTCGTGGTTCGCTGGCGGACAGCCTAATTGTAATTATAACGGCCCAATTTAATTTCATAAATTCAATAACCAACAAAACTTCCCAATAAAGATTCTTCCAATTTCGCTTTAATCAAATTCAAAGGAAATTGAAGAAAGCTTCATTTTGATACCCGTCGGAAGGAACATCGGAGTTGGACAAATTCTGACCTATTTGCTTTTGCGTAATCAGTGTACCAAATATTTTAAATATAAGGTATATTTAAAATATTTGGTACACTTCTTACTTTTACTTTTTAATTTAGTTAATATTTAATCACCATTAAAACACGGCCTATTAGTAGCCCGTGTACTTTGTGAAGATGCACGAGGTAATTTACTAGTTTATTTTTTGTTTTTAATACTAAGCCGTCGCGTCGGTAGATAAGGTGTACTAATTATTTAAATTACACCGTCTTAAATTGTTACACAAAGTGTTGGGGCGGTATTTACATAAAAAACACATAAAGGATGCATCAACTAATTGAGGAACGCCTAAAAAGTGGGAAACAAATTGAATTCGAGGCAACATATTAGTGTGAGTAATATATTAGTGGATCCAGCATGGCGCCCGCTGAGAAGCCATGAAACGCAATTGACACAAAAACTAGCCACAACACACAAACCATTAACTTTTATCACTAACCGAAACTAAAACTCCAGTTCCTCAAGATGCAGTTTTTAAGTGTAACGTTATTAAATATTATTACATAAGGCGAAGAAGAAGATACAGATTACACGACCAGTTTCGACTAAGTCATGATGGGATGTAGAATACATTTTTGTTTTATATTTCATTGAACATCCTAAAAATTTAATTGAATTTAGACTGTATGGTTCTAAAGTACTAATCATACACTTTTATAAATGCATTAAAACCGATCCTGATTACTCCGAAGTCCGAGTGTAGCCAAACCTTGGTTTTATGGAATTTCAGGGCAATTTAAAACAGGTAGGGTACCGATTGTGGCCGGAAAGCCATCATTATTTATCGATTGGGCCTTCATTATTTTTTACAGTGGCCTGGACCGATCAAGTTAATATCAAAATAATATGCGCTTTACGCTTATTACGAGAGGAAATGTGAACTCACTTAAAGGGTACCCACCTACGAGCGATTATCGGAGACGGGCATTTTGTAGGTAAAAATAGAAATTGCAATAGAGCAGAACATACAAAAAAGTGTGTAAGAAATAATGTTGTGTAAAAATCTGTCCGATAATCGGTCTAACAAAAAGTAGGTCGTGGGGAGGCTTCCTATGCTAAATTGGTCGGGAGCAGGATTAATCGGCTTGCTAACCGTATTCCCCGGCGTGACATAAACGTTAAATGCTAAAAATTCGTGACTTTTCGGACGGGTCGAAATCTGTATTTTTTTTCTAACAATGCTGTTTATGCCGAGTGTTTGTGTAAATTTACCGCTATAATAGGTTTTTTGTACAGAAAACAATAGGGTTTGACTACTGGGAAGTATTTGGTAGTCGGTACATGATTATACTTGTGTACACGCGGTGTTTTTCTGTTTTGTAATAAATAAATAACTAAACCTACAACCTACACCAACATCTAGAATGTGTACCACCTATGTGTAGGACCAATATTTGTATTTTGTACCAAGCATGTGTTGCACTCAAACATTTTTTTTACATAAATCAGTCCATCTGTACCTACAGAAGTAGAATGAGTTTAGGAATGAGAGAGAGAATAGTCTATATGTGATAGTTTTTAATTTTACAAACACATACACTCACACAATATAAGATTTATAATATATTATTATGTATCTAATTTTCATTATTAAACTTATTCTTTTTGTATTACTTATGTACCAGTTAAAATTTTTATATTTATAATTAGTAAATTTTATACCAAATACCAAAATGTATTATTATTTATTTTATACTAAAATACTGTAATAGGTATTTTTGGTATAAAATAATAAAGCTTTTAAACGGTCTGTAAGTAAAATGAGACACCTGAATATCCTGTAGGTATTACTTGCACTTGGGCGTAAGAACTACTTGAGGTTTTCATGCAAACTTGAACAAAGTCTTCACCTTCTACTTAAGTGTTACGTCGACTTTAAGATAAAATAAGAGAAAAAAGGGGTTTGTTTCAATTTTTAAAAAGGTATTTTTTTGCCTTTATATTATAAACAGCTATGTACGCTGTAGTTACATCTAGTATGTTAAGATGGTAATAATATCGTGATCAGTTAAAAGTGAATAATTTAATAAACGTAAAATTTTAAATTTATATAAAGTGTGTAAAAAGAGCAGTCACTATAACTTTGGGATATGATTATACTATCTTGTCTCATTCTAGAAATGTATTTTTTTTTACAATGGTAAAAAGTAAAAAAAAAAAAGTTTTTGACAAAAATATATAAAAAATACATTTCCTAAATGAGGCAATGTAGTATATAATCGTATTTCAATTCTCAAAGTTATAGTGGCTGCTCTTTTTACACCCAGTATAGATATTGTAAAGATTCACAGAGCACGTATTTCTATTTATCATGTTTCCTTGACTATAGCCAGCTATGTTTTATAGTCAAAAAATATACCTAGACGAACACTGTAAACCCTATGCTAATAACCTTAAAGCACATATTTCTTTGCCCCTACTTTTTGATTACATCGATGTAACTAAATTCCGTCTATCAATGTAGATTATGTAAAACACAATGGTTAAGTTTCACACGATTTTGCCAATGGCCGGTTTTTTGTAATTGCGTTCACATCAGTCTGGGAATAAGAATATGAATTCGTAATCGAATGTTATTTTGTTAATTTGAAATTTATATTATAAAAGTTTATATTTTTTTTATTACGTATATCTTGCAAAAGCAAAGAGATCGCAAAAATTTTGGAATTTTTGCTCTCGAATTTTATGGACGGTTAAAATATTGTAATATATTTTATTGTAATATATTATATTACAGTATTTTTAGAAGCGTAAATTAAAGAGGAAAACTAAAACAGGCTTTACGTTGATGTATTGCGGGTGCGACCACGGCTCTACCTTGACCATTATTGCATGCATTTCTGGATTGCAAATTTAATTATTTTCTTGTTTCAACCTTTTTAGACCCCTTTTGCGAAGTTTTGTAAGGGACTGCACAGTTTCTTATGTAGGTACCTACATGTTTTTTTCCAAAAAAGGTTTAACTGTTCCCCAAAGCAGGTAATATGTTGTTTAGCAGTATCCATTGTAAAGTTATAACTTATACTTATTTCAATTATTTAAAAATAGAATACCTTTAATTCGAAAACACTACGTTCGCCACATATTTTAGGATTCCATTGCGGCCGGTTTTAGTAACCTGTTCAACTATAACGAATAGATAATTTCTATTAAAAGTTTTTTTCTAGTGTATTTCTCTTATGACAATTTATTATTATTCGTCTATTCTAAGACGCTACATATTATGTCGTAAAATAACTATTAATCACATGCTACGAACAAACGTGCATATGTCGCAGTCATCTTATTGAATCTGCTTTTTTAATTGAATCACTAGGCGGATATATAATGGCGTCAAAGAGCTCGTACAGATAGCAATGTGTTGATATATTTTTTGATTATTTTTTCTTTAATGTTCGTTTTATTAGTACTCATTCGGTCATTTCTAAGTTTAAAAGTAAAATATTAAATGGCTGTCCTAGTCTCGGTTTCTAAAATTTGTTGGTAAAAACAGGATTCAATGAAAGCGCTAGTCATTCAATTAAATAGCGGATTCAATCAGATGACTGCGACACATAATATATAGACTGGTAAAATCATTACCGTTCTTTTTGGCGTCTTTGGGCTGCAAGACATCTTTCCACAATTCACCAGCAACTCCTAGCATTCAGTTAGTAATTAGCCTAACCCATAATTTACACCACCAATTAAACCAACAAATCTAGCGAACTTTGAACGATTGAGCCTCGAGCGAAGTGTGAAACGCAGCGCAAATGAAAAATTTCCAGCGAATATTAATTTCGCTATTGTTACCAATTTGCGACGGACGAGGTTCCCGCGTTGGGCAATTCGCTACGTAAAGTTTTTCGGGTGTTTTAACATTTTTCGCGTGTTTCATTTAAGTGAATAAATACTTAGTAGGTACATGACATACATATTATGCAGTGTGTAAAAAGAAGTCACTATAACTTTGAGATACGATTAAATACTACCTGTCCTCATTTTGCAATTGTATTTTTTAATCTTTTTTTGTCAAAATATATTTTTTTTAATTTAAATTTACCATTTCTTATTTTTTGTCGCAAAATAAAGAAAAAGCAAAAAAATTATGTTTTGTATGTAATAAGTTTTTTGGATACTCCATAGATATTGATTCTTATTAGTCCACAATTCCTCAGTCATAAATTTCTATACCTACATTTTATAAAATATTAAATCTCTAGACAATTTTGATGTGGGTAGATCCCGATATATTTTGATTAACTAATGTAAAACTTTACCACATATTTTTAAGTTCCAAACTCGACCATTGTCTATTAATTCCGTCAGAAATCAACGAATTCACTCTACAGTATACCTACGACCTATAACGGACCTTATTTAAATCAGTTCTAAACAATGTATTTTTCCAATATCAAGCTGTTTGTTGTTTAATTAACAAAACACCGGATAGCTGCCGCTCGCCACCTAGGAAGCCAAAACAAAGGCCCCCACAGTTTATTTAAAGGCCTACTTTCTTGGAAGACCCTTGTGTTTGATTGAGAACTCTTATAAATAAATCTTCGAAGTCTGGCAGTCGGGAGTCGGGACACACCAGTAAATTTCACATGAATAATATATGAAGACCACCAATTCTGTGACTACTTTAAGGTTCAGCTCATACTTACCTACGAAATATACGTGTGAAATTTTAGTCTTTATTTTTTATAATATTTTTATTTATTTATTTAAATACATCATGCACATTTTGTACATAGGCGGACTTAATGCCTCAACGGAACTATATATAGTTATATAGTTCCGTACTCAGAGTGTGGTACTCTAAGGGAACCCGTACCACCCTATTACTAAGACCTCGTTGTCTGTCCGTCTGTCCAGGCTGTATGTCAAGACCGTTATAACTATACATAGTAATAATAGCTACCCTCACCGATTTTGGTGTTGGTAGCCGATTTCATTGAAACCATGCCAGCTACGAACCCACGACCTCCGGGTCGAGAGCGAAGCTCTGAACCACTAGACCACGGAGGTGATAGTAGGTAATAATGTAGTAACTGGGGCGCCCATACAACAAACGAGATTTTTCTTGCGTTTTGTTTTTTCCTTCCTGTGCGAATCAATTCGTATTTGGCCGGTTTCTTAAATAACCTAACTAATGCATGTCAGGACATATCTATGGGGGGTTACGTAACTATTAGCGCACAATAGATTTTTCATATTACTTCAAAAGTAGGTAACTGTTCGATTCTAAATACCTACTATGATACTACGATACTAATTAATGTTCCTATTGAGTATTCAGCGTTCACATATCAGCAGGGAAGATCGCTTCTAAGTCTCATGGTTGAGAAATCCCAGGGTTTTTGATAAAATCTCGCATGCAGGAAGCTGAGCCTGCATACCAAATATTGTCAAAATTGGACGAGTGCGTGAAGAAACACAAACATATTTATTTATTTTAATGTTACGTTTTTTTTAAGAAACTATAAATTATTTACTTGTTTTTACCATAAACGATTTAGGATTCATGTATTCCAAGTTTTGTCGCTAGAAGAGAATCAGTTTATATTCGAAGACAATGAGGGTTTAGAGTCTATGAGTTGTATAAAATAAGAAATAGCTTCAAGCGATAACATTTGGCCTTACATCATTAAGTAAACATATTATCACTAAATATACATAAAAACTAGCGAGTATTTATTGAGCACTCAGAATCCGATTGTTTCGTACATGAGCATTGACGAAGAAAATCCCAAAAGAGAAAGTTGACCGCGTCCTGGAAGATAAGTGAAGGTTATATTCATAACTGTCGAAGTAAACAATTTACTAAACTTGTCGGATGGTTCTGGGCTGTCTACAGTCTACACCTATTAATTTTTGTTTGTAATCGTATAACAATTTACAAGTATGAATATTGAACTTATAGAAAATAAGTGTAGTTCTTAAGTATATTTAATATGTATGTTAGTCTGTAAGGTATTTATAATATGGGCCTATGCAGCCTGAATTAAATGATATAAATAAAAAAATAAAAAAAAAAAAAAATAAAAAAAAAAAAAATAAAAAAAAATATTATATCTGCGATAGGTACGATTTAACACATTTAATATTTACCTGTAAATATACTTATTAATTACAAGTTTATTCACGTAGAAGGTAATGGCGATAAAATCTCAAGAGTAATAATGTTTTGTTAGCTGGTTTAAATATGGATAAAAACACATAATTGTAACTAGGTTATTACGATGTATTTTATTATTTACTCCAATATAAAATAGTACTTAAAAATCAAACGTGGTAACCCTAGCACGTTGTTGTTATAAACTCTTGTTTCATAGTAAGCTTATACATACACACTTCAAAGACGGGTGAAATCAGTAGGTGCTACCTACGGCACCGCTTCACAGAAATAACAAATGATACCAAGCACACATTTCAACCCACGCAGTATATTATATGCTATTTACAAATTGAAGAACTTCAGAGTAAAATATCTGTGCTAAAAACTCATTTATAAAATATAATTTGTTTATTAGCTTAGGGCCCTTTAAGATATCTTCGCTATAATCACTTACGAAGGTCGAAAACAAAAAAATATGATATTTGACGTAAGGTTCGTTAAATGACAAGGAAATTTGTATGTCACTTATCGTACGTAAGTTGTACGAATTGTACAGTAACTACTATGCAATTGATAAAGCCTATGCGACAAATTAAAATGCAGGCCATATCACAAATCTATTGACACCTCATTCATGAAATATTTAGAACAAATATACATAATACTATAAGACTACTGAAAATAATACTACTACTACTACTAGTGACTTTAAGAAGAACAACGGTAATGGCCCTTCCTTTTAATTTTGACGTCTTTGGGTAAAAATGAGACTTCTTCAAATGACAAAACTCACAACTATATGCAAGCACTACTAGCACAAGGATTAGAACAACGGTCACTTGACAAACAATACTTACCGCATAGTGAAATAACAATTATCAAATTAAGATAAACAATAACTGTGGAATATCTGGAAATCTACACTTTGTTGGCAATTACACACACTAATAGAATTCCAAGAACGACGTGCTTTGATTGTCTCTGAATTGGAGGTACTTCCCATTTGTGTCTGAAACGCTGATTGTACTATTAAAATTAGGGTTTTATTTCCAATTTGCCGAAATTATATTGTTTAATTTTCTCTAATTATTATTATTATTGCAGTAGCTATTATACGTTTCACTGTCGTAGTTTACCTCAATTTGTTAAGTTTTGGTGTTATTGCATTTTGGATGACTACCAATAAACCAAAGGATCACGAAATGAATTCGTGAACTGCTCACCTGCAATTATTTTTTTTTTTGATAATAATATTACTAGAAAACGTTCTTTGCAACTATTTAATGCATTTGTGACTGTTTCCAAAGTTATTTGATACTAATCTTACGGAGCGGCCGCATGCGATAGTTTGCTGACTTAAGACCTGTCTGTATAGCTCGAACAAACAGACAAACATTCGGAGCAAACTCTCTCCTGCACCTGCCGAACTTCCAATTCAAACAATGTTGTTACAACCTTCGGGAATCTCATCCAATATTTAAATTCGCTAACGTTACCGATGATGTTGGACTTGCGGGAATATTATTATAAAGTTCGATAAAGGGTATTTGTGTTTCAAAGTCGGTTTCTAACAAAAGAAACTAGATACACGATTTCTATATCTGTCGAATTGCAAATTAAGTATGAAACCCTTCTGATTGAACTTGTGTTAAAGTAGCAAACAATATTATACAATAAAGCTTTGTAGTTAATTATACCATTTTATAATATTTTATACAAAGGATAGGCACAGGCACATCTCGTTAATATTAAAAGCAAAGTAAGACCTATAGAAAAAACATAACATTCCATGCATACTAGTTCCCTACGCTCATATAAATTGCGAGTCTCACATAAAACACGAAACAGCATTCGAATGGCAAAGAGCACCGCACTGCGTGACTTCGCACACATACATAAACAACAAAGCGATAAAACAGGTAGAAAAACCCGACCCAGCTAATATTAGACCACGCGGAATACACAGGAGTTGAACTAATCTATAACCGACTGTTAAAACAGAACCAGACACAAAATAAAACTTTAATTGAAACACATGAAACGTAACATGCTACATTACATGAAATCAATTTAGCTACAAATGATACAACGATGTAATTGGAGCTGTGAAAATTAGGAAAATGTGTTTCTGATTTGCCATAAAATTTTATATGAGAAATAATGGTTGTGCTATTAATTCCACACTGAAATGTGAATTAACTAAAATGTTAACTACATTTTATAATTGAAAATAATAAACTGTGGTAAACGGCATCGTCTTTGATGTTTGAGTAAAAATAGTTATTAATTGTCTCCAGCATAATATCGACTCGTGATATCTTAATTTATTTAAGTTCTACCTATACTTGAGATAGGTATATCTAAACTGTCATTGAGAAAGAAACATATTATGAAGATAAATAAATAATTATTCCAATGTCAAATTCCGGATAGTTTGCATTCACCAGTATCGTATCGTAATGATAGGAATTCATAGCAATTATCTTGTCATGTTCGCGTGTTGAACAAAAAGCAAATACAAAAGTAGCTCACGAATTGTAGTAACGTGACCAACCTCTTGTCTGATTCAATTGGATGCTAAACATCACCTGACCTTTGAGTATTTCTTATTTGCATAAAGCTCCTATCCTATCAATTCAAAGTGGTTTTTACTGTGAAATTTTCTATTCCGTAGTGAATTAATTTTCATACCGTTCGAAGTGTTTTAATAGGTTTTATTTAGTTTTTTATACTTTCAAAGCTTTTTCAATAGACGCGCGATTGTTTTTTATTATTATTAGGTTTCCTATTCTTTTTGTTGTTGTATATGTCGCAGTCATCTGATTGAATCCGCTATTTAATTGAATGACTAGTGCTTTCACTGAATCCTGTTTTTACCAACAAATTTTAGAATCCGAGACTAGGACAGCCATTTAATATTTTAGTTTTAAACTTCGAAATTTCCGAATGAGTACTAATAAAACGAACATTAAAGTAAATTAATCAAAAAATATATCAACACATTGCTATCTGTACGAGCTGTTTGACGCCATTTTATAACCGCCTAGTGATTCAATTAAATAACCAGATTCAATAAGATGACTGCGACATATATAAATATTGGTATGCATGACAATGAAAGCAATGATTATGCAAACGTGCTAGTAAACTTAGGGTTTCCTAGTAATAAAAATTAAAGGGTTGAATATGATTTAATAAAACTCATAATAGTTAATATTATTATGTATGTATTCTCAATAAAATTCACTGGAATACGTAAAACAAGTACCTCTGATAATAAATATACTATCAGATTAAAATATTTTAATATTAGAAGTTTAGATCATTCAAGAACAATTTTAACAATCCGGTTTATGTGTTTAGGAGAAATTATAACCTGAATGTAAATTTATTCGTATTAAAGCTGATAATAATTAATTACAAGCAGATGTTTTGGATAAGATAGACCATATTTTATCTTTGCAAATTGCATTTTAATGTACCTATTTTTACTAGTTTTATATGTATGTTTAATTTGGTGCTGAGCTATAAAATACAAATGTGGTTGAGCATTCAATACAAAATCATGATACCTATTATTTAAACATAATCTCACGCATTTAATGTGATTTCTATGAGTAAGTATAAGATGTGACACGTAGGAAAGTATATATATAATAATGGTATTGGTAATATTTATGTTACTTTTATCATTTATTTATAAAATTAATCAACATCGTGTAAAAGCAATCGAAACTCGATCGGAGTGGGTTAATGTCAATATACGTAATCCGAAACATCCGACCCAAACCCCTCTAATAGAGAATTAGCAACGTAAAGGAAGTGATACATCATAATGGGGTACCGATCGAAGTACAAAGCGATGTAACGGCCCGAAAACATGTTTTTTTGCACATTAACAGGTCACAATTTTCTAACAATGGTCCATTGATCTATTACAAGTGGGAAATAGGAGATAATTAAAGGGTAACTCAAAATTATGTATCTAAAATATTCAATTAATTAACATAAAAATTTGCATAACATTTTTTAAAAAGGGATGATTAGATATTTATTTCTTCAAATATGCTTCGAATTTTAATGAAGTTATCTTAAAAGATCTGGCCATAATTACTTCTCGGAGGGCAAATTCAGAAATGGGGTCCGCTTCAATATTCTGCTCGCTAAATTAGACGCACAAACCAATTCGGTATTCCAATATTATGATTCTATGCGCTAGCTTACTAAAACGCCTTCAAAATATTATAATTTAGGTGAATCCAATATCTATTTTGTATAGTCAAAAGAGAAATAGTGTATATCATGATTTCAATTTGTCGGAGCTTTCACGCTTGATTTTGCCCAAAAAGCTGCATTTAATAAAAATTATTGCACTGAGCGGATGCTGCATACAATGGACGTCAACACGAAATAAATATTGGTCTAATAGTCGGAACTGCGATATTGATACCGCCGATGAAATTTGTGAGTGCTATTGTGTACAATTCCGGCAGTAATCGCTTCACGAATGATCTACTGGAAAAAAATAAAGCTATTGATATACGGAACTGTGGCCAGGTAGATATCGAAGCTGCTTGATTAATACCCCAATAGTTTATAGTGTTTCATAATTGTTTTATTTTCATATGAATATGAATTTACGTTTTTTAATCGCCTTTTATGCCTAAATTTGTCACTCGCCAGTCCCGCACTCCCATTTATCATATGCACGAAATAATATTCTACTTCATTTAACAGTTTGACGAGTTAAAGTTAAAGTTTATTGTTACATTTCTGTTTCAGATAAAGTTGTGGTTTCACTATCAAGTTTACTAAAACTTAAAGTCTTGATGCAAAGGCAGTGCAGAATAAGACTTCTTAAGAAATTGCAGAGATTAAGGAATCTCCTAAGTTTAAACTGTACCTGGCCTTAGTTCTCAACTTTGTAGCAACTTAAAGATGCAGTTCATCAAAAATCTACCGTTCAAGTCATTTACTTCTCTTCGCATTTTCTTAAGTCCGTAGACAAACAAAATTTTTCATAAATGTTTAAAATATGCAAATTCCTAATGATACGTACGATTTTAGGCTGCAAAATTGTTTTGGCTTATTGGTAAATATTCTGAGCAGTCTTTTCCAGTCTAAAACCGGAAAAAGCCGGTGATAACTCGACGACTTTATTTCAATACAGATATAAAATAATAAAGAACCGATAATTGAAAGAAACCCGTTCAGCTTGAGGATCGTTAAAATTATCAGCATCTTAATAACTCGAAGCTTACAAGAAATAATTGACACCATAATCGAGAAAGGAAGAAAACGTTTTTGGATTGGTTAAAAAATGTATGATATTTTGTTTCTTATATATTAAGTAATATTTAGTATACCAAGAAATATTTAGAGTGAGGTCGCGTAACAATATAAAAGTATAATTAATGTTGATAATGATAATGAATAATCTTAGTAGCAAATTGTACAAGGTCATCCAAAAACAAAACATCTTTTAAAAATTAAAATTACGATAATTTGCAAATGGGTAAGCAGAAAAGAGGGAGGAAGTTTTTTTAAATTTGCATAATGATGGACATTAAATAAATTCAATTTTGTACCAATTACCTAATTGAACAGAGAGGCAGGCCAGTTTGAATTTGAAACATCAAGAGAAACCTGACACTCATTTACTGAGTGTAAAGAGACCGCTATTTAATCATATTTGATCTCAATCTTTTGCACGACGTACAGTTGATTTATAATTGATTAATAACATTCTGGAAGACAAAATAAGGAATTAATTATTAAGACTTTAAAATTTTATAGTGTTATTTTTCTAGTCTATTATTAAATAAAATATTTTTTAATTACAGTTCCCAGTTTCTTTTGAATGTGTAAAAATATAATAAGCAATGTACTGTATTCCAACAGAATACAAAGATGTGAAAATTAACATGGAAACTTAGAAGTGATTATCATGTGAACCTAGTTCTTACTCGTTACATGAAAGGTTTTTATTATTTGTTGGTTGGTTGGTTTTTATTATTTGTAACATTACCTACCATACTTTCCCTGTAACTACGTATATATAAATAATGATCAATTAAATTTACGGCTTTTTTAAACTTAAATAATTCTTATTCAACTAATTACCTATTCATTTTTTCTTTCCAGTGTCATCAAAATTTAAGTACTTAGGTAAGCAATAATCTCATAGTTTTCTCCATTTTTAAAGCAAAATACAATGCAATAACTAAGTCACTTAGTCATTTCAACTTACTCATCTTTTATTTGAACGTGATAAGATATCAGATAATAAATATTCGTAGAATGCTAATATTATAAGTGGAGGGTCCATTTGATGTTAAGCGATGCAAAGGCGTTCTTACTAAATATTCCGCCTATTTATTTAATAACCAATGAAATGGTAATTGTTTTAATTAAGATACTAATGTTAATCTCTGTACCTATTAGGACTTTCAAAACACATACAAATATTTCCGTAGCTAACTTCTGACAACTTAACGAAGCACGTGTAAAATTTTATTTAGAATATGAAAGTATCGTTTTATTCACAAATGCTTTGTGCACCCATAAATATATTATTAAAAATCTTTTCACTATTAAAGATAAGACATTAGACGTTTTCGGTTATTTAAGCATTCGCGTAATTAACGCTCTGAAAACTAATTGTACTTCGCGATTTATCGTAAAACCCAATTCGATGCCGGGAGGCACATTCTCACGACAGGAAAGGCGGGCAAAACTTCTCATCTCCAGGGAAATCACGCACGCAACAAACTTTATAGCA
Organism: Celastrina argiolus; assembly: GCA_905187575.2. NCBI lineage: Eukaryota > Metazoa > Arthropoda > Insecta > Lepidoptera > Lycaenidae > Celastrina > Celastrina argiolus. The sequence continues at coordinate 6,947,932 of LR994581.1, read as the reverse complement.
ACACGTCCGAGAAATCCGCCTGGAGCGGCCAAGGAACCACATACAGACTCGTTCGTAAGAAACAAGGCGCGGGCAGTGCCTCTACGCGGTGCCTCGGATCAGAATCGTAACTTTTTATGAGATCGCACTCTGCACATTCTTCGCATATTTTGCACACACAAACCACGAGTTCCGCGAGAAGCACTGCCACATTTATAAATAAACACTGACCGTTGTCGAGTAGGGCTGGAGACTTAGACGTATGCCATCCTGACCGAGACGTTCACGTAGCAACCTCTTCAGCTGTATCCGTGGGATCTTCACCAGCTCGGCCTTCCCTTCCTCGTACTCGTCGGCATACTTCGCCGGCTCGACTGTCGCAGTCGCCTGCTCTTTACGCACTTCCTCCTCGCACCTGCACGAAGCGGCGGCCGCTTCTTCCAATGTAAAGTACACGGCCGCTGCACCCTCCTCTCTCAAGGATCTGACGGAGTGCAGCAGCCTCTGACGGTGTGCAGGGTTTAGGACGCCGATCGCGTCCAAGTCAGGTTCCCCGACCTGTTTACATATCTCCAAGTCGTCGTAGCCGTTGTCTATGAAACTCTCCGAATATTGGCCCAGGTGGAGCGAACGCAACCACTCGACGACGATGTTGCAGTTCGTGGACGAGGCCATATCGCGTCAGAACGAGCTGCACATTACAAGGCGTCCTCGCGGCGCGGCGGTCGGCGAGAAACTGGCGGCCACGCTCCCCTGCGCCCCCGCGCCCCTTTACAAGCCGCGGTCGCCGCCCCTACGGCTACGTGCTTTTGCTTTTTGACATTTTGTAGCATAATCGTTCCATTTCAAAGAGGTGCGCAATGCTAGTCACGTGATAGGTGCTTTGACACAAGAACATCAATTACATTATTCTTTTAAAAAGTCACCCCAAAATTTTTATATTTATATTATTTTGTCAAACTGATACGATGATATCGCTAAGAAGTCACAATGAATAATGAATTGCTGTTATTGTCGTTCTATAAACAATCATAAATCATAATAAAATATTGATATTACAATTTATTAATGTACATACCTATTTAAGATTTACTGCAATTAAAACGGTCAGCCCAATGCTGACTGCCCATGTTTTTCATTGCAAAAACGTCATCTACCCTTATCTTCTAAAAAATATCGATACCATCTGATTCTGAAAGTAGGTACTAGGTGTACAAAGAGCTGTATTCTCGACCGCAAACGCACGCAACTCCAACCGAGCGAGTATTCATTATTATTTTATTAACCTTATTAACACTCGATAGCGTTGCTCAAGATGAGTCCGTCCATCAATACACGGTGACTCGACATAATTAGCTGCCGCTACTTTCCCAGCTCCCTTCTAAAGTTTTGCCATTAAGCTTAGACTCACCGGACTACATCATCATTAATGAAGGCTCCAGAACTTTGTATACATACGGAGATAACGACTAAATTGCTTTGACATAAACACCGACAAGGCTAGCAAATACTAGCTGTGGGATATTTAAGTTTTGTCATCACAACAGACAATCCTTACTATATATATCACAATTAACAAGACTTACTTTATATTATAATTAATGTTAATATATATCAGAGCTTTTAGTTTACACATTGATTTCATATAAAATGTATTTTATTACAAACTTTACTTGACGCCTCCGTAGTCTCTTGACTTCGAAGGTTGTGTCGATCTCCGTTTTGGGACAGTAAAAATGTTGCTTTCAAGTCAAGTTAGACAATGCAGGCCTATCACCTGATTGTCTGACAAAAGAATAAGATGATCCATACTTCGGATGGGCATGTAAGTCAAGCTGATCTTCCGTCCCACTGGGTTACGAGAGTAACCCCCAGTTTCCCGAACGATGAACAAATGAATGATCAACTGACATGGCATTCAAATCAACAACTCATATTGAACGCTGATTGGTAGAACATTATGAGACAGAAAGGAACGGACAGATATTTTATAATAACGTCACGCTCGCTCGCTGATTCAAATCGTATGTCAACTAATCGGTGTCTTTTGTGAATTAACATTATCTGTGAAATTTTAACAAATCTTGCAAGTGCGAGCTTGATGTAATTATAAAATATCTGTCTGTTCATTACTGTCTGATATATAATGTTCTGCCAATCAGCGTTCCATATGGGTCGTTGATTTTGAATGCCATGTTAGTTGATCATTAATTTGAATAGCGTTCGGGAAACCGGAGGTTAGTTTTGGCCTTAGATACTAGCTAACACTACGAAATACTCCATTACGAGCTTTAGGCCAAGCAGGAACATTTGAAAGCTCCGTAAAAGTAACGTTGTCAAATTTTAATTATATTAACGGTAGCATGATTTTCATACAATTATTAATCGATATTGTTACTCTTACGGTGCTTTCAAATATTCTTGCTTGTTTATTGATAAAACGCGTAAACCAGCGTTGAAGTGATAACGTACTTGCCGTGGTAGAAACTCGTCTCCAAAATGTCAAACCGAAGTGTATAACTAATTATATTTAGCACCAAAGTTAATTGCCCGCAAACTGAAGATGGGAAGTAGTGCAAACTCCGAAACTGTTACTTATTAAACTTCTTGAACCTGTTTTATCACATTTCAAACTGCGGAGAGGTTTATTTAAGCGTAGGCTTAAATATTCTAAAGTTTCACGTTTTGTTGGCAGCTGTGAGCAGTTATTAATTTGGTTTAGCTTTAACTTTGGAGCGCTATACATAGCTGAGTTCGTGAATATGATAATTTTGGAACATTATGACGTGTATAGTGTATTGTATACAGGGTGTCAAAAGAGCAGTCACTATACCGATATACGATTATACTACCTTTCTTTATTTTGGAAATGTATTTTTTTGGAAAAAAGTAAACAAACATTTTTTTATACTTTTTACCATTTCTTATTTTTTTGTCGCAAGAATAACTAAAAAGAAAATATTTTTTTAAAGGAAAAATAACATTTCTAGAATGAGAAAAGGTAGTATAATCATAACCCAAAGTTATAGTGACTGTTATTTTTACAACTGTTACCTATATGAAGAAAGAAAAAAGGTTGTTACTAAATTAAGTGATGCTCAAATCGCATTCTGTCCTTATCTTTCCGTCAAGCAATGACAGTAACAGTCTGTGAATAGGAGAGCTTTCTAACCTTAATCAGCGAATCAAGGCACTAAAATTGGCAATAGGACACTATTAGAATCGGTTATTAAAATATATTTTATTAGATCTAATGACTGTACCTACGATTGTCCGCCGCGTGGCAATGTGTCACACGGCATTAGAAATAAATAAATCAAAACTACGTTTGCAAAAAACCGACTTCAACAACTAAAAATCATAAAATAATACTTCTATAATGTACTTATAATTAATGTTCGTTTTGAAGTCGGTGTCAGCAAAGGTAAGTTTCAAGTGAGCAAATTTAGGATGTTGTTCTTTACGTGACACCGACTCCGAAAAGAATATTAATTGTAAACCTAAATGTGTCATTATTTTATGAAAAAAATAAAAATATTATTAATTACATTATAAAAATATTATTTTATGCTTTTTAGTTGTTGAAGCCGAATTGAGAACCTTCTCATTTTTTTGGAAGTCGGTTAAAAATCGGTTAACAAACACAAGACAAATCAAACCAGTAGTTACTGAGATTGGCGCTATCAAACAAACAAACTTTTCAGCTTCATAATATTATACAGTATAGATATAGTATCGGTAGTATGTAAACATTAATATGTAAAAATAAAAGAATGCTTTCTTTTGTTCTATAAAAGAAATATTTGCGAAAGAACAATTCAACATTTTATTTTTGTAATGTCGAAGTATGCTTCCAAATTCATTTCCGATTCGTTTTGATTACCGATATTGATATTCATTTTACATTTCTTATTATAGAAACGCCAAACAAGTCAATTCCAACTCGCCATTTAAAGATTGCGGCCTAGATTTACATTTCAAACCTATTTTCAGTTTGCATTCAACATTTTTAATAATACTTTACCGATAGAACTTTTTCCATGTATGTAGAGTTTGATAAGCCTCTTGTTGTTATTGGACGAAGCTTAGGGCGTGTTTCACCAAGCAATGTTAAAGTTAATGCTTCGTTAAATATCATGTTATCCCTCTCGTATTTCCTGTCAATGAATGAGATAGCATGGTATTTTAACATGGCGTTAACTTTAACATTGCTTGGTGAAACACGGCCTAAGCTAAATATTTTATGTAGATTAATATATAACTATGAATTTTTATTATTATATTGTCTATGAACGGTTCACACCGCGTCAATGTGCTAATTATTAGAAGAACAATGCGTGTCGCGGGGACTAGTCAACAGCACTAGCTTTGCATATTTGAACATTTTCTTTCCTCGATTCGAACCCTGGACCGACGCGCTGGTAAACCATAGAGAGTTAAAGCTCCTCTCACCAATTTCGGTGTCGGTAGCCGATTTCATTGAAACCCGGCCAGCAACGCAGTAGTTATTTTATAGTGCCCAAGTGTGTCCGCAATACACAATGATACTCTTCCTTTTACTCTCACAACCCAGTGGGACTGTGAACCGACACGACTGGCGAAAGAATAACCAAACTTGGAAACAACATTTTTTGTTGTTCCAACTCGGGAATTGAACCCACGATCTCCGGGTCGAGAGTGAAACTCAGAACCACTAGACCACGAAGGCGCTTATAATAGAGATTATCTAAATATTTAATATAAATTAAGAAATGAATTTATTTTAAAAATTGGTAATGGGGTCATTCTACCACTTTTTCTGTAAGCTGTACATGTCCTGGACTCTGTAGGAAGCCTCATCGTAGTAATCTACAGCTTTGCGCTAATACTTTTAGTTTAATTCAATTTTTGTAGCAACTAAAATAAACACAACTTATTTGTTGCTGGACCACGAACCTAAAGATTTATTGTACTTCTATAAGTACAGTTACTTTTAACTAAAAATATTTTAGTAATCATAGTAACAGTATTTAGATACTGATAACTAAAAAAAAACTTTGTTACTAACTCCTAATTGTCAAGCAATGTGCGAAGTGACGAATAGCTAGAATACTTGCGATCTCTTTCTTGATCTTTACACAAAAAAACCGGATCAAAATGTTTTTGTCACGTCACGGACAGACATACACACACACAGAGAAATAGGCTGTCTTTTTTCTTTGGGGGTTAAAAAACATAAGAATTACACAATTATTGTTGACAACAAAAGTTGACGACCTGTGTAGCGCAGAGGTAGGACGCGTGCTCGAGCGGGAGGTCGCAGGTTCAAATCCTGCGGAAGGAACATAAAGTTTTCTTTGTTCCTGGGTCATGGATTTGTATTTAAATTGTGTATAAAAATTGTGTATAGTATATTAAGATTTGAATAAATTTCCGTTGTCTGGTACTTGTAACACAAGTTCATTCGAATACTTAGCACGGGGCTAGATTGACGTGGTGTAAAGCGTCTATAGATATCATTATATTATTATTATTAATCCACTTATGATGATGATGTATCTATGTAATAATGCATTAAAATCTTTAATGTCATTTCAATCACCATAGATTTATTGAAACGTATACGAACTGAATTTTAAACACAGTCGTACATTTAGGCTTGGCGCACACTAGCCAGTCAGGTTGCGGCAGGCAGCTACGCACTAAATTCCGAAGGCTTCTTGAAAATGATTTCAATAGACCTATAAAAGATTGGATTGGAGTTTCACAGTTTTCTAACAAAATAACTGCTAGCGTTATGTTTAAGTTAAGAAAACTGTCAAATTTTAAGCCAAAACCAATCTTCATTTTTTAAAATTAGATTTGAAAGTAGTTCTGGATTAGAGTTGCCGTCATAAAGTGGGAGTAATACGCTCTGTATTACCAATGTGACCTAGATTTGTTTACATAGAAAATGTTCATTCGCCGCTTTATATTATTATGATGTCAGCGCTTTTCTAGGAAAACAGATCTTAAGGTCAAAGGCTACCTTAAAAGATACATATATCTGCAACAGCCTGCCGACCGGTCACAAAACGCGTCGCGTTTGTTTAGTGCATGAAAGCAACTGTTAACTGAAAAGTGGCTCCGGCAGGCTAATTTTGTATCTCGCATCATCAATATGTCAAGTGTATACGTTTGACAGCTATATTGTACATATACACTTACATTACACATACAATTGTACAATTCACGCCAGTCGAATTGCTGTTGCGACATACACATTACACAATCAGCCTTCGGGACCCTATTTCTTCGATCGCGGTCTTGAGTCGCGCGTCTAGTGGATCCGAATGCAGCAGCCACACACCATGTTTTCTGCCTTGTGTGCGCCATGCCTTAATCTATTTACGAATTTATCATTTTCCGCGCCAATAGTTTTCACATATTCATAATATTATTATATTAATTATTAGATGTGCGGTCAATAATATGACCCATATTCATTGTTATAAAATCAAATTGTGCTTGATATATTTAGCCTCGAAAATGTATTCAATCGTTAATGAATATAAAATTATAGAATGATGTTCATTGTACATTAGCATGCTAATATGTTACGTAATGACTGACTGGATATATGTAATCAGACACAGGATTATAATCCGGGAGGCCCGGAGAATAATTTGCACTAAAAATAAAAACTGGACTGAGACAATACTGCTGAAAATATATCTTTCGAGTATCGAATGTTAATCTAAAAGTTGTCAAAAGTAGAATTTGATTTCTCTACATTCGTGTTTGATACTCGTATTTCGCTAGAGCTAGTAAGTAGTAATTAGTCCGTAGATCATAATATACTATAACTAATGAATGTAAACATATTTTTTTCTTACATTTTTAAATTTGAAAAAAATTTGAAAGAAACGTGTATATACATCTCCAAACCCTTATTCAATGTTCATCCAAACGTGTAGAAGGTGCCAAATAATTTCTACACCAAAAAGGTTAGGTGGATTAAATAAGTTTAGGAATCCCCGGAAGAAAGGGCCGGCTAATACACTTTTGAAGCCATTCGAGGCTTTCTTATCGAAAAACCTCTTGTTATCTCTTTCACTCGGAGCGTAGGGGAAATGAAGCGATATTTTGTACGCACGTTTTTGCGAGATACGTTTTATTGCTGAAGTTTTTTAGCGAGCTCGGTTAAGAGGGGTTGCTGTGAATTTGACCGAGTTAGCAACACATAACAAATGATGGGTAAATTTAATTTTTAAACTAGAGTCCGTTGGCGACCATAATTCGTATTTATAAGTTAAAAATTTTGACGTATTCTTTGGCTTCTTAGATTCTCAGTAAAAACTATATGTAAATGTTGTCTATGGCATTCAAATAAAAACAGTTTGACAAATACGTCAAACTATTTGTGTGACACAGGGCAAGGTGTTTCAGAACACATTCGCAAAGACTAAGGGCGTGTTTCACCAAGCAATGTTAAAGTTAACGCCATGTTAAATATCATGTTATCCCCCTCGTATTTCCTGTCAATGAATGAGATAGCATGGTATTTTAACATGGCGTTAACTTTAACATTGCTTGGTGAAACACGGCCTAAGCCAATGGCAACTATTAACCGACTTAAAAAATGAGGTTTTCAATTCGGCCTGTTTTTTATTTTTTTGTATGTACATCGATTAATCTTGAGGTTAATGGTCCGATTTGCGTGTTTTTTTTATTCGACGCAGAATAGCTGACATTTGGTACAATAAAAATTTTACATAGTTTGGCGCTGTACTTTTTTTTTATGAACACGTCATATTCACCAGAGGTGATGCATATTTGATGGTATTTTTTATATAGATGATGTATGTATATGTAGTGTCAGTAGTTACGGCTCATTTAGGAGTTTTTCACTTTCGCAGTTATAATTGACTCTCGAGACAAAAAGGAGGTAGAAATTAAAATTAAATACGGCCCTAGTCTCGTAATTTTTAACTAAAGTTGAAAGTTGTCTATGCTCTGTAGTTTATGATACTGTTTATCTGTTAAAAAGAAGTTGATTTCGAAAAGCAGTACGTAAAGTAAGACCCAGTACGCTGCGGTATGCACCTTTTGGGTCCTACTAGTCACATAGACATCCCATTATAAGCCCCCATGACTCATGAAATAAATAGTTACTTTGCGGGAAACTCCAGGTTTTATTTGATTTTTATTACGAACCTACAACAACATAATATTGTTTAGGGCCCCGAAGAACATCGGGGACACGCAATATTAGGGTACTTCAAATCCGCGCACGGCTCGATATGTTTAATCAATACAAGCTGAAAATTTATGTATACAATATTTTTTCACCGGAAATTTTGCCGTGCAGGATCCCTTACATAAAAATAAATGTTTCTTTGACAAAAAGTACGCCCCTATAGCGTACCGTATGCAAATATGTCCGCGGTCAAAGTTTGGGGGGTGACGAGTGACGTAGAATAAAATGTTTATATCTAGATATGGTTTACTATTCATCCGTGGCATGGGCTGGGCCCTGATTTAAGGTACCATCGCTGTTAATCGCCTAATTAATTTTTTTATGTTAATGTTAATATTGTTATAAAATTTAATGTTTTGTAACTTTTAGAAAACATGTATGGGATTTGAAATAACCTTCGTATCTTGAATCAGGACCCAGTTCTTCTTCAGAATGAATCTAATCTAACCCGTATATAATAATAATAGCTCCCCTCACCGATTTCATTGTCGGTAGCCGATTTCATTGAAATCAGGCCAGCTACGCAGGAGTTATTTTATAGTGCGAGAGAGCATGTGCAGGACCGACTTTTTACAAGCCAATCCGACGCATGGATCATCTTTCTTGTCAGACAATCGGGTGATCAGCCTGCATTGTCCTAATCATACTTGAAAACAACATTACTTTGTTGTTCCAACGCGAGGAATCGAACCCTCGAGCTCCGGGTCGAGAGCGACACTCTGGGGCCTTACTCTCGAAACTGATTCGATTTTGATTTAGATTCGACCGTGCTGCGTACTTTCCAATTAATTTACGTTCGTTTATTTTGATATTAAGTCGATTAATATGGTTGGGAGTACAGAAAGTTACGAGCTAACGATTTTCTTTATTGTGGTTAGTTTAAAAGTAATCCACCAAATAAAATACCAAAAGCCGTTGATATTGAACTGATTCGATTCTCGATTGTGTCAGGAGTACTGAACCACTAGACCACGGAGGCGATAAATAACGGGTAGACTAGTAGAGAGTAGAGGTAGTTTCTCATCTAATTTTATTCTGTAATGAAATCTTCACCGCGAAATAACATTTTCCGTATATTTTAGGAACAGTATTATGTGTGTTATTATTTTAATGCAGCACATCCCGAATTCTCGCCGACAACCATTAAATTAAACGCGAGGCTTTGGATGAACGTTTCTGAGGTCTTAGTCGAATACAAGACTAGTAAGGAGGTATCATATTACCGTCCTTTGAGGGTTTCATTTAAATATACATGAAGTTTACTTAAAATTTAAAGTACCTTTAAAAATTTTTGAGACTTTATAGTGAGACTTAGCTATCCGTCTTCGTCTTTTTCTGTTGTATCTCGAATTGAACCGCAATATAGCCAGTTAATATTTTTTACAGATTATCGCCGATGCTAAAAATACTTAAAAGCAAATGAAGCTTAAGGTGTGTTCCAGTTGCAAGGAAATAACTTTTTGAACGAAATATTCAATCACATCCTGTTTTGTATGTATGATCTTAGGGTGAAAGAAACAGGAATGCGATAAAAAATTTCATTCAAAACGTAATTTCCTTGGAACATGTACCTATAACAATTTTTTGTCTCGTTCCTTCGTTCGATAGTCCGAGATGCAGTAGACCTGATTTTTGTTAATCTCACTAAAACTCGAGAACGGCTGAACCGATTTGGCTAGTTTTGGTCTTGAAATATTCGTGAAAGTCCAGGGAATGTTTAAATGGTATGTATCCTCAACGAAGTGGGCACGGGTCAGCTAGTCTTATATATAAAAATTAATTGCTGTTCGTTAGTCTCGCTAAAATTTGAGAACGGCTCCACCGATTCAGCCATTTTTGGTCTTGAAATGTTCGTGGAAGTCCAGGGAAGGTTTAAACGGTATCTATGCTAAACGAAATGGGCACGGGTCAGCAAGTTTGTCTATAATTGTTTCAGACAAATCGTGAAGCTTGTTAATTAAAAAAATAGGCTGAATCCATCATTGCTTCCTTTGCACACTGATTCCTAAGTACATTGATTCCTAATCACTCAGACATGGGCTCATTGCATAATGCGTATCGCAACAATGGGAATGACAACGGCGCAGAAAAAAGCTTTTAACCGAGGGTAACATGCATAAAACCTAAAGGTCTGTAGCGACCAATCGACCCAAATGGGCGAAGCTGAAGGGCTCACTGGGTCATTATTCCGTGTGACCCGGGGAAGTGTCAGGAGAGAAGACGACAGGCATTTGTCTACATTCTTTGAGCACTGATTTCGGCGTAAGGAGATTCTGTCTCGGGGCATCAGCGAGATAAATTGGTTTAGAGCGAGTTAGTGATGAAGTTTTTGTCGGGAGCGACGGCGTAAACGCACGGATGTGAGAAAGTTAGCGAGTAATATTAATACGTGAATCTGAAACTTTGGAACCCTTTTTAGGAATATTACGCGGATGAAGGAGTAAAAAATATTGTATAGTTACAGTTTATATAAGAAGGAGTATAGAATAATTGAAGACATGAATGGATGAAGGTTGAAGAGCCCAGGCAATTGACTTTAAACTGTCATTTATACATTTTAGGATATGTCGGAACGTAGGTACATTTATTCTAAAGAAATATCTTTAAATTAATGTACTTACATAAAACTTTTACTATAACTTTTTTAAACAATTAGAGTGACAGTTTTTTGAAGACAATTTTCTCGAAATCAGAATTTTGCGGCATATCACCTTCATTCACTCATGTCTTCAATTAAATAACACAGTCATAGTACTTCTTAAATTCACTCGTCCAAGTAGATACATACAATTAATAAAAATAACAGAAAACTGGATTGGATTCAATCTTGTAGTCGATTTTGACTTGGTTTGTATAAATGCAATTAATAACATTAGGTATGCAATTTAGAGTCCGTAAAAATATTTGCTAGTACATTTTTGAAAAAATAATAAGATTAAATGAATATCACTACATTTTCGAGAAACATTGTTCAAATTCACAACGCGATTCCGCAAAACCATCCAATTTGGTAAAAGAAATCTTTAAATTTTATCGAACATTTGATTCCGAAATACTTTATGGGCGGACTCAAATTGAACTTTCTGGCCCAAGGAGGAACTACTTTGGGAAAATTTAAAAAAGCTTCCCCGGCCGCGGCCGAAACTGCGCAATCTTGTGCTCCATTAAGCTCTTCACGCTCACCGCGTATGGAAATTGGACGTGAAACGAAATATTGTAGGAATAGTTCCTTTTCCGAAGATTTGTTGTATCGCACGAGCATTGAGGATTGAGTACTTGCGCGCGATAAATTGGAATACTTACCAGCCAGTGCCGGATTAAGAGGAAACACCACGAAATTTTTTCCATACAAAAATAGGGGTCTAGGGGATTTCTATTTCCTCCCTGGATAACACTACTAGAGTAACAATTTTTTTCCTGAATATTTATGGATATTGTTTGTACGTCCCAATTTTTTCCTTTTTTAATGAATTAATTATTAAAAAAATGGCCAGACTCTCCGCTATGTTTAAATACTAGAAAACAGATTTGACTACAATAAACAACAAAAGCAAAAAATAGGAACCTAGCTCAATTCTTTTTTTAGCTAATACAGAAAAAAATATGTAAATCGGTTAAGTTTTGGATGAGGAAACAGGAATCCCCTAAACGTCGATTAGTCGAAACGTCGGTACTTTTAATAGGTAATTTCAGTCCAAGTAGCAGTTGTTGTCTATCGCGCTAGTGCTGGCTAGCTAAGGCACTGCAAAACAGCAATAGATTTTATAAATAACTATTTTGTATTTCTCTCAACCGTGGTGTTTCCTCTTAAGCATTCGTGGGGCCCGTCGCAAATTCTCTGATATAGGTACGGCAGGCATTTTGTAGAGCCGATTATCAGGCCGGCTAAAATTATACTCGTTTATACAAGCAACTTTTTGTAGAACTAATGCGTTTACGGTATGAAATTATACGCCAAGGAAATAGTCGGGTACCGAGTGTCTGGCATGGATTGACTCAATGAAAAGTAGTAACGTTTCACGTTTTTGTGACATATATTAATACGTTTTTAAAAAATACGCTCAGGCAAAGAGGTGCGTTAAATATGCGGGGCCCCTTTCGCGCGAGGCCCGTTGCAATTGCTACTTTTGCTATGTGGTTAATCCGGGACTGTTTAGTGACCAGCTAGTGCGCTTGACGTTACTTACATGGACATAGTTGCTAGAATAACACAAGCATTCAGTGGCTAACATCTTACCTGTCGACTCGTGAGGTCACTGGTTCGATATCCGCGTTGAAATAACAAAAAGGTTGTTTTCAAGTTTAGTGGAATGATTTAATTGGTAATTTGTAAAAGCCACATTCAAATGCCTATATTGTTGTAACCAAAAGCCTAAACCACAACCTTATTTTGATTTCAATTAGCTCAACTCTTTAAGCGTGAACACAGTAAATAATACACACTTTTCACGGGAAAGTACAAAAGAAATTTGAAAGTAGCCTATTTTATTTACGGGATCTACTCTACAGGGTGGCCAGGAAAGTGACGTACAAAAAATTTTTTTGATAGCTCATGTCGAGGGGTATCCGAATCACCCCCATGTATGTTCCGCGATTTTGTGTCGTTTTCGAGTTACAATTTTTTTTATTACTTGCCTATTTTTTTGTACTTTATGTTTGGCAGCAGATTTTTTTATTCATGGAGGTACAATTAATGAGCTTGAAAATACAAATAAAAAATTACAAATATAAAAAAAAATATTAAACTGACCCGGCGGTATTTTTTCTAAAAATCAAATTCGTAACTCGAATACGACACAAAATCGCGGAACATACATGGGGGTGATTCGGATACCCCTCAACATAAGCTATCAAAATTTTTTTGGACGTCACTTTCCTGGCCACACTGTATATCTGAACTAAATAAAAAAAAATCGGCCCAGAAGTTTTATAGCATACATATACAATGTAAAACAATCAACTCTCTTTATAATATTTTTATGATAAAGATAGTATTGGATCGACTCCTATAATAATACGGAAATATAGGCTATTGGGTACAATCATAAATTGTATCTTAGTTCAAACAGTGGCCCATATCACGTGGATGACTCTGTGATGACCTGATGTCGCTGCCTCGGGGTTCTAGTGGTGTATAGTTCATCGATAGTTCATTGATATACAGTGTGACTGGTAAGACATGAGCAATACTTGAGGACGTGATATTTGGCTATTATATGAGATGAAAAAAAATAATATCAATTAATCATTGAGTAAATGTAGCTTAAACTTGAATAATTATTTAAACAATGCATGGACACCGCGCGTAGGTACGCGCCCGCACTACCTACGTTGATGTCGTACGCCGCCGCGCCGTGCCGCGCCGGTTGCATATGTATGCAACCACTTGCCTAGCCACGTAATTTTCATAGTATCCATGATTCATTTATTTTAAATAAAATTTGGTAAAAAATTAATTACTTACCTAAGTTTATTACATATTTCTAATGGAAATCGAGAACCGAGTACTCTCCGTAGGTATTGCACATGTCTCACCAGTCAGGCTGTATACAAAACGGTAAGAATTGAACTTGCGAAGTAGATACGAAGAAACCTATCATTTTAATGATTTTGTTGCCAGGTTGTTATTTACATTTCTTTGATATACGTGACGTAGATGTTTTCCATCTAGTCGTGTCTACATTCATTTGCCTAGAAGAATTTTATCAAAGTAGAAGTCAGTAATATCGTATCAAAAAAAATAAATAAGGATTAAGCCTTTAGTGGCCGTCGCTGATTACGACGACGAAGTTCGAAAACAAAAATGTATCGGATTTGACATAACGACAAGATGATAAGTGACGTAAGCATCATTTATACACCGCTCTACAGGCAATAATATTAATGAGTGATAATACTTTAGCTTGTGTATTCGTCATGTATATGTAAGGTGTAAAATAAATGAGTGATAATTCTACTTACGGGTGTGTATGTGCCTCCTATGTAGAATATGTTGTGAAAGTACTAGCGCTGAAAAAGGTAGGTACTTTTTTTTATTATTGTATGGGAAAAGTTGTGATATGGGGGCATTTTTCAAACAAACATGAAAGTCAAAAGTAAGTCTTACAGCGCTGGTACTTTCACAATACTCTACATAGGAAGCACATACACATTACACACCCTAAAGTAATATCACTCATTTATACCTAAATCACATAGCGATCCATAGTACTTACCTTCGCTTATAATCACACTTTTTTTATCTTCATCGTAATAATAAGCAAAAATTTGCCAATTTGGCTAAAAGCCCTCTTATGTTTGGTCGGCAAATGATGAATTCAATACCAACCGAAATATGATGATGAAATTCTGTACCAAAATCTATCGATAGTTTTATTGATGCCGCGTCACTAGTACGGCAATGCGGACGAGCGCGACACAGACGAATGCCAGCAGCACCGTGTGACACGTTCACTGAGCTCTCATTTGGACAAATTTCAGGTGAATCCGGACAGGGGCAATCGCAGATGGACGGATATTATAAACTCGATAAATGTATGCAGCTGAGATTTTGAAGTGATAACTTTTTTATAGTATACGTAAAAATATATATCTATTTATCTATTTATTAAGACAAAGAAGTAAAAGTTTATTAAGCTTGACTAAAATACAATGCACTGAGGACTCTCTATTATTAGGGTTCTGAAGTTCAGTCTTGGAGATTTTTAAGTTTCATTTGGAAATAAAACGTTTTTTATTTTATTTATTTATTTTATTTAAAGTTTCTTCATATTGTCTTCGGCTTACTATCCATGGTAAGTGATCGAAAGATGAGTGTCATAGTCCATGTAATAAACTTAAAACGAAAACTGAAACTGCTTTGCAACTTTGTTACTTTAGTTATAGGTCCTTTTTATGGGGAATGCGTTGCGTATACCCCGTGACCCCGGGGGAGGGTCACAAGGTTATGTTGGACCCCACAGTGCTTCTGAGTTTACCAACTGAACCCCCCCTATTTCCTTCTACACGCTTCTTGGCGTGACCATAGGAACTGCTATACTACCACAACCCCGCGTATTGCCCCATCAGGCATCATCTTATTGCATATATCCGCATATGACCTGACACGTACTTGGTCGGTATTATTATTGAAGCAGCAGTAAGTCTAGGATCTGGAGCACGATTCTCGGGCAGTGGAAAAAAGTTCGAATATTAGTACCTATATCCCGCTCTCACGCGCGGTAAATCTCATTTGCATGAGCGGGACAGACCGATAGTAAAAACTAAGTTCGAGGCCTGAGAATTAGGGCCCTGAATGTTGAATATCTCGATGATATGAGATTTATATTCGTGAGTCGTTTTTGAGTCGCCGCAAGCTGAATAAGTTTACATATAATATATACATTAATTATATTTACTTGCTCTAGAATCAATTTGTGGCAAATATAAACGTAAACTTTTACTAGTATACGGTTAAAGGAAACTTTTAGTATAATACAATACTCATACTGGATATTTCCTTTTTGACCAATCTTTTTCTGGAACTTCAAAGGAAATTAAAATACGCTCGACAATAATTATGTTTTGACCTTTGTCCTTTAAAGTTGCCCGGTAAAGGTCACAATTAGGTCGTCTTTTTGCGATCTCCGTTCAATTTGAGGGTGAACCGTGAAGTTGACAAAACTTATTACTTTTAATGTTTAATTCTCTCGTTTCACAGAACTTGTCGCTTGCCGGCAGATTGTCTTGAAGTAAATTTTTCATTTTCTATATATAGACCAGAAGCGTACGGTACGAGTACATATAATGTATATCTAGGTTAGTTTTTTTCAATTATTTTTATTAGCTTTTATTTACTTTCATCTATCTCAAAAACACTGAACAATTAATTTGACCCACTTCCTTGAAATTCGCATGCATTTGTACATTATCTTTGTTATTATTTAATTACACTTGTCTACGGACTTCTGTCTGTATCTCTTATTGTCTCTTTCTTCGCCTTGTTATCGTACCAAGGATTACATATTTTAGTTATTTATGCTAGTTTGTACATCACACCACGGCAATTTTGTTATTTCATATATAAATATTTTTAACGTTGCGTGACAATGCAATGTTACGATGACATAGAGCAGATCTGATGCTGGAGCTAGTGGCTATAGGAACTCTGCAATAAAATGAAAATAAATATTTTTCTATCGGCATTACCCAGGGAGGAACAGGGGTCGTGTAGCCCCTATTTCTGTATGAAAAACAGGCGTTGTGTTTGTTCTTGATGATTTAACCCGATCGAGTTTATGCTCGTTTGATTGATGATTGATGACTACTGTCTCATAATAATTATAATAAATTTTAGTACTCAACTACCACCTGCTATAATGTTTCAACTTTTTAAACCAAAGTCTCAAGTAAACACAAATGACTCACATAACAACAGGACTTAAAAAGTTTAGAATTACTAAATGTCAGGATTTGTCAGGACTCTCAGTCGGTTGTTAGGTTTCCTGACAGCAGTTGTCACGGAGCGGACAAGTAAAACTATTAATACGTTGTATAATATTAGGTACACAACACACCCATCCACCTGGGAATGCGTAATGTCATTTTCTTGGCGTTAAAAAAGGAGGTACACAATACAAATAAATTATTAAGTATTTATTGACTTAAAGCAAATATGGTAGCACACTATGAAGTACTAACTACGAAAGAAATATAATATTACCTACGAATAAATACTGTATTGGAGATATTTTGCTTTAGTTTGATTCTACAAAGTTTATTTGTTGACGTTAATGAGAGTAACGACCGAATACCTACTCAAACTTCAATTAAAGTTAAGAGCCCTTTTCGCAGGTTTTCACTGTCATTATTTGGCAGAATAGAAATGATCGCTTAAGGCCTTGTTTCACCAAGCAATTTTAAAGTTAACGCCATGTTAAAATACCATGCCATCTCATTTATTGACAGGAAATACGAAAGGGATAACATGATATTTAACATGGCGTTAACTTTAACATTGCTTGGTGAAACACTCTCTAAGTCGCATGATTTGAGCGCTACTTAATTTAACTATTATTTCTGTATTCGGTCGCTAGAGTATTTATGGATTAGGTTAAGAGTAGTAACCAGACACTAAATTTAGGCAATATAGGTTAGGATACCATTTCGTATTTCCATTTACGTTGCATAATATTGAAGTTATTTGAAATATGTCATTCAAATAACTATATAATCTAAACAAAATTCAACATTTTATGTAACCACGAAATGTCAATCAGTGAGTGAATTGAATATGATAGTGAATTTTTATTTTTATATAAGAAAACTCCGGATCACGACGGTTTCAACAAAAAACTCAATCCAAATCGGTTTATCCGTTTGGGAGCTACGATGCCACAAACGGGCAGACACACATATACGTCAATTTCATAAACCATCTCGATACTGTTATGATGCCACAGCATACGTTAGGGTCCATTTACACGTTCAATGATACACGTGAAATAATTTTATAATTAAATTTATTACACTTTAACTTAATATGCAAAATCTTATAGCTAGGTACATAGGTCCAACCTTTATAGCCTCTACAAGAGGACTAACTAGTCTTAGGCATCATTGTCAAATGTCATATTTGACATTACATTGTTTTAAGCCAAATAAATAATGACATAGCATTATGTAACAGTTACTAGCTTCAAATGACACCTGCGTGTGCTCAATCATAAAAAATAAATTCAACATTCTCTAAAACGAATCTCAACGTATCTCTCCCTTTTTTATATTAATTTTTAGGAGGACATTTTATAAAACATTGAAATATTTTGATGATAAGTATGCGTATCCCGTACCCCGCACGAGATCCCGTACAAGAGAATTGCGGCACTTCAAAGGAATTCAAGCGACGCTTTGACACTGATAAAAAGTGTGCTTGTTATCGCTAACGTATACACCCGTTTTTCCTGAATTTTATCAAACTTTACTGTTCTTTCCTTTAAACGGGGGAAAATATATTTGAGATTATGATAGCGTCGTTAGTATAATCTTCACTGTTTACTATGAACGTGACGATTTTGTTGCTTTTTTAGCCGACTAAGGCCGTGTTTCACCAAGCAATGTTAAAGTTAACGCCATGTTAAAATACCATGACAGAAAATATGAGAGGCATAACATGATATTTAACATGGCGTTAACTTTTACATTGCTTGGTGAAACACGGCCTAAGCCAATGGCAACGATTAACCGATTTAAAAAAGGAGGTTTTCAATTTGGCATGTGTTTATTTTTTTGTATGTACAATGTACATCGGATAATGATCCGATTTGCGTGTTTTTTTATTCGACGCACTGTCATATGGTACCATAAAAATTTTACATAGTTTGGCCCTGTACTTTTTATTTTATGAACACATATTCACCAGAGGTGATGCATATTTGATGGTTTTTTTTTATGTAGATGATTTATGTATAATATGTAGTGTCAGTACGGCTCATTTAGCAGTTTTTCACTTTCGAATTTATAATTGACTGATGAGACAAAAAGGAGGTAGAAATTAAAATTATATTATGGTATGTCAGTCTGTTTGTAACATAGTAGCTATCAAATGGATTTATCTTTTACTTTGACTTAGAAGCAACACTGGAGTAATTTTTATAATGCTTAAGTGGTTGTGCAATACCCAAGGACACTCGCTCTTCGTCTTTATTTTTCTCTATAAAAAGTGGGATGGTTACCCGACAAGACTGGCGTAGGACCGTCTTTTCACATGCCTATCCGACGCATAATATGTATATTTATCGGTCTAGTGATTCAGAGCTTCGCTCTCGACCCGGAGGTCGTGGGTTCGATTCCCGCGTTGGAACAACAAAAATGTTGTTTTCAAGTTTGGTTAGGACAATGCAGGCTGATCACCTGATTGTCTGACAAGAAAGATGATCCATGCGTCGGATGGGCATGTAAAAAGTCGGACCTGCGCTTGTTCTCTCGCCAGTCGTGTCGGTTTACCGTCCCACTGGGTTATGAGAGTTAAAGGAAGATATAGTGCTTCTGTGTATTGCGCACACACTTGGGCACTATAAAATAACTCCTGCGTAGCTGGCCTGGTTTCAATGAAATCGGCTACCGACACCGAAATCGGTGAGGGGAGCTATTATTATTAATATGTATATGTTTCTTTGTTCTACCGTACCTTCTTAACTACTTGTCCGATCTTAATGAAAAATAATTGTTATACCTGGGTAACAGAGGTGAGAGGATATATAGACATAGTATACGTAGTCATTTAAAGTTTTGAAAACTACGCTCGCAAACCCGCCAAGCCAAGCCAAGCTAGGGTCGATAGGCAACTCCCCCATGCAATATTTTGGGGGATAAGTCTTAAGCCCAGTATTCGACGTCATAGCGGAAATGATGATAATGACAGTTGCGTTTCAGAATACACTATTGTTCTGTATACAAATATAGCTAATTAATTCAAATAGCAAAATAAAGTTTAACGAACCTTTGAAAAATCAAATCGTACCCGAGTTGCTTATCCTCGGCACGAGTGTAAATATTACGTATGCGTAAACTCAACATCAAGGGGCGCCATGTTTTGGTAAAAGCATTCCGCACCTGGAATTGTTTCGTGACAGTCGGCGATAAAGGTTTCCAACTTAAGAAAACAATTACGGCGACCGACTCCAGCCTTATTGCTGCCACTTAAGAGCCAATATTGCGTGAGCACTTTAAGAATATAAGCCCAATAAGGTTACTGGAACAAGAAACTGACAAACTTAATTCGGTAACACGCAAATGCGTGCTTATAAGGCATAGTGCTCATTGAGACTTCCCCGATACCTGTGTGGTCCCACTACGAATAACCGATAACAAAAATATGGAAATATTACGAAGTCGAATCTGGGGTTTTCCATCTATATTACTAAGGGATGATTTTTCAATCGTGAAATAACTTTTATCTGTTGAATAAACACGTAACTTTGACATTTGTTCCATACAAAATCTGCCAAAGTCACATATTTATTCCTTAGATAAAATATAACTGACGATTGAAAAATCAGCTCTTAAGCACTTACGCCGGGCTTGTAACTAACTTACGGGGTAGCTTAGAGTTCTCCTTTATATTAGGGTTAGCTCTAGGTTTATGATTTAATTCAGAGTGGCGCAAGTGGAATTAATGGTCTAATACATGTTTTGGATTTATCTATTTGGAGGAATGAGTGTCGCAAAACAATTCATAAAATCAAATAGGATTTATTACTCGGGAGTCGGAACTGAGAATTGGGGATATTTTTACTCACTAACCCCAGGTTTCTGAAAGGCTGTTCAAATCGACGATTAGCTATCATTTAAGTTAACAAGCCATACTTTAGCAGTTGTTGCGAGCGATGTTCACCAATGACCGTTCGGAATGGCTTGTAAACTTAATTGTTAGCTGATTGACGATTTGATCAGCCTTTCAGAAACCGGAGGTAAGAATCTATGCACGTTAACACACACCTAGATGTAAATTGTTCCTGCTAGACTACATATAAGTATAAAAAAGATTATTGCTAATACATTCAAATACTTCCTACTCCTTGTTTTTCTTCTGGTTAATTTCGTTGTGGGTCCCAAGACAGATTTAGCTTGTCCCTCGGACACCCCTGAGATCATATCAAAGGGTTTGTCGTGGTTGGTTACCGCTGTTGATCCTGGCTTACAGGAGTTGCAGTGGTGGGAATGTGAGGTGGGCCAATGCCCGTTAAAAAAAAATAGCGCAAGCATAGACAACTATCAACTATATTCATAAACTATTCTAATCTCAAACGTGTGGGAGTTGTCATGATTTTTAGATAATTTTTTCGATTTTTACGAATACGTAGTTGTTTATTATTCCTGCTAGCACTGGCTCTGGCAAATGGTCTTTACACACGCAGATTCTAATGTGAGACCAATTAGCGAGTTACAATAACTTAATCCAGAATGGATTATGTTATCGTTGTTTCCATAAATTAATTTTTATTTACCTCGGCGACGCTTAGAATTATTTTCTATATTAAACAGCTGTTATTTCAAGTAAAGGGTTGGTTTCACTAGATAGTTGTAGTAGGTTTAAATAAAAAAACTACGTTACGAAAACCGACCTCAACAACTAAAAAGTATAAAATAATATTATTTTATAATGTAGTAATCAATGTTCATACAATTAAAAAATAGACCGAATAGAGAATCTCCTCCTTTTTTTTAAGTCGGTTATCTAAATCTTGATAAGGAATATAAAAGTTTACAATATAAACACGATTAAAGACCGCGTACAACGTTACATCCAAAAAAAGCTTATTAAAATATATATCTGGAGCATTGCTTGGAATTGTACCGAGACATGGACTATGAGAGATTGAGGCATTCGAGATGTGGTGTTGGCGAAAAATAGAAAGAATAATTTGGACTGAAAATCCAAATTATTGAAGTAATGAAGAAGTTTTAGAATTAGTTAATGAAAAGAGAGAGAGATTAAAAACCATCGAGAACAGAAGAGGAAAGATGTTAGAAGAATAATTGAAGGAAACATAGAAGGTAGAAGAAAACGTGGAAGGCCGAGAAGTTATGGACTTTTATGGACCAGGTGAAGGAGAAAGTGATAGTCGTGTCGTATCGTTTTTGTAAAAACTTATTAAAACGTGATAAAAAGTGTAAAAAAGTGTTATTATTGTGAACATGAATTTCCATCAAGAACCAACAGTTCATTCAATCAGTTATGTATCAGGAGGTCAAGAGAAGGGCGGAGTGCAGAGAGGAATGGAGAAACTCCCCCGAGAAGAACGAAGCTCTTAAGTTAAAAGATATACACGATAAAGAATATGGCAGCACTTATAACAACGATTTTTCTTTATTTAAATCAGGCTTCTTCCTTCTTCACCCATCTTGACGCATACTGTTCCTCCATACATATCACCGATTTTGTAGGACGTGTGGGGTGCACTATTGATCAGTATGTACTATCCTCACCTACAAAAGGTCGGCCAATAAATAGTATCGTATCGTAATCGTCTATCAACAATCATAATTCAATAATCATAATTCACTGCCAACACACGGGCTAATTTGTGCAATCAGCCGTATTAATTGGGGCGAAATGTGGAAAGTTCATGTGAAGTTTACATGTTTGGTGCCAGGTGCTAGGCGGTGAAGCGTGATGTTAGCATTTCGTAATGTCATGACATGGCAACCTGGCTTATGGCGCCAGCACACTTTGGGCCAGCAGTTTGGCATGTAAGGGAGGCAGTAAGCGACATGTTGGTATTTCAGATTGTCACGACGCAGTGTTAGACCGTCATAGTACAACTAATTATGGCGCTCGACACCCAGGGCAAGTAACTTGGCAATATCTCTTGTATTGAATAGATGAAGATGAGAGGCATTGGAAAACCAAAGGATTTACATGATTACCAAGCCACTAGTCTGGCGTGTAAGTTTATAATATTATTATTATATAGACTATACATTTATTTATATACACAGGAACATATATAAATAAATCTATTGTCACTGCACAAGTATTTTACCCGTTGTGACGTATGATATTATTGGGTATCATAATTTTGCATCTGGATTATAACGGCAAGTCCCTCGTATTAACCCCTAACTAACTTAACTTAACATTAAATGTTCAACTGTAAAATATTCAATTTTTATTTAACGATATAAAGGTAACTTTAAATAACATGAACGTGGCGATAAATTTCGGTATAAATGGCAATATCATTATTTTTTATAACCTCCAAAAATATTTGAGATTCCCTTTTGAATGACATTATGGTAAAGGAAAAAGAATAAGACGCTCCAACGCCCTTCCACGCTAAATTACACCATTTCTTAAACTGATAGTCATTATTTTCAAATCAATCGCAATTTTAGCACGGGTATCTTCAAATTGGTTCGCTGTGACGCAAAATAATTCTTATGCTCTATGACATAGTGCCTTATTTGTCTCGACAACATCTTGTTTAGGGGACAGTAAAATTATTATCTCGCACATAAATACGATTACATAGTAAATTTAGAGGACTCTTTTTGCAGTAACTTTTGTTATAAATTTCCAAGAACAAAAACTTGATTACAAGAATTTGTAATATATTATTAAGCTACTAATACATATTTATTAAATTATATAATGTAAATAAAATATATAATAATAATAATAATAATAATATCTATGGACGTTTCACACCACGTCAATCTAGCCCTGTGCTGAGTATCCGAACAACTTGTGTTACAGGTACCAGACAAGTTTTATACTATACACATATTTAAGATTTTTATTATATTAATACACTTTAGAAAACTTTTTGTTCCTTTGGCGGGATTCGAACCCGCGACCTGTCGCTCGAGTTCCAACGCGCTCAACCACTGCGCTGCAGAGGTCGTCAAACTATTAGGTATCTATTTTGCTTCGATCAACAATAAAATAGATATCGTGTCAGCACAAGAAATCCGTCTCGACAAATATCAGCTCCCTTGAAAGTGAGCTGTTATTTTATTTATTTCGCTTGGAACGTGTCACAATGCCGCAATGTGTATCTCAATTTAGATTTTAAAAAATTTGAAGAGATATAATTAGCGATTTAAAATCACCGAATCAATTTAGTTTTTTTTTTTTAACTTTTGTCTTGATTCGTCATTAAACATATTATTTATTATTATTATATTGTATTTAAATTGTATTACAATATTTATTATTATTATATTGAATTATCTATGTAGTTCTATTGTACCTACATCCTGCGGACAGATTTTAGCTTTGTATAGGAAAAGTAATCCGTTATTTAGTGCACTTGATGGAGGCCTACGCAGTAGTCAACAGTGCAATAACACAAAAAAAAATTACTAATTTTACAAATTCTATTTTTTTTTTGGGCTAATTAGGCAATGTTCTAGGTTTTAGCTAACTACTCGAAAATCCGTGGATAGATCTGACACAAAATACATCTATAGATCAGTTACTACCTCAATAACATCACAAAGGTTAAATTTTCAACTACAATTTTCTTTTCGACCAACAGCGACCAAAAAGAGAAATACCTAAATATCTACTAACGCAATGGTCCAAAATGACACAAAATCAGATTTCAGGTTCAGCAAATGGTTGTCGCGGAAGTTTTGTTGTCCCTGTGGCTTCGTCAACGGCGGTGGAGTCGGAGTACCGCCGAGTTTTAGTGGGTAGGGCTGCGTCCATTTACCGTCTTTCGGACGCAGCGAGTCCTACATATCCGTGGAGGGAATCCCCAATCCTCCACGGAATGCTTAAAAGCATTTCTCAGCGATAAAAAAAAAGGTTCAGCAAAAGGTCCCGAAACTTTATGCCAAAAATAAAAAACTTTAGAATTTTTGAAACCTAAAAACCTATTCCGACGGGTCTAAATACTCTCAGCGACCGGTTGAGGTTATGCTCGTCGCTGTGATCACGAATGTCGTGGGTTCGATTCCCGCGTTAGAACAACAAAAAATGTTGTTTTCAAGTTTGGTTAGGACAATGTAGGCTGATCACCTGATTGTCTGACAAGAAAGATGATCCATGCGTCGGATGTGCATGTAAAAAGTCGGTCCTGCGCCTGATCTCTCGCTAGTCCTGTCGGTTTACCGTCCCACTGGGTTATGAGAGTAAAAAGAAGAGAGAGTGCTTCTGTGTATTGCGCACACACTTGGGCACTATAAAATAACTCCTGCGTAGCTGGCCTGGTTTCAATGAAATCGGCTACCGACACCGAAATCGGTGAGGGGAGCTATTATCATCGCTAGTACACCCGTTGGAATCTTAGCTGTCACGATTTTTTGCGACTTCGATGCTTTCTTACACCGAGGGCTCCCAAATGGGCCCCGGGCGGGAAACCACGACTCTCACATCTCCGTGGGGACAAATTGCGCTTAGAGAATTGTACTGTAGGTCAAAATTGTCGCGAATTCATTTTACCCCACAATATTTTACCCAACAAACAGAGGATTTATATAATGGATGTAAAAAGAACTGGCACTATAGGTACCTTTGGGATATGATTATACTACCTTTTCTCGTTCTAGAAATGTATTTTTTTTACAAAAATAAAAAAATAAACTTTTTATTTTTTGTTATTCTTGCGACAAAGAAATGGGAAAAAGAAAAAAAAAATGGTTTATGACAAAACAAAATATATATTATATAAATATATACATTTCCAAAATGAGGAAATTCAGTTTAAGCGTATCTCAAAGTTATAGTGACTGTTATTTTTGCACGCTGTATTTTTGACATATTGTGTGTGTCATCGTGGCAGCCAAACGGATGAAACATTTGGAGCTAGTTTTTTTTCTTTGAAAGATAACGTGATAGAGAGTGATCATCATCATGAGTTTGCTAACTGCTTGATGACTAAATATTTTATTAGAAAGTCGGAGGGTAATTCATCATTTTTTAAGGCTGCGTCCGCGCCATAAGCTGAAAATTTGAGTACTTTAAAACCTTTATACCCGACTACGGTGTAGCCAAAAGGAGGGTTTATATTTTGACCTGGGTTATATATGTATGCATGAGGCTATAATAATATAATGTTAATCTGTTCCCTCATAAGTCATAACTCTAAAATAGCTATGATAATTAGACAAATGGGGTGTCGTTCCTTGATCGTCCCCTGGTTATAGGGTACATGACGTCACATTAAAATGGCTACAGCTCCCTCTAGGGGACAAAAATGTTTTTGCAAATTTTGTCTCAAAAGTTCAGTCGGCGCAATACTTCTAACTCGCCATATAAATAGTCGTTCAAGGTCATTTGTGTTATACAAAGCCTAAAGGGGAATATGCACGCTTTGATGTGCCCGACTCGGCTTACACTAAAAATGTGATTTTCATTAAGATACATAATATTTTTATTGCCGAATTTTACCCTCCTGGTTATGTTTTTCGAGAAATTTGTTTTTTATTGTTTAGCACGCTCTACATCCTGAACGGATCTATAGATTTAGGGCGTGTTACACCAAGCAATGTTAAAGTTAAAGCCATGTTAAATATCATGTTATCCCTCTCGTATTTCTTGTCAATGAATGAGATGGCATGGTATTTTAATATAGCGTTAACTTTAACATTGCTTGATGAAATACAGCCTTAGTCTGCAGATTTTTTAACGGATATAAGCCAATTTCACATCTATGTCGTTAGATTCGTATTTACTATAAGAGTGAAATACCAAATTGAAACACTATACCACAATAATAACACACAACTTTTATTTACACTTTTATTACGTTTTTAACACGGCCTACCATCCCATACAATCTATGTTTAATACAAAAAAATTGCAATAGATGTCACTAGTAGTGACGAAGTTAACGTTTGTAAATTATAAAATGTAAATATGCCCAATTAAGTAAAAATATTGACATTAAAATAAAGATAAGCATATTTTTTAATCATAACATCACATAAAGCTAAATTCAACCCATTATTATTAAGAAGAAGATACGAAACGAAATTAGTTATTAGTATTTTCCAATAGTGGCGCTAGATGGCGGTTTCCGGAAATATTTTTACCTCTTATTTGTATTTCTTTAATATGTTCAACAATGAACATAATTTTGTTCTATCGTCAATAGGTCGCGGCGCATGCGATGAAATACGTTTTAGGGCATTTTTTACACCTTGGATTACGTTAGATAAGTTTTAAGTAAGAATTCCTAATCCTTTCTAGCAACAAATATAGTCTATGTATATGTATAATATGATACTAAGGGTGAATGTAGCTTTCTAATGTCGAAAGAATTTTAGAACTCGGCACAGTAGTTTTTGAATTTATTGATTGCAAATATACACACAAAATACAAATATTTTCTGTTTGTAATAGTCGTGTGGATGTAGTGTACATGTCGCAGTCATCTGATTGAATCCGCCATTTAATTGAATGACTAGCGCTTTCATTGAATCCGGTTTTTACCAACAAATTTTAGTATCCGAGACTAGGACAGCCATTTAATATTTTAGTTTTAAACTTCGAAATTTCCGAATGTGTACTATTATAACGTATATTAAAGTAAATTAAACAAAAAATGTATCAACACATTGCTATCTGTACGAGCTGTTTGACGCCATTTTATAACCGCCTAGTGATTCAATTAAATAACCAGATTCAATAAGACGATTGCGACATACACATTACAAATTGTCAATATATACCACAAATATATTATCTCAGAAACGAATATTTTTTTGTTGCTTCAGCGGAAATCGAACCCGCGACTTACCTACTTATGCGACGATGTACAAAAACTTATAAAATATAAACTTACAATAGCTTTTTAATTAACTTTTACAGAATATTTAAAAGTCTTAGAAAATCCGAACAAAAACTTGCTAATTAAACTGTTAATAGAATCGATGTTATTAATAAAACTGATTATAAAATCCCGCCAAGAAAAGTTGAAAGAGGTAGAAGATAATAGACAATTTCACGAAAGGACAGCTTTTATACAGTGACACTTTTTAATAAGGTTTTAATAAATTATGCAAATTAAACCTCCCATCGACCGAGACGGCCGCCTCCGGTGATGTTGCTAATGCCTTTTTTGCCTTTAGTTAAATTTCACCTTATTCATATTTATGATTATTATTAAAATTGTGTTTCCAACAAAACTGCCAAGTACAGAGTGTACCTGTGGAGTCCTTTACATGAGTCCCGAGGCAATTTGTGGAACTAAATGTTTGTAGATATGTGATTATGATCTGGAGGCACTGTAGTGCCCCCGCCAAGTTAAGCACGGCCGTACCATCGTTTTCTCGAAACAATTAAGGCCATTTTCAACCCCTACTATATTATAACTTCGTTGTGGATAAACCTATAAGCCTGCGTTTTCACATACTAATTAGGCATTGTATAAACACGGTATATTTCAAATTTCATTCAATTTGAAACAGAAGTTTAAGAATTATTACTTGTCAAACTTCTTAATTTTGTCACTGACTCACCCACTCACTGACCGATCATCAAAAATTTTAGGCACTTCTAGTAGACATAGAAGCTTCACATTTGGAATACAAGTAGCGTTTAGTGTATAAATAAAGGAAAACCTAAAAGTTTTGGAATTTCTATCTATTTACGCATAATTCTGCATAATTAACTTTGTAAGACCCATATAAATGTATAGGATTACAAAGTTATATTTGCACCTGTCAACAAAAACATGCGTTTTAGTTAATCTTCTACAAAAAAAGATTTAAAAACTTCGCAAAACCCGACTTCACAAAAAATGTGTCTCAAAAGGCTGAAATAAGAAAATAATTCAATTTTAAATCCGGAAATGCATAGGTACAAAAATGGTCAAGGTTGACGCAACGGCAGAGATTGCAAATTCGAGATCCCGCGGGATTAGAAATGTCATTCCCGCGGGATCCCGGAATTTTCGGGATCCCGTCTAGTTTAAAAAAAAAGTTAAATTCGGATGACTGAAAAAGCTAATAACTGCTTGTTTGTGAACATAAGGTTAACTAAATTACATAATATTACTCGAAAGAAAATAAAGACCTATATTATTTAATCTACCAACTAAATAATTATCAGGTTTTAACCCATATTATCCCAAGGTGTTAAAAGCACAGTAAGAAATTTTTTTTTTCTTATAGGTATATATCAAAATAACAAGGGTTCTAAAGTAAAAAGGTTTCTAAAATGTGTTGGGATAATATGCCAACGGAACTTGTATGAACAAACAACAGAGTTTTTAGTTTATTAGTAAACTATTTTATTAGTAAAATTACTTTTACAAAGTACTAAATGGACTACACTAATAATGAATATAATTAAATGTAGCCAAAAATAATAATATAAAAAACCATATTTCGTGATATGAAGTGGTATAAGTATCTTGTAAAAGATAAAAAATACCAATTCCTAAGCCTTATCTCAATTTTATACTTGCCAGACATTTTAACCTAAGAAGTCGAAATTGACATAGGTAAATTAGGTAATCAAAACAATAATTTTGAAAAAAAATTCAAGGGAATTAGGACGTGAGTAGCGTCGCTGACCACTGCCGCTCAATCCCGTCAATCTCGAACGAAATCTCGTCATATGATGCATCGGGATTGATCCCGAAAAATTACACGAGATCTCGCGAGATCGGGATCCCGCGGGATCGGGATGCATTCCCTAAGACGAATATACTCTTTCCAGTATTTTTTTTCTACCGTATTTCAGTGTGAACTGATGCTTTGATTTTATTAGCGGGTACGACCATATTGAGTTAAGTAATTTATATGAGGTGCCAAAACAAAAAATGCTCTACGTGTCATTCTCTTCACACTATATTCGGCCAAATATGTGATCCATGAATCATTCTGTATATAAAATCTTACTATAATGAAGTTTGAAGTGTTTTAACCTATGAACATTTCCCATTATAGGGCAACGCAGATTGGTCACAAATAATATGGATGGTAAAATAAAGGCCCGGTACGGTCCTACAAAAAGAATGGCGTGGGTGACTAATCTCTATGACAAATATCAGGAACGTGATGGAGTATCCAGGCGTAGTGTGGTGCCACGTTGGTAAAAAGTGAGAGGTAGGTGGGATCGCAGATCATGCCGTTTGGTTTCATGCACATGGAGAGAACCCCGTGCAGGTACCAGTTCACCTTGTAATTTGTCTCGCTTACTGCCACAGCCAAGCCTCCGCCGGCGTTCTGAGGACCTGCGTCTGGTAAATAAAAAGAATATGTGTGGGTATTGGTGTACACACCTTCAACGTCACTAGTCACTGAGTTTTAGAAATAAGTTTAATGATGTGGAAACATAACGGGTGTAAAAAGAGCGGTAACTTTGGGATATGATTAGACAAAAAAAAAAATTTTTAGTTTTTGACAAAAAAAAAAAAAGAAAAAAAAAACATTTTCAAAATGAGGAAAGGTAGTATAATCGTATCTCAAAGTTATAGTGACTGCTCTTTTTACACCATGTATATGGCGCGTAACAGAACAACTTAACATTTTAACTCTTATGTACGTCGATAAAAAAGTTCCAATTCTAAAAGTCTGTGTTATCGTCACGTCCGTTTTTGTACGTGAATACGGTCCTTAATCCTTATGTAGCTTAGTCCTTGTAACGGATGTAAAAAGAACAGTCACTTATAACTTTAGGATATGATTATACTACCTTTTCTCGTTCTGGAAATGTATTTTTTTACAAATATTAATTTTTTTTCAGAGGTTGACGAATTCGTTAACAATAACCCCTGCTTTATGTTAACAAGCAATTTATAATGAAGATAACGCGCTTACCCGTGTTAGGTCTCTCTCCAACACATAACGTGAACTCATTTATCAAACAAGAGGTATATCCAGACGCGATGCATAATTCGTCTCGCTGTACTGTAGTGTACGATGCCTTTAACTTTTCCGGCCTCGTGTTCTGTTCTGTCAGTCCGTAATTCGTGATCTGAAATTAGTATCAAGCTAGGTACAGACTCACGA
Organism: Celastrina argiolus; assembly: GCA_905187575.2. Classification (NCBI taxonomy): domain Eukaryota; kingdom Metazoa; phylum Arthropoda; class Insecta; order Lepidoptera; family Lycaenidae; genus Celastrina; species Celastrina argiolus. The sequence continues at coordinate 6,917,286 of LR994581.1, read as the reverse complement.
AGTGGGCCGAAGTTAGCCGAATATTATGTTGGAGAAGCCAAACTTCGTGGTCCTTCGCTAGACCGAGGAAGAGCTCCACTTCCTGGGTCTACATCGCGAGTAGTCTGGAGCTGACTTTAGATTACACTAAGTAACATAGTTGAGCCAAGAGTATCTATGGGTAAAAATGGCCAGTGCTAGATACAAAAAAATATTATCTACTTACAAAAACAAACTAAGTATATCGCTTTTGTCACAATAAAATTTACTGAGAAACGTTCTAAAAGCCACTTGACCGACAAAGACATAACATGGTTCGAGTATCCATGGTGTAAATACTTCTATGAATTAAAAAAACTATAACCCGACTTCGCAAAAAAGGGCTCTAAAAAGGCTGAAACAAGAAAATAATTCAATATGAAATCCAGATATGCATAGGTACAGATATGGTCAAGGTAGAGCCGTGGTCGTACCCGCTATTGGGATTGTATATTTCAACAGCAGACGAATATTATAGATTTGTTTAGCGGGTACGACCACGGCTCTACCTTGACCATATCTGTACCTATGCATTTCTGGATTTCAAATTGAATTATTTTCTTGTTTCAGCCTTTTTAGAGCCCTTTTTTGCGAAGTCGGGTTATAGTTTTTTTAATCTTTTATTTTATTTTACATTTTTTTTGTTTCCACATAAACTATAACATTATATTTTCACTAAACTAACGTTAAATTAACACATAGTAAGTAACTAAACAACTCCTAGATACTATTTGTGCGACCGCATTTTAAACGTTTATTTTGAATTTAACAATAAAATATAATAATTAATTAAAATTTTAAATACATATTGGTAATGTGCTTGCCAAGACCTATCATTTGATACCAAACACGATACAATTATCTTAATTTAATTTTTTTTGGAGATAGTTTTTGACCTATAATTTTCAAAATCCAAAATTTTTTTGAAAAATTATATAGCCTATGTTACTCGCGGGACTACTACGAATCGATTGACACCTTATTTATTAAAATCAGACCAGTAGTTTAACCGCTACGAGGGAACATACATACATACATACAAACATACATACATACATACATACATAGACTGCCAAAATCATTACCCTTCCTTTTGGCTTCGCCGAAGTCGGGTAAAAAGGGCCAAGCAGGAAACAGCTTTGCTTTGGGTGGGAAACTTAGGGCGTAGAAGCAAAATTTTTCTACGATGAATGAACCACTCGATGATAACCGTAAACTCACCACTAATTGCTGCCCGTATAACAATATTTTATTGTACGAAGGTCCCGCAACGCAGACAGGCTGGATGAGTCCAAACACTAGCCTGTTTACAAACAGGATGGCGAGGTCAGACGTGGCAAAATTTATTTCATAACTGGGATTAATTACCACTCTATCTACCTGGAAATAAAATCGGTATGCTTAAGTTTCGTATGCATGTATAAAAACCAGATTCTATAGAACTAATTCATAATTATCATCATCTCTTCAGCTGTGACGTCTGGACACTGGACGACTGGACACAGAAGTATTGAATAGGGGGCGTTTGGCAGGCGGGTTGGCGAGCGCAGTTTGAATAACAATCTCCGCAGAATTGCTGCTGTCGATTTCCGGATGTTATATTCCCTCGGTCGCCTTTTACGACGCCCACGGTAAAGATGTTTGACGGGGAAGTGATATTCTCCCTACGTCACCTCACGAAAAAATAAGTAACTAAATTAAGCAGCGTAAAATGCATAGTTTTGCTTAACTTGCAACAGCTACTTATTTGATAATTAACTAAGCAATTGTTAATGACGTCTACTTACAGGTAGAACTTGTCTGCCGATTTCATTCAAATCCCACAAATCATTCGTTCCTGCTTGTGCTAATAATTTGTTTGTAGCAATCATACTCGTAGTTGTAACATTATAGAACACGCATTGACCAGCTGAAAACATAACAAAATTAAAAAATAGTTATAAAAAAATGTACTCGGTAAAGAGGGTCAAAAAATGTCTTAATGATGTTCAAAATGCTTATTCAAAAACCCTATAGAATACTGAAATAATATAATGTAAATCATCAAGAATAAAACAACTAAATATTGTAGAAAAATATATATTGATAACTTTGTTAACTACGTAAAAACAGTGCGGAACCTCAGAAAACTTTTTTGTTAAAGCAGTTGCCGAGAATACGTGCGTCTTTGTCCACCTCCCTGGGGCTATGAACTTCAAAATTATTATTTTTAACTAATAAACATAGAACTAAGGTTGTCATTTGACAATTTTTTTTTTCAAAGTTTAGTGCGAATCGTAGGAGAATCGTCTAATAGTAGGATAAAGATAAAAGTATAGTAAAGTCGTAAAAGTATGTTATAAAAATTCCATCCCTGAAGGAGTAAAAGTTTGTATGGAATCACTACATAGTATAAAACAAAGTCGCCTTTTCTGTCCCTATATCCCTATGTGCGCTTAAATCTTTAAAACTACGCAACGGATTTTGATGCGGTTTTTTCCAATAGATAGAGTGATTCAAGAGGAAGGTTTATATAATATGTATAATACATGCATAATATACTAAGGCAACATTGCTAATTTTAGAGGTTTCTAACGTGATGTCGTAAATTAATCTATTTTAGCAAAAACGCTGCCTAAACCCTACGAGTTAGATCAAATTAATGTACTACAGTATTGTACACTATAAAAAGGTCTACCAAAAAGTCCGCGATGGTATATGTTTATCTTTTAGGGATAACCCACATTAACCATTTTTATTGTTTACTTTTTACGTGAAAAAATGGCTTATTTCCTTGCAAAGTCGGAGCGGGCCGCTATGTTTTTATATACAACGTTCCTATGAAAAAACTATTTTTTCTGTAGTGTATTTAATTTAGTATCAGCATTGCACCCGTGCGAAGCCGAGACGGGTCGCTAGTATATAATAAGAAGAGTTTACATATGAAGTAGGTATCCATTATTAATACCACGGATGGTTTGATTGGTTCGATTGATCGGACCATAATTATAATCTTTTGGAAATAGAAACCGTGTCAAATGCTTTAGTTAGATCCAGATATACTCCCATCACTTTGTCAGAGACTTAATCGTTCGTTGATTTGCCGGTCCTAAATCCCTATTGGTTATGTGCAATAATTTTTTTATTTTCTAAATGGGATACTATTTTTTTTTTGCTAGGATTTTCTAGAGCTAGTACACAATATATTAGGCGATAATTATTGACACAGTATCTATTCCCGGCTTTGTATATTGGGTGTAGGATAAAATATTAAATACATTTGGGAAGATACCATTTCTTAAACAAATATTTAAAATATGATTAAGAATTATAATTATTTTGGCATTTTTAAACTCCTTGTAGATATACCGTCCCAACCAATAGATTTTAAATTCATCAGTGATGAGTTAACCTCCAAAATGATTGCCGTGCGGCGTGCGCGACTCTCTTATAAAGCCAGCTAGTTAATTATTTTACTAAAATTGTGCCTACTGATTAAGTTTATAATACGTTATAACTTTAAAAAAATACAATTCTTTCATTAATTAGGTTTGTGGTTAACAAGTTTGTCCTCCGCCCCGAAACCGGGGTCCACGGAAGATCAGGGACGACCGCTTAGCTGTCGTCATATCTTGAGTGGATCTCCGTTTTTGCACAGTTTAGGTGTTACACTGTTGTATTTATTATTGTTTTTTGCTGTAACCTGGTTAGTTTTATTTTTCATTATTATGTTTTTTTTTTGTTCTTTTTATGTTCTAGTTGTATGTGATAGTTTTATATTTTATTTTGTTACTTTAAAAATACATTATGTACTAATGCAGTAGTGTAGTATTTATATGTCGGAGTTGAAACGTAATGCTTGAAAAACCTTAGCGAGTTTGGTGATATTTGACAAGAGGCGAGACAGAATAGAGCAAAACCTTTGCGGCTGCTGTTGCTAAAAATAAAAGAAGTAGAAGACAAGTGTCACCTATGACAGCGATGACAGATGACATTCTCTAGAGAGATGATGGCGGGCAGCAGTAGAAGGCTTGTCAAGATATATCAACTTCGTTTACGTTATCCATAGTAATTTAAGAAATCTCTCAATAGTTAAATTTGTAACAATTATTTCATTGCTGTGAATAGAGAACTATTTGTTCCAGTGTTATTATTTCCTGATATAATATAAAGAGATAACCCACAAATATACCTCACTCCTAAATATATTTAATTAATCGTAAGAAACTACGTTCCGTCCGGGTGTCCCTTGACACCAGGGGGCTGACAGTGTAGTTCCATTTGTTACGTTTTGGCGCTGCGGTCGAAAGCAAAACGGCGTCGTTTTGTGACGTCACACACGTCTATGGTCTATTTGTTTATGTGTCTAATGATCTATGCTAATGATCTATGTTGTCAAAACTCAAATATGGCCGCGTGTAGTTTGTTAGTGTTTTGTTTATCCTCGTTTCTTGCTTGATTTGATACAAAATATTCAATTACTCCGCATATTATTGATACATTATATCAATATTTTATAGTGTGTTAATTAATTTAGTGTAAATGTTGTTAGTTTTTCGTTTTAAGGGACTATTTAAGTCTTGTGTCGGCGGTTGCAACGCAACTATTAGTTCATGAAACGGCATTTTTCTTTCCCAAAGAACATTAATTTTAGAAACCTGTGGCTGTCCTTCCTGGTGCCAACTATCCATCGGTCTCTCTAAAGAGCAACTTCGAAAACTTGTTACTGAAAAACACTTTCATAAATATCAATTTGACGAAGAAGGCCAAGATATTTAAACATTCTAATCCATTTCTCCTTACGGATGATAAAATACAGAGCACGGCATGCCTCTATCGTCCTGTGAATCAGGTGAGTTTTACTTTTAACACGTTATAGTTAGAGCTAGTGTAATATAAAGTATGAACAGTATATACTTAATCTAACTACTTAATAAACAGTATATAATTAAATAATTATACTTAATCTTTGACTCATTATGTTTGCCAATGTTTTTTGCTTTTGTATAACAATATTAATCTTAAATGTACTCATTTGTTTCAGACAGAAATACCCCTAGGTATACTCCAATGAGGATGTAAATGCTTCTGATGAAATGTTGGTCATTTGAAGAGTGGGTATGTATTAAGTACTATGGCATATTAACACTCATTCTATATGATATTTTAACATATCAAAAGATACTGAAATTGTTTTATTTTTGTGAAATACCAAGGTTTAGTGGTTTGGAACTTGGCTCAGGAATTGGAGGTTGTGGTTTCGATAACTTCATTGAAACAACAAAAAATTTATGTAACACTTGTTTGACATTTATGAAAAGATGGTCTTTTCATAAATGTTAAAGAAGTGTTATGGCAGTTTAAGCATATTTGATAGCAGAATAATAATGCAGTTTTATTTAGGGTATCAACTTATAGTGCTGAAGAACAAAACTAGTTAATCTATTTTTGCCAATTAACTAAAGTTTTTACTAGAAACCCTCCTTGTTTTGTTGTTGTTGTTGGCCGGACTAAGTGACCGGCCAACTTATGTACTGTTTTTTCATCTTAAATATTGTGTTATTTATTTACAGAAGTGACTGATCATCTTTTGTGTCGTCAAAGAAATGAAAACAATTGAAATAAGAGCAAACTTCAAGTAATGCAAGTGGCCTTAGAAACAGGAAAACCTGGACTTGTGTGTTACCATCACTAGATGGTTGGATTACGACATTAGAGAGTTTTATTAGGATAATTATTAAAATATTATTAAAAAAAATATTCTGTTAAATATTAATATTCTTGCTATGTCAATCAGGGCTTATTAGAAATTTAGAAAAAAAAACAATAAATAAATGATAAATGTAACCTGTTTTTATTTTGTATTACTTAATAAAAATAAATTACCTGAACTACAAAAACCTACCTACAAAAAAAATCGATACCTTACTAAAGTATCGATAGCTGGACTCGATTATTCAACCACTTATACAATGTTTGTTTGTAGTCTGTGATGTGCTATGGTCTGTGGTGTGCGGTCAAAATGACAGATGCGACAGTGCTGCCAAAACGTAACAACTGGAAACTCGGTAAAATATCACTGTCGTATCTGTTACGTAGTAACTAATTCTTAATCTGTGCTTGACACCTCTCAATTTTTTTTTCTTTAATTTCTTATAACTGCTCAGTCATGTGACACCCGAAAAATGGCACGCGTCTCTAAAAAAAATATGCCCACAATCTAATTTTAATAGTTCGCGGAACCATGTGTACCTGTCAAAACCGCGGTGGGAGATATTATGACACCACTGCAACGAAAATACGGGATATCGTATTTTGTTTCCTGTACTAGGATTGCAACATCCCAGTTCAATCGTGGATTATTGCTGTATGGAGACCGCTTTCCCCGTACGTGATTTTTAGACGATCTGGTAGCAGTCAGAGTGTTGTCCTGAAAATATTTTCAAAAATTGTTTATTATAAGAAGCGGCAGATGAACCTATTAACTTCAACTGACTATTATTATTGTAGGTAAACTTCAATATGAAATAACAAATACAAATTTGTTTCTAAAGGCAGGCTACAAAATTGAAATTTAGCTAACGTATTCCTCATACTATGACGTGACGAAACTCAGGGAGAATTTTTAAAAAATTACCCGCAAGAGGGGTTTCAATCCATACACAAAAGTTTGACGTGAAAATTAACTAACCTTGTTTTGTTCATCACATACTTCTATGTTGTTGAGTGTAAATTTTGTGACTATTGATTTTTCTACAGTGGTTGTTGAATTTATCGATAAATACATATAATACTCCAAAGGTAATTTACCGATTGGAACCAAAATAATGTCTCGCCGTTCATTGTTAACAATTATTTTGCTCTGTTGCGAAACCTGAAATAATCCAATGTTTGTGTGTTTTCTGTAACTTTTAATGGTGGACAAAACAATTTAAACAGAAAAATAACTACCAGTAATTATTGCTAGTAGAATAATTTACTGCTAACTATTTATTTTTATATTATATTATCTACTTTGTGCTGCTAATAATAGTAATAATAATGCATCCCACCAAAAACATTTTCATGTAAAAATGTTGTCAAGACGAGTCTACATAGCTTACCTTGTGAAAAAGTTATCAGATATCGTATAAAGCCAAGCTCTAAAGACTACTCGCCCTAAATCTACAAGCACCTTGATTAAAATCTATCAAAAAGTGCCTAAAAATGCCTATAAAATCTTCGTAACGGTAGCAAAACGGCCAAGTATCACGTTTTAACTGAAATGTAGAGTAAGTGAAGCTAAGCACCGCGACGCCTACAGACGCCCAGTGCCACGACGCCCAGCGCCACGACGCCCAGCGCCGCGACGCCTGCCGACGCCCAGCGACGCGGCGCCTGCAGATGCCCAGCGCCGCGACGCCTGCCGACGCCCAGTGCCGCGACGCCTGCCGACGCCCGGCGCCGCGACGCCTGCCGACGCCCGGCGCCGCGACGCCTGCCGTTTTTCGAAATTTGGTTAACTTCTTGCAAGGAAAAAAATTCAATTCCGATGAGGCAGTCCAAACCGCTTTCAAAGATTTCATTGATTCCCGTCCGAATGGTTTTTTTAGTAAAGGGATCAATGAACTACCTATAAGATGGCAAAAGTGTATGGATAGTAATGGTACGTACTTTGATTAATAAAATATATTTTAATATGAAAAAATCACCTTTTTGTAACTACCATACAAAACGCCAATTTCATATAATAATAATAATAATAATAATAATAATATGTAAGGACCTAATAGTTTTACAAATGTTAACAACTTAAACCTTCAAAGAGGTGATATAAAAATGTTTTTTTTATTTAGCTATTTTTATTTAAGTTGAGTAATATATTTTTTTTATTAATAACTATTTATATTTCGAAAGAAATCAAAATAATTCAGTTAATTACTACGATTTTATACGAAAAATTATTATTTATTTCTATTTATTAAGCAAGTACAAAATTCAGTTTTATAATAATAGTCTTGAAATTTAAATTGAGGGATCTCTTGAAAAACTATCATGTTAGTTATTTTTTGTCATCTATCTTAATGCCAATTTTAAACACATCCATTTCCATTTAAATACTACTAGTAGTTTGGCCGAAATACCGTCAAATAGGTAGCTACTATATTTTGAAGATCTACGGGAATAGTTATAATATCCCATAATACTCTTGAGGTCCTAAGTTTCCTGCCTATCAAATTTGATTTTATTAAATACAGTGCTTTCAGCGTGATGTGTTGACATATTTCAAAAATGTTATTTTTAGGTTCTGTGGGCCTTTATCGAGCCCCCATTTTGAGTTTCACTTAAATATCTTTAATGTACACAAATGACCCCTGAACATAATGTAAATCGAAATGAAGGGTCTATAAAGGCCACAAAACCTAAAAATAACATTTATTATAATGTATAGATATAATAAATGTTTATTATATTATATATAAGATGTTACTTACTCCGTAAAGTGTTATTGGATCCTTAAAGTTTATTTCAATTTTGGCGTCAACGAAATGAGGATAAAGTCCTAAATTAACAGTTCCTTTCCACAGGGTGCCCGTAAGTTTGTCAAAATATATCGCACCCAGGCCATGACATGGATCGTAGCGCGTCAGAGCTTGGTCTTCTAAAGGCACTCCTTGCACTTGGACAGCGACGAAGAGAAATAAATATAATCCAAAGTATTTTAACATTTTTCTTACGACTCAAAAACTATAGCTTATTTAACTGAGTGTTACTGATTGAAGTGTACACGACATTAAATATAGTTTGAACATAAACAGAAATCTTATCGACACTTCGTATACAGCGTGTCAACTATTTATTAATTGGAACATTTTCTATTGGCGAAAGTTTTATAAAATACTAATTGGTGTCAAGTGGTGTCAATGTAGGTATATAGTTTTACTTATAAAACAATTCAAAATTATATTATATATTTTCCAAATGGAACTTAACAAGCTATTTTCGGAAAGACAACAAAAAAGGCTTCCACCAACCCTAGCCCACCGAGAAGAACCGGCGTTCTTCTCGTTGTTGTTATGGAATTGGATTGAAAGACAGTTATATATTATGTTCCGCCATTTTACCTAATAAATTGACTGCTGAAAAAAATATTTGCTCACCTAATATCTGTGTGATAATTCATTATATTTCATAACTAGCTGTTCTCGCGACTTCGTTCGCGTGGTTTTTGAGTGACTTAAGCCGTTTATGCAGCGCACGTAATGAAAGTCCCCAAATGTAATCAATTTTCCCCGTTATTGCAACATTTCTCACTGACGCTTTGCTCCTATTGGTCGCAGCCTAATATCATATAGCCTAAAGCCTTCCTCTATAAATAGGCTATCCAACAAAAAAAGAGTTATTCAAATCGGACCAGTAGTTCCTGAGATTAGCGAGTTTAAACAAACAAACAAACTCTTCCGCTTTATAATATTTGTATAGATATAGATGTTACTCAGAAAAATAATTGTACCGCTAAAATTCATAATAAAAAATATTGCATAATAATGAATTGTTGGAAATTTTAATTTGTGTTTTTTTATTCCATTTTCTTTTATAAGCTTTTTTATTTCAAATAATCAGAATATTATGATACACTCTGTATACAAAAAAAAAATGCTTGACCTGTTAATATTTAGAATGTACTATGTAGAATATTGTAAACAATTATTATGACAGCAATCTATCATAATAATTGTTTACAATACGAGTATTCTTATATGTAACTAAAACTATCGTGTTTTATTTATGGGTGAATTTCCCAAATGGTTTTTTTGTTTTCGTTGAAATTACAATGAAAAAAGGGAATATTGTTGTAAATTATTTTTTTTTGTATTATTTTTTGTGGCAAAAACATAATAATATACCTAGGACTATTACAAAGGTAGAAAAAAAAGCTTATAAATCTATTTTGATCAAATCGGTGGTGTCCCTCTACTTTTTTTAACAAACAAAAACGCTTGTATACCATCAAATATGAATAAGTTAAGGATATAACCATGGACCAATTATATAACTTATATTATTTCATACAATATTAGTTTATCTATTATTGTACACCATATAATATTATATAAGTACGCCATTAAATATGCTCTCGGACAATAATCTTATACTATCGGTGGTTAGATATTTTTAAACGTAATTAATAGTTTTAAAATTTTTGTGATAATGAATGAATGTAGTTAGTGATTTTGCTTCATCATCTTGAACTAAATTTATCTTAATTATAATGAAGTCTAAAAATGAAAATTGCAAAAAAAAAACAAGAATGAACAGGCAAAGGGACGTTAGGAAGAAAATTAAAATGAACCTGTTTTGCTGGTGTAGTTCACAGAAAAGTACCGAAGAAATTATAAAAATTAAAAGATACAGGTCATCCTTAAAGGTTCCGCGTTACTGGTTGCACGTAGCGCGTTCCCAATTAAGAGTTGCGCGTTGCGCATGTCGGTTTTCTGTTGCGGGTTTCACGTTGCAGGTTTCGTATTGCATGTTGCGAGTTCCACGTTGCGTGTTGCGAGTCATGAGTTGCGAGTTGCGCGTGGGGGGTACGCATGACATAGCTGACCCATACCCATGTCGGAGTGTGTATTAATAGCAACCAACAACTCGCAACGAGCGGCATCGCGCAACCTAAAACGCCGAACCCGTAACGCAGACCCGCAACGTGCAACTCAAAACTCGGAATCCACAACCCGTGACCCGCAACGTGGTACCTGCAACACAGAATCCACAACGTGCAACCCGTAACGCGTAACCTGCAACGTGGAACCCGCAACGCTGAACGTGCAACGCTAAACCCGAAACGCGAAACCTGTAACGTGCAACCCGCCATGCACAATCCGCAACATGGAACAGGCAATGCTGAACACACAACACGTCACCCGAAGTGCGTAACCCCCAACGCAGAACCCGCAACGGTCAACCTGAAACGCGTGACCTGCAACGTGATATCTGCAACGCAGAACCCGCAACGTACAACCCACAACGCGCAACCCATAACGTTGAACCCGCCATGCGCAATGCGCAACGCAGAACCCGTCATATGGAACCTGCAACCCGAAACTCTCGACGCATTTCGCGCAACCCGCAACACGATTCGTGCGACCCGCAACGCGGAACATTAATAACTTATATTTATAATTTAATTAATAAATTAAATATAATACAAGAACATCATTTTATGCGCATAAATAATAAATTAAATCTTGTAATTATATTCCATAGTATTTGTGAACTTGAGATAACTTGATGTTATAATTTATTTGGCAATTAAAATGTAATTAGACATCATAACAGTGTTTAGAGTCAGTCCCTATCACGTCTCGTCAGTCCCTAGAAGACTAATTTTGAAAAATCATACATTTCTCTAAAATTATCATATAAAGTGACAGACCCTTTTAAGTACAGCAAAGTACATGATAAACCTACAGCGTCTACGCTGTAGGTTTATACTCTAGTATAAAACGTGCTGATTCTTAACAAAAAACACCACATTCAAACACAGCTAGTATTATATAAAATAAACAAATTTTGCATTTTATGCTCTTTGGGAAATACGGTCATAATATTATCTTTCGCTGATAAAACATTACTTTATAATAACATAGTTATTATAGATAATATAGTTCTTTTTATCTCTTTTAAATTTTGTGGAATTAAAACCCGCTTTTTTATAATAATATTTTAATTCGTCTTTATTATCATTAAAACAACAACAACATATTGTATATAAAACTAGCTGACCCGTGCCCACTTCGTTGAGCCTAAAAACAGTTTATGAAGAAGATTAGTTGTTGGTTGCTATTAATACACACTCCGACATGGGTACGGGCTCAGCTATGTCATGCGTACCCCCCACGCGCAACTCGCAACTCATGATTCGCAACACGCAACTTGCAACCCGCAACATGCAACACGAAACCTGCAACGTGAAACCCGCAACGGAAAACTGACATGCGCAACGCGCAACTCTACCAAAAAAAACAACGCGGAACCGGCAACGCGGAACACAACCCGGGACCTGTTACGCGAAACCCGCAACGCGAAATCCGCAACGCACACGGGAACGCTGTCGAATGGAATAAATAGTATCCCACGTCTGTCTACTGGCTCTAAGCTACCTCCTTACCAATTTTTTGCTATATTGATAAAGCCGTTCTTGAGTAATAAATAATGTAACTAACACGACTATCTTTTATATAATGTATAGATTACTCCTACTAACATAAGCTAACGGCCGGTGAATGCTCCCGTCACAGTCAGTCCAGCCGTTTCAGAGATCATTAGTTTGATGACGATGATGATGATAATGATGTAAAGTAGCCTAAATTAATCCTTATAACATTAGCTGTGAAAGTCTTGTTAAAATCGGTCCAGCCGTTGCAGAGATTAGCCGGAACAAATAGACATGCCAACAGACATACAGAGAGACAAATTTTTTTTAATTGAATCTTTCGTTTTCAGTATCGTTTAAAATGTCAAACGCAGTTAGAAAAACGTTGCTAATTGAAAGTTACAAACAGACACTTTAATTTTATTTATTTGTATAGATGTATAGTTGGAACACCGTCCCGGTCTTGGCCCATATAGATGGGCTATGGGATAAGGCTGCGTTTCCACTGACGCGGAGCGAGGTGGAGAGGAGCTTAGCGGTGTCCAAGCGGAGCGGAGATTTCTAGCATCCGATTTTCGTGATTCTTTTGTTAGATTCGACGAAAACTGCATTTTGTCCCAATTCTCTAATTCATCACAAACTGTTCAAGTCCCAGAAGGTTCCGCGTTCCCGCGTTGCGGGTTCCGGGTTCCCGCGTTGCGGGTTCCGGGTTCCCGCGTTGCGGGTTCCGGGTTCCCGCGTTGCGGGTTCCGGGTTCCGGGTTCCCGCTTTGCGGGTTCCGCGTTGTAGGTTCCGCGTTGTTTTTTTTTAGTTGAATTTCATCATAAACTGTTTTCATGCTCAACGAAGTGGGCAAGGGTCAGCTAGTGTCAATATAAGTAAGATTTATGTTTTTCATGAATATTTTATTTCGATGCTGCATCTGAGAGACTTTATAATAACCATGTAGTCTGTTTTACGACCTACAATATCGCCACACGATTTTTAGATAAGCATTTAAAAAGATCTAAAAATTTCACGTTCATTCACTCACGGCTCGACCGGTCCCGATCTGTGCTCGGCTTCATTCGTTTTTCGTGTGCGACATCGTCAACACTTATAATTAATTTTAATAGTGATATAGTGCAATAATTACTTTTTATAGCCGGATAACATGGAAATAAGGAAGAATAAGGATGGTCACGAACATATTCGTCAAATATACGGCGAATGGAAAGTAAATTACGCCGCAACAAAGGACTTTAAAGGTACCAAACTACCCACAATTCTTTTAAAAAATATTCAGTGTTTTTTCCTTTGTTCTCAGTTAAGGTGTAGTCACTGTATGTTACTGAAATGACCGTCTTAACGTGTTAATACATGATATTACCCAGGTAGTCATTATTTTGTACCTTAATGTGGTAATACGAGATATTATCCTGGTTACAAAAATAAGTTCGTTCTTAACGTGATGACACGCGATGCCATCCTGAAAGTAACTCTTGCTTTTCATCCTGGCGCTTTGGTTTTCTGTTTTTGGGAAAGCCGACGTGATTACGCGCGCTCGCCGGGCGTCAGCAGACGTGATAAGTGCGAGGGGCCGAATCTGGCTGCGCCACTCCTCGGTCTTTGACCGACATCGTAGACGTTGATTACGTCGAGTCATCCGCGCCAGCGCCGACGCCGCAGCACCCCGCTCCGCCTTCTCCCAGCGCAAGCATCCAATACCGCTGGGAAACTCCGGAGCTTCTCCTCGTCAACAGTACGTAAGGCCAGCGCCAGCAGCGCCAGCCCGCTGCACGAGCCGCAGTCAACAGTACATGAGGCCAGCGCCAGCAGCACCGGCCCGCTCCACGAGCCGCAGTAACAGTACGTGAGGCCAGCGCCAGCAGCGCCGGCCCACCTGCACGAGCCGCAGCCATCCATGACGGCGAGGAGGACACCGCCGCAGCGCCGCGGCCGTCCCTACACGAGCGCCAGAGCCAACAAGGAGAGGAGACGCCGTTATTAGAGATACCTCACGCAGGTTGCATTCCATTGTTTTTACACAATTGGTTTCTAATTAATGCTAACAGCACAGTTCTGTCGTGCTTTAAAGGTTGTAGAATACCTTTTTATTTACTAACTTACATGACGTCAGTTTTCATGACGTGAAAATGTAAAAAGCTATAAATTAACTTAAGGAATTAGAAGCTATTTTAATATGTAATGATAATTCATATTTTACCCGACTTCGGCGAAGCCAAAAAGAAGGGTAATTATTCTAACACCAAACGGTAATGGTGGGTTTAATTAAGTTTATATTGAACTTAAAGAACATCTTAACCAATTTGTACATAATTAACACTTTATAATGGAAGATATTCGCACCGCTAGAAAATTTGATTTGAATAGGTGCTTGTAAGTCCTCATCAATTGATTTTAAAGAAGTTTACTTTATTGTGCCAATACATAAAAGGCATAAAATGTGAGGTTTAGATTTCATAATTGAAATCCTCATGAATTTTATTGTCTTCCGTGTGGCTTAAGTTCTGCTACATTTGTATTTACAAAGCTCAACTGACTAACTTAAGCCTCTTCGCACATGGTTAAGAAACCATGGGAATTTAATTTAATAGTTGCTTACCTCGATGAAAATCTTTGTGTTGGTAAAGATTATTCTATAATATGTAATTAAGCACTATGTACTAATGTACTAAAGGTAAAATTAGAATAACTAGGTTTTGATATGAAATTTGAGAAAAGCAATATGATAACTTCACAAGTTTATACATTTCTTGGGTTCCAGATAAATACTGCAGATGTAGTTATAATTACCTTCTGAAAAACTTCCGAAAATCTCTTAAATATCTTACGAAATCCGTAATAAAGTTCAAATTAGTGAACGTAATTTCGTGAAGTTTATTGACATTTTGACATTATCATGTCCAGCATACACCAGTTATGTAATAATTATCTAATAATAATAATATCTAATAATATCTATGGACGCTTCACACCACGTCAATCTGGCCCTGTACTAAGTATCCGAAGAACTTGTGTTACAGGTACTAGACAACGGAAATATATTTAATACTTTTATACTATACACATATTTAAGATTTTTATTATATTATACACAAATTTAATACACATCCATGACCCAGGAACATTGAAAACTTTTTGTTCCCTCGGCGGGATTCGAACCCGCGACCTTTCGTTCGAGCCCCAACGCGCTCAACCAACATTATATTTATATATACATATATTTTGAGAGAGAAAAGTTTTTAGGTTTGAAGAAAGATATTAATAATATTGATTCGATTATGTTACTATATTCGTATTATGATGTGGACTGGAGTTATCGGGTCCAAACCCTTTAATAATATATATAGAAATTTGTACGATTTACAAATCTTTACGTACTCTCCACTTACAGGCTGAGGAGCCGCATGCAATGGAGTAATAACAGGACGCCATTAATTAGTTGATGGCTCAAAATCATAGTAATTACCTGGAATTATTAGCTGCATTTATGGGCTTATAATAATTTTGTAAATTTTATGTAATGCTCGAAATAGACAATACTTGAGCTATATCTTATTTTATTAGATTGGGAGGCGTTCAATCTCAATGAATTCACAACAAAACTAGTGCGAAATACAACGTGCCTAAGTATTTATATTTTTGCTTTATTTTTACTTTGAATCTTGCGATGACAAAGACGCCGACGAAACATCTAGGTACATTAGTATCGATAGATAATGGAAATTAACCAAGAAGAATTTTTAATTATCTATACAACTTAATAATATGGATTTTTTTGCGTTTCCATGCGATCTACGTTTAAATAACAATATACATATAATAATATGTCAAATTTTAATCTTAAAATTTTAACTTATTAATTTTCTCTATATTTTTTCGTATTATTTTTCTAACGCTCTTATGTCTTAGAAAAATAGTTGAAGAGGAAACGGCCAGTGTTGCGGTAGTCTCCTACTGGCCGTTGCGGCCATGGTTGCCTCTGTTTCGGTCGCTACTCAAGTCTGACATAATTAATTTGAAACCTAATATATTATAATGTCTACTGTCCCCTTCTAGTGTTACCCTGGCGTGAGCAGTATTGTGCAGCAACCCTACTTGGTGCGTGGAATACCAATTACGGGCCTCAGTTTATTGACATAAAGCTAAAATCTGTAGCAAAAGGTACAAATTATCAATTTAAAGTGGGATTAAAACAATGGTTTAGCTATTGACTGATATATTATATTAGAATTTTTGACAGAAAAATTTAACGAGAGTACGAGTTGTACATTACATTGCTACAGGTCTAGTTGTTTCTAGTCGTTGGTAAATCACGTTGATGATTGTATATTAAGGTTCTTGAAGGGGATATTTAGGAGTAAGTTTTTCAAAAAATATAGTTCCGTGAACCTAATTTAGTCTTGGAATGTTTGCCTAAATTTTGTACGTATGATTTCACTGAAACCCAAATTTTATCACAAAAGGCGGTAACCCTGATGGCGTTGTCCACAGGACAACGGGTGAAGACTGGAGACGTTGTCACTAATTAGAATAGCAGACGTTCACTTTTACGATTCGCGTATCGTTATTGCAATTAATGATTAATTAAGACCTCAACACCAAATAGGTGCAAGCCTCTTGGCTTTGGCAAGTCAAGACTTCTGCCAACCTTCAATTTGTCCTGCACTCGCTTTGTTATCATACTTAGAAAGAACTAGTATTTTTCTCAATCGTGTAAAAACTTATAAATTATTTCTCTCTTTTTAAAAAGCCCGTTCACTACGCGAGTTCTTAGACCATAAGTCGCGTCTACGACTTGCGAGAGGCGTGGACGTGAACGTATTCACGGCGCACAGCACGCGTCACGCCGCCACTTCCTCGGCCAGCATGGCCGGCGTGTCATTAGATTTTAATTATCAGACATGAATCAGCAAGTGTTATCGTTTTTTGTATGAACAGAAGATTATAAAACTTTATTTTAAATGCTTTATTAGACAATAATTAATTTATAAATCATTAAAACTACGGATGAATACAACTAAAATATTGATAACATTATGATGTTTTTGTTTTGAAATGATTACTTTCTTGAATATTAAGTTTTTATTTGTGATAAAGAATGAACACAGATGTGATAAGATTGTAATTACCGTTTTATTCTGCCACAAGCGCTGAACATCTACATGGTTATTATAAAGTCTCTCAGATGCAGCATCGAAATAAAATTTATGGTTAAACGAACTTACCTTAAGTGAAGTTCGACCAAAATTTTGTGAGATGCTGCATCTGAGAGACTTCACTCCCTCTCACACCCTAGCACGCGGTGCGCAGGAGGCGCACGCTGAGCAAGGACCCTAGGGTGCAGAATAAAAGCCTCGACTAATTCTCTAAACCAAATGAAGCCGAGCACAGATCGGGACCGGTCGAGCCGTGAGTGAATGAACGTGAACTTTTTAGATCTTTTTAAATGCTTATCTAAAAATCGCTCTGTCAAGCGTATACACTTGAGAGCTATATTGTAAACAATTGTACAATTTACGCCTGTCGAATTGCTGTTGCGAGATACATAATCAGCCTACGGGTCGACTCGGGGGCGTTTGAGTGTTATCGCGTAAAATTTGGTTCATTACAATTTGCCACTTGTTAATTTTGTGTATTAAACTAATAATTAATAAAACAAACATTTTTGATGTGCGATTATAAAAATAAAGGGTGTCCACAACCTATTGGAGTATGATTTGCCTTTATAAAATAATAAGATTTTTTAAAATTTTACTATCCGGTATCCGGCCGGATACCTACTGTATTACTATTCGGTATCTGGCCGGATAGTGAAAACATGGCCGGATAGGCCAGATACCGGATAGTTACCGGATATCCGTTACATCTCTAAAAATCCATACAAATCTCAGTACAGAGATCTTCGTCGCGTATATGAGCGTACTATCAAGTAGTCTCGTTCGCATAATAGAAATAATACACGGTCATTTGTCGAGCTGGTTTGATTGTTAGCATTTTCATAGAAAAAAAACGCCACTCGAACAGATCGGCGCGCCGAGCTGGATTCCGGCGGCGGCGGCGCAGCGCCGGCCAAAATGAGGCACGGCCGCGGCGCGACTTCGTACGCGTGGAAAAGTGATTTAGGGCAGCAGTTTAAATACATTTTTAGTTTATGGACACTGTAGCTTGGATATTCAAAATCACTAATTTATAGTAAAGCTTCTTTATACACGGTATTAGACGTGCATAGACAAATGAAGTAGACCGATGGAGTAATAATAATAGTTTACTGTCAAATAATGGCCGTTTTTGTCATTAATGTTTTGAGGTATTAAATTAAGGTGCCACCGCCGCCGGAATCCAGCTCGGCGCGCCGATCTGTTCGAGCGGCGTTTTTTTCTATAAAAATGCTAACAATTCCTACTACCAGCTCGACAAATGACCGTGTATTATTTCTTTTATGTAAACTACTTGATAGTACGCTCATATACGCGACGAAGATCTCTGTACTGAGATTTGTATGGATTTTACGCCGCAGCGACTGCAGACGATGATCGTTTTCACACCGACGCGCGACTCTGCTTTTCTGGCGCCGACCGCCAAATTTTTCGTCGTCGGCGGTCTACTCTCGGTGCGCAATTCCAACTCGCACTTGCCCGGTTTTTTATTTATTAATGACCTACTATAACAAACATGTAGCCTACTTTGGGACTTTACGGTTAAAGTACTAACTGCTTTTATACGGCAAAATAACAAAAGTCCAAAAGAAAGAAAAAACCCAAGTCGTACCTAGCATAAAAACTAATAAATAAAAATATCGGGTGAAGACAGGGAAGGTGGCGTCGACGTGGTGGCGTCGCGGCGTCAGGCGTCGGCTTCGCGGCGTCGGCGTCGCGGCGTCGGGTGTTGGCGTCGTGGTGTCGGGCGTCGGCGTCGCGTCGCGGCATCGGGCGACGACGACGCCCGACTGGTTTTGGTCGCAGCGTAATGTTATATTTAAACCTATAACCTAGAACCTATAGCCTTCCTCTATAAATGGACTATCCAACAAAAATATTTTTTCAAATTGGACCAATAGTTCCTGAGATTAGTGCGTTTAAACAAACAAACAATTCACATTTGGGGACTTTCATTGCATGCGCTGCATAAAAGGTTTAAGTCAATCATATTGTTAATTGTTATGATGGTATATATGGACCTACTATCTGGTGAAGACAGGGGTGGTGATGACTACTGTAATTGATATAGTTGCAGTGCTTTAAGCGATGTCGAAATTTCCAAACGTATATCTTCAAAGACTAAGCAGTAGTGATATTAGGTACCTTGATAGTTGCTTTAAAATTATGTTTTGAGTCGGATATGCTTATGTTACTCGAAACAAATACAAAATTAACTACTATGAGTGTCCCTATAAATTTCGAGGAGTTTCCTCGATTCCTCACGACGCCATCATCAAGTCTCCACTTTGATAACTATGAGACCTTGCATTCCTTTAAACAACGCTGAAATCTTCAAAATCAAAATCAAAATCAAAACATTTTATTCAAAATAAATTTTTACAAAATGTTTTCTGAACGTCGAGACTATTTGATGCCTACCACCGGTTCGGGAACTAGCCCAGCGAGAAGAACCGGCGTAAGAAACTCGCATGGGGCCATCTTTTACCAAAAAGATGGAAAATTGCTGTTTTTTAAGATTTACAAATGTCAGAACTAAAACTAAATAACAAAAGTACAGTAATTTTATAGTATTTAAATATAGCCTTGCAGAGGGCTACCTTATTCCCAAGGTGTGCTGTCATTCATAAAATCATTTACTGTATAGTAAGCTTTTGCACACAAACGTTCTTTGGCTACTTTCTTAAACTTATTGTTAGAGAAATTTTGAACGTTTTCTGGGATCCTATTGTATAGGCGTATACATTGGCCCTTAAACGATTTTTTTACTTTACTAAGTCTAGTCACTGGTACATAAAGTTTATGCTTATTTCGAGTATTTCTATTATGGTTTTCACTTTTCTTCTTAAATAAGTGTAATTTTTTTTTAACATACATTAACATGTATCTCTAAGGACTCAGAAATTCTGTTCAGTACTTTTAGGTCCAGTATATGGTGTAAAACCTTACTGTTTGGTAACATAATATGGTTAGACTACTACATAAAATATCAAAATCCATATATGTTTCCATATAAATTTTGAGGAGTTCCCTCAATTCCTCACGGATCCCATCATCACGTCACCATTTTGGTAACAATGAGACTAAATTTGAATTAGACACTACACAATACAAAAAAAATATTTAAAATCGGTTCATAAATGACGAAGATATCCGCGAACAAACATAAAAAAACATATATACGGTTGAATAGAGAAACCTCCTCCTTTTTTGAAAGTCGGTTAAAAATACTGTTTTCTATTGCTTCGCGTCGCTGTGTACTGTGTAGGTAGATAAGCGATCACCCCGCAGTCCACACGCGTCGAAATTCCTCCGACTTACTTCAAATTTATCGTCACTACTGGGCTCCTATTGTTATACGTGGAGACTTCAAAAGACTTTTTAAAAAATTATCTTTATTGATTTCCTACAATATAACTTTTAATATTAATTTAAACTCAAATTAACAAAATCACTTAATTAACTTAACTAGGAGACCACGACCCTAATTCGGAGTTAAAGACGACTGCGCCCTTTTTAGTGCGCGGGGTATATTTATACAGATTATATGTATGGGCTGTTTGTCTACGATAGGAGAATTATAATTGTGTGTTTTAGGAATAGATAATATAAATGAATTTAATCAATAATGTTCTCCTTGTTTTAACTTATCAATGAATGGAGCCCTTGTTCTATTTCTAGAGAGATAACTAAATGATGCCATAACTTATGTTATGGTGCAATAAAAATATAAGGGGAAGATTAGATACTTTACACCCCCCGCCTTAGATTGGAAATTATACTCAAAAAAAATGACATGAGTATTTTCCAACAAGCATTTTGTTTCTAGGTAAGTAAATTATTTTAATTTATATTAATCGTGGTCCCGAATTCCAATAAACAATATTATATTTTAAAACTTAAAAGCTATGTAATATAATTAATTATTATTATAGTTTGCATTTTAAACAATTTTTGAAAATTAAATTATTTTAAGATTAGGGAAATAATTGATTATATTTTGTTTTTTTTTTTTTATAGAGGTAAAATAATAAATGAAAATTAAAATCTAATATTACATTGTCAAGTAAGTATTACGGATTGTAATATTTTGGCTTACGTTCTAAATTATACAGAATTACGATTTACCATTTACAATATCAAATTTGAGATTTAAACAAAAAAAATGATAGAGAAAAAAAAATATTTAAAATTATTACAAAAAAAAATTTGTGCGTGAAAATTTTTATTTCACACGTCTAAGTTATTTATAGATTTTCAGGGATTCGGTGCACTATGGAGGAATAATGGGGTTCACTAGTTGATTCACGGGGTTGCTGCAGCTCGATGTCTTCGGAGCGATGACGTCGTCTACCAGGACATCTCAGGGAACGACAAAATGCTGGTATGAATTCTTCTTCATATTTTGGGCAGCAACAATAGTATATCAAATAGCCAATTATGCAGACGGCAATGATATATAATAGAATAGAGTTTTGTTCGGTTGTGGTTTTATAAGATACTCGATCTAATTCTTGTTTAATATCTGACATCTGTTGGGCTTCTGCTTTGAGATTGTCTAATTTTGCGTAGTTATAGTTTATCGGTTTTATTTCGACTTCAGGTAAACTATTCACAAGAGGGTGTTTATATAATTCCTCTAATATATTTATTTTCATTTCAGGTAGTTCGAGTTTTGTTTCAATTACACCTTCGCCGTGGAGTTTAGTGCTCTGTAAGGTAGCAGTGCAGTATTCATTTAACGTGAGTATACCTGCTCCTTCAAAATTTGTCGTCGTAAAGTTTGAGTGACATCCTTCGACAATGCTTATGGGATTTGTAAATAATATAAGCCATTTATTTTTCTCCAAGCGATGAATTATTTTGAAGTTGCCTTTTGTTGACATAATAATGCATAGATCGGTATATTTTGATTTATCTTCGTGTAAAATACTAGTTTCACAGATAGGGTCAGCATTCTCGTCCTTGATAATTAATGATTTGCAAACATATTTACTCTCGTCGAAGTGTTTGCACGTCGATAGGTCATCAAGAGTTATGTAAAACCTTCTATCTCTTGTTAAGCCTACATACTTGCTCTGAACTAAAAGGGTGTGGTAAAGGTTGGATTGGTTGTCTTTTTCAGGAAGGGATAGTACCTCGTAACTCATGAAATAGTCTTCGTTAACCAATGGAATTTCCATAATTGAAACAAAAGTTAAATCTTCTAAATATGCATTAAAGTTACTGATTTTAATTAAATTATGTATGTTATGAAAGTTCGGTATTTCTATGAACTTTCCGGAATCAGGACTTTCCTTTAATTCTTTTACTAAATTACTGTAATTAATTATATTTGCAGGTAATGTTCCAGACAAAGCGGATTCGATGGCGTTGACGAGTTCATCAATTTTACTGTTAATTATCATTAAATTGTTTATGACAAATTCGTATAATTCAAATATAATTTCATGTTGTTTTATTTTTTGAATTTCATTTCTATTTTCCTGTACATATTTTTGTATTTTAAGCATGTTAAAATTAATTACGCGTTCGTTGTATAATACTGAATTTATAGTTTTGTTAAAAGAATCAATAACTGATGTTGTGATTTGGATTTGTTTACTAACAAGGGTTTTAACGGTTTCGCCATTTTTCTCTATGCTTCTAATTATGTTGTTAATTTTTTGTCTGTCGTTGTTGTCCATGGTGCCAAAAAGGATTCGGAGGACTGATCCTAAAGGGTTAATTAATCCTCGTTTGGTTTTTCCTACTTGCTCATTGTTTTTAGTTGGAAGGCATTTAATTTTATTTTCTATGTCTACTGAAAGCGTTCTTACTAAGGCTTGTAAATGTAATGTTTCATTGTTTATTTTCGCGGCTCTTTCGAAGTTTTGAAACTCTAAAATCATCGGTTTCATTCTTTCAAAGGCTGATATTATCCCGTCATATTTTCTGTATGTTATTAGTTTCCATGCATTGTTGGAATTATAAAGATTCCCTATTGGATTTAAAAATAATCCTGGATTTACTTCTATCTTCGTTATGTTCCCATAGACGAGGTAGAGGGTTGTACATCTGTAATGGAACGACGAAAATAAGGTCGTATGTTATCTATTGAAACGGTTAAAGATTTGTTACGGTCTATTAGTAAGGTAGCGGTTCTAGAGGTTAATTTGGTTATTTTAAATGGTCCTGTCCACCTTATGCGAGTCCCAGTTTTCTTTTTATCGTTATATAAAACTAAATCGTTTATTTTATATGTGTGAGTTTTTCTTTTACTGTTAACTCGAGCTAAGCTACGTTGTTTACTTTTTATGTTTGTCTCGATTGCTAATTTATGTAATTTGTTTAATTTTGTACTGATTGTTCTATAATAAAAGTCCGTTGTTTTGTCTGTATTAATTTTTCTTAAATGATCACGCGTTTCGCCATACATTAGTTCAAAAGGAGTAAAACCTGTGGATGAGTGTCGTGAATTGTTGTATGTCATGACGGATATGCTTAGGGCTAGTTCCCAAGATACTTCTGAGTTATACACAAGACATCTCATTGTGTCTTTTATCGTAGCGTGAACTCGTTCGACCCCTCCGTTAGATTGAGGAAATTGCGTGAGAGCTTCAGTTTTTTCTATTTGTAAAATATTACATATTTTTTTCATGGCTTTAGAGACAAATTCCGCGCCTAAGTCAGAATGAACTCGTAGTGGTATTCCTAAATGTTGGCAATAATAAATTAATAATTTTGAAACTTCGGTTGTTGATTTTTCTTTTAATATATAAGCTTCTAAAAATTTGGTTAATTCATCTAAAATAGTTAGTACATATATTTTTCGGTTGCGTTCGCCTATTTCAATTATGTCGATATTAATTCGTTCTAGCGGCTTCGTAGCGCTAGTAGTGATAACGAAAGGTTGAGTCCAATTTCTACGGTCTATTTTATTTTTTTGACAAATATCGCAAGTACCTATATATTCTTTGACTTCTTTATTTAAATTTGGCCATTCGTATTTAGTTTTTATTCGTCGTATAGTTTCGTCTATACCTTTATGAGCTGTAAATCTTGAATCATGATAATATGAAATAATTTTTTGTCTTTGTTCAATGGGTGGCGTTATTATTTGAATCGTTAACTCACAGATATTAAATGTGTACATTTTATCGTGAAAAATGTAAGCCAGTAATTGTTTTGCTAGGTCTACGTCAAATTCGCGTTCGTAGCACGTCGTAGCTGCTACGTTGATGTAGAGGTCTTTATCTTCTAAGCATTGGTCAATTAATTTAAATTTAAGGTTTATTAATGTTTTAAAGAAGTTAAGTATATCAGCACAATCTGTATGAAGGTCTCTATTATAACAAAAATAAAAATTTCTATCTTTTGTGTATGGATCTATAAATATTTCGACTTCGTTTAATACGGGTTTAAGTTCATTAAGGGATGATCCGAAGTATGTAGATAGTAATTTAAAAGTTTCGTCATTTGTGCCTAAATCACACGGTAGAAATAATATAATATTCTTATGATCATTATAAAAAATAGGTTTCGTGAGCTCGTTGATATCTATTGGTTCAATTGACCCTGTTCGTAGCTGTTGACGAAAATTTTCCATTACGTCATCGCTATCAACAAAATTAATACATGGTCTAGACAGAGCATCAGCGTTTTGATTTAATTTACCGGGTTTATATACTATTTTATAATCATACTGTTCGAGTTCTAATCGCCATCTTATTAAGCGTGAACCTGGGTCTTTAACGGAAAAGAGCCAAGTCAGTGGCTGATGATCAGTGACTATAGTGAATTTTCTGCCAAAAAGGTAAGGTCTAAAATGTTTTATTGACCATTTAATTGCTAAAAGTTCTCGTTCAATTGTTGAATAACGCTGCTCAGTTTCACTTAGAGTCCTAGAGGCGTAAGCGACAGGTTTATCTTCGCCTAATTTTCCTTGTGAAAGAATGCTTCCTATTGCATACTGAGATGCGTCGGTTGTTAAAATAAATTCTTTATTAAAATCAGGGTATTGTAAAATTGGAGCTGAGGTTAATAAAGTTTTACAAATTTCCATTGCTTCGTCGCATTCTTTGGTCCAAATAAATTTTTCGTTTTTCTTTAATAATTTTGTTAAAGGTTTAGTGATGTTTGAAAAATTTGGTATAAAACGTCTATAATATCCTGCTAAGCCTAAAAATGCCTTAATTGATTTTGTGTTTTTTGGTTGAGGAAATATTTTTACTGCTTTAATTTTATCGGGGTTTGGTTTTATGCCTTCGTCTGAAATAATATGGCCAAGATAAGCGACTTCTTTCCTAAGGAATTCGCATTTATCGGGCTGTAATTTTAAGTTATACTCTTTTAATTTTTTGAGGACATTTCTTAACTTTATCTCGTGTTCTTGTAATGAAGATGCATATATGATTATATCATCTAAATAAACTAAACAATGGTCGTCAGTGAGACCATGTAATACGTTATCCATGACTCTTTGGAATGTGGCTGGTGCATTTTTCAAACCGAAGGGCATTCTGGTGAACTCAAAATGTCCTTCTTCTGTAGAAAAAGCAGTTTTTTCGATGTCTTCTTTTTTTATTTCGATCTGATGGAAACCACTAGCTAAATCCAACGTCGAAAAATATTTACTTTTACCTAGCTTATCGAGAATGTCTACTATGTTAGGTATAGGGTATTTATCAGCTTTAGTAACTTCGTTGAGCTTCCGATAGTCAATTACCATGCGCCATTTTATCTTACCGCTTGAATCGGCCTTTTTAGGGACGATCCAAATCGGGGAATTATAAGGGCTATGACTGGGTTGAATAATTTTTTGAGCTAATAATTTTTTTACTTGATCTTTGACTTCTTCCTTATGAATTTGGGGATACCGATAATTTTTTGTGTATACTGGTGGTGAATTGCCAGTGTCTATACTATGTTTAACCACGTTAGAAAATGTGAACTTGTCACCTTCAAGATAAAATATGTCTTTAAAATCTTTACAAATTTTTAATATATTTTCACATTCTTCGCCATTCATGTGTGACGTTCTAATTGATTCTTTAATTTTTTGATCCCGATTATGGTTTTGATTGTATTTTGTATTAAATATCAATTCTTTTATTTCGATACTTGTGCCGTTTATTTCTGGTATTTTTAATTCGATATCTTTAAAAGAAGTATTTATGCAGGTTGTAAGACCAATAAAGTTTTTGACTTTAATAATAGATTCGGGTATTAATATTTTATTTGAGTGTAAGGAACATTTTTCTATTAAAACGTCCCCATTTTGTACATTGGGTATTTTTATTGGTAATTTTTGTTCTGTGCGAGCTTTTATTAAAACAAAATTTTCTCGATTGTTTGATTTTATTGGTTTTTCTTCCGGTAAAGATAATTTAATTTTATTGTCGTGAGTATTTATTGAGGCTTTAAATCGTTTTAAAAAATCAATGCCCATGATTCCGTCATAAGGAATATCTATATGAACGACATAAAATTTATGGAAGATATTATTTACTATAGGTAATTTTGCGTACTCCGAGATTTCTAATCTTTGGTCACAAATTCCTTTAATTTGAATTTTTTCTTTAAATATTTTTAAACTTTTAATTAATTCGGTAATTTTGGGTGAAATGGTACTGACGGCAGCACCAGTATCTACCAAAAATTTTATATTTATGTCGCCTATTGAATGTTTGATGCATAATAATTTATTTAATTTTTCGTCTAAAATATTATTAATAACTAGCTGTGCCCACGACTTCGTACGCGTGGAAAAGTGATTTAGGGCACTTTAGTATTTTTAAATATATTTTTAGTTTATTGGCGCAACCGCTGAGAACTTTCGCTAATAGGTACTTCCCAGTGCATCCCAGTGTTGATCCCTATCCAGCAAGACACGTACCCGGCAAGCCTCTTGGTATGCAGGGTATAATAATAATATATTACTATCCTTTCGGAGCTCGGCAAAAGAAGTAGGCCTTCGAACAATATGTAGAAGTCAGCAAAGGTATTCGAAGTTAGGATAATATTATTCGAATGCACCGTATAGACCCAGACAATTTTTCACGTTAATTTAGTAAAGTATTTAACTTCGATGTCCGTCTGTCTGTCTGGGTGTCAAAACTTTAACACGTGTAGGTATCAAGCTAAAAATCATATTAAAAACTCAGCTCTACTGTCCCTTCTGGCTGTGAAAAGAAACAGGCATCTTGGCCACATCTACTCAAAGATTCAGCCGTTTATATCGCTAATTTTCGCAATTTTCGACACGCCAAAGGGAACCAAAACCTAAAGGGTACTTCCCGGGAATAGAAATTTGATATGAAGCAACATCTTAATGCACTATTAAAATGTTGCTTCATATCAAATTTAAACGACATAGGATAAATTGCGAAACCATAAAAATATTTTCAATTTTTTAAACTTATTTACCGTTTTTGTCATTAATGTTTTGAAGTATTATTAAATTTAAACTTATATTGCAATTACTAAGGTCTTTAAAACGGAACTCTCGGTTAGACATGGGCGCAGCGGCACGCCCCGCCGAGGATCCAGCAGGCACAAGTGAGAATCGAATCAGTTCGATCTTAACGGTTTTTGGTGTTTTATTTGGTAGATTACTTTGAAATTAATTAGGTTAAAGAAAACCGTTAGAACGTAACTTTTTGTACACCAGACCATATCAATCGACAGAGAATAAAAATAAACAAATATCTTCAAATCAAAGCGACATCTATACGCCATACGCCGTACTTACACGATTATTACTGGGGGCACAGTTAGCGGCTGTGCGTGGTTAAATTCATACTACCGGTACTGCCTGTTAGCACATTTTAATAGTATTTTTTACCCAGCAGTGGGGTGGAGTTCCTTTGATTGACCTTCGCCAAAATTCCTACCTACCAGCATCTGATACCTACACTACACCCCGACTCGGATATAAGACGTCACGCATCAGCCTGTATCGCGCGGCGCCGCGATGCGGCGGTCGAATCACGGCGTAACGATTTTAATTTTGCTATATTATCTCCTAAACTATTAATTATACTTGCTAGGTATAAAGGGCAAATATAGTCTTCATGAAATTCTTAAGCCAACTAACGTATTAAAAATGATAAGGATTAATACCGTGATGGTATAAATAGTTTACCAAAAACCGCTTAATTGCCCGTTTTTTTAGATTATCGCGAAAGGCTTTCTTTTAATAATACAGTTAATTAAGTTGATTTATACAATAAATGATAATTTATTTCAATTTGTGAAGCAAGTTCAAAAATACAATTTTTATATTATTATGACACTGTGGAAACACTCTTCTCAGAAAAAAAAATCTGTTAGTTAGGTACTTATTTCAAGTTCTAATCTACTTTAGTGCCACATTCTATTGCTTCGCGTCACTGTGTAAGCGATCCCCCCGCGCCCCCCGCATGAACCGTTCGTCCGCAGCCCGCGCGCGCGAAATTCCTCCGACTTGCTTCCAATTTATCGTCACTGCTCGGCTCCTATGTATCGTAGCGTTATGTTATATAGCCTATAACCTGCCCAGGAATATGGGCTACAATCGTACCAAGTTTGGTTAAAATCCCTTCAGTAGTTTTTGTTCCTATCGCGCACATACAGACAGACAGACAGACAGACAGACAGACAGACAAAAATTTTACTAATTGCATTTTTGGCATCAGTATCGATCGCCAATCATCCTCCAATATGTATTTTGAAAAAATATTCAATGTACAGAATTGACCTCTCTACAGTTTTATTATAAGTATAGATGTATTTATTTTTTATTAAATTTCGAGCAGATTGATGAGGACTTCCGCCTCGTCCTCGGAGGATGACTGCTCGTCCTGGTCCTCCGATTGTTCGTTTAAAGAATTTATTTTCTTTTCTTTAATATTATTATTATTTTTGTTAATATTGCTAGGGCCAGGTTGTAACTTCCTACAGTAATCTATCGTATGCCCTTGCATTTTGCAATTAGTGCAGTAACGCTCTGTATTAATTGGACGTTTATTAAAATCGGTTTTATGCGGTTTATCGCTATTAGAGAAATTTGAAACGTTTTGGGACGAATTTCGGTAATTTGTCGATTCGTTTTTACGCGTATTATAATTTTCTGAATATCTACTAAAATTATTATCTGGGTATTTACGTGTATAATTGTTCCTCTTCGAGTGCGAATTTAAAGGCTTCGTCCGTCGTAGAGGGTCTACGAGATCTTATCATATTGTAAAAATGTGGTTCCAAACCGACTAAAAAATTATTCATCAAAAGTTTGTCATATTCTTTTGATAAAATATCCGATTTGTCATGAACAATTTCTGAATTAGAGAGGAGTTCGTTTTTTAAATTTTCGTAATAATCTACGAACTTTGTTACGGATCCTCTTTGTTTGGCCATTTGCGACTCTAATAATATTTCGCTAAGGTTTCTACATTTATTAAAATGCAAATTTAACTCGTTTAAAAATTGATCTAAATCATTAAAGTTTCTTCTATTTGCAAAACTGGCTGCTTTGCCTTCCAATTGCGAAATAGCTGCTGGTAACAATAGCATTCTTTGGACATTGTTTGCCCAATGTTGTGCTTGTCGACAATTTTTAATAAAAATATTTAAATTATTACTGTTCTCACTAAATTTGGGTATCAAATTAAATAATTGGTTCGTAGGTACCAATGGTTCAACTTTGATGTCCAGGCCCTTAAGATGATGGTGGGCAGCGTCATGGGTGCCTGGTTTGGGATCGGTGGTCATTTTGGTTACTGTCTTTGATCTTAGTAAAATTTTAACAAGGACAGGATTTATGAGCGAAGGAAGATTCACACCCTAAAAGCACGAGAAATATGAAAAGACTTACAGTGTCAATATCGACGTCTTCATTTGCCCCTCGTTGTATGCTGCAACGTGCGGTTGGCTTCTCGGCTGGGCTGCGGCTCACGTAGCGTTGACCTCTGAGATTTTGATCGGAGATTTTTCGCGACGCGGATGTGCGCAAGGAATCTTATCAATTTCGAAAATACCGACTGCGCCAATAATGTTATACGTGGAGACTTCAAAAGACTTTTTAAAAAATTATCTTTATTGATTTCCTACAATATAACTTTTAATATTAATTTAAACTCAAATTAACAAAATCACTTAATTAACTTAACTAGGAGACCACGACCCTAATTCGGAGTTAAAGACGACTGCGCCCTTTTTAGTGCGCGGGGTATATTTATACAGATTATATGTATGGGCTGTTTGTCTACGATAGGAGAATTATAATTGTGTGTTTTAGGAATAGATAATATAAATGAATTTAATCAATAATGTTCTCCTTGTTTTAACTTATCAATGAATGGAGCCCTTGTTCTATTTCTAGAGAGATAACTAAATGATGCCATAACTTATGTTATGGTGCAATAAAAATATAAGGGGAAGATTAGATACTTTACACTATGTGTCTCAGCGTTATGCTTTATAGCCTATAACCTGCTCAGGAGTATCGACTACAATCGTACTAAGTTTGGTTAAAATCCGTTCAGTAGTTTTTGTTCCATGCGTGCACATACAGACAGACAGACAAAAAATTTATTGATTGCATTTTTGGCATCAGTATCGATCACACAGGTACAGAATTGACCTCTCTAGAGTTTTATTATAAGTATAGATATAGATATAGATTAATTTATTCACACATACACAATATAACATATCAAGCTGCAGATACATGTTAACAGTATTTAGATAAAACAAAAGTAGATATTATTTAACAAATTAAGAAACAAAATCCAATTAAAATATGTTTCCTCCAAGTATGGTTAAACAGATAGGATAGTAAGTAGGTAGGTACATGAATTTAATTATTATTGATTAAGCTAGCTTGCCTTAAACTTACAATATCTATACAGTAAAAAATAAATATATTGTACATTTTTAATTACATACTGTTATGCTTTTTTTAGAATCTCAACATTTCTTTAAAGTGTAAAACAATTACCTATGAAATACTTCGGAGGAGTCTTATGTCCTGCAGTAGACAGCTCCCACTATCATGAGTTTGTCTAATAACAGTAGTCAGTGGGTTTAATTGGTTAATTTAATTACATACCTTTGTTACATTGTAAAATACATATTTATTTAACAATTTATTGTGCACAAAAACAATTAACAGAAAGAAATACGGCACAAAAGGACATTATATAATATGTTTTGTTATAATTATGTTATAATTATAACAAAACATATTATATTTATAAAAAAGAACAATTCTTCAAATTAATATCTTCTTGCTAAAAATCGGATCGTGCTAGTTTCTTACGCTGTTTCGTGGTATCTTTTTATTAATAACTTGTTATGTTTTATTTGGAACTTTTCATATTCATTTATAAATATTATAGCTATAGACAAAAATTTACATAATATTATTTAATTCCGTATCTAAGCGTCAACAAAACCCTTCAATACCCATCATTTAAAATTTGAATTATCACAGGAGGAAAACATATCTGTATTAGTTTTGCAGTTGGATTTAGTTCTTCAAATCAATTAGAATATCCTATCACCATAATGGAGACTAGCGCTGACGTATGTTCCGCTAATTATGCGGACTCATGAACCAGAGACAACTGACAATTTTGTGGTTTATAATCATGCTATCTCCGTTTATATGAGTTCAAATGTGCACTGTGTGTGATGTATGTTAACTATCCCTTGTGGGCCGGCCCTACTATATGTCCGACTCTACTGGGAAGTGGCCCATCAGCCTACGGACGGCTGCTATCAAAATGCAGCACTCTTTTCAAACTGTCATAATTTGATTAACTTTCTTTTTTAACTCAACTATTTAAAAAAAATATTATCACCTCGGCCAACGTATCAGTTTGGTCATAAATTATTTGTGTACTCCTAAGGGAACTCACCCACGGCGACTTATTGCAGTGATGCAGTTGCGATGCTGTGGCACTTTCGATACAATAGTAGTTACCATTAGTAGTTATGGGGATCGACCCCGCAAAACGGTATTGTGAAAACTCGCTCTAGTTTCCACAATCTCTTCAATTAAATTTTGTACTCGTTATCGTGAATACAATAAACAGGTAGACAAATCTGTGGCACAGAGGAGTTTATGGGCCACTGTGCTCGCTTTGTGCAGTGAAGGAATTAAGCTGGAACGGCGCGTAACGATAGGATTTTTCTACGACGATGCGGACAGCCTATGAAACATTTTAAGTTTATTGTCACACTTTTTCAGTTAGGATAATGATAACGCTTATTTGTTCCCAGTTCCCCCAAGGTGTCAAAAATTTGACGTCGTATCTCCCAAACGGATCTACTAACATTTAACCCCAAAAAAAAACTGAGGAGCGTTTGGCATGCCTGTGTCATCGTTGCTCGGAAACGGATTAACCGATTTTGATCTAGTTTTTTGTTTAACAGCTGACGCAATCGCGGGTGTTCTTAGCTAGAATTCATTATCATCGTTTCATTCAATCCTTACTTTAATTGTTTAATTGTTTATTTACTATGAAAACTTCTGCAATAACGCCCTGTAGTAGCTACTAGCTACTGCAGAAGTAGTAGTGGTGGGTGGGTACAGTTCGGAATGAAGGTTAGCACGCACCGTTCAAACCCGCTCTAAATGATCGTATGCCACGTTAATGTTGGCATTAAAGCATCTCTCTGTAAGGGTGTGCCCTATTTGTGGTCATTAAATAAAAGTTTATTCTTCAGACTTCATAATATTATATTATCTAGTATACATATTACATAGGTATTGGTACATAGGTGCCGGCAGGGCAACATACCCTTACGGATACTAAATTATAACTGAACATAAAATTAGTCTTAAAGACTAAGCGGGGCACCTGACACTACAGGCTACATCACACATGCATACAAATGCATATGTGCATACGCTGCACGTTACATCTCTTACAAAGGTACTAATACTAATACTTTAAATAATGCGAGAGGACATCTATAAAATATATTTCTTCTCTATTCTAATTTTAACTATGTATTTAGGTTTTTATAGTCGTTTGGCCATGTGTATGATTTTGGCCAGTTATCCGTCCTACTGGATTATAAGAGTAAAACAAGAAAAAAGTGTACACACTTAGGCACTGCCACCGCCACTGAAATGGGTGCGGGAGCTATAATTATAACTAATTTAAATGAATGACCTTTTTATTTGTGTATTTGTGATTATATTATGTGATTAAATTTGTGTATAATAAAATAAAAATCTTAAATATGTGTATAGTATAAAAGTATTAAATATATTTCCGTTGTCTGGTACCTGTAACACAAGTTCTTCGGATACTTAGCACAGGGCCAGATTGACGTGGTGTGAAGCGTCCATAGATATATTATTTAAATTGGTGCAATTGAATTGTACTCCTTGTAAAGTTGTAACTTGTAAAGCAAATAAAACATTTTGTATCTGCCCGTGTCTTTATATCTCCGAGACCAATTCACTTGATGCGTTAGAATGCCCTCAATATATTGTTCTAATACACTTTAATAGACGGATGTTACAAGTTAACAACTACTAATTGGTGTTGTGGACAACACAATTTATGATAGTAATCAAAACTGTTATGTTTTAATTCTATGACTGAAGGATTACATGAACATTGTTATGTATTAAGAACTTTTTGTCGTTTAAATCATACAAGAATTGATATATGTACCAAGATTATTATAAATTTCAGGAAGTTAATAAATAATATAATTGAATGACTGTTTGAAAATGTCATGTTCTTTAAAATCACAACATATGCATACTATTCCACCATAGCTATAGACTTAAGAGACCGTTCACAGAAGTGTTTATATTTTAAATGGTTTATTCCGTTGAATAAATTCAAATCAGTATAGGTGCGATTCATTAATAAAGGCAGTGCCTGGCGTAACTAAAAAGCAACGATATAAATCAGAAACATGGTAACTGGAAAAGCGTGAGATTTATATAAGTTTTTTTTTATCTATGGACGCTTTACACTACGTCAATCTCGCCCCGTGCTAAGTATCCGAAGAACTTGTGTTACAGGTACCAGGCAACGGAAATATATTTAATACTTTTATACTATACACATATTTAAGATTTTTATTATGTTATACACATATTGAATACACATCCATGACCCAGGAACATTGAAAACTTTTTGTTCCTTCGGTGGGATTCTAACCCGCGATCTCTCGCTCGAGCAAGAACGCGCTCAACCACTGCGCTACGGAGGTCGTCATTATACATAATATTATGTTTTATAGTTTACACCGGGGATAATTATCTATTACATAAATAAAGAAGATCTATATTCTATATTATGCTTATAGCTTTATGTGCCCACTTTTGAATACTGTAAATTCAAACAGTTTTAAATCTAATCAACTCGATCTAAAGCACAATAATTGATAAAATAAAACTCCTGGTGTAACTGAGAAGCAACGATATAAATCAGAAACATTGTAATTATAAAGGCGCGGGTAGATTTATAGACAAGGGGGTAGCTTTGGCCTTTGTGTGGTCATTTGTTATTTATTGTCAATTTGCGTCCCGTCCGCGGCCGTTCGTTAGTAGCAGGCTAATAAACTTATTACCGCCCTCTCTCACACCGTTCGCTAATTACGTGACGGTTAATTATTCAGTGCGTTCTTTGAATGTCGGCAGTAGTCGTTTACTATAAAAATCATACACGGTGTACGAAAAAAGACGATTCGAACGTGTTTGAGAAATACAAATTAAATTCATTTATAAGAAAAAATATATATATTATTAGGACTTAACCAATTGTGAATTTGGCTGTAGGGATTGTACTTAATATTTAACACCACGGTGTAACTGAGGAGTATTTTCAGCGCACTCTTTGTATAACCTCACGCGCCATAATTATTGTGAGCATAATATATCTACATTCATAACCATCCATAAACTTGTATTATTTTATTTAAATAAAAAACCGAACTATATTTTACCAGCACATTAGCGATTTCGGTGGTAGGAGTTGCTTGTATATTTTGATAGGGCGCGCTCCGGCTATGTTTTTACCCGACTTCGGCGAAGCCAAAAGGAAGGGTAATGATTTTGGCAGTCTATGTATGTATGTGTGTATGTATCTATGTATGTATGTATGTATGTATGTATGTATGTATGTATGTATGTATGTATGTTCCCTCGTAGCGGCTAAACCACTGGTCCGATTTCGATGAATGAGGTGTCAATCGATTCGTATTAATACCGCAAGTAACATATGTCTAATGTTTGGTATCAAAAATAATTTTAAACAAAAAAAAACCGACTTCAAAAGGTAAACTAAAAAGAAAAAAATAAATTTACTTTGCACAAAGTAATACTTATTTTCACTTAAGTAAATAAATTTATTCTATAATTTTGAAGTCGGTGCCAAGTCCAGCGTTCTATCATAATTTGTTTTCATTTAATTTTAGTTTGTAAGCCTAACTAAGTACTTTGGTAGGTACATAAAATATAGTAATAGTTACATTGATAGTTGTATATTTTTTTCTGATTCTTTTATATAGGTAGTAATTTGATATAGGTACTTGGCACCGACTTCAAAATTATAGAATAAATTTATTTACTTAAGTGAAAATAAGTATTACTTTGTGCAAAGTAAATTTATTTTTTTCTTTTTAGTTTACCTTTTGAAGTCGGTTTTTTTTTGTTTAAAATTATTTTATTTTAAGATTTTTAGTTATGGGTAGACTGAGTAGGGATATTTAGGTACCGCCAGAGCAGCGCAAAAATTATATATATCAAGTTGATTGACTATAAAATGATATGCAAATTTTAATAATATCAAAGTCGGTACCAGCCAAACTGAATATGATTTCTATATAACTCTTTTATTATTTTTAGTCGATTTACATTTCTTTATTTGGCTTAAAACAATTTTTTCCCTTTTTATTATTAACCTATTTCGTCATATTGTTATGATAGTATACCTATATGGATACCTACTATCTGGTGAAGACAGAGGTGGTGTTGAGTACTGTAATTGATATAGTGGCATCGCTTAAAGTATGCTTGCAGCTGTACTTTAAGCGATGTCGTAATTTCCAAACGTATAACTTCAAAGACTAAGCAGTCCTGTATGCCTGTTTCTGATCTATGCGGTATACCTTGATAGTTGATTCAAAATTATGTTTGTTTTTAGACGGATATTAGCATATCGAGTAACATAAGCATGTTACTCGAAAAAAATACAAAATTACTATGAGTGTTCCTATAAATTTCGAGGAGTTCCCTCGATTCCTCACGACACCATCATCAGGCATGCACTTTGATAACTATGAGACCAAGTTCGACTGTAATTGACGTAGTGGCGTATGCTTGCATTTCTTTAAACAACGCTGAAATCTTCAAACGTGTATCTCTAAGGACTCAGAAGTTCTGTTCACTACTTTAGGTCCAGGATATGGTGCAAAATCTTACTATTTGGTAACATATGCTTGGGCTACTTCAGAAAAAATCAAAATCGATATATGTTTCCATATAAATTTTGAGGAGTTCCCTCGATTCCTCACGACACCATCATCAGGCATGCACTTTGATAACTATGAGACCAAGTTCGACTGTAATTGACGTAGTGGCGTATGCTTGCATTTCTTTAAACAACGCTGAAATCTTCAAACGTGTATCTCTAAGGACTCAGAAGTTCTGTTCACTACTTTAGGTCCAGGATATGGTGCAAAATCTTACTATTTGGTAACATATGCTTGGGCTACTTCAGAAAAAATCAAAATCGATATATGTTTCCATATAAATTTTGAGGAGTTCCCTCGATTCCTCACGGATCCCATCATCAGGTCACCACTTTGGTAAACACTGGTACAACACTGTAATTGACGTAGTGGCGTATGCTTGCATTTCATTAAACAACGCTGCAATCTTCAAACGTGTATCTCTAAGGACTCAGAAGTTCTGTTCACTACTTTAGGTCCAGGATATGGTGCAAAATCTTACTATTTGGTAACATATGCTTGGGCTACTTCAGAAAAAATCAAAATTGATATATGTTTCCATATAAATTTTGAGGAGTTCCCTCGATTCCTCACGGATCCCATCATCAGGTCACCACTTTGGTAAACACTGGTACAACACTGTAATTGACGTAGTGGCGTATGCTTGCATTTCATTAAACAACGCTGCAATCTTCAAACGTGTATCTCTAAGGACTCAGAAGTTCTGTTCACTACTTTAGGTCCAGGATATGGTGCAAAATCTTACTATTTGGTAACATATGCTTGGGCTACTTCAGAAAAAATCAAAATCGATATATGTTTCCATATAAATTTTGAGGATTTCCCTCGATTCCTCACGGATCCCATCATCAGGTCTCCACTTTGGTGACAATGGGACCAAACGGGAAGCACCACCTTTCAAATAAAAAAAGAATCATCCAAATCGGTTCACCCAGGCGAAAGTTCTGAGGTAACAAACATAAAAAAAAAAAAAAAAAAAAAAAAAAAACATACAGACGAATTGAGAACCTCCTCCTTTTTTTGGAAGTCGGTTAAAAAATAGGTCTTGGCAAGCACATTACGAATATGTATTTATATTTTTTATTAATTTTTACATTTTATTGTTAAATTAAAAATAAACGTTTAAAATGCGGTCGTACAAGTAGTGACTAGGAGTTGATACTTTCTATGTAATGGTCAATTTAATAAAAATATAATAATTATTACATTTGATGTGGAAACAAAAAAAAATCAAATAAAAAAAAGATTAAAAAACTAAAACCCGACTTCGCAAAAAAAGGGTCTAAAAAGGCTGAAACAAGAAAATAATTCAATTTGAAATCCAGAAATGCATAGGTACAAAAATGGTCAAGGTAGAGCCGTGGTCGTACCCGCTAATAAAATTTAAGCATTAGTTCCCACCAAATTACGGTAGAAAAAAAAATTCAAGGCTCGATGCCAATAGCGGGTGCGACTCTCTACCTTGACCGTTTTTGTACCTATGAATTTCTGGATTTCAAATTGAATTATTTTCTTGTTTCAGCCTTTTCAGACCCTTTTTTGCGAAGTCGGGTTTTAGTTTTTTTTACACTCTATAAATATTAAAATTATAAACTACAGCTGGCTAAAAAGTTGTGTGAGTTAGCTCAAGCCAGAGGTCGCGAGTTCAAATATATATAAAAGTTTTTTGTGTCGCTGGCACATGAATGTGTATTTAACATACTGTTGTGTAGAACTGTAGAGTATAAAATATGTTATTTCCGTTGCATGGCACCAGATTGACGATTATAAAGTAGGTAGCAAGGATTTTCTAAAATAATTTATTTAAGGTCGCTCAAACATCAATGAGCATTAGCGACAACTTTAGGTTTACATTTTATATTTAAATTATATATTTAAATTATAATAATTAACAGGGGGGAGAATTGTATCATAATAATATTATGAAAAGGATGACCTGCCCTTGTGAGAAATAAGAGATATGAATAATTAAACCTCATCTCATAGATACTTCCCGAACACACCTGAAAAAAAAACAAAAATATAGGTTAACCCATTTCTGTCCTGTTGTCTTTTCTGAGTTCTTAAAAACAATTATGACACGCTAGTTCTGTTTTTAAGAATATTGTAAACAATTATTATGATAACAGCAGTTCTTTTGAGAATCGCTGTTAAGTGCTAATAGGTCAATTGTTTCTTATACAGAGTGAAACATGATATTAACGTCTGCCCCACGAATTGATAAGCCGTTTCCGAACTGATGATAATTAATTATAGCTTCAACACTCGGATTATCTCAGCTTTAAAAAAAACTAATTTAAAATCGGTTCATACGTTTGGGACAGATACGTGAAATTTACAACGCGTGGGGTCTTTTGCTGGGGATTGAAAGTACACAAATTTAAATTTCTATTGCAACATAACATTAACAATAAAAAATATTAATTCATATTTTGTATTATGGATGCTACAATAATATTTTTCTGACTAACATTATGAAATATTATAATGAATTATCACACAGATATTAGGTGAGCAAACATTTGTTCAGCAGTCAATTTAATAGGTAATTGGCGCAACATTTGTAACTCTCTTTGTCCAATGTTATGACTAATTAATCCTTTATGAGTAAAGTACACATTGACACCAATTAGCTTATAACACTTTCACATATAAGCAGAAAAAGTTCGATTTAATAAACAGTACAAACTTGGACATGCTGTATATAAAGTGTCGATAAGATTTTTTTACGTTCGAACTTTATTATCACGTGTACACTCCAATCAGTAATAGTCAGTTAAATTTTAGTTTTAGAATAAAAAAAATATGTTAAAATACTTAATATATTTTTTTCTTTTCGTCGCTGTGCAAGTGCAAGGAATGTCCTTACAAGGCCGCGCTCTGACGCGCTATGATCCGTGCGGTCTGGGTGTGATACATTTCGACAAAGTTACGGACATACTGTGGAAAGGGACTGTTAATTTAGGACTGTATCCTCATCTCGTTGACGCCCAAATCGAAATAAACTTTAAGGATCCCATGATATTTTACGGAGTAAGTTGTGAGTTAAGCAATAAACATTTAATACATAATATTATAGTAACATATTATAAATATGTAATAGATACAGGCTATAATATTATTGAGTGATAATACTTCAGTGTGTGTGTGGGTCCTGTATATTATAGAGTTTACTGTGAAAGTACCAGCGCTGAAAGAGGTACTTTTTTTATTTATTGTATGAAAACATTTTTTAATCTAAAAGTATCTAAATCTAATTAACGTGCCACCATTATTATTAGTGCCAAGTTATTCTACAATCAATAATTATTTATTTTCAAATATTACCGTTAAAACTTATCGTTTGTTTCATCATCGATTCGAAGTTGCATAAAACATACAATTTTTTTTTTCAGGTTTCACAACAGAGCAAAATAATTGTTAGCAATGAATTGCATGACATTATTTTGTTGCCAATTGGAAAATTACCTTTGCGATATTATATGTACTTATCGATAAATTCAACAATCACTGTGGAAAAACCGACAGTCACAAAATTTACGCTCAACAACATACAACTATGTGATGAACAAAATAATGTAAGTAAACATTTGTGTATGTATTTCACCCGGGAGATATAGATTTTACCCCTTTGGGGGTTGAATTTTGAAAAATCCTTTGAAAAGAAATACGTATGCGAAATTTCAATTCTGTAACCTGAAGGCCTTTATGTTTAATATAATGGCAAAATAAATTTTATTAGGTACCACGTCTCGTCAGTTGAAATTCATAATAGCTCTCCATTATGAATAAACTATTTTTGAAAATATTTTCAGAATACCACTCTGACGGGAACTAGGTTGTCCGATGGTCAAGTCCAATGCGGCAGACGGTCCCTCAACCATTCCGAACTGGTCACAGTCCGAACTGACGCCAAGGCCGGTGACTGGCCCTGGCACGCCGCGGTCCTGATGCGGGATCCGCAGAAAACTGATGTTGCGAAATACCAGTGTGGCGGGAACATTATATCGCGAACCGCGATTTTGACAGGTTTAGCGTGATTATGTTATTTGTCCATACAGAAGTTATAGGGGTACGAAAATTACGCATTAAGAGCGAGTACACATTAGGCACTTTCAAACGCGCTCTTTGTCAACGCCCGTTTTGAGAACCAGGAGTTCATCAGGCTTACCCCCGACACAATCGCGAATCAAATCTGTTCCATCTCAACGGCTTTTGGTATTTTATTAGGTGGATTGCTTTGAAACTAACCAGGATAAAGAAAATCGTTAGATCGTAACTTTTTGTACTCCCGACCATATCAATCGACTTAGAATCAAAATAAACGTCAATTTATTCGGGAGTACGCGGCATGATCGAATCTGAATCAAAAATGAATCAGATTGGAGGGTAAGGCCCCTGTTCAGACAGTGTACTTTGTACATAGTCAAGCGCGCGCTTTTTCTGTCTCAAAACGCGCATCAGCAAAGCGCGCGTCGTAATGAGTATCAGCTTTTACTGTTTTAAGAATAAGATGGTACGGTCGTGCCGTTTTCTTTTAACACTCACCAATAAGAGCTGTGTTATAAGTTTGGCGTGTCTGTGTGGGATAGCTCCCAACAGTCCCAACGCGATGAACCGATTTTGGCCTTTTTTTGTGTGAAAGGTGATCTGTTCTTAATAATTAATGTTCATCACTTCGATCACTACTTAACAATTCGAAAGTTAACATTTCAAATTTTGTTAGCAGTTATTGCTCGTCTTGACAGGATCACTACCGTGCCCCCAGCACAAGCTTTTACGGAAACCCAGCAAAAATTAAGCATAATTACTATCAATATACATAATATAAAATTATTAATGATGAAAATTAAGGCAAATAAACAATTTATGACTTATGCAGACGTTTAGGCGGAAAAATAAAGTTACATTATGCAAGATTGATCTTCAAGTCACGGAGAAACGGCATTAAAATACTAAAATTCGTGTTATGTTTTCAGCTGGGCACTGCATGTTCGTTGCTAGCAAAATGGTGGCCACAAATAAATTAGTAGTACAAGCCGGAGCGAGTAATTTGTGGGATTTGAATGAGATCGGCAGACAAATTCTAGCTGTAAGTAGACATTAGCAATGAATTGAGTAGATGTTGCAAATTAAGCAGAACAATGCATTTTGGTTGTTATTAAGTGAGTTCAGAAATGTTTATAGCATACTTTCTCGCCACGCTTGGCAGCCAGGTTGACGATTGCAGTTTTCAGATCATAACAATCTCCGCAAAATCGCTGCTGCCCTTTTTCGACAGTCACGGGAAAGATGGTGATGATTTTAACGGGTGTAAAAAGACAAGTAACTATTACTTTGGGATAACATTATACTACCTTTAATCGTTGCAGAAATGTATTTTTATTTCCTTTATTTTTGCGACAAAAAATAAGAAAAAAAAATAGTTTTTGATAAAAAAATACATTTCCAACTGAGGAAGCGTAGTATAATCGTATCTCAAAGTTATAGTGACTGTTCTTTTTACATCCTAAGTAAGTACTCCACCATCCTAAGTACTTGTAGATGATAAAACCCTACGAATAAACCTTATGCATACGAATTTCATTTCCAGGTAGAAAGGGTGGTACTGCACCCCAGTTATGTTATAGAATTTGCCACGTCTGATCTCGCCATCCTGTTTGTAAACAAGCTGGTGTTTACTGAATA
Organism: Celastrina argiolus; assembly: GCA_905187575.2. Lineage (NCBI taxonomy): Eukaryota > Metazoa > Arthropoda > Insecta > Lepidoptera > Lycaenidae > Celastrina > Celastrina argiolus. Next base: position 6,874,839 of record LR994581.1, on the reverse strand, counting down.
CGTCCAGCCGATCTGTGTTTGGGGACCTTCATACGATAAAAGAATGTTATACGGGCAGCAAGCTGTGGTGAGTTTTACCGAGGGGAGTCATTATTTAAATAATTAGAAATTAGGCGGTACAATTAAGATTCTACCGGTAGGTTTAACAAAGTAAATTTAAATAGTTAATGGAATCAGGCGTTACTTTGCGGAAACCCATAGCATACAATTTAAATGTATTATATCTAGCAATATCCCGCGAAACAATTATAACCAAAACCTGCAAGCAGATGAGTGAGTGTACGCATAGGCATGCGTTTGATGCGCCTCCCTCCTCCCACACTGCTTATGCGTACACTCGCAAGCAAAAAACATGAAAACACCACCACCACACAAGCAATAATGTTAACACGATCGTGCAAAGTCGCACCACCATTGCAAAACTCGACGCGCGTTTCGCTCCGACCCCGGAGCATCCTCAGGATGTTGACTCTGCGAACAATGTTCGTTAAGTCAGTACTTTTGATTAAAGTAAATTTAATCAAAAGTACATAATATTTTCTGTATTTCATTGGCCATTTCTAACCATAGACTTGCCTTATCTGAGTAATTCAATCTAGTCAAAAGTCAGCTCTAGACTACAGGCGAAATAGACCGAGGAAGTGCTTCGTGATGAAGCACAGACCCGCTATATCATATTCGGCTACTTTCGGCCATCTTCGCGAGATTCTGAAGCTAGATTGACACTTATTTCAGATCACGGGATTCGGCCTGACAGAACAGAACATCATGTCAGACAAGTTAAGGGCATCGTACACTACGATACAACGAGATGAACTCTGCATGGCGTCCGCGCCTAACCTTTACTCAAGTTTGCTGAATGAATTCACCTTATGTGCTGGAGACGGTAACACGGGTAAGCACGTTGTCTTCATCATTAATTTCTTGGAAATATGAAACAAGGTGTTATTTTTTTTTTCTAAACACAATACTTAACTATAATAATTTGATGTCGGTTTCTTTAACTTCAAAATTTTAAACACGTCTATATATAAAAAATAAAATATCCCGGAATAAAATCTTATGCTAGTCTGGGCTTGACCGTATGACGAGGATAGCATTGGACTTAAATGTCACTTAATATAAGTAGGGTCTCAGTACTAAGTTTGGTAGAGAGAAAAAAACTGTAACACGTAATGTACATGTTTAACATTACCATCATTAACTTTTAGGTTTAGTTAATCCTTCATTTAACATCATGTTATCCCTCTTATATTTCATGTGAATGAATGAGAAGGCATAGTATTTTAATAAGCTGTTAACTAACAAGCGATTATGAAATCGAGACTAAGGGCGTGTTTCACCAAGCAATGTTAAAGTTAACGCCATGTTAAATATCATGTTATCCCTCTCGTATTTCCTGTCAATGAATGAGATGGCATGGTATTTTAACATGGTGTTAACTTTAACATTGCTTGGTGAAACACGGGCTTAAAATGTCTCAGATATCTACAATAGGTTATAGACATGAATACATCTTTAAAATTGATTCAATAGGGACGCAATCCGTGTTGCAGCTACATAATATAGGGATGTTTGTTTGTGTGTTTTTGTGATATCTAATGTTTACATATTACACCACTGGATGGCTAATGGCTGTGCCTCAATCCTTGTTTGAGTGGCCTTTCTTTATCGACGAGAAGAGAATGTTAAATTGTCACGTTTTTCTGCTAAGCGAATTGTTTCTAAGTCACATGTTACGCGCCTTAACAAGATCTCAATAGTGACGTTTACTTGTTTTTAATACACACATATATAATTATAGTTGACGAACGACAAACATTTCAAGACTAAAATAGCCGAATCGGACCAGCCGTTCTCGTTTTAGCGAGACTAACGAGCAGCAATTAATTTTTTTCTTTTCCAGGCACAGGTCCTCAGAACGGCGACAGTGGTGGAGGCCTGGCGGTGGCTGTCAACCACGCCGACAACAAGATCAGCTGGTACCTGCACGGGGTCCTCTCCAAGTGCGTCATACCGTACGGCAAGAAGTTGTGTGATCCCAACTACTTCGCAGTATACACCAACGTGGCACCACACTTCGGCTGGATACACCACCACGTTGCTGGCTATTGACGTGATGTGGGGAACTGTAAGACCGATATGATCGGACAGATTTTTCTCTCCATATTATTTCTGACTGACTTATTATATGATTTAATGTAATTTATTTTCTTTCTTTTTCCATTACATATTTCATTTATTAAGATTTAATTTAGTTTTACTTACTTAATTTAATTTCTGTAATTGTTGATCGTCTAATTTAATTTATGTTTGTGACTATTTGTAAATAGGAGTGATAAAAGAAACAAAAAAAATATAATATAAAAAAATGTTGAATAAAAATAAATAATTAAGTGAATATTTTGACAGTATAAAAAGAGTGTTGCAATTTTATAGCAGGATGTGAAGGGAGGGAGTTTAGTCCGTAGGCTGCTGGGCCACTCCCAGTAGAGTCGGACATATCCTTGTAGAGCCGGCCCACAAGGAATCACAGAGGATTATCTCGCCCGTTTTTCACTTACAATAAAAACAGTTACCGATTATCGCTCGTGGGTGCGTAGATCCCCTGTTTGATCTGAATTTTAATATTGATTGACTGAATCCACTGATTGACTGAATTTGAACATGACCTTATGGTCATAATAAATAAAAAACGCCAATATTTGCAAGCTTCCTGCCTCCCGTGTAACTAGGTTCGGTAAGATGGATATAATTTGATAAGGATGAGAATTGAGAAAATCATATCTATACTGGGGCAAAGTCGCAAGAAGCAACGAGTCGCATGCAGTCCCAACGGCACAAAAATGAATCAAATTTGATAATTGGACGACTGAGAATTAAATATTATATTTTGAATTACATTTACATTTTATATCATGATTTATTATAATAACTATGATAACGATATCACGGCTTTTTCTCTATAAATCTTTCGGTTGAATCTGGCACATATCGGCTATCGGTTGAAATACCGGGCCAGATTTATTGGCCCGGGGCCGGGAGGCACCGTCTCCCACCTGTCTGGCCCTTGCCAACATTACTCACGGACTAGATGTGAATCGCATATTAACATTCCCAGGAAAGGATTTGTATTATAATATTCCTAGACGTTTCCCGCGACTTCGTATGTGCCAAAAATGCAGTGGCAACCGTAAATTTTCTTGATTAAAGGTTCTAATGAGGCCTCAGCCTTGAATTTTGCGGTCAGCGGGGCGGGAGCGGCGGCGGTGCGGGTGCAGTACTCGTTGCCTGATCCAGCGCCTTTGCCGCGCCGCTATTTTCGAGGACCGGTCCATTTGGTTTTACGCAAAAGAACCTGACGCTCCCACAACGATTTCAGTGACCTTGGCTGGTTTTATTGAAACCAGACAGCTACGCAGGAGTTATTTTTATAGCGTGTGGACAATACACAGAAGCACTCTGTCTTCCATCACTCTCGTAACCCAGTGGGATGGATATCTGACACGACAGGAGATCAGGCACAGGAGCGACTTTCTACATGCTTATCTTATGAATCATTATTGTCAGACTTTACTATCAGGTGATCAGCGTGCATTGTCCTAACCAAACCTGAAAACAACGTATTGTTCCAACATGGGAATCGAACCCACAACTAGGCTCTAAAGCTGTTTACCAATGTGAGTTGAACTTAAAATGTTGCTTATTTGTTAATACTCAACGACTTCCGTACTAAATTTCATCTAAATCTGTTCAGTACCTTATGCGTGATCTACAAAATAATCTAGATTATTCACTTGAGAGATAGATATTATGAATATTGTGATTTCATGCGATTGCCATATTAATCAACTTATTCATTCAAAATATTAAGGATTTTTAATAGACATGGTCATCATAAGATGTGATTCTACCGACCGACTGACCCCGACTTGCTATCACAGATCTCACAACTATTTACAGTAGAAGAACGGAGTAGCGAGAGCATATCTTGGAATTATTATAAAAGCTATTATTTAATACATAAAACGAAAGGAAATTCAATTTAAGCTAACCATGTGACCATGTCTTGACTGTTCGATCACTAGCGCGGGGTAATTTCAAGAACCATTAATTGAATCGTTCGGTATTTGACTGTCTGTGTTTGCGCCGAGATAATTACAATTTGCTGTCTTGTTATGGCGTAATATAGGATAAAACACCCATATACACGGGATAGAGTTTGGCTGCCGATGTGGAGGAGTTTGGAGGTCGTGTGTTTGAATCCTGCAACGGAATAACTAATTAATAAATGACGTTTTCAAGTTTGGTTAGGAATATTCAGGCTGATCTGATTGTCTTAAAAAATAGTTATGATTCAGAGCTTCCACAAAAGTAAAACTTTTCAAAAAAATAAATTTTCTTTTTAGAATTTGGTGTATTATAGTGGCATCTAAAGGCAAACTTTTCCTTTCTAAACTATGATGTAGCGGTGAGACTCATATTTTTACACACTTTTTATTAGCTTGTATATATGTACCTTGTAACCGACTCCTTTGGCCACGATTTTGACACACTTTGAACGGTTATATTTGAGAGGTCCAGGACCGGTGACAATATGCTAATTTGATTTGATTATGCCATTATTAGAAATCATTAATAAAAAAAAACTAAAAAATAGATTTTTTTATTCATTCTACCAGAGCTCTGTTAGTAGGTTGATCCTACAAATGAGATCTGACAATAAAAAAAAAATCGATGCAGTCGTCATGGTATTCTTACAAATGTAAAACCAACGTTAAAGTGTTTTGATTGGTCCGAACTAAAACGCATTTTATTATCAAGACTATTTATTGAAAGTAATATTAAAGTGTAAGTTCAATACGAGAAGTGGGTTCAGTCGAAAACATTTTGGCCGCCAAGTGAAGTTGCCAAATGTTTAATCCGCACAAAGTACATTAATCCGCACAAAGTACACGCACTTAAGATATTAATTACTTTTTCTTGTTTGGAATATTATTAATTGTGCTTGGACAGCGGCGAGACGGCGACGACTTAAAGCAAACACTATTTGCTTTTACTTAAGCCCGCTACAGACGACAACAATCTAACGCCATTAGTTCGGCCATTTCCCTACATCTGGAGGCACGACAGTGCCCCCGACAAGTTGAGCACGATCGTGCCATCCTTTTCTCGAAGCAGATAAGTATATCAGAAGTAGTATATATGTCATCCATTCTACTAGGTAATATAATGCATGAGTAGTGTAAAATAACTCCTGCGCAGTTTTTTGCGGCCTGATGAAAATGACAAGCGAATACGTGTGTCAGTTAGCGAAACTTATGTCAAATTCCATACATTTTCTTTACGAACTTCGTAAGCGATAAATAGCAATGGCATCTTGAATCAGGGCCCTGAGCACCTTTTAGGTCATTAAAAATTATCTGTAAATTATCTACAGTCGCAAGGACATTCGCAAAGATGGCAGAATAATTTGTAACGACTAGGAGTCCCTCATTGTGACGGATGTGGCTTGGCCATTGTGCGGGTTCATTGTGCCTGGCTGTCATAAAAGTAATACGCTGGTTTTTACGTGCATTATCTGCTTAGTTCTTTGTTATGTGCTGATTGCAGTTAGAACTATGAACTCTATTATTATTATTTTCACATTTTTTATATTATATTTTTTTTATATTACTCATTTTAACAATAAGAAAAACATATGAAAATCTCACATTTACCTAATTTAATTAATTTGGAATTGTCTTCTGTAACATTAAAACTTTTCAATAATACCAAAATCAGCCAGACACAATTGGTATAGCCCAAGAGATTTTAGGACAAGCTCATACATAACGCGAAAAGACTTTTTCCCCAACCTATTATTATTGAATGAAAGTCGCAAATGATATTGTTGTTTAAAAATTAGCAACGCACTTGTGGTTCCTCTGACGTAGCAGGTATCATACGCAAATAAATCGGGATGAGTTAATAGTTTACAGGCTCCTCGTTTTCCGGTTGAGCCGTGAGCAGGCAAGGCTCAAAAATACACTCATATTTTTAAGGCAATAAATATTTATAGTTGGTGAGTGTTCATCGTTTATATTTATGTAGATTAATACTATTTCTTTGTAAATTTAAAATAAAAAATAATGTATTATAACAACATCTGGGACAAAGTTGTCTGAAAATAAAGATTTATTCATTTATAATTTTTATCGCAAGAATAACGAAAAAGCTATTCTTTTATATCCCAAAGTTATAGTGACTGTTTTTTCACAAAAAAAGGGTATGATAGGTAACTATTAGTAGTAGTATTCGAGTCAGCAAATTACACAGTTATCAATAAAATCCTGTTTTCCCCTGGCCGCTGTACCTTCAACGAATTTCCCTCAATAAAAAGTCCCCACCGGAAGTATTGAGATTGCCGGAAATCGTCCATCTGCGTAGATGTCTAGTGCCCATTTTCAGGTTGATTTGTTATTTTCATCCATTACTATAATGTGTCTCTTTTTGGGAATTTCTTTGTGTATTGTCCGCTTTTACTATCATTTATATAATAGGCTTAACTTCGATCAGTCCTTTATGTTATATTCCTAACACATATTATTATGTGTATTATATAGGCTTAGAGCTTGCTTCTCCACTCAGAGTTCGCGGGTTCGATTCCCACTTTGTAACAACTACACAATTATATTTCAATTTTCATCACCTGATTGTCCGACGAGAAATATGGTCCAGGCGTCTGATGGGCATGTAAAAAGTCGGTCCTGCGCCTTTTCTTGGCCATTCGTGTCGGGCAACCGTCTTATGAGAGTAAAAGAGTGAGTGTAGGTCTTGTGAATTGCGCACACACTCGGGCACAATAAAATGATTCCTGTTTATCTCCGGTTGCAACGAAACCGACCGAAATCGATGTGAGAGCTATTGTTACTAGCATATAATATTTTAATTGACCAGTGTGCATATTGTACTATAAAATATGTACATCAAAGTAATAAAATAATATTACGCTGGCAATACTAAAATTTTATGTAGCGCCAATAAAATTTTAAACAATGCGAACGTTCGTACAACTTTAAAAGAATATTGTCGTACTCGAGAATATCACTCAATAACATACCGAATTGGAAAGTCTGAACACTTAAAATTATTTATTACGAATGTTATACTCTCGAATGGTTCTTTTCAACTGAAATAATAGTTCCACGGCGATACATTATAAGAAATCGAACCGGAAAATATTCTCCAGGCGATAAAAACACTCGGCGATGCCCGGCGCGCCCAGACGAAAAATATTGGAAGTCGTCCAATAAGTCGTGGAGTAATGAAAACAAGTTTACAGTTGAGGTGCTCAAGACACAGGCCACGGTGTACGTATTGGCGTACAGAAGAATCACTCGCAACAGTCGAGTTTAGGTATACAGGGTGTAAAAAGAACATAATATTATGTTATTTAATGTACTGTAGGTTCTTAAGAGGTGGCAATTTATGTTATATAGTATTTGTTACAAATAAAGTAGAAAAAAGTGCAAGTAGTTTGTGTGTCTTGTTACTATGTAAAAATAACAGTCACTATAACTTTGAGATACGATTATACCATTCCACATTTTGGAAATGTATTTTTTTGTCAAAATTTTTTTTTACTACTTTCCATTTTTACCTTTTTTGTCGGAACAATAAAGAAAAACCAAAAAAGTATTTTTTAAATTTTATTTTAAAAAATCTAAATAAAATCATTCCTTGAATGAGAGTATTCTCGTAACCATATACTAAAGTTATAGTGACTTCTTTTTACACCCGTTATAACTGACTGGATGTACTTTACACACACCACACATAATATTGTTAAACACCTGATGATGATTTAATCGAAACCGGCCGTGTTTATTTCTAACAACGTAAAGACTGGAAATAAAAGTTGTGAGTTTATTTACAACTAACTGTTCCCGCGACTTCGTGTGGTTTTTGAGTGGCTTAAGCCGTCTATGCAGAGCACGCAATGAAAGTCCCCAAATGTAATTTATTTTCCCCGTTTTTGCAACATTTTTCACTGACGTTTCGCTACTATTGGTCGCAGCGTAATGTTTTATAGCCTAAAGCCTTCCTCTATAAATGGACTATTCAACAAAAAAAGAATTTTTAAAATCGGACCAGTGGTTCCTGAGATTAGCGCGTTTAAACAAACAAACAAACTCTCCCGCTTTATAATATTAGTATAGATAATATGGACGATTCCACACCACGTTAATGTGTTAAGTATCCGATATATAAGCGCACGTCCTAGCTGAAACAATCATAACATCAATTTAAACTAAATTCAACTCCTTATTAAGGAGAAGATACGAAACGAAATTGGTAATTAGTATTTTCCAATAGGGGCGCTAGATGGCGGTTTCAGGAATGTGCCTGGACTGCCTTATCTATAGCCAGTCGGATTTTAAAAAATTATAGGATGGAAAAAATTATGATGTCGGGGCATTTCTCATACAAACATGGATCTTTCACAGTATACTCTACATAGGAAGCACATACACACTCTAAAGTATTCACCCACGTTTTATACCTCGTATACATTCTACTGTGACGGCACTGTTCAATCCTTGTCGTCTGCAGGGGTTATAAGACGCGCTTTTAATCTATTTTACGAGCAAGACAATAGCTGGCAGCGGGCCGGCGCGCTGATGCGGGCAACTCGTTACACGCCGTACCGACCGCATCCGGAACCAATCGGCCAGAAACCTGAGAAGCTATCGGCCTATCAGGCAAGATGACTGTAAGCTGGCTTGAAGATTAACAAGCTTTTATTAATATAACAGCTTGTATTAGTATACATGCTGTAATATATTAAGAGGAAACACCACGGTTGAGAGAAATATAGGTATTTATAAAATCTTTTGCTGTCTCGCAGTGCCTTAGCTAGCCAGCACTAGCGCGATAGAGACAACTGGAACTTGGACTGAAATTACCTCTTAAAAATACCAGAAATCGACGTTTAGGGGATTCCTGTTTCCTCCTCCAAAACTTAACCGATTTAAATATTTTTTTCAGTATTAGCTAAAAAAAGAATTGAGCTAAGTTCCTATTTTTTGCTTTTGTTGTTTATTGTAGTCAAATCTATTTCCTAGATATTTAAAAATAGCGGAGAGTCTGGCCATTTTTTTTAGGTTTTTAAACGTCCATATCTCTTTAAATAATTGATTTATTAAAAAAAGGAAAAAATAGGGACATACAAACAATATCCATAAATATTCAGGAAAAAATTGTTACTCTAGAGGTGTTATCCAGGGAGGAAATAGAAATCCCCTAGACCCCTATTTTTGTATGGAAAAATTTTTGTGGTGTTTCCTCTTAATGAAATAAAACACTATAGGGTGTGTATGAATCCCGTATATAGAGTTTACTGTGTAAGTACCAGCGTTGAAAGAGGTACATGTTTTTAATTATTTTATGGGCAAATTTATGATGTTGGGGCATTTCTCATACAAACATGAAAGTCAAAAGTAAGTATTTCAGCGCTGGTACTTTTATAGTACCTATACTCTACCTAGGGGGCACAAACACACCCTGAAGTATTATCACTCATTTATTTTACACCTTGTATAACTGACCTAAAACCTAATCTCGGTATAAGCTGATATCGGTTTAAGCAAGCTTAAAGGTTAACGAATTTTTTTATGTAACAGCTTCTATTAATATAAAACTAAAGCCTAAAAATTATAAAGAATTTAAAACGGTCAGTTTGGAGAAAATTAAAAAAAAAATGCTTTAATAATCTTTAAAAAAGTACCTACTTAAAATACTACTTCAATTTTTATTATTAATTTAGTTTATAATTTACTTTAAGTAGTTTTAAAAATATTAAGTATTCATTGTAAATAAAGTATTTCACCACTTCCATTTCGACTTCGTTGAGCATACAAACAGTATTTTCTCACCGTTTAAACATTCCCTGGACTTCCAAGAATATAGGTAGCCGAATCGGTTCAGCCCACTTTGTTGAGCATAGAAACAGTTTGTGATGAACCTGTTTAAACCTTCCCGGGACTTTCACGAATACTTCAAGACTAAAAATAGCCGAATCGGTTCAGCCATTCTCGAGTTTTAACGAGACTAACGAACAGCAATTCATTTTAACATAAAACTAGCTGACCCCAAGACTAACGAACATCAATTCATTTTTATATATAACTAGCTGACCAGTTCCCACTTCGTTGAGCATACAAACCATTTTAACCTTCCTTGGACTTCCACGAATATTTCGAGACTAAAAATAGTCGAATTGGTTCAGCCGTTCTCAAGTTTTAGCGAGACTAACGAACAACAATTCATTTTTATATAGGTATATAAGACAGTTCACACAATGCTTGACAATATAGAGTTTAAAAAAAAAAATATATAGTTATTCCTATGCAAACCTGAAATTGATAGAATTAGTTTGTATTCTAGGTTTAAGCATATTCTCAGTACCGTAACTTCCCCGTCCCTTTCTTTTAGAAAAAAATGTAGCAAATAGAGAAATATCTGTAATAGCACGGGAGGCGGTTGTAAAATATCTCCAGTCGTAATCTAATATAGAGATCAAAGGTCGTACTGGATGTGTGAATATGGGTTAGCGCAAGATGGCGGGACAAAAACGAAGGGACATTTCGCACAAAGCCGAACCTTATTAGGGATAAAGTAAGGATGATGAATGGGAGTTTGAGTCCATACTCAGAAATCAGTAAAAGCTTTCAAAATATGAAAAAGGTTCGAGACGTTACTTGTATGATAATGATTGCATAATTTAGTTGTACGGCACAGAGTTTGGCTCGATTCTCAGTGTTTTATTTGAGTTTTGAATAGAATATTAATATATGCTTACATGTTATGAGATACAACTAAGTCCTACGCCGCGTCTCTCTGTTCGATAAACTCAAAGACCGCACCGAACTTCATGCCGTTTTTGACAATGGATATCTTACTATAATTATACACGTAGAGAACCTTTATTATCAAGGAAGGCCTAATTCAGTCAGGTACGAAGTTTCTCCGGACAGTCCGAGTATAAAGAGGAAAGGTTTGTTTGTATGCATTGAATAAACTCCAAAATTATGGGACCAATGTTGATTGAATTTGGAAAATATATTAGGTGGGCAACGAGGACTTAGGTCAATGTTATCGGTGCCACGGAGTGCTCTCCAGGTAGAAAAGCAGCTGTCATGGAACGGTTGCTGCGATGGTCCTGCAGCTGAAAGCAGAAGCCGCTAACTGGGTAGCTGCTGCTATCGCCTACGCGGGTCCGGTAACCCAGCACCAAGCGGAGGAGATGGCAACTTGGGTTTTTAGTGCGGTGACCTTGAATGTGTTCCTTACTTAGCACTCAGGAGAGTCCCATATAGCTCGGACGACATCCTCAATCGGTCGAGAATCACGAAAGGATTTTACAAGTAAAAAAGATAGCATACTTTAGCTAAGTATTCCTGCGTAATTTTCGAACGAAATCGCGCAAGCAGCAGATCATCTGATTATCTGACAAGCAAGACGATCCATTTCGGATGAGCTTAAAGAAACGTCAGTCATACACCTGATCGTATAAGGGTGCGCGAGATAAGTTGACTTTTTTATAGTACTTTGAAATTCTGGTCTAAATGTCTCAAAATATTATATTTCATCATCATTATATTTACCAGAGGATTATCGTTTTATAAACTAATATTTGTATTTAAATATAGCTTAAAACTATATGCAAAGTACACCCTTTTTTAAAGTTGTAACCTGTTTTGTCTTTCTATAAAAACGATAACACTATTTTAAGTAAGGCAAGACTTAGGAGACAATCGTTTAAGTTTTTGGAAATTTGGTCTATTTTAAAACGAGTTTTTATAGGATTACTAGTTGACCCGTGCCCACTTCGTTGGGCATAGAAACCGTTTAAACCTTCCCTGGACTTCCACGAATATTTCAAGACAAAAAACAGCCCAATCGGTTCAGCCGTTCTCGGGTTTTAGCGAGACTAACGAACGAACAGCAATTCATTTTTATATATAAGATAGGATGTCAGTCCGGTCAGAGCGGTAGCCCTTACTCGCCATAGAAATGGTCGTTCAAGGTCACTTGCGTTATACAAAGCCTTAACATTAGTGTCAGTCATCCGTCCAACTGTTTTACGAGTGTAAAAAGAGAGAGAGCGTATTTGAGTACACACTTAGGCACTATAAAATAACTCCAGCTAGGCCTGGTTTTAATGAAACCAACTTCACCAAAATCCGTCGGAGAGCTATTATTTTGGATGACACTTTTACTGAACATAAAGTATTTCTAAGCTCTATCAACGTAAATTCACTTAATTAAGTTCTGTTTGCACTTTTTAAAACCGTCCGCTTTTGTAATCAAGCTTTGTCAGTTGTGCACTGATTTGTGCAAGTTTTTGACCCAATTCAAAGTTGTTTCAATCTAGTATTGCTAGTTGGGGCAGGAATGTATAATACCTTTTGTATAGCCCTTACCATCGTAACCCATAATAAACCTTCTGGCTTCATCTGAATTTGCTTTTAATATAATGTACGAACTTGTAAGCATCCTTATATTAACTAAAATATAAGGTGACTTGTATCGTGTTTCTAATAATACACTCATACAATCTTACCTTCATTGTTATTAAAATTGTGAATATGACAGCGATTGTGGTTGCATTATGGTATTGATGAAAGGAATTAAATTAAAGAGTTCACTTTTAAATGTTTACTGAATACTCAAATATTAATAGCTCCCCTCACCGATTTCGATGTCGGTAGCCGATTTCATTGTAACCAGGCCAGCTACGCAGGAGTTATTTTATAGTGCCCATGTAGTGTGTGCGCAATACACAAAGACAGTAGGTATATTATCTTCCTTTTACTCTCATAACCCAGTGGGATGGTAAACTGACACGACTGGCGAGAGAACAGGCGCAGGACCGACTTTTTACAAGCCCATCCGATGCATGGATCATCTTCCTTGTCAGACAATCATGTGATCAGCCTGCATTGTCCTAACCAAACATGATACAACATATTTTTGTTGTTCCAACAAGGGAATCGAACCCACAACCTCCGGGTCGAGAGCGAAGTTCAGAACCTCTTGAACACAGAGGCGTTTCCTGAACATTCTGATAAGCAGAGACTGAAAAAAAAACAGTCTCTAATTTAGGGGTCCCCTAATCTTAGTAGCGTTTGCGAGATTCGACCGATATATTGAAAAACGAGAAGCGTTGACGTGCAGGTGGTGTATCAAAAGCTTTGAAAGCCGTCTTGAGACGAGCCGAGATCTGATACGATTCATTAGCGGAACGAGCTTTTAATACTTGATGTTGAAGCTTTGATTGGAGAAGCTTGGAGGTGTCGTAGCTTACGGCTAAGCGCTCGAGATGGAAAATGAAAAGATCGCATTCTCAAACGAAGCCTTTATGCATATGAAAATTTATGTGAAAATTTTAATTGACTATGAAAAATGGGTTTTTTTTCGACCTATTTTCACCCGACTACGGTGAAAGCCAAGAAGGGTAATGATTTTAAGAAGTGTATGTATCTAATTATCTTTGTATGTTTCTTCCACCTTAGCATCTAGGGTATTACTAATAGGTTAGTAATAATAGCCTAAGGGCGTGATGCTGGAGGAATCCTTCGGCAGGATTTGAACCTGCGACCTCTCGTTTGAACACTAACGCGCTCAACCTCTGCGCTATGGAGGTCGTCTAAAGTCTTTGAGGTATGGTACATGAGGTATTCCCTGGACCAAGTTGAACGTGCAAAGTTTCATTGCACACACGTAGATATATTTAGAAAAAATTCCATTTATTTGAGGCTGCATAGGCCCATATTATAAATACCTCAAACACTTTAGACGACCTCCGTAGTGCAGTGGTTGAGCGCGTTAGTGTTCGAACGGGAGGTCGCAGGTTCACATCTTGCCGAAGGAACAAAAAGTTTTCTGTGTTCCTGGGTCATGTATGTGTATTAATATAATAAAAATCTTAAATATGTGTATAGTATAAAAGCATTAAATTTATTTCCGTTGTGTGGTACCTGTAACACAAGTTCTTCGGATACTTAGCATGGGGCTAGATTGACGTGGTGTGAAGCGTCCATAGATATTATTATTATTACGGTCAGCCAGAACTCCACCTCGAAGGACGACAGAAGATGCGTCGATACTCTCGCCACAAAGGAAAGTAATTATATAAAAAGTAAATAACAGGTTATAAAAATATAATTAAAGATTTAATTATTAACGCGACTCGTTCGCAATCGTATGTATGCCAGGTGAAACTATACTTCACCTATAAATAGGTTTAAAAAGTCATTATTCCAGTCGCCTGAACATGGCAATTACGATCTGATGGGAGTGTAACGGATCCAATAAGGGCGTGTACACACACAGTAAATCCTACAACTATAAACAGTCATCTTTCCACCCGACAACTTCGAAGTGACGATGATTTTATTTATTTACTAGCTGTTCTCGCGACTTCGCGTAGTTGTCGGAAACACTATCGCGATTATCTTTTAATTGCTCACGTTCGTTTTTGTTATTATGATCGTGAACTCAAAATAATGGCAGCATCGTATTGTTATATTATAGCCTATCGCCTTTTTCGAGAAATAAAGTTGTTATGAGTACATTTTAAGAGATAGACACATGTCATATACTGTCACGGACTTTTTTTTTAACTACTATACAGGAATAATTCTTTCATACATATTTTTTGAGTAACTTAAACCGTTCGTGCAGCGCTCGCAACGAAAGTCACCAAATATGGATAATTTGCCCGGTTTTTACAACATTTGTCACTGACGCTTCGCTCCTATTAGCGTAATATTATATTGCCTTCCTTCCTCTAAAAATAGACTATCCAACTAAAAAATATTTTTTCAAATCGAACCGGTAGTTCCTGAGATTAGCGCGTTTAAACAAACAAAGTTTTCCGCTTTATAATATTAGTATAGATTTAATCGCAGGAGATTTTACAGATGATATTTACAATTAGGTCAAAATCATAGCATCAGACAGCTAATTACTGAATCTCACGTATAGAAAACAGCTTTTTTTATTATTTTGTGGGCTCTTAATAATGTTCTGTTAATTTTATACACTGCAAATCAAATAAATTAATACCTACAACAGGTTAATTGATTAGGGAAATTACGCTACCAACAGTATATTCCTATTATAGTTCCAAAGTAAAATTACGTTTGTATTATTAATAATTTACTAAGTACCTCGTTTTTTTTGTTGACTTTCCGAAAATAGTTTGTAAAAGTTTCATAAGCAAAAATTTTTTTATTTTTTTTTTATTTTACGTTATCTGTATAATTTACGTTTCTACGGGGTCCTTAGCCCAGAATCCAGATGCCATCGCTATTATATACTTACGAAGTTCGAAAACAAAATGTATAGGAATTGACATGAGCTTCACGTAATGACATACGAATTCTCTCGTCACTCAGCAAACTTTATCAAAATCCTTGTCTGGGAGCTGTGTCACAGTTTATACTAATATAGCTCCCAACGATAAATGCTGAATGCTTACATAATATTGAACTGTATAAATAAACAGGATCTCTAATCAAAATTAATAAATGTAATATGTGATTTAAAATAAATAAATTTGAATTTGAATTGTTATTCGTCTGCTAGTTTGCTTGTCTTATATCATAAACATAGAAATCAATATGACAACTTTTGAAGAGTCCGCTTCAACTAAAAATCATTTCATACCGCGCCCCCTCGCGAGGGTAGAAAGGGTTCAAACCTCAAGGGAGGTGTCGAATCATTCAAACGAACTTACTAACACTCTCCCTGGAGTTTTATGCACTCTTCTTGATTTTGGTCCAAGATATAGACATTATGAATAGCTGTATATTATGAAAATATAGATAAAATAATAAATTACATAGAACTGAATAAATGAATAAAAACATTCAAGGTGTAGGTATATTGACGACTTCCGTAGCGCAGTGGTTGAGCGCGTTGGTGCACGTCCGATAGGTCGCGGGTTTGAATCCTGCCGAGGGAACAAAAAGTTTTTAATGTTCCTGGATAATATCTATGGACGCTTCACACCATGTCAATCTGGCCCCGTGATAAGTATCCGAAGAACTTGTGTTACAAGTACCAGACAACGGAAATATATTTAATACTTTTATAATATGCACATATTTAAGATTTTTATTATATTATACACTAATTTAATACACGTCCATGACCAAGGAACATTGAAAACTTTTTGTTCCCTCGGCGGGATTCGAACCCGCGACCTCGAGACGCTCAACTGCGCTACGGAGGTCGTCGTTTAATAATAAACACAACTTTTATTTACCCTTTTCCACATTATTACATTTTTAATTAGTTTGTTACAAAATAACACGACCGGTTTCGAATAAATCATCATTAGGAGTAATTTAAAAATATTTAACTTTTGTAGGTTAATTGGAAAAAAATCTTCAAGAAGATTTTACCTTTCATAATAAGTTATCACTTCAAAATGTGTAGTTTTGACGCATACTTTGTCCCATATTTTCTGACCTCCTGTTTCGATATTGCACTTTATTTCGACTCCCAGCTTATCACCTGGTCTACCAAGAATCTGAACTATCCATGTGCAATGTCGGTTATGCACCTCTGGCCAGTTGTAGTAACCGTTACACTGGGAGAGTAAAATGATAAAAGAGTGTTCCTGTCCGTAAGGACAGAGGACTCTTTTCCTTTCAATGCCCAAATATGAGCTTGCTCATACTTGGGCACTATAAAATGCTTCTGGTTTCCACTTGTCAGTTGTGTTGGGTACCCATCCCACTGGATTATGAGAATGAAAGGAAAAGAGTGGATTGCGCAAAAATTAAATATAAATATTTTTAGGATCGTAAGTAGAATTTATTTTAAAGAAAACAACACTGAACAAGAACACCGTTTTATTCATACGAAACAATCATTATTTTACTTTCCTAAACTTTAATAAACTAAAATGAAATAAATGAGATTACGATTGCACACTTTTAACAATTTAAAACAAAGAAAAATAATTCACGTGACCCTTAAACCAACCGACAGAGATTCGTGTAAACGTCTATCCGATGTTGGCGCCAAGGAAAAAGAGGCGCGCCGGCGCTTGAGTCACGCCTTATATAGCTAGCACGACAAAATGTTGTGGTGGGGAATCGCTGCTCCTCACAATATAATACCTTGGATACTATAATAAACTAGTTTAAAAATTAAAAAAACTCCCGACTTAGCGTGTAACATTCCTATCACACCTTATAAACGTGCTGATGACCTTGAAGACCTGAACCGATTTCCAACAAACATACCTAACAACACTCTCGACTGAAATGAAATGAAATATATTTATTGCAAGAATGTAGGTGGTACATATGTGTTAAACATTAGAAATACGGTTCCTGTACATTCTGCCATATAGATGGCGTGCAAAAGTCAGTAACTAAAATTTTTGATTTACAAAATATATCATTAATTTAATTACATTTTAATTATTTATTTATTACGATCCTGATATACCTTTCAAACAAAAAAAAACCCATTGAAATCGAATCATCCGTTTGGCAGGTACGATGCCAAAGACAGACACATACACATTTACACAGACAAGTCAAACTTATCTAGTTTTCGCGTCGGGGGTTAAAAATGGCACCTGGGAAAAATGAAACCGGCACCGAAATCGGTGTGGGAGCTTGTTATACTCACGAATCGCTAGCTCCTGTGGATTGTGTCCTCTAAGCACACGCGCGTCGCTGTTGAATTTTACAAAACTGCAATTTCCGTATCAACGCTTTATAAATACGTAATGTTCGGGCCTATTACTTATTCGGCCGTTCACTAAATTACAGACCTTTGTTTTCTAGTTAGTTCCCGCGTCTGCACCCGTGATAATTTTCTTAAGAAAAATACAAAATTGTCCATAGTAATAATAATATATGTATAATAATAATATTAGAAAAATATGTTGATCATAAATAAAAATGATGGAAATCGTTTTTTATACGAAAGTCCGAGACTTTACAGCTTCTTGTTTTAATTTTTTTTTATATTAATATTTCTTAATAATACTATACAGGGTGTAAAGAGAATAATAACTTATTTTTTTTTACTTAGATACGATTATTAACCTCATTTTGGAAATGTATATATTTTAGTCAAAAACTTACTAGTATATAATATAACTATATAATATATATTTATGAACTAATAACGGGTGTAAAAAGAACAGTCTATACTTTTGAGATATGACTATGCTAACCTTACTTACTAATATTATCACTGACGAAAAGAAAATAAATCCGATATAGTAAATTGAAAATTTCCTCTAACATAACATAAAAGCTCACTGTAAGTTCCTAACAACTTATCATTGGATGAATTTAATTCACGTAATATTCGATATCGGTGGAAACATAATTTCCTGTACTGGAATATTTATACAGCGGTTACGCTACGGTGCTACGAGCTACGGTGCTACGAGCTCCGTCGCTACGAGCTACGCCGTAGCACTTACAACCAACGATACGATTCCGATTTGTAACCGTATTTTATTTATTCAATCAAAATGGTTGCACATACGTAGGGTTACCATTTTATGACAGGGGTTTTAAGGTTAAGACAGGCGTGCGGCCGGCATTAGTATTAGACATGCATTTTCAAATTTCGCGATGTTTTTACGTGATTTTGCACGATGCTTGCCTACAGCGTTTTACTTTAGGCCGGCATGTTTCTGAAAAATCAGGCACATTAGGTACTATGTACAGGCATCCCTCTATAACATATGGTAACCCTACACATACGTGACTATTTTCATCGGATACAAACTGATCCGGCAAAAGTCACCTTATTTACCGTGTCAATAATTTTACTAAAGAAGAATTAAATAAATTTATAAAAAAATATGAAGTATTTTTAACAAAATATGCCACACACAATAAAAAATTATAATCGGTTACACATTTTGCGATGGATAATGATTTTGACAGTCTACCATAGCGCCTAAACTACTGATCCGATTCTAAAGAAATTGAATAATTTACGTAGACAGCTTATTTTTTTTAAATGTTATTATTTAATTATATATTATAGAAAAAATAAAGCTAAAATCAATGTAGTGAACTATAAACGCAGCGAAGAAATCTACAATGTTAAGACTGGCAAGCGATTTATGGGAATTGTCTTACCATTGAACACCAATCGCAGCAACTCGCTTCCACTTTACTGCTGGTATATTATACTAGATAGATTTTGTTTACATTGTAGTCAACTTATTAATAACGGCGACGTACAGTCGGCTGCACTAACATGGATACATCTACAAATTTGCAAAAATATGTCTACGTTAGTTTTTCAAAAATATCGTCACCTTATTGCATTCAAAGCGATGTAACCAGCAAAGTGTTTCAAAATTATGAATACATTATTTCCATAATGAAGTAAACAGCAGTATTTCAGTGAATAGTATGCACATTTAAATTCATAATTATGAATACGCGACAAATTTCAATAATATGTAAACATTGTTTACTTCATTACAATGTAAACATTAATTGTATCAATAATATGGATACACTTATAAAATTTTAGCATTTTTCACTTTTCTGCAAATATGTTTTAAATGCCACAAAAATGTACTCGTGGTATTTTCCAATAAGATGTATACATTCATTTTTTCTTTTTCTTTTCGCACAGCCGTAACTACAAATGGTAGAAACATGAAATTTGGACTACTGAATTCGTAAAAAATCCCTTTTTGCACCTCCGACAAAAACAGAGGGATTTTTCGAGTCTGTTTGTATGTCTGTCATCGTAGCTCCCAAACGGATGAACCGATTTTGATGTAGTTTTTTTTGTTTGAAAGCTGACGTGGCCATGTTAAAACACTAAAGCTATGATTCAACAAAATAAATTTGCTTACTGCTGAACAATTCGAGTATTACTTAAAAAATAATTTTACTTTTATGACTAGAAAAAGAAAAGACAAGAATGATGAAGTTTATTACAGTCAATCAGGCATTTTACCTAAACATATATTTCCGAAACTATTTTTGTTAGGTTTTTACTTCTACCCTCAAACTATATCTATGATTTTTTAATATTATATTAATTTTGTTAATCATACAAAATGTTAGCTTGCGTGTCTGCAAACTACATAAACTTACACTATGATATAAGTTTGACGTTTATTTATGTATGTTCGTCTGTTTGCTTGTGGCATCGTAACTACTAAATAGATGGACCGATTTTGATATACTTTTTTAATTTTTATTCAAAGCTGACGAGATCGCAATAATTCGTCATCAGTTCATTCACTGTTTGACTATTCAGGGGCTAGTTAAAAAAATAATTTTGACCAAAAAAAAAAACAAGAAAAGACAAGAATTATCCAATTTATTGCAATCGATCAGAAATTTTACGCGAACATAATATTATATTTCAGAGACTGTTTTTATCAGGTTTTTACTTCTACCCTCAAACTATACATAATATGATGATAACGAAACCAGAAATATTTATTCACGAGTTTGTCCAAGAGAGTTAATTTACAGTCATCGTTCGCACTTCGCAATATTCTTTAAGTATTTTTTTTTTTGGTTTGTTTTTTGTTTTTAAGTTTAGGTAATCCAAATGGAGTCATTTAAAACTACAATTTTTATTATTTTAAAATATGGGATGTTTTTCATGTTTGATGTTTGCCCGTGTTAGTTTATATTATATATATTTACAATATTACTAATATAGAACGATATTAACATTGTTTAGTTTTGATCATATTATAGTTTGTGGGTAGACTATAAAAACCGATGAAAGTATCTTTGAAATATATACGTTCGCGTGTATCAGAGTTATACCTATTACACTAAAGAATATAATCAATATTCTAATGTATGTGTGATTTTTAAATAACCGTCAATAATAATACCCGTCAATATATCACCTCTATTATTTATAGAATTCATTATTGTACATATTGCAATGTAATGATATTTTGACCAGCCTTTTCTGAAACACAAAATTAACGTTTACATTATAATGAAATAAACAATGGTTACATGCTACTGAAATTTGTCGCGTATTCATAATTATGAATTTAAGTGTGTATACTATTCACTGAAATACTGCTGTTTACTTCATTATGAAAATAATGTATTTATAATTTTGAAACACTTTGCTGGTTACATCGCTTTGAATGCAATAAGGTGACGATATTTTTGAAAATTAAACGTAGACATATTTTTGCAAATTTGTAGATGTATCCATGTTAGTGCAGCCGACTGTACAATCTAAGAATGTCACACTATTCGAATGCAAAATAGTAGAAATGTAGTATGAATAAAGGACAGAGCCTCTACAGACCTCACGTATGATATGAATTTGTTATATCATTTTAATATTATCGTTTGTTGTTGGTGAACACTGAATACTTTGGTAACGTAATATTTTGAATATGGATCCAATCCAGTGATCAAATTAAAATTTGGATGGGCATAACAATGCAGGCTGTAAAAAGAGCATTTTTTATTTCGTCAAAAACTAATAAATTTTTTCTTTTACAACTTTTGTTTTTCAGTCGCAAAAATAACATTGTTATATAATGATATACCACTATGAATTAGGTTTAAAACAATGTAATGTCAAACATGACATTTGACAATGATGCTTGACGTCTATATTAGTCCTCTCGGAGAGGTTATAAGAGTTGGACTTATGTACTTAGATTATAAGATATTGCATAGATTACTAAGTATAATAAACAATACTATGAACTGTCCCAGTGTATTTACTACTGTACTAGTGTATTGGACGTATAAGGGGACCCTAACGTATGCTGTGGCATCATAATAAAAATGGAAAAAAATGTAAAAAATTATTAAAAAAAAAACATTTCTTGAATGAGATATGGTACTTAGTATATCTAATCATATCCCAAAGTTATAGTGACTGTTATTTTTACCCCCTCTATATACACAATAAACTGTGTTACTCGATTTTGTTGTCATTTTTTTCCCTATGAAATCATTTTTGAAATAATTATGTATTCACGTTAAAATATAATTAACAACAGACATTGCTGCAATATAACAACCTTTTTTTATCAGACATCTAAAGCTTTGTTATTTCAGAATATGTAATATAATGCAAAAGTTAAATAAAAATACAAGCTTTCATAGCGCTGATTCAAGCTTTTTTTACTTCGGTTATAAAATATTACGTGTGCTTTATTCCACGGGATGTTTACGACGCCTACAACATGCCGTAGGTTTAAGGTTTATTTGTTATTTTAATATGAAACACTGAAAAAATATATAATCTATACTAATATTATAAAGTGAAAGAGTTTGTTTGTTTGTTTAAACGCGCTAATCTCAGGTACTACTGGTCCGATTTAAAAAAAGTCTTATTTTGTTGGATAGTCCATTTATAGAGGAAGGCTTTAGGCTATATAACATTACGCTGTGACTAATAGGGGCGAAGCGTCAGTGGGAAATGTTGCAAAAACGGGGAAAATTAATTACATTTAGGGACTTTCATTGCGTGCGCTGCATAAACGGCTTAAGTCACTCAAAAACCACGCAAACGAAGTCGCGGGCACAGCTAGTCAGATTATATAATTTTTCAGTGTGATAATCAAACATAATAATATAATAACTATGTTGGTACACCTGTGCAAAAAGATATCCACTTTGTAAGGCATAATCAATGCCATGAGACATTTAATTGAAATTGAAAAATATTAATTTAAGGCAACAAGTAATAATTCTCAGAAGGTCAAAACAAAATGCCCCCAAAACGCTCTACAACACGTTTACAATGTTTACACTAGCCGAATAACTCTTTATACGCCTTCGTGGTCTAGTGGTTTAGAACATAGCTCTCGACTCTGAGGTCGTGGGTTCGATTCCCGCGTTCGAATAGCAAAAATGTTGTTTTCAAGTTTGGTTAGGACAATGCAGGCTGATCACCTGATTGTCTGACAAGATAGATGAGCAATGCGTTGGATGGGCATGTAAAAAGTCGATCCTACGCCTGATCTCCCTCCGGTCGTGTCGGTTATTCTTCCCATTGGGCTACGAGAGTGAAGGAGGAGACAATGTAGTTGCGCACACACTTGGGCACTATAAAATAACCGGCCACCGTCATCTCTTTAATAATAGCCTGTAACTAAATTATTTACTCACCCGGTGCAATTATTAATATAAATTTATCTATCTATTATATTCAAATAACATAAGTGTACTATTAAAATTACAAATAAATAACGCACTTGGACTTTTCTTTTCTCTTTTTTTCTATCTTAAAACATTAAATTTAAGTTAAGTCTTGTTAAACAAGGTGACATTTCCATGGAAGCGATGATTGTCGAGGGGTATTAAGAAAGTAGTTGTAGACAATTATCAATATGATATAAACATAATTTTAATTTGCGAATTCACATAAAAATATGGAGGTTGACTCAACAAAGAAATAGGAAAATCATTCAGATGAATGTTCGTTATGCGGTTTTTATAGTACAGTAGAAAGTTTTCATTTCGTTAATGCAATGTTCCTTGTTTTTTGCCGTTCAATATAATGTTGGGGCAGACATTTTCGGGGCAGACATTTCGGGGCAGAACGTGTGTAAAAGATGAAATCTTTTTATTTTGAGAGTTTCGGGATGAAAATGCCGACGGATTCTTTTAATATTAACTACCTATATTTTTGTAGATACTTGTTAACTGCATATTTTATAAACACACCATATTATATAATATTATGTTCATTAGTCATTGTTCAAACCTCTTACCTAGTAGAGAAATGTTCAAAGGTTGTAGAATCATACTAATATTCTAGAAATGTTTTTTTTTTCTCATCAAAAGTACTTTTTTGTGTTTCTTAATCGCAAGAATAACATTTTTTTTGAAAAAAAAAATAGTGACTGCTCTTTGTACAGTCGGCTGCACTAACATGGATACATCTACAAATTTGCAAAAATATGTCTACGTTTAATTTTCAAAAATATTGTCACCTTATTGCATTCAAAGCGATGTAACCAGCAAAGTGTTTCAAAATTATAAATACATTATTTTCATAATGAAGTAAACAGCAGTATTTCAGTGAATAGTATACACACTTAAATTCATAATTATGAATACGCGACAAATTTCAGTAGCATGTAACCATTGTTTATTTCATTATAATGTAAACGTTAATTTTGTGTTTCAGAAAAGGCTGCTCAAAATTTCATTGCATTGCAATATATACAATAATGAATTCTATAAATAATAGAGGTGATATATTGACGGGTATTATTATTGACGGTTATTTAAAAATCACACATACATTAGAATATCGATTATATTCTTTAGTGTAATAGGTATAACTCTGATACACGCGAACGTATATATTTCAAAGATACTTTCATCGGTTTTTATAGTCTACCCTCAAACTATAATATGATCAAAACTAAACAATGTTAATATCGTTCTATATTAGTAATATTGTAAATATAAATAATATAAACTAACACGTGCAAACATCGAACATGCAAAACATCCCATATTTTAAAATAATAAAAATTGTAGTTTTAAATGACTCCATTTGGATTACCTAAACTTAAAAACAAAAAACAAACCAAAAAAAAAAATAATTACTGAATAATGAATATTGCGAAGTGCGAACGATGACTGTAAATTAACTCTCTTGGACAAACTCGTGACTAAATATTTCTGGTTTCGTTATCATCATATTATGTATAGTTTGAGGGTAGAAGTAAAAACCTGATAAAAACAGTCTCTGAAATATAATATTATGTTCGCGTAAAATTTCTGATCGATTGCAATAAATTGGACAATTCTTGTCTTTTCTTGTTTTTTTTGGACAGTAAAGCAAAATTATTTTTTAACTAGCCCCTGAATAGTCAAACAGTGAATGAACTGATGACGAATTATTGCGATCTTGTCAGCTTTGAAAAAAAATAAAAAAAGTATATCAAAATCGGTCCATCTATTTAGTAGTCACGATGCCACAAGCAAACAGACGAACATACATAAATAAACGTCAAACTTACATAATAGTGTAAGTTTATGTAGTTTGCAGACACGCAAGCTAACATTTTGTATGATAAACAAAATTAATATAATATTTAAAAAATCATAGATATAGTTTGAGGGTAGAAGTAAAAACCTAACAAAAATAGTTTCTGAAATATATGTTTAGGTAAAATGCCTGATTGACTGTAATAAACTTCATCATTCTTTTCTTTTTGTGTTTTTTCTAGTCATAAAAGTAAAATTATTTTTTAAGTAATACTCGAATTGTTCAGCAGTAAGCAAATTTATTTTGTTGAATCATAGCTTTAGTGTTTTAACTTGACCAGGTCAGCTTTCAAACAAAAAAAACTACATCAAAATCGGTTCATCCGTTTGGGAGCTACGATGACAGACATACAGACATACTCTAAAAAATCCCTCTGTTTTTATCGGAGGTGCAAAAAGGGATTTTTTACGAATTCAGTAGTCCAAATTTCATGTTTCTCCCATTTGTAGTTACGGCTGTGCGAAAAGAAAAAGAAAAAATGAATGTATACATCTTATTGGAACATACCACGAGTACATTTTTGTGGCATTTAATGTTTTAAATGCCACAAAAATGTACTCGCATTTGCAGAAAAGTGAAAAATGCTAAAATTTTATAAGTGTATCCATATTATTGATACAATTAATGTTTACATATTATTGAAACATACCACGAGTACATTTTTGTGGCATTTAAAACATATTTGCAGAAAAGTGAAAAATGCTAAAATTTTATAAGTGTATCCATATTATTGATACAATTAATGTTTACATTGTAATGAAGTAAACAATGTTTACATATTATTGAAATTTGTCGCGTATTCATAATTATGAATTTAAGTGTGCATACTATTCACTGAAATACTGCTGTTTACTTCATTATGGAAATAATGTATTCATAATTTTGAAACACTTTGCTGGTTACATCGCTTTGAATGCAATAAGGTGACGATATTTTTGAAAAACTACCGTAGACATATTTTTGCAAATTTGTAGATGTATCCATGTTAGTGCAGCTGACTGTACAACCTGTCTATTATATACAGACTTAAATACTGAACTGATCTGTCACTATATATTCCGTTCTGATTCAAACTAAATAAAATAAAATAAACTAAATTATTGGGGCCATTGCATACCTTCATTATTCTGTGAAGTGACAATTAAATTGGTAGCATTTTGAGCTGCCCATTTGAGCTTTTTTTACATAGGGATCACATTGAAACAAAATAGAGATACAGTTTAATGTTGTGGGTAGAATGAGCTAGACTTCATATTGGACATACCAGTTACAGTCGCGTGCACTAACATGGATACATCTACAAATTCGCAAAAATATGTCTACGTTTATATTTAAAAAATATCTTCACCATATTGCATTCAAAGCGATGTAACCAGCAAAGTGTTTCAAAATTATGCATACATTATTTTCATAATGACGTAAACAGCAGTATTTCAGTGAACGTAGACATATTATTGCAAATTTGTAGATGTATCCATGTTAGTGCACGCGCATGTACCAGCGATCCGCTATCAAACTTTTGTTATAGAAAATATTAGTAGCTTACGGCCCATGATAGTAAAATTAGGATAATGCCCCATTTTCCATTTTACCGAGTTCGTACGAGAATATCAATCGCTGGAGAGATTTGAGGCTATCCTGCAAATGCCTTAATTTAGCCTCTCCTTTGTGGGGCTTGAGGATTTTCGAGCAAAAATTTCTTGTAAGTGAATTTGCCGATTTTAAAATGTATTTGGACTCTTTAATCTACTAATCGAAGTCTTGAAATATCAAATATTTTAGGCCGATATTAAATTCCAGTAATGGTAAGTTGAACACATTTTTTAACAAATTTTAGTTCATGTTTGAAAAGAGCTCAAAATCTAGTTTTAATAGAAGTAGGTAATAAATAATTGGTAAAAATATTAAAGTAACAAAATGTGTACGTAGTTAGTCGAATAAAAATAAAATGGGTGGACTTTAATTTTTTATTTTTTCACAATATGGCGTCCAGTAGTCGCCACAAATTTTCAACTTAAAATTTTCACAAACTTTATTATGACACTCGCTGGGCGAGTGACGTGGAATCGATTGACGGCCGAATTATAAAAATCGGCCTAGGCGTTTAGGCTCTATCGGGTGTAAAAAAACAGTCGTTTACTACCTTTTCTCATTCTAGATTTTTTTTTGTTTTAAATGAAAAACAAAAATATTTTTTGCTTTTTCGTTATTCTTGGAACAAAAAAAAGAAATGTTAAAAAGTAAACATTTTTTTTTGTATTTTACAAAAAAAAACATTTCTAAAATGAGGAAAGGTAGTATAATCGTATCTCAAAATTATAGTGACTGTTCTTTAACATCCTGTATAGAGCTTCAAAGCTCCTTTGCATCGCGCAGTGGGGTAATTACCATTCCTATATTATCCTATTTATATCCTATAAAATATAAAATAAAAATAATAATAAAAAACGTTTTATTTCCAAATTTAACAAGCTATTGTCGGAAAGTCAACAAGAAAAACAAGCTACTATATTATATCCTATATACCCCTATAGAACACATAATCGGGGACATACAATGATCGCAGACATAAAACGCGTTCTCAGTGTGTGATTCACTGCGATTGTGTAAACTAATTTACATCGACGTAATCTGGTGTTTCCTGCTTGATTGTCTTACCTAGACTTCAACACCTCCTGTGGAAAGGATATAAATATGAAAATACATTAATTGGTATGGAGCACTGTGGCGGTTCGGAGCGCCAATTACTGAACTTTTAACACTCACGCGCAGACGAGCGGCAGGCGAGCTTGCTCATCCTCGGTATTATAATTTTGAGCTGCCACGTTTCATTTTTCAAGATTGCAATTCGTAATTGAACTTTATTTAGTACACAAGAAGAAAAACATTTCAATACAAGTTCAAGTTTCGTGCTGCCCAGGGTACAGGTTGTTTTATCCAAAAAAATATTAATATCTAATAATAGCTCCCCTCACCGATTTCGGTGTCGGTAGCCGATTTCATTGAAACCAGGCCAGCTACGCAGGAGTTATTTTATAGTGCCCAAGTGTGTGCGCAATACACAAAGATACTCTTTCTTTTATTCTCATAACCCAGAGGGACGGTTAACCGACACGACTGGCGACATATTATTTAACCAATATATTATGCCTTATTAAGGCTACGATATATGACAGTACGCGTATATAAAATATTCCGTAAATTACCTACAAAAAATAAAACATAATTTTCTGAAATATCTCGCATCGAAAAATTACTTTAATACCGAGCTATATCCACTTGGTATACCCACTCGTATATTATTCACGTCACCTATTTTATAACTTCATGGCATACAATATGATATTCCTCAATTTATTAAAATAGACGACTTCGACTTATATATTTAGTTAGGATACTAAATTTGACGATGAAGCAGTCGAATCCGGTTTATATTATTAATTTAAAACTAGCTGACCCGTGCTCACTTCGTTGAGCATAGAAACCGTTTAAACCTTCCTTGGACTTCCACGAATATTTCAAGACCAAAAATAGCCGAAACGGTTCCGCTGTTCTCGAATTTTAGCGAGACTAACGAAAAGCAATTCATTTTTATATATTACGCCGCCCGACCCCCGGCCGGCCGCGGGTCGGTACCGCCGCGGCGCAAACAACTACGACCCTGCATTTTAAATTTGTAATATCTTCGGTAATATTCGCTTAAATTACATGCTGTAAAAAGCATATTGATCTATAATAAATGCACAATTTATTTAAGGTATTTAAGGTTAATTGGATAAGGATTAATGCTGTATTGTTTAAAATCACTTCGTAAATAACCATTTTTTAGTAAAGGATAAAAATGGTTATGGTGGGTTATCCCTAAGAGATAGACATATACCATAGCGGACTTTTTTGTTGAACTTTTTAAGGTTAACAATACTGTAGTACATTATTTTGGTCTATCTCGTAGGGTTCAGCCAGCGTTTGCAATATAAGCGCAAAAAAACGTGCTTATTTACGACATCACATTAGAAACCTTTAAATTTATCAGTGTTTCTCTACTATATTATGCATTTATTATACATAAAAACCTTCCTTAAGAATTACTCTATCTATTAAAAAAAACCGCATCAAAATCCGTTGCGTAGTTTTAAAGATCTAAGCATACATACGGACAGACATACAGCGAAAGCGACTTTGTTTTATACTATGTATTGATAAGTAATGGAGAATAAAGTGCATGTAGTTTGTGTTTCTTATCTTGGTCGCTCGTCTACGCATCAACACTTGTACTAATTGAGCGCATCACGATGCAGACACCCACTCCGCCACCGCGCGGTGCGAACTGAACAAGTAGCCGATACCTTGAGGCTATCACAATACCAATTATAATAGGATAAAACTGACGAACCTACCCGGCGTTTTGTTACAGTATCCAAAAATCATCAACCAGAATAAAAGTGAACGCAGAGCGGCACGGCACGCGCTTGTTGTTGCGGCGACTGCGGCGCGGTGTGCGAGGTTGCATAGAATTAAATAATAGTTACAAAAACTAACAAAATTAGAATAATATTTAAATTTATAATACCTAGTGAAAAAAAATATTGTAAAAAAGCGTGAGTTGTTTTAAGATAATAATATCTTAAAATAATAATTCTTCTTCTCGTATCTGTCAGAAAAATATTTATAACTATTAACACCCCACGTTTTTTTACCCATATTTTTTTCACTATTTTCAATTTATATTAATTAAATCTTATATTCTATTTTGTAGTTTCATTTTATGTAAAGCGTGTTTTTTTAAACTATGATTTATTTTTCATTTTTTAGTTATGTTTTTTTTTTATTAATTATTTAATAATTTTTAGTATTGCCATTGGTCCTCGATAAATCTGCAAAGTTTGAATCGAATCTGGCCATTTGGTGTCGTGAAGTGGGTCGCGACCAAAGGAATCGGTTACAAACAAACAAGTGAAGCTAATATAAAGCGTGTAAAAAGAATTCAAATGCGTGGACTGCGATGCGACTCATGTCTGTGGGGTCTTGAAATCAAACGCCAATTCAACGGAATTCTATAAATTTCTTGTTCATACCCTACATTCTCAACCTTACGTAAAGTCGTAATAAGGACGAGGGTTTAAAATTCGGTTTACTACATTTCCCGTAACAGACTTTTCGAGAGGCAGCATTAACATGATTTTGATTTTCAACTGATGTTCATGACATTTAGATACCTAAATAAAAAAAAGAAACCTTGACTGATAAGCTAACCTTACTGAAACTACACAACCAAAGTTATTACCGTCAATAATCTAAATGACTGATTTAATTGCAGATATACGAACTTGTTGGCGCCGAGCAAACTCACTAGAGATACGATTTAGAAATTGTTTATACTCATCAA
The DNA here is from genome assembly GCA_905187575.2 of Celastrina argiolus. Lineage (NCBI taxonomy): Eukaryota > Metazoa > Arthropoda > Insecta > Lepidoptera > Lycaenidae > Celastrina > Celastrina argiolus. The sequence continues at coordinate 6,844,382 of LR994581.1, read as the reverse complement.
GAGGCTGCATTTTTGTAGTTTATTTAAAAAACAGATTTTTTGTCATGTCGTTTGCTTCCCTTGAAAACAATACCGATAATATTGGATTAAAATAATTCCATAACATCAACGCTCAATGTAAAACCAATTTAGGGCTAGTGTCGTGCTTAAGATTGAATTTAATACACGTCATCCATGAGGTGAATCAATCGACTCAGTCGTCGGCGGGATTCGAATTTCAAACCCGTGACATACGGCGCCAAAGTTTTTACTCAGCCACAAAGGGGTCATAACTGCCAGATTTATATATTTTCCAGAAAATACCATACTTTGGTTCCAATAAAGATATATGAGACTAAGTCTTATTAAGAAGCTGTCCTTACCTTTTGTTATCAATCTTGATACCACTATAGAGGCACTAGATTTTGTTCAGCTCATACTTTAAAATCCAATTTTACGTTGGATGAGCTTAAAATATGATATCCTCTCGCAGCATCAGTGAGCACGAGAACAATGCCATTTAAATTTATATTTATATCTTTTATTATAATAGGATTTAAGGTGAAAAGTATATTGGCTTCTGAAAGTACTCTACCATAAAAATTGCATTAGTATGGATGATAAGTTTTTTTTTAATAGTAAGGAATATTATTTAGGCAGGGAATATTATTTCGGGGTGATACTAGTTTTAGAAACTTAATAATCTCTTAAACGGTGTATTAATCCCCGACTATTACAAAAGAGTTGGTCATGTCATGTTATAATTTTTGTTATTTAAAGTAAGTTACCTTTTGAATGGCGAAGTTATGGGTCACCCATAACAAACATTACAAAGCATACTGGTATATCCCATTCAACGAATATGCTAAAGAACGTTCAGTCAAGACGTTGAACGTAAGAACGTTCAGTCAAGACGTTGAACGTAAGAACGTTCAGTCAAGACGTTGAACGTAAGAACGTTCAGTCAAGACGTTGAACGTAAGAACGTTCGGTCAAGACGTTGAACGTAAGAACGTTCGGTCAAGACGTTGAACGTAAGAACGTTCGGTCAAGACGTTGAACGTAAGAACGTTCGGTCAAGACGTTGAACGTAAGAACGTTCGGTCAAGACGTTGAACGTAAGAACGTTCGGTCAAGACGTTGAACGTAAGAACGTTCGGTCAAGACGTTGAACGTAAGAACGTTCGGTCAAGACGTTGAACGTAAGAACGTTCGGTCAAGACGTTGAACGTAAGAACGTTCGGTCAAGACGTTGAACGTTACATTTAGTAACTGGACGTGTTGTCCTTTAGTTGTTCAATTAAATGTCGTCATTCCATATACGCACTAGACATTTAATCAAATAGCTAATTCAATCAGATGACTGCGACATATTATATATTAAGTAAGATTAACGCGGCTGTGCCTGAGTCCGTGTGTGTGTGGTATGATAATTCCCAAACGGATCAACCGATTTTGATCTGGTTTTTTTTGTTGAAAATCTGATGTAATCGTGATTATTATAATTCATCAGTCTCAGTTCACTCACTGTTAGACAATTCGGGGATACCTTTTTTTTGCAGTTCTAATTTGAAATGTTCTTCAATATTTGAGTCTGGCTTTAATTATTACTCTATTCTGGAGTTAACTTATGAGTACATAATATATTTGAAAGCGAATCTTAGTCTTCCGGATATTAATAGTTAGTTGGATAATGCGGCCACATGTAATAGTTTCCGTTTAGCCCTCCGCAAATTGTTAATTTAAGTTCCGAATGCGGAGGGAACTCCCTTTGTAGGGCTCCGTCGCACACCCCGCGCGTTGATTCTTCCCTTCGCCCTTTGAACTGTTCAACTCAAGCAAAGTCGATCCTTTGGTTAAATATAACAAATAAAATATGTTGATTTAGAAATCGGAAGTTTCATTAGATTATACACGAGCGACCGATTCACGTCTTGTTCTTAACTACTTTTATTTTTATGTACGCTAATATTTTGTTATCTTCTTATATATAAGAATGGATTGCTGTTCGTTAGTCTCGCTAAAACTCGAAAACGGCTGAACTGATTCGGCTATTTTTAGTCTTGAAATATTCGTGAAAGTCCAGAGAAGGTTTAAACGGTTTGTATGCTCAACAAAGTGGGCATGGGTCAGTTAGTCTTATATAGATAATAGATATATAAATGAATTGCTATTCGTTAGTCTCGCTAAAACTCGAGAACAGCTGAACCGATTCGGCTATTTTTAGTCTTGAAATATTCGTGGAAGTCCAGGGAAGGTTTAAACGGTTTGTATGCTCAACGAAGTGGGCATGGGTCAGCTAGTCTTATATAGATATATAAATGAATTGCTATTCGTTAGTCTCGCTAAAACTCGAGAACAGCTGAACCGATTCGGCTATTTTTAGTCTTGAAATATTCGTGGAAGTCCAGGGAATGTTTAAAAGGTTTGTATGCTCAACGAAGTGGGCACGGGTCAGCTTGTACTTTATAAATAGCACTAACATTTTTCTATTGATCAGACAACACACATACTTTCGTTTTTGTAATATATTAATGTGATGATAAAGGCATTTTGTTTTAGGTAGATTTACGTCCTTAAAATATAATAAATTGATAATTTAATTTTGAGTAAATCCGGTGCGTTGCGCGTTGGTCTGACCAAATCATAACTACACTCGAATCCACCGTTTGCGATGCTCTTCGAGTGACAATCTTAATGAGTAGACGGAATCCCGATGCGCGATGTCCCGAGCTCAACGTCTCCGATGCCCTCCAAATGGCCGAAGACAGGAACAGCTAGTGATGATCATAGTAGAAAGGTCAAGGAAGGTGGAGGTTTCGACTCTCACGTCTGAAGGATGAGTAGACGCCTTATGGTAGATTACTGCCGTCCGTGGCCACCCGCACATTATAAAATACCCGGGCCACAGATCGCATCCTCTGTCAACCTTCGAGGTGGAGGAGTTCTGGCCGACGGGTGTGGTCTACCGAATCGTCGCCCTATTAATTAACATAAATATTATATAATATGTATGTTAGTCTCTAAGATATTTATAATAAGCGCCTATGCAGCCTGAAATAAAGGGTATTTATTTTATTTAATATTTATTTATAACTTCAATCACTGCACGCAACGCAACAGCAAGCAAGCGTAAGAGCTGGCACACATTAGGCGCTTATTAACGCGCGCTTTGCTGATGATGCGCGGTTTTGGTTAAGGCGAGGAATAACCGCAACTAGCGCCACTCTTTTTAAAATAAATTTTACAATGACACAAAGATCTTATTAAAAAAAGTAATCGGTGCAAACTTTAAGTAAATAGTTAAACTAATTTATTGGCATTTAATTACAGCTCTAAATCCTATACTGTATTTACTCTTGTAAGTAATAACTAAAACGGCTGTTTTAGTTATTACTAAAACGAGATATAATATATAATATTAGTTTAACTATTATATATTACTATAATAAATTACCTTAACTATTTACTTAAAGTTTGAACCAATTACTTTTTTTAATAAGATCTTTGTGTCGTTGTAAAATTTATTTTAAAAACAGTGGCGCTAGTTGCGCTTATTCCTCGCCTTAAAGAAAAAACGCGCGTAATAGGTAGGAGTATGTACAGAGCACACGGTCTATACAAAACTCCTGGTTCTCAAAACGCGCGTTGACAAAGTGCGCGTTTGTAAGCACCTAATATGTACTTCTTATTTCGAATCAGCCTATGCGTGCCGAAGCATGGCCCTAGCGTGTAAAAATAATTAATCCTCCCACATTATTAACATCAAATTAGGAAAGTATTTGCCTACATGTAAAACAATTACAGACAAGTACCTAATATTTTTCCATTTTCTTGCGTTGAAATTGCATTGCGAATACATTTCTTGGCTCCCCCTGCAGCGCTAATGCCTTTGATAATGTCAAGTCAATCGGAACGATACCCCTTTGTTAAACATCACAGTATACGTTTCTTGCGCTTCGTTTGCTTAGAAAATTGGTACATCTGCTCACGCTCGGGGGAGTTTAATCTTAAATAATATTATGTGAATTTTGATATACATCATATTGTGGCGGTACTACCAGCGCCACAATCCTGCTTCGCGCGATCGAAGTTTTCTAAGTCCGGCGCTATATATACGACATCTGACAAACTAGTACAGTGGGCTTCGACCTGACCGAGCATACCATCTCGCTCGGTCGGAGATCTCCCTTTGGGGCTTCCACTGATGACAGGGGCTGACCAGCTGACTCATGCCCACTTCGTTGAGCATCCAAATCTTTTAAACCATTCCTGGACTTCCACAAATATTTTAAGACTATAAATAGCCGAATCAATTCGGCCGTTCTTGAGTTTTAGCAAGACTAACGAACAGCATTTCATTTTTATATATAAGAGAAGATAGACTAGCTGACCCATGACCACTTCGTTGATCATAGAAACAGTTTGTGGTGAACCGTTTAAACCTTCCCGGGACTTCCACGAATATTTCAAGACTAAAAATAGCCGAATCGGTTCAGCCGTTCTCGAGTTTTAGCAAGACTGTTTAACACCAATTTTTTTTTATATATAAACAGATAAATAGATAAATAGACTAGCTGACCCATGCCTACTTCGTTGAGCCTACATACCGTTTAAACCTATTATTATTTATTTTAACATATATAATCAGATGGTTAGGACAATGCAGGCTGATCACCTGATTGTCTGACAAGAATGATGATCCATGCGTCGGATGGGCATGTAAAAAGTCGGTCCTGCGCTTGTCCTCTCGCCAGTCGTGTCGGTTTACCGTCCCACTGGGTTATGAGAGTAAAAGGAAGAGAGAGTGTGTATTGCGCACACACTTGGGCACTATAAAATAACTCCTGCGTAGCTGGCCTGGTTTCAATGAAATCGGCTACCGACACTGAAATCGGTGAGGGAAGCTAATATTATTATTATTAAATGACATAACAGATCTTGTTATCGTCCTCAAAGCTTTAAAATTTATCTAGATAAGATATTTTGATATATGAAGACTACATAAAGTCAAACGAGACGCGACTTAAACGATACTTTTAACGTATATTCCGATCAACCGTTCGCCAAACTTTGATAATTTCAATTTGACTTGGAAAACTTGACGCAGATTACACGACTAACCAATATCCGTGAAGCCACATAAGGCACTCTCCTTACCTACTTATATAATGCGTCAATAAAACCTTATGACGAGATACGTAAGAAAATTTACAACGCCAACTTATTTTGCGTGCGAACTACAAGTTACAATCGAAAATATACCTTAACATTCTTAAAATACGGTTAGTATCACTGACGATGCCGCAGCAGTAGAGTAATGTTGGAACACACGTTACATCGAAAGGGGTTAAACTTTTTACAGCTTTGAGCACTGAAAGTCGATAAGACCCCCTATAATCACATCGAGATCGGGACTTTGCAAAGTAATCATTATACCAAAGTTTCATACTCCACGTTACGATATGAATATTCGTTACCATTTTTATAAACTGTTTTTTTTTTACATTTCATAGCGGAGCGGTTCATACGCGTTAGCGCGTTGGTGCTCAAGTCCGAGGACGCAGGTTCGCATCCAGTCGAAGGAACAAAAAATTTCTATTTTCCTGGGTCATGGATAATAATTAGTAATAGATTTGTATAAAATAAAAATCTTAAATATATTAGATTTTTTTCACATTAAACATACATTTTCTTAGTACCTGTAACACAAATTCTTTAGCATATAGCTAGATTGACGTAGTGTAAACTGTCTATGGATATTATTAATGTTGTAATAGATAATATATTCACTCTTCAAACACTACAATTTTTCTTGATGATGGTTCATCAATGTTGAGCAGTAATTTTTTAAAAGACAAAGATTTTGAAGTAGGATCATAACGCAACTTTTATATTATTATCATCAATGTTATAGTAGAGTTAAAAATAATAAAAAATGTTTGAAAATTAAAAATACATAATAATATACTCAAAGTAGCGTAGATACTTAATCGTTTTGTTTATAATTTCCTAGTTGTTTCAACTTCTATCTATTTCACCTTTAACGGTACATAAAACTGTGTTATCCTAATGATATTTTAAGTGGACATAAAAGTAATACTTAAAACGAACCATGCATTAGAATATTAAATCACGCGACATACACTTTCATGTACTATTATTTTTAACGACATAAGTTAATAAATTGTATTATTATAAGTAAACAAAATACTAACGATAGTTAATACCTATATTTATACTTATGTATAATTGTACTTACTTTCAAGTATGTTTGCTGCGTTTGGCTGAATAAGATACTTTTTTAAATTTATTATTCTTGTCGTTACGACGTCGGGCGTCAGCGTCGCGACGTCGGGACGTCGTGCGTTGGCGGCGCGACGTCGGGCGTCGCGGCGTCGGGCGTTTGGCGTCGGCTAGCCAACAAAAATAATTATTCAAATCGGACCAGTAGTTCCTGAGATTAGCGCGTTTAAACAAACAATTAACATTTGGGGACTTTCGTTGCATGCGCTGCATAAACGGTTTAAGTCAATCAAACACCACGCGAACGAAGTCGCGGGCACAGGTATTTAAAACAGAGTAGTTTATACCATAATTACTGTTCTTGCGTATTTCATTATTATTTGTAAATATTATGCATTTCGATGTACAACCATTATGTTTGACATTAGAAAAGCACTTTCGTGAATATGTTTCGTATCCAACCAGATTTAATGGCGAGTCTCGGAGACATTATACAAAACAATAGTCGGATGTAGGAGCTATAAAGTTAGCTTCGTCCCGCGGGGCCGCGCTGAAAGCGGAAACGAGCAGTGCTCGGGGACTGTTAAATAAAATAGATGCGCAGTGGACGTAACATAGTGGATGTTGCTTAGTGGACGTATCATAGTGGATGTTGCTTAGTGGATGTAACATAGTGGGACGTTGCTTATTGGATACGTAGTTATCGTTAGTTGCTGCACCAATTATTTACTTATTTAGGCGTGGTCTAGTGGTTCTGAGCTTCGCTGACCCGGAGGTCGTGGGTTCGATTCCCGCGTCGGAACAACAAAAAAAATGTTGCTTTCAAGTTAGTTTAGGACAATTATGCAGGCTGATCACCTAATTGTCTGACAAGAAAGATGATCCATGCGTCGGTTGGGCATGTAAAAAGTCGGTCCTGCGTCTGTTCTCTAGCCAGTCGTGTCGGTTTACTGTCCCACTGGGTTATGAGAGTAAAAGGAAGAGAGAGTGTCTTGGTGTATTGCGCACACACTTGGGCACTGTACAATAACTCCTTCGTAGCTGGCCTAGTTTCAATAAAATCGGTTACCGACACTGAAATCGGTGAGGGGAGCTATTATTATAATTACTTGTGACTTACGTTTCTCAGTCATATTCATATTATTATATCAAAATATGTCAAGGTTTTTTTCGAATTCCAATTATTATGCTTAAGAAATACCTATTTGTACCTAAAAACGTTTAATGTTACTCAAATAGTAACAGTAGTTTCATTTTGAAACAAACGTCAAAAGCTATGTAAATAATGGACTTTGTTAATTTGGACCAGGGCCGTATTTTGGGCCATTACGTTAACGCATTCTAGTTTTCTCGCTCTTAAACCGTTGATAGCACAAGGGTTGGTCGTAACGTTTTAGTGTCGCGTTATATCATCCGTTCAGATCCAATTTAATATAAACGTAAACAAAGAGATTAATATATAAAATTAACGCATCGCACGGTTTAAATGAGACAATGCGCTGATGATGATGACACTGGAGCAGTATGTGTAAATTGAGTGTAGCTTAATCAATGCTTAGGTTTAAAAAAGAATGTGTGCTCTCTTCCACTCGGGCGTATCGCGCTGTCGTTTGCACGGTCAGCTCAGGCGGAACGTTACAATAAGTCATGGTTTCCTGTGCGTGCAGCCGGCGTTCGTCAATTCATACATTTTAACGTCAAAATATTATTTTAATTCTTTCGTGCAAGGTAAATAAGAGACAATTAATTTAGTCGCACTAGTGTAAGTACATGTATGTAATATATAGGTATAGTATATTAATATTAATGAGTGATAATACTTTAGGGTGTGTCGTCGTTCGTCGTCGTCGTTTCAGCCTTTTAGAGTCCACTGCTGAACATAGGCCTCTCCAACACATTTCCAGTGCGACCGGTCCATTGCCAACTGCATCCAACGTGACCCGGCAGTTTTCACCAGGTCGTCGGTCCATCTGGTAGGTGGCCGTCCCACACTGCGCTTGCCAGTACGTGGCCTCCACTCTAGGATCTTTTTGCCCCATCGACCGTCCAATCTTCGTCCTATGTGGCCGGCCCATTGCCACTTCAGCTGACTGATCCTACGGGCAATGTCAGCAACCTTAGTTCTTCTACGGATCTCCTCATTTCTGATTCGATCACGTAGAGAAATACCGAGCATTGCCCTCTCCATAGCTCGCTGAGCGACATTGAGCCTTTTGAAAAGATCCTTCGTGAAGCACCACGTCTCAGAACCGTAAGTCATCACTGGTAACACACATTGGTTTAGGGTGTGTATAAGTCACGTAAAGTTACTTATACACACCCTAAACCAATATAATACTGTGAAAGTACCAGCGCTGAAAGATGTACTTTTTTTTAATGATTGTATGGATAAATTTATGATGTTGGGGCTTTGCTCAAACAAACATGTAAGTGAATAGTAAGTCTTTCAGCGCTGGTACTTTCACAGTAAACTCTACATAGGAGGCACATACACAGTACTCACCCTATATCACTCATTATGACTCATTTAATTTACACCTTGTATATATTGGGTATATGAGATCGGAACAGAGTATGAAATACGAGCAATTTAAAAAAAACGCAATTTTTTACAGATAATAAGTATATTTTACGTAGCGTTAAGAAAATATAAAGGAGAGTGATGTGAAATAAGCATTATTGTTTTAATCTTATAAACGGGTCACTTTAAGTTTTGATTTTCAATATTAACTTAACATATTTCCTAAAATTTGTTATGTTGTTACGATGTTATGATATTCGAAATTGAAATACAATAACATCAACTAAAATAATTCAATTTTTCATGCAATATCCATTATGCAGTATTAATATACTAATTATATTGAAATTCCAATTGATGTCCCCACAGATTAGGAATGCAGGGAACTCAATTTGGTCCACAAAAGCCCCAAAATTATAATATTCTCCCCATCAAAACGGTAAATAATCGTAAATCGTAATACGTACATAGTTAATACATAATAATATGTACTACCAACCTTACAAGCGCAAATTTTTCCTAATTAATTAAATAATAATTTATAATAGGTACCTATAATAATCGTGATTATTAACCACAGATGAAAGGTTCCTTTCATTATTATATAATATATAATTATATAGAGTAATTTTAATGTACACTATGTATCAATGTACTTTGTATATTGATAATTGTGTATAATTAGTACTTATAAGTATTACACGTGAAACATAAAATAATAATTGTACCCCCTTTTTAAGAGGATTGCGCTTGCGGAGGAGTATGAAAATTGCACTTCACTTAGTTTAGTTGTGGTTTAGTGTAAAAACAAATAAGTATCATATTACCATGCGATGATATAGTTTTAAAATAATTCATGATTTTAGTCCATTTCAAAGGAAAACTATCCTGAGTAATATGAATATTGAAAACAATTAGAGGAAAGTGCTAATATTTTGAATTATTTTGTTAACAACTTTTCTATAATTTGCGATGTCGTTGCTTTCCAGGATTGGGTCCTCAGCAACACTATCGAATGATGTAGGTATATTTTTTTTCTAAATCAGATTATTAATTTATTAAAAATCTAACTACAGTTTTGGTTTTTATCAAAATCGGCTCGCAACTTCTTACAAATTTTTTCTCTATCCCTTAAAGTTTCGAATATCGTCTACCATTTTTTTTCAAGATTCCTATATTATAACCTTAGAGCTAGGCATCCCCGAAACTGTTTACCGCTGCTCTGGAGGATTCCTTCAAGCTCCTGGAATGGCAAGGACTTGGCATCAACATCAATGGCGAATACATCACTCACCTTCGATTTGCCGACGACATAGTAGTCATGGCAGAATCGCTGGAAGATTTGGGGCGCATGCTCGGGGGCCTCAATAGAGTTTCTCAACAAGTGGGTCTTAAAATGAACATGGACAAAACAAAGATCATGCACAATGTCCATGTTGCACCCACCGCACTAACTGTTGGGAGCTCTACTCTTGAAGTTGTTGACGAATATATATACCTAGGGCAGGCTGTCCGATTAGGTAGGTCCAACTTTAAGAGAGAGGTCAGTAGACGGATCCAGCTCGGCTGGGCAGCGTTCGGTAAACTACGCAACGTCTTCTCGTCCAAAATACCTCAGTGCCTTAAGACAAAGGTATACAACCAATGTGTGTCACCAGTGATGACTTACGGTTCTGAGACGTGGTGCTTCACGAAGGATCTTTTCAAAAGGCTCAATGTCGCTCAGCGTGCTATGGAGAGGGCAATGCTCGGTATTTCTCTACGTGATCGAATCAGAAATGAGGAGATCCGTAGAAGAACTAAGGTTGCTGACATTGCCCGTAGGATCAGTCAGCTGAAGTGGCAATGGGCCGGCCACATAGCACGAAGATTGGACGGTCGATGGGGCAAAAAGATCCTAGAGTGGAGGCCACGTACTGGCAAGCGCAGTGGGGGACGGCCACCTACCAGATGGACCGACGACCTGGTGAAAACTGCCGGGTCACGTTGAATGCAGGTGGCAATGGACCGGTCGCACTGGAAATGTATTGGAGATGCCTATGTCCAGCAGTGGACAGTAAAAGGCTGAAACGACGACGACGACGAGAGCTAGGCTTAGATTTTATTTTGATTTTCGAATCTTCAAAGAGAATAAAAATAAGTTTTAAAACGATGCTAGATGGCGTTGATGGGAAGATTCTTAAATCGCACAGTGCCATTTTTTTTTTGTTCAATTTATTTACCCACTGACATGTTTTAACATCCTCTTGGTTACGTTATTAATATGAATGGAAATCTTTAAAGACACGTCCCATGCGAATATAAAGTATAGGAAGGCTCAAAAATACTGAGGCAATTTCGCAGCCACGCTCTACTTATCCCAGATAATATAATATTTATAATATCAAATATCGTATACAAAATATTGTGAAGCTTATATTAGGAAATCCTGGTATTTTCTAATACAAACGATACGACATTTTGTTGGTGGGATAAAAATCTTTGAACCTCATAAGTTTTACAAATGCAATACGTGTACAATAATATATATAAATTTACATAGAAATTGCGAGCAACTTTCTTTCATTCCCTGCCATTTAACCAATTTAATTTACACCGCCATAAAAAAATTAGCTACAAAAGTATCTCAATATCTATCATAAATTTGCTTGATAGTAATAATATATTATATAATAGCTCTAATTATTAGGCAAAATAGTCAAGTGCAAAAAAGTGGTTCCTGGACTGACTTTATTAGCTATTTCAAACTCTATGTAAGATTTTTCTTCTAAACAGGAGTTTTAAAAAACTTTATTGTGCAAAACACTCCGTATAAAAATAATAATTGTTAAAAAAATAATGTTTTGGATTTTTTTTCCGTCCACAATTCCATTCCCAATTTTGACGACCTCTGCAGCGCAGTTGAGCGCGTCGGTGCTCAAGCCGGAGCGCGGGTTCGAATCCCGCCGAAGGAACCAAAAGATTTCTGCTTCTGGATCATGGATGTGTATTAAACGTGTGTATTAAGAGGAAACACAACGCCTGTTTTTCCATACAGAAATAGGGGTCTGCGCGATCCCCTGGATAATGCCGCTAGAGTAACAATTTTTTCCTGAATATTTATGTATATTATTTGTACGTCCCTATATTTTTTTTAGTAAATAATTATTTATTTAAGGAGTTATGGATGTTCAAAACTCAAAAAAAAAATACCATACTTTTCGCTGTGTTTAAACATCCAGGAAAAAAATACTGCAATATACAATAAAATCAAAATATAAGAACCTAGCTCAAGCCTTTATTTTATTATTATTATTTATTTATTTATTAAACATATTATGTTAAATTTTACATTAACACGCCCCGCAAAACTGCTTGCACAGTTTGACTGCAGGTTATAGTCTCTTTATGTTACATAATTTAGAAAATTATTATGTATTAGTAAACAGTAATATAGGTATCTATTATTCTATAGCGAATCCAACAAATACTTTAGACTTTTAAATTTGCATATATTTGGTTCCAATCTAATGTAATCTGGTAAACTATTTAGAAGGTATGGAATTCGTTTTTTTAATGTTCTATCACCGTAATAATTATTTACTCTAGGTACTTCATATTTACTCATAGTTACAGATCTAGTACCACATCTATGCTGTATTAAAGACAGATTAAGATCTTGATTGCTATGGTTCTTGACTGCGAGAAGGTATTTAAGTTTCAGACTTACCGGTAAAATTTTACAAATTCAGAATAAGTTGGTATAATCTCCGTTACAGTTAGTTTTTGTTTTATTGTTGACCATTAATTTTAGGAATCTAATTTGTAATGCTTCTAGTTTATCTATGTATGTTTTAAAGGTGAGTCCATAGCAATCAAGAGCATAACTGATGATAGACTCAACTAAGGCAAAATATAAACATTTTAATATTTTAATAGGTACTCTAAAACTTAAATGATAAAATTTGCTAAGTAATATTCTTAATTTACTACATAATATATAATCAATATGGGATGCCCATGAGAAGCTGGTGTCTATTTTAATGCCTAGGTAGGTTACACAGGTAACGTTTTCAATGGGTTTACATTGGCAATTCAATTTGTTCAAATGAAAGCACTCGAAACCATGGGTTAATATATAGGATGAGTAGTCTGCGGTTCGCAGATGGGGCGACTGGATAATTATTAATTTTGTTTTCTCATTGTTTAATATAATGCCATTGTCATGGCACCATTTCACCACCGCATCCACGTCCCGCTGGAGCAGGCCGCACGTGACCGCGAGGTCGGTGCCGGCGCTCAGCGTGCAGAGGACGTCGGCGAACATGTAGGCGGAGCAGTGCCGCAGCACTCCACTCAGACTGTTACAGTGCATCAGGTAGCACACGGGGCTGCAACCGGAACCCTGTGAAACACCGCAATCGACCGATTTCTCCTCGCTGAGCGTGTCACCGACCTTCACACGGTAGTTTATAATGACAAAAATATCTAAATCGGTTAAGTTTTGTAGGAACAAATATATAGATTTTTTTTCCTCCTGGATACAGGTGGTCCCAAGCGTCTATTTCTTGTGTATAGGTTATTTCAGTTCGTGCTGCAATTGTCTCTATCCTAATAAATACCTATTTTTTATTTCCCTCTTAAAATATGTGTGTATATTACCTAATAGTTTTAAATCTATTTCCGTTCACCTGTGACACAAGCTCTTCGGATGCTTAGCACAGGGCCAGATTGGCGTGGTGTGAAACGTCCATAGAATATTATTATTAATTTTACAATCGACTCATCTCGCGTTTAAGTATGAGCCTGACGAATTTGAGGAGCCCGGGGGAGCACGTGGCTAGGCTTTGTTGGTTCACAAATAAGGCTTATATTCTCCCCTACCTATCTACCCCGCTCGACCTGCCCGCCTCATTACTGCCCTGTGCGTAATAACCACTGTCGGATCCGTCTCGTGGCGGAGACGGTATACCAAATGAGAAATTGAAGTGCAATTAACAATAAGATATGTTTTTCAACATTTAGGGCGTTCACCAAGCAATGTTAAAGATAATCCTTCGTTAAATATAATGTTGTTCCTCTCGTAATTCCTGTCAATTAATGAGAAGGGTATTTTAACAAACTGTTAACACTAATATGCGTTGGTGAAATAGGGATTTAAGTTTTCATAAGCAATTAGATAAACTTATCTATATCTTTTTCCCGAAACCATATTTGGACGCAAGTTGGTGTAATGTAGTAACAGCGTATATTCGGTGCATAATATTATGTTACCTACTGTAAAATCCCGAACGTATCCTAGGATTTACTGGTGAAACCTCAGATTGGTGAAACCCCGAAAATTCGAGAGTTTACATTATAATAATAATAATAATATTCATACATACGTAGAATCTCCATCCAGTCTCTCACCCTGAATGAAATAAGAGAGATTTCTCATCATCTCTTGTAATCTGCACGACTTTAATATTCATTAATTGAATTACAGTTCCTGGGATGGAGCAAACAAGAACTAGAGAGCTTTACAAGCGGACAAATAAACAATTAATTAATCTTTCCATTTGTGCTTAATTTAAGTTGTACAAGCCTTTGATGTGCACTTATAGGCGTATAGCTTGAAGGGTTACTTGCCACTAATCTTACAAAGGGTCCTGTGGTCTCGCGGCATGCGGGCTGTCCTGCCGGTTCAAACTTCTCTAAGCCCTTTGTTTTATGAACTAGCAACTGTATTGTCCTATTATACAATTAAATGGCAAGATAACGTTAAGTTGCTGTCTTGTTTATTTTTTGTTTTTAAATAATAATTGTATAATATTTTCAGTATGAAGAAGTTTATTGTTGTTACATTGTCTTCAAACTGAAAATTTGTTACATTTATGGGAAATCGTCACACTTACATTCTGAGAAAGCACTAATCATATTACTTTTTTGTTCCAGAATAATATACTTAAGTTACTTAAATAATTTAATAAATTAATTTTTATCTAATCTAAACCATCTAAACTTAGTAGGTATGAACATAAAAGTTTTATAACCTTATGTTTATGATATTTTTATTTTTAACCAACTTCATTATACATAAATTTATTCAGCATTATTATTTTTATGAAAACTACAGAATAAGACTTATCAATAGCTGTAAAATATGTTAATTTTTAATAATTCATTGTCGTTATTCTACTATAACACACCTATGTCGTATAAAATATACGACATACGTCTATTGTACCCGGCAAAATCATAATCCAGTAAGAATATAAGGGGTGCCTGGTGGGTCTGGAATCTCATTCTAATACAATAATCATTAAAATATTGTTTATTAAATAATTATATAAAAGCGCCATCTAGCTTTTGAACCTCTAACTTAAATAGTTCAAACCACACAATGCAAATGTTTGATGCCGATAGATGCCGCTCTGTCGTCGGGTTTTTAATAGCGTGTAATAATAACGTGTTGTTTGTAATTGAATTATAGAGCCTACTTGAAAAATAAATGTATGTGCTCCACTTAAACAATAATTTCAAAAGCACCACCTAGCGGTCTAAGCTTGAACTTTTATGACATCTCTTTTGTACAAGCAATTTCAACAACATTGTAGTGCACAGCAAAAATACTAGATGGCGCTATATCACAATAAATTATTTCAGTATCTCAAACTATTAGGGAGATTTTAAAAACCATTTATAAAATACTTTATCTAAATTCATAATATTATTTTGGTTGAGATGTAAATAATTCTACGATTCCAAAGAGATTGATGCCTCTTAATGGGAGCACAAAGTAGATATATAAATGAATGAATGTTATGTCATTGAATTTATTGGTTTTAATATCTATCTCAGTTACTAAATAGGAACTTTCTTATAATTAATTAACTGCGGATAATTCTTTGCCATAGTTCATCATCATCATGATCAACATCATACTTGAATTTCTCGGCTTTGTTTAAACACAGCATTTTAGTTTGTAATCTTTTCATATTTACCACACAGAAATTTAAAAAACAAAATATATATTATGTATCTCGAAGATACAGAATGTTCGGTGGTAAAAACGATTGTTTTTTGAGTCTCGGTGAGTAATAAATAAGTAAAACAAAACAAATAACATATTGATGGAATTTTATTTTCGTCAGTGACAGAATACATTTATCAACAAAACTTTGCACGCCGTTAAATACATTTAATAATATTTTGTAACAGTTAATATTTAACGAAATAATAATGGCTTCAAATTATTGTACCTAATGGCTAAAACTTATATCTTTAGAATATCAGGCTCAATATGAGCTATCTAAATTCTCAGCCGGCGGTCTATCCTACCCCTCAATTGACCAGGTGAAGGCGAATTTAAAAACATCATTATCATTCCATACATTTAATCCATTAATTTATATCACAGTAGGCACAGACCGGGCGAAAATCTGAAAATTATACTAACAAAGCATGCAAGTAACGCAACTAACAATTCGCTAACAAAGTTACTGTGATAGTTAGAAATGCGATTTCATTTGATACATAATTACATTATTAAGTCACGTTACTCATTGTACCTTATTTTCAGTCTCACTCACAACAGAACAGAATATTAAAATACTGCTTCAGAACAATATTGAAACAAAACTGAAGTTAACACGTACACTTATAACCGATCCGATGCCGTTTGATCGTTCTCCTCCACTACGACCGCGTCTAGAATAAGTTAATGAACTACAAATGCCCTAACTAGTCATTACATTACAAAGGCATCACGGTTTTTCTCTATAATAATAATTATTGGATTTTCGTCACTAGTATGCGCGACCGCATCTTCCTAAACTCATTCATAATTAAATTAATAATTAAACTATTCGATTTGACTATCACTCGTGAATCAACATACAAATTAAACATTGTCCTAATACTTATTAATACGTCTAGGCATTACATCACATCCAAGTGCCGAATCAATGATTTACATTGGTCATAAGAATTGGTCAAAAAGATATGTTCGAGATGGGCCTTCGCCCGTGCATAGATGTTGCTACAAATTTTGATATTCGAGAAGATATGAATAGTTATCGAGCCGCAGAGCTCGACCGAGGTCTTTAGCATGAAGAGTCCTGCTTCTATGCAGACATTAGTTACAGTTAGTAAACGTATATTTGCTTGAGCTGCGGCTTCAGCTCGGGGGGTATCGTGTACACCTCCTGCTCGGGTTTCTTGTTGACGAGTCGTTTCCACCGACCGCCGATGTTCTTGCGCAGGCTTCTAAAACTTGCACGCTCGTTGCCGATCGGCTGCATCAAATTGTCCTGGAAAAACGAAAAATATCTCGTCAGTTTCATTCAATATTATAACAACATTGTTAGAGAATCTTTATTAAGATATTTTCTACAAGTTCCTCTTAAAGTATTCTAGCTACAATATGACTCTAAAAAGTTTTGTCTGTTGTTAGCCGTGCTTCAATGGTTGTTTTGTAAATGCGACGCCCCTATGCGTCTGCATTGTGAAGAAACTAAAGCGGCCTTTGGTTACACAACGCCACTTTATTTATATTCCGTTGCTAACGGAAAAAAAACTCGAATTGTGAACGTTAAATTTAACGCGGGAACCATTTTATTGTCACATGACTTGTGGACTGAGAAATATTTTAAGCATTGTTTATATTTTCAATGGAATTCAATGACCCTGAGAAACCGAAGAACAAAACGTCTAAAAGGTTTATAAATAAACTTCTCATTGTTAATGACAGATCAGAATCTAAAGCAAATGGTAAGTATGAGCGGCCAGACCTTATTTTACTAGTAGGAAGCATACCGAGACTGTATTTGTTGAGGCCATACGCGTATGAAATAATCCTTGGATGTTCGAGACTTATTAGCATTGATTGTTTCCTGGTAGCCACGATAATGTCAGTGCAAAAACGTCTATTCGAGTAACCTGGTCAACTCTATCGGATTTGGACCGTATTATTTGGGTTAAAATGGCTCAACAGGTTAAACTTTAAGAGCATTCGCGTTAGCCTCTTTGTTCATTTGAGAAAGAAGGCCAAACGATTACAACACGCTCGCCTTGTGCAGCTTTCTACTCCGCGAGCGTGTCCCGACATTTAAATTTATTTTGCACTTAGATATCATGTCACAAGCGACTCTCTCTCGCGTGGCGGGGACGCGGCGGTCACGATTTCTTTTAACTTCGACTTTCCATATTGAAACCATTACGCTAGACGTTTTGAGCAGCTGGCGCTCGGTTTTATTATGCATTAATAAGGTCAATCATAACAGCTGTTTCGTCCGAGACGACTCTGTTATTGTAGCTCCCACGTTTTATGAGCTTTGTTGTTATGGCTTCGAATGTTTTGGTCAGAGGGTCTTACCTGATCATGAGGATAGACGTAAGGCGGGGGCAGCGGCGGCGGGAACTGCCACAGCGGCTGCTGACGAAAGGCAAGAGGCTCGGGCGGCTGCTGCGGGGCGGCCTGGAGCACAGCTTCGGCAGGGTGCACCGAAGCCGAGTGCTCCTCGCGCTTGCGCAGCTTACTGTGGACGATGCGAATCGCCATCATAGTATTGTTGTTTCCGACCATGGCGAAAGGGTCTCCGAAGCGAGTACAACTGAACACACTGGGCTGGACCACGGGCAAAGAGTTCCAGTCGGGCAGTCACAACATTTCAATTCACAACACTCACAGCCGTTTGCGGTTCGACGCGCGTAACTAATAACTAATTTAAATAAATTATCACAATATTTTAAGTAGAACTATTGCACACATCACTGTTCATAGGAACGCGCGGTAGACCGCGTAGGGCGAGCTCAGCTGCTCGGTGACTAGATTGTTAACGTTAAAAGTGGCCGGCAGGTGCCTAGCAAAGCGCTCGCTCGTGCCAAACGACCTCTACGGAGTACTCCATGCGTCTGAGTTGAAGTGGAGGGGCGCGCAGGTCTTTTATATACTCGGCTCGGATGTGGCGCTTGGCGCGGGGCGGACGGGGCGGGCGGGGGAGGGCGGGGACGCTGACGATGTGGCCGTTTTCCGCGAAAAACTACGAACAGAAGCGACGGCATCATTTGGAATCGTATCGTAACGATAATGACGCATTCGCCGGCCCGGCCGGTTCGCCTGCCATGGCCATAAAATTAATTCGTCTACGTTATGTTGTGATTACAAAACCATATTCCTAATCGAATTTCATTTAACGGCTGTGAGTGGAATGGTTGTACTTGCGTCGGAGATTATTTTAACTTAACGTACAATATTTAATCACATACTGAAAATTATAGGTACCATATGCATATCACGAATATGTTTTATGCTAATTGAGGAAATCCCATTCAATAACATATGAATAACCCAAGAATATCTTGGGTTATTTTAGTATCTATATAAACACAGGAGAATGAACAAGGAAAGAGTAATGCATAAACGAGTCGTTGGTTTTATCGGCAACGCAATGGGGTTTACTGTGAACTTATAAACATAATCACCCACGACTAAAATACAAGCTGGTATTGATTACTGCGATAACAGTGTAGAGGGTGACAAAATTTCACCATTACGGGTTCAAAGTCCATGGAACAGAAGTGCACACAGATATGCACTGTATACATTTCGCGCACAGATGGAACACGGATTATGGAGCGAGATCTCAGGGCTGACTATACTTATATTCTTAGTTCTTAATGATTTTTATTTATTTATTTTATTTTATTCGGAATTTAATAAAAATTATGCACACTTACATGGTAGCTTAATGTGTATGATATTTTAGTTTTAGTGTTTACCTTGAACGCAGCATACGGCAGCATATTGTATTGACATGGTGACTCAATTGACAATAATTATAATATGGTACACACCACCAGGCGAAATTTGAATAAACTTTTCTCACAAGTTTAATGGTTTAACTTGTTTAAACAATAACTACCTACTCATATTATAGGTATAAGATAAATCATAAAAGTAATGAAAAAATTCCTACAAATAACTGTTCAAATATTATAGTTTACAAATTACTTTGATAAGTTTGGGTTTGTTTCCCTACGCTATTCTAAAACCAATAAAATAATGATTGATATTACGTTATCAGAATGTAAATAAAGTGATTACAATTTTACGCAATATTAGCACCTTGTACGTAAATATTGCCAACGGCACCAACCAGCACATAGGCTATAACTACGAACATCATGTTTGTTAAATACACACTAAAACTAAAATATGATAATATTTTATCAGAAGTGTTATAAGGTGGTCTTAGGATCCCGGTCTATTATTATTAAACGCAGCATAGTTAAATAATGCATCTCTTTCACGCAAACCTTGAGGTACGTGTGTGTGGGAGAGACGCTTATTTATTGCTTGCTCGGGCAAAGTAGGGCTACAGGGCAAGGGAGATCGGAAAGGTACGTTGCCCTTAGTTCGTTCCTAACTTTAGCGAGTCTTCGGGCCTTTGACTCGTATAAAAACACAGGTAGAAGCTATTATTACTGGCCGATACCCTTGAGAGGCGTCTAGAGGATATTAGATTCCAAAGAAGAGTTCTGCTCATAAAACAAGCTTAAAAAACTACAAATTTTTAGATAATAATGTTACGGTACGCATGCTCGGTGTAGTCTTGTTCATTGATGATGTTGATAGTTGATACTCAAGATTATACTGTACTTAGTTACTAAGTAAAGTTGATCATTTTTTTAAATGACACGTTGTTTTATCTGTCGAATAGGTTCTCAAGTAGATGTTGCGATCGCAGATCTTGAGACCGAGTTTGATATTTTATTTTATTTATTGATTCACCAACAGAACATCATCCGGTACAATTAAAAAATAATAATAATTAAACAATAACTTATAGGTAAAATGAGTTCTAATGACAGGTGAAATACAACATGCTTATACAATTATTGGCGACAGAAAATGAAATTTTATTTTTATTTTTTTGATATTGTTTTATTAATACGGACCTAGTAGTCTAAAGCCAAACAATGTCATCTTTATTAGTTGGTTAAAAATTAAACAAAATCTACAATCATGTCCTGTATACTCTAAGACAAGATATCATCTTTTAATTGGTATTAAATTGCGAAAACGTCACATCCTGTGTGTGATGATGATAAACTTTTTGTCTCCGAAAAGTGGGAAGCCGGCAATTTTTTTGATGACAGTGATTATATTTCGATAAGGCATCTGATAGAGTATCTACTCTAAGTAGTAAACTACGAGTTAGAAGAATTTGTATTTGGTAGACGGGCCAGTATGCAGTGTTTAAGCAATGTAAGATCTAAATATAATATTTAATAGTGATATATTTAAGGTTATACAAGGTGCATATTATATCTATACAACATACAGATAAACTAAATTTTAGTGTCAGTTTCTACAAAAGTGATTTTTTCTTCAAATCAACAGGTTTTCTCTAAATGCATGTAAAGAAACTGTATTTCTTTAGTGAACATATAGATGGCGCTGTATGTCACGCCAATGTAAAAAGCAATGACAGCCGCCATGTGGTGTACATACGTGTTATTAAAAACTAAAGAAGTTGAAAATTGTTAATACTTGAATATAAAAAGGAATTGAGAGTAAAAGACTTTGAATGTCGTTTCTTTGTTTTCAGGTAAGATTTTTAAGTTTACTGTGTAATAACATTGTACAATTATTACTCTCGTGTACGATAGTAAAACAATAAATCTTTGTTTTCAGAGAAACACATCTTGTTTATTTTAACTTGCAATTCCTGATAAAATTTAGAACTATTCTTATAAAACGACATTTCTAGTTACCTATAATCAAGGAAAATGGAGAAACTACGATTTAAGTTCGTCGTATTGGGGTTAACGGATGGGAAAACTAATGTGATATGCATAACCTCAATTGAGACACCAGACGGATGTGTTTTTGAGATCCCAGATGAACTGAAGCCTGCAAGTAAACACACTGCTATAGCGTCATCAGACGTGTTTACTAAAATAAAAAATTCTTTAAAAAAAAGGCACCAAACCCGTTCTGTATGGATTGCTCTAACTTCTGAATTGAAGAAAATTTATCTAGATGAAAGTGATAATATTCAGTTTGGAGACCAGTATTTAGACGAGATAACAGAAAAGACAACGCCTATACAAGATAATAATAGCAGCAACACTCCTGAGAAAAAAAATATAGGGAAGACTGCGGAAAAGTTTTTGATAGAAAAGTTTTCAAATAAAACATCAAGTGCTGACCAGTGGATTGGTGATTTTGAAAGTGAGTGTGAAAGATTTGAAATTGTACAGGATCAAGATAAAATTGGAATTTTTAAACATCTTTTAGAAAAACAGTGCCTAGATTGGTATAGTAGTATGTTGATAAAATGGACGGTGAACTCGGAGTGGGTATTGTGGAAAAACAACTTTTGTGAGACATATGGAAATAAAGGCTGGTCTCAAGTCAAATATGCCTTTACATTTAGATTTCAAGCAGGCTCCTTACTAGAATATGCTACAAAAAAGGAAAGACTTTTGTTAGAAGTTAACAAAAATATTGATACCCACACATTGATAAATCTTATTGTAATAGGATTGCCAGATTATATTATGGAAAAAATTGATAAAGATGTGAAATCAACTTCAACCCTGTACAATGAAATTGGAAAATATGAATACATGGCAAACAAGAAGAGTTTTATTAAGAAGAGAAACAACTATGAGTTTAAAGGAAAATCTGATAAAATTAAGCCATGTCCGACATGTGAAAATTTAAATAAAGGCAGTCGGTTCCATCCTGAAGAGAAATGCTGGTTCAAACAGACAGAAGATAATAATAAGAGAAATTATGCAAAAGCCATCAACAATTCAGTGATTGATGTTGAACTCAGTAATGAAAAAAAAAACTACCAATTACACCATTAATTAAAGTCAAACTATTATTAAATTCACAATTAGAAACTTTCGGAGTATATGATTCAGGCTCAAATGTTTCTATAATAAACTCAAAATTAGTAAGGTTAAATGGAGAAGATAATTGCAGATGTGATAATCTAACCACAATTAATGGTGTTAAAAAAACAAACGGTTTGACAACAATAAAAATAAAAATTTTTGAAATCGAAGAAAATGCTGATGTTTATATAATTGATGGAGAAGAGTTTAAATATGACTTTCTGGTCGGACTAGACATTATTAAACAATTCAGACTGGTTCAAGATGAACATTTGAAAATTACCCAGAAAAAGGAAGAACTTATTAAAGAAAAAATAAATCCCATAAATGAGGATAAAAATAAAAACAATTCTTCTAAGGAAGTGAAATATGAAACAAATAATTCTTCAATAAATTTTAATGAACACATAAAAGAGGAAGATTTCCATATGAGTATGGGAAACTTAAATATTCAACAAAAATCAGAAATATACAGGCTAATAGACACTTACAAAGAAATCTTTGCAAAGGACAAATATGACATAGGAACTGTCAAAGAATATGAAGCACGTATTGACCTACTCATGGACAGTTACTGTAGTAAAAGGCCTTATCGATGTTCAATTGAAGACAAAAAGGAAATAGAAGATCAAATAGCAAAGTTACTTGACAAAAAACTTATAGAAGAATCTTATAGCCCATTTGCGGCACCAGTAA
Organism: Celastrina argiolus; assembly: GCA_905187575.2. Classification (NCBI taxonomy): domain Eukaryota; kingdom Metazoa; phylum Arthropoda; class Insecta; order Lepidoptera; family Lycaenidae; genus Celastrina; species Celastrina argiolus. The sequence continues at coordinate 6,821,065 of LR994581.1, read as the reverse complement.
CTTTAGCTTTCAAAAAAGAGGATAACAGAAAATCTAGGTTATGTGTAGATTTCAGAGACTTAAATAAAATCGTGGTGCCTCAAGCTCAACCATTTCCACTGATCGAAGATTTGGTGACTAAGACAAGAAACTCAGCATATTTTACGACACTGGACATAATTCAGCTTTCTGGTCTATCCCGTTAAGAGTTGAAGATAGAAAGAAGACCGGTTTCGTGACCCAGGAAGGACACTTTCAATGGACATGTTTACCCTATGGCCTGAAGACATCACCAGCCATATTTCAAAGGATATTAAGTAACATTTTGCGCAAGTATAAGTTTACTAATTTTGCAGTCAATTACATAGACGATATACTTATATTTTCTAAAACTTTTTCCGAACACATTAAGCATTTAACACAGTTATTAGAAGCAATAAAAAGGGAAGGTTTTAGACTCAAATTCACAAAATGTACTTTTGCTTCAGACTCAGTCAAATATCTTGGGCATATAATTCATAATAACACAGTGCGACCAATAAGAGATAATTTAATCTCAATAAAAGAATTCCCAACACCAAAGACTCAAAAAAGTGTTAGACAATTTTTGGGAAAAATTAATTTCTATCATGAATATATACCAAAAAGTAGTATAATTTTAGAGCCTCTTCATAATTTACTTAAGAAAAACCAAAAATTTATTTGGTCAGTAGAGTGTCAAACATCATTTGAAAAAATAAAAGATTTGTTGTGCTCGCAACCAATTTTAGAGATATATGATCAGAATTTGCCAATAAATATTTACACTGATGCATCTTTACAAGGTATTGGAGCAATCTTAAAACAAACACAATCAAATGGGAAAGAGAAACCAGTGGCATACTTCTCAAAAAAACTGAATTCATTACAAAAAAAGAAAAAGGCAGTTTATTTAGAATGTTTAGCTATTAAAGAAGCAATTAAATACTGGCAATATTGGTTAATAGGGAAGTCATTTGTAGTATACTCAGATCATAAACCATTGGAAAATTTAAATATTAAGTCCAGAACAGATGATGAACTAGGAGATTTAACATATTATTTGTCACAGTACGATTTCAAAATTAAATATGCTCCGGGGAAAGATAATATAGAGGCTGATTGTTTGAGTAGGAACCCAGTATTAGAGGCAAACGAAGATACAGAAGAACGATTAAAAATAGTTAACATAATAGAATTAAATGATATTGTTACAGATCAGAAAAATAATGCAGTCATACAAAACAATAAATCGAAATTAATATTAAAAAACAAAATTTACTATAAAAAGAATAAGAAATATGAAAAAATAATTTTAACAGAAAATTTTAGTAAAATACTTATAAAAAATGTACATGAAAGTATGTGTCATTTAGGTATAAAACAAATGCAAAACAAAATTAGTAAGTTATATACAGCAAAAAATTTAACTACAAATATAAAAAACTACTGTAAAAATTGTGAAGTATGCATAAAAAATAAAACGAGGGGACAAAATAAATATGGTCTCATGTCCCATTTAGGTCCTGCCACAAAACCTTTCCAAATAGTCTCCATAGACACGATTGGAGGTTTTGGCAGCTCACGGTCTACAAAAAAATACCTACACCTTTTAGTAGACCACTTTACGCGATACGCGTATATTATTACTTCAAAAACGCAAAGTGCAAATGATTTCGTTAAATTAATAAATAAAGTAATAGATTATGATAAGATTGAAATTCTACTTACTGATCAATACCCGGGGATTAACTCGAAAGAATTTAAAACATTTCTAAATGAAAAATCAATACAAATTATTTTCACTGCAGTAAATGCTCCGTTTTCTAATGGCTTGAATGAAAGATTAAACCAAACGCTTGTAAACAAAATAAGATGTAGAATAAATGAAAATAATAATAAAAAAATTGCATGGACAACCATTGCTCATGACTGTGTGCAAAAATATAATAGTACAGAACATACAGTTACAGGATTTGCACCAGTATATCTATTACATGGTACAGATGTTTCTTTTTTGCCAAAGGAGCTAAAAAGAGAAAAAACAGAAGTGGAATGGATTACAGATAGGAAAGTAGCATTCGAGAATTCAATTAAATCACATAATTACAATAAACAAATATTTGATAAAAACAGAACTCAATTTGATTTTAATATTGGAGATATGGTATATGTAGAGAATGGCAATAAACTCAATAGGAAAAAACTTGATGAGCTAAAGATTGGTCCCTATGAAATTATTAAAAAGATATCAAACTCTATATATAAAATTAATATTGGTCATAAAAAGTCTGAGTCAAATCTCTTTCATATCAGTAAAATTGTACCAATAATTGAGCCAAATATTAGTATAGTTGCATAGATTTCTATAATACTGTAATCATTTGGATTTCATTATAATAACTTAAGTGTGTATAGGAGAAAATTCTAGTGAATTTTCTTTTTGATGGAGGGAGATGTAAAGAAACTGTATTTCTTTAGTGAACATATAGATGGCGCTGTATGTCACGCCAATGTAAAAAGCAATGACAGCCGCCATGTGGTGTACATACGTGTTATTAAAAACTAAAGAAGTTGAAAATTGTTAATACTTGAATATAAAAAGGAATTGAGAGTAAAAGACTTTGAATGTCGTTTCTTTGTTTTCAGGTAAGATTTTTAAGTTTACTGTGTAATAACATTGTACAATTATTACTCTCGTGTACGATAGTAAAACAATAAATCTTTGTTTTCAGAGAAACACATCTTGTTTATTTTAACTTGCAATTCCTGATAAAATTTAGAACTATTCTTATATGCATATGTAATATGAAAGTAACTAAAACATACCTACACGATAAGAACTTGATTACAAAAAAGTTAAAAAAACTATAACCCGACTTCGCAATAAAGGGGTCTAAAGAGGCTGAAACAAGAAAATAATTAAATTTGAAATCCAGAAATTCTTAGGTACAGAAATGGTCAAGGTAGAGCCGTGGTCGCACTACCTATGGGCATCGAATATTGCAACAGCAGACGCATAATATGCCTTTTCAAGTTCTATTTTTTCTACCGTATTTCAGTGTGAGCTGACGCTTAGATTTTTTGCATATTTGTTTGTAAATCTGTTTCTTCCAAAACTTCGGGACTTAACGGGACTTTCACAGCTTTTACCGAAACAATAAACAATAGAAGAACATTGTTTAAAGAAGAAGTAAGCACGAGTCATAAAATAGAATAAAGCTGATAAATACGCAAAGCTCATAAGCTGTGTTATAACAAAATATATTATCAATAGATCGATATTATGAGTCTATTACGAGAACTGACGTCACAGCTCAATAGGAGTCAATAGAGGAACATTCTCATATAATCACGAGTAGCGTAATTAATCTTATACATTTATGATATCTCGGTGATGTAGTTCGATATAAAACGCTGAACAACGTAGAACATCTGCCTTCCTATAATAATAATAGTACTATAATATGGGTCAGCTCACCCCGAGTCGAGATGGGGCGCTGCTTATTTTAAGAGGAAACACAACACCTATTTTTCCATACAGAAATAGTGGTCTGCGCAACCCTGTTTCCTAGATAATGCCGCGAGTAACAATTTTTTTCCTAAACATCTGGGTACTTATATTATTTGTACGTCCCTATTTTTCCTTTTTTTAATAAATTAATTATTTAAGGAGATATGGACGTTAAAAAACCTCAAAAAATTTATAGACTTTTCACTGTGCTTTAAACATCTAGGAAACAAATTTGACTGCATTATACAATAAAACCAAAACATAAAAAACTAGCTCAAGCCTTTTTTGGGTTATAATGAAAAAAATATGCTGGCTTAAAAACTTCATTTTAATGCCTAAGTGTGTGCGCAGTACAAGAGCACATTTTCGTCCACTCAGTGAGACGAATATATACCTAACTGACACAACACGAATCGCTGTTATCACTTACGAAATTCAAAAACAAAACGTATAGGATTTGACATAAGCTTAGCTAAGTGAAATACGAATTCGCTTGTCATTTAGCAAACGTTATGTCGAATCCCATATATTTCTGTTCTCGAACTTCGTAAGTGATAATAGCGATGACATTTTGAAAATATATTTAAGTAATCTACTAATCTCAGATTATCTATTCAAATCCCGTTTAACTAAACTGTTGTACTAAAATTGTCGTTAGCCCCCAGAGGCAAAACCTTTGCGTATAGAGCTTCGCCCAGGCAATTAATTTCTTTATGTACTGTGTCTATCGAAAGGCCTAAAAATAAACACTAAGGCCATTAATGACCTAAATAAAATGAGTAATTAAAGTTAGTCATGTAACTGGTAACACCAAAAGGTCTTTAAACCTTTTTCTACTTTATTGCGTATGATATAGGATCCATAATCGTATGCTTCCGCTTTATCTCTTGACCGGCTACCGATTCCGAGTATGGTTTGTGTATAGAGTACTTGTGTTTAAGAACTGGTACACTTACATAAACGAAAGAAAGCTACCGTTTATTAGGGGATATAAATAGTCTGTGACTTGTATCACTCGTGAAAGCATATTACAAGTAGAGACTTTCGATTTCATTAAACGCCTACTTACTTTGTCATTAGAATCATAGACAAGTTAATATTTGTTTTTGTTCGCAATCGCGTTATTGTCTATCTACTTATAAATAAAAATGAATTGCTGTTCGTTAGTCTCGCTAAAACTCGAGAACGGCTGAACGGATTCGGCTATTTTGGTCTTGAAATGCTCGTGGAAGTCCAGGGTAGGTACAAACAGTTTGTATACTCAACGAAGTAGGCACGGGAAATTGTATTCTGTTTAAAATGTATGTATGTCATGAAATCAGCTGATAACTTTAGATCATTCTAAAGTTATCAGCTGATTTCATGACATAGGTTTTTTGTAATGAACAGGCTATAATATTAATGAGTGATAATACTTTAGGGTGTGTTAAGTTTGGGTAGTTTTTTTTTTCAATTATAGTACGGGAAAATTTATGATGTTGGGGCATTTCTCATACAAACATGAAAGTCAAAAGTAAGTCTTTCAGCGCTGGTACCTTCACAGTATTCTCTACACGAAGCACATACACCCCTTAAAGTATTATAACTTAATAATTTTACATCTTGTATATGGCATTACTAGCAATTATTTTTGAAAAAATATTTCCTTTCTGGGTAAAATGCCATGTACCTAAGCTACATAGGTACAATGTGTGCTACAGTAATTTTGTTAAAGATAACATCCAAAAATATTATTTAAATAGAGGAACGGTCAAATATGTTGTTAAATGGTCCTGTATCAAAATATGTTGTACGTTATACTTATATAATCCACATCAGGACATTGAACGCCTTAAAGCCTTTTTTTTGAACTTTTGAAAGCACCTGCGCCATCTGTGTTTGGACCGGCAGGTGGCTTTGATTTGGATTTTTTGCCACAACACATGCTACATTGGAAGTGAGGCTTGATTGCGTTACCGAATATTGAATCTTATTCCTGGTTATTTAAAAAGCACACCAATGTCTATGGTGCTTAAAACCGGAAAAATACAAGTAATGGTTCTAGTTTAATTGTGATTGAAATCGTAAATAAATTTTCTCCGTTTTTCAAAGGCATAAATGTATATATTTCGAAATATTATGTTACGTTTGTGATAAACGAAGACGCGCCGACACTCGCGTCATCTAACAGTAATTCAAATTTGTAACTTAGATACCAAAGAATAGAGATGAAAATTGTGCTATAGGTAAAAACTTGACGCTTCGACTGCACTAATGTAAATCCTAACAATTTAAGAAATCCTAAGAATAATCGCGTCAGAATCTTTGTCAGAGTCAAAGTACTCACGTGAGAATCTTTGTCAGATTCAAAGTAATCACGTCAGAATCTTTGTCAGAATCAAAGTACCTACTCACGCCAGAATCTTTGTCAGAGTCAAAGTAGTCACGTCAGATTTTTTGTCAGAGTCAAAGTACTCACGACAGAACGTCTGACCATCAACCTTGTGTGTTGTTTCGGTCAACGATCACAAGTTTTTGTTGGTTACTCTGAATGACTGTATAATTCATCTTAAAATAGACTTACACACAAACTTGTCGAAACGAATTACAACCGCTGGTAAGAATTTGTAAATGTATATAAAATGAATTTTAAGCTAACTGCTTTGACATTTAAAGGCTAAATTATAAAGAATATAATATGTAATTAAATACCTAATATACCCAGTTAATACTGACAGAAATAGTAAAAATGACCAAAATAAAAACTATAAATACGTCGGGATTACGTAAATGATATAGCCAAAATTTTAAACTCATTCATTAAAATCGGATTAAACGCTTCGAGCTAAAGGAACAAACATAGAACATACATACTGCCAAACCATTTTTGCCAAAACACCAAACCCCCAACCAACCAAGAATGGATGTCTTCTTGGATTGCTGTAGTCTAGAAATAATAAATATTGTCTAAAAGTAATTAAGGTTACTGATATGGCAGGTTAGGTATATTATTATAGTATTTTACGTTAGTTAATAGTTTACGCATTTTTATATTGACAAGGAACTAATGTTATTAAGCGTTTAGCACGCCGTGACAACCAATTAGGGCAAGTCAATAAACTGTAGATGGACTTACAGAAGACTTATAAATACCGAGGCAAGCCTCAAGCCTGAACCCAGAACTGGTCGTAATCACCGGAACTGACGCCGGAACACCGATAGCAATAAGGTCTTCCACTTCTGTGCACCTTCGGCGGACAGGTGACAATGTGAATATAAACTTTATTGTTAAAGCAGCAGGATTACAACTGTGTTAACATTTCAACTTTGGAAAGGATAATGAACTTCAAGAACAGAAAGTGCATGCAAAATTGATACATTTTAATGCAGTTTAAAGGCGCTTAAGTCGCATTTTGTCCTTGTCATTGAAGCAATGCCGGTGACAGTTTGTGAATAGGCTTCTAACTTTAATTAGCTTATTATTCATTTTTATTTACGCGCGTTAGAGGCTACAATAACAGTTACAGTCCGGCCAATGAAAGTCTAAATTTACTAATATATAGCTTGAATCTATAAATCAATGTAATTTGGTCTTCACTAACTTTACAGTACAACTGGTCAGTACCAACTACTTACAGTTGAATTCTTTGTAAAAATAAACACTGTGGCCAAGACAAACAAAATGTATACAAACAAAACAAACCGCACTATCAGTCTAGACGTATGATTATGTTTTGGCTAACTGCCTACTATAGCTCGTTTTATGATGTTTCGCCAAAGATATAATTAGAAGTTAGAACGTTAAAGTTACATACCGGAAGAGACGAAGGGACAGAATGATTTTCTGCAGTTTCGAATGAAAAGATTCCATTTGAGGGCATCATTCGACACACCGTCTGTTCACTCTATATCACGTGTCGCACCGCTGAAAAACTGAACGACTGAAGCCATACAAAAACAAACACAAACAAAACCGAGTGTCTCCTACGAGCAAACCTGATTGATTCAAAAGTAGTTTCGAGTGTCTCACTAGCAAATGTGTACAAGGAATTTACCTTGACCAGAAGCCAACCTTGGTATTACAGATATGACAGCGAACGAGTTTCTTGTGCATAGCATTTAGTAAAGGGTACAACTGACACACGGGCCGCACGTGAGGGTTGAAAAAAATGGCAGAATTACCCGCGCTCGAAGGGGTTGTGCTTGCTCCTGCCGCACAGACAGACGATGGTCTTGTCCAGCGACAGGACAATAAGAGAGTTGTGCTCCAGCACCACGCCGACTTCGCAGTTTGCCTCTTTACACTTCATCGCCTCGAAGGCGATCGGAGCGAAGAGCATCGAAAGGCGTGACGTAGGGCGGCCGGGCGGTCGGGCCGGCGAGCGCCGCGGTGTGGCGCAGACTGCCGGGCAACTGACTCGGGACTGACGCGGGACTGACGCCGCACCTCGCGCGCCGGTGGGTGACTAACACTCCCGTTACCTTATTGCTATGTTATGGGGGCTCGACCTCGCGAAAGCCCCCTACGATTATCGAGCCTACTAGCCTTGCGTTTTCTAATTATCTGCCCCCGAAAAACTAACAGCTAGCTTAATCCATTATCGCACGAGTTGGATTTTCAGTTTAATTCGGCCGCAGGTATAAAGTAACCAGTAGAGATTTTGACCGAAAATATATACAATTAATTCAAAGACTTCACTTAAGTAAGCATGCATATTAGTGATATACCTAACTTCCATCTGTAATTGTCTGCATCAAGAATACCCTGAATTGAAGCGAAACTATTGGTTGAACATACCGCACGTTATAAATATCTCGTTGTTTCTACAGACGGCTTACAAATTCAAATCGACCGAATCTTTGTAAGGCCCAGAACAACGGATGTATGGGCTGACGGACAGCATGTTTTATGCAGCGAATGTGGCTCAAGGAGAATGATGGATATTCCATACAATATCAAACAAATTATATCTATACATTAGATCCAACAGTGATTGACAGACCTACAAATAAAACTTTTTAGGTGTCATAATTTTATTACAAATGCTATTAATACAAATGATATGACAGTTCTTAGTATCACTCGTTTGATCAGTAAGATGGTTTAACTAGGTATTAGACATTGGAGTGATAAATTGAAGATTGATAACATAATCTCAAAAACATAACATTGTATTGTTACTTATTCGTAGAAAATGTCCGTCACAATGAAAATAAATCAAGTGTTCTTACATTCAAAATAATTTCAAACAAGAATATTTTAATTATTCAATTATAAATATTCATATCCACGTAAAATGTGAAAAATCTGCAATATAAGTATCTTCTCTTATTGAGCACATACATTTATTTACATGCAAAGGAAACGATAAGTAACAAAACATTATACCATGTCCCTGATTACTACTGATTTAGATGATACCACTAATTGCGTAGTTAGAAAACAAAAATGTGTACGATTTGACATACAAATTCACTTGTAATGTTTTTTTTTAATAACAGGAAATTCTACAGCCAAAATTTACAATTAGTTCAAAGTTATAGCATTAGACAGCCAATTACAGAATTTATATTAGGTATACGAAATAGATTTTTATTTTTAAATGAAAGCTCTTAGTAATTATATAGTGAAGTTTAAATTTAGCGAATTATGTCAAAGCCCATAGATTTTGGTTATAATCTTCGTCACATACGAAGATATAGCAGGGAACTGATATTAGATAAGTATAACGGAATTACAACTTGAACAGAAATATCGTACATTGAACTACAAAATTGCTTTTCTAGCTTAAAGTGACTTTTTATAAATTTACACATGTAGTATTTTTATTATCCAAGAAACGTTAATTATACAAAATGGCGAAGACTATTAATAAACTTGCCGTTACCACATCCCGTTATCCTAGTCTAGTCTGTAATATTTCGGTTTGCAGTATGACTGTAGTTTTTAATTTGCAGTTGTACTGTTTTAATGGGACCTTAGTTTTTAATTTGCAGTTGTACTGTTTTAATAGGACCTTTTTTTTAATTTGCAGTTGTACTGTTTTAATAGGACCTTAGTTTTTCGGCTTGCAATTTGTATGCGCTTGCGAATTCCGCATTGTAGTATAATATTTTGTTTTCATTTTTTTAGTTTGATTGATATTTTTAATTTGCAGTTTGCAGTGAACTTTACAAACGGAATTTAATTTCAAATTTCCAGTTACCTTTAATTTGCAAGCATATAATTTTAAATTTCTATGTATTTATGAATAGCAGAGAAACTGTAGTTTTTATTTTTCAATTAGACATTTGCAGATGTACTGTTATTTTTGCAGATCCAGCCAGTTGGACGGGAGCCAAGTAGTGGACCTTGGTGGTTTGTTGTTAGTTTAATTGTTCATTATTCGCATCCGCAATGTAAACTTTTACTCGCTAATATATTCATCGAGTAACCCCCACTAGCAGATATGTGGCCTCTAAAAAATATACAGCTGATTATCTTTTCAATGCTGTATTTTGTCTATCAAGTGACTTTTCCAATGTAGTCGAAGACAAATATATCATAGTGACTTTTCCAATGTAGTCGAAGACAAATATACAAGTAGTAGATTTTTGTGTTGACTGTTTTCTATAAGAACTTCTTAACTTTTATTTGGAAATAAAAACAAATATTTTCATTTATAGACTGCCTCATTTCCATCATCGTTAAACTACCTATTATAAAGATTGTTTTTGCTGTTAATATCTTACTTTCAAGTTAGACTATTTGTAGATAGCAGAAAAATACTATATCTACTGGTAGATGATTACTCTATGGTTTGGGTTATATGACAACAATAAATTATTTCTGTATAAAATAAAAAAATGATAATTGTCTCGTAAATATTTAGGTTATTTATAACCAAATGTAAAAATTATTTAATTGGTGTGTTGTTAAAACGAAAATATGCGTAATTACTTTATTCATTATACCTACGTTTACACATTTAAATTACTATTTTTAAAATAAAATGTCGAATACTAGTTTAATTAGACTAGGTAGTGTTGTTTATAAATGAATAACATTATCATAATCAGCATAACAAAACTTCGCTAACATCTATAAACGATTAAAATTACATAATCCATCGACATAGATTGCCAGTTGATTTTTCTACACAGTACAATTATGATATAGGTATTGTACGAGTTTTTCTGGGTCGAATAGATTGTACACTTAAGTCAATGTGGAAACAAATATTTTTAACCCAAAGAGAAATTTAAAATGTCTTAAAATGCGCACACACTTGGGAACTATAAAATAACTGGTCCTTGTCTGGTCTGGGTTTGATGAAATCGGCCACCGTCACCGAAATCGGTGGGTAAAAGTTTTTTTTTAAAACCTACTCATTAAAAAAATGACAAGTAAAACATGATTGTTGGATATTGAGCATTCGTGCATGAAAACTATGTGCTACTTACATTCGCTTCAACAGTTTCCTGAACGATCGTTTGATGATATTCATTATGATCATCATTGTCGGAATTTACATGCAGCTGACGATCAGTAGATTAAGTCTAAAATCACGTTCACAAACTACTAAATTTTCTTCTTTTACGAAGCGTCTTTGTTATTATCTTTTATTCGAGCTTAATAGTATTTATCTTTAGTTTTCAAGCTTTATCTCTAGTTAATTAAGCAGCGCGTTGACTAAGCTGTGTTTGTACTTTGATACATTTCAAGCCGATTTAATTTTTTTCATCTACCCTCATGTTCAAGACCTAGACTGATAAGTCTCAACTCAACAGATTAAATAATTATTAATTTATTACTGACTACAATAGAACATTAAATAGTAATAAAATAGACAATTAAAATAATGGTCACGAGAATTAAGCAGGTAAATTGTAAAAAAAATCATTGCTTGTCTCTTAGTACCTTTTGTTACTGCTTAAGTTTGCGGAAGTTATTAGCAAAAAAAAATGCACTACGCTACTAGAAACCTTAGTATAGGTACATTAACCACTGTAAAAAACAATCAACTTACAATTCATTGTACCTACGTGATTTAATTTACATTTAAACTATTTATGTATTTAATTTACCTACTTATATACCTAAAGGTACGTACAACTAGTTAAATTTGGTGGAATACAATATTACTATATTATTATGTAATTGGATCTGAATACTAAATAGAGTATTACATACATATTTAAGTTTTTTTTAGTTATTTACTTACATTAATATAAAGTTAAATTAATGGTATATTACAAAATGTGCACTGTACTGTAGTGTACAAAATACAAATGTTCTGAAGTGCACTGCAAAGTAGGTATATAGACAGAGAACAAGCATACTTTAAAAATTTAACATACCTAATGTTTAAATTATGTCTGTAAATACTTTCAACATACCCAATGTTTAAACTTTAAAGTATGTCCGTGAGTACTTTTAACATACCCAATGTTTAAAGTAATAAAATAAAAAAAAATGTTTAAAGTATGTCGAATAAAATATTTTACAGCTTATTATTAAATAAGTTTAATTTTAAAATAATTTACCAGGTTATTTGTAAGTATATAATTTTTACGAAGTAATTATATTATATTGCCTTGGTTTTATTACGTACAGTGAAAGGTTAGGCAAAATTACAAGAAGTTCGTTTAGTTTGCCAAGGTCCTTCAATTATTTATTAACATTAGTGTGTGTTGTACAAAAACCTTATTAACATTTTATTTCAATTTAAATTGAATTATCTTAAGGCAACTTATGGTACCTATTTTATTCGTTGCCAAGACTATTTTTATGAATTTAAAAAGTATTGTCTATTTATAACCTAGCAACTGTACGGCCATGATATTTAAGTCTCGCTCACAAAAGATATAGAAATATAACCTGACAATTTATTCAACGAACTAACATACAGTCATTGAATTTTTTTCTAAGCTAAGTTTTGTATTTAATTTTCTTTTCTTCTTTAATTTATTATATATGTATGTAATTTTCTAGTTATTAATAAGTAGAAATCTTTTATCTTAATCTTTTGCCGTGTTTACCCCAACTACGGGGAAACAATGATAGCGTTTTTTTGGAAACATATTCTGTTTGTTGTAAGAACTTATGTATATCTACATAGAACAAACGTTGACCATACCCAGAATATACATATACAATATACATATATATTCTGGGTATGGTCTACGTTTGTTCAATCGTAGCACCAAAACTACTGATAGGATATTAATGAATGATATAGGCTATATAATAAGTTTAGTCAGGTTATGGCCGTTTCAACTTTTGAATATTTTTCCTACAAGTTTCAGGGTGAAATATAGCCGCTAGGTCTATGAACTTCCGTACCATGTCTTACTGCTAAGACTACAATACTGCCCTACTAAGCGCAAAAGCGGTATCTCAAAAAAAATCGAAAATTTGATATTTATGCCATCGGATAGCTTTAAAAAATACGCATCTAATGAACTAAGCCTTTTAGCAGTATCTTGTTCAGAACATGGGAAAAAAGCCTTAAGAAATATTTTCCTATCTCAGTTATACCTCAAATTACTAAGGGTATTAGAGGTATATCAATATCACGAAGGCAACTAGCCGTATTATTGAATACCGCCAAATCTCTTAATAAAGAACAACACTTTTTCTAAGTCAAATAGCGGCAAATATTATGTTCAACGAAAAAACTACTGACTTACCGCCATGTCGCTTAGTATTACAATGGTTACATGATCCGAAAATTATTTGGACTACATGAGATACGGCTGCAGCGGCATATTAAATTGGCCCTTATTGTATAAGATACGATCGGATTTCTAATACAATTTATGGTGTATTACATATGTAAACATTATATCTGTCGCAGTCATCTTATTGAATCTGGTTATTTAATTGAATGACTAGGCGGTTATATAATGGCGTCAAATAGCTTGTACAGATAGCAATGTGTTGATATATTTTTTGATTAATTTACTTTAATTTTCGTTTTATTAGTACTCATTCGGAAATTTCGAAGGTTAAAACTAAAATATTAAATGGCTGTCCTAGTCTCGGATTCTAAAATTTGTTGGTAAAAATAGGATTCAATGAAAGCGCTAGTCATTCAATTAAATAGCGGATTCAATCAGATGACTGCGACATATACATTATATGAGTAAAACCTATAGAGATGACTCTTCAAGATTTTTATGACTGGGAAGATTACACAACACAGTATAAACTGTCTCGAATTGTACCTCGTCCATATATTAATGAAATGGTCGAAGTAGAGGTCAAAAGGGGCAGTTTTGATCTGATATACAGAACTGGATTCAATAAGGACCCTATCACTGCAAGCATAATCGGTAATAAAATTTTGAAAGCTCATGTTTTGCCACCACCAAAAAAGAAAACTGCTCCGGAAGGGATTTCTAAAATCAAAAAAGATAATATTTTCAAATCTTTTCAAAATATCATACCCCAAAATAGAATGTCCTTTTGGAGAGACCTCCCTGTATCATTTGAGTAAATTTCATAGAACCCGTTTCTTTTGCTATATATTATGTATGCCATTTCTAATTTTATGAATAAAAGATTTTGTTAACATATATTGACTGAGTTTTTTCTTTAAAATAACTCATTTTTTATACACAAAAGATTTATATCTTTTTATATACAGTCATGTAGGAGAAGAGGTAACAAAAAAGCGGTAACTCAAACTTTAATTCTTTAATTCACTAAGCAATGTAGCAGTATCTCATGAATAAGGTATTTACACAAAGAATTTCGATATTCCAATTATGGTGATAACAAAAAGACCCAATTTTACGTTATAAATATTACTTGATAAACAAAAAATCTTAATATAAAGCAAAAAATAAAACACTTTTACATAATGTCAATTATCTCGAAACTAGCATCCATTGAGATACCGCTTTTGCGCATAGTTGGGCAGAATAGCTTGGTACAATATACTAGTAGTAGTGTTAATTAAAAATGATTTGTTGGCATTTTATTAAAAACAGCAATTACTTACAACTGCCAACGATCGCAGTTTTTCATTATATTCTAATGAGATAAAATTCTTATTTAATTAATAATACTACAGATACACTTTATAATACTTTATATCTGCCTAATTTTACACTTAAAAAAACCTTTGCATTCTTTATTGAATGTTTTATAGATATAGTATTCAGCGAGCGAAGTAACCACTCTTTAAATACTGTAGTGCCAGTTTTTAAATGTCGCATTGTTCCCAAGCACATACGCCATTCTTACAACATAGTCGGCCTAATCCAAAGGAATGACTGGTCAATACGTCTGGGGCTAACCAAATGCAAGTTTCCTCACGAGGTTTTCCTTCACCGTTAGAGGGCCCGTGTAATGTACTTGAGATCTGAAAAAAGTCTCATTGGTACATGCCACATCCTATAAATCGAATCTGCACCCTTTCGAGTGCTAATCAACGGGCTACTAGGACGCTCTTTTTACGTAATTATACAGTTATGTTCGCACAATTCTCGTAAAGTTATACCTTATCTGCTTCGCCTAAATATAAATTCTAACTGGTAACACTTTTTAAAACAACAACATGCGAAAACAGCCAGCCAAAAAACAGCCAGTAAGCCTATTCGATATGCTGATTGAACAATTGAACATACAGTATGTCTGTAGGTAAATCCTTGCAGTAAGCTCCGTTCTTTCGCCTTGAGCCAGTGATTAGTTTGGCTGTTTCGAGCTGTGCCGTCATCGGACAGATGTTAGGCAATCGTTAAGAGGAAGCTAAAGTAATTTCATTTCAAGTTGCAGTTGTCTCTATCGCGCTAGTGCTGGCTAGCTAAGGCACTGCGAGACGGCAATAGATTTTATAAATACCTATTTAGTATTTCTCTCAACCGTGCTGTTTTCTCTTAAGAGCTGGTACACATTAGGCGCTTATTGACGCGCGCTCTGCTGTTGCGCGTTTTTGGTTAAAAAAATTGCGCTTGAGTATGTACAGAGTATGTCTGTACAGAACTCCTGGTTCTCAAAACGCGTGACAAAGCGCGTGTTTGAAAGCGCCTAATGTGTGCCCGCTCTAAGGCCTCAGCCTCGAATTTTGCGGGCAGCGGGTGGGAGCGTCGGCAGCGCGGGAGCGGCAGTATCTTTTACGTAAAATCAAATGGACCAGTTCTCGAAAACGGCGGCGCGGTAGCAGGTAACTAGTACCACAACCGCGCCGACACCGCTCCCGCCCCGCTGCCCGCAAAATTCGAGGCTGAGGCCTGAGAGCCAGCCAACACAAATTCGCCAGCTTAAAGTTCCCATGTTCTTCCGCACTGATCTATATCGTTAATTGTTTTTAACTCTAAGGTCATAGTTGTTATGATGTCATGTAATACGTAGCTGTTAGTACTCAAAGGTCTAATCAATTGAATGAACGCACTAATCCTTTCGTGGTAGTACTTAATATACGTTTCAAGAATCTTGTAAAATTACGTGGAATAAACTATAGTCGGAATTTTAATTCGATTCCAGATTTGACACATTCAGTGTTGTAACGTTATGACAAGTACTACCTAAATAGTGACGTGCGAAATTATTCGATACGGAAATGGAATATTTCGGGATCGATTCCTCTCGTTTATAGTATTTTATTTATTTATTTATTTATTTAACTTAATGCACACACAGTACAAAGGCGGACTTAATGCCGTATAGCATTCTCTACCAGTCAACCTTTGGGCGTTACAGAAACAAAATTGTATAGGTGCCGGTGAAAAAAGAGACTAATAAAAAAAAACAACAAAACATGCTATAAATAACATAAATTACGTTATAAAACAATATACATAAATTAAATAATATATATTATATACATATATAGGAACTATACCATAATAATATTAATAAATATAAACTACATAATAAATAATAAATATATGTACTATAATATATATATATATATATATATATATATATATATATATATTTATATAAAATACTGAGAATCTTATGAATCTGCCAATTGTTTAAAATAAAAGTCACGAAGTCTGCGCTTAAATGTGTCTCTGGTGTTTGACGTCCTGATTTCCAGAGGAAGAGCATTCCAGAGAAGAATAGCCTGTATGTTAAAAGAAGAGTGGACGATACTTGATTTATGGGAAGGGCAAAGTAAAAGCTCGTTGTTGACTGATCGGAGGTTCTTGTCGTGGCTGCTGCAGAGGTATTGAAAGAGGGAAGAGAGATACTCTGGAGTGTTAGGATGGTGCAGCAACGAGTAAAGCATGCACAATGCCCGCACGGAGCGTCGTTGACGAACTGGCAACCAGTGCAACTTGGAGCGATAGGGAGAAACATGATCGAATTTTCGCAAGTTGAAGATAAATCTTATGCAACTATTGAAAAGACGATCAAGCTTGTTAAGCTTATCAACGTTAAGATCGAAACAGCACACGTCACCATAGTCAATTATTGGGAAAATGAGGGTTTGTACTAACAAAGTCTTAACCGGGATAGGAAGGAAATTTTTAAGTCGGTAAAGGGAACGCAAGATCCCCGTCACTTTAGCGGAAATTTCGGTGATATGGGTTTGCCAAGTAAGAGAGGAATCGATATGTAAACCAAGATCTTTAACGCTAGTACTAAAATTGATTACAGATCCACTGTACATAACAGGTGGAAGAGACCCTAAATCCACTATTTATATAGCCTATGTTACTCAGTGATAATGTAGCTTTCGAATGAAAAAAGGAATTTGATTAAAATCGGTCCAGTACTTTTTGAGTTAAGTCGTTACATACAAAAATACAAATCATTCCTCTTTATAATATTATTAATGTAGATGTATAGATAACACCTACTAACATAAGCTAAGCCGGTGAATGCTCCGGTCAAAAACGGTCGGTCCAGTCGATTCGGAGATCATTAGTTTGATGACGATGATGATGATGAAAAGTAGCCTATGTTAATCCTCATAACTTTAGCTATCTACCAGTGAAAGTCTCGTCAATATCCCTCCAGGCGTTTCAGAGATTAGCCGGAACAAACAGACATGCGGACAGACAGACAGACAAATTTTTTTAAAATTGCATTCTCGTTTTTAGTATCCTTCATATGCATTTAGTAAAACATTGCTAATTGAAAGTTACAAACAGACACTTCAATATAATTAAGGGCCGATTTTTCAATCGTCAGATAACTTTTATCTGTTGAATAAACATGTGACTTTGACATTTGTTCCATACAAAATCTGTCAAAGTCACATATTTATTCCTTACATAAAAGTTATCTGACGATTGAAAAATCGGCCCTTATTTGTATAGATGTGTCTGATGTTGTCAATTAACATAATATTATCTAACCTACTCATTTTCTCTTTTCTCCAATTTCCTCTTTTTTAACCACATGGGATACGCATTTAGACCATTACAATAAAGCAGTGATTGCCAATTAATAAATAATTATTATGAATAATAATGTATTTATTTAAATAAAAATCAATAATTTAGTCTTTAATTGGCACACCATTATTATAATTATTAACATAAATCGCGATTGTTTATCGATTTTTGTGTTCATCACTACACTAATAAATGTGGTATCATTATTTTACAAAATGACAGTAGCTTATGTCAAATGTGGAATCTAATTAAAATTCCGAGTATAGTTTAGTACTGCTACTTAACAGAAATGCCACTTTACTGTGGAGTATTGAACCGTCTACACGCAACCCTAGCTTATCCCTCAGGAGTCAGGTAGATAGAACCTTCACGCCGTGTTTCACCAAGCAATGTTAAAGTTAACGCCATGATAAAATACCATGCCATCTCATTCATGGACAGGAAATACGAGAGGGATAACATGATATTTAACATGGCGTTAACTTTAACATTGCTTGGTGAAACACGCCCTTAAAATTACATGTAGATTATCCTCATTCCCTATCATCGATGCAGTCATTCATCAGCTTCACTTCATAATATCAATAAAACATTATTATCATTATTAAAACACTTTATTCATATATTACATAGTTCATAAACTTTTTTACACAGCGATCTCTTCCAGACAACCTTTGTGTCAATAGATAGCTTGATCTGTAAGTAGTTTAAATATGATACTGAACATAAAATGCAACAAAAAATTATACTGTAACGTTGGTTTTGGATTACAATTTTCTTGACATCTTCGTTCTTCGTATAAACAGCCAAAACTAGCCTACACTGCCAGTCGTGTATATTGATTTATGTATAGTTCATTTGAAATGAGCTCATAAAATTGGTTAATTTCAGACAAAATCATCAGTTTGTCACGAGACAGACAGAATTACACTATCGACTGGGAATGCAAAGTTTTGTCAGTTTGCCAATGTTCATATTAATGCATAATAATTAACTTGTTTCTGCCCGTCTGAAATACGTTTCAGTTTACGCGAGAAACTGGGCTGAAATGATCGTTTGATATACTGGCCAAAATCAATAGTCATGTAATTCTCATGATGGTTGACAACTATGTAACTCTAGTCTCCACATTCTTGATCCTTTGCTTATATGATCTTTTGATATTATGTACCTACTGAAGTAATTTGAATTATATACTCACCGATAATAACGTTTATTTTGTTTATATAATATATAAATTGAAATATGTATAGAACATCTAGTTTTATCGATTTTTATTATTCTAGCAATTAGTATTATTATAACCGTTTTTTTTTCTAATTTTCGGTGACGGTGACCAATACACAGAAGCACTGTGTCTTCATTCACTCTCGTAGCCCAGTGGGACGGATAACCGACACGACTGACGGGAGATCATGCGCAGGACCGACTTTTTACGTGCCCATCCGAGGCATGGATCATCTTTCTAGTCAGACAATAAGGTAATCAGCCTGAATTGTCCTAACCAATCTTGAAATTAACTTTTTTGTTGTTCCAACGCGGTAATCGAACCCACGACCTCCGTGGCGTGAGCGAAGCTCTGAACCACTACATCACAGAGGCGTATTATAACACACTTATTCTATAATGAAATATACATAAGTACATACGTAATGTATTTGACTATTTTTTACCCAATTATATCTTACTATAAAAAACAAGGAAGCTGCTGTCGTGGAAATTTTATGTGGAGATTACAATATTAAACTGAACGACATTTGACTTGTATTGTGAAGAGGTCAGGTTTTACAACCGGCACCCAAATTAGTAACAAAATAAACGGCACCAGGAAATTGAGCTTTTTATCAGTTTCCTGGTTTGTCTGCTACGTGATTAGCAATATTTTAGAGTATGATCAGACCTAATACTCCACACACATACTGGAACACTGAACGTTTTTTCTTTTCAGGGTCAAAAGACACTTCATGGCCAAATTATTTCATCCATAAATCCATTTGAATAACCTTGCATATTATATTTTATACTATTGGTTTATGTAGTGTACAATTTCAATTTATATACTTGTACGTATCTTTATTCTTCTTGATAAAACAAAAAAATACATTTTTCCTTGCTGACCCTTGACCACTTTCTTTGGGTGTTTTAACAGTTTTACTTGTTATCAACACACAAAATCTATATCTAAAAGTGGACATTAAATATAAAATTTAGATGTAGATGGTAGATATAGATTTTGATAGACACAAACTCGAAAAAAATGTATGGGATTTGACATAATCTTCGCTAAGTGAGATACGAATTTGCGTGACACAAAGCGAAGCTTATGTAAAATCTCGTACATTTTGATTTCCTCCGTGGTCTAGTTGTTCAGAGCTTTGCTCTCGACGTGGGTTCGATTCCCGCGTTGGAATGTTGCAAAAAATGTTGTTTTTAAGTTTGGTTAGGACAATGCAGGCTAATCACCTGATTGTCTGACAAGAAAGATGATCCATGCGTCGGATGGGCATTTAAAAAGTCGGTCCTGCGCCTGTTCTCTCGCCAGTCGTGTCGGTTTACCGTCCCACTGGGTTATGAGAGTAATAGGAAGAGAGAGTGTCTTTGTGTATTGCGCACACAATTGGGCACTATAAAATAACTCCTGCGTAGCTGGCCTGGTTTCAATTAAATCGGCTACCGACACCGAAATCGGTGAGATACGAGTATTATTTTGATTTCCAACTTCGTAAGTGATTATAGCGTTTGTATCTGGAATCAGGTTCCGTAGCCTCTTGATTACGTTTATTTCCGTACCAATTTTAACACGAGTATTTGTGATTTAGTGTTACATTTACCGCGGTGGAAGCTGAATGTAACTGTTATTGCTGTTTTCAATATCACTTCTGTACCAAAACGGCTTTATTTTGGTCACTTGACTGCTTTGTAAGTACTACTTATCTAATCACTTGGATTTAAGCCCAAGAACGGATGAAAATAAACTACTTATACGTTCTACTTAAGTAGGTTAAAATACAAAATCCACTTTTAACATCGTTGTGGAAAAAACTAGAATCCTGTATTTTTAGTAACTAAGCACGTATAAACACGGTATATTTCAAATTACATTCGTTGTTTTTCATGCGATTGACATGTCAATATTTTTTTTTTAAATACGAAATAATTGTAAAAATATTGTTAAACGGACCGACTAACCCGAGCTTGGCATCACGTGAATCTCACAACTTTAACGGCAAAAGAACTAGGTAGCGAGACTAGCATTTTTTACAAGTTATGTTTTTGATGGGATACTTCGTATCATAAACAAATCTTTATTATCCAGCTGCGGCGATACTAAAAGAGGGTTATTCTTACTAAAAACCTACGCGATTTTTATCATGCTCACCTGAAAATGTTATGATTTATTATATTGCTCAAAAGAAGCAGTAAAATATGAAGTGGAGATTAGCTTTACGGGCTTTTTAGTAATCAGAATCACGGTTTACGATATGGCCTATAAAATAAATAATAATATAACTGTGAATGATTTCATTTTTTCAAGTCGCTAGTGGCAGACCATACAAAGCGTCATGAGTGCCCCGATTCAATATGCCATGGCTATTAACACTTTTGTCTCAAACAGCTGTCAGATGTCACGAATTTAAAAACCCTTATTTATTTATTTTGATCTTAAGAAGTATGTAGTATGTACTACACGTACATCTTCAACTTTACCATAGTAATATTAAGATACAAAATCGAATGTAACGCTCATTATAAAATGGGATTTCCTCGAAATAAAATGTTTTATTTTAAATTAAAATATAAAATAGACACAAGGTGTAATCAACATACAAAATATGAATTTTGAAATTATAACGGGTGTAAAAATAACAGTCACAATAACTTTGGGATATGATTAAACTATCTTTTGTCGTTCTAGAAATGTATTTAAAAACTTTTTTTTTTCTTGTTTACTATTCTTGCGACAAAAAATTAAAAAATAATAAAAGTAAAAAAGAATCTTCTACTTTTTGACAAAATAAAAATAAAATATATTTTTTTTATTTATTTCCAAAATGAGGACTGATCTTTTTACATTCTGTATAAGGGCCGATTTTTCAATCGTCAGAAATCAGGTGATACACCTGAGGAATAAATAAGTGACTTTGGTAGATTTTGTATGAAACAAATGTCAAAGTCACTTGTTTATTCGACAGATAAGAGTTATCTGACGATTGAAAAATCAGCCCAAAGTCGCATAATGCTAGAAATATCAGTTATGAGCAGAATCGAATACTCACTTGATGGTGAGTGCTAGCAGCACTATGATGAGGCCCACCAGGGCCATGGCGATGACCACTCCACCGATCATGTAATTCGCATCATTCGGGGCATCTGAAACAAGGAAAACACCAATAAACTTTCATAAAATAATCAAATGTGTTTTTGTCATGTGTGTTAGGCTATTGAGAAAAAATTACTAGTTACTATGTTGATGTAGCTTTTAAAGTCTTTTAATATTATTTCTAATTTCAAGTGTTTCTCGAGGATAGTCTGACGGACTGTTTCACAATCTACTGATACGTGTCAGATAACCTATTAACATGTTCAGGGCGCGTTTCACCAAGCAATGTTAAAGTTAATCCTTCGTTAAATATCATGTCTCTTTGTTAAATATCACCTCTCGTTATTCATATCAATCAATAAGAAGGCATGGTATTTTGTATTTTAACATAGCGTTAACTTTAACATTGCTTGGTGAAACACGGCCTTAGTGTCTATTGTCTTTAACCGACTTCCAAAAAAAACAGGCGAACTTATAACCAATTCGGCCTGATTTTTTGATATAAAGTACCTACGCTTGGCTCTTAGTCAAGATGCAATAGCTACGAAGTTCCAAACCAAAAATGTATGGAATTTGACATAAGCCTCGCTAGTGACGTACGAATTCGTGTGTAACTTAGCGATGATTATGTCAAATCAGTGATAATAGCGACAACATCTTGAATTTTGTTTCCTGTGCTGGCTGGACTGTCCAATAAATGGAATCTGAGACTTATTAAAAGAATGTGAGAATTCAAATTATACTCTCTTAAATATAAACAGATACATAATCTGGGTCCTCTTTCAGGCTACATCCAACTTCATAGTACATACGGATCTTACACGCTCTTGACCGGGTTTTACATAACGTGTTTTACCATATCGGTGACGGAATAGTCGATCAAATGTATAAATTGGCGGATGTTAATCCAACATGGTGAGATAATTGTATAGTCTATTATACAGCCGGTAAAATCCGGTACGCACCGGTTCTGTGCCACTTTGCACCAATTGTACCGTTTGTAGAATCAATAGCTTGGGAAATACCGGGTCGATATTTAGGTACCTGTGATGAGTGCTAGTTTTCGTCACTGCTGGCCGTGAACTATGATTTGTATGGCATGGCAACACCTCTACAATTGTAACTAATCCTGTCATATCAATTTTTAATCACTTCTTCAACAACAAAAATTGCACTTAGCATGAGGATTCTTTAATCCTCATGCTAAGTGCAATAATCAGTTTTTTTTTTAAATGTCTACTATAATAAGTAATGACTAATGACTGACTTTACCCTTAATTTGGACTGTTATTAAACTTATTATATTATTCATTATTAACGATTAAATTAATACTTATGCTTATCAAATTTAGGAAAATGACTGCCATTTTCCTTTTATACTTATTGGGTTGATTTCCATATTCTGAAGTAATAAATTGGGTATTGATCGAAATACATTTATTTAAATTCTGGTATTTATCAATTTAATGCTAATAGATACAAATGCATAATGTATAGTTTGTTGTCAAGCAGAATTTAGAGATAAAGTTATGTAACTTATTTAGTTTTTTCTAGCAAAATAGTCTGGAAAATAACTAGGTAACTACCTAGTATTTAAAATCATTATTAGTTCACCTATTTTAGTTTTATTTAAAACTAAAATAGGTGTAGATTTGTTGCGTAGTAGTTCTAGTAACTACTAAATAATTATGTAGTAGTAAGTAACTCCTAAGTGCCCATTAACTTCCCCTGCTACCAAGTATGTTCTAGACTTACATTTATTCTGTAGGCAAAATTATATTCTCTTGCTTCTTTTATTTGTTTTTTTAATTTAATTAACTTCAAATGCGTTTGATTGGTCTAAACTCCAAAATGTGTTTCTTATATTAATTCTAATATAAATTTATTTATATTTTGAAAATCTACTTAAGTTAAATTATGGTTAAGTATGTGTTTTAGTTCTCATGTCAGTTGGTAGTTAATTTGAAATTCTATGTACATCTTCTAAAACGCAAAACATATGAAATAATTGTTACAACATACCTTTATACAAAAATGTTGTGCGTCGTACCTGTTATGTATTATTATTTAATATATTCGCAGTATTTCTTTGTCTCAAAACTATTATAAATATTTCCTGACCAAAGTATAATTTTATGCGATATAAAGAACATACCGATTACCGACATGTTCAATTATTTCAATTTAACTAATCATTAATCAAGGACTATTATTGTTCATAATGATAATGAAGAAATGAAGACGATAAATGGATGATAGCAAAATTATGATTTCGAGAAAATTGAGTTCACGCTGTCACTGCAGAATAGGTAGGTATGTCGTAAAATCTTAAGTACAACAATCTAATATCTCTAGAAGCAATGTACTTAATGCGTTCTTAGATATATCCGAAAATGTGACAAAAAATATATCAACACATTGCTATCTGTACGAGCTGTTTGACGCCATTATATATCCGCCTAGTTATTCAATTAAAAAAGCAGATTCAATCAGATGACTGCGACATATACACGACGCATCCCACAGCATGTTGGGCGTAGGTATGACGTGTCAGGTTAATGTGTTGGCCACAGATTACAGAGCAACAACCCGTGGTCGATGCACCTACGGATGACACCTGCTCTAACTGTCCAGTGTCTGCACCAATCTGGTGCGTTCAACTGTCATCAGGGCCCTAATTCAAGATGCCTCATGCCATCGCTATTACCACTTACGAAGTTCGAAAACAAAATTTAAGAGATTTCACTAAGCGAACCTAATGTTAAATCCCATACATTTTTGTTCTTGAATAAGGGACCTGATCCTGTTACGTTTAAAGATATCATATTAAATACATATTAACTACATTGATCCGATTTTAATGAATGAGGTATCAATGGATTCATAGGAATCATACATCGCAGATTTTTTAGTCTTAGATATTTTGAAGGCTATTACTATATAGTCGGGTAGGTATTTACTATAGTTTTTAGCTTTTGATAATTCAATAAAAACTTAAAAGTACACCGAAAAATAAATACCTACTACTATATATTTTTACCATATAATCGTAGTAGCAGCAGATTCATGATTATATAATCTAAAACTGCCAACGCAGGAGTTCGCTGGCGCCAGTAGGTGGAATAACGCGGGCTCGCCAGTTTCGAGTTACCACGTGTAACCCTCTTACCGCAACCCGCATAAGCCGATGACGAGACGACATCCGACACCGATGAAAGCGCTTTATTTTATTCCTTACAAATAATTACAGTATAGTGAAGCGCTGCAAGCGACGGTGGACGTATTGCAATCATATTAACCGATAGTACCTACTACATACCTGTTCGATGCGGTGTCTGATTTCCTGGGTATTATAAAGTAACAGGTATATGATAATAAGTAATCTACTTAACAGCCAAAAATTTAATGCCACATGCGGTTGCAATTAAAGTTTAATACGGCCTATTTTTGCCTATGCAGCCTTAGATTAGCTGTAATCAATTTCAATTAACTTAACTTTTATTTAAAAGTGTTTTTAATCGCATGATGACTTTATTACTGTCGAATTAATATGTTTGTTTAATATCATAGAAAAATACACCATAGATGTCAAGTCTTCTCGCATCACACGGTTTGAAGCAACGAAATCCATGTATGCGTTCGTTATGTACGTACAATTACATTCGGCGGCTGACAGGACGTCCGAACAAACTAGGACCAAATGTCCTCGTTTGATTTGCGTCACTCGTGCCCGTATTGTATATTTCATATGGCACTTTTTATACAAAATCTGACAAGCCACAGAAAAGTTATCAGACGATTGAAAAATAACCCCTAAATATGATGAGATCATGGACCACTTTATCTCAGATATTTGAACATTTCTGACGACTATTATTTATCTAGGCACATAACAATCCGGATTTACGATATTTAAGATGGATTGTAACGACAATCTGTCACTATCATTCAAATATTATCTTGGCTGCGAATGTTGTTTAACGTTTGTTAATGGAGATCACAAATTTTAACGTGACGTTGTTTTGCGGTGTTAGCGGTGTTATGTCATAATTGGTGTATTTTACAAATACAAGGCCGTGTTTCACCAAGCAATGTTAAAGTTAACGCCATGTTAAAATACCATGCCATCTCATTCATTGGCAGGAAATACGAGAGGGATAACATGATAGGTATTTAACATGGCGTTAACTTTAACATTGCTTAGTGAAACACGGCCTTAAAGTTCAAACTACATTCTTAGTTCTTACGTACGATATATTCCCAGCAATTTTACATAAATATTCTATATTTTATAGACACAGCGACCAACTAACCCCGACTGGGCATAACATGGCTCTCCCAACTTTTTTACGGTAGAAGAATTAGGTAACGGGACATGGCATTTTTACCAGTTGTTTTTGACGGGATCATAAAATTACAGTACGACCACGGCTCAATGTCCCTTGATTACGATTTACGACTCGTTTTTAACCGACTTTCAAAAAAGGAGGAGGTTCTCATTAATCGTGTGTCTTTTCCGGAGAAAAACAAGGAATGTCGAGCGTTAGCAGCAAAGCACAAATTATGTAAAAAACATTTTATTTCCAAATAAAACTTAAAACATCTTTTTTCGGAAATAAAAAAAAAACAAGCTACCACCGGTACAACCCTAGCCCGCCGAGAAGAACCGGCGTAAGAAACTCGCACGGGATATGTTTAATTGTTTACGGGATGTGCGTGTATGTTTTTTTTTTTATTTTTATCCTGCTGCTATCAATATGCAGCACTCTTTTATACTGTCATAATCTTCTTTACTATCTTATTTAACTCAACAATTTTTCTTTTCTTGATTTTTTATTACTTAAGTATTGTATTTTTTGTGTTTTTTATATTATTTGTTTCTTCCTTTTTTGTGCGTGTATTTTGTGGCTTATATTGGAACGTACCTATGAATTTAGGGTTAAAGTTGAACTCGTGTAAAATATGCAATATTTAAATTTCGAACTATACATGATTGCATTTTTAGTTGAATATAACATCAGTCATATAACATCAGTTATATATTAAGCAAAATATACATTATTTAAATTCAAGTTTTCAGCTCATACACGTGACTTAATTATACGTGATTGTCAGAGTTCAAAGTCCAGTTGTCGTTGTATAGGTATATTTTCTACCGCAAAAGTGACGTATGTCGGATTATTCTTTTTTTCATGGCTATTAGGTAATAAAGAGAGGAATTTTTTAACATTTTTTACCCGACTATCAGGGAGGGTATTAAAAACCATTCTTATATTTTTTATAATCTTGTTTGAACAAAGGCTTTAACTGTTATATTTATATCTGACCACCATGCTCGTGCGTGACAAGACTGCAGTAATACGTTTAGGCAACACGATGTAGAAAAATCTAGTTTAAAGCACGTAGGTATAATGTGGTGTTACTTAATCGCATTTTTGTACACTGAAACATTTGTATCTTTGTTTTGAATATAGAAAAGTCGGTTTTAAAAAAATGTCTAAAATGTATTTAAACGTAGATGTAAAAGAATTGTTATCGGCGGAATATATAGATCGATAATTTTACTATTTCTCTTATGAATCTTATTACATTTTCTGGTCTTAAATAGCTTAAATATGTACAAAAAGGATTTTTCCGTCCGAAGATTACCATAAAGGTAAAAAGGTTTAGAATATGTAGACATTTAGAATATGTAAGTTGTTTGTTTTAAAAAAAATATGTAATAATCGCGCCGAGGCAATCGCGAAGTATATAATAGGTACATATTATACACAAACATACAGTAATTCGACAATAATAAATGAAACTAAGTGAAAGTGTCTGGCAAGTCTGCAAAAAGTGTGAACGAATGTGAAAGTATTTTTGTATTATGAGTAGGTACAGTTATTTTTTTGGTTATATCACTAATATTGTCATTAGAATATTAACCTTCTAGTTGTCTTCTATAAGGCTGGGACTTCGAACGGATAGCATTCAGTGCACTCTGAATAGAACTCTAGGCTATATTTTAAATTTGACCATTCAATAGTCGTGTGTTTGATTTCCAACTCTATTCTGTTAGTAAAGTCCTTTTTCTTCACTGGATGCTGGGATGGTTTTCCGGACCATATAGTAGAACTTGGTTGTTGTTAATGAAAACATTAGAAGAAGATATGGGATAAATATTTTGGGTCAATTCAACCGCACGGCAACTATTACTTCTGAAATTAAAAAGCTACAACCTGTCTCGCGAAACAGGGGTATAAAAAGGCTGAAACAAGAAAATAATTCAGATACAAATCCAGAAATGATCCAGAAATCCATCTAGGTACAAAAAAGGTAGAGGCGTGGTCGCACCCGCTATTGACATTTATTGCAACAGCAGACGATAATATTCGTCTGCCGTTGCAATAAATGTCAATATGTTTTTTTAAAATACTTATGTTCTATAGTATTACGGGTACGACCACCACACTTATATTCTATAGTATTAGGGGTACGATTTACATCTAAATTATTTTCGTTTTTTAATTTATCAGAAGTCGTGTAAAACCGTCGTTCATGAGGTTCCAAAACCAAAGTTTTGGAAAATACTCTGTACATATTGTTAGTTGTTTAGTCAATTGATATTAATTAGGAACACGAGTGACGAGACTAATTAATTTTGCTGATAAGATTTGATATCGTCGATGTACTCAACCTACTCTAATGTGCTCGATCCATGGCGCATAGCTGTCCCAAATACTAAGCTGTTAAGTATTCTAGTGTATTATGGAATCGGTGGAATCTTAGGGCATAGGGCAAATACAAAAAAAAAAGAAATGTAAGCTGATTTTTTAGATAAATAGCAATTTTAAGCAGAATAGAATACAAAAGTAATAAGAAAAACAATTAAACCAAAAGATGCAGTCCTATAGAACAAAAAACATATTATATACCTAAAAGCAAAAATATGTATGCACCATCCATGGTTTAAAGTTGCCCCAAATACAAAGCTATTAAGTACTGTCTATCATTGTGTGTGTATTATGTAATCTGTGGTACGGCTTCGGTGCTCCACATACAGATTTTACCTTGGCGTATTATCCTAGTTGATTTACGTTGGTTTGTGTACTCAAATAACTAGCCTAGGATATAACTGTTCAATACAGTTTAGCGAACTTAGAACAGGCATCCTGTTCAGATTTATAAACCCTACGTAAATTAATGAGGCCAACAGGCACACTGTAATTTACTTTTTATAATTTCAAATTTAGAACGCTTATGTCATATTTTTTCTGTAATCTGTACACATTGTGTGTGTCATTTTTAACCACCAATATTACAATACAAGTTCCGATTAAACTGCAGTAATAAAGTTACCCGTTATAAAAATGACATACAAACAGTTTATACACACGTAACCCCGACATTGTCAAGCTGTAAGCAAACTAATGAAGATAAGAACAAAATAAACCATACCAAAATCGGTATAGTAAAAATAATAGTATAAATAATAAGTGACGTTTAAATTGGTAGCATTATAGCTGTTCATACTGAGTTTCAGCGGAGTCACAAGGTATGAACAACGCATTTCCCCTTCGAAAAAAAGTTATTCTATAATAATTATACTAACTAGCTGTGTCCACGACTTAGTTCGCGTGGTTTTTGAGTGACTGTTTATGCAGCGCACGCAACGATAGTCCCCAAATGTGAATATTTTTTCCCGTTTGTGCAACATTTCTCATTGACGCTTCGCTTCTATTGGTTGCAGCGTAATGTTATATGTATAGACTAAAGTCTTCCTCTATAAAGAGACTATCCAACAAAAAAAGATTTTTTCAAATCGAATAGTTCCTGAGATTAGCGCGTTGAAAGAAACAAAAAAACAAACTCTTTCGCTTTATAATATTAAGTATAGATTCCTGCAATAAACATTATAATCTATTCTGAAACGATAGTTAATCTACCACATGTTACCGCTAAGCTGTGCCACTGAGGGCCCGTGAATAAGATGGCTCTTATATTCCCTGTGTTCCAGGAGACGCTCTGAACGTTCAGATCATTCATAACGCTGACATTGACAGCTGACAGTGCCTGTGAAAACAGTTCAAAACGATCCTAAACTGTGCTAAAGAAAATAGTGAACGAAAATAACGTTTTTTTCGTTCAGATTTGCGTTTCTGTCAGCGTTATGAATGATCTGAACCTTTAGAGCGTCTCCTGGAACAGGCCCATTATCGTTTTAGTATTCGGCTGTATTACTTTCATTGTAAAGTGTGTAAAGGGCCTTACGTGAATGACTGAGTCGCAATGCGGAGTACTCGGAGCGTGCATGTGCATTCTCTAAATAGAGACTTAAATTAAAAAACGCACGAGGGAAATGCATCCGAGACTGCACACTGAAATAGAACTTTGAATCGCTTAAGTTCTTTATAGACGAAAGTAGAATGGTTTTTTGATTAATTTATTTTAAGAGCAATCAACAGCTAATACATAGTTTGAAATTACAAAGCAGCCAACAATTAAATTAGTCTTAGGTTTAGATTTAACATACTACTATCAGTAGCTAAATATTTTAGGTTTATGCTTACATATTATTAAACAAAGTCATCCGTCGCGTCTATCTGGGCCACGGGTTTTTAATTCGCGTTAAACTCAAAGACTACGTGCACCGATCTTCATGGAGTTTTCACCAATGCATAGAGTGGGTCTTGGGGAAGGTATTAGTGTGTTAATTGGACCTGGTAGGTGGCGCTGCAACTGCCAGTGAGACAAGAAACTTTTTTCAAAAAATTAATTAATTCTTACAACTACGGTACGAAGTTGGCTGGGACTGCTAATAAAATATAATATTTAATTTACTTAGCTGGTAAAAATACATAAAGTATAAGAAATACAGAGCATTAATCTACCTCACGCCAAAATAACGTGATGAGGAAAACTAAAGCAAAAACTGTAAAGTATCCTTAACTTTAACCCAAAGATGATTCACGCCCCACTTGCGCCACATATCTCTTGTCGTGGACCAATTCGGTCCATGCTTATGTTAAAGTATTTAACTCTAACATAAGTCCAGAATATTGGTGAACTCTGGGTTATTTAAGAAGATAAAATACAATAACAGGAGTGTACTAGTAGATTAACCCAGTCTGAAGCAATTAATTTTTGTACATGTTTTGGTATAATAAATTTATATCTAATCCAAAAAAAGTTCAATAAATCGTGTCAGGTTCTAAAGGCATTCTAAAAACGACAAATGTATAATGTATTTTAATTAGGATGTACCTACATATGACTAAAGTCAATCCCTACTGAAAACATGTGAAAATTTTTGTCACGTTTTCTCAGTAAAGTTTGTATTTTCCGATGACTCACAAAAAACTATTCATAAGATTGATCACAGCTTTGAGCTTTGTACACATGCACATATTAGTGTTATTCATAAAACACGCGCTGTAGAAAGAGATGATGAGGGGGGTATTACTTCCTGTCTTACGCCGCACCGGCTCTCTTTCCGTCTTACGAATTTTCGATCATGTCACGTGCTCTGACACGAATTTAAAAATTTTTGTTCAAACCAAAAAAAAACGTCACTAAAGAATCTGTTATCACTTAAATAATTTTATTTTAGTATAAGCTATTGCTGCTACTGATTATAAGATTAGTTAGGTTGAGGTTGCCTAGTTTCTAAAAACTACCCCTCATTATACTTTGGTGCTTTGGAGCAGCCTTAGGTCTATTAGTGGACGTCACAGCTGAAATGATGATGAGATCACATTGAATCGTAAATTATTATTATTTTATAGACAAGATACAAGAAAACAACCGATTTACGTAATTTTGGAAGCGACATCATACCATTGTTACTCTTTGTAATGTATATTGATTACCTACCCATAACTACTACAATAATGTTTTACGATGACTATTATGCTGAAAACTCACTAGAATAGCCACGTGAGCCAGTTAAGTGTCTGAAAGCGGTTGGTGATTCATAATAACGTCGGTGTTACTTACTCACTAAACATTTATTGTGAAACATTTTGTATTGCATAACCAGGGAACAGTGGCGTAGGATTTGTGTTACTCCACTCCCATCGGCGTCTTACCACTTACCATTTGAAGACCATCATCAAGACCATCATACATCCCCCCAATGTTTAAGGCTGTTGCACTCACATTATTTTCTTTTTGTAATGTAGATTATAGGAAAATAATGAAATCTATACTAATATTTAATTATAATGCGGAAGAGTTACTTTGTTTCTTTAAACGCGCTAATCTCTAAAGAAGTACTGGTCCGATTTGAAAAAATATTTTTTGTTGGTTAGTCCATTTATATAGGAAGGCTTTAGGCAGTAGGCTATATAACATTACGGTGTAACTAATAGCAGCGAAGCGTCAGTGAGAAATGTTGCAAAAACGGGGAAAATTATTCACATTTGAGGGCTTTTTCGTTGCGTGCGCTGCATAAACAGTTTAAGTTACTCAAAAATTATGTATGAAAGAATTATTCCTTTTTAATAATCATAATAACAAAAAGCAACGCGAGCAATAGAAAGATAATCGCGATAGTGTTTGCGACAACCACGCGAACGCGAAAAGTCGCGGGCACAGCTAGTAAACTATATTTTTATAATCTTCACTTTTACGTTTTAAAAAGAAAATGAAAATATGTATATGTTACATACTTGTTGTCCATTTTTAATAGTGAAACGTAACGTTGGTCTCTCAAATAGGTTCTTAAGTAGAGGCAGCGATCGCAATTCTCGAGACCGAGTTTGAGACTTGTTTATTAATACGGGTCTAACTTTTGTCGCGTCAATAATAGAGTTGGACGGTAGGTAAATAGTAACTAATCTACCCATTTGGGTATACCCAATCTAGCCGGTACATAACCGGCTAGATTGGGTATACCCACCGCCCAACTCTATTATTAACTCAAGAATGATGATTGTTATACCGCTACACGTGTGTTTTCATTAAATGGCGTAATTAAGCGTTACGAATCGAAGGTGAATGTTGGAATTAAATTTACGCAGATTCTTTTAGTTACGGATTATATTGCATTTCCCCGTAATCTATGTTTGTTGTTGCGTAATGCATTACGCAATGAAAAAGAGCAATTTGATTTTGCTACTTTAATTTTTTTTTTCTTTTTTTTACGATTTTTTAATTATTACGAGTATCAGTCCCAATTATAAGTTTGACAGGTGTTTTTTGTAAATACAAGAGATATGATTAAGTATATTATACAGGGTGTAAAAAGAGCAGTCACTATGTCTTTGAGATACGATTATACTACCTTTCCTCATTTTGGAAATGTATTTTTTTTATATATTTTTTGTCAAAACTAAAAAATTTTTTTTTACTTTTATCATTTCTTCATTTTTTATTTTTTATCGTAAAAATAAGGCAAAAAAAATTTTTTTTTTGAAATTTTTGTAAAAAGAAAGAAAAAAAATACTTTTCTAGAATCAGAAAAGTTAGTATAATCATATCCCAAAGTTATAGTGACTGCTCTTTTTACACCCGTTCTTTTCTGTAGAAGTTAATAAAATTCTACTAGATGTTAAGGCATACCAGTGGCGAAAGCAAGTCCTACTTCTGAGGGAAGCCATAGCCTTACTCGGGCCCTGTTCCAGTAGACGGTCTGAACGTTCAGATCATTCATAACGCTGACATTGACAGCTGACAATTGTGTGTGCTGTGAAAACAGTTCAAAACGATCCTAAATAGTGCTAAAGAAACGCAAATCTGAACTAAAAAAAAAGTTATTTTCGTTTACTATCAGGTACTGGAACACAGGGTAAGGGTGAAGCTGATAAGAATAGAAATATAGTGAACCCGCGCCATTGGTAGGTATATTGTTTAGACGCTTCCGCGGTCTAGTGGTTCAGAGCACTCGCTCTCGACTCACGTGGGTTCGATTCCCGCGTTGGAAAAACAAAAAATGCTGTTTTCAAGTTTGGTTAGGCAGGCTGATCACCTGATGGTCTGACCAGAAAGATGATCCATGCGTCGGATGGGCACGTAAAAAGTCGTTCCTGCGCCTGTTTTCCCACCAGTCGTGTCGGCTATCCGTCCCACAGGGCTAAGAGAGTGAAGGAAGGGAGAGTGCTGCTATGTATTGCGCCCACTTGGGCTCTATAAAATAACTACTGCATAACTGCCCTGGTTTCAATGAAACCGGCCACCGTCACCGATTTCGGTGTGGGAGGCATTATTATTGTTTAGTAAACTCTAAGATCGAATAGGCTAGATTTCTTAGTTGTAAATTCCAAGGTGCTAGTAAGCTAGATTAGTGTTTAGTAGGTACTAGAAGTTACCTTCAATTCTATTATCGGTTTCGACATCGCAGACGTCAGCTGTTGTAAACGTGATAATGCAATTCCTGCGCCTCTGGATAAGTCATGCACTGTTTGCTCTATGATGACACCGCTTCAGTGTTCAACTTTGAACCTTGACACGATGTATTTAAAGGTCAAAATTGAACAATAGGTGCAATAAAAATAATAACTACTAACGATACTGAGAAAACGTATTGTAGTACTCCAAAGCGTCAGTATCGAAACGAGACACTGAATTTTTAACCGACTTCCAAAAAAAGGAGGTTTGTCAATTCTGGCGGTTTTTTTTATATGTTTGTACAGTGATGTTGCGATTTGCGTGATTATTTTTTTATTTGACGCAGAATAGCTGCCATTTGGTCCCATAACAATTTTACGTACTTTGGTCTTGTACTTTTTTTTAAGATGGCGATCTTTGAGGAAGTTGTGAGACAGTAAAAAAAAATATCTTTTTGTGATCTATCTTTATGTATATATCCACTACTAGACATAACCCCCGCCCCAAGTATCTCTTCTTTATCATTTCATCTCAGCATTTTTAAGATGTTTTAAAATTGAACTTTAATTACTACACAAGTCACGCATGGGGTGACGGAGTAACGCACCTCTCCATCGATTGATGGAGGAGAGATTTCTCCTCCTCTCATCTTTCCCGGGGGTGTCGTACACGGTGACAGAGAAAATATGCATCCAGAAATGGGAAAACTACCACCTTTGGTAACGTGGGGGAGGGGGGGGGGGGTTGTCTAGTAGTGGACGTGATGATAGATCACAAAAAGATTTTTTTTTAACTGTCACAACTTCCTAAATGATAAACAATAAACACGGCGTTGAATTGTAATCTTCCATAACATACAATAAGTATTTCGAAGGAAGACCACTATTACGGAAACGGAACTAAATGTAGTAAATAATGGCTGACAGGAAATATTATTATCCCTGCGGAAGGAAACCAGGATTCCAGTAAGTGTTATTAATTTAAAAGGATATCAAGGATAACAATATCTATACTAATACTGTATAGCGGGAAGATTTTATTGATTGATTATTTGCATTGAATAAGCTCTGAAAATACTGTTAGTATTTTCAGAGCTTATTCAATTAGTAAGTTATTTTATAGTGCCCAAGTGTGTGCGCAATACACAGAAGCACTCTCTCTTCCTTCACTCTCGTAGCCTAGTGGGACGGAAAACTGACACGACTGGCGGGAGATCCGAAGCAGGACCGACTTTTTACATGCCCATCCGACGCATGGATCATCTTTCTTGTCAGACAATCAGGTGATCAGCCTGCATTGTCCCAAACAAACTTGAAAACAACATTATTTGTTGCTCCAACGCGGGAATCGAACCCACGACCTCCGGGTCGAGAGCGAAGCTCTGAACCACTAGACCATGGAGGCGTTGAACTTAAAAATAAGTACTACTCCAAAATAAAGTGAGTCCTGATTTCACCAACGCATGTTAGTGTTAACGGGTTGTTAAATTACCGTGCCTTCTCATTCATTGATAGGAATTACGAGAGGAACAACATGATATTTAACCGAGGATTTACTTGCTTGCTTGCTTAACATTGCTTGGTGAAACACGCCCTAAAACAGTTAAATATGCACATACGTCCGCTATTCTCTGCTCTCATTACAGTCGCTGGCGCCAGCGGCCCTTGGCGGGACGGAAACGCTGGAATGCACATAACGTATTGAATTTTAATGTATTTATTGACCTTAACCATTACTGTGCTGGCGCCGAGATAAATGTCTAAATAAGGGCTTGCTGCTAAGTACATACATCAGTATACAGTAGATTTAACATAAAATAGAAGTCGATTCCATTGTGTGAAAGAAGTATGCTAGTTTTAAAAATGGTTTTTTTTATAATTTTTAAATCGGCTGTGAGGTCAATCAGCTGATTGACCTCAGCGGCGATGATTTTATTTCTGCCTAAAATATATTTTATAATCTTCCTTTTTTTCTGGTAATCTGCTGTTGCAGGGATTTTAGCTACATGATATGTATTTTTATGGTGACTTGAATTAATCTAGCTCGATAGCTATTTCAATATATTATAGTTTTAGTGTAAATATTTTTCTATAATAGATTTAAATTAATAGACTAGAAATGCCTTGAATTAGTATTCTATATACAAATTAATAATTACTTTCTCCAATAGGCCTTGACCGCAACGTTTGGTATTCCGAAGGTTTCCGAAGCACGCGATAGGCACATTGCCGATATGGTGACCTTACCTCGGAAATGTCAAGCCTAAATAATAAAAAGGTCGCTCGTTATGAAAACGAAAAAGGTCAATTACCTTTACCTCAAAATGGCGCGGAGTCTAGACAAATTATAGTCCTCGCACTGAAATTATTGCGATTTTGCTCTAAAGTTTACTACTAATATATTACTTGCGATAATAGTTTATTAGTTCGCTATGTAAAGATCTGAAAATCCGTCAAATCTAAATTATCAATACCAAAATTTCCAAATAATAAAACGCTTATTAAATTTAAGAGCTCTCATAATCATAGGTTGTCACTGTTACTCCTTGGCGAAATGACAAGGACAGATTTAATTATCGTTTCAGATTCGACCGTATTATACGAACATTATTAATATTGACTTAATTTTTTTTTATGATAATGATAATGTTTATTTACCAAAAACTTTTTCACAAGAGAAATAACTAAATCTAACAATATACATAGAGCTAGGTTTTAAAAGAGATTACAGCGGCTCTTGCACTAAGCACAGCTTGTTAATTAGAGGCATATAATATTAATGAGTCATAATACGTATAGGGTGTATGGGTCCCATATATAGAGTTTACTGAGGATGTAGCAGCGCTAAAACGGGTATTTTTTTTAGTGATTGCATGGGAAAATTTATGATGTTGGGGCATTTTTCATGCAAACATAAAAGTCAAAAGTAAGTCTTTCAGTGCTGGTACTTTCAGCGTATACTCATAGGAGGCACATACACACCATAAAATGATAAGTTATGACATGAAAAACCAAGTATTTCCGTATAAGCGTAATTCTTATAGTACTCAATAGGTACTCATAAACTCTGTATTATTTTGTTTAAATCCATTTAAACCAAATCAGATTCCTAAAATTTTCCAATATATTTGTTAAATATCGATCAATTTGAAAACATTATTGGCAGATTATGTATTTACGGTAGTTTCCATCCAAAATTGTCCTTCCGATTCATGGAATTCTTAAAAAAACCTTAATCAACTGTCAATAACTCGTACAAGATTTGTTTCTTAGAAACATCTTGTGTGCATAAAAAGATACCACGAAGTTGTATTAATTGATACCCAAACAAGTCCTATAAAAACGATTAGGCGTATTTAAAAAAAAAGGCGCAAAATAACGACTTAAATATTATCCAAGGTATATAAATATTTAATAGACTAACTATAAATACTTAATAGACTAGAAGAGAGTGATCTGGGCCCTAATTTAAGATGTCATCGTTATTATCACACATAGTGACATACGTATTCACTTGTCAGTTAGCGAACCTTCTGTCATTCCCTTTTTGTTTTCTAACTTCGAAAGTGATCATAGCGATGGCATCTGGAATAAGTTCCCTGATCCTTAAGGAATCTTGATATACCAAATTTACAGCCTGTATGTGCTTTGTATGTATGTATATTCTACATTATGTATGGATGATATTCTCTAACTTTTTAAAGTTTAAAAATTTTACGATATTTTTCAGTAATTTTCTAAAACTTTGTCATCGTCAATGAATCTGTTTTCAGTCACAGCTCCTTGTGACTCTATAAAATTCAGTTTTTCAAAAATTTTACCTACGTTAGGAAAATTTGGGTTTAAATGAAACGGGCGAATCAAGTGTACGCAGTCTAGCAGGTACAATTGACAGCTACGTATTCGTAAGTTTTCGAATGAGCATTGAACAAAAAACATAAATATACCGTCCGTACATTTTCGATAACGTTACGGAGTTGTCAATTATCGTTCCTGCTTCCCCTCACGAATGCAACGTTTGTGTTTCTTTAACAAGCTCGCATGTATACTATTTTAGTAATTAACTGTTACTGTTATTACGTAACTGTAAGGTCATACCTTGACCTTACTACAGTGGATACTCCCTAGCCCTGTCTTGTGGTACGCCATATGATAACGAGCCTCGAGGTCATACGTTCTTCCGGGTGTCCTTGTTGTGTGAATCAGTAAGTGTAACGTTACCAAAACGTATTATACTGTTACATAAAGCAAAACATACAATATTAGATAATGTTTTATAGTTTTGCTAGTTATATCAAATGGATTCTGATTTGTTAATCCATAAAATATTCTGAAAGCGTATAATTTTTTTTCCTGAAGGAGCTGGCTAGTGGCTATATTAAGCCTTTTGTTAAAAAATTTTAAAATTTTAAGAAATAAAATAATATTATTTTGTGCATTTAATTTAAATTTAATAAAAAATGTTATTGTAAAGATTGTAGCATCTTTACAATAACTTCTTTCTGGCAAACCATTGTGTAACAATACAAAGGTTTCCCAGATTTCATAACACAAAAAAATATCAGTATATAATTTAAGTATCTGAAGTTTCAAAATACAATTAATACAAATTTCTATATTTCAGACTTCTATGGTCCATGGGTTAGTATTACATATTTGACAAAAAATTTAAGGATTAGCAAAATAATAATAAGTACTTAAAGATTAAATTTTAAAATTATTTATTATAACATGCACTTAATTATAACTACGGGCGGTGGTAGCCTAGAGGAGGCACTGCTCTCAAATTCGTTCACTATCCGCACATAGCTCTTTAATATAGGTGCATGCGGATCATCTGCCACAATCTTCAGGATGCTGTTGTCGCTCCCCCGCACGCGGTTTATCAGTAATGCCACTTTTTTACGCAGTAGGTAGTGCCCGAAATCCATCCGTTCTAGCCTGCGCAAACATCTCCGACGCACTGCAGAAACGGGGAAGTTTCAACATCATCCTGAAGATATTTTATGCGAATACGAATGAATTATATTGGATGCGAATGGTGTTTAACGATTCCTTGGTATGACAGACCCACAGGCCGCCCATGTACAGATTCTGACAGAATGTTTTAAAATGCATAATCTTAATTTCATCAGTACAACGTTTCGATCGGTTCAATAGCTTAAGCATTTCTTAAAAAATATTATTCCGATGACGACCTCGTCATTAGAGAATGTTCACCGGATCATAATAAAAATAATAATAATATAATATAACTATCTGTAAATGTTTATATTAAGTATGTACTATTTATAGCTAATGATAGGCTAATAGGTATATACTTAAGACAAGTTCGAGTGATAAGGAAATGTAGTGCAATAGATAGTAATACTTAATCATAATATTGCATTATTATTTACTTATGCAATAGTAACAATTACAATTATTGTTTTAATAATGTCATGATAACAATTATAATAATAATGTATTATTATTATTTTCATCTTTCGCTCTTGTTTATGATGTAAGTAGGATTTATATTAAGATGTAATCCAAACCGTGTCAATGACTTTCGGCAATTTCCACTTTTCTATGCAAGTGACAGACGATGACGATATAAATTATAGAGTTATAAAGACATTTCCTGAAAAACATTGGCAACGTTGCTTTAAAGTAAGTACATGTACCTACTAGCAAACTTCACAAATCTTCAAATAATTTTGGGGCTCTTAGAAATCTCTCATTGTATGAGTGTAGACTCTATGGAAGTTAGGAAAGCCCTTGGCCTGTTGCGAGCATTCGTGGAAACATGAGCTCAGTACAAGGAGTCACGCATACATTATATTAATGTTTATAAAGTAAAGGAAAACGTCGTGTTGTCTTGAGGAAAAAGGTACATGACCAAAGTAAACTAATAGGTGGAACTTGCAAAAAAATCTAATTTCAGTCTATACCGGACTTTTTTTTGTGTCGTATAATAGTCAGCAGTATAATATATATTATAACCAATAAAATATATATTATATTCTTCTTATATATAAAAATGAATATCTGTTCGTTAGTCTCGCCAAAACTCGAGAACGGTTGAACCGATTCGGCTGTTTTTGGTTTTGAAATGTTCGTGAAAGTCCAGGGAAGGTTCAAAAGGTTTCTATGCTCAACGAAGTGGGCACGGGTCAGCTAGTGCATTATAAATATGTATTATTGGTATATGATATTATAACGTTTCAATTTCGAATGCCAGTTGCAAAGAAAACATATCCTAGACGACGACCGATCTACGGCCAAATAAGCCAAGCCAAGGGTATAGATTAATAGCTCCCCTCACCGATTTCGGTGTCGGTAGCCGATTTCATTGAAACTAGGCCTGCTACGCAGGAGTTATTTTATAGTGCCCAAGTGTGTGCGCAATACACAAAGACACTCTCTCTTCCTTTTACTGTCATAACCCAGTAGGACGGTAAACCGACACGACTGGCGAGAGAACAGGTGCAGGACCGACTTTTTACTTGCCCATTCGACGCATGGATCATCTTTCTTGTCAGACAAATAGGTGATCAGCCTGCATTGTCCTAACCAAACTTGAAAACAACATTTTTTGTTGTTCCAACGTGGGAATCGAACCTACGACCACCGGGTCGACAGCGAAGCTCAGCACCACTAGACCATGGAGGCGCTTATATAGGTATAAGGGCAATGATGATGTCCCTGGAACCGAACCTACATCCTGCTGCGTGCTATGGGTCACGAACGCTGCACACGATTTTAGGTCGCATTAAACTAATATCAGCTGCAGTTAAATAGAGTGTGCCAAGGCGAAGTCAGTGTTGCAAATGTACCAATAATTATTTGCAATAATTTTGCATAACAAAACAAGGTTCACCGGCAAATTGAGGTGGGGAGTTCTATTGATAAGAGAAGTTATTTGTTGGTAATATTATCTATGGTAATGAAGACGACGCCTACGTGGTCCTATGGTTTAGATCAGTGTTAACCAATCATTGTTTTGACATGACCTGGTCATTTTTACATCCTTCGTTAGTTTCGTGGCCCACTTATTTATTTTAAACTTAAGCAAACATTTAATAGTGGTTATGTTTTTAATGCATTTTAATATTTTACTACATTACAAAACAGGTTGGCATTATAATAATAATAATAAAACATGTATTTGACTCGTTTACCACATTAAACAAAGGATTACAAGAACACAAAAAACATAACAAGAATTTTAACATGAAATGTGAGAAATTATACAAAAAAAAATGATAGGAAAAAAGACATAAAACAAACTGGAAGTAATAAGGCCAAGGATCGTAGGGTAGGTAGTGTAGGTAATGCCTAACCGTCAAAAAGGAGTCCACTCAGGCTTAACACTGCAGCGTGAACCACAGTGTCTGGTATTATATGGCTCCATGAAGTCATTTGAGGGACAGGATTTAACACTCGGCAAACAGCACGGTTATATGCAATTACATACATACATATTATAATAAAAATATATCGGATATGTCTGTACTTTCATCGACTTTTAAGGAAAAGAGCATGATTTTACGACTGTTTTCAATGTCGATCGATAGTAGGTATCATTTCCAAAGCAAGCTAGGAATGTTGCGACCCGGTATTTTATTTTGATAGCCTGGTATCGGGTTGCGACCCAGCAAATAGGAAACGCTGGTTTATAGTAGGGCTGCCATCCGTCCGGGTTTCCCCGGATTTGTCCTAGTTTGGAGGCCGTCCGGGGAGCGTCCGGGCCAGGTTTAAGTTGTACTCCGGGTGAAACCCGGACGGACGAGCACTCCCGTGCCCCCAGATTTTAAACAAGATGTAAGTTAATAAAAAAAGTATTGATGTGTCCGGGGTGAAACTCCAACATCCGGGGAAATTACTGGGTGGTAGGTTTTAGAGATGGCAGCCCTAGTTTATAGTTTAGCTTTCGACTCTTCAATCTCCGCGCTGGAACAACTGTATTTGATGTTGGTTTAGGACAATGCAGCCTCATTGATTGTCTGACAAGAAAGATGATCCATGTGTCGGATGGGGCATGTCAAAAGTTTTTTCATTGTCCACACACTCGGGCATATAATTACTCCTGCGTAGGTCTGATTTCAACTAATATGGCCACCGAAACCAAAATCTATGTGGGCGTTATTATTAGGTTGAAATATGGTAATGTAGAGATTGTAATGCAAAATGTACAGTATCCGTATTATACCTACTTAAATGTACTGCTCCGTCACGAATCACGA
The DNA here is from genome assembly GCA_905187575.2 of Celastrina argiolus. NCBI lineage: Eukaryota > Metazoa > Arthropoda > Insecta > Lepidoptera > Lycaenidae > Celastrina > Celastrina argiolus. The sequence continues at coordinate 6,778,381 of LR994581.1, read as the reverse complement.
ATTCATTGTGTTGCCTAATCAACATTTTCATATATGTATATACGCACGAAACTAAAAAATAATTTCAACACGATATTCAAAATGTTAGATTTCGCAAACCAAAAATAAAAGTATGTTAATGTTTTTAAGATAATACTTCTCTATGTTATACTATAATTATTTCACTTAATAGGACGTATTCGCATCTAATTTGACTTAGTATTAGCATGGACCAATTATACATATATATATGTAATAGCTGTGCCCGCGACTTCGTTCGCGTGGTGTTTGTTTGACTTAAACCGTTTCTGCAGCGCATGCAACGAAAGTCCCAAATGTAAATTGTTTGTTTGTTTAAACGCGCTCATATCCCGTATATGACGCCCAACGCCGCGACGACCGACGCCACGACGCCCGACGCCGCGACGCTCGACGCCGCGGTGCCCGCCGCCGCGAAGCCCGACGCCGCGGTGCCCGCCGCCGCGGCGCCCAACGCCGCGACACCCAACGTTGCGACGCCGACGCCCGACGTCGCGACGCTGACGGACACCGCGACGCCCAACGTCGCGACGCCGACGCCCGATGCCCGACGCCCGATGCCCGACGCCCGATGCCCGAAGCCGCGACGCCGACGCCCAACGCCACGACGCTCAACGCCGCGACGCCGACGCCCGACGTCGCGACGCTGACGGACGCCGCGACCAACGCTCTACGGCGCAACGCCTAACGACTTTCAATCCGACGCTCGACGATCCGACGCAAATTTAAATTATACCCTACACAACACAAAAAAAAATTAAAATCGTTACATGAACGATGAAGATATCCGCGAAGAAACATAAAAATAACATATATTTACCAATTGGGAAACCTCCTCCTTTTTTGGAAGTCGGTTAAAAGTATTATGTTGGTTATTTCATGTTACAATCTACCTTTGTGCCAAGTTTCATTTAAATATGTTGAGTAGTTTGGCTAAAATACCGTCAAACAGGTAGCTACAATTTATTGAAGATCCCACGGGAACCCTTTCGTTTTTCGGGATAATAATACTAGCTAACGTTAAAGCTACCTGCCTGCCAAATTTCATTTAAATATGTTGAGTAGTTTGGCTGAAATACCGCCAAATAGGTAGCTTCAATTTTTTTAAGATCCCCCGGGAACCCTTTCGTTTTTCGGGATAATAATTTTTAGTAATGCTCTTCAGATCATAAGCTACCTGCATGCAAAATTTCATTTAAATACGTTGAGTAGTTTGGCTGAAACACCGTCAAATAGGTACCTACAATTTTTTGAAGATCGCACGGGAACCCTTTCGTTTTTCGGGATAATAATTTCCAATAATGCTCTTCGGGTTGTAAGCTACCTGCCTGCCAAATTTCATTTCATTCCATACAGTGGTTTTAGCGTGATGCGACGACAAACATTCCCATACGGACAGACAGACAGACAGACAGACAGACAGACAGACAGACAGACAGACAGACAGACAGACAGACAGACAGACAGACAGACAGACAGACAGACAGACAGACAGACAGACATTTTTTCCAAAAATGTTATTTTTAGGTTCTGTGGCTTTTATAGGCCCCCTTTTTTTAATTTTCACTTAAATATTCTCAATGTACAGACATGGCCCCTCTACAGATTTATTATATGTATAGATTGGTCTATGGTATTAGATAATAAAGGAGCAAACGTCCTTTCTAGTTTTGACCGGATCGAACTTTGCCAAGCCGCGTTGAGCGTAGTTGTTTAACTTTAACTTCAAAGTAATGCTTCCCACACCTGCTATAGTGCCTAAGTGTGTGCGCAATCCACAGAAGCACTCTCTCTCCCTTCACTCTCGTAGCCTGGTGGGACGAATAACCGATACGAAGGCGCCGGACCGACTTTTTAGATGCCCATCCGACGCATGAATCATCTTTTTGTCCGACAATCAGGTGATCAGCCTGCATTGTCCTAACCAAACTTGATAACAACATTTTTTTTCCAACGCGGGAATGGAACCCACGATCTCCGAGTCGAGAGCTAGGTTCTAAATCACTAGAGCACGAAGGCGTTGGATTATATTATATATGTAGCTAATCTACATAGACTATATCATGGTAAAGTTTTGTATGAAAATTATCGTTATGCTATAGGTCAAATCAAACTATAAAAATAATGCTCTTGACACGGAAAGTAGAATGAAGACTATTGTCCAACTAGCCTTACATAATACTGATAGAGTATAATATAAAAGTATCAGCATGACGTACCCAAATTAATGCAGCTTTGTAAATAGATGTCAAGTTCAGCGCTTTGTGGGCAGTTGTAAAGACGCGGTCACATAATTATTGTACTAATGTTTACACGATGTATGTTAAACTATTTGAGGTTTATGCTCAAAGTGAGGCTTCAAAATATAGATAGCTAGTAGCTATCTATATTATACCTAGTGGTAATGACTAGAATCTAGATACTTTTAGAACTAAATAAATAAATATTAAAATAAAAAACGTTTTATTTCCAAATGAAACTTACAAAGCTATTTTCGGAAAGTCAACAAGTAAAACAAGCTACCACCGGTTCAACCCTAACCCGCCGAGAAGAACCGGCGTAAGAAACTCGGACGGGGCCATCTTTTAGCAAAAAGATGGAAAATTTATCTTTTTTAAGAGTATATGTTTTATACAATGTAACTTAATCTATAGTCTACACATATTAATATTATAAAAGTTAGGGTACATATAGGGTACATATAACTCAGTTGAATATACTTTTGCCACAAAGCAGACAATAAAATAATACAATTTGTTATTCATCAAATCGAATCTATTACTTATTTTGTTATCGACTTATAAATATCATAAAACATAACTTAATCGTACTTTTGTAATTTTCCTACAGATAACGTTTCAGGAATCGTGAAAATTTCCTCCGAAAACCTATCATAATCTGATATTTTATCTATGTACAAACAGTTTTTTTATTAAATTGTCTACTGCGCAAAAGATGTATAAATTATGAGATAACTAGATGCTAACTGCGTATTTTGCGACTGCGTTTTCGCGATAAAATGTGTTAACCCAGAACCTAAAGTAAATATCGATTTTAATTAAAATCCTTTTAGGTTTTACTTCGAAATATGGGACGAAGACTTTTAACTCGCCATAGTATATACACGTGTTTCACCAAGCAATGTTAAAGTTAATCCTTCGTTAAATATCATGTCCCTCTCGTAATTCCTATGAATGAATGAGAAGGCATGGTATTTTAATAAGCCGTTAACACTAACATGCGTTGGTGAAATTGTGACTAAGGTACAAATTTGTACTATCGAAATATGATAGCGAGTGTCGGCGCGTCTTCGTTTATCATGCGTGTCTACGATTGTCACCATATTTCATAATATGTTAATACAAATTTGTACCTAAATAGTTCACCAATAGAGATGATTATTAATATATTTTGAAATGATCTCAAATAGTTAGCCTTAACATTATTATGTTAGAGCTAACTATTTGAGACGGATCTTTAATAAACTTAATACGTATTCTGAAATGTTTAAGTGGCAGTTTGAACTCTATTTTCTCGATATCACAATTTTGCTACATATCACCTTCATCCATTCTATTCTTCAATTAGTTTTTACTAAAACAAAGAGTAGGCATGTCATTGAATACGTAATGACCGATTGCTATAAAGTTTAACAACTACACATAATTGTAAACTTGTGCCATATTACCTGACGCTGTAGTTCAAATGTCAGCTGGATGTGGGAAAATTACTATGATGTTATAAACAACATAATATTTGTGATAATTTAAGACCAGAAAAACAAAATTTCAAATTATTAAGTATATGAGTTGATGACGAGCTTAATAATCATCTCTACTGGTGAAAATCTTGACACTACGACTCTGCGCCTATGTGAGTTGAGCCTTAGAGTTTTCATTCTTATCTTGGAGCAGCTACTCCCTTTATCAACCTTCGACAGAAATAAAGGGATGTTAGGAGGTTTATGTGAGTATGTCTGTAACGTGTACTAATTTTAATCTAGGTTTTTTTGTTTTGGCGTGATCACGAGTGATCTAAGCTAATAATTCATCGTCATCAACTCATATACTTAATAATTTTAAATTTTGTTATTGTGGTCTTAAATTATCACAAATATTATGTTGTTTATAACATCATGGTAATTTTCCCACATCCAGCTGACATTTGAACTACAGCGTTAGGTAATGTGGCACAAGTTTATAGTTATATAAGTATATAGTTGTTTAACTTTATAGCAATCGGTCATTACGTATTCAATGACATGCCTACTTTATGTTGTAGTTTAAACTAATTGAAGAATAGAATGGATGAAGGTGTTATAACAAAATTGTGATATATCGAGAAAATAGAGATCAAACTGCCACTCAAACATTTCAGAATACGTATTAAGTTTATTAAAAATCCGTCTCTAAAATCAATGTACGTAATACGTTTCTACAATATGTAGTCTCCCAAAATCCCAAAATGTTTAAGTGACAGCTTAAAACCAATTTTCTGGGTATTTTTTTGCGACATAACACCTTCGTCCCTTCATACCTTTAATTATATTTTGAAATGATCTCAAATAGTTAGCTTTAACATTATTATGTTAGAGTTAACTATTTGAGACGGATCTTTGATAAACTTAATACGTATTCTAAAATGTTTAAGTGGCAGTTTACACTCTATTTTCTCGATATCACAATTTTGCTATATATCACCTTCATCCATTCTATTCTTCAATTAGTTTTAACTGTAACGACTAACTTTACAAAGTTAACTAAAAAAAATCTAAATTATAATAGTTTATTAACTAAGTTAGTAGGTTTAAATTTAAAAATTGTGAAAAATAATTCACAACCTATTTAAATAGGGCTTGGCGATTAGCGTTTTATCAGTGTGAAGACATAAATGTGAAATGTGTAACAACATAACAATTAAAATATGTAGTTATTAGACAGATCAGGCGTTAGGTACTTTGCAGAAATCCATAATATCATCCAATTTAATATTATATCTAATAATATCTTGCTAATCTGTCCTGTTAATTGAATTGTATCAATAATTTTTAATACTTATTCATAATTATTGACAGGTTGCTGGATTTGCAGAATGGTCATTATGAACTTTGAGTACGCGTAAACTGGGGATCTTTTCTTAGCTAAAATGAGGAAAAAAATTTAAAACCTTGGCTATTACACGTCTATGAACTTTTACTCTTGGTGGGCCTAAAATGGGGTTATTTTTAACTAAAAAATTTAAAGCCTTGGCTAGTAAACGTCTTCTGTATACTTTGCTACTACATAGCTACTCGTAAAAAGTTAAATTCTATCGCGTCTACGCAAATGCTGTCAACCGCCTGTCGCCATCCACGCGTACAACGTGCGGTGTCTAATTTGCTGTGGCGAGGTGTCACAGAGTAATGAACATTATCAGAGGCGAAGGTCTACACGCGGTCCCTATGTGACTTGACTCGTGACACCATAGAGCGGGCATGTGACAGACACGTCACGCGGTACTCGTCGTGAATTGCGACACTGAAAAGACTTCGTGATCACAGGTTGCGCAATTACATTTTGCAAAAACATGGTATTTATATTATAATGTCCATGTTGAACAGTTTTACATAATGTTGTACAGATTGAACATTATGCTATTGTTACTGTGTAAATACGTAACGGTAACAAGTAAGCAGAGTATTACAAATTAAAATGAAGAAATCCAACATGACACTAAATCATATTTCCATGCAAATTATTTCAGAATTGACTTTTTATTGATTCTTTGTAAGCCTTGTAGGCTCCATAAACGAGTATTATAATGGATGTTATAATATTCATAACGATATAATATAAATTTTATATTTTACTACACTAGCATAGTAGGTATTAAAGCTGCCAATGCCATTCTGATTAGAAAGTTGTATAACGTCTGGTCACCGGTTGTTCTGTGACAGAACTCAGGAGGTGTGCTATTGTATCGTGTTAACGGTATTACATAATAACTACCTGGAGTGTATGAATAAGTGTTTATATATAAATGGGTGTAAGCGTGTAAGTGTGACCTACGAGCCTGTGTTTGTAAGCGTATATGTATAAGGCTCGTTAGTGTATACGAAAGCGATAAGCGTGTGTGTGTAAGCGTGTAATTAAAAAGGTTATATTACACGAGGCGACGGGTGTTGCTATCCGATACCATGGCAGCATTGTCTATAATGGCTACCATGTAAACAATGATTGAATCGAATCAGGTTAAAATAAACATCACCGCTAATTTAGGTACAAACTCTGATTATAAAACAGTAGGCAGTAGGTATACGGTAGAAAACCCGAAATCAAAAACGAGAACAAGAACCTAAGTAGACACTATAACTTAATTACTTTTTAGTTCTCATTTAATGCCTACGACTACCAGTACTTCGTGAAGTTTCAAAGGCTTGCCGAATAACGCTAACATCAAAATATTATATAACACATATCTATACATATAATAAATCTGTAGAGGGGTCATGTCTGTACATTAAGAATATTTAAGTGAAAATTAAAAAAAGGGGGTCTATATAAGCCACAGAACCTAAAAATAACATTTTTGAAAAAAATGTCTGTCTGTCTGTCTGTCTGTCTGTCTGTCTGTCTGTCTGTCTGTCTGTCTGTCTGTCTGTCCATATGGGAATGTTTGTCGTCGCATCACGCTAAAACCACTGTATGGAATGAAATGAAATTTGGCAGGCAGGTAGCTTACGACCTGAAGAGCATTATTGGAAATTATTATCCCGAAAAACGAAAGGGTTCCCTTGGGATCTTCAAAAAATTGTAGCTACCTATTTGACGGTATTTCAGCCAAACTACTCAACGTATTTAAATGAAATTTGGCAGGCTGGTAGCTTATGATCTGAAAATCATTACTAGAAAATTATTATCCCGAAAAACGAAAGGGTTCCCATGGGATCTTCAAAAAATTGTAGCTACCTATTTGAAGGTATTTCAGCCAAACTACTCAACGTATTTAAATGAAATTTGGCAGGCAGGTAGCTTATGATCTGAAAAGGATTACTGGAAATTATTATCCCGAAGAACGAAAGGGTTCCTGTGGGATCTTCAAAAAATTGTAGCTACCTATTTGACGGTATTTCAGTCAAACTACTCAACGTATTTAAATGAAATTTGGCAGGCAGGTAGCTCATGATCTGAAGAGCATTATTGGAAATTGTTATCCCGAAAAACGAAAGGGTTCCCGTAGGATCTTCAAAAAATTGTAGCTACCTATTTGACGGTATTTCAGCCATACTACTCAACGTATTTAAATGCAATTTGGCAGGCAGGTAGCTTATAATCTGAAGAGCATTATTGGAAATTGTTATCCCGAAAAACGAAAGGGTTCCCGTGGGATCTTCAAAAAATTGTAGCTACCTATTGGACGGTATTACAGCTAAACTACTCAACGTATTTAAATGAAATTCGGCAGGCAGGTAGCTTATGACCTGAAGAGCATTATTGGAAATTGTTATCCCGAAAAACGAAAGGGTTCCCGTGGGATCTTCAAAAAATTGTAGCTACCTATTTGACGGTATTACAGCCAAACTACTCAACGTATTTAAATGAAATTCGGCAGGCAGGTAGCTTATGACTTGAAGAGCATTATTGAAAATTGTTATCCCGAAAAACGTAAGGGTTACCGTGGGATCTTCAAAAAATTGTAGCTACCTATTGGACGGTATTACAGCCAAACTACTCAACGTATTTAAATGAAATTCGGCAGGCAGGTAGCTTATGACTTGAAGAGCATTATTGAAAATTGTTATCCCGAAAAACGTAAGGGTTCCCGTGGGATCTTCAAAAAATTGTAGCTACCTGTTTGACGGTATTTCAGCCAAACTACTCAAAGTATTTAAATGAAATTCGGCAGGCAGGTAGCTTATGACCTGAAGAGCATTATTGAAAATTGTTATCCCGAAAAACGTAAGGGTTCCCGTGGGATCTTCAAAAAATTGTAGCTACCTATTTGACGGTATTTCAGACAAACTACTCAATGTATTTAAATGAAACTTGGCACAAAGGTAGATTGTAACATGAAATAACCAACATAATATTTTTAACCGACTTACAAAAAAAGAGGAGGTTTCTCAATTCGTAAATATATGTTTGTTTTTTATGTTTCTTCGCGGATATCTTCATCGTTTCTGAAACGATTTTAATTTTTTTTTTATGTTGTGTAGGGTATAATTTAAATTTGGTCCCATTGGCACCAAAATGGTGAACTGCTAATGGGATCCGTGAGGAATCGAAGGAAATCCTCAAAATTTATGTGGAATAATATATTGATTTTGATTTTTTCTGAAGTAGTCTAAGCATATGTTACCAAACAGTAAGGTTTTGCACCATATCCTGGATCTAGGTAGACTTTTTCTCTTTCTACTATTTTTTTTTATCTAATCAAAATAAATAAAATAAAAAAAGTTTTTGTTTTTCATTTTCCGTCCTCAAATAATCGTCGTCTGATCATTCGAGAATTATCCCTACTCAGTCTATACCCATCACTAAAAATCTGAAAATTAAATAATTTTAAACAAAAAAAAACGACTTCAAAAGGTAAACTAAAAGGAACAATTAAATTTACTTAATTTATTATTATACTTAGGTTTTGCAAATACGATTAATAAAGTATAGGCGTAGGATAGTTTGTTTTCAAGATATGAATGAGATGTCATAGGTTTAAATTAGAAAAGTTATGTCAATATAAGTAAGATTTATGTTTTTCATGATATTTTTATTTATTAGTTTTTATGCTAGGGTACGGCTTGGGTTTTTTATTTCTTTTGGACTTTTGTTATTTTGTCGTCTAAAGGAAGTTAGTACTTTAACCGTAAAGTCCCTAAGTAGGCTACATGTTTGTTAGCGTAGGTAATTAATAAATAAAAAACCGGGCAAGTCCGAGTTGGAATTGCGTACCGAGAGTAGACTTTTAAAAAATTTGGCGCTCGGCGCCAGCAGCGCAGCGTCGGTGTGAAAACGATCATCGTCTGCAGTCGCTGCGGCGTAAAGTCCATACAAATCTCAGTACAGAGATCTTCGTCGCGTAAATGAGCGTACTATCAAGTAGTCCCGTTCGCATAAAAGAAAAAAAAATATTATACATACAGACGAATTGAGAACCTCCTCCTTTTTTTGAAGTCGGTTAATAATACACGGTCAGTTTTCGAGCTGGTAGTAGGAATTGTTAGCATTTTCTTAGAAAAAATACCTCAAAACATTTACGTCAAAAACGGCCATTATTTGACAGTAAACTATTATTATTACTCCATCGGCCTACTTCTTTTGCCTATGCACGTCTAATACCGTGTATAAAGAAGCATTACTATAAATTAGTGATTTTAAATATCCAAACGACAGTGTTCATAAACTAAAAATGTATTTGAACTGCTGCCCTAAATCACTTTTCCACGCGTACGAAGTCGCGGGCACAGCTAGTTATAAATATAATCACTTCCTGACTGATGTGGCATTATAATACCAAAACACATTCGATTTTATCAATACGTTGATATTAACATTGATTTACTCAAGGCTGTTTTCTTTCGATAAACTATCTTTTGTCAAAAAGATTACACGCAATACAAAAATAAACAGAATTTTGTTATTTCCTATATGCCTGAAAAACAATGGAAACTTTAGTATCGATCGAATAATATGTATTTGATAATAAATATAATAATATTATATTATTATATTTATTACTAGCTGTGCCCGCGACTTCGTACGCGTGGAAAAGTGATTTAGGGCAGCAGTTCAAATACATTTTTAGTTTATGAACACTGTCGTTTGGATATTTAAAATCACTAATTTATAGTAATGCTTCTTTATACACGGTATTAGACGTGCATAGGCAAAAGAAGTAGGCCGATGGAGTAATAATAATAGTTTACTGTCAAATAATGGCCGTTTTTGACGTAAATGTTTTGAGGTATTTTTTCTAAGAAAATGCTAACAATTCCTACTACCAGCTCGAAAACTGACCGTGTATTATTAACCGACTTCAAAAAAAGGAGGAGGTTCTCAATTCGTCTGTATGTATAATATTTTTTTTTCTTTTATGCGAACGGGACTACTTGATAGTACGCTCATTTACGCGACGAAGATCTCTGTACTGAGATTTGTATGGACTTTACGCCGCAGCGACTGCAGACGATGATCGTTTTCACACCGACGCTGCGCTGCTGGCGCCGAGCGCCAAATTTTTTAAAAGTCTACTCTCGGTACGCAATTCCAACTCGGACTTGCCCGGTTTTTTATTTATTAATTACCTACGCTAACAAACATGTAGCCTACTTAGGGACTTTACGGTTAAAGTACTAACTTCCTTTAGACGACAAAATAACAAAAGTCCAAAAGAAATAAAAAACCCAAGCCGTACCCTAGCATAAAAACTAATAAATAAAAATATCATGAAAAACATAAATCTTACTTATATTGACATAACTTTTCTAATTTAAACCTATGACATCTCATTCATATCTTGAAAACAAACTATCCTACGCCTATACTTTATTAATCGTATTTGCAAAACCTAAGTATAATAATAAATTAAGTAAATTTAATTGTTCCTTTTAGTTTACCTTTTGAAGTCGTTTTTTTTTGTTTAAAATTATTTAATTTTCAGATTTTTAGTGATGGGTATAGACTGAGTAGGGATAATTCTCGAATGATCAGACGACGATTATTTGAGGACGGAAAATGAAAAACAAAAACTTTTTTTATTTTATTTATTTTGATTAGATAAAAAAAAATAGTAGAAAGAGAAAAAGTCTACCTAGATCCAGGATATGGTGCAAAACCTTACTGTTTGGTAACATATGCTTAGACTACTTCAGAAAAAATCAAAATCAATATATTATTCCACATAAATTTTGAGGATTTCCTTCGATTCCTCACGGATCCCATTAGCAGTTCACCATTTTGGTGCCAATGGGACCAAATTTAAATTATACCCTACACAACATAAAAAAAAAATTAAAATCGTTTCAGAAACGATGAAGATATCCGCGAAGAAACATAAAAAACAAACATATATTTACGAATTGAGAAACCTCCTCTTTTTTTGTAAGTCGGTTAAAAATATTATGTTGGTTATTTCATGTTACAATCTACCTTTGTGCCAAGTTTCATTTAAATACATTGAGTAGTTTGTCTGAAATACCGTCAAATAGGTAGCTACAATTTTTTGAAGATCCCACGGGAACCCTTACGTTTTTCGGGATAACAATTTTCAATAATGCTCTTCAGGTCATAAGCTACCTGCCTGCCGAATTTCATTTAAATACTTTGAGTAGTTTGGCTGAAATACCGTCAAACAGGTAGCTACAATTTTTTGAAGATCCCACGGGAACCCTTACGTTTTTCGGGATAACAATTTTCAATAATGCTCTTCAAGTCATAAGCTACCTGCCTGCCGAATTTCATTTAAATACGTTGAGTAGTTTGGCTGTAATACCGTCCAATAGGTAGCTACAATTTTTTGAAGATCCCACGGTAACCCTTACGTTTTTCGGGATAACAATTTTCAATAATGCTCTTCAAGTCATAAGCTACCTGCCTGCCGAATTTCATTTAAATACGTTGAGTAGTTTGGCTGTAATACCGTCAAATAGGTAGCTACAATTTTTTGAAGATCCCACGGGAACCCTTTCGTTTTTCGGGATAACAATTTCCAATAATGCTCTTCAGGTCATAAGCTACCTGCCTGCCGAATTTCATTTAAATACGTTGAGTAGTTTAGCTGTAATACCGTCCAATAGGTAGCTACAATTTTTTGAAGATCCCACGGGAACCCTTTCGTTTTTCGGGATAACAATTTCCAATAATGCTCTTCAGATTATAAGCTACCTGCCTGCCAAATTGCATTTAAATACGTTGAGTAGTATGGCTGAAATACCGTCAAATAGGTAGCTACAATTTTTTGAAGATCCTACGGGAACCCTTTCGTTTTTCGGGATAACAATTTCCAATAATGCTCTTCAGATCATGAGCTACCTGCCTGCCAAATTTCATTTAAATACGTTGAGTAGTTTGACTGAAATACCGTCAAATAGGTAGCTACAATTTTTTGAAGATCCCACAGGAACCCTTTCGTTCTTCGGGATAATAATTTCCAGTAATCCTTTTCAGATCATAAGCTACCTGCCTGCCAAATTTCATTTAAATACGTTGAGTAGTTTGGCTGAAATACCTTCAAATAGGTAGCTACAATTTTTTGAAGATCCCATGGGAACCCTTTCGTTTTTCGGGATAATAATTTTCTAGTAATGATTTTCAGATCATAAGCTACCAGCCTGCCAAATTTCATTTAAATACGTTGAGTAGTTTGGCTGAAATACCGTCAAATAGGTAGCTACAATTTTTTGAAGATCCCAAGGGAACCCTTTCGTTTTTCGGGATAATAATTTCCAATAATGCTCTTCAGGTCGTAAGCTACCTGCCTGCCAAATTTCATTTCATTCCATACAGTGGTTTTAGCGTGATGCGACGACAAACATTCCCATATGGACAGACAGACAGACAGACAGACAGACAGACAGACAGACAGACAGACAGACAGACAGACATTTTTTTCAAAAATGTTATTTTTAGGTTCTGTGGCTTATATAGACCCCCTTTTTTTAATTTTCACTTAAATATTCTTAATGTACAGACATGACCCCTCTACAGATTTATTATATGTATAGATTATCATAGTTTGAAGGCGTTCTAAGTATTATCTTCTAAATATGAACTTAAGTTTTTTTCTCATACTGGTTTTCTTTTCTTTTAGAAAAGCGATGACGCAGCAGACATTATATTTTCACCGTTTTCATGGTCGGCTCGGATACTTCTGAGAAGCCATTAGTTTTGTGCATATGAGTTAAAAAACTTACATAAGACTTATTTATGTATAAGGAAAATGGAAGTTTACTAAGATTTAACTAATCAAGCAGTTTATTGCATTTTATATCTCAATTTTTATTTATCTTTACAACACTATAAAAGTAAAGCAATGCGAAACACCCGTAGTTTTCCAGCACTCAAATACGTCGTGATACTTTATCATTACAATCGTACGAAACCCCAGCAGAGTGATGGTGGAAAAAAACTAATCAGACTTTGGTTGACATTCTTATCTATTTATAGGATCAATGGTATAAACTCTACAGTCTACGGTGTTATAGAAAGACTTTACATTTTGCAACCATTCGTATTAAATATTATATTGTCATAATATTATCTATTCTAGAGATGCGAAAATATCTGTTTGTGTGTCTGTATCTCTTAGTGCCCTATACTCTTTAACCGTTAAACCAAAAAGAAATTGGCCATACAATATACACACTTTGACATAAAAGTTTTTATCCCAAAAATGTATAGTTTTCAGTGAGATATTGTATTTATGAAGGAGCAGGCTTCAAAGGCAAAGACTAATTATTAAAATTTATTTAATAACTAGCCTTCTATAACTAGCAAAGTTTCCAGGAAAAAATATATATTTTTATGCATCGTGATAACTGATTTTCAATTAGGTTTTTCCCACACACACTTTCGAACTTAGAATATACGTAATTATATCTGACTCTAGATTTTAGTTCACCTGCGAAGAGAGACATGAAACAGGAAGGTAGAGTAATTACTCATCGTCATATGGAACAAGATGATTTATGAGTAGAGATTGACAGTTTATTGTCCAGAGCCTTCAGAAAGGTTATCATCGCTAATTACGTTGACGAAGTTCATAAAGAAAATTGTATGGGATTTGACATCGTCGACGAAAATCAAATTAATATAATCCTGCTCTTGTCACTCCGCCAAGTAATTACAATGATATAATTTTAAGGAGTCTTAATTTAAATTAGCGTTTTTTCCGTTAACGATGCATACCTAGTACCTACTATGTCAAGTCCCATACATTTCGTTATCGAACTTCGTCATCGTAATTAGCGATTACTTGGCTAAGTCCCGATTTCACCAACGCGTGTTAGTGTTAACGGTTTGTTAAAATACCATGCCTTCTCATTCATTGATAGGAATTACGAGAGGAACAACATGATATTTAACGAAGGATTAACTTTAATATTGCTTGGTGAAACACGCCCTAAAGCTACGGAAAACCGTGTGCAGTCTTTCTTATGAATCTGTATTCGCATGCAAGTAAGTGTCATCGAATCCACGCGAAAGTAGCGTAAATGCAGGCTAATCGTGTGGAGGCGCCTCACTGCAGTGTTGCCACCTTAGTGATTATTTCACTAGATATAGTGACTTTTAGTAGGTAGACAGGGATTTTCTAAAAAAATCACAGAAAAATTATTTGGTGACTTTTGTGGCTGATGATATTACTGCTATTGGAAGCAATTCTAAATACTCTTTTAAATCAAAAAAATGTAACAATAGTACATCTGCAGTAATAATCGATCAAGACGAAGAGAAAATACTAACAGAAGTATTTGAAGTTGATTTTTAGTTTTATTCATTGTTTTCTCAATAAATTAATTAAATTAAAAATTAAAAATTAAAATCAATAAAAAATATTTTTCTTGTTATTCATTTTAAATAATTTAGTGAAAGCTAGGTTTTTAGTTTAAAATATCCCTAAATCTGGATTTTTTTTCCAAAAAAACTAGTGAATAAGTTTTCTACAAGGTGGCAACACTACGCCTCAGGCAACTTTACCGCTCGGTAACCCGCTTACGCCTTCCGAGAAGGCTAAAAATGGAAGGCAGGCTGTGGAGTTTCACTTACTTATAAATAGGCTGTTCCCTTTTAGTTTTCCGTTAAATCTTTTGTAGGTTTTCTTCTGAAAGTGCAGATTTTTTTGCTGTGTCAAATTGGAATGATAAGCTTTTGTTATCTATACTAATATTATAAAGCGGAAAAGTTTGTTTGTTTAAACGCGCTAATCTCAGGATCTCAGGAACTACAACTACTGGTCCGGTTTGAAAAATTCTTTTTTTGCCGGATAATCCATTTATAGAGGAAGGCTTTAGGCTATATAACATTCACGCTAACTCAAAAATCACGCTAACGAAGTCGCAGGGTCGCAGCTAGTAAATTATAAATAAACGCCTTCCAAACCGTCCAGTGACGTTGGCTGGTTTCGTTTAAACTAGAAAAGTTACATAGTAATTTTATAGTGCCCAAGTGTATGTACAATACACATAATCACTCTCTCTCTCTCTTCCTTCACTCTCGTAGATTAACGTATAATAGGTCGAGCATTTTAAAGTCAACTAGTGCATTCAATTTTAAAAATAACATAAAGGGCTTGCACCAAATAGAGTTAGGGTGTTAAATAAGTAACTCTAATTTAACTTCAGGATGGGCCTAAATCTGGATTTTTATTCTTTTGATTTAACCCAGACTGAGCGAGCCTAGCCATCTAAAAGGTTTTTAGTAGTTTTGTAACACCGTCAACATCTGCATCAGTCTTATAACCTCACCCTTAGCAATTTTTTATTGGATATCGCTTACGTACCTGTAACAAAAAACAATTTGTTAAAAATATGTAGTGTAATATACGAGTTGTGGACATAATACAAGGAAATAAAGGAACAAATAAAAAATCCATCCTAAAGCATCAGGAAGTCTAAGCTACGTTACAAAAAAGTTCAAGAAATATCGTCCGATTTTCCTAGAATTAAATTTCGCATAGAGCGTATGTAGCCCGACATGCTGATAGCATGGAAAGCTACAGCTATCTTTCAAAGTTTTTATATGCCGGAGGACTGGACACTTGTCATCACTCAACATATAAGTGAACTAAAATTTTAATATGTTATATCTAACAATATCCCGTGAAATCTTTTATCGTTATTTGTCGCGTTATGGTAAGTAATTTACCAAATTTTATCGAATTATTTTTATAATTGCAGAAGTTAGGTCGGACATGCATATAAACAGACAGAACGAATATGGTTTTATTATAGATACTATAGAACAAGAAGGCACAAAAGGAATATGTATCTTTTATATTAGTACTGAACATATATAATACACTAAATACTTGCACTTTTTTCCACTTAATTCGTTTTTTTACAAGTTATTTTAATTATTACTATATAATATGTATTTCCATCAAGAACCTACGGTACATTCAATAACATATAGTACTGAACAGTTATTATTTTACCTTGTTTCATTTCTACCACCTGCTCTTGGTTTCAAAGGAGGCCTCATTATTAGTGTTATTAGATTTCATGCTCTCATATTACGATACAGTTTTAACAAAACATGTTGATACTTAACAATAAAGTCAAATATTTTTATTCAGAGTAAATTTACTAAAAATATTTTCTGAATATCGCTTCTACTCGTATATAGGGCTGCCATTCATCCAGGTTTCCCCGGATTTGTCCTAGTTTGAAAGCCGTCCAGGTAGCGTCTGGACTACAACTTGCCCGCAGATTTTAATTAAGACGTAAGTTAATGAAAAATTATTGAAATGTCCGGGGTGAAACCTACAAAATCCGGGGAAATTACGCTTCCGGTCTTAGGAGGCAGGTTTTAGAGATAGCAGCCCTAATTCTATATGATGCCTTGCACCAGTTCGGGTACTAGCCCAGCGAGAAGAACCGGCGTCATAAGAGACTCGCGTGGGCCAATTTCAATATTTACACACCTACATCATTATGTAATATATTATATACGAATTGTATGTATATTAAAGTATCGTGTGAAATATTTTCTTAAAAGACTGAAAAACAAACTGATGATAATGTAATTACTTCATAATTATGTCTATGACATCTAAAGCTGGGCATAAGCCTCCCAAAGTATATCGGTGGCAGTTGACATTACCAGTCACTTGTCACGCTTGACAGGGTTGGCGAGCGTGGTGTCAAAATAATAGCAACCCCGCTCCCTATTTCCGGATATGTATTCTCTTTGTCACCTTACGACACCCACGGGAAAGATGGCTGATAGGCAAGTGTTATTCTTACTCTGGCCCCCACATACCGTATACAAGCCGGAAATTACTTGCTACCACAAAACTATCGATAAACGTCTTATTTAAACACATATCGCATTTTACATTGTAACTATTACACTCTACGATAGTAGTAAATAAAAAACATAAAAAATATAAATGTGACATTAGAGTCAATAAAAAGTGAAATCTAGCCGAGACCTGGTATTTAATTATACTTAAACTAAAGTGCATTAGCGAAAGCTAGTTCTTATTCAGAGGAAAGCCGGAATAAGAACCAGCAAGGATTTTGGATTTGGTCTTCAAAAGGTAAGAGCTAAGCGTTGCCGATAAGAATACAGTTATAGAAACCTCTCGCCACTTCTATCATGGACCATTTCTACAGTTATTATTCGTCTATGGTGATATAGAGCCTTCTTACAATAATTATATTTGAGTCCCAGGCCAAAATCCACGTGCTAAGATCGCGAAGTTTACTTTTGTTACCGGTCAGTTTCGAATCCGGATACCAAATATAGTATGCGACCTATTAAAATATTAACGTCCAAATGATTAAATAACTATCATTAAATAATGCGAATTTTCTACATATCCTGTAATTAATCAGATGTATCGGAGCCTGTTTCTGGCCCCGTCTAGACGATTTCTCAATGACTGTCATAGAAAAAACTATTTAAAGACGACGAGTCATGTTACTATGTTCTGTGGCGTAGAGGCGAATTAGTTAAGATAAATCACTCGCTATCTTTGAATAAAACATTTGTAGATACGGTTCACACGTTCTTGTTAATTTAAAATAAATTAATGTGTTGCTAGGGCTAAAAGTAAACCTTTAAAAATACACATGTGATACCAACTTACTAACGAATATTGTTAACACAATATAGTGATACTAAATGACTAATACAAAGAGGTTAACATCTAAGTCCTATTCAATATTCATTTGGTATATTCCTAGTATTTAACATACAATTAGAAACCGGTTATAAAAATACGTTAAATAAAATGCGTATCGAGTGACGTCGGGTCTCCCGTGGCAACAGCACGGTATTTTGGGGTCAAAACTCGGCGGGTCCCCGACACTTGCCCTTGAGTTTTTTACACTCCAACGGTGAGCGGATGTATAATGCGTAAAGACGGGAACGAACGAAAGACGACCATGAATGAGATAATAAAATGGTTCACAGTTTATACTTTACAGTCTATGAATTTGTCGAAATATGATCGCGTCGGGGAGTCGTTTATCACGCTACTTTTGTAACCATATTTCGACAAAAGTAACTTAATAATGTAACAGTAGAGATTAATAATTGTCGAAGCGACTTCGTTTATTTGTATATAATACTAATTTGTTTCTTAAGTGTGTAATAACAGATATTAATATTATCTAGAGGTGAAGACTTGGCTTCAATGAGTTGAGCCCTAAAGTTTATTCTCTCATTCTCCACATCATCATTTTTTACCACTAACATTGACTCGAGCATCACTTCTACTATGACCCGTTTATTATTATATATCTATTAGATCGAGTTTAATAGTGATTCACATAGAGTTTAATATTTCAAGACTAGACGCTAAAGGATCAGGCGAAGGAGGATCCTTTCAGAATATTTGGCCACATTATTTACTGTATATTTTGTAAAGAAAGCAGAATAAAAATGTAACTAGTAATGAAACTAATCCTTGCAGCTCAGTTCATTGAACTTACGCTCAGCTGATTGACTTATTAAATGTTTTTATTACTCAAAACCAGTTATTTTTTAATTCATTACTTTTACATTCTAATATTCATTTTGCTGGGTTGCCTGGAAGAAATTGCTTTCAAGTAATAAGGCCGCCCTTGTGTGCATGTCTGATTTAATGTATTGTTGTATTTTTAATATGTAATGTTATGTGCACAATAAAGTATATTTGTATTTTTAGTCCTCTGCCTAAAACATAATTCTAACAAACCTTACATTAATAAAATTATACCAATTTTAGTTCCCGAGAAATCCAGACAAAAGCAGCTGGTAATGTTCATGTGACGTTGTACATACCCTTGCATTTTCAACGTCATATTATTACGCACTTGCCAAGTGGACTGCGGTGCTCACCTTCAGCGGTTCAGTGGGGGGTTACAGTTTGCGTCTGTTCGGGCCTTGCACCACTCTTGGGCCATTTTTAACTGAGATTTGGCTCAGATGAAACATCTTGTTAAAGGGCACTCGATAGTACTTAACTCGATATGTAGTTAGGCACAACTAAAGGTAGTCGTATCGTAGAAATGCATAACCCTTTTTGCGTTATGTAGTAACAAGATTTATAGAGACTACACTTTCTCATAATTGTTTTTTACATTTTTTGCACAATGTGGCAGCGTTTTTGGCCATTCTAGTTCATAGTCAACCATAGGGTGATACGACATAATAAATAATAGCAGATATAGATAATCACAATTAAAAAGTTACCCTTGAATTATGAAGCAGTAAGCGAAATGATGATGCAGAATAATCTATATCTATACATATAATAAATCTGTAGAGGGGTCATGTCTGTACATTAAGAATATTTAAGTGAAAATTAAAAAAAGGGGGTCTATAAAAGCCACAGAACCTAAAAATAACATTTTTGAAAAAAATGTCTGTCTGTCTGTCTGTCTGTCTGTCTGTCTGTCTGTCTGTCCGTATGGGAATGTTTGTCGTCGCATCACGCAAAAACCACTGTATGGAATGAAATGAAATTTGGCAGGCAGGTAGCTTACAACCCGAAGAGCATTATTGGAAATTATTATCCCGAAAAACGAAAGGGTTCCCGTGGGATCTTCAAAAAATTGTAGGTACCTATTTGACGGTATTTCAGCCAAACTACTCTACGTATTTAAACTAAATTTGGCATGCAGGTAGCTTATGACCTGAAGAGCATTATTGGAAATTATTATCCCGAAAAACGAAAGAGTTCCCCTGGGATCTTCAAAAAATTGTAGCTACCTATTTGACGGTATTTCAGCCAAACTACTCAACGTATTTAAATGAAATTTGAAAGACAGATAGCTTATGACCTGAAGAGCAATATTGGAAATCATTATCCCGAAAAACGAAAGGGTTCCCGTGGGTTCTTCAAAAATTGTAGCTACCTATTTGACGGTATTTCCGCCAAACTACTCAACGTATTTAAATGAAATTTGGCAGGCAGGTAGCTTATGATCTGAAAAGCATTACTGAAAATTATTATCCCGAAAAACTAAAGGGTTCCCGTGGGATCTTCAAAAAATTGTAGTTACCTATTTGACGGTATTTCAGCCAAACTACTCAACATATTTAAATGAAATTTGGCATGCAGGTAGCTTATGACCTGAAGAGCAATATTGGAAATCATTATCCCGAAAAACGAAAGGGTTCCCGTGGGTTCTTCAAAAATTGTAGCTACCTATTTGACGGTATTTCCGCAAAACTACTCAACGTATTTAAATGAAATTTGGCAGGCAGGTAGCTTATGATCTGAAGAGCATTACTGAAAATTATTATCCCGAAAAACGAAAGGGTTCCAGTGGGATCTTCAAAAAATTGTAGTTACCTATTTGACGGTATTTCAGCCAAACTACTCAATATATTTAAATGAAATTTGGCAGGCAGGTAGCTTATGACCTGAAGAGCATTATTGGAAATTATTATCCCGAAAACGAAAGGGTTCCCGTGGGATCTTCAAAAAATTGTAGCTAGCTATTTGACGGTATTTCAGCGAAACTACTCAATGTATTTAAATGAAATTTTATCAGGCAGGTAGCTTATGATCTGAAGAGCATTACTGGAAATTATTATTATCCCGAAAAACGAAAGGCTTCCCGTGGGATATTCAAAAAATTGTAGCTACCTATTTGACGGTATTTCAGACAAACTACTCAACGTATTTAAATGAAATTTGGCAGGCAGGTAGCTTATAATCTGAAGAGCATTATTGGAAATTGTTATCCCGAAAAACGAAAGGGTTCCCGTGGGATCTTCAAAAAATTGTAGCTACCTATTTGACGGTATTTCAGCCAAACTACTCAACGTATTTAAATGAAATTCGGCAGGCAGGTAGCTTACGACTTGAAGAGCATTATTGAAAATTGTTATCCCGAAAAACGTAAGGGTTCCCGTGGGATCTTCAAAAAATTGTAGCTACCTATTTGACGGTATTTCAGCCAAACTACTCAACGTATTTAAATGAAATTCGGCAGGCAGGTAGCTTATGACCTGAAGAGCATTATTGGAAATTGTTATCCCGAAAAACGTAAGGGGTCCCGTGGGATCTTCAAAAAATTGTAGCTACCTATTTGACGGTATTTCAGCCAAACTACTCAACGTATTTAAATGACACTTGGCACAAAGGTAGATTGTAACATGAAATAACCAACATAATATTTTTAACCGACTTACAAAAAAGGAGGAGGTTTCTCAATTCGTAAATATATGTTTGTTTTTTATGTTTCTTCGCGGATATCTTCATCGTTTCTGAAACGATTTTAATATTTTTTTTATGTTGTGTAGGGTATAATTTAAATTTGGTCCCATTGTCACCAAAATAGTGACCTGATGATGGGATCCGTGAGGAATCGAAGGAAATCCTCAAAATTTATGTGGAATAATATATTGATTTTGATTTTTTTTGAAGTAGTCTAAGCATATGTTACCAAACAGTAAGGTTTTGGACCATATCTTGGATCTATAATATAAAAAAATTTCGCGTTTCAGTAAACTATATATATATATATATATTTAAAAATTTCGCGCTGCGGTAAATTATATATACAATATACATCTATACTTATAATAAAACTGTAGAGAGGTCAATTCTGTACATTGAATATTTTTTCAAAATACATATTGGAGGATGATTGGTGATCGATACTGATGCCAAAAATGCAATGCAATTAGTAAAATTTTTGTCTGTCTGTCTGTCTGTCTGTATGTATGTGCACGCATGGAACAAAAACTACTGAAGGGATTTTAACCAAACTTGGTACGATTGTAGCCCATATTCCTGGGCAGGTTATAGGCTATATAACATAACGCTACGATACATAGGAGCCGAGCAGTGACGATAAATTTGAAGCAAGTCGGATGAATTTCGCGCGCGCGGCCTGCTGACGAACGGATCGTGCAGGGGGCGCGGGGGGATCGCTTACACAGTGACGCGATAGAACGTGCACTAAAGTAGATTAGAACATGAAATAAGTACCTAACTAACAGGATTTTTTTTCTGGGAAGACAAGTGTTTCCACAGTGTCATAATAATATAAAAAATGTATTTTTGAACTTGCTGCACAAATTGAAATAAATTATCATTTTATTGTATAAAATCAACTTAATTAACTGTATTATTAAAAGAAAGCCTTTCGCGATAAACTAAAAAACGGGCAATTAAGTGGTTTTTGGAAAGCTATTTATACCATCACGGTATTAATCCTTATCATTTTTAATGCGTTAGTTGGCTTAAGCATTCCATGAAGACTATAATATGTGCCCTTTATACCATGCAAATATAATGAATAGTTTAGGAGATATAGCAAAATTAAAATCGTTTCGCCGTGATTCGACCGAGCGCCGCGTGATGCAGGCTGCTGCGTGACGTCTTACGTCCGAGCCGGGCTGGTGTAGTGTAGGTAATAGGTATCAGATGCTGGTAGGTAGGAATTTTGGCGAAAGTCAACCAAAGGAACTCCACCCCACTGCTGGGTAAAAAATACTATTAAAATATGCTAAGAGGCAGTACCGGTGTTTGAATTTAACCACGCACAGCCGCTAACTGTGCTAACTGTGCCTGTGTTAATATAGAAGACTTTTATTTATGCAATAGTACCCAAAACAATAATTTTATGAATTTTTGTCTGTTTGTCGGTGCATTTGTACACGCTAATCTCAGAAACGGATTATCCGATTTAGATGTGGTTCAATCATATTATTATTATTATACTTAGGGTAGGTTAATAAAAAAACGCTAATAAAAACCGATCGGCGTGCCGAGCTGGGGCCTAACTCTCTAAACTGATTCGATTTTGATTCGGATTCGATCGTGCCACATACTCCCGAATAAATTGACGTTTGTTTATTTTTATTCTCTGTCGATTGATATGGTCGGGTGTACAAAAAGTTACGTTCTAACGGTTTTCTTTATCCTAATTAGTTCCGAAGTAATCTACCAAATAAAACACCAAAAACCGTTGAGATCGAACTTATTCGATTCTCGGTTGTGTCGAGAGTAAGCCTGCTGGATCCTCGGCGGGGCGTACCGCTGCACCCATGTCTAACCGAGAGTTTCGTTTTAAATACCTTAATAATTGCAATCTATGTTTCAATTTAATAAGTACCTCAAAACATTAATGACAGAAACGGTAGTAAGTTCAAAAAAATTTAAAATATTTTTATGGTTTCGTAATTTATCCTATGTCGGCACTAAGACGTTGCTTCATATCAAATTTAAAGATTCTGAGTTCCCGGGAAGTAACCTTTAGGTTTTGGTTCCCTTTGGAGTGTCGAAAATTACGAAAATTAGCGACATAAACGGCTGCATCTTTGGGTAGATGTGGCTAATGTTTTTTTCACAGCCAGAAGGGACAGAAGATCCTGAGTATTTAATATGATTTTTAGCTTGATACCCACACGTGTTAAAGTTTTGACACCCAGACAGACAGACAGACGGACATCGAAGTTAAATACTTTACTAAATTAACTTGAAAAATTGGCTGGGTCTATACGGTGCATTCGAATAATATTATCCTAACTTCAAATACCTTTGCTGACTTCTACATATTGTTCGAAGGCCTACTTCTTTTGCCGAGCTCCGAAAGGATGGTACTATATTATTATTATACCCTGCATACCAAGAGGCTTGCCGGGTACGTGACTTGCTGGATCGGGATCAACACTGGTATACACTGGGAAGTACCTATTAGCGAAAGTTGTCATCGGTTGCGCCAATAAACTAAAAATATATTTAAAAATACTAAAGTGCCCCAAATCACTTTTCCACGCGTACGAAGTCGCGGGCACAGCTAGTAATTAATATAATTAAGAAAACTCTCGATTAACCTTGTGTTCCAGGACCTGATAGTAAACGAAAAAAACGTTTTTTTCATTCAGTTTTGCGTTTCTTTAGCACTGTTTAGGATCGTTTTGAACTGTTTTCATAGGCACTGACAGCTGTCAATGTCAGCGTTATGAATGATCTGAACGTTTAGAGCGTCTCCTGGAACACGGCCTAAGTAAGCTATCCTCCTCCTCCTAACAACAAAAAGATCAGAAACACACACAGACATGGCAAACTTATAACACTGGGAGTGTTTTCGTTGGGGGTTAATTAAATAATTCAATAATTTTGTCATCCAGTAAGTAAATTACTCATAATATTGAGTGATGAAGTAGACACAACGTGTTATTTACTATATTGGCGGTGGCCGGGCCCGGTTGAGTCGCTGCCAAATGCACATTTCGCCCGCAATAATAGCCCAGACGGTTCTATATTATAATATTGTGCGACTTGTGTGGTTCGGTGATACAGTGAATCAACACAAATGTGCCGGTTTCATAAAGAAATTGATTATTCGAAAATATGCCGAACAAAAGTAATGCTTTTCAGTCGAACAACTATAAAATTGAAAACCTAATTATGGAATATTATGATCTATGCAGTGGAAGTAGTCAATAAAGTCTTGGTTATTAAAGATATATTATAGTGTCATGATTTTATTTTATTTATCTGGCAACACCGCTCCTACTCTCCCACCCTCATATCTTGATGAGTGTGGAGGGAGAGGAGCGGTGAGGTAGTGGTGGGCAGTCGGGCGCGGTCATTCTGGTGGAGGCGCTAAAGACGAAAGTACTGGTCTTGTAATCTGCTCGATAAGATATTGCTGCCCTAATTACTCAAGTGTAAAAAGTTAATAAACTATTGATTAATATATATATATTCTGAAGATTGAAGTTTTATTAAACTTCAGAAGAGGGATAAAACACCCAAGGTATGTACGCTCACTTATATAATGTAACAATCAAGTATAATATTTGAATAACTTTTACTTAAATTGATATATTACCACTAAACTTTTAGTTTTATTAGTGGGTATGTCGAAAAAACGTTATGTAGGTATCTAAATAAATTCTAGTTCAATTATGATGTAATTATACTTACACACATGACAATTATCGCACTAGGTCGAGGCTACTCTTCGACAGTGCATATAAAACACATCACAATACATTGCACATGGTCGAGGCTACTCTTCGACAGTGCCCATCACACACATGACAAATTATTGCACTCGGTCGAGGCTACTCTTCGACAGTGCACATCACACACATGACAAATCATTGCACGTGGTCGAGGCTACTCTTCGACAGTGCTGATCACACACAGGACAAATTATTGCACTTGGTCGAGGCTACTCTTCGACAGTGCACATCACACACATGACAAATCATTGCACGTGGTCGAGGCTACTCTTCGACAGTGCTGATCACACACAGGACAAATTATTGCACTTGGTCGAGGCTACTCTTCGACAGTGCACATCACACACATGACAAATCATTGCACGTGGTCGAGGCTACTCTTCGACAGTGCTGATCACACACAGGACAAATTATTGCACTTGGTCGAGGCTACTCTTCGACAGTGCACATCACACACATGACAAATTATTGCACTTGGTCGAGGCTACTCTTCGACAGTGCACATCAAACACATGGCAAATTATTGCACTTGGTCGAGGCTACTCTTCGACAGTGTACATCACACACATGACAAATTGTTGCACTTGGTCGAGGCTACTCTTCGACAGTGCACATCACACACATGACAAATTATTGCACTTGGTCGAGGCTACTCTTCGACAGTGCACATCACACACATGACAAATTATTGCACTTGGTCGAGGCTACTCTTCGACAGTGCACATCACACACATGACAAATTATTGCACTTGGTCGAGGCTACTCTTCGACAGTGCACATCACATACATGACAATTTATTGCACGTGGCCGAGGCTACACTTCAACAGTGCAGTTTTATTTTTAGTTTTAATGATTCACTTTAAAATCTTTGTTATAACTACTTAGACATTTACATGAGAATATTGTCATGAAGTTTTAACAATAAAATATGATATTAGCGTTAACTTCAATGAGGGTAGATATTTCAAGACTGTAAAGATGCAAGGTTCCTTACATTTAGGTTATTATCAATAATAATGATCCACGTGATAATCATTATATTATGCATTTTGTAATATACTTAATATAATCTTGAAAGTATTTTCGTACGGCATGTTTGCGTCCTACTGGATTAACTGGATAGTACTGGATTAACTTGAGTGAACTAGGGTTGTTCACTGGATTAACTTGAGTGAACTAGGGTTGTTCACTGGATTAACTTGAGTGAACTAGGGTTGTTCACTGGATTAACTTGAGTGAACTAGGGTTGTTCACTGGATTAACTTGAATGAACTAGGGTTGTTCACTGGATTTTTAATAGATTTATCTTTAATCTAATTATTAATTTAACTTTATTCCTATTTTAATGGGTTTATTATCTACTGCTAGCTACAAAAGAAAGAGATTATTTTCAATTATCAATTGATCAATTTATTTTAGTTATTATATACTTATTATATCTCTCCATTATGTATCATGAAATAACTTATGTGGCTGTCTACTCGTATGGTTTTTATTTCAATTTCAGAGATGCCGCAAGAATTAAATGAAGGAGGAACTCCTCCAACAACACCTCCAAGGAGTAGACACATGAGGAAGAGATGTCGTTCAACATCTTCATCTTCATCTAACGAGGAAAATACGTCCTCTAGATCACGCAGGAAATCTAGCAGGCTTTCGACAACCGATGTGCTGGAACTTTTAGCTAATTTCAAAGGCGAGCAAGGTACTGGATTACATTTTAATAACCTTAACAACGTAATACCTGAATTCAACCCATCGAACAGAGCCCAACCTATCGAAATGTGGCTTAAGAAAGTGAATGAATGTGCCCGAATCTACGGATGGAATGAAACTCAAATCGTTCACTTCTCTTTGCAAAAATTCGGTGGACTAGCCAAAAAGTGGTTTGAATCTCTCCCAACTGTTGTATATTCATGGAGCGAATGGCAAACAAAACTTTTGAAGGCATTCCCTAGTGAGGAAAACTAGGGACGCCTTCTGGAGGAGATGTTAAGTCGGACCTCGCGACGTGACGAAAGCTTGCGTGAATATTTTTATGATAAGCTAAGTTTATTAAATAGGTGCGAAATAACTGGCAAAAAGGCGGTAGACTGTATAGTGCATGGGTTAAGTGAGGGTTCAATTAAGATTGGTGCTCAGACTCTCGACTGTCAAGAACCTGAAGGATTATTAAATTTCCTATGCTGTCAGCGGTCATATCCACAACAATCCAATTATCGTAGTCAGGATAGGGGTAATTAAAGACCTATGCATAGGAATACTACAAGCTTGTCAAATAATAGTTTAAATAGGAATAGTAGCGTAACTTGTTATAATTGTCGTTCTAAGGGACACCCGTATTACAAATGCCCAAATCAGATAATTAAATGCAAGCAATGCTTTAGAATTGGTCATGATAATATTGATTGTAAGTTAACTCCACTACAGCGATCGTTTTTGCAAAATAAAAATAATAATTTTTCCTCCGAAAAGAAGACATTAAAAATAACTATTTCCGATAGATATAGCAATAAATTTATTAAACGATCATTAATTAATGATAGAGAATATGAAGCATATATAGATTTCGGTAGTGAGTGCAGTCTTATGCGTCAAACAGAAGCCGAGGTCTTAAAGCTATCTAAACGTTACGATGGTATACCTGTAGTAAGAGGCTTTGGTAATTCTTGTATTCAACCGTTATATAAATCATACGTGTCGATAAAAATTGATGAAGTTGACGCTTCCATAGAGGTGCTAATAATTGCTGATGAGTTTATGCCAACTCCACTAATTATAGGACAAAATTTTACGGAACTTCCATTCGTAACGGTTCTAAAAGATAGTAGTAAATTATTTTTTTATAAAAGTCCGTCTTGTGATACTTATGATTTAGAAGTAAGTTTTGCCCCAATCAAGTTATTCGTTACTGAAACAACCCTAGTTACTCATAAAGGTATTTTACCTGTTCATGCTGAAGATATTAAATATTCTGGCGACGTTTTTGTTGAGGGTTACCATGCGTTGGGAACCGGATGTGAATTTAGCCTGCTTCAGGGGGCTTATAAACTTACCAATGGCAAAGGCATATTAATTGTTTCCAATTTAACTCCTAAAACTGTTACTTTAAAACCTAAAATGTTGGTAACACGAGCATCGCCGTTCATAGAAAGTGAAATACGGCACGTTAATAAGGTAATTACTGATGACACAACTAGTATGGAGCCCTTAAACAAAAGCGAAATTGTTGTAGATGAAAACTTGAGCGCAGAAGTCGTCGATAGACTATACACTTTGTTACAGAGCTATAGGGATTGTTTTGCTACTAATTTGAGTGAGATCGGTTGCGTCAAGG
This sequence comes from Celastrina argiolus, assembly GCA_905187575.2. Lineage (NCBI taxonomy): Eukaryota > Metazoa > Arthropoda > Insecta > Lepidoptera > Lycaenidae > Celastrina > Celastrina argiolus. The sequence goes on along the minus strand of LR994581.1, from coordinate 6,749,910 downwards.
ATGCAAAAATGGACATAGAAAGACCTGTTGTATATCGTCCATATCGGCTTTCACATTCGGAACAAGAACAAGTAAGGAAAACCATAGACGAACTTTTGAACTGTGATATTATTCAAGAGTCTACTTCAAACTATTCTAGTCCTATACTCATGGTAAAGAAGAAAACTGGCGAGTTTCGGCTTTGTGTAGATTTTAGAGCACTTAATAATAAAACTTGTAAGGATCGTTTTCCTCTCAAGGTGATCGATGATCAGATTACAAATTTAAGCGGCAATTCTTTCTTTACAACTTTAGATCTAGCCTCTGGCTACTACCAAGTTCCGTTAGCTAAAAATAGTCAACACCTTACCGGATTCGTGACTCCCGATGGGCATTTAAGCGTATGCCCTTTGGGCTGGCTAACGCCCCTGCCGTTTTCCAACGGATGATTAATAAAATTTTAGGTAACAAGAGATTTGAATATGCTTTAGCATACCTTGACGATGTTTTGATTCCTTCAAAAGATATTGACGGAATGTTTTATCGGTTAGAAGAAATTTTAAAGTTATTTAGACAATATGGACTCACTTTAAAATTATCTAAGTGTAGGTTTTTTACTACCAATGTAGAGTATCTCGGGTATGAGGTTTCTGCTGAAGGAATACAACCTGGCAAATCGAAAATACGAGCCGTCGAGTCATTCCCTAAGCCTAGTAACGTTCACGAAGTGCGCCAGTTCTTGGGTTTGACGGGGTATTATCGTAAATTTATAAAGAATTATGGGGAAATCGCTAGACCTATCACAGGTTTATTAAAAAAAGATTCTACATGGCAATGGTCGAAGGAACAAGACAAGGCATTTTCGGTATTAAAAGAAAAGTTAGTCAGTAGGCCGATTTTAGCACTTTATGATCCAACACTTGAGACCGAGCTGCACACTGATGCTAGTTCTCTTGGTATTGGGGGAATATTGATGCAGTGGCAGCGCGAAGTGAGGGTATTAAAACGTGTTGCCTTTTATAGTAGACAAACGACACCTGAAGAAAGACATCTTCACTCTTATGAGTTGGAGACGTTGGCTGTCGTTTGTTCACTAAAAAAGTTTAGGGTGTATTTACTGGGCTTGCATTTTAAAATATATACAGACTGTGCGGCTCTTAGGACTACCTTAACTAAGCGAGATTTGTTACCACGAATAGCTAGGTGGTGGTTACAAATTTCTGAGTACTCATTTGATATCGAATATCGCCCTGGGGTACAAATGTTGCACGTCGACGCTTTGAGCAGAAATACCACACTGTCGGAGGACGCGGAAGATAATCCATGTGTTAGTATTTTTAATATAGAGTCAGATAGTTGGCTTCTTACCTTGCAATTAGCTGACCCAGATATTTCACGTATTATAAAAATCCTAAAGCCAGACGAAGATGAGGAGTGTAAGGATATAAAAAAAAATTATGTCATTAAAAACCGTACAGTATATAGGAAGGTTGACCATGGAATTCGACTGGTCGTACCGCGAAATGCTAGATGGCAAATATGTAAGGCAAATCACGATGATTTAGGTCACCTTGGTTATTCAAAGACATTAGAACGAGTCAAAAATGAATACTGGTTCCCAAAACTTAGGCGTTTTGTAAAAAAATATGTAGCCGCATGTATAGAGTGTGCATATAATAAAGATAGTGCATCACGAGCAAAAACTGGCCACTTATTTCCTATCGAAAAAGTAAATATTCCATTCCATACTGTCCATGTTGACCATTTAGGTCCGTTTGTAAAGAGCAAAAGAGGTAATACTCACATATTAACTGTTGTGGACGGATTTACAAAATATGTTTTTGTTCGGGCTGTCAAAAATACGAAAACTAAAACCACTGTAAAAAATCTTAAAAGTATTTTTCATGATTTCGGAACTCCAGCCAGAATCGTCTCTGATCGCGGAACTTTACCTCTGGGGATTTTAAACGCTTTTCCATAGAGTATGGTATTAAACATATTTTAAACGCAGTTGCTTGTCCTAGGGCGAATGGCCAAGCCGAAAGGTATAACCAAACTATTTTGAATTCCTTAGCAGCACAAAATCATAATAGCCATGAACGCGACTGGGACCAGCAACTAGGGAAAATTCAATGGGGAATCAACAATACCGTTAGTGCAACCACTCAGAAATCTCCTACTGAAGTGTTGTTTGGTGTTAGGATGCGCGATGTACTTACCAACAAGTTACAAATAGAGCAGAATGAAATAAGTGAAAGCTTAGAAGATATTAGAGAAAAAGTTAGTTCTAATATAGAAAAGGATCAAATAAAACAGAAAAATAGGCACGATAAAAGTAGAATTCCGGCAGTAAAATATAGCGTAGGCGATCTAGTAAAGGTGTCCAGAAACAATTATTGTAATGATGGTAAGAGTTCAAAGCTTCTCTCAAAATTTATTGGCCCCTATAGAATAGCGGAGGTCCTCGTCAATGACCGCTATCGAATCACGGATGTCCCGGGTTTTCCAAAAAGAGGTAAAGCTTATGAGTCTGTTATTGCGGCAGATAGGATGAGACCTTGGGTTAATGTAAAGGCTTTAGAAGTACATAACAGTGATCATAGTAGCTCAGGTACAGACAGTGAAATTGAAATACAAGCGAGTTAGCTTTGTTGCCAGTCGTTTCTTGTTTTAAGTAAGAACAATAATTGTAGACCTTAAAAATTTTGTGATTATGAAGGGTATATGAATGTCATGATTTTATTGTAAGAATTCTAATTGTCATTGTTAAGCTTGTATTTGTGTTAGCGTTGTATTTTGTGAACAAATATTGTGTAAGTATATTATGTACATTTTAGAATACTCTTTATAAATTTACATTATTTAAGATAGTATGCACTTATTACAACTAGTGTTATGTATTAAATTCATAACTTTATTTAATTAATGTTAAAGCAAATTTGAGCTATGGAGATAGTGAATATTTAATTAAATTGTTTTTAGATTTAAGACTGATGTAATATACCATTTTCATACTAAATATGCACTACCTACTTTCAAACTGTTTGATGTATTATATAGATAGATGAGATAGAACTTTATTTAGTTAATGTTAAAGTAAATATGAGCTATGGAGATTGTGAATATTTAATTAAATTGTTTTTGGATTTAAGACTGATGTAATATACCATTTTTATACTAAATATGCACTACCTACTTTCAAACTGTTTGATGTATTAATGTTTTTATTTAACTATTAAGTCTTACTGACTGCCCACATCTACGTGCGCCAGGAGGCTGCACGTTACAGGATGGCCGAATGTCATGATTTTATTTTATTTATCTGGCAACACCGCTCCTACTCTCCCACCCTCATATCTTGATGAGTGTGGAGGGAGAGGAGCGGTGAGGTAGTGGTGGGCAGTCGGGCGCGGTCATTCTGGTGGAGGCGCTAAAGACGAAAGTACTGGTCTTGTAATCTGCTCGATAAGATATTGCTGCCCTAATTACTCAAGTGTAAAAAGTTAATAAACTATTGATTAATATATATATATTCTGAAGATTGAAGTTTTATTAAACTAGTATCTTCTTAGATATATAGAAATGAATTGCTGTTCGTTAGTCTCGCCAAAACTCGAGAACGGCTAAACCGATTCAGCTGTTTATGGTCTTGAAATATTCGTGGAAGTCCAGGGAAGGCTTAAAAGGTTTGTATGCTCAACGAAGTGGGCACGGGCCAGCTAGTTTTTATATAAATTTTATTTTTTTTATTTATTTTAAATCACATATTACATAATTTTCATTAGAGATATTAGAGATATACAGTTCAATATTATGTATGCATTCAGTAGGTAACGTTGGGAGCTGTACTAGTATAAACTGTGACACAGCATCCCAAATAATTATGCACTATTATATAGTTTTAATCGAAAGCATATAAATAATTAAGTTTATTAACACATCTAACTATCAACGTTACGTAATTTAGTTATAATTTAAACATACCTACTTCATGACAAAGTTTTTTAAAGAAAATATATATAAGCACATTTGCACTAGCTTTAGACATTAGAGATATACAGTTCAATATTATGTATGCATTCAGTAGGTAACGTTGGGAGCTGTACTAGTATAAACTGTGACACAGCATCCCAAATAATTATGCACTATTATATAGTTTTAATCGAAAGCATATAAATAATTAAGTTTATTAACACATCTAACTATCAACGTTACGTAATTTAGTTATAATTTAAACATACCTACTTCATGACAAAGTTTTTTAAAGAAAATATATATAAGCACATTTGCACTAGCTTGTTAGAAATAATGGTTGCAATAGGTGAGGAATGGGGATAGCCACAGAAGAGTAAAAGAGATAAAAGAGTAAAAGAGACCTCTTTATCTGTTCTGTGGGGATAGCAGATGCTTTAAAGTAATTTTTAGCTTTTTTAACTATCAATTTGTCACTACATCGGGAGTTTTTATAATCATGTAACACCAACGGTGACTTTCTAGAAACACTCAAGGAAATACGTCTTTTGAATAATATTTGCTATATAAATTACGTTACATCACAATACATCGATCAGCCGCCACATTTGTTTTACAGACGACGTCATTTCCTCGCTTCTTTTGTTTAGTAAAACAGTTCAAACAATAAGATGCCTTTGCAAAAGTTGTCACGAGACACGACCGTTCATGAGCGAGAAATGTTTACTTTTCTTATTATTTAATGTAGAAAATCGCGTAATCTTCATGAATAATCCGTTTTTACCCTATTGTCAAGGAAGGTATTGTTTTTATGGTTCTCCATTTGGTTTGTTTTGTATGTACACCGATTACGCTGAGATTAATGATTCGATTTGCGTTATTACTTTTTTATTCGACGCAGTATATCAGCCATTTGGACCCCTCAAAATTTTACATTATTTAGCCCTGTACTTTTTACATGTGTACGAACATTTTTTACATCGATGATGAAGGAACTTGAAAATGAAACTACATGATAAGTTTCAGTGCGGCTAATTTAGGAGTTTTTCATTTTTGTATTTATAATTGACTCTTGATTTGAGGAGTTACCTACACCTAATTCTTTTTGTTAATTTAACTGTTTCCACACTGTATATTATTTTATTATGTAAATCGGATAATGTCACAAATAAAACGCTTTCACTCTCATTACTCAATTTCCTTTTCGTAAATAAAAAATAAGTTTGTAAGCTATTAAAATTTTATACGGCTGTTATTTTTTTTATTTAACCAACGCATACCTACGGCGTCGTAAGTATTTTAAGGACGTATTAGAATTTCGAATTATATTAGTCCCACTCTCTCACAACCTACGGTTAATATGACGAATTGATGATGGGGCCACGTGGGATCCATGTTCATGGAAATAAACAAAAGGGTTGCAACCAAACGTATTTTTCGTTTATAATAATATATTATTATATAGTGAAACGTTCCTTAAATCATTTCTGAATGTTGACAAAATTATGGTAATCTCTGTTTTAATAGGTATTTTCGAATCATCATTTTGTGTTTCAAACATTGCTCGATTGTGTTACGCTTCTTAAATAAGGTGATAAAACCCTTAAAATATTTTCTTACCTTTAATAATTGCTGAGCTATAAAAAAATAATCCCTCAACCAAAATCTCTCATGCGTCCTCTTAACCTTAATCCGTGACCAATCGTCGAATGCTCAAACCGAGAAATTACAGACATAAAATTTACGATTGTAATCGCAAGGCTTCAAAGAGTTAGCCATTCGAAGTCTTCCACGAAAGAAGTCAAGGATCGCCATTGGGTTTTATTACAGCGTTCGTTCTAAAGTGAACTTTATTTCTATTAATTGTTGCAGCCTTATATGAGTGAAATGGCCAATAGCATAAAAACGCAAGCACTTCTCCACGAGCGAAGGAAAATAAAATATGCCGCTTTTGCCACATCTTACCTTACATCAGCAGTTTTAAACGAATTTATTTAGACTGGGGGAATTTTATTTGTTTTAAGTTGCTATTTCTGTTTATATCTTATTTTTATATACTATTTTTAATGCAAAAATGTTGTTTTTCTTGAAAAATATACCTGTATACTGCATCTCTACTCTTCAAATTATGACATAGTGAAAACCCCAATTTTACTTAACATCAGTACGCTAGACAATGCAATTTCAAGAGTTCTATTTCAGTAGCACATCACTATCAATCATAGAATAGATTTATTGCATAACGTTGCCTTCGCGGCATCATCCAGTGCCAATTGACGTCATACACACAATGACCTCAAAAATGGGCCAGCATTTCACTTTCGCGAAACGTACGTCAAACCCCAATCAGAAATATAGAGCAGTCTAGAGATTTGGGCTCAATTGAATTATATAATTGAATTTTTATTCAAATGCGAGAAAAGAAAGCCAGCAATTATTAGTTGGGCAAGGAATCAGTCTCAAGTCATATTACACTGAACTGAACATTCTTTGAATATATTATGATTTTTTAGAATATATAAATTTAGTATACCTAATATAATTATTAATTCTATCTTCTTCAATTGTCCTACTAAAAGTCGTTCTCATACAAACCAAAAAATATATTATCACATAGATCTTTCTTATTAGACAGACAGATAAATCAGCCAGAATTATTCAAACCAGTCTTGACAACATTATTTTAAGTCCAACATGGACATTTAATTGTCCGTGACCAAGCCAACGAAGTTCAGAATAGTGCTTTAACTGGACAAGAGATGTATAACTTAAAGGAGAAAGCCCATTTCAGGCCCAGAGCGGACAGCCGTCTTAAGAAGACTTAATTTCTCCAGAAATGTACCATAAAGAGACATGATTTTTGATAACATTCAAATAACCGCCACTCTAATCAGTAATGTTCCAATAAAAAAAGGATTTTATTGGATTATTTGGAACCTAAGTAGAACGTTGAGGTGAAATGTTACCCGATGATAAAACTCTAATCAATCAATGCGAATATCGATTTATAAACAAATAAAATAAACTCATATAAAATACAAATAACGGGTCACTGTTGGTAATTTGGTAAAGAATTAATCAAAAGAAAACACTTATCTTAAAACCAATGTTTACGTTTGTTACTATAAACGATAAAGATTAATAAAAAGTCATATTATATCGATTATTTTTTACGTAATCGATTTATCGATTTCATTTTTTTGCGACAAGCGGCAACACTGATGACTGAAATGTCATTTTTCAAACGAATGATCTCGACCGTTCGCTTGTTGCTCAAAGATGCGTTTTGTTTTGTTTTCGATTTTTTTCACCGCAATCTGGCTTTCTCGCCTGAACTTGTTTCGGCTTTTCACTTACGACGTTGGCATTGTTTTACTAGTTTTGTTCTCTCCTTCTACGATTACTTAGCCATGGATTAAAGGATTACGCTATTTGATTGTGCATACCAAAATGTCTGAAGAACATTGTATAATATGTTGTGGTAATAATGTTATCGAGAACCATATTTTAGAGCCCGAAGAATTAAGTGCCATACAGCAGTGGTTTGCACGGCAGCAGGTAATCATAATATTATAATAAAATGTTTCTATTATTTCTTTCATCAAGGTTTAATCGTTAAATCTTTTACGGTTGAAAATATTTATCATTAATGTTAATATGTTTTAGGTGTCAGGCGATAATCTTGTTTGCCATAATTGCTGGGTAGCAATAACTGAAAGTCTTGCACTACAACAAGGGCTATTTTATTATATCTTACTATTATAAATTATTGAAAAGTCGGAAAAGGCCTTGAAAATAAAATAGACAAAAAGTAAAAAAAAATATTTCTACAATAATGGCGGCATTTTAAGTTTTTTTCTCAGATATCTAATACTATTAACATTTTAGAACACTCATTTTTAATGCGATTTTTTGATGTCCACGTTGGGCCTGGGACACTATGGAGAGTGGGCTTTCTCCTTTAAATACTACTTATAGTTCCTAGTCGTGCAAAACTGGAACACCTGATAAGTGTGCTAAAATGAAGCTGATAGTACAACAATACGTTAACCTGATTTAGTAAAATAAAATAAAATAAAATAAAATAAAATAAAATAAAATAAAATAAAATAAAATAAAATAAAATAAAATAAAATAAAATAAAATAAAATAAAATAAAATAAAATAAAATAAAATAAAATAATCGCAGGGTGACAAGTCACGTAAACTCGCGATTGAGATTTGCAATTTTCGTAACAGTTACAACAGACGTTAGGTAATAGAATCTCTAGAACAAAGAGATCCTTGGACTTCAAGTCACCTTGTTCGTACGTTGAACAACCATAAAACATGAAGGTATTTTTTATTATCTCAAGCTATCTGTCCCGGCGAAGATCGTACCGCATTCGGATTAAGTTTTTGGCGCAGCGACACTTACAGGGACCAATTGGTAATCTAAAACATTTCTCAAGTAGCACTCTAATCGTTAGTAAAAACCGCACGAAGATCGGTGCAGTATCTTGGAGTTTATCGCGAAGTCCGATACGGTGGAAGACTTTGTTTTATAATCTAGAATTGTAAGGATCACAAAACAAGAGGCACTTTATGCAATAAAAATGATTCCTCTAATTATAATATTTGATTTTTGTATTTGTCTCAGTGACTTTACCCAGAAGTTCAGTGCGCTGTATCTGCATATTGGTTTATAATCTAAGAGTTGTACTAACAGCCTTCTATCATCTATGACCATGATAAAGATTTGGAGTTTATCTACAGATTGATTCATGGTTCATATAGTGTGAAGAGAAGGACGGGTAGATAATTTTTTGTTTTGGCACCTCATATATTTTTTTTTGTGTTTTTTTAACTTACTGTATATGTGTAACTTCTGATTGTGCATAATAAAGTATATTTTCATTTCATTTCATAAATTACTTAAAATAACTCAAAAAAAAATTTCAAATGTCGTTCAATTTCGCGGTATTCAATAATTTAAAAGTGAATTCGATTTCCCTTCATCGTTTGTATGCTGACTAATGTTAACAATAACCGCACCAAGCTGCGTGGGACAACTAGTTAAGAGCCTTGGGTTCTTTGTGACTTTGCATTACAAACTACAGTAGGTCACCTCATTCAACGGGTTATTATTAAAGGTAACTGAATACGCGCTCCCAAATCGCAATTCTCGGAACGTTGGGAATGAGTTATAGTCATTTTGTATATTGCTGGAGGTTAAGAGGTATCCTTCTTTTTTCATTCTCGAATATTTGATTAACGAACTCCATTTATTAGAGGTCGAAATTCTACCATAAGTCGTATTTTACCTTTTTGATGTTGACGTGTGTGGAATCTAAAAGAAAGATTGACCTCCAGTTATTAGATAATACAACGTGTCGTTGTGTAAGTGGCGTAATATTGTGTTGTTGTTTTTTGCATTAAATTTATTTAATTCTAAGCGGGATTTTAAGAATTAATTGGCATTTTGCTACTTGTTTATATATACTATTATAAGTGTAGAAGATTTGATGAATGAATAATATTGTTTATGTAGCATAGTTTTCATTAAATTGTACCTTCAGTTTTCTTTACGTATTAACATAGGTTTTATGTTAATACGTAAAGAAAAAACTGAATATAGATAAGAGGCGTCATTATATTAATAATAATATATCTATGGACGCTTCACACGTCAATCAACCAGGAACATTGAAAACTTTTTGTTCCCTCAGCGGGATTCGAACCCGCGACCTCTCGCTCGAGCACCGACGCCCTCAACCACGGCCCTACGGAGGTCGTTAAATTATACAGTATGTAATAACTATTTTGGTCTAAGTACCTTGTCAGTTAATACGCAATATAAGATAAAAAATTAAAACGGAATCATTTTAAAAATAAATACAGATTCATAAACATTTTTTTGGGCTACACTGACGCATTTTACCTATTTTTTGTGTAAACAAAAATATAATCAGTGTTATTAATGTAAACTACTTTCATATTACGATTACTTATATTATTAGTTATAATTACTGATTAAAATGAGGATTATATTATGCGCAGTGGCAGATAAAAGTATATTTTGCGTAGTTTGTCTGGACTAAATTAATTGGATACTAATATTATAATCATGTTTATTTTTAACAGTAACTTTTTGCAATAAATATTATTATTTAAATGAGGGGTATAGTATCAAAACCCACACACACACAAACGTACTTTTCAATAATATCACACGATACAAAAAATCGTTTAAGCTTAATCAGATTTTGATCAACAATAACAAAATCCTTTTTGTTGTTTTTGTTGTAAAAAGTTTGACACTGTTCAAAGTTGTTCTTGTCTGTAACATGAAAAATCTTATGCGGTGTGTACCTACTGTGTACATACTCTGTATATAAGAAACCCCATTCTATGTGCCTAAAAACTGTACAACAAAATGAATTAATGGTAGAATTTGCATTACTATATATTATATTCTATAAGGACAGCGTGTAAAAAGAACAGTCATAACTAACATAACTTTAAGATACAACCTTTCCTCATTTTGGAAATGTATTTTTTTTTGTCAATCACAAAAAAAAAAATTTTAACTGTTGTTAAATAAAATAAAAAAAATCTAGAATGAGAAAAGGTAGTAGAATCATAATATCCCAAAGTTATAGTGACTGGTTTTTTTTCACCCGTTATAGACACTGTCAGGGTTGTTGAAGAAAAAGACAGTACAAATAGTTCTCCCGCGTAGACATTAGCAATGTAAACAGCCGTCTCTAATGCGTGTTCCTAATTACTGAAGGCCGCTCCCTGGGTGTCTCCTTGGCAGACAAAGATGACACATTTTGGCAGTTTGTTTGTAATATAACTAGATGTGTCCGTTGTTCGTTTTTTGCGTAAAATAGTGACATAACCCCTGATTTTGAAACATTCTTCATTGAATGAACATATGACCATATTGGTCTTAGCGTGATTGTAATACAGCCTATAACTTTCATCGATAAACGGGCTATCCAACAGTAAAAGTTCAAATCAGACCAGGGTGTTTAAACACGCTAATCTCAGATACTATCAGTCAGATAAAAAAAATCTTTAAATAGAGGAAGGATTTAGGCTGCGACCAATAGGAACAAAGCGTCAATGAGAAATGTTGCAAAAACGGGGAAATTATTCACTTTTGCGTGCGCTACATAAACGGTTTAAGTCACTCAAAAACCACGCGAACGAAGTCGCGGGCACAGCTATGCATTATAATATTATTACTACCTGTTATCTATATTGTGTAAAGATTATTATTTAATTGAAATACTTTTTAAGCAACGCCTAAGTATGTTCTCCTTTTCATGACACAAATATAGATAATACTTTTGTAATCTCATAACAGTCATAACATCTATTGGACTGGCCGCGCCTAGTTTGGTCAACATAATACTTAGTTGTTAATCTTTTGGAATTGAACGATTTATGCATATTCTATATTATATTAAATGGTCGCACGTTTGTTTATTATATCGTCACACCGTGAGATTCCCTAGAGATATGATAAACGATATCTATATTTATTTGACCTAGCTTTTGTGACCTAGTTGTTAAGAGCGGTGTTTTATCGTCTCCTGCTAAATATAGAGGTGACCAGAATAGAATACTTGTGGAGCAAAAAACCTATACATCATAAAACTATTATTGCGCATTCGACGTATTATGACGTTATATAAGTACCTATGCCTCTTCGCATTATCTAGGAAGCATCAATGAAAATACAGTAGAGTAGTAGTAGTACGGCGCAGCGATAGCTTTCAAAGTAGTTCGGTCCCCCATGACTTACTTTTTATGACCGACATTTTGTTTATGAAAAAAAGAATTAATGTCAATAGTGCAAGGCACTCGGTATAAAAGAATCGGTCACAACTCACAATATCGATCAAAATCAAAAATCAAAGTCAAAATATTATATTTCCAAATGAAATTTAACAAGCTATTTTCGGAAAGTGAACAAAAAGACTACCACCGGTTCAACCCTAGCCCGCCGAGAAGAACCGGCGTAAGAAACTCGGACGGGGCCATCTTTTAGCAAAAAGATGGAAAATTGTTCTTTTTAAAAAGTGTATACAGAGTTTACATAGTAATAACTTAATCTACATATTACAACAAAAGTCAGAGTACATAAAGTACATTGAGGTAGGAGGTAGCATGTGGCCATCTTATTCCCAAGGTGTGCAATCGTCAATAAAATCATTGACCTTATAATAAGCTTTAGCACAGAAACGTTCTTTAACTAGGTACATTTTTAAATTTATTGATAGGAAGGCTCTGGATGTTATTTGGGATTATATTGTAAAGGCGTATACATTGACCTTTAAATGATTTACTAATTTTACTCACTTTGATCACTGGTATATCTAACTTGTGCTTATTTCTGGTGTTCCTACTGTGATTGTCGATTTTCATTTTAAAATTACTTACTTGACGATCAGCTTGTATGGTAGAACAACCTACTGCAAAATTAGCACAACGAATGGTTGACATAAATAGGTATCGTAGTGTCTATACAAGATTCTGTCCGTACTCAAGACAAAACATACGATTTGTGAAATTAATACCTTAATATAAACAGACTATTAGGTAAAGGTTACATCATATGATATGACCGTTTTAAAAAGATTAATGTACGAAATTATCCAGTTTACTGAACTTTAGGTTATTGGAGCCGATAAAAGATCACGCTTACAATACATGTTGCAGACGTAATGCGTGCGTAAGAAGAATGTTTAATTTTTATTGTTTATCTCCATGATAATTAAGTTTATTTTGATAAACTCTTAAAACGATATGCTTATCTGTCAGTATTAAGGTGAACTTGTATACTCTGTTTCTTTTCAACGTGATCTTAATGTAAACAAAAGTTATTGTTGACGGCTGTAATGCTTCCAATTGAAATGTCACTTATTAAGGCTCCTTTCACACGACACCACGGTCGCAGCAGAGTCGCGACGATGGCGGCGACCCTGCAGTCGCAGTGTCGTGTGAAACTACCTTACTGCGATATAAATAGAAACAAACACAATAATTTAGTTTTTTTATAGATACTACGATGAAAATTAATTCATTAATTCTTATCGCTTGTATAAATCTTGCAAAATCTATCGCTGATAAGGTTAACCGTGTCACCTCGCTATCAAATGTTATTTATATATAACGTGGCCATAATTTAAGCTAATAAAGCTTAAATTATGGCCACGTTATTAGCTAATACGGGAACACTGTTAGGAATAAAAAGTAGCCTATGTTTAAATTTGCAATTTTGGTTCATTATGCAGGCATCCTGCAAAATGCCAAAATTGGTCTACCTTTGCACGTGAAGAAATCTAATGTTGTGTGACATTTCTATCATGCTTTGAGATAAAATATGGTTCTAATGTCACACGCTGTCGATGCGGATCTGGCATATTGATATCAACACATTTCCACAGTTTTAACCGTGTGCTATTACGTGTTTGGAAACATGCGAAATAACGCTACCAGTTGAAACCGTGGACGATTTTGATATTGTCGTAATTCTCACGACTCTTCGATCAAAAGCGAACAAATCGTATTCTGTAACGCAGTCCGATGCGAACTGTTCAGTGTGATAACTTGGTTTTTTGTCACTGGAAGTCGTGAAGTTAACTAGTTTTTTTTTATTGTCATTAGGGTTGCGTTGTTTAAATGTTATTACAATTTTAGTAAACTTCATCACAGCAGTAGTGACAAAAACTTGTACTCAGCGCTATTGCAACGATCTAACCTCCACGTAAATTGCCAGTTTCGATTGTTAACTGAATTACCATAGCTTTTTTTTATTTCTAATCACATCTATACTAATACTAATATTATAAAGCGAAAGAGTTTGTTTGTTTGTTTGTTTAAACGCGCTAATCTCAGGAACTACTGGTCCGATTTGAAAAAATATTTTTTTGTTGGATAGTCCATTTATAGAGGAAGGCTTTAGGCTATATAACATTACGCTGCAACCAATAGGAGCGAAGCGTCAGTGAGAAATGTTGCAAAAACGGGGAAAGTTATTCGCATTTGGGGACTTTCGTTGCGTGCGCTGCATATACGGTTTAAGTCACTCAAAAACCACGCAAAGAACAAAGTCGCAGGGCACAGCTAGTATTACATAATTTTGGTTACAGATCACAGATCATGTTTATTTATACAGTTCAATATTATGTAAGCATTCAGCAGGTAACGTTGGGAGCTGTACTAGTATAGGTAAACTGTGACACAGCCAGAAAGCTCCTAGAAGTTTGCCACTACGGCTTCGATACCATAAAAATATTTTACTTCTTCACGGCGAGCGGTGCCAAAAACTTGCACTCAGCTATGAAACAATCCAACATAATTTGCTGTAGTTCTGATGGTTCAAGTGTGGCAATATTGGACAACAATTGTCTTGGTCTTACATAGAACATTCGCGAACATCTCGGCGACCTCGAGATTCTTATATCTCTATACCTAACGCTAGTTGCCATGCGAATATATAAATATCAACACCCACAGTTATATATAAATATATTTTCCGTGTGAAACATTTAATTTGGTTATGGCTTTTCGGCACGTTTTCTGTAATGTGTTTGATTGGTAATACTTCTAAATTATATAAAAATAGCCTATATACGATTTTGATGATGATGGTGGTTGAAAGTACCACAAAGGAGTTATTATATAGTGTCCCAGTGTGTTTGCAATACACACTCTGCTTTTCTTTTCCACAATTAGCCGATCAGCCTGCTAAAATTTTACCCAGAAAATTTAGTTCAAACAGACGAAATATATCACCTTCATCCATTCATGTCTTCAATTAAGTATAAGACACATTTCATCAAGAGATTGAATTTCGCGCTGCACTAGCCTGCGTAGCGTCGGGTCTCAGTGTGAACAGATGCTAAAAGTCCCGTGATTTGTAAATTTGAACTTTAAATCAAAACATCTAATTGCATTGTATCCTCAGTTACTCATAAATCCAGAAGTTTCAGTCTTTTTGGATGTAATTTCAGATTAAATATATAGTAGAGTCGCATTGGTTATAATGTTGCATACTTACGTCAATTGTTTCAACAGATGTTTATAAACAATACTAAGGTTACGTATCATTAAAATTATATTATTGTTTTACTTCATCGTCATGTTAAAATGTAAAATAATATTAATAGTCTCTATGGAGACTCACTTGATATTTTGTTAATGTTACTATTGATAGTTGAACTAAATATATTTTAACGTCAAGGAGGTTTTTATTTTCTACTGGAATAATGGCACGGATGGAATAAACGTCCCTTGAAAACCAGGGTAGTGTAATGCCGATCTTCTAAAAAGTACATTTTGAAGGAGTAGATTGACTTGGCAATCGCATGAAAACACAATGTACATACATCTATCTCGAAGTGAGCTCGTTTAGTGCGATTTCTAAGTCAATCTACTATTTATTTAAAACATAAAATATCATAATTAATATTGACATGATCACTATAAGATGTTGTTAGACCGACCGACTAACCTCGACTTGGCATAACATGGATCTCGCAACTTTTTACGGTAGAAGACTTGTTGACTTGTGAAGTAGCGAGACTTGGCACTTTTTACGTTATGTTTTTAATGGGATTATATTTTTATTTTCCATGACAATGCATAATAATTATAGTGTTTGTTACTCTTTAGAGATAACACATATTGTTAATTTATACTTTCAGTGGGTATATAGTACGTACTACGTATTAAATATATAATTGCATAGAATTAACTCAACAATTAAAGGTTGAATGACTATACAATAGGTAAGGCAAGCAAAAGTAGCTTCTGTGTTTAGATAACACAGCTTAGTTTGCTCTGTCAAGTGTGTAGAGACATTCGCACGTGGTTTTACACGATAGAGGAAAACTCTTGTATTGTATTGTAATTGTTGGCATCTAATAGTTTATACAATAGTTTAATTATATACATACAAGGCTAATGAGTTAAATAGAATATCTGATTAATATTGCAAATGCGAAAATTTCAGGAAGTGTTTTAATACCTCTCGTAGTCCATGGGTCTGCCAGTTTGTTGAAATACTTTTTCAAAACACTCAAGTTTGAAAGAGAGCTGATTTTGACCCTTTTGAGAACTAAATGTTAGACCAGTATTTTTTTATTTATATTAAACGTCTATTTATATTATAATAACATCGTAAGTAAATTCATTTAAATAAATTTAGTTATTTCCGAATTAATAATTTTTAACAATACTATAAGCAGGCACATACGAGATACTAGGAAATAACTTAGGTATTTAATATAAGAGAAGAAGAAGAGAAAGACATAAAATTATGATGCAAAAGCATAAAGTTACAATAATTTTCAAATAAACATGAGGATGATATTAATATTAATATCAAATAGAAGTCTAGTAAATTTACTAACACTCAAATTCAATTTTATATTCATCGTAAAACTGACATCGTATTATAAATAACTGCTCAATAAAATTTTCACAGCGAATTATAATGCGCGGGGATACTCGTATATTCTGAAGGTAGTTTAAATATATATTTTATGTAATTTCCACGAACTTTTAGGTCACACCTAGAAAGCTAAACGGATTTTTTCCCTTAATTTTTTGGCCTTTTGAGTCGATACAATTTTGTACTGTCTCCCACTTTACTTGGGGAGGGAAACTGGAATACTTTCTACTCCTCCTTTTTTTTCTTCAGATTAATTTCGTTGTGGGTCCCAAGACAGATTTAGCTTGTCCCTCGGGCTCCCTGAGATCATATCAAAGGGTTTGTCGTGGTTGGTTACCGCTTTTAATCCTGGCTTACGGAGTTGCAGTGGTGGGAATGTTAGGTCGGCCAATACCCGTAAAAAAAAAATCAATAGGGCAATAGGTACCATCCCCACAGCAAATCGAGCGCAATTCTTATGGCTTAATTAGTTAATGGAATCAGGTGTTACTTTGCTCCATATAAACCCATATCATAAAATTTCAATACTATATCAAGCAATATCCCGCGAAAAAGGGATCATAATTAATATTGACATGATATATAGCCATAATATATATAATTGGAAGATGTACGAACAGCAATACCTTGGTGTCCCAAGACTTTCACACAAATGACATTTATACTCGTAGCTGTCAGTAGCTAGCATTAATTAGTAACACATAGTATTATGCTAGCTTTCTGGTCTGGGGGCACGGGAGCGCCCCCGTCAAGACGAGCCAAGCGAAGCGTAAGGGCACCTACCTTTTCTCAAAAGGTTTCGTCGTTTTTTTGAACTCTCATAACTTTGCTTTGGATGATGCTACATAGTTGAAAATTTCAACATATAATGACACCAGTAAATACATGAAACATACAAAGTTTGAATGTTGTAGCTATTATACTTTAGATTTTATCAATGTCTAAAAACCCCAGATTTCGTCACTCATTCTCTTCACTCATGCTACCGTTACGAACATTTCATACGAATTCATTAATCGTGTGCGAAATAAAACGGCCAAGCATCACGTTTTAACTGCAATGTAGCGTAAGTGAAGTTAAGCCTGGAAGTAAGGGCGCATAGATCTAGAATTTTGGTTCTACATGAGATCTAACCCCTTTTTGATAGATTTTGATTAATGTGTAGTGTAGAACTTGGCTTAATACGATATCTGATAACTTTTTCACAGGGTAAGCTGTGTAGGCTCGTCTTGACAACATTTTTACATGAAAATGTTTTTGGTGGGATAATTATTATACATTTCGGTCATTACACGGAAAAAGCCATGTATTATGAAGAAGAATAACTAGAGCTAATGACAACTGAAACAAACTAACTACTCTGAAGCCCCTACAATACATTGTCTATTGTTATTTGGAATAATGTATTTAACGTCTTTTTATTGTTAACGTGCTTTTTGTGACTTTTATGTGACGATTGCACGCAGCATTGTGACGTTTTTACACGAACAATCGCTGCCAAATGTATTTTCGTCACAATTATATCAGAGAGCCTTGTATAAATGTTAAATCCGAAATAGTCGTGTCAGAAATAACGCGAAGGTAATAGTGTCGTGTTTACGGAAGCGTCTAAGCCAGGAAGAGAAAATGCATTACAAGTAGTATTATGCCGTTATTAATGTTGTATTGATAAGTGACTATTTACTTGATGGACATAATTTTATAGTTGTTACATTAAAATAAGTGAAGGTATGGAAACTCGAATACAAATGGCACTAGGAGTTTTTTTTCTACGGTACGTGACAGACGATGTAGG
This sequence comes from Celastrina argiolus, assembly GCA_905187575.2. Classification (NCBI taxonomy): domain Eukaryota; kingdom Metazoa; phylum Arthropoda; class Insecta; order Lepidoptera; family Lycaenidae; genus Celastrina; species Celastrina argiolus. Next base: position 6,731,713 of record LR994581.1, on the reverse strand, counting down.
AAAACGATTCTTGAAAGACATTGAAATGGATAAGTTGCAACACCACAACACATTAATAGACAACACATACATTTAACTAGATAGTCCCCCGATAAACCCCCGGTGTTCAAGTCTCTCGCCAGCTGTCAACTTCAATACTAAATTTAAACTTGACAAGGGATTTGAACACTGACTAGTTAATTTACCACTCAACCGGAGGATAGCATATTAGCATATATATGTGGCATGATATACTACTGCATAATAATGTGGTATGATATATTATGTACTTATTGTATTTGTAGTTTAATGTTTAGGCACAATAGAACAGCTTGAATAGAAAGATATACTATATCTAAATCACGTAAAAAAATACGTGAGATAATACGAGTAATTAGGGTTTGTTTCGTTAAAAGACATTAAGAACAAAAAGTGAATAATTTGATTTTAAAAGACCTTAATTTATTTTAATTTTTCCAATAAAGTGCTTATAAAAAGATTAAATTCAACGCTCCTTATATGAGTGAAAGCTCTTCTGGAAGAACAGGGTGTCTGCTCCATTAATTTGCCGCTTTATGACAAGAGCTGTATTTTACTGGGGTGATAAAATTATAGGCTCCTGCGACAAACAGATAGAAATAATGTACTTAAACTCCATCTGTGAGATTCTAATACTAACATTTGCAGGTTGCTTCGTCCGCGTGAAATAGATTTGTGTATGAATTGGGGATACATGCTGTAAAATAAGTGAGTGATAATACTTTAGGGTGTGTATGGGTCTGGGGGCCATACACACCCTGCCCTATGGGCATTTTCTATGTAATCCAATAACAGGTTATTGACAAATATGTATATTAATTAGTATGATCGATTGAAAAATGCAGTTTTTTAACCTTTTTAGATCCCACTTTTCTCCCTCGATTCGTATGTCAAGAAAAATCCATTGTTTAAAATTATTTATGTTGTACCATAATATTCTAGGTATAATATACTGGGATATATTGAAAAATGCAGTTTTTAACCTTTTTAGATACCTCTTGTCTCCGTCGATCCGTACCGTAAAAATCCAATGTTTGAAAAATCCCTCCTTTTTTATTTATTAATATTAAAATGTATATTTTCTTCCTGTTTTCGTATGTTGTGATACCGTGTCGGTTTGTTCACCTGCTGCACCTTTCGGGTTCATCGACTCACTTTCAAACGGCGTCGGCCATTTGCGTCTTGGATTTATTTCAATCGTGTTTTGTTTTCCGACTCATTTGTTTTTTGATCAATCAGCTTAAATGACTTGTTTTCGTGTTTGTTTATGTTTTGTGTTCCACTCCTGCTACTATTTTGTGCGTAAAAGTTTCTCATATGTATAGATGTTTGTGATTTCTTCAAGCAAAATATACTGACCAAGTATTTTATTAAATGGTGAGGTTCTAGTTTAAGTTCCACATCTAGGATTTAAACATAGGCTACGTTTTGTCGCGGCTAATTGTATTGCCTGACGAATTTTTCGGCAACATCTTGATTGATGAAACGCAGAAATGAGAAATATATTCGACCATAATGTGTCGTTGAATAACTTTATTGCATTTAAAATTCAATATAAGTAGGTGTCACTCTAGTGTTCTGACCAAGAGATCGTAATGATTTATATTTTATTAGCATTAATACGCTACTTCGTAAAACCAAAGAGAAATCCCGTGGAATCGCCCATTTTCTGTCGTTAAAATATAGCCTAATCAGGAATGTACTACCATACCAAATTTCATCAAAATCTGTTTAGTATTTTTTGCGTGAAAGAGGCGTATTTATGCGACTTCGTTCGCGTGGTTTTTGAGTGACCGTTTGTGCAGCGCACAACATTTCTTACTGACGTTTCACTCCTATTGGTCGCAGCGTAATGTTATATAGCCTAAAGCCTTCCTCTATAAATAGACTATCTAACAATATTTTTTTTAATCGGACCAGTACAAACAAACAAACAAACTAACTCTTCCGCTTCATAATATTATATTAGTATAGATTGGTAGTAGGATTGATATTGGTTCTGAAAGAGTGTTTGTTCTGTGCTGCGATGAAATTATTTCGAATATTTCGTCATTTGTTTTCCTTGGACATTAAAGAGGTTTTTCATTTGGAATCACGTTTTTTATTGCTGCTTTTCCTCTAAGACATGACCATTATTAATAAATACGTCAGACATTTAATGTAGATCGCCTTTGATGTTGAAACCGTTTGTAGGTTTACGTCGGTAGCACATTTCTGTTTGTCTCTAGATAAATACACGGAAGATAATTTTCTTTGTTATGTCGGTTAAAGCAAATTGATTTGTCTTCAAAGAAATAGCATATAATCAATATTCTTCCTCAATGATGTAATGTCGTCAGTTTCACACATATTATATCTACTATTTATTCGTATTTATATAAATACGAATAAATAGTAGATATGAAAAAAATATGAAAATGAAATTTACGAAATGAAACTTAACAACTTAACCTAGGTTTTTTAAAGGATAGTGAATTCGTAGATCAGCAATTAAGTTAACAAGCCATTCTGAACTGCTGCTGGGTTTCCACTGACGCGGAGCGGAGCGGAGAGAAGCTTAGCAGTGCCCGAATTAACAATCACTATGCTCGTGCTGTTTCCGTTGAAGCGAAGCGGAGATTTCGAGCATAGTGAATTTGGGCATCGCAAGCTCCTCTCCGCCCCGCTCCGCGTCAGTGGAAACCCGGCCGAACACATACTGAACGTAGGTTTTACGCTAGTGGTGTTCACAAAGAGCGTTCAGAATGGCTCGTTAACTCACATGTTAGCTAATCGACGATTTGATCAGGCTTTTAGAAACCGGGTGTTAAACTTTTTCTTCAGGGGGAATTGAAACTTGTAGTTTCAATTCCCCCTGAAGAAAAAGAAACTCCAAATCAAAAGCCAATCTTCAAACCAGTGAACCACGTCGACTGGAATTAATAATAGCACAACAAGCGTGGAAAATTGTAAAATTTGACTTTAGCAGTAAATTTACATTTCAGCTCCAACTGAACAAGTAAATTATTGGCGGAGCTAATTGAGGTAATTTGACGTTTCCAGGACATTGAAGTGCTCGAGACTAATATATGACTGTATTACAGAGACAAAGTTACGTGCTGATGACCCTCAGCAATGTTTGTCTGTCGAAGTGTCCGATGATTGAAAAACGACGATTTCTGAAATACACAGCGATTGACTAACTGCCTCTTTAAATCAGTGCCTTTTATTTGTGCCTAACCTACGACGGAATATGATACAGGCTATAGAATTAATGAGTTGTATGGACGGGATGAGTGGTATGGATCCCGTGTAGTTTACTGTGAAAGTACCACCGCTGAATGTGGTACTTTTTATAAATTATTGTACGGGAAAATTTATGATGTTGGGGCATTTCGCATACAAACATGAAATTAGTCAAAAGTTAGTCATTCAGCGTTGTGACTTTCACAGTAAACTCTACATACTTAGCACATACCCTAGAGTACTAGCGGGGGAACCACGACCAGGGGCTAATGAGCCCCTAAAAAAAAAAAAAAAAAAAAAACCTAGATTACTACCACCAACATTTTACATTTATACTATGCATTTGGTATGAATACACGCATCCTTAATGCATGCTATTGCGTGCACTCACATAGTTTTCTTCAGGTGTGATCTTGCACACATTGTGGGTATTTTTGGGACACTAGCCAAGGTAACAAGGTATCAAAGGTTAAACCACGATTATCATGCGTGACAATACGTGTCCTGTTACATAACTAGTGGCATATAGCGTGACCCAAATGTCGGCATTGACGTCACAGCTGCGAGGGGCGGTCACTAAATATAGCGAGGGCTAATGCGTCGCTACGTCATCAGTAACCTTTACAACGTAATAGACTGAGATCCCAGGTGCTGGCTTACTCCCGACACAATCTAGAATCAAATCAGTTCGATCTCAACGGCTTTGGGTGGTTTGTTTGGTGGATTACTTTGAAACTAACCAGGATAAAGAAAATCGTTATATCGTGACTTTTTAATTGTAGCAATAAAACTCGTAAACAGAAAGTAGTTTCATTATGCATTTCAAATGCAAACTAAAACACAATACTAGGTGTTGGCGTTTATACAGCGAACTGAACAAGGTCCTCCGCTGCACGTGTAACCTACATCTAGACACTCCAGCTAGAGTCTAGCACTACCCGTAGACAGATTGATGCCAGTTTGTATACAATTTACTGCTCAGTGCTCACTAATATGTATCTATGATATGACTGTATCGAAGTGAACGCGAGTGTACATTGCCAAATAGGAAATAGATGTTTTAGAATTAAGATACAATTTAATCTGACCGTAAAATTATTCAAATGCATTCTATTTTTTGTTCTATTGAAACTAAATTACATTGGTTTTGATACTATTATTAAAGTAAAACTAGCTGACCCGTGCTGTTTTTGTTAGGGGCTTAAACAGTTTACTTGTTATCAACCTACAACTGGGACGTGCCTCCCAGTTGTAGGTTCTACAATCTACAACCTACACCTACGTAGGCCTGACTATCACTACCATCATCATTTCTGCTATAAAATTGTCCGCTACTGGACATATTAAGCCCAGTATTTCATGGAGGAATGGAAGCGAATTCGTGAGCATAGTTTTCAGTTTATAACAATATCTAACATTTCCAGATAGATAATAATATTCCTATGTGCTATCCTTTTTCTGGCATTCCAGGGTATGTCTATGACCTACAAATTCAGGTCTGAAACTTTAATCTCCTGCTATGAGCCTTCCGCCTCCAAATAATTTTAAGAGCCAGATTGATGCCTATAAAATTGATATCGTCATCTGATTTTACAGTCAAGGCGATTTACAGACTTTATGGTATTAATGTGTAAATAACGAGGCCAAAATCGATAAAAGTTACCTTCGATGTCTACCGATTGTATATTTTGGCCGTACGCCACACCTCACCCTGATAACTTTTGTAAGCGATTGTTTTCAGAAACTCATCCGCGATTCAATTTTATACTCTACCGTAATCACATAAAGTAGCGTTTTAATTGGCGTGATTTTGTTATAGTAGGATTTAATAGTTTCGAAAATAATTATAGTTACTTTAGCCACAAATCAATCTTGATAGTTCAAAGGAACTAGTAAGGCGTCTGCGTAACGTCTATCTCGCCACCTTGAAAATTGTGCGTGAATCAAAATAAACCCAGTGTTAATAATCATAAGAATTAAAATGGGAAAGCCTTACTTTTATTGTCATTGTTGTGAATGTCCCAAATGAAAAACAAACAAAAATCATGTTTTATCGTAAAACGTTTTGCTTGTTCAAAACTATGAAAACAAAAGCTTTATATTTTTCATTTAATTCAAAACCTTCTATTATTGTCGATGTTTTGACAAAGTGTTTTTATTTTACTACTTAACGTTTCAAAACTACAATATATCTGTCAGTCTGTTTACAAATGTGAAAATTATGATGGAAATATTGATTAATCAAATGTTATTATGATATTAGTTTTACGTCAATGACTATACTTAATGTTGTCTGTCGATGAAAAACAATTAATGGAAATTTTGTAGACTACACAAATAAAGTTGTTTACTCAAAGATAATTTAATTTATTTCAACATTAATGATATTTGGGTTGTTTGTGGCATGTAGAGAATTTTGTTTTCCTTTCTTATCTGATTTCAAACAATATTTTGATTGATAAGGCTTCCTTTCGCAGATACGTAGTAAAACGTAATATTTGCAAATATTATGAGTAGTACTTATTAGTATGTAAGTTTTCGAACCAGCCTTACTCTCCAAACTGCTTAATTAAATTCGATTGTGATTCAGATTCGATCGTGCCGCGTACTCCCGACTAAATTGACGTTTGTTTATTTTGATTCTCAGTCGATTGATATGGTCGGGAGTACAAAAAGTTACGATCTACCGATTTTCTTTATCCTGGTTGGTTTCAAAGTAATCCACAAAATAAAACAGCAAAAGCCGTTGATATTGAACTGATTTGATTCTCGATTGTGTCGGGAGTAACCCTGCTGGGCGTTTTTCAAGATGGCTACGGAATTATACTACTTCGCTAAGTACATACATACATGCGCGTGTCATTTAGCTTTTCAGTTTTCGGGTGTTTCATACAATTAACATTCGATAACGTTAGTTTTTAAGCTGTCAAATTGTGTCTTGGCCTACAGTATAGTTACGCTAATATCAAAACTTATTAACCCGGTGAACCCTGAAACTAAACTGACTTCTAGGTCGCTGCTGTCTGCTGTGAGTGCTACGTTTAAAAAAACTGTAAATATTTACACTTACAGCCCGAGATTACCCGACTGACAGCTCGTTTACAGAACACCAAAGTACCTAATCTGTCTTTATTGCAAATTAAATACTGTAAAATAGAATAAAGAAATTAAGTGGTGACACCTAATAGCTTTCATAAATAATATACATTTTTTATCACGCTTTTATACGCTTGGGTTGTATATAATAGGTATATATGTATGTGACGGAATCTCTGAGCATAATCTTCACCAATTTCCAGGAGAAAATAAATTTTAAATTTAACATGCGTATCAAGGTCCAACGACAATGCAATGTATTGTGTTTTTTCAAACCTATTATTATTGAAAAACTGGTGTTTTATATACGATGGATGAGATCATCCTACAGTTGCGGTGTTGTGATTTGTGGCTACGTTTGATAGATAGCATAAAATAGCGTAGAATTTTAAACAATAATAAGATAAGATTATTATGATCCTTACTTAAGATATAATGTTAAAAATGACAAATATAGTGGTTTCAGTAGTCACGACTGATTCTCCTTCAGAGAGTCGTAGCTGTGAAAATGAAAATGAAAGATGTTCATTTCCAAATAAAACTAGTTATTCTTGGAATGTGAAGACAAATAGCTACCACCGGTTCAACCCTAACCAGTCGAGAAGAACCGGCGTAATAAACTCGCACGGGCACTCGTAGATAGCAAGTAGATACTAGTTTCTGCTTGTTTTATTGATAGGCACATGGCGTTACGTACGAACATACAGTATACATGTCAAGGGTTTTACAATATTGATCGCACAATTACGTAGGGAGTAGGAACGGTTCACGGACGAACTATTATAGAATAAAAAATTAAATCAATGCTATGATACGCAGTTCGACGATTTCCATAGCCTTTGAATTATATATAGCTGAAAGTAAAACCTATTAGTTATGTTAATCCATATTATTATAATCTTCAGAATATTGTTGGTGCAATTTTAAGAGTGTGCGCAAGGAGTACGAAATTTGGCAAAGTTTAATTGATTGGCAAAGTAAAATAAGGAAAAAATTATACATTTTTTATAATTTTTTAATTTTAAATTTAATCATAGGGCGATTTTGATTTTGATAGTAAGTAAATAATAACTCTAGATAATCATTTATAGTATTTCTTTATTATATCTTTTCTTTTTCGTTACTATTCTAGATCTTGCATTCTACGAGCGCGCGTGGCCTTTGTTTATATTTTGTTAGTGTGTGAACGCGACGGAGCGATCAGTAGCGAGCGAACTTAAACCTAATTTAGTTTATTTGTAAGTTCAAAAACCATTGAGAAAATTTATATTGATGAGCCGTTCACTGCACTACGTTTAACTCACACAACTAAGGGCGCCGCGCGCTCGTAGATTGCAAGATCTATCATATATTATATCTTTTCTACTTCTTTTGTATGTAAGAAACAAAATCTTGATCAATTTGCTTGTTAGTTCGTAATATGAATAAACAAAAGTGTTGGTCTAACAGAATATTATGCGGCATAAATACACAGTTTCAAAGCAAAATTTCTCGGTATCTAGAAACTCGGAGATTTTGATATAAAAAGTTATTAACATACTTAATCACTAATGGGACTTTGATATACGCGTGTATTAATTTCATGTTTTTTCTTGTCAAAACTTTCCTCACACTTGGCACATAGTGCGATTTGCAAGAGTTTTTATCAAGACAGCTTTTAATTTAGTATGTTGAAATCTTGTGTAGGAGTAAAATAACTAAATTACAAAACGCTAAACAACTCAACGTTACATATATTTTCATCCATTAGACTAGAAATACCTGCACTCAAACTAACGTTTATTAAGTGATCGTCCTTTAGTTAATGGAATCAGGAGTTGCTTTGCGGAAATCTAAATCTAAAATATCCCGAGAAATATTGCTAGATATAATATATTTGATTTTTATGATCGTTCTTTAGTAATGGGTGTCGCTTTTTGTCTTACCAGATAGCGCCACTGCAGTACGGATGTTTATTGTTTCATGATTTCATCTATGAGAAGTAATTGTGTGACTTTCACCAGCGACAAGGTTAGATTGATGTATCATAATATAGTGACTCAATGAGAGATAATCATATAGGCCCTGTTCCACTTCCTAACTCTAAACGATCTGAACGTTTTTTTCGTTCAGATTTGCATTTCTTTAGCACTGTTTAGGATCGTTTTGAACTGTTCCACACGCACTGACAGCTGTCAATGTCAGCGTTATGAATGATCTGAACGTTCAGAGCGCCTACAGGAACACAAGGTTAATGTGTATTATGCAATGTATTATATTGTATTTAATGTGTATTATGCAATGTATTATATTGTATTTTTCGTAACACTAGTGTATTTGTAGTTTTGGCTCCAACGTCTGGCGTTATTCCACATTTCACAACCGTAGGTAAAAACGGTAAAAAACGTCACAGGTATTCATAATTATTGTAGATACGCCTTTTAACTTTTATGTCAATTGCGCGTTACAATCGAACGATATTGATCTTTAGCGTAAAGCGATAGAATTGACTTTTCTTTGATCAGCCCTTAGACGTCTATGGTGTTATATTAGCTACGTTTTTCCACGTGATATCGTCTACGTCTGTGACGACTTTGACGTCACATTTTATGATCGCCCAGGGCTGCCAACCATTCGATTGCTCTCACACAAAACGCGAAAAAATTGGTAACGTAAATGCCAACCCTGCGACTGTGTGACGGTAGAAGGAAGAGTTTTACCGAAAAATCGGTGACTAATATAGGTGCGATCGAGACGAGTAGTCCGATAATATAATCAAGGTGTCTGTGAAGTCAACGACACACCCATTCTAAAGATAAGTTGTTATGATGCTCTGATGACGTAGAATGTAGTTGCATGCCCTTTTCCCGTATTTCAACTATAAGTTTTTTTCTGGAACGTTCCGTTTCTTGGCAAAGTGTGTTTTGTTTACTTTTTTTACGCATCATACGTCGTGGCTTCAATAGCAGCTGTTATTTAACATTATATTAAATTGCTAAAGTTTTGGACACTTAAATTTGGCTACTACAGCAAATTATTTTAGAAAATTTTGCTCATTTTCAACGATAGTTATAGTTGAATCTTGCATCGATTTTATAATAGTTTTCAATGACTGTAGCATCGTAACTTACTCACAAAGGTTTTACATCCAATTACCAACTTCAATGAAACGTTATTGAGAACGCTGGAATATTCTTTTATACATAATTGAAGACATTAGGAAAATATATTATAATATATATATTATATTAGTAATTGCCAATTATTGTTCTGCATTGTCTAGTCGTGACGGATAATTTTTAATGAATATGATTCTACACGCCATATTGTTTCTAGAAAGTTATTGTTCCTGTGAACAATATTTATTACCATGAAAATGGAGTAAAAGTTACTTCAATGTCCACCTATTATTGTAATTGACGTTTTCCTTGTAAATTAACTGTGTTGATGCACACAGTGGATTTACAAGGAAAACGTTATAGCAATAATTGTCAAAAAATGGTTATTATAATAATGAATAATAAAGTTAAAGTTTCATATTATATAGGGTCAATTTCTAACAGAGTACAGACAATACATAATAACAGTTACATTTATACATTTTTGGGATATAGAAATCGAAGTATTTATATTATCTCAATTAAATTGTAAATTGAAATTAAATTATTGTTTAAACACAGTAAAAGGTGGTTTACAGTGGTTTATGTAATAAATACGAGTGTTACAGTAAACACTACACAGTTTGCGGACGCGGGTTTTTGTTACTGCGCAGGCGCACATCCCGCCAGGTCTTTTTTTAGTCTTGAACAAATAATCAAGCCGATTTTAATTGTTTGTACAGAGTAGTTATGTAGTAGAGAGGATATTTATACATTTGTATGTAATCTGCGAGTGCACACTAGTAGGCGAGGTTATGCTAAAGTTTATTTGGCATTTATGTATAATGCCTATCAAGTTTTAGTTGCTCGTTGAATGATTCAAAAGGTAAAGAAATCAATATAGTTAAATTATTAATGCGAATCATATTTAAACGATTGGTATAAGAACAATTTATAGTTCTAATAGTAGTATTTGAAGTCAATAGTAAGTTTTGAAAAATGAATTTAATAAGACTAAAGCATCACATTTCGTGTACAAAGATTGAAAAATTCAAAAGTGCGCGGTGAGTGATCTATGCAATTTTCTGCGCAACGTCAAAACAGCAATAAAACACGATGCGGCAACAAGAATAGCAACAAAACAACGAGGACGTTCCAGGAACTAATTGCGTTCATTAATTTATCACTAACGCTTTTATAATTAATGATTTTTGGTAGGTGTCTATGTAATGGGACTGGTCCAATGAAAAACGAATTCAAATGTCACTTGGCGAAGCTATTTTCGAATCCCATACATTTTTGTTTTCGAACTTCGTAAGTGACAATATCGATGGCACATGGCAGGAGCCCAGCAGGCTCACTTCCGACACAATCGAGCATAAAATCAGTTCGATCTCAACGGCTTTTGGTGTTTTATTTGGTGGATTACTTTGAAACTAACCGGGATAAAGAAAATTGTTATATCGAAATTTTTTGTACTCCCCATATCAATCGACTGAGAATCAAAATAAACAAACGTCAATTTATTCGGGAGTACGCAGCACGATCGAATCTGAACTAAAATCGAATCAGTTTGGAGAATAAGGCCCCTGGTCTGAATTAATATACAGGCCTACCTAATGGGATTTAGATGAGGGTCTTCATAAGGTGAGGGGTAAATCAATCCGATTTTTATGCATGGTCAGTTACTTATTAATAAATAAATTTATTTAACAATTTATTGTACACAAGAAAAATTTACTAAGTACAGTTAACGAAGAAAGACGACACAAAGGTAGTGCTTATTCCTTCCAGCAGTCCTACATATAGGTATGATGTATTTTATTTGTGAAGACATGAATCGATGAAGTTGTTATGTCGCAAAAAAATTACCCAGAAAATGGAGTTTAAATTGTCAATTAAACATTTCAGGATATTATCTAGTAACGTATTAAGTAAATTAATTCTAGAGGCGGATCTTTAGATTAATGTACTGATTACTTTTAAACGTATCCTAAAATGTTAAAGTGACAGTTTGAAGTCAATTTTCTTGGAAACATAATTTTGGTACATATCGCCTTCATCCATTGATGTCTTCAATAATTGATTGTTTGCCACTAGGGGCATTGTTTCAATACATATATTTTGGGTTCGAGAGAGTGCAGGTTCAATTATGTCAACATTTTATATTTTTCACCAAAAAACAAAATAATATGTCGGAGAACGAAAGCTGAGAACGGAATCAAGACGTCAAGTTTGTAATTGACTTGACGTGTTCAGTGACGTTTGGCTATGACAGCTCGTTTGACAAGTGTCTCACAACGATGGCAGATGACATTGTCCTTTTTGGGGAAGATACGGTCTACCGTGAGAAGCGCACGTTAGCCAAGATGTCAGCTGACCTCGTCACGTCTTCCGATGAATCCGTTTGCATCCACGACCCGAGTTAATATTTTAGAGTATAACTATGATATTTTACAAACAATATACCGGTACTGTATTTGCGGCTTATTATTTCCTGACAAAAGATACAAAATAATTAACAGACCCCACAAAAAGACCTATCCTACAAATATATGTTCGAAATTGTGATGGCGTAACTACATGCGTTTTTTTCACACGGCGGAAAAACGTGTGTTTTTATGGTGGCGATATACCAACCTGGGATACAAGGTCCGATAGAAGATTAATCTACAGTTATTAGTGAATGGATGATCTACGGTGATGATGATGAACTATGACATGAACTTGAAGCACGAGGAACGGATTCACAAGTATGTACGATATTGAATAACTGTGTCATAACATTCACAATAATCCTTGGAATAAGAAGCACGTGTTTTAATTGATTGTGACACATGGGAAAACAAACAATAGGATACTTAGGATCAACCATAATCGTCATCATCAACAGCGAACTTCACCATGTCCAGGTAGTATTAAGAAGAGACGTCTTGCCTCAATAATAATAATATAATATCTATTGATCCTTCACACCTCGTCAATCTGGCCCCGTATCCGAATAACTAATAACCATTGTATTACAGGTACCAGACAACGGAAATATATTTAACACTTTATACTAACATTTAAGCTTATTATTATATTAATACACAAACCTAATACACATTCATGACCCACGAACACAGAAAACTTAGTTCCTTCGATGGGATTCGAACCAGCGCCTTCCCTCTCGAGCACCAGTGCGCTCAACCACTACGCTACGGAGGTCGTCCTCCATGTCTTTACCATGTACATTAGTCGAGTAAACGAGAGCTATCCGAAAAAAACCCACATCTAGCCTAGTATGACCACTATGTATATCGTTTCTTTCATCGGAAGAATTGACAAAATGTCTGACGTACAGGAAATCTGTCACTATTCCTATTCTTGGGTAGACAAAACTCATTTCTAAAGTGATCATGGTAGGTGGTCATCGAATAGGAATCTATTGACACCTGATTCATTGATAAGATCAGTAGTTTAGGCGCCAAGTTGGAACGAACGTATCGTAGACAAATACATTACTCTCCTTTCCACATCGCCGTAGTCAGGTAAAAATGTAAACAACAATTAACTGTGAGGAATTAATTGGCTCTAGAGCGTACAGTTGTAGAAGAATGGTTGACATTCCATACAAAATGTTGCATTCTTGTGACAATAACTTACATAATCATAATATTATAGCAAGGAAGTGTATTGTTTACATTTAATGACAAAAAACGTATATCTGACGAGCCCGCATTGGTTTTGTCCTTGTTGATAAGAAGGATTCTATGAAATAACCAAAGACACAGGAAGTAAACACCTACTAGAAATAAGATATAAAATTAGATTTGTAGGTCAAGCAGGAACAACTGCGTATTTGTAAAGGTATCAATTAAGACAAATGACAAAAGGCATAATTTTCATTCATCAAAATACGTAATCTCAATTGTTCCTGCTAACATCCCTACAACATTTATACAAAACATAATTTGGTTTCATTTTTGTTCATTTTGTATCAGCCATTTATTTAATGAGATAAAGTATTTAACTGTCAATACGTACGATACTAGATTTAAGCTTTCAGTGGTGTAGGGCTCCTATACAACCATCACTATCGGCTATGTTATGTACGAATACTGTTCTCAAGTTTGGTTAAGACTATACAGGCTGATCACCTGATTGTCTGACAAGAAAGATGATCCATGCGTCAGAAGGGCATGTAAAAAGTCGGTCCTGCGCCTGTTCTCTCGCCAGTCGTGTCGGTTTACCATCCCACTGGGTTATGAGAGTAAAAGAAAAAGAGTGTCTTTGTGCATTGCGCACACACTTGGTCTCTATAAAATAACTCCTGCGTTATATAACAACTGGCCTGGTTTCAATGAAATCACCACCGAAATCAATGAGGGAGCTGTTATTATCAATATCGGCTTTACCCCTTACCTTTTCATTTATCCAAATCTCTAACCACCAAATAATATATATGTCAACCATAATCCATATTATTATAGTCTAGGGCTTCCCTCTGAATCGCGGTTGTATTATATTTCCCGTGGTTCCGTGGGTGGCGGTTCTGTTGGAGTACCGCCGAGTTTTAGTGGGTATGGCTGCGTCCACTTACCATCTTAACCTTCGCTACTGAAAACGTAACCAATAAACCATCCTGTTCAGACTATACGAAAGAAACCATATCACCCAAATACATACATGCAATGCAAACAAACACATAAACTAAGAAATTAGGGAAACCGCTGTTTAGTATTTATTTAACTCACTGGTCTGGTTCTAACTTCCGACTCGACTGAATTCGGTCAGGCCAAGTCAACGTACGAACTGTGCCGCTTATGGCCTTATTTATGTATTGTTTATGTTTGCTAATGAGAGAAAGTAACACAAAAACACCGTTAAATTGCGCAGGATTTAGTTAAAACTGCGCAGTAAAATGTGGAGGAACAACCGTCACAACTCCACGCACAACAAACATCCACGTATAGTCCACTGCGTGAAAGCTGTCCCTTAGACATGCTCTATGATGGCTGAAAGTATTTTTAAATGAAATTAATATCCTATAGAATCTCCAAAGAAAAAAAATTTACAAAATTGATTATACTAATATCGGGTGTTCTTTACGGATAATTCCTTTAAATACAGACCTGAGTATAGCCAGATAAGATTTAGTTGCACTTATTTTTATATATTTATTGTACCACGGGACTTATTTTCTCTCATATCAGGCCATATGATCCAGAATCCGGAAAATAGCAGAGCATTCAAAATAGAACTCTGGTCCAATACAATAGAGTTAAAAATCAAATACATGGGCGCTGAGTCAAATGCCAATCAAATCTGAAAACCGTTAATATTTTAACTATATATTTCCTAAATAAGTTATTATCAGTTCGTTAATTAAGTGAAATTTTCCGTTTAGCAAAACATTTTGCACATTATTTAGAATTATAACTGTATGAATACCATTTATAAGTTTTCTTCAGATATTTCCTACTTCTGAGAGAAGTATGACGAGTACTACGAGTTACTTGTTAGCTTAAAGTTTAGTAACAATAATATGATGTGGGGTTTTCATGAATTCCTATAAACGTAAAATGATTATAAACAGGAAAATGTACGTCTGTACCGAGCTATCTGTCCAATTACCGAGTAATTCGAGTTTAATACATAATTACTGCGCAAAAACCATTACTTGTAACGTCAATCTTTCGGCAGTTGACGACTATTCTAAAAATTTCAATCGGCCATCTTGTTTTCCTGTTTACTCGACTACTGTATGAAACCATTTTACACTAATTGTTAGGGAAAATTGTCCAGTGAACACATTAATACATTTTGTAATTTACTAGAAATTTCGTTCGGATTAAATATAGAAACTATTCTGTGCCAAACCCGTTCATAGGGCAATATCAATATTAGTAATGGCCAAATAAAACCAACTCTGGTTAAACGCCAAACATAATAACGTAGCGATTAAATCACATTTAGTAGGTTACTAATAGAAAAGACATTAAATAATTTAAATAGACACCGTTTGAATACGGGGCGTGAGGTGAAAGCGTTTGCAATTTTCCTTAAGGCAGCTGTGGTTTTATGGCAAGGCATGACGTCAACAGCCAAATCATGGTGATTCTACCATCATCATAAGCTAGTTTTAGATGCCTGCTAAACCTTTTCTGTCTTGTATTACCCTCAATCATACTTTGTCGTTTAGAATCGACACTAATCGAATTGCTGGCTGGGACTATAACAATATTATGGCCCAAAATCCAGAAGACCGGATAGAATTTAAACCATTAAAAATATAAATCTTGAGTACTCTGCAATAGAGATGAAAATCGAATGGATCGTCAAATTCTGAAGTACAGGCACTCAGGTAGATTTTATAAGCTTAATGATAGTTTCTTGAATAAAATTATCATTGTGGCTGACTTTTCTTAGAAAAAAAATACTTCTAAATTGGCCAAGCTACGCGTGTACAAATCAGGTACAAGTTAAAATACCAGTTGTAGGTCTTTTAACTTGTGCCTAATTTGTTCTAAAGTAGCACATTAGATTTGTATGTTTGTTCCCAAAGACTTTAAGCACCATTTTGCTACATGAAATATAATTATATTATGTTAGTAATAAATTATGTTTCTGATTACTTATTTCATATACTTTTCCCTTCTGTATGTGTGTGTTTAAGTATGAAAGCTAACAGTTCATTTTCATCAATTTCATCTGGAGCAACCTAGTGGAAATATAAACTGGTCTAGTCCTAATGCCCGCTAGTGGTTACAACGTAATGTCACTGACATCAATTACCCTTAATTGAAACGCATGTGAACAATAAGTCAGTTGACGACTGTCGCGATACTGGTTCGTCATCATCGCCCCCTTGTGTGTGCTAAGTGTGTAAGAAACCACAAAAAGAACTTTTGGTGCGGACTATATCCGAAATCTCTCTGCCCGGAAAAGGCGTCGAAAATAGAACTCTGTGTGAAAACAATAGTGTTGAAATTGAAACTGCTGCCGTGTACTTGTATTAGTCTATTTTCATAACAAATTTTTCGCCCGGGCAGATTCCGGATATACATTATCCTGCTCTTCAAGAGTCCCTTTCCATACGCTCTAACATAAGTGACAGCAGTGCATAAGCAGAAGAGAACGTTTCACTATTAAGGCTCTCTTCAAGAGTCCCTTTCTATACTCTCTTACATAACTGACAGCAATGCATAAGGAGAGGAGGACCTTTCACTGTCCTATCCTAATTTGTATTCAAGCTAATTTTATCTTCACTATGAACCTAGATGAAGGAATAGTTTGGTTATATCAGTTGGAAGGAAACCGTCAACGACAACATCATCATGACATGACTTTGAAGGAACATGAACAGATGATGAACATGGTGTTGAAGTAATGACGTCATTAAACAGGAAGCGCCGATCCGGCCCTCCGGAGGATATTGTTACGGTAAAACAAACACATTCGCTAATTAAACATTAGTTATTGTTGGTGGCTCCCCTTGGTTCAGTAGCAGAGCTTAGCTTTCGACTCGTGGGTTCGATACCTGCGTTGAAACTTGGAACAACTTAAAATGTTATTTATTTCAAAAAACAATTATTCATTGATACTTGGTACTTGGCCGTTTTGCTACCGTTACGAATATTTTATAGGTATTAATAGGCATTTATAATTTTCGTCTGAAGTGTTGGATGACCTTCCACCAGGTGGACAGACGACTAGAAGAAGGTCGCAGGTAGTTGGTGGATGCAGGCGAGTAACCGGTCTAACAGTGGACATCCTTGCTGAAACCACGTTGCATAATTGTATGATGTATGCTGTATACTATACATATAGCTTGTTGTACCACGCTACTCAACAATCATTTTTAAAGATTTAACCATTCCAAAACATTTTATATGTTATACGATAAATATAGAAATTAACACCTAATATGAGCGCAGAGTTTAATTTTGTGTCCTCGTGTGGTCAAGTGAATTAGGACAAATCTATTTATGAAAACAGACGTACAAACTTTCACATGTACGAAGTAGGTGTAGCCAGTTTTAACTCTTCCGTGGTAGTGGTTTAGAGCTTGGCTCTCGACCCGGAGGTCGTAAATTCGATTCCCGCGTCGGAACAACAAAAAAAATGATTTAAAGTTTAATTAGGACATTGCAGGCTAATCACCTGATTGTCTGACTAGAATGATGATCCATGCGTCGGATGGGGCATGTAAAAAGTCGGTCCTGCGCCTGATCTTTCGCCAGTCGTGTCTATTATCCCCGTCCCTGAAGAGACTGAAGGAAGTGCTTCTGTGTATTGCGCACACACTTGGGCACTATAAAATAACTCCTGCGTAGCCAGGTTTCAATGAATCCGGCCAACGGTCACCGAAATCGGTGTGGGAGGCATTATTATTATAGCCATTATAGGATGGCTGTTGCACGTTTTTCTCCGGGCCCATTACATATTTATGAACGTCACGTGAACCTGGTAAACGGGGCAAGGTAACGGTACCTATACAGATTTCATATTTGAATACATTCAAATCGCAGAAAGGATGCAGAATTTGTTTATGTGGATGCGTGGCCTTGGTGCAAGTGCTAGTGGTAGACTTACGGATACTTAAGATCTACTTAACATAGCGGTCTGATGGGCTATTTCTTCTTGGGACTAGTAAGCAAATGTCGTGAAAAATCTCCTAAAATTCAGAATAATATACCACAATGATTTAATCTATTAAAGGGAATTATGGCATTTTAAATTTTTTTATTATTAGAAAAGATCTATAGATTACTTGATTAATTTATTATAAATCCCTAATTAGTTGCACTTTATAGTATACATTCACAAATAATACCATGTGCTTACAAGCGCTTTTTTATCGCGACGTTTATAGAAATCGAATACAAGGCAACCATTTAAAAAGTAGACGTTTAAATTGTGCTTTTTAACTTTATTACATTAGCGAAAATTTATAACTATGTATACTAGTATGTTGTGTTTTAGTAACGCTGCGATTAATAATCGCTTGTGAAGACTAGGGCTAAGTGAACACAGATATACAAACAAAACGATATCAACACCTCCAGGGCGGCAATTCTCAGGCCTCGAACTTAGTTTTACTATCGGTCTGTCCCGCTCATGCAAACGAGATTTACCGCGCGTGCGAACGGGATATACTAATATTCGGAACTATGTTCGAGGCCTGAGAATCGCCGCCCAGGGCTGGGATAATGAGTTCGTGAGTGAGTGATAAGGATGAGTAAGATAGCAGATAGTATTAATAATGTGGCGAGTGTATCGTTTCGAGTGTATCATTTTGTTTTAGTCTACAATTAGATCATTACATTTTATATGGTACTAGCTGTGCAAGTGACTTCGTTCGCGTGGTTTTTGAGTGACTTAAACCATTTATGCAGCGCACTCAACGAAAGACTTCAAATGTGATTAATTTTCCCCGTTTTTGCAACATTTCCCACTGACGCTTCGCTCCTATTGGTCGCAGCGTAATGTTATTTATAGCTTAAAACCTTCCTCTATAAATGGACTATCCAACAAAAAGAATTTTTCAAATCTGAAGTAGTTCCTGAGATTAGCGCGTTTTTTGTAGGGTAAAAGTGAATACCTATCGTTTTTCAGTACTATTATAATAATACTATTATTATAATTGTGATTTGCTGAACGTTAAATGCGTAATATTGTAATTGACATTTATAAAAAATACTAAATTACTAAGATAACCATCCGACATTTTTTTTCGGACTATTCCTAAAATTTGTGCAACAATTTTTTTATGTAAGTGTTCTCCACCTTCACCAGATAAATTAAAAACGATGAAAATGAATAAAATGCCACTTACCAACGTGTGATAGGCCGGTGAGATCGGATTCTGAAAAGAAAAAAATATTGTGAGAAAATGAAATGAGAAATACAAAATCTGTTTCACAAATAAAAAAAACTTTGCATCGCTTATATTAGTAGGTGTTTCCTGTTCTAGATACACGATTTACCTGTTAGAGCTAGTATAATATTTTATTTTTATTTTATTTTACAAAGACATAGTACGTAGGTATTAAAATATTTTCTATAAAAGTTTATTATTACATTGTGAAACAGACTTTCTATATAATTAATATGGTTCATACTTCACACAAATGAACTGCTGATGATAACAACTAAAACCATGTCCAAATACAATACATAAAAATAATATGAGCACACGATGATGTTAACTTTGTTGGGTTTCTAATGTATTGTCAGTTTAACAAAAACACACATGATAAGCTATGTTAAGTTTTGTATAACAAAGAGAGACAAACATTAAACATACTCTATAATAATAGTAGTTGATGAGTGCAAATAAAGAACACCTGGCCGTTTCGCATATACTTAAACCTTTTTCAGCCGTTATTCGAATATTAATCTAAGCTGTAAGAACTCAAGAATCTGAAAAACACGTATGCTGTCACTTTTTTACATCAGCTAGCAGCTTTTTATCGCACCGTTATTGTAAGTCAATTAAAGTTCGTTTTTTATACAATGTTAATTTTAATTAAGATATTAATACATCCACCAATGACGCAAATGAAAAATACAAAAACGAACTACGCAATTACTAAGGTAATTTACCAATCAAAATATTGTTTTTGGAGATAAAGAAAAAACATCATTGAATAGGTACAATATTCTCAGAAATAATAAACATGATTTGTTTCGGTTTTTAGCGATCATATAGCTATTTATCTTATATGTCGAGGTAAAAATGTGTCTTCCTAAAAAAAGGTATATAAACATTCTGGCATTAAAAACGTAATATCTTTATGCTTATTTAGTACTTGAAAATGACAATTTTAGTGAAAAAACATCGATTAGCAAATACAACATTTTTTTTTAAAATTTCCATGTGTGTTTGTTTGGATGCATCTGCTGGATGCACACGCCCTCAAAGTTTACAATGTAATCCTTGATCTACGGCACTCAGTTTTCTCAGTTCTTAGTTTGCTGCAAATAAATATTTTTGTTGTCTAACAGTAAGTGCGTCACCGACACTGTTTATGATAACGAATGCTGCAACAGCGCGAGAATTTTCACATTCCAGATAACGTGGCGACTGGCAATGATCCACAAGTCAAGGGTCGAATGTATAAATAATCTTATCGAACCCCCAACGGATTCCTGCCATTACGTATTACAATCTTCATAATCCGTGTAAACTCTCCCTTATCTAATATTGTAATATATATTATGTCGCAGTCATCTAATTGGATCAGCAGTTTAATTGAACGACTAGCGCGTTTATGAAATGAAGAAAATTTAATTGAATGACTAAATGACAACTCGTCGAGTTGTTTAATGTAATCGAATGGGATGTAGCATACTTTGTAATGTTTGGTAGGGGTAGGTTTGACCATATGTTCGCAACTTAAAAAGTCCCCAAAAATGAGGACATGACATGTCACACCAAATGAAAATGAAAATATCAACTATGTAGGTACTATCTGTGCGAGCTGTTTGCTGCCATATTTGTTTTGGTGACTGGCGCCACTGCGGGAAAAAATGAACTAAATTTCAATAACCTGACTGATTTTACGTCCGCTCTGTTTAAAGTGCTTTGTTACAGTCTGCTAACTAGTTGGACGTTGAGTGACGCTCGTTCAAACGCGCTAGACATTTTATCAAATAGCTGATTCAATCACATGACTACGACATTCATACTAGTGTAAAAAGAGCACACTATAACTTTAGGATATTATGATTACACAATATATACCAAATTAAATTTCTAGCATGAGAAAAGGTATTATAATCATATCCCAAAGTCATAATGACTGTTCTTTTTAAAAGAACAGTCATTTTTTTTACAGGATATTTAAAGATCAGAAGTTATACATCCCAAAATACATTTCTAGAATAAGAAAAGATAGTATAATCATATCCCGAAGTCATAAGGTCTTTTTACACTCTGTATTCAGATAAAAAGTGTCCTGTGACATTCAAAATGGTGGTTACTTTAGAGTTATTTTGATGTTATAAATAAACTCAATATCAAAATGGTGGTTACTTTAGCGTTATTTTGATGTTATAAATAAACTCAATATCAAAATTAAAAAATTAAGATCTTTTAGTAGTTTTTTACTTAGGGAATTACCAAGAATATTTCGATAGCGAGGAAAAACTGAATGACATTCGACGAATTCCAACTTTTTGTTAGTGCCGTACTTCTAGGTTAATGACCTTCATAGCCCACAAGGGTAATAAAATACGGTCTGGGAAAACCTGAGTCGTTACATTATTTTTTATGTTTATGTATACTTCGTTCCGTTTCAAAATGGTTTACATGTAAACAAAAATATGGAGCTGTTTACATTAGGTTCACATTGAATCTGAACGTATTAAAAGGACTTGCCGGTAAGATACTTTTTTTAAGAATTCAAAAGGATCCTATTATCAAACAATAAAATATAGGTAAGGATGTCATTAGTGAATTAAGTTTTGGTTAATGAGTATAGTCAACAGATGACCGAATGATTCAGAGAACAATTTGTATGAAAATAAAGGCACGCTATGACACAATATGTTCACGGAACCGACTATTGTATAATCTTGTAATAAAATAAAAATGAATCACAAGTTTATCAAGAAAACTGGTTCACAGTGGCGCCACCCCGCCAGCGCGGTGGTTTTCGGAAACTTTTAATGGGTACCTAATTTTTTAATAAGTATTTTAAATTACTGCCATAATTCTTATTTTAGCTCATAATTGATCATAAAGTTTCGGTTTCATATAACCAACAGGGGCTTTCCCTTCGTTTATAGTAGGTAGATAATATTATTATCTGAAAGAGGCGCCGCTGACGCGAGATTTTCGCTGCATTAATCTTGTTGCTTCGGTAGTTGACATTTTTTGTTGTGTGTGAACTTGATGAGTGACTTACAAGGGTTGCTATGTATATGATAACCTATTGTTTACACAAGGCTTATTATATGTATAATATTATTTTTGTAAACTTTGTATTGTTTTTAGATAATAAGTATGTTTAGTATCGATCGCATTGGAAAAACCTATAAACCTAAATAAATATTATTATCTCAAATCAAAGACTTCGAGCACTTTTAACACTCGGCTGGATGATGAAGTAAGTACTGGTCGCTGTGCTGAATAGCAGCTGTAGTACCAGTTAGTATTACCAGCTGCTGTCGTCGTTTCAGCTACTATTCACTGCTGAACTTATGCCTTTTTAATGTATTTTATAGGGGATAGTTTGCTTATTATATTTGTTGTTATATTTGTACTCGCCACGCTTCGCAGACGGGTTAGCACTTAGCGCACGCAGTGTTAATATTATAACAATGAAACGCTGCTGTCAATTTCCGTATATCACCTCTGTCGTCTCTTACGACACCCACGGAGAAGATGGTTGATGGAAAGGTATTCTGGACGCCTCCGTGGTCTAGTGGTTCAGAGCTCACGGGGGTCGTGAGTTCGCTCCACGTGTTGGAACAACAAAAAAGTTAATTTCCAGTTTGGTTAGGACAATACAGGCTGATCACCTGATTGTCTTACAACAAATATGATCTATGCGTCGTATGGGCATGAAAAAGTCGATCCTGCGTCTGATCCCGACAGTCGTGTCGGTTATCCGTCCCACTGGGCTAGGAGAGTAAAGGAAGAGAGTGCTTCTGTGTATGGCTACACACTTGGGCACTATAAAATAACTCTTGCGTAGCTGGCCCGGCTTCAATAAAACCGCATTATTATTCTTACTCCTCACGGACAAGTATAATAAGTATTGTAGTACTTAAATAATTTTTTATTTCTTCAAGTTATTAATATTAGTGTTCAGCTTATTGACATTTTTATTACATCTAGAACTAATTTGGAATGAGGTTATGCCCTATTAAGTATGGTAGGTTCTATACAAGAGAAGCAGTAACAAGTAAAGAAAACAACCCGAACTCAAACATCCTTTATACATAAGGCGTACATTTACATTCTAAGTTACAGTATAAATAATAAATATGGAATATGGCCACCACTTATGGACTTCGAAGGTCAACCATGTGGTTCTGAGATGTTCTAACTTCTAAAGTAAAGTTACAGTTAAGTGTTGCGAAACGTGGAATTGATTAGGTACATACTATTTTACTTTGACTTTTAACAAACTTTATAAATACACAGACAAAATCTGATATAGGTATTATGTACGAGACAATAAGTACCTACTGTGTTATATAAAATACTAGCGACCCGCCCCGGCTTCGCACGGGTGCAATGCTGATACTAAATTAAATACACTGCAGAAAAACTATGAACGTTGTACATATAAAAACATAGCGGCCCGCTCCGACTTTGCACGGGCATAAAATATATATGCCTATGTCACTCTATGAAAACATGATTAAAATCGATCCAGTATTTTTGATTCATTCATTACTGCCCTTGGCCTGCACGCATTAAATTTGGAGTAAAACAATTCCTCTTTCCCTATACTTACTATGAAGATTTCCTGCTATCTTTGGAATATCTAAATTCATGCAATTTTTATTACATTACACATTTTTACTTATTTACTTTTTACATTTTACCTAGGTATTTATTTTATTTTTACAACAATTAATATATTACAGGATGTCTTTATACACAACGTTCACAGCATTCTTGTCATTAGACAATACAAACATGTTTTCTCTTGAGGTTACTCTTGAAAGAGCGACATACAGTTGGCCATGTGAAAAACAGTCAACGCTCAAATCTAAGCCTGCAACGTCCGCCCGCCGCAAATGCAAATTTTAAATTTGTAATATCTCCGAAAATATTTGTTTAATTTACATGCTGTAAGGAACCATATTGATCTATATTAATTGCACACTGTATTTAAGGTACTTAATAGTAAGTGAAAAACGGCATTAATCCTTATCGAAATAAGGATTAATGCCGTTTTTCACGTAAAAAGTAAACAATAAAAATGGTTAATGTGGGTTATCCCTAAAAGATAAACATATACCATCGCGGACTTTTTTGTAGACCTTTTTATGGTGTACAATACTGTAGTACTTTATTTTGATCTAACTCGTAGGGTTTAGGCAGCGTTTTTGCTAAAATAGGTTAATTTACGACATCAGGTTAGAAACCTCTAAAATTAGCAATTGCCTTAGTATATTATGCATGTATTATACATATAAACCTTCCTCTTGAATTACTCTATCTATTGGAAAAAACCGCATCAAAATCCGTTGCGTAGTTTTAAAGATTTAAGCGCACATAGGGATATAGGGACAGAAAAGGCGACTTTGTTTTATACTATGTAGTGATGATATATAAAATAAAGATAAGCATATTCTTATGCATAACATTACATTAAGCTTAATTCAACTCATTAATTAAGAAGAAGATACGAAGTATTTTCCAATAGTGGTGTTAGAAGAAAACAAAAATAGCCAGTCGAATTGCCAGTATTAGGGAAATACTATTTTCTAGTACTAGGTCGTGTCTCTGTTACATATGTACTTTGTTCCTAAAGAGACTCAGGACAACCGTCGGAGATCAAACAGAGTCAAACAGGAGGTAAAACAAGTCTAACAATTTGACGTCAATGGGTAGACCCGTCGCGCCCAACCTCTCTACCTCGAGCCAGTTCCTTCACGTGGATTTCACAGTGACGTCAGCGTTATTGTACCTCGAAAATGGATTTCCGTTCCATAATATATCACGCATCAATGCACGTGCATGATTAGTTTCAGTCGGTTTGGTGATTTGTGACTGCGATCACTGTGACGAACATGGTAACTTATAGGTAAGTGTGAAAAAACTCCAAAAAAATGCTACAGAAACACAGAAAATCTATAGTTATCATTGCAACATGCTAAAATTGCGTTGAAGGTACGACCAGTTTAACTTGTTCTAATTATTATTAGTGTCGAGGTGAGACGTACTTTATAATTTCAGTACTGTAGCGACATCTATATTTTAAGGAACAAAAAAAAATATATATTCGTTCTGCGCGCCATCTATCGGTAAACAATGTAAGTTTTTAGTTATAATAATTATCGCTTACACCGCTAGATGGCACGTATATTTGCAGCGCCGTCTTCTGGAGAGTTGTTAAACCATGTGGTTTGGAGATTTACATTTTAGTTCAAGTGCCTACTGATAGGTGGCGCTACAAAGTCTTATAAGCGCCATAATTTGATAAATACTGATAAGATCTTGTGCAATATTATATAGTTATGTTTGCCATTCTAGTATTGATTGTACACACTAGATGGCACTTGTGTAATTTTAGATAAATATCTGGTAAATTTTGTTTAAAAACCAGATTCTAAAATGTACCTACTTAATGATCTGCCAATTCTAATACTAGATGATACGTACTCTGCAGGTACGTGTGTAATTTGGTTTCAATATGTTGAAATATACAAAATTATTATAATTATTATTATCATCAATTGATACACTAATTATTATCTTCTGTCATTTATAAATCATACAAAGTCGTGTTTGTTATACTTAGATCAAAATAAAAATACTTAATTTTGGACACACCTACATAATATAATACGAGTACCTATAATATTTTAAATTTTAATTGGCATCGTTTTGTCGTTTCAGCTAAATTCCACTGTTGGACATAAATATTTCATGGGAGTTAGTTGACTACACTCCACACCTTTGGCAGGCGGGTTGGCAAGCGCAATTTTAATAAAAATCCCCGGAAGCGCTTTTACCCATTTCTGGAAATATATCGTCGCCTAAAATATGGTTGATGGGGTAGTGCTGTACTTACTCCGGCAAATATTTCCATTGTTAGCAGGGCATGTAATGTAATCGTAATGGGTACTTACCAGTATCGTTAAGTAAGCCATGGATATCTGTCGTCGACCCGTCGGCCGACATTGCTGAAACAAAATAATAAGATTAATCAAATATAAAATGCAACAAATAACAACTTACGCTATTTAATTGGGATTTAAAAGTGCCTAAGTAATTAAATATAAAGTGCCTGATTACAATATTCTAATTTAGTCACAAACAAGCACGTGATTTTAGGATAATAATATTTTTAATATATCGTTGTTAATTCTATTATTTAAATATTATTATTATTTTAAGTAGGTACTAAGATCTTAGAGAACAGTTATGGATTGATTAGCGTTTTTTAATGTTTTTAAAATATGGGTAGGGACCTACTAAAACTGCTAAACTTTATTTTCTTCTTATAGGTAATATGTTAGTAAGGTAAGAATTTAGATATAAGTATATAATATAATAAAGGTAACATCGCTTCGAGAGAAAACCCGTTTGCATCAGCTGTTATCTGAGTGTAGAATGCAAGCATATACCAAAATATATATAGACTTAGGTGCAGTTTGCAGAGTGACGGTCATAATATTAAATGAAATATTTTTTTATATATTAAATAATGATTGCATAAACAAAACGGGTGGGTTGAAAAATACATCACCTACCAAAAATTTTATTTATATGATACTATAGTTAATTAGCAAGACTACAATATATTGCTCTCCATTTCCAAGGGCCCAACAGTTTTTTTTTTTATAAAACAACAAAAATATAATATCTTATATTATACATCGCATAAAACATTTTGGCGTCACACAATAATGTTGGAGATCTAGTAGGGTTGTCAGACGTAACTATATTAGTTATTATAATATGTATTTTGACAATGTTATTGTACATAAGTAGTAGGTACTATACATTCTAGAAACATACTATTTTAGTCCGTCGACCTTTATTAATACTCATTGTCTGACTTGATGGAAAATTACCGCTACCACTCATGTCAATTTTATCTATGAAACCGATTAAAATTAATTCTGAGGCTTTACTGTCCAAACTGATTCGATTTTGATGCAGATTCGATCGTACCACATACGCCCGAATAAATTGACGTTTGTTTACTTTGATTCTCAGTCGATTATTATGGTCGGGAGTACAAAAAGTAATGATCTAACGATTTTCTTTATCGTGGTTAGTTTTTTAATCCACTATATAAAATACCAAAAGCCTTTGAGATCGAACTCGATCGAATCGAAATTCGATTATCGATTGTGTCGGGGCTCGTCGGGAGTAACCCTTCTGTAGGTACTTTGTAGGACGCAAGTTTGCACCTCAAAGTTATCTCGCTCAGGAGGGAAGTCCTGGTTGCTGCGTTGCGTAAGGCGTTACTACACCAGGCTGTCTGGCTTTCATTTATCTCACTCATACGGTAGGAGGGCTTCTGCTCTCTCACTTTAATCCACAGAGTTTATATATTTTATTTCAGAATTTCCTAAAACTCTGAATTTTTCAATACCATTTCAAAAATAACATTTTTTTGCAAGGGTAAACCCTAGTACGAGGCGCGTCGCGCTCCAGCGGTCGCGGCCTCCAGTTATGACAGATGACGGCGTTATATAAACAGATAAATAGCAACAAGCTATTGAAAAACTGTTTAGCCTAGTTTGGCTATAGGAATTTGGCGATACTAAACGATGTTGATGTTGGCACGTGACAACATCATTCACCGTTCAACATCGTCTGAAATTAATCTTAAAAAAGTTTATGAAAATACCAGGAGTCAACTATCTACTACAACACGTAGTATGATCGTAGAAATGGTTTCAATTGACGAAGGAATATACAAAATGTCAGATGATAGCCGATACAACTGTATACTGGGGGCTTACTCCCGACACAATCGAGAACAGAATCCGTTCGATATCAGTGGTTTTTCGTACTTTATTTGGTGAATTACTTTGAAACTAATCAGGATAAAGAAAAATGTTAGATCGTAACTTGTTTTACTCCCGACCATATCAATCGACTGAGAGTCAAAATAAACAAATGTCAATTTATTAGGAAGTACGCGGCATGATCGTATCTGAATCAAAATCAAATCAGTTTGGAGAGTAAGGCCCCTGACTAGGGATGAAATGGATATGAAATTTCGGATACGGATACGAATATAGATATTAAACTATTTCGGATTATGCGTTTGTTTCGGATTTCGGATATTAAATTTTGGTTTTGTTTTTACAGTAGCAAAACTATCATTTCCGATTCGGTTACGGATATTTTTTTATATCCGAAGTCCGATAATTTCGGTTACGGTCACGGATCGCCCTAACATCCCTAATACTGGCCTATCGGCGTACAAATGGTTTCAATAAATAAACATCAACTCCATTGTCAAGAACTAAGTGAGCTGATCATGATGAATTACATTTAAGAACACACTCGATTATATTAACTGTCACACACAAACGTCCAAAATATAACGCCTCTATTTGCATCGGTATGCATGCATGACGACCTCCGTAGCGCAGTGGTTCAGCGCGTTGGTGCTCGACCGAGAGGTCACGGGTTACAATCCCGCCGAGCGAACAAAAAGTTTTCAAAGTATGGATGTGTATTAAATATTAATTGTTGTCCGTTATTTTATTAATATTAACCATTGTCTGGTACCTGTAACACAAGTTCTCGTACTTCTCCTTTTTTTCTTCTGATTAATTTCGTTGTGGGTCCCAAGACAGATTTAGCTTGTCCCTCGGGCACCCCTGAGATCATATCAAAGGGTTTGTCGTGGTTGGTTACCGCTGTTGATCCTGGCTTACAGGAGTTGCAGTAGTGGGAATGTGAGGTGGCCCAATGCCCGTTAAAAAAAAATACTTAGCACAGGGCCAGATGAACGTAGTGTGAAGTGTCTATAGATATTGCATCGGTGGTAAAAACCCATAAAATCTACTTTCCTTCCAGAACATTCTTGAAGCAAATCCGTTTCCGTGTTTGTCTACTTCAGACGTGCGACACAGTAATCAATATCCTTTATCTTATCTCAGGTGTTGGAACAGCGAACAGAGCCACATAACAGACAACAACAGTTGCATAATATTTAAACATTCGCAGCGTGTTAAAACTATACAGGGTGTAAAAAGAGCAGTAACTATAACTTTGGGATAGGATAATAGGACCTTGACTGATTCTAGAAATGAATTTTTTTCATTATTTATTAAAAAAAAATTGCAATTTATTAGTTTAGTCGCAAGGCTGAACTGTTTGGAACAACGTTCTGCATTAAATTCTTAAATTTCATAATTTTTGTCCTAGTACGTAATGAACATCTAACGCGTGCTATTGACCTCTCAGCGTAATCAGCTGATCGCTGTGTTGTGCACGTTGTACATTACCTATTGAAATTTTTAAAATTTTTAAAACAGTGGATTTAAAGCAAATGACTAGTACCAATGGATATATCTCTTGCCTGGTTATTACCCCACGAAGTTATAGTGACTGCTCTTTTTACACTCTGTATAGTGGCTTAGGTCCACCTGTTCCAGCCAGGGGCCTTACTCTCCAAACTGATACGATTTTGATTCGATCGTGCTGGGTACTTCCTAATAAATGGACGTTTGTCTATTTTAATTCTCAGTCGATTGATATGGTAGGGACTACAAAAAGTTACGATGTAACGATTTTCTCTATCCTAAATAATTTCAAAGCATACCACCAAATAAAACACTAAAACCCGTTGCGATCGAACTGATTCGGTTCTCGATTGTGTGTCAAATTTGAAAACATTTTTATTCTGACCATCAAACAACCGAAGTAACATTATATACGAACAATATTTAGTGTCTAAAATAATAATATTATTATGTTGTATGATGCCAAAAATTGACCCCAGCTCAGCATTTCACAGTGAGCAAGCCCACTGCACTGATATTCTGCTAGGGCCAATGTGTGACATCAAAACACAACAATGTTTCTGGAAATAATAATAAGCAAATAATAAATACGAACAAGTAATTAAATAAACAAAAAAAAAGATATGAACATAAAAAAAGAGTAAGCCTACTGGATTAAATTAATAGACACAGTTAACCCATATCATGGAATATTTAATACTTAACCCAGAGTTATTTTATTAGTGGGTGTCGGCTACATAAATTCTGTATTTAAGAGAAAACACCTATTTTTCCATACAAGGGTCTGCGCAACCCTGTTTCTTCGTTATTACGCTAAGTACATAATAATAATAGCTCCCCTCACCGATTTCGGTGTCGGTAACCGATTTTATTGAAACTAGGCCAGCTACGCAGGAGTTATTTTATAGTGCCCAAGTGTGTGCGCAATACACAAATACACCCTCTCTTCCTTTTACTCTCATAACCCGACAGAATAATAATGCGGTTTTATTGAAGCCGGGGCAGCTACGCAAGAATACACCCTCTCTTCGTTTTACTCTCATAACCCAGTATGACGGATAGCCGACACGACTGGCGGGAGATCAGGCGCAGGACCGACTTTTTACATGCCCATCCGATGCATGGATCATCTTTCTTGTCAGACAATCAGGTGATCAGCCTGCATTGTCCTAACCAAATTTGAAAACAACGTTACAGCTAAGTACAGCCTAATAGGAGAGTTATATTTCTTCCCTTTATATCCGACTCGCACTTGGCCGGTTTTTCTTAAGGTGCCGCAGATTTTTCCTTCATATTATATTTGACAGACTATTTCTATGACTATTTATTGCACTATTGCGATTATTTATATATCACCTGCAAAAAGTAGTGGCCAACCGAATATGGCTCAGAATTCCGCAGTTATAACTTTGAAGCGTACAAAAGACTTAAACGACGACGCGATGGATCGACATCTTTACTATATTCACCTCAACAACTCTGTTAAAGTAACGTTATCGAATGAATGTAGGAAGAGCATGCCAGCGACTATACAATTGACATTTGATACGTCACTTTTACGGAGATTTCAATTTCCGCTTGGCCTACAGGGCAAATACCAAAATCCTCTCAGTA
The DNA here is from genome assembly GCA_905187575.2 of Celastrina argiolus. Classification (NCBI taxonomy): domain Eukaryota; kingdom Metazoa; phylum Arthropoda; class Insecta; order Lepidoptera; family Lycaenidae; genus Celastrina; species Celastrina argiolus. The sequence continues at coordinate 6,700,511 of LR994581.1, read as the reverse complement.
AATGTGAACACTTCTTAGCTATGTTTGGTGGAAATAGGCTTAGGAAATAGGAATGTTACACGCTAAATCGGGGGGTTTTTTTTTTTAATTTAGTTTTATGCCAGTTCTCATTTTTTCTTAAATGAGGGGGGGATCAATCTAGTTAAAATTGTCTTACGTAATAAATGAATTGACACTTATAAACGACTTGCGAACTCGTGCCCACTTCGTAGAGCACAGAAACCGTTTAAACCTTCCCTGGACTTCCACGAATATTTCAAGACTAAATATAGCCGAAACGGTTTAGCCGTTCCCGAGTTTCAGCGAGACCAACGAACAGCAGTTCCTTTTTATATATAAGAAGCTACCGTGGTGTTCATTAATATTCTCTTCATATTTTGACACCTCTGTCATCACGAACTATTAAAAAAGATATAAGATATTATTTATCTTAATAAAAAGATAAACAGCTATGTTAATAAGTCATCTATTTGAGCAATAACCGGCCTGCGGTTACGGCCGTCAACTTCTATCAGGTTTGCGGTTTGGTGATTACACATCTACAGGCTGTAATATTAATGAGAGATAATACTTTAGGATGTGTATCATGGGTCCCGTATGCTTACTGTGAAAGTACTAGCGCTGAAACAGTTTTTTTGTATTATTTTATGGGAAAATCTACGATGTTAGGGCATTTCTCATAGAAACATAAAAGTCAAAAGAAAGACTTTCAGCGCTGGTACTTTCACAGTAAACTTTACGTACATAGTAGGCGCCTAAACACCGCGTATTAGTTATATAAGTAAAAAGAACACTCGCTGTAACTTTTGTATATGATTGATATGATTATACTACCTTTTCTCGTTCTAGAAATGTATATAAAAATTATAACTTTTCGTTATTATTGCGACAAAAAATAAGAAATGGTAAAAATAAAACATATTTTTTTTTGTTTCTGACAAATATACATTTCCAAAATGAGGAAAGGTAGTATAATCGTATCTCAAAGTTATAGTGACTGTTCTTTTTACACACTGTATGTTGACGGTGATTGGTGAACTTCTACTAAACGGCTGAACCAATTGTAATGAATTTTTGTTTAAGTGGATTCGAGGATGGTTTATGGACCCTTCACACCACGTCAATCTGGCCCTGTGATAAGTATCCGAAGAAATAGCGTTACGAGTGCCAGACAACGGAAATATATTTATTACTTTTATACTATACACATTTTTATTATATTATACACAAATTGAACATACATCTACAATATAGTACCTTCATACATTTCTAAATGTTTTGATTGTTTAACTCAGATGTTCACTGCGTTCTATCTGCATTCTGCCTATGTGTAATCTAAAGTATAATATATAATACATGCAATTATACTATTTATATAAACTCCACGGGCCATTATACACGATGGCAGCGGTTGGCCTTGAACCTGTCACAACATCCTCCGCAAACAATACGTAGCTGACACCATTGTACTGACTCACGCAATAATTAACTCAGTTTAATGTAACTGAGCTTAATCTAGCGGTTAAAATAGTTTTGTAAAGTAGCGCCATGTTAATAAACTAAAAACCCGACTTAGTACCGATTTCACCAACGCATGTTAGTGTTAACGGCTTGCTAAAATACCATGCCTTCTCATTCCTTGTTAGGAATTGCAAGAGCAACAACATGATATGTAACGAAGGATTAATTCTAACATTGCTTGGTGTAACACACCCTTAGCGTGATTGTATAATGTAGCCTATAACTTTCCTCGATAAACGGACTATCCAACAGAAAAAGTTATAACATTGCTTGGTGAAACACGACCTTAGCGTGTAACATTCCTATCATACTTAACAAACGACCTTATGACCTTGAAGACCTGAACCGATTTCCACCAAATATAGCTAAGAACACTCTCGACTGATATACCTTTAAAAAAATCGCATTTAAGTCGTATCATTCGTTTGGGACCTACGATGCTACAGCCAGACACATTTACACACCCCGTCGTTTTTGCGTCGGGTGTTAAAAACGGAAAATCATCAATCAAAATAAACGAGGAAAAATGTGTACGAAACTTAAGCAAAGCCACAAAGTAGATATATATATAACAGAGACACAACCAGTACTAGATAATGGTATCACCCTAATACTGGTTATTCGTCTGGCTATTTTTGTTTTCTTCGATTTCCAGACACATTCGGGTAACCACCATATAGCGCCACTATTGGAAAATACTAATTACTAATTTCGGATCGTATCTTCTTGAATTTAGCTTAATGTGATGTAATGTTTAAAAAATATGATTATAATTATTTTAATGTCAATATTTGTACATCTTAATTCGGCATAATATTTACATTTTATAATTTACAAACGTTAATAGTAGTGACATCGTTAGCTATTTTTTGTAGATAGATTGTATGGGGTGGTAGGCTATGGCAAAGCGTACGAAATAGGAACGAAGCCTTAATCGAAAACCACGAGGAAAAGTGATAATTCGGAAGTGTACGGAGGCCGGCGATTAATATTCTAGTCGCCGGGAGTCGACCAGGCGCCTCATACGGCACAATAGCATAACACCTGTGAGGTCATATCACTCATAGCCAATTACACCGCACATGTGACTCCTCAGGTGTAGCAGCTATATAGATACGTCTTCTTTTTTAAAATTGTTATTCAATCACATTTATCTACGGTCCCGTATCCTATACAGGCTGTAATATTAATAAGTGATAATACTTCAGGGTGTGTATGGGTCCCGTATATAGAGTTTACTGTGAAAGTACCAGCAGTAAAGTACTTTTTAAATTATTTTATGGGAAAATTTATGATGTTGGGGCATTTCTGATATAAACATGAAAGTCAAAAGTAAGTCTTTCAGCGCTGGTACTTTCACAGTACTCTACATAGGAGACGCATACAGACTCTAAAGTATTATTAGTCATTTATTTTACACCTTGTGTACACCTATGTGGCTCCAAAATATAGCTCTTATTAATAAGTAGGTCCCATAGCTAATGGCTTTCCGCTTCCTAGGTCTAGTGGTTCAGAGCTTCGCTCTCGACCGTGGCCATGAGTTCGATTCCCGCGTTGGAGCAACAGAAAATGTTATTTTCAAGTTTGGTTAGGACAAGGCAGCCCGATCACCTGATTGTCTGACAAGAAAGATGATCCATGCGTCGGATGGGTATGTAAAAAGTCGGTTCTGCGCCTGATCTCCCGCCAGTCGTGTCGATCATCCGTTCCACTGAGTTACGAGGGTGAAGGAAGAGAGAGTGCTTCTGTGTATTGCGCACACACTTGGGCACTATAAAAATCGGTGTGGGAGGCATTTTTATTGTTATTACGAGTATTTATTACATAGCTAATAGCTATCGGCGACGGACATTGTATGTAAGCAATTCACGCCGGCCCCATCGTTTGTCACATTACATCTGACAGCTCACGTGTAAATATCGCCATGTTTTTTTTACTTGTTACAAACGTGATATAATAACCCGTTAAATAAATATTTCTAGCAAAAACCCAATCATTACAACTGCCACCTTTAGTTTATTCCAAATTTAATAGGAGTATATTATTATAATAAAACAAACTTAAATAAAATATTTCTGAGATGACTAGGCAATGGGCAGAAAGAGCACTTCGAACATGAAGTCACTAAAGTTAGTACAAAATCAAAAGCGACGATTCCGAAAGACATTAAGACATTTAACATATAATAAACATTAAACACACCTTCGTTCAATAAAATACAATCCACCTAATGTCTTTCGGTAATCGTCGCTACGCATATTGCAATAATAGCTTTTGATCAAGTATTTTCCAATAATGGCGCTAGATGGCGGTTTCCGGAATGTGACCTTCACCCTACGCCAGTCGCATTCCCAGTATTTGGGTGATACCATTTTCTAGTATTGTCGCGGAAGTTTTGTTGTCCCTGTGGCTTCGTCATCGGCGGTGGAGTCGGAGTACCGCCGAGTTTTAGTGGGTAGGGCTGCGTCCATTTACCATCTTTCGGACGCAGCGAGTCCTACATAACCGTGAGGGGAATCCCCAATCTCCCACGGAATGCTTAAAAGCATTTCTCTGCGATAAAAAAAAGGGTGATACCATTTTCTAGTACTAGGTCGTGTCTCTGTTATATACGTCTACTTTGTGCTTTTGATTAAGTAAAATAAACCGTTTTTCACCCTTAAATCTCACCACCTTCCCCTTCCCAAACTCGGGTCGTCCGTCAGTATTTTTTTCTTTAATTTATATATTTTCCTCCTTCTGATTTGCTTTATTTTTTTACTATTTTTGAAGGTATCGGCAATGGTCTATAGAGCGAACTCTGTTCTTGAAAACTCGGGTGTTATTTTTTCTATTAAATCGGAAGCACTTGAGATTCAACCATAATATTCATGAGGGCAATACTTATTATATATTGTGAGTTTAATATCTATTATTATATTAGATTATACAGGAAACTGGTTTGTCGTGAGCATCAATCACTTTGTAACAAAAGTGAAACATTTGCACTGGGCAAACTGTTTGCTTAGCGGTGGATCAAGCTGACAGGTGCCGAGAAAACCGTCTACACACATTATGTACACACTACACGGCTATATTAATATGCGCATTAAGGAAAACTACTTGAGTACGCAGAAATTGAACTATACTTATATTATATTCTTATAATCTATTCTTATAAAATATAATATTTGTAATATATTCTTATAAAATATAATCCATATGTTCAGATCCGGCTCGAAGGACCAAAAAAGATGTACGGTGCGAACAGTCTTTTTATGATAGATATGAGAGAAAGTTCTTTTATGATAGTAAAATTGATATATTGATTAAACTGATATAATGATATAATACTAGAATAGAATGATCGTACGTCCGGAATGTTTGATGACCGTATGCGAACTGAACTAACTTGCTTAATTACTTAATTGATAACATAACTTAAATGGCGTAAAATGCTGATGATGACACATTTTAGTGTACGCGCTTGCCCGCACATCAATATTATGAAGAGGAAAAAATATTGTTTGTTTGCATTGAATAGGCTTCTATATTTGCAAACCTCTTTAATTTTGGCACGTTGACCGCGGGGAAGGCTATATGGCAAAATGCACGACTCTCGGGATTTTTAATGTGCTTCGCTTGCCTTATATCTAGTAGCAATAATAATAATATGCAGTTCAAAGGGTCGATGTCTGTGTACAAGCTGTAAAATAAATGAATGATAATACTTTAAGGTGTGTAGGTGCCTCCTATGTAGAATGTATTGTGAAAGTACCCGCGCTGAAAGACTTACTTTTGACTTTCATGTTTCTATGAGAAATGTCCCAGCATCATTCATTTTCGTATACAATAAGTAAAAAAGTATCTCTTTCAACGTTAGTACTTTCACAGTAAACTCTACATACGTGGCCCATACACACCCTAAAGTATTATCACTCATTCTATTACAGCCTGCATATGTAAGTGGAACGCTCGATATAGGTATTTAAAAAAAGAGGCAATTAAGTTTTTTTCAAAGACCTAATTATAGTAAACTTGTATTCCCAATCTTCCGAATTCTAATCTGCAAGTTAGCATGACTCGTGTGAACAATGCAAGTCATTGTTTTCAAAGCTCGATGTACTTTACAATAATTACTAATAAAATGTAAATGTTATGGGGAAGACCGACCGCGGTTGTGGTATCCTTTAATTGCAAGTAAATTACATCAAATTACTATTTACTGCAAACTTGATTCTTAATAGATTCACATGTTACGTAACGTCGAAAATGAGACCTCTACTATAGTACGTCCGAGATAAATTTAACCTAAACGTAAACAAGCCAAAAAGACCGAAATTTTTACGTAATCACTTATTGTGCACACTTATCAACACTTTCACCGGAATGTTAAACGATTACACTTCATTATCCACTACATTTTATAACAATTAAACAATAACTAATGTGTTTAAATGTCAAATGAAAATCTTACACAGAAAAAATACGCCATTGGACACTGCTGATTGTAGAATATAAGCCTATAGTCTATGGATTCACACCAAACAATAATCTTGCATTAATATTGGCCAATTGGCCTATGGTTGTGTCATAGACGGGTTTGTTTACGTTTGGGTTAAATTTATCTCGGACGCACTATATATACATTTATTTATATTCTCTATCAGTTTAATGATGCTTTATTTTTCGTACAATTTTGTTTGTTGTTCGATCGAATAATGATTCCTTAAGCCCCCAAGGTTAAATTAATAACCCTGTGTTAGTCCCTATTATTTTAACGATGGCTAATGGTTAAACGCACTGGTCGAATCCCACCGAAGGAACAAAGTGTTCTGTGTTCCTGGGTCATGGATGTGTATTTAATTTGTGTGTGTAATAAAAATCTTAAATACAGGGTAAAAAGAGCAGTCACTTTAACTTTGGGATAGGATTATAGGACCTTGACTGATTCTAGAAATGAATTTTTTTCATTATTTATTTATTGAAAAAAAAATTTTTTTTTGCAATTTATTATTTTACTCGCAAGGCTAAACTGCTTGGAACAACGTTCTGCATTAAATGCTTAAATTTTATAATTTTTGACCTCTCAGCGTAATCAGCTGATCGCTGTGTTGTGCACGTTGTACATTGCCTATATATTTCCATTGACTGGTGCCTGTAGCAAAAGTTCTTCGGATACTTAGCAGAGGAACAGATTAATTATGTGGTGTTTTTGAGGTTGTTACCACTGTCGATCCTGGCTACACAGGAGTTGCAGTGGTGGGAATGTGTTGCCCATTTGCCAGTTTAGAAATAAATAATTATCGCCAATCGATAAAGTCCTTTTTTAGAATAAAAAAAAAGAAATAGTTCTTGTCCGCGGCTTCACCCGCGTGGAATTAAAGTATCTTATAATATGTTACTTCTAATACGCAGTGTACAAAGTTTCATGATAATCGGTAAAGTTTTTTTCCTGTGAAAGCGTAACAAACATACCGAAATTCGCATTTATAATACTTATGACGAATAACTATTTTGGAGTTACTTAAGAGTTAAATATATCCAATTTAACCTAGATATATTTGGCGCAAGTGAAGTGGTATTATATACTTAGTAGAGAGTGTCAACACAAATGTAGCGATGAATCAACTACAATTGAATGCAAATAAACCATTTCAATAAAACAATTGTAAGGAGTAATTGTATTGTAAAATCTTTTTCTGAAAATGTATTGTAATTCAATAGGTATGCGGTGAAGAAATGGCGACCTTGTGTGGAGGCTCGGCAGCTATCGATAAGGATTGATAACACAATAGGTTAATGGCTATATCGAGGATTACTCAGTACTTAGTACAATTCCCATACACGTGTCAACATCACCCACACTTTATTATCTACTTTGTGCCTATACCTACAAAATTACTCAGTGTTTCCCTTTTTTTTTACTTGGGGATATCCTTTAGGGATTCCCGACTGATTGGGGACGTCGGCTGATTTATTTGGGACTCTCCCGAGTGCTAGGTAAGGTATGCACTCGGGGTTACCGCACTAATACCCCAAGTTGCCATCTCCTCCGCTAGACGCTGGGGCACCCTACCAGCCAAGGCGATAACAGCAGTACTCAGTACTTAGTGTGTCCCACGGTTCATATAATTATATCAAGCCGAAAATAGTTTGAATGACGTGACCTTCACAAGCTCGTATCTATAAAACTACAACTTTTCAGCAGAGTAAAAAAACTTAATAATTTTAGATTTTACTATCACATGGATTTCTATTTAAATGACGTTCAGTTATGTATTATATCTAGCTTGTATTAACCTAAAGTATATAAAAATTAAGTTTTATATACTTTAGGTTAATACAAGATGTTATCGAGAAAACATATATTTTTTAGATACGAGGTTGAGAAGGGATATTTCGTTGTTTTGGCACCTAATATGGTATTTTAACATGGCGTTAATTTTAACATTGCTTGGTGAAACACGGCCTAACACTGCTAAAATCATAACTCTTCCTTTTAGCTTCGCTGTAGTTGTATAAATTGGCGTGAGTGTATGATGATAATGATGCTGACGGAAGTGTTAGCTTCACCACTAACTAGCGCGGTCGCCGCGTGGGGCGTCTCCCTCCTTGCACTTGACAGCGGCGGCGGGCGCACACATGTGCCTCGGGAGTTATAGCACATGGAAATTACCGGGTACAGTCGGCAACAGTGTGTGTATCGCACTTATAAATCGTCGCTCTACCATCTCAATCTCGTGTCTAAAAAAGTTAGTAAAGTCAAAAACTTAATAATTTTGGATTTTATTATGACATGGATTTTGGATGTACACTGTATATCTTTCTTATATCATCTTTCTTGTCAGACAATCAAATGATCAGCCTGTATTGTCCTAATCAAACTTGGAAACAACATTTTTTGTTGTTCCAAAGCGGGGATCGAATTCACGACCTCCGAGTCGAGAGCAAGGCTCTGAACCACTAGACCACGGAGGCGTTAGGTAAGGTTAGCTCAATTAAAATAAACTACGTTTAAAAAAACCGACTTCTAATCAGCAACTTTAGGATGTTGTTCTTTTAGCTGACATCGACTTCAAAAATAACATTAATTGTAAATACATTATAAAAAGGTTATTTTATGCTTTTTAGTTGATGAATTCGGGTTTTTGTAAACGTAGTATCTTTTTATTTTTTACCTTTTAGTGTCTCCAAGTCAAAGTAAAAGATAAATCCGTTTTGTAGCTGCTACATGCAGACTGACAGACACGATTTTTAAATTTTCCACCTCCTGTTCGTGTAGAGAGTCAATTATAAATGCTAAAATGAAAAACTCCCAAATTAGCCGCACTGAAACTACATACAAATCAAATAATCGACATAAAAATGTAGCGACAAGTGTAGATTCGTTAAAAATTTTGGTGAAATATGTACATAAAATAAAACAGCGCCAAACTATACCTATATAACATTTTTATGAAACCAAATCGCAGCTATTTTGCATCGAATAAAAAGAGAATCACGCAAATAGGATCATTAACCTCAGAGTAATCGGTGTATACATAACAAAAAATAATAGGCCGAATTGAGAACCTTCTCCTTTTTTGGATGTCGGTTAAAAACAGACCCAAACGCCGCCGACAATAGTTTCATTTTAGGGTCACTGTGATAAATGCGAACAAAATAAAGGTGATCTCATATACATAAGACTCATTGCAGTAACACGCCTGAGAAGTCGGTCTCGATGACACGGCTTGACCTTCGACCGGGTAATTGTGCGAGACGAACTAACAACTAACAACACATACATACATACATACAGAGGTCAGACTTTAGACGTAAAGGAGAGTATTAACGCTTCATGCGAGTTTGGGACCAGAGGGAAAACTTTCGGGAGCCCAAGCAAGAACATTTGACAGCTCAGCAAAAGTAACGTTAACGAATGATAATTCAAGAGATGGAATGGAAAAAAACAGGATGAAGATTATATGGCGCAAAAATTAACCAATAAAATTGAGTTTAAGCTGTCACTTAAACATTAGGATATGTAGTAACGTATTAAGTAAATTGATTCTAGAGACAGATCTTTCGATTAATGTACATTAATACTTTTTGACGTATTCTAAAATGTTTAAGAAACAGTCCGAACACAATCATCCACTCATGTCTTCAAATGTATTGGTGCTCTCAAGCTTTTCATACAATTATCATTCGATAACGTAACTTTTACGGAGCTGCCAAATGCTCTTGCCTGGCTTACATATACCATTGAAATCTAACAGTGAAATAGTACGTCATAAAAACGTTTGACGTGTAGTAGAATAACGACTTTGAATCAGTATAAGATGACAGGACAGTCAAAAGACTTTCTTCTTCTTGCTAGTGATGGTGGTATCTTGCTAGTGGGATGGTGAATCTATCGCTAAATTAAATTCAAGATTTGGGCTTTAGATGTTAAGATGTATGTGTCAATAACCAATCTATCTTATCTTATAGAATGTGTAGTTCAGAAGCCTTGTTGTATAACAATTATGCTTTTGTTGTGTCGCAGTTAAAAGTTTGTATCTGACCGTTTGACAAAGTCTATGCGCGTCCTCCTTATGTCCTTATCTGCATTGTGTACCACGAAGGCAGATAGCCTTCTGGTGACAGGCTGCGGGTAACTGGCTTACCTGTAAAAAAAGGAAAAAATATTTTAGATTTTAATTTTTACACAATCAAAAATGATAAATTTTTTGGCAGATCCTATAAATCATATTCCATTCAATAATTAAAAGGTATGTAAACTTTATATATTACAAAACTATTTTCACACATTTTTATGGAAATATTTATCAAAAATTCTTCATAGTGCGAAAGATAACACGTTGTGTCCATATACCTAACGATCCTTTGTACTCAGGTCAACGACATGGCCAAACTTTTTGTCCATCCACATAATGTTTGTTTCCGTTTGTGATCTTGCGTTTGTATGATGACGCTTGTTATGTATGTAATAACTGTAACGGCTGTTATATTTTTTATAGAAATGGTATTCTTGCAATGCAAAAAAAAGTCTAATTTTACACTACAAAAGTAAGCAAGATAACGTCACTGTTAACTATTTATAAAATATCAATGTAACAGATATAAAAATAACAGATATTAATATTCTATGCGAAGAATGTAGTAACAATTCATCGTAGCATAATGCTATAGCGCAGGGCTACGGTCAAGCCCGAACATATGTGCCGGAGTAAAGGCACTGTAATACCATGGTAATACTATGGTATGGTCTATGGTAATACTATATCTATAATATATTATGTCCAGTGGTATGTATACTCAACCTTATTCGTGGGTTCGATTTCCGCGTTGGAACAACAAATTAAATGTTGTTTCCAAGTTTGGTTAGGACTATGCATGCTGATCGCATGATTGTCGAACAAGAAAGGTATCTATGCGTCGGATGAACATGGGAAAAGTCGGTCCACCACACAAGCAATAATGTTAACATAATCATACAAAGCCTCTCACCGCCATGCGGGTTGCAAACGTTAACGAATATTGTTCCCAGAGTCATCCTGTGGATGCTCCGAGGACGAAGCGCATCGAGTTCTGCAACCTACATGGTGGTAACTGGTGAGAGGCTTTGCACGATCAAATGTTAACATTATTGCTTGTATGGTGTGGTGTCTTGCTTGCCAGTGTACGCATAAGTACGGGCAGGAGGGCACCATCCTTAAACGCATACCTAGATAAGTACACTCACTCATTTGATTGCTGGTTTGGTTATAATATATTTTAGTTTTATGCCATGGATTTCAGCAAATTAAAGGCTGATCCCATGACCCTTAACTAGTTACATCTTAAAACATAATAAAATGGACGAGTTTTTACCATAGAGTGACCTTTACTTATCAATTAATAATAATGTATCTCATAAGAGACACTGAGTCTAGTCTGACCTTCCGAGGAGATTTAGTCGTAAAATCCTAAAATAACTTAAGATAATTAACGTCATAATTGAATGTAATAAACATAATTATAAAAATAGTAATTAAAATAAGAATGTATCTTTTTTTATGCTCTATGCAACGCAAGAGTGAGATAGGTAAAAACCTAAAATAAATTTCCTAGAGTGTACTTTACCAGCATCAAGTTTCTAACTCTAATAGTTTAGAAATGCCAAGGAGACAGCAAAATGACCACTCGCACACCACTTAAGAGGACTGGTCGATTAGTAAACATTATAAAAAGTAATATGAAACTTTATTTGAAAGAATTTTAGTTTTTACTTTCACTTTGTTCTGGCTGAGTCTGTTTATCAATATATTGTGTTGTCTGCAAATTCGTTTGCGTATAACATTGTTATTTGTGTGATTCAGCCAGTAGTATACTTCATTAAGAGGAAACAGCACGGTTGAGACATTTACAAAATAGGTATTTATAAAATCAATTGCTGTCTCTCAGTGCCTTAGCTAGCCAGCACTAGCGCGATAGAGACAACTGCAACTTGGACTGAAATTACCTATTAAAGGTACCAGAAATCGACGTTTAGGGGATTTCTGTTTCCTCCTCCAAAACTTAACCGATTTTAATATATTTTTCTTTATTAGCTACAAAAAGAGTTGAGCTAGGTTCCTATTTTTTTATTTTGTTGTAGTCAAATCTGTTTCCTAGATGTTTAAACATAGCGGAGAGTCTGGCCATTTTTTAGGTTTTTGAACGTCTATGTCTCTTTAAATAATTAGTTTATTAAAAAAAGGAAAAAATAGGGACGTACAAACAATATCCATAAATATTCAGGAAAAAAAGTGTTACTCTAGCAGCATTATCCAGGGAGGAAACAGGATTCCCGTAGACCCCTATTTCTGTATGGGAAAAATTTCGTAGTGTGTTCTCAATAACATTTCTAACATAAAGAATTCTCCAAAGCGAAATAATACCAGTTATTTTGTCATTTACAACACGTTAATAAAGATTTATTAAAGTCTAATAAGACGTATGTAAAATAATAAATTTGAAACTAAACAAGCATAATTCTTACTAGACTTATGTTTTTTGTGTAGTTAAAATAAAAATAAAACTCGTTTATCAATTTAATCAGACGTTTTTTATGTCGGCTTAAATATTATTAATGATATCCACATCAGTCAAGTATATAGCATTGTGCCTTAAATAAAACGAATACCAAACTCGATATTAATACATTGGTATCATTACTCAAACTTCTTGTATGCGTGTACTTTAAATTAGATACAGTACGTTTTTTCGTTCTTTAATCTAGCAGGTACAATATCTGACGATCTGACGTAGAATAAAGATACCAAACAACTGAAATGTATGGAATACTTTTTATTTAAGGGTTTTATTATAAATACATGTGCATATTATTATTAATACCATTTTAATTTTTGAATACACATCAATAACCCACACAGGGCACAGGGCCCTCATTCATAATTCCTTTGCTAATAATACTTACGAAGTTCGAAAACCAAATTGTGAATAAAGTGACATTCGAATTCGCTTGTCATTTAACGAACCTTATGTCAAATTTGTCAAAAAAACATTTGGTTTTCGAATTTCGGAAGTGTTACACTCAAATCTCTTACTTTAAAACATAGTTGTGCACTTAAATCTCTTTGGCGGGATTCGAAACCGCGAACACCGGTTTAAGCGCCGCGCAATGTTACTGAAGTTTATAAGTACTACTTAATTCCAAAAATAACTTTTTTCAAAGATATCTTAAGAATAGAAAATTATTTTTCTCCTTAAACGTCTTTACATTAAGCAGTTTATCATAATACGTCCAAATATACATAACTGATTTCGCATGACGTTATGTATGTCTATAGTACGATTCAGTTTTACATTTTAACCCTAACCCTACACGAACTCCCGTGTCTGAGTCACATGGTAAAACACATCGTAATTCGTGAGGGTAGCCAATATAGTTGAGATATGCTTCAAAGCGAAATACGCGACGTACTAAGAGCTAGATTATAATACATAGGTAGCCTTATAAACTTGTACGGGTCTATTTTAACTACAATCATTTAACATATTCCGCCTTATACGAGACTTATAACTAAGAACGAGACTTATAACTAAGACAGATCGCATCAGATAGAACTGACAGACTAGAAAATATGGTTTCAGTTCGTTCGCACATCTGAACGAAATACGAAACACCAAACCATCCGGCCGACTGATGCGAATTACTTCAAGAACAAATGAAATACATACAATACCATTTAGTATCCGTTCAGTTCGAACAGAAGGTACATCGGACCGTAAATAGGCCTTAAGCTATTTGCCAACACATGAGATAATAATAACAATAATAATTATATTTAAGATTTTTATGCACATTTGTAACCCACTTCCAAAAAAGGAGGTTTCTCAATTTGACCGTATATATGTTTTTTTTTTAAACGCTTCAATGGACCAGGAACACAGGAAACATTGTGCTAGTGGCGTCGCCGCGTACGATAGCAGGGTAATCGCCTGGACTAGGTACTATTATAATAATGGTTTTGTTTTCAACTTCATAGTAATCTTCAGTCATTACCATATTATTTTTAAGTGCACCTGTGACAAGTGATGGGTTAGCTAGTTAGTATTGTCTGAGGAGTGTATTTAGATCCAATTTAAATAAGGTTATGGTCAAAAATGAACTGAGTGTCGACAGCCATGTTGCCAATTCTTACTTTAAACATATTTGAAGATTCAAAAAAGGAATAGATGATTCGGACGAGAAATGACAGTGATATCTGAAACCCTGGTATGGTTAAACAACCAGTTTCCATATAAGTATGCACAAGAAGTTGTAGAATCTTGCCAAAATGTTACTTCTAACAAACAGGATTTAAAATGAAAAAGATCAATTCTACATAAACTTGAAACAGAAAAATACAGTAATACTGTATATAATTTGTGACGTTAAACAAAATTGCCTGTTTAATTAATTCATAATTCATAATTTTTAATAATAATTATCTAAAAAATTAAGTAAATATGCAAATTCAGATTGAATTACTCAATTTACATTATTCTTAAAAATATAACAATAAAACACAGCAATTACTACCTGTTTTAATATGTAACCACTAACCACACACTAATGGGTCACTGAAAAACGTTGCACTAATAAAACTAATAAGAGTCAGTTCACACCGGGACACGACGCAACGATGCTAGATGATACTGTTATAATGTACTATTCATACTCGACGACGCGCGCGATTTCGATCTTAACGTAAACTGACCCTTAACATGGAGTTCACATAGTATTTGTCATATTATTATTACCTATATTGTATAGGATTTTATGATTACGTAATTAAAATGGCTCATGAGAATGACAATTGAATACAATGTCAGTGGTTTAACCCGAAAAACATGACAACAATATTATTATAATTTAGAAATTAGAGAGCGACATACTGGGCCCTTAATCAAGTTGCCATCGCTATTATCACTTACGAAGTTCGAAAACTAAATGGGGTTTGACATAAGTGACATGCAAATTCGTGTGTCACTTAGCGAAGCTTATGGTGTAGGAAAACATCGTAAGGAAACCCTCCTATGTATTGACTGAATAAGTCTGGACTAGGCTGCTTGTTGTGAGAATGTCGTATGTGTTGGGAAACCGTATGACATTATAAACGGCCAGTATCACTACAGCGTTCAAAGGGTTACTTCGCTAAGAGAATACTGTCCTCGGCCCTTTTCAGTAATCTATTTGTCTATAGCAAATGGTTGCAAGCCATACAATGTTATTGATAGATAGATAGGTGTTTATTATACAGGGTGTAAAGAGAACACACACGGATTATACTACCTTTCCTCATTTTGGAAATGTATATATTTTTTTTATCAAAAAAAAAATGTACTTTTTACTATTTCTTATTTTTTTGTCACGAGAATATCAAAACAGCAAAAAAAATTTTATTGTAAAAAAAAAACACATTTCTAGAATGCCAGTAGTAAAAAAAGTAGTATTAATAATCATATCCTAAAGTTATAGTGACTGCTCTTTTTACACCTGTTATAGTAATTTATGAGTAGCTTACTCGACTCTTAAATTATATCGCAACAACTGAAAAGGAAAAAGTATTGAACTTGCTTTTTTCTATAATTTCTCCTATGTCTATATTTTTTACTCAGCTACTTCTTTTTCCTATCAGTATACTTAGTGTTTCCTCTATTTAGTATTTACATTTGGTCCTACATTGACAGCCTAATCAATTTCTATACTTTGCGTGACCGCCCGTCACTCCATTGTTTAGTTTGACGTCAGCAACGTGTTAGGAACGGAGTTGGCAACTTTATGTATTATAATTTTCAGAAAATTAAAGTTAGTCACGCTGGCTAATTACTGATTTAAAAAATTTTTGTTTTTACAAATCTTAACGCATGAAAAAACGAACTAAACATACCGCTGCTCATATCCAATTATGCCTAAAGATCGGGTCTCTGAGAAATATAACACTTATTTTGTGTTTTAACCCTAGAATACTAATATAAATTTACCGCTTATACGGAATATCCCTATACGGAATGAAGTAAAGATAGTAATGTTCAGTGATGAAGTTATTGAAGCTCAAACTAAGGTTAAACAAATTTGTTTAAAAATATAAGTAACTAATGGGTATTTTTTTAGTATAAACTGTGGTATAAACTACAGTTAAGTCTGTGATCGATTTTCTGTATATAGGTAAATACAGAAAATCGATCACAGACTTTATTCCTTGAAATGTTTTACAATTAAAAGAAATTGGACTATCCCCATTATATTTCTATAAGGTTAACATCAATTAACAGGCAAACAAAAAAAAAAATATAACACCAAAATTCTTAAAATTATAATATTCTTAAAATAAGGCTTAAAACATAAAACTATGAACAGTTTTTCGTATTACGTCACGTATTGACTATTTTTATAATGCTAAAAGTCACGTTACGTGACTTTTAGCATTCTTGTAGAAAGAAAAACTTTTTAATTTTTTTTGGCGTTAATTGAAATTCTTTAAAACATGTATTTTTCTACAAATTAAAATTAGTTTGTACTAATTTTAGATTGTTAATACCACGTTAACACTAATGAGTCCTGATCTGCAGGGTGGTGTAGGTTTACAGAGTTGGCACGAAAGCACAATTTGAATTGTGGGTGCGTTTTTTAAATAATCCGAAAAACTAACCACACGCGATGAATAATTGTTCATAGTCTCATCTATCAAACATTTTTGGCATTTCTCAAGTGATGAATCAACATTAATTTAGTCTTCGGCTGTCAAAACACAAGTGTCCTTGCGCTTGACTCTTGACCGCCAGTTTACTCGCGTAGATCTCAGTCTCACGTACTTTGGAGTTAAGCGGCGGTCGTACGTGGACGATTTGCAGAGTCACTTAGTGGTATTTCCACGCCATTAATGCTTAAATCACTTTGGACTTTGGATCAGAAATCGAGGGTCAAGTTTTTCATCTATATTCTATACCATAATATTCTTTATTGTTACATTATTAAAATCGTCCGTGGCCGTTGCACTCGAAAGGGTGCAGGTTCGATTCACAAATTGTGGCATGTACTTGGGACTTTTTCAGATCTCAAGTACATTATATGGAGGCTCTGACGGTGAAGGAAAGTGGCCCCAGACATGACCAGTCATTCCACGGGATTAGGCTGACTATGTTGTTGTCCCAGGCAGTATTTAAAGAGTGGTTACTTCGCTCGGAGAATACTGTATAAATCATCAAATAACAGATGCAAATTACTTCATTACATTATTAATACAAATTTTTATTATCGAAATATACAAACGCGCGTAAAAGCGCGTCATGGACTACATTTTTTTTCATTAATACTCGTCATAAAGATTAATTGCTATAGACGAAAAACAATTGAAAGTTGCATGTGAATTGAACATTATTGGCGTGGAAATACCAATTTTACATTTAATAATGTAACAACAGATACATTATGCTATAGGTAATATTAATAGTAGTTAAGAGCAGCAGCGCAATTATTGCCAACAAAGTTTTTGGCAGTTTCGATTTTTAATTTAAATGTTAATTCAAACAAATTAACGAAATTAAAAAAAACTTGAAGCTTCAACACTGCGCCTATGTGAGCCTAAGATTTGAACCTCCGTCAATGTTTGTAAAGTAGTGTAAGTAAAACATTAACATGAGGCAAAAAAGGGGTATTGTTTGATTTCGGAAACTACGTCTTTATAATAAGTTAGTTAGGAAGTATTTTGTTAAGCTATGTTATGTTCTTGTAATGACAGATTTCAAGTGCTACTACAATGGTATTTGATTGGATTTGTCACCTAAATGCAAAGGATACTTATAACTAGGAGTGCAATTACTGAAAATCGGCAAGTTAAATCTAAATTATAAAAAAGATCAAATGCAAGTGATAATGATTCAAGTAATATAAACTGTATATTTATTACCTAGATATCTAAAAGTTAAAAACGATACTTCGTTGCTAATTGACGGAAAATTTATATTAATTCCCATCCCTAATGTATCAACTAATTAAGCTGAGGTTTGATATAATTGTATACTTATCATTACAATAATAATATTATCAAATATTTCCAACACCCAATTAAAATACAATAAAACAACATTTAACTATTACTTATCAGTTGAATTCCTCAATTGGTTAGCTTATTTACAAAATACGACAAAAATGGAGACTCAAAATGCAGCGATGGCATCTTGAATCGAGGGCCAGTTATTTTAGTGACATATCTCACAGAGAAGAACTTTTATGGACCAGGTGAAGGAGAAAGTGATGGTCGTGTCGTATCGTTTTTGTAAAATCTTATTAAAACGTAATAAAAAGTGGAAAAGTGTAAAAAAGTTGTGTGTTATTATTGTGAACATGAATTTCCATCAAGAACCAACAGTACATTCGATCAGTTAGTAGTTAGATCAGTATTAGGAGGTCAAGAGAAGGAAGCGGAGTGTAGAGAGGAACGGAGAGAACTTCACCGACAAGAGCGAAGCTCTTAAGTTAGAAGACGAAGATCTCACAGTCACCAGTCAAACTGACCCAACTAAATCAATCTGCAGATGGGTCAGTTCTACTGATTTTAAGCCATGACTCAAATTTATACTGGGGTTAAAGTCTATGAAGCTTAAAACTTTGTTATAACTAATTAGCAATATCATGGTAACTCTAAATAAACACAAGTTAGATATACCTATGATCAGACTTAGCAAAGTAAGCAAATCTTTTAAAGGTCAATGTATACGCTTATACAATAAGATCCCAAAACGTTCAAAATTTTTCCATCAATAAATTTAAAAAAGTAGTTAAAGAACGTTTGTGTGCTAAAGCTTATTATGAGATTAATGATTTTGTTAATGATAGCACACCCTGGGAATAAGGTGGCCACTTTCGAGGCCACTTCTATTTTATAAAGTATACTTTTGTAAATTGTAATTTATGTTAAGTTATAACATTGTTATACATATATTTTTTTTAAAAGAACAATTTTCCCATCTTTTTGCTAAAAGGTGGCCCCGAGCGAGTTTCTTACGCCGGTTCTTCTCGCCGGGTTAGTCCCCGAACCGGTGGTAGGTCATCATGTAGGACAATTCTGAAAGTGTTAGTTACTAACCTATTTGGAAATAAAAAAAAATTTTTCATTTTCATTTTCATTTTCTATCTAACAGTAAGAAACATGTTTTACTGCTTCATAGTGACTGATCTTTGAATGAATGTATGAATTAACTAAGGTTTTTAATCGTAATTGACTTTGAACGGCAAAGGTTATTAGTTTTTGTTTTATCTCGTTAATGAATGAAAACTGGTTACAGTAGCGATTATGTACAATAAGAAATATGGTGGTAATAGATAAGTATAAAACGAAACTGCCATAAAAATAGTTTTCTAAGGTTTAAGTCTAAACGATCACAATTCTCTCTCAAACATAGCTTACTTTGATATAAAATTAAGTAATTAATTATTAATAAAATTAATTAATAAATTAAGGAAAAGACAGGTAAATTCTTTGGTAAAATTTAAATACAAGACAATCCCTGAACAACAACCAACACTGAAAAATCCCTAAATGATGCAGGTGCCACTAAACACAGATTTTCTAATGTTTTTTTCGGTAGTTTATCTATTCAATAGCGCTTGATTGGTCGTAACATTAGCGTTATCGAAAGCACTATTGAAAAGATAAACTACCGCTAAACATCTGAAACTGGAAATTCATAATTAATTAATCTGAGAGCTGAAATAAATCATAAAACTCGCGACACTGTTGCCGACACATATTTAATTGAGGTACCTATGATTTTACCGCGCCTTTTGCCAGTACGCTTTTTTTCCACTTCTGCACTCCCGCAGTGCTGATGTTTTTAGCAGAAAACAATTGAATTTTTTTGTCTCATACAATGCACGTGACTACACAGTGCACAGTGTAAACAGATGTGTCAACAACAGATCAATGATCTTTTATCAAAGTAGATCACAGTACTTCCCTGCAACGTTATCACAGTGCTAAAGAAGGGAAACAGCATTGGTTTCATTGCAAACGTATTGCGATTTCATTTTATTTCACAATCTATTGATGTGTAATTTATTGCAAGGGTAGTCTATAAGGTATTTATAATATATGCAGTCTGAATTGTAAAATTATATTTAATTTTAATTATCTGGGGGCCCGTTGGTACCCCCGCCAAGTTGAGCACTAAACGATACGATTTAAAACTTTTGAGCTAGATATTGTGACATTGTGTTTTTGTGCGATTGCCAAGTCAATCTACTTATTTATAAAAAAAGATTAATATGTAATAACATTGATATGATCACAAGAAGATGTTATTAGACCGACCGACTTACCCCGACTTGGCATAACATGGATCTCACAACTTTTTACGTTAGAGGAACTAAGTGACTTGGCATTTTTATAAGTTATGTTTTTGATAGGATTGTATTGACCAAATTGCATTCGGATTTGGAGTTATGATTAGATTTTTTGTAACGAATTTTTCATATTTTAATCATTTTGATTAATTGTTAATTGTCTAGTATTATTCAGCGACGTGACTTTTCTAGCGTATCAGACAAAGTCAGCATCATTGATTACTTATCAGTTGTGTACCTAAACATTTTTATCAGTAGGGAGTTAACTATGAAAATTTTTTTCCTCTCTGAAACTTTTAGTATGAAAATATAATGTATGCCAATGCCCCAAAATGGCGTTTTGCTTACACTCTTTGAGATAATACCCACATAGTCAAATTGCATATTTTAAATATGCTGTTATTTTGCAGTTTACTAAGTAAACATGTATATAACATGTAAACAACAATACAAGTGATAACCAACCGAGGCGAATACATAATGAATTCGACATTGTATACACTTTTAATTGAATGCAGACATAAAATTTTCTCCGATTCCGTTCAAACGTTCATTTAGTTCATTCATTAGATTATACCTTGGTAATAAAGTCCTTTCCATCAAAAAGAAGTATCGCGGTAATTAGTGAACCTAAATCTCATCTAGACATATTGAATTACTAGCTGTGCCCGCGACTCCGTACGCGTGGAAAAGTAATTTAGGGCAGTGTTATAATAAATCTGTTTTAAAAATATTTTTAGTTATAAAAACTGTCATCGAGGTATTTAAAAAACTACTTTATGTTAACAATTCCTACTACCAGCTTGACAAACGACCGTGTATAATTACTATAATGCGAACGGGACTACTTGATAGTACGCTCACATACACGACGAACATCTAGTACTAAGATTTGTATGGATTTTGCGCCGCAGTGACTGCAGACGATGATCGTTTCCACGCCGACGCTGCTGGTGTGGCGACAATGATATTAAGACAGCGCGCCGCAAAATTTTGCGGTATTTTAGCCTTTAGGTGCGTAAGTCCGACTCGCACTTGCCCGGATTTTTATATTTTATTAATAACCAAACATGTAGGTACTGATTATAAATCACTTCACTGTTAAAGTACTGATTTTATACAGAAAAGTAGCAAAATATAGAAAGTCCCAAAAGAAAGAAAACAAACCTAAGTTGTACCTAACAAAAACCATTCGGTCCATGATAAAAACTAAGAAATAAAAATATCAAGAAAAACATAAATCTAACTTATATTGACATTACTTTTTTAGTTTAACTGTAAACACAATACTTATGTTAATCAAAATTCTATGTATTATGCAGTTATCGAATACATACCTAATTTGGACAAAGAGGACTATAAAATGTACAGTAATAGTAGGCTGTAGTATGAATTTTAACGGACGGAATGAGAACTATAATATTCAATGCAAAATATTATTATACATTGCTAATGATGCACGCTGAGTTTAAATCTCGGATAACGTATTGTATAAATGTAGGTACCTACTCAACTTTGCTATAATTGTATTAAAAGTACGGCATTTGGCGTATAGATGTCGCTATTATGGTCTGCTCTGCATCGCGCTATCGCTTGTAAGATATATTTGTATATGAGAATACTCTATAAATATTATGATATTTGGCAAACAAACCCATAATAATCTGTTAACACATATCCAGGACAGGCCGCAAAAGGCTAGAATTTCAAAAGGTATCTCGATTGGAATCGAGTTGTATCAACAGTTTTCCCCTGTAACACAGTTTAGTAACTATCAAGATGTTTTTTAACGTATGTATATATTATAAAATAGAAAAAACAAAATAAAGAGCAATATATTTATGAAAATCTTAAAACTGTTTTTAAAATTCCGTACCTCAAAAGGAAAAAACGAAACACATATTATAAGATCATTTCCATGTCCGT
The DNA here is from genome assembly GCA_905187575.2 of Celastrina argiolus. Classification (NCBI taxonomy): domain Eukaryota; kingdom Metazoa; phylum Arthropoda; class Insecta; order Lepidoptera; family Lycaenidae; genus Celastrina; species Celastrina argiolus. Next base: position 6,678,223 of record LR994581.1, on the reverse strand, counting down.
CTGTCTGTCAAGACCCTTTTACTCAGAAACGCGTGTAGGTAATAAGATGAAAATTATATAAAATACTCAGGATACCTACTGTTCCTTGAAGCAGTGAAAAAATCAGACCTCTTAGCCAATGCAACCAAAAGCAGTTGCTTAGGTATGTCGCTAAATTTCGTCATTTTCGACACTCGTAAGGGAATCAAAACCTAAAGGGTACTTCCCGTGAACTCAAAATATTTCATCATAAAATTTGAATCCAAGCAACGTCTAAAACCATACGTTTTTAGTAACATTATATAGATAGTAAAAATATTTTGATTTTTTTAAACTTAGTACCGTTTGTCATGAATGTGTATAATTGAAACTTATAACAAATACTTAGGTCTCTAATATGTTCAAGCTGTAACCAAATCAAAATTCTATGTCAATCAGGTTTGTATGGAGCTCTCGGTGCGCAAGTCCAACTCCCACTTGGCCGGTTTTTATTTATTTACTTATTACTAACCTACGCTAACAAATATGCATACAGTACCTACTTATCACAAAGGACTTTACAGTAAAAGTACTAACTGATTTTATACTATAAACTTTCGTAATAAACTCAAGAAAAAAAATCTTAGATTGTCTACCTAGCAAGCCTAAAAACAAAAAATAAAAGTCACACCCGCGGCCCCGGTGCGTTTGCTGCGAATACAATTTGAAGCGGCGCGACGGCGCGCGGCTCCCGGGCCCGCCGCGCGCTTCCTACAAACGTCCAGCAAAAACGACATGATATATTAAAATTGTCATAACTTTTTTATTTATGAACCGATTTACATAAAACAAACACTAAATGTTAAGTGAAGCTTGCCGCAATATATTAGTGAAAAGTACATCTTAATCGGATAAGCCGTTTCTGAGATTAGCGTGCACAAACCCACAGACAAACAGACAAACAGACAAACAGACAAACAGACAAAAATTTCAAAAATCATAGTTTTGGGTACTATTGCGTAAATAATGGTCCCCTATCATATTTTTTTTCAAATATCTTCAATGTACAGACACGACTCCTCTACAGATTTATTATATGTATAGATTTTCCGAACTCTTGTTTGTGATGTAAAGAATTTCGGAACTCTTATTTGTGGTAGTTAACAGAGATAGCAAGAATAAAGATTGTGGATTTGGTGATTCAAAAAAATTCAGAAGGTACTCACGAAAAATTAGCTTGATACTAATCAAGTGAAAACCATGTATGGGGGAACCCTGACTATAAGCGGAACAAATAGAAAAGGATGGCGTGGACACAACACAAAATTCGGTCACAGACGACCAAAATATTACTATTTTTATATATGTTCACTTTAGGATATGCATAGCTGTATATTGTTCTTAGTTCTTAAACACCTTGCAGCTATGCACTCTGGAAATGACTTGATATAAAAAAAGATGTAATTCTGAAGCTCTGTCTATACTATATAATCCCATCTGCCCTATATAGGTATATTAAAAAAAAAGTTTAATTTACCTAAAGCATATATAAAAAGTTATAAGGTTGTTGGAAAATAAAAACAAACAGTATTAAAAAAAGATCTTATCCTCAACAATCCAGTTAAATCCTGTTCGATATATAAAAGCATACAATGATATCTAGTATATACAATTATGCCGGAGCTGAAATTACATAATGTAATTGTGAAGTGACTCGTGATAACGAGATAGAGGCTATTGTTGTGTCTCATAAATATGCAGTTTTATAAGAAATACACTGTCTTGTACCTACTCGTTTACAGGTAATTAAACATCATCAGCTTAACTATGTTTGATGTATGTTTGCAGATTTGCATTCTATTGATCAAATATATTGAAAACTAGCTGTGCCCGCGACTTCGTTCGCGTGGGTGTCTGAAACACTATGGCGATTATCTTTTGATTGTTCACGTTGGTTTTTGTTATTATGATCGATAACTTATAATTATTATGGTAACAACATATCGCCTTCTTCAACAAATAATGTTATTACGAGTATATTTTACGAGATAGACATAAAATAAAACTGTCACGTGCTTTTTTGACTGTTAAAAAGGCATAATTATTTCATACATATTTTTTGCGCAACTTAAACCGTATATGCAGCGCACGCAATGAAAGTCCTCAAATGTGAATAATTTTCCCGTTTTTTTCACTGACACTTCGCTCCTATTGGTCTCAGCGTAATCTTATTGTCAATCTAGGATCGTTTCACGGACATTATCTTTAATAATAGGTACACCTGAAACTAGATCATGCCAGTAAATAGTACAAGGTTCAATACGTCACCTCCTCACCTCCATGAATCATAACGGTGACTACAAGTTCAACAAATCAAGGATAAACTCAATAGAACCCTTCCTGCTTGTCCTTATGCAGACGAAAACGGGACAAAATCACCTGCGACGCGTCGCCAAACAGATTTCATCCTAAACGCGCCGTGTTACGGTGGAAAATCATTTGACTGTGTCGATAATATAGGACCTTGTCAGCGTTTCCGATGCCGGTCACGCTTGGAACTATCGCAATCAACGAATTATAACTTTTTATGCGCGGGCTCCTATCAAATGCTCGGCAAATCGTAATATCAGAATACAACATGTTTACAGGAGAAATTATGACATACTAACTTTTGCCAGCGGCGTCTCTCTTCATTAATAGTGTTCGTGACACAGAACCTAATTAGCAAATTATAAGTCTACCTATCTATAGTAATGAATAATTACTTATGAGCCGAGTGATAATTGAGTTTGCCTAGTACAAAAAAAACTATTAACATATCAATTTATTTTTTAGTTATTAAATATTTTTGTATTGATTTATTTCATTATTATTAAAGAATGAAAATTGAAGAATGAAATTACCCATAATATTATGTAAATCTGGGTCTGAATAAAGAGGCTTTAAATAAAAAAAATATCACTACCTACACGTCACGCGTCATGTTGATGGAAGATCGCTGGAATATTTTAATTGCGCTTACTTCCTGATTTTTAGATACCTATTGAGGGGGAGGCATATGCCAAAAAAAGAAGAAGAAGAAGAAGATTTTAAGATATTTTATTAATTTTAACTCCGTGGTGTAATGGGACTTACAACGTGTATGAGATGCTTAAAATAATGGTTTTACAGCCATGGCTTTGCATTTTGACACTTATGTTTCAGAATATTTTTGTAAATTATGTTTTATTTTGATATAAACAGGGTTTGGAGGGTGAGTAGCCAAAAGCCATAGGAAAAATGTCGATAGGTGACGGTGTTGGCTACGTGTTGCGCATAATTTCGCCTTAAGTTTTATGGGTATTCACTTTTTTGCTATTTTTCTACAAAATCCCGCTTTTCTTCTTCTGTACCACTTTATTACTGTATTTTTTTACTACAGTAATTCTGTAGTATTCAATTCAGTAGTTTTTGCGTGTAAGAGCATATTTTACAGTATACTCTACATACATACACATCCTAAAGTATTATCACTCGTTAATATTGAAGCCTGTATACTTACGTACGTAGCATAAAGTTACTATGAAATAATGTTTCTTTGAATCATGGCTATCGTGCCCTCACCTAGATATCTCGTAGCAAAAACAGGTTTGGCTCTACAAACTGAATATCTAAGACGTATGGATTTGTTGCCTAGAATTTCGATGTATACCATAAACAATATGTAATCTGTAGAGTTTTTTAATGGAAGAGGTCCCGCGGCAATTACTGGAATCTAATCTAGACGTATTCTAGTCTTCTATGTGTATAAAAATAATTTCTGTTCGTTTGTCTAGCTAAAACTCGAGAATGGCTGAACCAATTCGGCTATTTTTGGCCTTGAAATATTCGTGGAATTCCAGGGAAGGTTTAAATGGTGAGAAAATATTATGTTTGTATGCTCAACGAAGTAGGCTCAGCTAGTTTTTTATATAAAATACTGCTTTAAAATTGCAGCACCATTGTGACTATTTTATTTTTAAATATATACCTTGGTTTTTTTTAGTAGTGTTCCTGTTTTATTTATTTGACGTATTGGAAGTCAGTATATTACTAACAGTAAGAATTACCCGTCACTAAAACACTCGATCTCAGTGAGTAAAGCTTTAGCCCTTTTTCTTTGGAAATCTGAGACTAGACATTACTCTAAAACTAGAGCTCTACATTACTCTACTTATTCTTCTTTCGGCATATGCCCCCCCCCCCCTTTCAATAGGAGTTGCCAACGTCAGAGTGTAAAAAGGTTAGCAGTACAGTGGGATGATATGAATTATGAATAACTTCACGCTAGTCTAAATTGCATTACTCCAATTCACCATCTCCCAGAGAATACAATTTAACATATGTTGGTGATATTGGTCCTTAGTCGCCCAAGTATTAGGTAGTTGTTGCTTCCTCGTCCAAAATAAAGTGTCACGCCTCCCTTGTTTCCGTGGACACAATTTCAAGCCTTTCCATCCGCGATAATGTCGCGGAAAATTCCTCGTCATGTGCTAAATCATAAACACTCACAAACCGATCCATCACGCATCAGACATCACGAGCGGTAACAATGTCACTGGCAACAGTTTGCATCACAAGTAGATCCGGCTTGCGCCAGACTTGGTTAAAATTAAACTCCTATAATTCTCCCTTAAATTGAAGGGCTGTTATATTAAGGCTAACTGGGTTTAATAATTTGACTCGGAATCAGAAAGGCTAGAGCACAAAGTAGATATATAACAGAGACACGACCTAGTACTAGAAAGTGGTATTACTTACCCTAATACTGGCAATTTGACTGGCTATTTTTGTTTTCTTCAATTTCCAGACACATTCCGGAAACCGCCATCTAGCGCCATTATTGGAAAATACTAATTACTAATTTCGTTTCGTATCTTCTTCTTAATTAAGGAGTTAAATGTAGCTTAATGTGATGTTATGCCTAAAAATATGCTTATCTTTATTTTAATGTCAATATTTGTACTTAATTCGCCATATTTACATTTTATAATTTACAAACCTTAATAGTAGTGACATCTTTTGCATTTTTTTTGTATTAAACATAGATTGTAAGGGATGGTAGGCCATGACTTGAGTTCAAACAGATGAGCAAGTGAGATGCCAATATCATTCGACAAATTTAATTTTCAGCTCTATTGTATTAACGCAAAGTTCTATTTTCATCGCTTATAAGTTTCTCTAGACGAGAATATTTCGGATACTTAAACTAAATAGGACTTAATTTGCAGTAAAATTCACCCTGGGATCGAACCCACGCAATGAGATATCACCTGCTACAAAGTCACGTATCATTTCTAATCGATTTTGATTGTAACATCATTATGAATGGCATAGAATAGGCAATGCGAACATACAAGCAGATATAGTTTCTTTTGTTCTATAGAAATCACTGGCTTCTACTGAACACTGTTCTGAATATTAATACGTATGATGTAACTTGTCAGAAAAACCTCTTAAACTCGAAACTGAATAATACTGTATGAAAAATAATATAAATTTACATAACCATATTTACTAAACTTTAGTTAATTATTATTCATACTCTCGGGTTCAAGAATGTAATAATCTTTCTTACAATAAATAAATATAATGAACATAAAACTAAAAATAAAATGTTTGCTGAGAATCTTCATGACTAAGTAAAATCAAGAGTTTGAATTTAAAACTAAAAACATATATATTATATACGGTCGAATTGAGAAACCTCCTCCTTTTTTGGAAGTCGGTTAAAAATGAAAAATCCATCGTATCTACAGTGGAGACTCGACTCGACCTCAGTTAAATATAGGAAATGCTTAAACCAGGGTTAAATAAATAACCTAGAGCTATCCTTTATTCTGGAGTAAAATTAGATTACAATATCTAACACTTACCCTTATTTATTTGGCACTAATGGGCACGACTATAATTATATTCACATGCTGTCACTATCACTGCTGCACACACAAGGATAGCTTGTGACTTGAGTGCTTAATTTGAATACTGTTTCAGTAGTCGACCATTTGTGTGTGACCCTTTCTTAATTGCACAATAAATTACTTTTTATATCTTGTTTAACTTCAGTGGGGCTAGCAGAAACAAAAAGTACTCGAGTAGGTCAAATGAGACTCGTATGAAAATGTTACGAATACCTGCGTATTGTAGGCAAATCCGAAGTACAATGAGAGAGAACTTGCAGTCAAACAGGAACAATACACTTCTCAATTGTCCTGCTTGGCCTACAACTTCGCATTTGTATTCTGAACGCCATGAAAACATTTACATAATACTCAATCTTGAGTTAATAATTTTGAAACACAACGCCGTGTAAAGGTCGAGGAAATGGGCCGTGGGTTCGGCGATGACGTCACACCTCACCAGCCAAGGACAGGGTGCGACTGTTATCTCACGTCCATTACGTAATTGTCCAATTTTCAAGTCAAAGCCAAAAAGCCCAGAATGTTACACTTAGGGCGTGTTTCAGCAAGCAATGTTAAAGTTAATCCTTCGTTAAATATCATGTTTTACCTCTCGTAATTCCTATCAATGAATGAGCAGGCACGTTATTTTAACAAGCCGTTAACACTGACATGCGTTGGTGAAATCGGGACTTAGGCCCGTATAAATAAAACAATTTCAACCGCAACTTCTACTTGAGAGCCTATTTGACAGATAAAACAACGTTTTGATTCTATTTGTAAAATGTTAAATGAAGAACTTTACATAGGTTACATATTTGACAGATAAAACTACATTCTGTTACACTTTTGAAAATGAAGCACGTTATTTATGTTACATACCTACTTTAATTTTTTTTTTTTTTATAACACCTAAGTGTGAGTGGGTTTTACTGCAGAATAGTTAACTTAAGTCGCGCTCAAGTCACATACTATCCCTATAATTCCGGGAAGTGGTGACAATGACAGCCTGAGAACAGGAGTGAACTTTAATCGTAGTATTCGGCCAGTAGAAAAGAAAGTCTTTGCTTATTTCATGGTATATTCAAAATCAATTTCGATAATAATATATTTAAGTTGAAGAATTTATGAGCTACTTTATACAGGTTTGCCTAAAAGCGTACTTATTTCCCAGCAAGAGTTATTCAAAATCAATTTAGATAATTTTCAAATTATTTAGTTTAATAATTTAAATCTAAGAATTCGTTTTATTAGTCTATTATTAGACACCTTTAAAGAGTCCGGATTTGAAGTAATTTAATATATTTTAATATCTTAGTCGTCAATAGTTTATGCTAATTATTTTCAGATACCAATTAAATTAATTAGTGTACATAATATATGTATTTTATTTTTATTTTGTTTTTTTTAGGTACATTAATTTATTTAAGCACCTCTACAAGAGTTTCAAGTTGCAAATTATTATTAAATATCTGTTTCCTGTGGCTCCGTCGACTAAAATACAGTATTCTGTGGGATTCATACAATGTACTTTTACGGGATAAAATAGCCCCATAGACGTAGGTTTTGAGTTATCGTCCGTCTGGGCCAGCCTGGACAACGAAGACTTTGTTGAAAGAATGCCGTATATTATTTTTTGTTGTATTTATATTGGACAAACCAAACGACATTTAAAACCGCCTATCTAATGCCCGTATTAACAAAGAAGTCTCAAACCCAACCTCACGTGAGAACCTATTTGACACATAAAAGAACGTTTCGTTTCACTTTTAAAAGTGAACAACTTTATAAATGTTAAATAGTTTAATTTCTTTTCTTTTTATACCGTTAATATTCATATTAACAAATACAGAAAACATTAAAATGAGTATAATCTATATTTTTAAAATGTTTATTTTTACGTTTTAAAAAAGGAAAAAAAAATAAAGTATGTACCATAAGAATAGTTCTTCATTTTTAAAAGTAAAACGAAACTTTTTTATTGTCATGAGTTAAATAGGTTCAATTGAGGTTGGGTTTGAGATTTTATTTATACGGATCTTAGACTCTCCTCTGTACTTAAAGAGTCGTTGAAATTCCAGATGAAAACACGCAAGTATATGACCTTTATGTTGAAAGACCTTTTATGTTGTACACACAATAATATTATATAACGGAAGAGTTTGTTTGTTTGTTTAAACGCGCTAATCTCAGGAACTACTGTTCTGATTTTGAAAAATTTTTTTTTGTTCGATAGTCAATTTATAGAGGAAGGCTTTAGGCTATATATCATTACGCTGTGACCAATAGGAGCCAAGCGTCAGTTGAGAAATGTTTTAAAAACAGGGAAAATTATTTACATTTGGGGACTTTCGTTGCCCGCGCTGCATAAACGGTTTAATTCAGCTATTATGTAATAAAATAATTGCGCGCCAAAGCGTATAACTAATGTGATGACGACTCTACCTTTTTCGCGTATCTCACGCAAAATACACCGCCGAGTCAGATGACAAAAATGATAACAGGCAACACACGAAAATACGTGAAAACTAAATAAATGCAAGTTGATAAGACGTCTCGCGGTTATCTATTGACAAGGTCACTCGGCGCTCTCGATTGTACGTAAATATTTTATTCGTACAAGGCTAACTCTATTACTGTTTATAGCAAAAGCCTTTTATATCTAGGGCTGGCAAAGATAACTGACATGAATTGATGAAGGTGATATGTCTCAAAAAAATTGAGTTTAAACAGTTCCTTAAACATTTCAGGATATGTAGCAGCGTATTAAGTACATTGTTTCTAGAGACGGATCTTTAGAGTAATCTACTTAATACTTTACGACGTATTCTAAAAGGAGAAAGCCCATTTCAGGCCCAGAGTGGACAGCCGTCTTAAGAAGATTTACTTTCTCCAGAAATGTACCATAAATAGACATGATTTTTGATAACATTTAAATAACCGCCACTTTATTCAGTAATGTTTCAATAAAAAAAGGAATTTTATTGGATTATTTGGAACCTAAATAAAATGTTGAGGTGAAATGTTGCCCGGTGATAAAATATCTTTACTCTAATCAATTAATCCGAATATCGATTTATAAACAAATGAAATAGACACAGGTAAAATACATAATATATCTGGCCACTGTTGGTAATTCTATAAAGAATTAACCAAAAGAAAACATTTATCTTAAAACCAATGTGTACGTTTGTTACTTTATATAAACGATAAGATTAACAAAAACTCATATTATATCAATTGTTTTTGACGTAACCGATTTATCGATTTCATTTTTTGACGACAAGTGGCAACACTGATGACTGAAATGTCATTTTTCAAACGAATGATTTTGACCGTTCGCTTGTTGCTTACTGCTCAATTTGTATGTTTTGTTTTGTTTTCGATTTTTATCACCGCAATCTGGCTTTCTTTCCTGAACTTGTTTCGGCTTTTCACGTACGACTTTGGAATTGTTTTACTGGTTTTGTTCTTTCCTTCTACGATTACTTGGCCCTGGATTAAAGGATTACGCTATTTGATTGTACATACCAAAATGTCTGAAAAACATTGTTTAAGTTGTGGTAATAATGTTACCGAGAACCGTATTTTAGAGCCCGAAGAATTAAGTGTCATACAGCAGTGGGTTCCAACGCAGCAGGTAATCATAATATTGTAATAAAATGTTTCTATTACTTATTTCATCAAGGTTTAATCGTTAAATCTTTTACGGTTTAAAATGTTTATCATTAATATTAATATGTTTTAGATGTCGGGCGATAATCTTGTTTGGCAAAATTGCTGGGTATCAATTACTGAATGTCTTGCACTACAACGGTGTGCGTCAAAATCACTGCACTAATACGCTTATAGAAAGCCTCTTTAGAACTGTAATAATAGAATGGATTCTCCACAAGAGGTAATATTTAATTTGGTTTAAAAATGAATCAGCATCAACATCTGCTACTACAACTGATTCTGAAATAATTGATTTTTTAATTTTTAATAGGTAGTATGTAGTAGGTAAGTAGGTTTATATTAGCTCCATTTGAAATTCTATCTATATTTGAAATACACTTATTGTTATATGAATATATCACAATATCTTAAGTTATTATAAATTATTGAATATTCGGAAAACACCTTAAAAATAATATAGTCTAAAAGTTAAAAAAATATATATTTCTACAATAATAGCGCCATTTTAAGTTTATTTCTCAGATATCTAATACTATTAAGATATTAGAACACTCATTTTTAATACGATTTTTTGATGTCCACATTGAGCCTGAGACACTATGGAGAGTGGGCTTTCTCCTTTAAGTGATAGTTTGATCTCAATTTTCATATTTCAAGACTAAAAATAGCCGAATCGGTTTAGTCGTTCTCGAGTTTTAGCGAGACTAACGAACAGCTATTCATTTTTATATAACGGGTGTAAAAAAACAGTCACTATAACTATGGGATATGATTATATTACCTTTTCTCGTTCTAGGAACGTATTTTTTCTAATTATTTTTACAAAAATTGAAAGAAAACATTTCTTTTTGCTTTTTCGTTATTCTTGCGACAAAAAAATAAAGTATGGTAAAAATTAAAAAACATTTTTTTTTTTGTTTTTGAGAAAAAATATATAAAACAATACATTTTCAAAATGAGGAAAGGCAGTATAATCGTATCTCAAAGTTATAGTGACTGTTCTTTTTACACGCTGTAACTATAAGATGTTTAGTACATTTCAGTAACACTATAAATAAGAAGACATTTCTAATGTGTTTCCTCAAGAATGCTTCTATCTGCGGCTCCATCGCATATTCTATGCCTTGAACAGTTATATTTATAGATGTATTAAGTATACAATTTATTACATACCCACCTACTTGTTTACATACAGAGAATGTTGTAAGAATAAGATATTATTATCAAATTCCCTCATCTTATTCTGATAGCTACAATAATAATGTACTATTACGTTGTACATATACCCGAACCTTTGAGTCCTATAACTCCATTCCTAGTCGCTTAACTAAGCTACCTCCATCGAAATACCTTTTATACAGACTTGCCTCTGAAATAACTGTAACTCATATGTAACATATGCACCCCTTACGTAAAATGGACTAATTGCAATTTGCCGAGTACTATAAGGCATCATTATCATCAGTCGGTTGCAGTCAAACATGCTCCGGGACTATGATTAACATTGAAAATATTATAATTGAAGCCACCTCTTGGACTATACAGAAAATACAACCCAAGCAGTTTCTTCTTAAATTATGAAATAAAACATGAAATCCTGGAAATGCTGACGCCGCATCATCGAGGTGGTCCCATCTCCGTGGGATCGTGATCGTGTTGAGTTAGTTAGACACTTCAGATCTTACATCGATCTGAGCCAGTAGTCTTAATTTTAATTTTTAATTGTAATATTCTTTTAGATCTGAGCTGACTCATTAAGTTAAAAAAATTGTAAGAGAAGTTTAATTTTAATAAATTCTTAAATAAAATCATTTTTTAAAACTCCCGATCGAGAACATTAAAACTTGTACGTTTACACAAAATAAGAAATTAAATAAACGACCCATTAAAATTAAAATGCTCCAAAATCTATATTACAAAGCGGAAGAGTTTGTTTGTTTGTTTAAACGCGCTAATCTCGGGAACTACTAGTCCCATTTGAAAAAATCTTTTTTGTTGGATAGTCCATTTATAGAGGAAGGCTTTAGGTTACATAACATTACGGTGCGACCAATAGGAGCGAAGCGACAGTGAGAAATGTTGCAAAAACGGGGAAAATTATTCACATTTTGGGACTTTCATTACGTGCGGCTTAAGTCACTCAAAAACCACGCGAACGAAGTCGCGGGAACAGCTAGCACATTATACATTTCAAATAAAAACTAGTAATGTGTGTATAAATAAATTGTTCGTAAATTCTTCACATGTTTACAAGTCCAATGCAAATTTCAAATTACGGACAAGTTTGGCAGCGGATGCCACATTAAATCTAAGTTCGAATCCAGAATTACTGGTTATTTATTTCTCTACTTTTTGCTCATTTGAAATGTTAATTTATACACACAGATAGTATGGAGAATGGTGAGAAACGATTGTCATAGAGCCGCTACGCTCCTTATATTTTTAGGCCCGTATAAATAAAACAATCTAAAACCTAACCTCACTTGAGAAGCCATTTGACAGATTAAAAAAATCGTTTCTCTTTTAAAAATTAAGAACTTTACATATTATGTTAAGTAATTTAATTTTTTTATTTTTTAAAACGTTAATATATATTATAAAAATATAGATTATACTTATTTTAATATTATTGACATGACAAATGCCCCAATATCATAAACTAGCTGTTCCCGCGACTTCGTTCGCGTGGTTTTTGAGTGATTGAAGCCGTTTATGCAGCGCACGCAACGAAAGTCCCCAAATGTAATTACATAATTTTCCCCGTTTTTGCAACATTTGTCACTGACTATAAATGGACTATCCAACAAAAAAAGAGTTTTTCAAATCGGACCAGTGGTTCCTGAGATTAGCGTGTTTAAACAAACAAACAAACTAACAAACAAACAAACTCTTCCGCTTTATAATATTAGTATAGATTTTCCCAAAATTAAAAAAAAATCCTTTTTCTGCGCTGGGTTAAAACCCTAAAGTATTGTCACTCATTAATATTATAGCCTAATATATTATGCCAGATCATACTTAAGTGTGGTTTGGTTATTCACTTTTGTGGTTTGCTTATTAATATCTGTTGTATAATCGAAGGCTTTGTTTATTGCTTCTTCATTTACTGTCGTAATAAAGATTAATTAAGTATGAAATTTGTTATAAAACCTAACCTCGGCGTTACGAATTCTAAGTAAAATATAACTTTGATATAATCATCGAATCAAATTGATGACAATTCTGAATATAGCATAATATTCATTGCTTACTAGAGATCATGTATTGTCTACTCGTATTTACACCAGCGAAAACTTTTTATTGGCATTTCGTTTTTTAAAAAGTAATTTTAATGTTATTTATTTTATTTTTCTAGGAAACTTACATATTATTACAGTAATTTCGTCGAAAAAATTAAAAGAACCCGGAACCCGCAACGCGGGAATCCGGAACCCACAACCTGCAACTCGGAACCCGCAGCATGGGAACCCGGAACCCGGAACCCACAACGCGGGAACGCGGAACCCGCAACGCGGGAACCCGGAACCCGCAACGTGAAACCCCGCAACGCGGGCACCTGGAACCCGCAACGCGGGAACCCGGAACCCGCAACGCGGGAACCCGGAACCCGCAACGCGGGAACCCGGAACCCACAACGCGGGAACCCGGAACCCGGAACGCGGAACCCGCAACGCAGGAACCCGAAACTCGCAACCCGCAACTCGGAACCCGCAGCATGGGAACCCGGAACCCGCAACGCAGGAACCCGAAACTCGCAACCCGCAACTCGGAACCCGCAGCATGGGAACCCGGAACCCGCAACGCGGAACCCGAAACCCGCAACACGATAACCCGGAACCCGCATCGCGGAATCCGCAGCATGGGAACCCGGAACTCGCAACGTGGAACCCGGAACCCGCAACACGGTAACCCGGAACCCGCAACGCGGAACCCACAACGCAGAACCCGCAACGTTCACGGAAACGCTGTCGAATGGAATAAATAGTCCTATCCTATGTCCGTCTACTTGCTCTAAGCTACTTCCTCACCAATTTTCAGCCATATCGATAAAGCCGTTCTTGAGTTATAAATAATTTAACTAACACGACTTACTTTTATACATATAGATGTATAGATTACTCCTAGTAACATAAGCTAACGCCGTCCAGCCGATTCGGTGACCATTAGTTAGATGACGATGATGGTGATGATGATGATGAAAAGTAGCCTAAATTAATCCTTATAACTTTAGCTATCTACCAGTAAAAGTCTCGTTAAAATCGGTCCAGCCGTTCCAGAGATTAGCCGGAGCAAAGAGACATGCCGACAGACAGACAATTTTTTTTTAAATTGCATTTTCGTTTTCAGTAAATATCGTTTAATGCATATGCATTTAGAAAAACGTTGCTAATTATTGAAAGTTACAAACTGACACTTCAATTTTATTTATTTGTATAGATGTACCTATAGATTTGGAACACCGTCCCGATGCGTCTATAGGGCTGCGACGCGGAGGAGCTTAGCGGTGCCCAAGCGAAGTGGAGCGGAGATTTCGAGCATAGTGATTGGTCAATTCGGGTACCGCAAGCTCCCGTCCGCCACGCTCCGCGTCAGTGGAAACGCAGCCTAGTGTATAATAATATAACGTCTAACAGTCGTCATGGTAACAACGTTGTTTACAAATAGAAAACAAAAATTATGAAATGCTATAAATACCGTATTTCATTATCAGCTTAAGCTATTTGGATTCATATTTTTGTTAATCCAAATAGTTTTATTAATCCAAATAGTTTAAGCTGATATAAAAACGGTATTTATAGCATTTCATAATTTTTATTTTCCATTTGTAAACAATGTTGTTACCATGACACCCGTGTCATATTGACTGGCAACGACGCGAATCGATTGAGCCCAGGCAACCCCGCGTGAACAACACGTATATTTTCTTCTTTTTTCTAATTTTCTGCTTATTTTTTTCAACATTTTCTTTCATAATAACCTTTTCATGACAATAACGAACATACCGTAAAAAAATTTGCGATATTGGTCAAGCCGTTGTCGAAGCGCACACGATGCAAGAAATTTTGAAGGTCGTTTTTTTACACTTTGGGCTACATTTTTGGGGTTTTAGTAAGGAACCCTACTTTTTTTTAACATATAATATAGCCTATGTTCAGCGTAGGAATGTAGCTTTCCAACGGTGAAAGAATTTTTCATATTGGTTCAGTGGTTTCAGAGCCTATTCCATTCAAACAAACAAACAAAAAATCAATTGTTACCTCTTTATAATATTAGTATAGATAATAACTCCTTTCCAGTACATTATACAGGAAAAACGTAGATACAAAATAAAAGTAGAAAAAAAATCCTACAATATATGGACAATATGCTGTAAATTTTCATAGTAAAATAAAATAAATAATACAAACTATAAGCTAATAAAAAATTATAATCATAGAACTTGGTACATCCAGGAAGCTCTATAAATGTTTGGATTCATTGTCAAGAACACTGGATTCACACCCAATTTTTACCACGGAAAACGAGGTTCCCGTGGGATACATTTTCGTGACCGAGCCATGGGCAAAACTAGTTTATTAAAAAATTGCGAATTAATATAGTATACGTGCTAACCCTACAGACGAATAAGGAAAATCTAACTTCGCTCTATCACTGATAATTTTAAAGGTTAAAAAAAGTGTAGCAACATAGAAACTATGTAATATATAGCAGTAAATAAGGGCTATAACATAACATACATGATTATGAACCTAAGTTATTTTTTAATTTTATTTAATTCAGGTCAAAGAATATTTAACCATACTAGATGAGTCCCGCTACTTCGTAAAATAATATTCCGCTGGAACCATACATATTGCTGCAATGAAAAGTAGCCTATGAGTTAATAAATCATGTAAACTACGGTCCAACAGAATTTCATCAAAATGCGTTCAGTAGTTTTAGCGTGAAAGAGTAATAAACATACATAAACAAACTTTTGCATTGATAAATTAATTAAATAATATTAGTAGGATTGATTTGGATTGAAAAAAATTAAACATGTACCTATCTAATAATACTACTTTTTTTTGTCAGAGATTTTAAATAATTGGTAAGTTTTAAGCAAATCCGCTAACTATAACTAGTTTCAATATTATCACTATAATAAATACAGTATCCACTAGTTATCGTGTACTTAACTCTGCATGTTACGTATCTAGCACTTGCACTGATTTAGCGATACAAACACTCTAGATAGGACTAATCCTATAATTTCAAGTTGTTGATTCCTCCTCTATACGTGATCTATCAATGTAGTGCATTAGGCTCGGTGCAGACAAACATAAACGACCGCGACGCGACAACCGACGACCTCCGTAGCGCAGTGGTTCAGCTCGACCGAGAGGTTGCGGGTTTGAATCCCGCCGAGGGAGCAAAAAGTTTTCAATGTTCCTGGGTCATGGATGTGTATTTAATTTGTGTATTAAAATAATAAAAATCTTAAATATGTGTATAATATAAAAGTATTAAATATATATTTCCGTTGTCTGGTACCTGTAACACAAGTTCTTCGGATACTTAGCACAGGGCCAGATTGACGTGGTGTGAAGCGTCTATAATATATGTATATGTATATGGAACCTGAAAGAGTTTTACTTTAGATTGTCGCGTCGAGTCGCTTCTTATAATATTATGTACATTTTGATTATAAAGTATGAATGCATGGTTTTTATTTTTATTTTACATAATATACGTAGACGTATCTACTAATTTAGGTACAGCCACGTGCACTAACATATATTCATAATTATGAATTTAAGTGTGTATACTATTCACTGAAATACTGCAGTTTACGTCATTATGAAAATAATGTATTCATCATTTTCAAACACTTTGCTGGTTACATCGCTTTGAATACAATATGGTGAAGATATTTTTGAAATATGAACGTATACCTATTTTCGCAAATTTGTAGATGTATCCATGTTAGTGCACCCGACTGTACTTCATAAACATTAATCTAGTTAAGTTTTTTAGGTTAGCAATAATAAAGTTTTAAAGTAAATATTATTCCAAAGTTAAGATAGAGATCATTCGTCTTATCTGTGAGATTTTGTCACAAGGAAGCAAAAACAAATTGACGCGAAATTAATAAGTTTAACTGCTCGTTTTTTGCGACACGGAATCTTCCGTGTAGTAATCATATAGTATTTTGCTATTGTAACTTCAACTATACTTTTGAACATATTCATTCTTAATTTTTTGCCCTCACACCAAATGTATAGAAATAAACTGTTGGTGAATAGCAAAAACAAAATTAGGATTTTTGATTAGTGTGGGACACGAATAACTCTACATCTGTCTGAAGGTACAAGGTCACTCAAACAGGTATGTAATCTCAAATTGTTGAGATTAAAATATTAATACGACAAACTAGTTCTGAAATTTTCACTTAGCGATAACTACCGTTGTAGATAGAATAGATATCATGTCATTTTTCTTCAAGTTTTATTTTTTTGAGTAAATTTTTTGTATAGCAATCTATGAAATCAAGAGGCAATTTTTCTTTCTGACGACCTCCGTAGCGCAGTTGGTTGAGCGCGTTGGTGCTCGAACGAAAGGTCGCGGGTTCGAATCCCGCCGAGGGAACAAAAAGTTTTCAATGTTCCTGGGTCATGGATGTGTATTAAATTTGTGTATAATATAATAAAAAAATCTTAAATATGTGTATAGTATAAAAGTATTAAATATATTTCCGTTGTCTGGTACCTGTAACACAAGTTCTTCGGATACTTAGCACAGGGCCAGATTGACGTGGTGTGAAGCGTCCATAGATAAAAAAAAAAAAAAAAAAAAAAAAATGTTCAATACGTTATGATAACGCCAGTTCTCAAAATTCCACTAATCCTAACTGGGTTTCGACGACCTCCGTAGCGCAGTGGTTCAGAGCGTTGGTGCTCGACCGAGAGGTTTCGAATCCCGCCGAGGGAACAAAAAGTTTTCAATGTTCCTGGGTCACGGATGTGTATTAAACTTGTGTATTAATTTAATAAAAATCCTAAATATGTGTATAGCAAAGTATTAAGTATATATTTCCGTTGTCTGGTATCTGTAGCACAAGTTCTTCGGACACTTAGCACGTGCAGCTTAGCACAGAGCCAGATTGACGTAGTGTGAATCGTCAGATATTATTATGTATCTTATTTATCCACAAATAAAACTAAAACAAATAAAACAGTAAATACAATAATATTGTAAAAATTACTCATTATACTAATATTGTAAATGCGAAAGTTTGTAAGAATGTAGTTATTACTGAAAGTCATACAAAACGTACTGGTGACTCTTCCATACAAAACGCAGTGAATGCATTTTGATTAATTTCCGCATAGTTTAGGCTCTCGTTTAACATAGGCGGCTACTTTGCGTCAAAATGTATTGTTCCCGTGGGATTTGTTTTTGCGTGTACGGAGTCGCTGCAAGCATCCAGTTCTACCTAAATCGGCCCAGAATGCTTTGATATATTGACTTTTGACAGGCTAAAAAAATTGTTACATTTTTTTCTTTCTCTACGTTTTTGGATAAAAATCGAAAACTCACCGTCTTCGAGATAAACGACATCTGTTGTCAGCTCCTCGACAACTGACACCTCATACGTGTCGACCTCCAGGTTTTTACACTGATGTATACAATCACAGATATAGCCACATCGGTCACAAGTCACAACACAGCACTGCAGTCGCTTGGCCTTTTGAATCCAACTTTTTGTCGAAGTCACCGCACCGTAGCGACAGTTTTTCTTCCGTCAATGTAATTGGGCATAAATTACGAATCTAAAATAACCGAAAAACCTATATTAGAGTGGTTTATTTGCCACTTAAACGCGTCATCGTATGCGTCCAATAGGTTACACGTTTAAACTCAAAATACGATTTTTTGTACGACACGGTCACGTTTTCTATCACGAATATTTATCCTAATTATCATCGTTGTAATTACGAGATAAATTATTCATAAAGTTTTATACACTTGGGAATCAAAACTCGTTTACAGTAACACTCGTATTTTATTCGAATCCGTTCATTCCGATTATAAAATCATGAAATCTTTATCAAATAAAAACTAACGAGAGTAAAACAAAATACAGTTTTATCAAGACCAAGGAAACTATTCACTTCCGAGAAAATAATGAATATTACCGTGGTAATTTGTGGTAGTTTGTTTGTAATAGTTTAATTAAAGCGAGGCCAAGTTCGAGGAAATGAAGGAAAATTGCTCTATATGTCCAAGTCGTACGATCAGCCCTCGTGACTTTGTCACATGATCTTCCATCAATTGGCGAACCGTTTTTGCAAATTGTTACAAGTGTTATATCATGTTACTTTATTACATTAATTAACCTTCAAACAGAACTTAGTTTTTCGGAATCTAAAGTAATTTAGTTTAATTTAGTTTTATGTTACAAAGTCTCGCGCCGGTCTATTTTTAAACTCAATCGCAGCATAAAACGCTAACGCGACATTTAAAATTGAAACAATGAAAATCAACAAATCAATCTCCCTAATCTACACCATAACAATGATCCTAGAACAATAGCAGATAACGAATTCAATTCGTGAAAACTCGTCGAAACTCACAGGTTGTCAATGTCAAGATCGTCCACGCGTTTATCACTGAACGTGTAACCCATTCGAGGTATACGATAAGACTCGAGGTAGAACAATGTACCTGACGCGAGCGGTCGGCGCGGCGCGCGAGGCTCGAGTGCCGGTGCGAGTCCTCATTGTTTACAAGTGTAATTAGTTTTTCGATCGAGTTTGCAGGTCGAAGGCTCGACGGAATATCTCGTGCGCGTCACAGCGCAGGAAGTGGACATCGAGGGTTTTGTCTGTTCTATTGTTACGTGACATGTGTAGCGTTGTTGTTTTATCGAGTATTGCAGTCGATAAAAATGTAAACAAACTGCACTTAAATAACAAAGGAGTTTATTTGACTATTAATTATTTCAAATAGGATAAAGACCTTTTTGGTATATCGTATCAGGCAATATTAGTATTTATTTTCGAAGGACTTTGTTATATATTATGTTTTATTAAACTATTCAAGCCGTGTCGTTTTATTGACATACATTGTATAGAAAATACATTGTGCGAAAAATATTATGTTTTTGTCACACCTAGGTCACAGATTACTAAATAGTTACCCTAGGTGTTTACAACAATATCTGTTTGTATCTTACGTCTGGTCTAGGTCATTTAAGAATTCTTATCTATTATTAACATTTTTAAATGTCTCTTGAAATGCACCTTCACATGTAATTTTCCTCTCCACAAGGTTACTAGTCAACCATATGGTGTCATGTATTAGTTGTATGATATACGTAGGTACTCTATATTAGTTGTACGATATACGTAGTTACTCTATATTAATTGTACGATATACGTAGGTACTCTATATTAATTGTACGATATACGTAGGTACTCTATATTAATTGTACGATATACGTAGGCACTCTATATTAATATTATAAAGAGGATACATGTTTGTATTGACTAGGCTTCGAAAGTACTGGTCCGAAAGTCGAAAGTTACTGGAATTTGGCACGAATATAGAATAGACTAGAAGAAAGGACATTTTATCCTTTTTATTGCGTGCAAAATATGCAAGGTGTAAAATAAACGTGATAAGAAATGTGATATTATAATATGAAATTTGTAAAACTTTCAAGTTATTAAGTAAAACGGGATCTATGCGATTCCTTTAGATACTTATTTATCAGTTCTGCATATCTTTGATACTATATATTTTGTTGACTACAACATGACAGTTTATAAGAACATAAGACTTATTATACCTATATACTACCTTTGTGTAAATTATCTCTTGTAAGAAAGGTTTCTGGAAAATACGCTTATCTCTTTAGATTTAATCTTGGGTTTATTTGGAGCAAAACAACAAGTTAAATGATTAATTACACTATAGTCGTATATTTAAAAGGTATCGTAAAATTTTTGGTATTGAAAATTATGCATCGTGAAATCAAAGATAACTGTTTCTATACTTTAGAGAGATAGATCATCATCTTGATATTGAAACCGAGAATATCCCTGTTATTCTAAATTCTAACCTATAATCTGTAATTAAATTTAGGGAAGTGAAATACCAAAGTTGGGATCTTAAATAACATTCTAAATCGAAAGAAGAAGTTTAGACTGGCTGCTAAATTATTTACTATCTCAATCAAGAAAGGATTTGGTTCATATTTACCAAGGTTGATTGAAAATGTGTAGATGTTGAGTCCATTTAAATTTAACTCTTTATTTTATTTTCTACTTGTTTTTTTCAATAGGATACGGACAAAAGTCTAAACAAACTTGATTCAACAAATGAAAAAGTCTGCTTTTTCAAGCTGATTTATCTAAAACGACAGTGTCATCATAAGTTAGCCTTTTACTATCACTTAAGTATATTAATACTAATTCAACAAAACTACACTTAAAGAAGAGCTAAATATCATAACGAGTTTAATAAAGGCTAACACTTAAATGATCCGTCACGACATTTTAAGGTCTTACAAATACACTATCTTTTTAAAGGTTACCATAAAGGATACATAAAATGTTTAGACATATTATAATGTGACTCAAGCCTTTGGTATGAAATTAGTAGTCAGTAGGGGAAACATAGGACGCTTCATACCCCTAATTTTTTACATGTGGGCCACAAACAAGAGGACAGAAAAATTATTTTTGTCCAACATTAAAATGGACATATCAGAAAGTACAGGCCGTATCTTCAGATATGACCTTTTTCACAAGCTTTTTTTTTACTTTCGCCGGTCCCTGCTTATGCAAATTCCTACGAGTTACACAAGCTCGTGTTTACCTCTAAATAATTTAAAAATCTCATTATCTACTTGTTACATAATAGTAGACCATTATTCATTAGGTTTAAAACAATGTAATGGCCAGATGACGTTTGACAGTGATGCTTGAGATAGTCGATATTAGTCCTACAAGAGAGGCTATGAGAGTAGGACCTATGTACCTAGTTATAAGATGTATGGCCTCCGTGGTCTAGTGGTTTAGAGCTTCGCTCTCGACCCGGAGGTCGTGGCTTCGATTCCCGCGTTGGAACAACAAAAAATGTTGTTTTCAATTTTGGTTAGGACAATGCAGGGTGATCACCTGATTGTCTGATAAGAAAGATGTTCCATGCGTCGGATGGGCATGTAAAAAGTCGTTTTTGAGCCTGTTCTCTCGCCAGTCGAGTTGGTTTACCGTACCACTGGGTTATGAGAGTAAAAGGAAAAGAGAGCGTCTTTGACCTTTGTGTATTGCGCACACACTCGGGCACTATAAAATAACTCCTGCGTAGCTTTTGCAGGCCTGGTTTCAATGGAATCGGCTACAGACATCGAAATCGGTGAAGGGAGCTATTATAAGATATATAATATTATCATTCATTATATTACGTGTTACCCAATAAAAGTAATAATAATATATTAATCCAAGTGTATTATTGGACGTGTAAATGGATCCTGTCCAAATGCTGTAGCATCACAACACTACTTAGTAATTTTCAATAATCGCCTAGCGATAGGTACTGTTTACGATCTTTTAAAACCTTTAAAGGAATTGAAAGTATTATGTTTATGAGATTAAAGGTCAGCTTTAATTAACACTTGGATTGGATATAAAAAGGTTTGTTTGCACTTCGGAGTAGCAAAAAGCAATAAACGAACTTTAAACTCGTTCAAAATAGTAAACGATGAACTTTAGACTCGGTCATTTGACGATGACTGTACCGAAGCTATTATTGTACAGAGCTGTGAACTGGTTGTTCGAAATAAAACTTAAACCACAAGATTAAACCAAAGATTTGTCACTATCTATTTGCGGTTATACTTTACTGTCTCTTACTGACTCATTATATCTCTCTTATTTAAGTTGCTACAAAAGATTTATTCAAACCATAAGTTTTTAGGGCAGATTATAGATATAAACAATCCTAATAGTGTTTTAAATGCGATAGATATAAGAACGTAAATATAATATTCATTACTCTTTCTCGATTTATAGTGCTTTTGATTAATTTTGGTATGGCAGTAGTTCAAATTCTTGATTAACACATCCAATTTTTCGCGTACGAAGTAGCGGGAAAATCTAGTTTAATATATAAAGTAATAGCTTTTATTAGTAACTTGTTAATCATAATTGCCGAAAGATTTTTTTAAGTGACTCGATAGTTGATAATAATTAATGATACACGTTATATGTAACTAATTTCGTTCAATCAATTAATGTCTAATTAACAGCGATTTTAATGACCATAATAAGGTGATTTTTAAGTTAAGTCAAACAGATAGTATGTTAAGAAAATAAACGAGTAGCATGGAAACTTTATTTATGCCAACAAATAGTAATAAAAGTATGTGACGTCTTACTTTGACATTTAAAGTAGGGTTGTTGGTAGTTAGTTCATCAAGACTCTATATTACAGTTCCGAACCTGGCTCTTACTTTTGAAATTAATTCCAATCGATCAGAATTTGAATTTGGAACTTGGCTAATCTGGAACATAATTATTGAATGTCGATTTTATAGAACTAAATGAAATTAGGAAAACTTCTGCTTGTAATATTGTTTTAAGAGTATCAAATGACATAACAACAAACTTAACATTGGAATCGGATATGAATTTAAAAATGAAAACTTTAGGGTGTGTATGGATCCCGTATAATATAGAGTTTACTGTGAAAGTACCTGCGCTGAAAATTTATGATGTCGTGGCTTTTCTCATTCAAACATGAAATTCAAAAGTAATTCTTTCAGCGCTGGTACTTTCACAGAATACTCTACTTATGAGGCACATACACATTTTAAAGTATTATCACTCATTTATTTTATACCTTGTACCTATAATGTAGATAGGTCTATATAAAATGTTATTTTCATCGCTTCATATCAAAATATGTGTTTAGAATTTTATACCCTGCCATGCATGGGTGTTTTTCCACCATAACAAATATTGAATCCCAAACCACAAGGCAGCTAATATTAGTAAACTTCTAACGATTTCTGCGAAATATGACCAATTCTTTGCGCTGTGTAATGTACTTTTGTTGTACGTGTCTAATGACTAAGTATAATCAGGATAAATTGGTTTTACACACTTAAAAAATCCCAATATATTGACAACTAAAATCTCTGTAGGTGTTTATGTTGTCAAACCTTTTGCTGATGATGATGCATATGATTCGAAAGCCGGAGAAAATTTAGCTGCACTGAAAACGGAACTCTGGGCTAGTAAAATAGAGTTGAAAATCTAATACACGAGCGTCGGATCAAATGTCAATATAAATTTGACAACTCGACACCCGTGATTATCAATTCTATTGCATTATCCTATCCTTTTTTTTATTTAAAAATCCGTCGGAAACTTTAATAGCACTTTAATTTTTTTTTAATTGTTTTCGATGGTTTTTTGGCACTTTTCACGGTTTTCTTCGGCTCTATTAACCGCGGGTGGGCGGCAATGAGACGCGTCAAATGACACCATTGTCAAGATCGGAGCAGTTTTACCCACTTTTTTGGATTTTTAAACACGGCAGCAGTTTTACCCACTTTTTTGGATTTACGATAAAGGTGTTGTCTGGATGGCGGATGGCGCGAACTCCCAAGGGTGCCAGCACCCGATTCGATTCCTAGGTTGCGACATACCAATAAGACTTTTTCAGATCTCAAGTACATTATACGGGCGTTCTACCGATGATCGAAAAACATCGTTAGAAAACCCGCACATTGTTGGCCCCAGACGTATTGAAACGTATTAAGTACCTAAGCCATTCCTCTGGATTAGGCCGATTAAGTTGTGAGAATGCCGGACATCATACGACACTTAAAACCTCTAGTCACATCATCATCATCCAATAACGGATGTTACTGAATGATTTATACAGTATTCTCCGATCGAGGTATCCACTCTTTAAATAGTATAGTGCCAGGACAGACGGTTTTGAATGTCGCATGTTTGCCCAGCACACACGGCATAATATGAGTATTCCTTATGTGCTGGGCAACAAAAATAGTCGTTATAATCAAGAGGAATAACTTAATACGTAGCAATACGTCTGGAGCCAACCATTTTCAAGTTAGCGTCCGTATAATGTACTTGAGATCTGAAAAAGTATCATTTGTAGCCACAACCTCCTTTTTTATGTTTTCAGTAGTCTGAATTTTCTTCATCTAATGATGCTGACGCTCTAATGAGCGTCCATATAATGTACTTGAGATCTGAAAAAGTCTCATTGGTACATGTCACAACCTCCTTTTTATGTTTTCGGTACTCTGAATTTTCTGCGGTCTTCCATTTTCCGGATGTACACAATGATTTTTGATTAGGAACTAAGTATGTGTTGCTATATTTCTGCAAATATTTCCAGATCATCAATAAACAAATGTATTAACATACGATAGCTCTAACTACAGCTGTAACAGTCATGTCACGCAGCAGGTGTAAACTGTGTAAAGTCACGGATAGATTAGGTGACGTTTAGTGATAATGAGTTACACAAACGGATTCATATGATCTTTTAATTAGCGCTGTTAACATCAGACGTACATTAAATACCTGTGTTTACATCAAAATCATCAGCACGGTGTTTTCATCTATCCTTACCTACATATTATTATAAAAAAGTTATCCGCCGCGTTTGTCTGTTCGCTATAAACTCAAAACTACTGCACCGATCTTCATGCTGTTTTTACCAATTAAAAGAGTGGTTCTCGAGGAAGGTTTTAGTGCATGGGTCCCGGTAGGTGGCGCTGCTGCCAGTGTGTCAAGAAACATAATTGTTTTTCAGAGAGAAGAAAGAAATATAAAAATAATTTTTAATTTCGCCGGAACAGGTAGTTATAACTATAAACAAAATTAAATTAAAAAACTCGGTCTCATGAATTGCGATTGCCTTCTTGAGAATCTACCGAGCTTGATATTATTTAATTTATGGGCTACGTAACCCCCAAATTTTATCCCCTTTCAATAAAAATAAATTTTATCAGAATCGGTTCATCCGTTTAGGAGCTACGATTCCGCAGACAAATACAGAATAGTTAAACTCATAACGTCCCTCTTTTTATTAGGTGTTAAAAGGGGACACAATAAAGAAATTAATAACATATTAAAATTTCAGTAATTCTGTATTTGCCAAATATCAATCGCTATATAAACAAACTGTAGGGCGAGCACGAACTTCTAATGTATTCGTAACGTAAACGTTTCGAGTTTACTATACGATTACGCAATGTCACGATAGTACGTAGCACGAAGCACTATCGTCTTCGTAACGTAAACTCGATACGAATACGATAGTGACGTCATCCTAATGTAAGCAAGGATGGGCTTATGCGAATGAATAGGAACGAATGATACGTTCTGGAATTTGACGTTTATTTAAAATCACGAATATTATGAACATATTTAATTAAAACTTTATAGAAAACAATAGAAAACATTATTTTATTACATAAATTGTATTAATATTTCACAAAACATGTAGTATTTCATGATAAGACTCATTTAAAGAAAAGTATTTCTGGATCGTTTTGTGGTTTTGGTTTCCAAACGACTAACATAATGTCAATGTCAAGTGGATTCATGTTTCATAATTGTATTTCAAATCGTATTGTGACTTGTGCGACAGCAGCAAATCAAAATCATTTATAAGTTTTTTGATAATTAATCTTAAATAATTCATATTAGTTAAAAATGAGAACAAGTCAGGTTCAATACTTAGGTATGAACCTGACTTGTTCTCATTTATTCATAATTCAGTACTTAGGTATGATGGTGGAGTTCATGGAAAGATAAGCATGTTACTACACTATAAATACAATTTTAAGGCATTATAATATATTGTTTTTATATATTTGTAATTAATTCATTGGAATATCTTTACTTATGAGTGTGATCTTTTTTAGACATGGAGATTTATCTAAGACCTCTGGTGGTCCTCGAGGTGGCCATTTCATTCAAGTCAAATGGAAAGAACTAACAGAAAAATTAAATAGTGAGGGAAAAGTAGATTCTCGATCGGAGGAGAGATGGCGCAAGATATGCCTTTACAAGTGTCAAATTTCTAAAGTGTTCACTTAATTTATAGCCACTTTTTTTGGTCCACTTTGGGCATTCCATGATAATTCTGTTGTTGTTGTTGTTTTTTCACTCCTGCTTACTTTTTGATTTGCTTTTGGTGAAGGTATGGACCCGTATTTAGTATAAAACCTGTAAATAAACATAGATGGGATATACGTTATAGTAAATTTAAAATATTATTATTTTTTAAAATACCTACTAATATCATTCTGAAATTGCATAAAATAGAAACTAGAGAGTAGCGCACAAAACACACATTTAACACAGTGGTGGTTATGAAACTTACTGATTTTTTGTTGCATCTCTTTGAACCCTTGATTCAGGGAATTTATATTAGGTATATAATTTTGTAAGTAAGCTGTATTGTGTCGAAGGTTGTCACACAGAAATTTAAAAGCTGCCTTGCTAAGACGATATCTTTTTCTAAATTCTGTTTCAGTGACATCTAACAAATTGCTAATTCCTCTTTGCTTAGCCCTGCGACTTATTTCACTAGAAGCAAATTAAATCTGACATTATCATTTTATTGTATTGGCTGACAATAAAAAAATATTTCATTAGATTTGTGTTATTTTTTAGTCACATAATTTTAAGCTTATTTTTCTATAAAAAATGTTTTAAACCTACGTAGTCTCTCTACATTCCATTACGCCGCTGCTTTTAAGTAATCTTGCAGCAAGGTAATAATACAATGTACCTATTATGATTATTTCTACTTTGCCCTTGCATTATTATGTAAAAATGGGTTCTTAAAAACACATAAAACACATAAAACACTGAAAATCACTGTTGAAAACTGTAACGAAAGTTTTGTCACGGCAAAATTCCACGTGAATAAATATTCGTAAGTTCACGATACTTGTGACGATACGTGAACGATACCGTACGTCAAAAACATGTTCGTGCTGCCAATCTTCCTTCAAACGCTATAGTATCGTGTAAGTGACGTTCAAGATTACGATACGCTTACGTTACGAAAGTAATAATTTGTGTTCGTGCTCCCGAATTTAGTTCCTTTTACGTCCAGCAGAGGCGCTGTTATATTTTCATACAAATTGCTAACGTTAACTATACGAATACTTTTTCGCCAGTTGTTCGTGCTCGCCCTACTGATTACTTCCTTTGACGAAATCTTTGAAAATTCATTCGTTAGGTACGATTACTTACGCAAGTAGAAAAATTGATGCACCATTTTCTTGCGAATCAACACTGACAAGGATTCTTTCATACCTGAAACAATTAATAGATGTATAGTAGAAGTTTTACAAATAAAATGTTATTATAATTGGCTATCGTTACCGAAATCGGTGTATAGAGCATTATTAGGGGTATTATTATTATCATAAAAGTTTCTTTTTCTTGACCCGACAAAGAATATGTGTGTAAGTGATATTTTGAATTCTCAATTTTCTCGAAATCAGATTTTTGCTACATATCACTTTCATCCATTCATGTCTTCTATTATAATTCATATCTCGGAGAAAACTGAGAACACGAAAGCTGAGAACGGAATTGAGACGTCAAGTCTAACTAACTTGGATATGTTCAGTGACAGTTGGCTATGACAGCTCGTTTGACAAGTGTCACTTATCACAACGATGGCCGATGACATTGTCGACGGGACACCTTTTTTGGAGAAGACACCGTGAGAAGCGCACGTTAGCCAAGATGTCAGCTGACCTCGTCACGTCTTGAGATGAATCCGTTTGCATCCACGACCTGAGTTAATATTTTAGAGTGTAACTATGATATTTTACAAACAATATACCAGTACTGTATGTGCGGCTTATTATTTACTGACGATACAAAATAATCAACAGACGGCCACAGAATACCTCACTCCTATACATATATCTCTTGAGTCTTGCGAGATTAAGGCCGTATTTCACTAAGCAATGTTAAAGTTAACGCCATGTTAAAATACCATGCCATCTCATTCATTGACAGGAAATACGAGAGGGATAACATGATATTTAACATGGCGTTAACTTTAACATTGCTTGGTGAAACACGGCCTTAACTTGATAGAATTAATAAAGACTATCAAAGTTACGGGCTTAGTGCCAATTCCACACGTGATATTTAAAGGATTATCTTTGATAATCTTTTAAATATCAGGCTATCCCTCTCGTATTTCCTGTCAATGAATGAGAAGGCATGGTATTTTATGGCCTAACACTAACAAGCGTTGGTGAAATCGGGTTAAGCTATTAATCCATAATATAGAATTAATTAAGGCTAGCCAAGCTACGGGCTAATGATAATACACAATATTATGTGATATTAAAATACATCGCTCTTGCATTTGCGATAACAATATTGTTTAACGGAATATTTTAAATGGGACAGTCCGTTTACGCAGTTTAGTACCAAGGACGGTTAACGATTTTTCCTTAACACTTGCAATGTAAAAAATAAGTTTAAGTACATTCACATCTGACAAGGACCTTGCGTATGGAATTACTCAGAAATTGTGAAAAGCTGATCGGTACTTCATGGAGTCTTTTCTCACTGAGAACTTAGAAGACCTGTGTTTAAATTTTCTTAGAAGGAATAATCGCGGCCTTAGAAAATTGAACACGGGTGCTTTACGTAAATTATGATCCGGAATCTGAAAGTTCGGGCAAAATTTAGATCAAACAAACTGAATTCTGGGCTAATACAACAGATTTAAAAATCGAACGACGACCTCCGTAGCGCAGTGGTTGAGTGTATTGGTGCTCGAGCGAGAGGACGCTGGTTCGAATCATGCCATGTCATGTGTGTTAAATTTGTGTATAATACGAGTAGGTATAATAAAAAACTTAAATATGTGTATTGTATAAAAGTATTAAATATATTTCCGTTGTCTGGTCCCCGTAACACAAGTTCTTCGGTAGCACGGGGCCAGATTGACGTGGTGTGCAGCGGCCCGGCGCGTCGTGACGCGTCAACGAGCATAAACGCTCGAAATGATTTTTCCTAATTAATGTAATGAAAAAAACCGGCCCTCAACGGGAATCGAACCCGCGACCTCCGGGTCAAGAGCCAAGCTCTGAACCACTACACTACGGAGGCGCCTATCGCCGTCCACTGCTGCACTGCATCCATTGAGAGCAGACCATCCTACGCTTGTACCTAGGTATGTATCTGTATCTACATGTATCTAGATTCTAGATACTAACAAACAATCTACTACTAGTTTAGTGCATGTTCTTTTATCTAAAGTATCTATTTACTTGTGGACGTGGTCACCGGTCATAATATTTATATAACTTTATACCTTTTTCATAAAAAGCGTATCACGACCGGTGTCATGGCTAACAATATTTGCGGAAGCGATCACTAACATTGAATATGGTTTCATAAACTAATTCACAACATGATATTAGCGAGTCGTGAATCACGATTGCTTTTATTTTATTAGCATTAAAATTGGCAAAACAGTTCTGCGTCGCATGCGAAAATAAAGCGACCATTGCAGAATGATTCATTCCTTATTATGAATTATGATGAAGCCGATATATTGCTTAAGATGATTTGTAAACACTATTTAAAAGATGAAAGAATTTGTTTGTTTACATTGAACAGACTCCGAAACTATTTGACTGATTTTTATTAAATTTGACACAGATTTAGAATGGTACATATAAAGTTACAAATAAAAATTAGATAAATGGATTTCGTTTTATAAATTCAAGTACTTTTCAATAAAAATTGTATAGAAAGTATATTATTACGGAGGTAATATTACAAAAGTAAGTCAGTCAAAGTTTTCCTGGTTAAGGCACATCAATTTACTATGTATTTACATAATAATTCATACAAATTGTTTCCAGTGAGTAAATGGAGGAAATTCATACAAGTATTTTCCTCATCTGTTTATTTTCCTTAAAAAATCGCTAAACAGCTAAATAATACTAAGATAGTATATAACCTAAGTATATTCTAAAGATAGAATATAACCTGGGTATAAGTTATTTAGGTTATATTTTAGGTCAGCGTTTACAGAAAGTTGTTCTTTAGCCGACACTGACATCAAAAAGAACATTAATTGTAACTTCATTATAGGGTGATTCATGGTTCATATAATAATATAATATAATATTATGATATAGTGTGAAGAGAAGGACGCGTAGAGCATTTTTTGTTTTGGCATCTCATGCAAACTACTTAACATAACACAAAAAATATCAATGGTGTGTTGTATTCAACAAGGAGTGAATCTTACTATGCTGGGGCTCACTGGTTTATACACACGTCTATACACACGAACGCACTGGTCGTTGACCTAAGATCAGACCAAAATTGAAATTCATCTGTTTTTTACTTTTATGAAGATCTTTAATTGTGATTTGTCGCGTTATGGTAAGTTATTTATACGAGATGCCAAAACAAAAAATGCTCTACGCCGAATATAGTGTGAAGAGAAGGACTTCTCTTCATACTATATTCGGCTTGATATTTGAACTGTGTATCAGCCTGTATAGAAATACTATTTTAGATTTTGTAGTAGTTGAAGTCTTTTATGTTTATATAATATTTTGTTGGACGGTATATAAAACATTTTATAATCCTATCAGCAAGATGCAAATAATTAATGTACGTTTTATTTTTTTTCCCCGCTGGCAACACTACCGTAAACTTGACATTGTAAAGTCTCCCAACTAAAAATTGTAAAATAAATATAAACTTTATTGTATTTATAATAAAAAGTTGATAATAACATTGTTTTAAGTATTATTAATAAGGAAAATAATAAGTTATTGTGCTGTGTTCAAGTGAATTTGTGTTATTATCAATTTAATAAGTGCCTTACGTCAACGGCGATCAGCTGTCAAGGTAATTCAAATTTTCGTATTAAAATTATTAAAAACACTTAAAAATCAAAATATTTCTCAGCTAGTGTAGTAATTATAACCATAATTACCTACAAGCTGATTTAGGTTGACGATAGGCGATAATAATTAACGCTGAAAGGAAGCAACAGATCAGCTGTTTAAAAACTTAGTATAGGTTACTTAGGCCGGTCAGTGGGATTGATAGACCCTGTTATTCCTTTTTAACAACTTATTTACCTCACTCTAGCTTGCGTGACCCCTATACACCGAGCAAATATCTCACCATCTAAAGATATCGAGTGACAGGATCATTTAAGGAGAACTTGGTATTGTTGATTCCACTGACATAGTAGTTTATTTCGAAATCAGTTTAATTTTTTCTCTTGATATTTATAACTAGTAAGATAAAATTTATTGCTAGGTTAGCTTGTAGGTTTGGCACAGACTGATATCTTCTTTTAACATCTTTCATACACCACTCTAGCTTGCGTGACCGCTTTACACCGAGCAAATATCTCAACATCTATAGATATCGAGTGGTTGGGACTATTTGGGAGGTATTGGAAAGTGTTGAATCTGCTAGCTAGTTAGGTAATTAGCTTATTGATAGACAGATTAGTCTATTAATTAACTGATTATCTCATAGTTTCTGTGTCTTAATAGATTATCATGATGACTAGAGGAAACCTGGCCCGTCAGACTGAGGAGCAACTCCGTCTGACGCTTCAGGAACTAAAAGATTACAAGAAACAAAATGAACTGTTGCTTTCTGAACGTGAAGATAGTGAAAAAGAGATGTTAAGAATCATTAATAAAAATTCTGAGCTAAAAATTGAACTTAGTAGGTTAAATGTTAATTATGATAATTTGTATCAAAAAAGCACAGAATTACAAGATATTGTGGACAGTTTTGATCAGTGTAGGGATGAGTATGAGGAAGCCCTGAGTAACACTAGTATGTGGAAGCGGAAGCTACATGAAGCCCAAACTCAAATCAAGTCATTGGAAAGTCAAATACAGGAGCACAATTCCTCAAAAACACAAAACTTGTTCCAAGAAATGTTTGGAAGGGATCCTAGTATTTTTGAAAAAGATGTCACTAATAAAACAAATTTTTTACCAACTATTGACTTGACAGGTGACGATACTATGCCCTCCCATACATTTCCCAGCAAAAATAAATTAAAAAAATATGTTAAAGTCAACAAGCACATTAAAAAAACCAGAAAACTGTTGTTAAAAAATAAGAAAAATATATTGAAATTATCCAAGTTAACAAAGGATAAATTGTATTTTAAAAATCAGTACTTAGTTAGTACTAAAAATCTAGAAGATACAAAATGTACATATGAGGCAGAGGTATGCAGTCTCCAAACTGAAATTACACAACTACATAACTCCCTTAAGTCGATAACTAAAAAATATGAATTGGCCCAATTAGAGATATCTAGTCACATATCTGCGTTGAATACCTTACTGGAAGTTTCACATTACAATGAAGAAAGGGTTGAGTCTTTATTGAGACTTAACTCTGTGTGTAATTGCAAAGTAAGCTATTCAATGGATAATTCTTATAGTGTAGGTGTGGAGACTCCTACTAAACCCTCCATGAAAGAAATCTTGATTGCATCATCTGCTTCAAGCTCAGGCTTAATCAGTATTTACAGCGATGAGCTTGGTCGAGGAGTCGGGGTGCAATTGAACAAGTTGTATGATGGACAGTCTGTATATAATACCTGTATGCCAGGTGCAACATTTGAACAAATAGCTAAAAAAATTTTATGTACAGCTCACTGTCCAAATACAACACTTATAATATTAGTGGGGAGACGAGGAAATGTCAATAAGACAAAAATGGATAATTATATAGAATTATTAAACAAACTTCAGAATATTAACAAAATTATATTATTTACATTTCCTTACACAAAGCATTTGCCACGGGAAAATCAAATTAGACATAATCTTAACAGCCAATTGTATGCTGCTGTTAATAATAACTGCATATTATTAAATAAATATGACAATAAGATTAATATTATTGACATTAATAATATTTTAAATTATAAATTATGTAAGTTGACATTAGATAGATATTTTCTATCTTTTTACTTTACAAGACTGATAGCTAGTGCGCTATTAACTTTTTTGTATATAAACCCAGCCAAGAATTTGGCTAGTAAGACAACAACTGCTTCTATTGAGCAGTCTAGTTATAATATGACAAATTGTAACAGCTTGGAATATGTTCCAAATAATAATAATTTAAATTAGACTTTAAGACAACAGAGGAAGTCTCTAGCACTATAGATTTAAGTAACCATGAAAATACCATTATTCAATATAATAAACAACATTCACTTAAGCTGGTGCATCAAAATATACAAGGAATGGCTAGTAAAGAACTAGAAATTGAATTATTTTTAAATAATAATAATATAGATATTTTGTGTCTCACAGAACATTGGTTCAAGAAAAATGAAATTTTGTTAAATTTTAGTATGCACCAGCTCGCAAGTTCTTTCTGCAGAGAAAAAGCGATAAGAGGTGGTTCGCTTATATTAATTAACAAGAATTTAAAATATAAAGAACGTAAAGACATAGTGAGCCTCTCTACAGAAAGAACAACTGAAATAGCCTGCATAGAGATGGGAGACTTTATTATTGTAAGCGTATACAGGCCTCCATTAGGATTATATGATTCATTCGAAAAAAATATGGAAATATTATTAACAAAATTATGTGAATCTAACAAACAAATACTATTATGTGGTGATTTCAATATCAATATTTTAGAAAGTAATTCTACCACAGTTAGATTCACATCCTTGTTAAAATCATATAATCTAAGTAATTTATTTCTAGAACCCACTAGGATCAGTACCAACTCTGCTACATGCATTGATAATATATATAGTAACATAGATCCAATTAATAAAGAAATTATCAACATGCTAAGCTCTGATCACTGTGGACAGCAAGCAATTTTTAATATAAACAGTAAATGTAAACAAATAAAAAAAGACAGAAATACATGTATACCAATAAATGTTAAACGTATTGAGAAGTTTAGAGGTAGAATAAAGGCTAACATTGGTCAATTAGAATTTCATTATAGCCCAGATAGGGCATTTGATAAACTATTTCAGTTGATTAAATATCATTTCGATACTATTTTTACCTCTAAGACAGTAACAATTAACAATAAAAGTAAATTCAGTGAATGGGCAACAACGGGTATTTTGAAAAGTAGATTCAAAATGTATGAACTTTATAATGAAAGAACATTTAATCAAAGTGAAGAATTTAAAAATTATGTAAAATTATATTCTAAAATATTTAAGCAAGTTTGCTCTGCAGCTAAATCTCTTCACATTAAAAATAAAATTAAAAATTCAAACAATAAAGTAAAAACTACATGGCAAATAATTGCAAATGAAACTGGAAAAGTCACCAGTCGCAACTCAAATTTTAAATTGATTATAGATGATAAAATCATTAAATCTGACATTGAAGTTGCTACTGTTTTTGAAAAATATTTTGCTGACATTCCGGTTTCAACTACAAAAAATTTAAATGCCTCTTCCGTTGATGCTGAATTACTTCTGAAAGAAAATGTAAAAGAGTGTGAAGTCGACTTTCGATTTAGAGAAATAGGGCCCCAAGACATAATAAAAACCTTTAATTTGTTAAATATTAAGAATACTACAGATTTATGGGGCCTATCAACGAAAGTTATCAAATCGATAGTCGATATTATTGCACCTTACTTATCAACTGTTTTCAATGATTGTATAAAAAGTGGCTCTTTTCCTGATCTAATGAAACATAGTAAAGTAATACCTCTGTTTAAATCTGGCTGTAGGTCGGATCCATCTAATTTCCGACCTATATCTATTCTACCAACGCTAAGTAAAATATATGAAAAAATAATACTTAATCAATTGCTAGCACATTTTAATATCAATAACATCTTGCATGATAAACAATTCGGGTTTACAAAGGGACGCTCTACAACAGATGCAGGCGCCGATTTGATAAGTAACATTTTTGATGCTTGGGAGGGATCGCGGGATGCTCTTGGAATATTCTGCGATCTCTCCAAGGCATTTGACTGTGTGCAGCACACAACATTGATCAGGAAACTAGGCCACTATGGGGTAAAGGGTCAGGCACTCGCCCTCTTGAAATCATACTTATCAAATAGAACTCAGAGGGTTGAGGTAAATGGAAAAAAATCTGTAGGCTCTAAAATAGAGATGGGGGTCCCACAAGGATCTATTTTAGGTCCTTTTTTATTTTTAATTTATATAAATGACCTACCATACCTCATAAATGAAAAACATGGGATAGTATTATTTGCTGATGATACGTCTCTTATTTTTAATATGAAACGACAAAATACATGCCACGACGAAGTAAATAATGCTCTCTCAAAGATAGTACATTGGTTTAGTGTCAATAATCTTTTACTAAATAATAAAAAAACAAAATGTGTCAAATTCACATTGCCAAATGTAAGGCAATTTGAAACCAATGTGCTATTAAATAATGAACGTATGGAACTAGTGGATACAGCAGTATTCTTAGGTATAACATTAGATTCAAAACTTCAGTGGGGCCCTCATATTGCTAGGCTGGCCGACAGACTCAGTTCAGCAGCATACGCAGTTAGTAAAA
The DNA here is from genome assembly GCA_905187575.2 of Celastrina argiolus. NCBI lineage: Eukaryota > Metazoa > Arthropoda > Insecta > Lepidoptera > Lycaenidae > Celastrina > Celastrina argiolus. Next base: position 6,642,034 of record LR994581.1, on the reverse strand, counting down.
TTAGACAATATTCAGATGAAAGTACAGCACGTCTAGTGTATTTTAGTTACTTTCATAGTATAATGTCCTATGGCATTTTGCTATGGGGCAACGCTGCAGATATAAATAATATATTTGTGCTGCAGAAGCGAGCTGTTCGGGCAATCTACAAACTGGCCCCTAACACCTCACTTAGAGAAAAGTTTAAGGAAACAGGAATCTTAACTGTACCTTCTCAGTACGTCCTTTCAAATTTAATGTATGTTAAAAAAAATTTACACTTATTTAAGAAGAAAAGTGAGAACCATAATAGAAATACTCGAAATAAGCATAAACTTGATGTACCAGTGACTAGACTTAGTAAAGTAAAAAAATCGTTTAAGGGCCAATGTATACGCCTATACAATAGGATCCCAGAAAACGTTCAAAATTTTTCTAACAATAAGTTTAAGAAAGTAGCCAAAGAACGTTTGTGTGCAAAAGCTTACTATACAGTAAATGATTTTATGAATGACAGCACACCTTGGGAATAAGGTAGCCCTCTGCAAGGCTATATTTAAATACTATAAAATTACTGTACTTTTGTTATTTAGTTTTAGTTCTGACATTTGTAAATCTTAAAAAAGAGCAATTTTCCATCTTTTTGGTAAAAGATGGCCCCACGCGAGTTTCTTACGCCGGTTCTTCTCGCTGGGCTAGTTCCCGAACCGGTGGTAGGCATCAAATAGTCTCGACGTTCAGAAAACATTTTGTAAAAATTTATTCTGAATAAAATGTTTTGATTTTGATTTTGATTGATTTTGATTTTGTAACTTAGTCACACATACAGCGACACTTTGTAACTTAAAGTCACACACACACTAGTGACACTTTCCTGATGCAGGCCATTAAACACGGCGATAACATCGTAAGGTACCTTTATTATTGACGGAATTTATACGCGCATGTAAACGACAAGCACTAAAACTTAATTATTTAATTAATTGTCGACCAAAAGAGATAATGTAATGAGTACCTAAATAATAATAATTAATGAGATAAAAAATATTAACCACCTTAATTAAACGTTTGCCTTCTTTGATCCATCGTTTATACTTTAGAAGAAAGCAGGCTTACTCTCGACACAATCGAGAATCGAATCGGTTCCATCTCTACGGCTTTTGGTGTTTTATACCAAATAAAATTTATTTGGTATAAAACACAATTTTTTTTTACTTTGCAACTATCCAGGATAAAGAAAATCGTTAGATCGTAACTCTTTGTACTCCTGACCATATCAATCGACTGAGCATCAAAATAAACAAAACGTCAATTTATTCGGGAGTACGCGGCACAATCAATTCTGAATCAAAATCGAATCAGTTTGGAGAGTAAGGCCCAAGATCTATGAAAACTCTGCATGTTAGTAGATAGTCTTTTCACAGATCATCTCTATATATATGTTCTGTAGATTACCACGTTTTCCGTTAGTTACTTAACTTAGGTAACCTAAGGTTACTAAGTACGGGACATACTAAATAGGTGGTAGATCGACATGTAAAACGATTTTAAAAAAATAGTTCTAACCTATGCAGAAGGAAGGGCAGCATAATTTGTTTTTGTCCTGTGTAAGAAATAACAACTTAACTTTGATGAATAGCTCAGTATTAGACTCTATATTAATAGGCACTAAATTCCGAAAAGGAACAGTTCCCGCACGATTTATTTTTACATACCTTTCAACATCCATTATGTAATATGTAGTTAGCACTAAAGTAGCTAATTTTATTAGTTTTACGAGTGTTGTGCAGTTACATTGTCGGAGTTGGGATTCAATTCCGCCAAACGTTTCCTTATGCGCGAGAATCTGAGAGTGTTACGTAACCACTTGAATCGTGGCACTTAAAAAGACGATTTACTTGGCTTAACTTCTTAATGTCAGTAGCACAGACACAAAATGTATATAATAGATTGAAAAATTCTACATAATTTGTAACAATTTTCCTCATTTTTCGGGTTCCATTAGCTAAAATAATTAATTCCATTATCTAAAGGGTAAAAAAACCAGATCGCATTACTAAGACTTCGCTGTCCGTCCGTCCTCACCAGGCTGTATATATGTCGCAGTCATCTAATTGAATCAGCTATTTGATTAAATGTCTGGCGCGTTTATAGACATTTAATTGAGTGACTAGGCCGAATGTTAATTGAACTAACGTCACTCAACGTGCAACTAGTTGAAGTAGACTATAACGAAGCCCATTTAACAGAGCGGACGTAAAATCAGTCAGGTTTGATTGAAATTTAATTAATTTTTTCCCGCAGTGGCGCTAGTAGTCACCAAAACAAATATGTCGGCAAACAGCTCGCACAGATAGTACATAGTTAATATTTTCATTTTGTGACATATCATGTCCTCATTTTTGAAGACCTTTTAAGTTCCGAAGTTATGGTCAAACCAGGCCAAACCCCTACCAAACATTCAACGACTATGCTAAACGACGTTGAACGTTACATTAATCAACTTGACGAGTTGTCCTTTAGTTATTAAATTCAATGTCGTCATTTCATAAACGCACTAGTCGTTCAATGAAACTGCTGTCAGATCAGATAGTTGAAATTATAACAGATGATGTATATCTATTGCCGTTATGACAACAAATACTAAAAACTAAATCCAATTAATACTCCCACACAACAAATGTGATTTTTGTTTTGTGTTTTGTACGAAACCTTTTAGTAGGCACTAAATGGCTGGTTTTTATTATCGACTTACAAAACGGCGGTTTTTTTACTGTAAGTTTTTTCTTGTATATGACGGGTGTAAAAAGAGCAGTCACTATAACTTTGGGATATGATTATACAACCTTCTCTCATTCTAAAAATGTTTTTTTTTTCATTTTTTTTTTAAATTAAAAAAAAAATTATACTTTATTGTTATTTTTGTGACAAAAAAATAAGAAATGGTGAAAATAAAAAATAAAAAAATTGTTTTTGACACCAAAAATATTAAAAAAAATACATTTCCAAAATAAGGAAAGGTAGTATAATCGTATCTCAAAGTTATAGTGACTGCTGTTTTTACACCGTGTATATTGTATGCTTATTATCTCTATACCAATTATTATATAGCAAAATAATTATTTTGTTTGAGCACACTAATTTCAGTAACTATTGGTTCGATTTGGAAAAAGAGATGAAAGAATCTTTAAAAAAGTCTGGGGTTTATTGCACTATTTCACGCAGACGAAGCAATCACATATGGTGCAATTCATTTTTTAGATAATTAGGAGGACAATGTCTTATTTTTTCTTTTGACGATGGCCTTATTTAATTTTATTTTTACTAAGTTGGGGGAAGGTATCAATATCTAGTAAAAATCATCTTACGTAATAAATGAACGGCGCCATAAGACTATGACTGCCATTATTGCCAATTATTCCATACAAATAAAGGGTAAAAATATTATTTATTGCATACAAAAAAGAACAGTCAACAAAACTTTAGGATAATACTTTTCCTTATTCTATAAATGTTTTCTTTTAATAAAAAAATATATTTTTTCTCTTTTTAGTTATTCTTGCGACAAAAAAAATAAGAAATGGTGAAAGTAAAAAAAAATTTTCGATTTTGACAAAAAAGAAAATAAATACATTTCCAAAATGAGGAAAGGTAGTATAATCGTTTCTCAAAGTTATAGTGACTGTTCTTTTTACACCCTGTATATATTTTCTGTAGCGTATGCAACAACAGTTGCGTGCACAACTATTATAATTTACAACATTTTACTCAACATAGTGGAAATTTACAACACAACATACTATAGTGTAGTGCCGCTGCCCTCTAGTTTCATGGCCACGCGCGTGCGCTATGTCGCCCAACAACACTTCCGGTAGAAAATTTATACTTAGGCCTCATTGTTACTAATGCAAATACGACCGATTTTGTCACAGATCCACCATACAAATACGACCGATTGTGTCACAGATCCACCATGCAAATACGACCGATTTTGTCACAGATCCACCATACAAATACGACCGATTGTGTCACAGATCCACCATGCAAATTCGACCGATTTTGTCACAGATCCACCATAAAAATACGACCGATTTTGCCACAGATCCACCATACAAATACGTATATACCTATAAACGTTTATATTTTGTAACCGATTTTTTATGTAGGTATGACGTTTGTGTTACGCTAAGTATTGTAATTAGTATGTTCTATCCTTCTGCCTAGCTGGACTAATTTTAATGAAAGCGTTTCCAAAATTGATCTTTACTAAAACATTCTTAAAAATTTCTTACATCGCGTGCGTTGCGACAACAATTGGACCGTTTGGTTCGCAAAAAAGTTTTTGGTGTGTTCGTTATTGTCAGGAAGAGGTTCTTGTATTTAATATAATTTTTTCTAGGTTTCTCCCTTCTGCTTTTTCCCTTTCCGTCTCAAGAATAAGCAGTAGAATAGTAGAGCACATTCTAGCATTTAAAAGCTTAACTACCCTCTGGCTTCCTGGCCTCAGCCCTACAAGCCCTACTTTGCCGGCGAGCTTCCGGTAGAAATTGTCTACCTAATCGCTTCGATCTACTTATCAGTAGAACTTTTCTCGACTCATTAACATATTTTAATTAACTCGCTGTAGATGGCATAATAGCCGTCGATTGAGAAATTTCACATACTTGGCAAAATGGTGCCGACCATAAAAGAGGGATTTAAATTTCATTGTCAAGTTAGTGAGTTAATTAACATAATAATGTTAATCCGATGTCACAGACAGATATGGGTACAGGAGTGAGGAAATTACACTTTTATCGAATTGATTTAACGTCGCATTACCTTCTCAACCTCGTATCTAAAAAATCAATGTCTTCTCGATAATAATATTACCTAAAGTATATAAAACTTAATTATATATTTACTTTAGGTTAATACGAGCTAGAAATGAACCTCATTTAAATAAAAAATCCTTAACATTACAAGATCTAAAATGATTACGTTTTTTTTTACTAAACTGAAAAGTTGTAGTTTTATAGATACTTATGTGAATATATGCTTATAGTACTCGTAGTACTGAAATTGGTAAAAATAATTAGTAACTATTGAGCAAAGACTGAAGAGAATGGAGAATGTTCAATAATTTGTATTTTAGCTCTCCGTAAACTTTTTTTAAAATAAATATTATTTTTTAGATTTTAGAACACTGAAATTTGAAATGTCTGTTAACTCATTAATACTTTTGTATAAATATAATAAAAATATGAGTCAAAAAATTATTACAATACGTAATAAATTAAATATTTTGGGAACTATCGTTTAGTTCCCAAAATATTTAATTTAAAATTCTCGGTCCGATAACGTAATTTTTCAACGTCTGCAAATTTTCAAGAATTTCAAATGTATGGACCCAGGAGCCAAATGGCAAAAACGGAACCCTTATAGATTTCACTTTTTTCCAAAACTATAAGAACTATACTGTTGAAACTTAGTGTGTAGATGTATTCGGTAAACCGCATTAAGATTTTCACACAAAAATAGAAAAAAAGGGGCTCCCGATACATAAAGAAAGCAGCTCAAATTCTTTTTTCTTCGAACCCACACGTATCTATGGATAGGTCTTTAAAATGATGTTGAGGTTTAATTTTTTTTTTTGTAAACTGAAATAGTTTGTGAGAGTTTTCCCCGTAACTTCTAAAATAAGAGAATGATAAATGTAACCATAATATTATGTTATATTATCATGTTATGATGTATTTTTCATTACCATGCAAACTTCCACCGAAAATTGGTTTGAACGAGATCTAATAATTAGTTTTTTTAATACGTTATAAATCGTAAGCCGCATTTTACCTTTCATTATTGACATCATTTCATCTACTCAAATATAATGTATGGAACCTTGCGTGTGTGAAGCTCGCATTTGGCCGGTTTTTTTGTATTGTGCTGCTTTAATTTAGACATCATGATACGACACAAGGTTTATCCTATCCTTTACTTGTTCTCTATAGTTTCTCCTAGGCCTTCCTCTACTCCCCTCTACTTTTCCCTCCATAATTTTCTTTACAAAACCGTAGTGTTATATCAATCATCTCTTCCTTTCTTTTTTATTTTTGTTTTCTTCCACGATATTTAGAACTTCTATATCTGTTTTTCTCTCGTCTAGTTTACAAACTAATACATTTATAACCTTGTAATACAAGTAGCATAAAAATAACCTGTTTCACACAATGGTTCGGTAATCAGGCAATTTCACGCCAATTACGATTCTGAACTATTGATGCACTAACGCGGTTAAGCCGAGTTCGCTTCATTTACACCTACCGCCGCGAACTATTAAGTACTTTGTCTACTTAATAGTACTTAAAATTATGGATAAAAGTAAACTTTTTAGATTTAATCAATTTAGAATACTGTGCACTTTATGATAAAATCGAAACGATAGTTCGATTTTATCATAAAATGCATTCCGATTTGTTTCTTGGATGTTTAATCACATCCGAAAATCTGGCCATATATTTTAAGTTTTTGGCCACTAGAGTAACATTTTTTTCTGAAAATATGTATACTATTAGTACGTCACTATCTTTTTCTTTTTTGCATAAATTAATAATTATTAAAAGAATTAAGAAATATAGACGTTCAAAACCACAGAAGAGTAAAAGAGATACCTCTTTATCTGTTCTGTGTTCAAAACCTAAAATATATGGCCAGATTTCCAAGAAAATGAAACATCCAAGAAACAAAATGATGATCCAGGGCGGAAATATATGATGAAATAATATATGATTGTGGCATGTTTATTACCTATATATATATGATATGTATATATATGTATGTAACGGAATCTTTGAACATAATTTTCACCAACTTCCAGAAGTCTGATTTTTTTTACATTTTCTTTTCTAGTGAATACGCTTGGGACGCGTCGTTTTGACTGCACCAATGTGAGTTAAGCACTAGATTATATATCGGAACGGAGCTGATATATCGTAGATACGACGTTTACGTAATATAACTGTGATTACCTGTCAAGTAGGATTAGGTGTTCGAGTCGTGACCGGATGGCACCGTGTTCATCCACTGAGAACCGAACTAACTAGTTTGATTGTTAAATAACATATAACACGTGTGATAAGATCGTAATTACCAGATACACGTTACTGCGAACGTTATACAGCCATACTGTACGAGAGGAATAGAAACGATTGTAATCATTACTTGCTAATAATTATTCGTAACTAAATAAATAAATCACGTTTATTTCAAGGCAAAAAGACTCAAAGTACAAGTATACAATTATGTTAATATACAAATGAAAACAGTATTAAAAGTATGTTTATATAAAAAACCGGTATAAAATAAAATACAATTCTTAACAGAGTGATAATATTTTATGGTGTGTATGGTTTATATAGAGTTTACTGTGAAAGTACCAGTGCTGAAAGAGGTACTTTTTTTTAAATTGTTGTATTGGAAAATTGATGATGTTGGGGCATTTCTCATTTAAACATGAAAGTCAAATGTAAGTCTTTCACAATAAACTCTAAATAATAGGCACATACACACCCTAAAGTATTATCACTAATTTATTTTACACCTTGTCAAATCAAATCAAATCAAATCAAAATCATTTATTCACATAGGTCACACAGTAACACTTATGAACGTCAAAATTATAAACTGTTAAAAAATCATTACAATAACCAACATTTTAGTTTTAACATAGTATACATATTATTAGAAAAATTTTATGTCAAAATTGTATTATAAATATTCTATTATTATTGTAATTATTAACACCCTACAATTAAATTAAAATATATTTATAACTAATATTTATAATATATGTCCTGCTTGAAAAAGAAAATACTAACAATTTAAAATGTAACCTATTATTTTGGAACAAATAAAAGGCTTTATTATTATTATTCAAAATAAACACATGCAACAATATTATTTATATGTCAAATTGAATCAAAATTTATTACTATTATTTTTATATAAAATAGTCAAAATATATTAATTCCACGGTAGAGGGTCATTAAAATAATCATTAATTGTGTAATAGCCCTTCTTCAATAAACACTTTTTGACACGCTCTCTAAATTTGTTGAATGTCAAATCTAGAATGTCAACAGGCAACCTATTATAAAAACGTATACCGAGTCCCACAGATGTGTTTTGAACCTTATGAAGCCGTGAATAATTACTTGTATACTACACTTAAGATAAAAATAAGTCACCTTTTTATATTTATCGCGATGTACCGCCAGCCAGAATGTTACCGAGTTTCGAGTTTTCCGGACAACTAACTTTTACCGCCTTAGTATTTAATTTCTTAATGGCAGCAGCTGCGCGGAGTCCGATACACAAAAACCTTCCTCCACTCTATCCATTTGTAAAACAACACGAAGAACGGTGCAGTAGTGTCTGAGTTTTAGCAAACAGACAGACAGAAAGACGCGGATCATAATTTCATTCCGTAAAACTTTTCTCTCCCTTTTCATCTTTGTCAGTAGAAACATAATGATATTTTATGTGATTTTAGTTTCTAATAATTAATAATTAATAATTAAACGTTTATTCACAAACACATTTGGACATTACACTACGTTACACTTAAATCAAATTACAATAAAGCAATACAAACACACATTTTAACAAAAAAATAATAATAATAATAAAAATAAAATAAAAAGTTTACACAGACAATCATGTGAACAAGGATCACAATACAAAAAAACGGTAAACATCTAAATATATACAATAAAAAAATATAAATATAAAATGCTAAGGGATAGGTAGGTAGAGTAATGCTCAAATCGCTGAATAGGAGTCCACTCAGGTTAATGACTAACTTAGGATTAGCTCATATCTATATCACGAGCTGCATTTTCAAGTATTCAAAATTGAACTTTATTTAATAGTTTAATACACATGAAAATACACTTTTGCGTAAGTTTTAATTTCCAACTCGATGTGCAGCGATTGCAATAAAACTGGTATGTCAATGATAGCCCATTTTCTACAGTTTTTACAGCTCGCTATGAATTATGTTGAGCACAAAAACGCAGACAAACATCTTTGTTTGCAGACAGTTCGAACCGTGGACTATTTTGATTTTTGACATCGTAATTTGCTCTGACAGTTCGAAACCTCATAGTTACTACTGCAGTTTGGAATGCAAATGTATCTAAGTTATGAATCAAAGCATTTATTTTATTCTACATAATATATTATAGGTATTTTGGTCTTATTACTCGAATGTTCCAAAAAAACAAAATGCATAATTTATTACGTGTTGAGTGAAAGGACATGTAGGAACTAAATATATGCTTCGACCCGACATACATAATCCTTTCTAAAATTCTTCAAATTGTATGGATTTATTGTCAATCTTGTTTACCTACTTAATTTTTTAAATTAAAATACTTTTTTTGAATCACTCGATACGGTTGTGACTTGTGTCGTTTTATTGCGGAGTTACTATACTCATCTTTACTGCGCTACGGAGGTCGTCAAACACGCAAGATTTCATTACACGGAAGTAAATAACAGCTTCTAAAATTGTGCCAATAATTTCATTAAAAATGCTGTAATATCTCCAAGGGGCCTACTCAAGATGCCATCGCTAATTATTGCTTACAAAGTTCAAAGATTTGACATAAGCTACGCTAAATGATCGCGATTTGGTATGTCATTTAGCGTACCTTATGTCAAATCCCATACATTTTGTTATCGAACTTTGTAAGCGATAATTAGCGATGGCATCTTGAGTAGGCCCCCAGCAGTTAAAGGAGGCAAAGGCTCTTCTTCAGACGGAATTCCTGTGACAGGGTCAGGAACCCCACGCCACTGCGAGGTTACTTGGTTGCAGCAGATTTATCTTAGGTACCATGCTGCCCTGGTAATGAAAAGAGCAGTAAGTCAGAAGAAGTGGTCCAAAAAAATGGCACTTAAAGCTTTATCTTTAAGTGCCATTATCTGAAACCGGCTTTTATGACTTACTGCTCTATTAATTACCAGGGCAGCATAAGCGGGCGGTAGAAGCTTTTATTCAGGCGATCTCTCTGCTCGTTTGTCTCATCTCGAATGCTTGAATTTCACAAAGGTTACTAACTCTACAAAGATTTCAAGATTAATAACAATAGGTACTTGTTTGAACAATATATCGTGTAATGCTAACAATATACAAAGTTTACTTACGACTCGTAAACATTGAGTAAATAAATGTACATTGTGAGTTGTGCTAATAAAAAAGAGTATCAGCAGCAGGCTTACTCCCGACACACTCGAGAATCGAATCAGTTCGATCTCAACTGTTTTTGTTTGGTGGATTACTTTGAAACTAATCAGGATAAAGAAAATTATATCGTACCTTTTTGTAGTCCCGACCATAGCATTCAACTGAGAATGTTTGTAGACTAAGGCCCCAGAACTAATACTTAGCGCAATAATACAGAAAGCCCCGGAAAAAAGTTTAATACACATCCATGACCCAGGAACATTGAAAACTTTTTGGTCCGTCGGCGGGATTCGAACCCGCGACCTCTCGCTCGAGCACCAACGTGCTCAACCACTGCGCTATGGAGGTCGTCAAATATTAAAAGTTCATATGTATTAATTAATAAATGCACTCTTTGTTAACAGAAATAAATACCAATAAACACCACATCTAAAAGTAAATACGACATGTCGTACTCTCATAATACGATCAACACAAGGATTTTTTCTCCGGATAATTTGTTCTAGAAAGAGTAATCAATTCTTACACCTTGGCCCAGTTATTTCTTGTCTTAAACTTATGATTTATTGGAAACATTAGATTGGCATTATAGGAATATCATTTAAATAAGAAAGGATGACCTTCATGTCGAAAGTCATGTATCTGATGTCATTGTTGATATGTTCCGTGTAAAGCCGGGTTCACACTGGCGAGCTTTGTAACGGAACAAGTATGTATGGTTCCTGATGTAACTGTTACCGAACACCGACGTATAGACTGAGCAGATACTGGTACTGTGCTCATTCACTATCCCATAGGGCGCAGCAGATAGGTACTCACATACCCTCAGCCACTGTTGGATGCTCAAAATTATTTTCTCGAAAAAAAACAAGGCTGAGAAAACACAATGTTGAAAAGTGTTCTGTCTACGTCATAATAATAACGGGTGTAAAAAGAGAAGTCACTATAACTTTGGGATATGATTAATGATAATACTACCTTTTCTCATTCAAAAATTTTTTTTGCTTTATTGTTATTTTTGCGACAAAAAATATAAAAAATATAAAAATTAAAAAAATGAGGAAAGGTCGTAGAATCGTATCTCAAAGTTATATTGACTGCTCTTTTTACACACTGTATACCACTACGTCATAACTATCTATCGATACAATGTCTCCCACACCGATTTCGGTGACAGTGTCCGGTTTTTATTGAAATCATAGTCTGGTTTTAATGAAACCAGCCAACGTCACCGAAGTTATTTTTATAAGCCCAAGTGTGTTTATATGCCCAAGTGTGTGCGCATTACACAGAACCACTCCGACTTGCCTCACTCTCGTATGGACGACTCGAGGTATGGATCATGTTTCTTGCCAGAGAATCAGGTGATCAGCCCGCATTGTCCTAACCAAACTAGAAAACAATTTATTGTTGTTCCAACGCGGAAATCGAACCTACGCCTTCCAAGACAAGAGCAGCTAGGCTCTAGACCACGGAGGCGATATAACAAGCAAGGATCGATATTATAACAGTTACTCGGTATTAGTACTAGTTTTTCAGTCACTGTGACAAGTAACAGTTACAGCCGCAAATTACATTATTCGCTTTGCAAGTGGCCGCGCGGCTTTACAGTCGTTTAAACGAGATTGACCTAGGATAATTGTTCGGAAGTGAGCGATTGTGTCATTTTCCTCTTGACTTGTGAAGTTTGTCATTGAGAACCGGCGCTGGATGCGTCGTGAATACTAACACGTAGAACGAGGATAGCTCGCGGCATTGGTATTTTGATAGCATTTTTGTGTCAGGAACAATTAGGTTGTAAAATACTTTTGTACAGGTGTCCTTTGCTATTAGTGCCTCCTTGGGCGTCTAGCAAAACAAACAATATTTATAGCAGTTTTATTTTTAACCCCCGAAGCAAAAACGAAGGGGTGTTATAAGTTTGAGGTGTCTGTCTGTGGCATCGTAGCTCCCAAACGGATGATTTTAATGCGTTTTTTTGTTTGAAATGTGAAAATCGGTTCAGGTCCTTAAGGTCATCAGGTAGGTGTGATAGGAATGTTACACGCTAAGTCGGGGTTTTTTTTTATTTTTAATTTACTGTATTTTACTTGAAATCAACTTTAATCTTTATAAATCTGTGTATAAAAAACGATCGCTGTTTGCATTTGCATTTATTATTAACTACTCATAAGTTATAAATTGTATTTCACGTAAGTTATTATTGTAATCTTTTGAGAAATAAAGAATTTTAAAATCTAAATTAATATATTTAGCTACGGTCTTATTCTAAATTTTAATTTTAATAGGAACGTCTCTGTCTATTAATAATTTATAATTTTTCTAACGAAATAATGTCTAAAGATTAGTTAGTAGATTTGTTTGAAACTAGATGTTTTTTGCGCCTTCGTACGCGCAAGTAGTATACCGACGAACTTTACCCCAGTAAAAGTAGCTTATATATTAATCCGAATATAGTGTGACGAAAATGACGCGTAGAGCATTTTTTGTTTTGGCACCTCATAAATTACTTGCCACAACGCGACAAATCGCGAAGTCACAAGACATAATAGGTTCTATCCTGGCTCAGTCTTAGGTCAACAACCAGTGCGTTCGTGTATAGACCAGGATCCCGCGAGCCCCTGCAGCCCCTGCATAGTAAGATGCACTCCTTGTGGTCATTTTAGACCTTTTTTTTGCCAAAGCAAACAATGCTCTACGTCATACGTGTTATTCTCTTCACACTATATTCGGCCTAATATATAAACCATGAATCATCCAGTCACTTTGCCGTAGTCTACTCTACATATTCTGTACAAAATTTCATCAAAATCGTCTACCTAATACAGGATATAAAAAGTAGTCACTATAACCTTGGTTTATGATTATAATGCCTTTTCTTATTCTGGAAATGTATATTTTTAAAAGACTAATATTTTTAGCCGCAACAATAAAAAAAACAAACTAGAACGACTGTTCTTTTTACATGCTGTAAATTAACCTATTCATCGTAAAAAATTTCGTCATAAGTATACATTTTGGTGCATATGCAATCCACGTGACTGCATATTTCACCGCGGGGACATTTCTAACCAATTCGAAATCCTTGAACTTTTAGAACGTTTCGAGAAGTACGACGCCCCACGCCCGTGCTCAAGGCGAGCGCTCGGTAACTCAGTTGTAAGGGCACCTGACCAGCGAGTAGCGGCCAGTGATCACGTATGTAACTTGTACGGTGTAACAGAAGTGATAAAAGTTTTGTGGGGTAATTCTTGAGTCATGTTTTATTCGTACATTTATACCATACATTTGCAAAACGTCAGATTTTTGGAGAAAAATGAGTTTTTGAATTTTCACTTACCTATTGCCTTACAATTAACTTAATCTTGATACACAGCACTATCTACCGTGTCCAAATATATACTAAAACATTCATCGATAACTAGTATTATATCCGTTGATTAAAAATGAAAATAGCTTCGAAAACACTAGGACGTCAGTCAAAGAACATTATATTAAAGTTGCTGACTTGAAACTCACCTTTACTGACACCGACTTCCAAAAGAACAGTTTGTAACTATATAAAAGTATTATGTTATGCTCTTTAGTTGTTAAAGTCGGTTTTTAAACGTAGTTTCATTTTTATAACTTGTAAAGATATTTATTATGTTTAGTACACAATCTATACTAATATGAGAAAGAGGAAAGATTTTATTGTTTGTTTGAATTGGCCCACAATCTACCAAACCGATTTTGATAATATTCGATACAGTTATAGGATAGACTAGTCTATACTATAAGGGAATAATACAGGCTATATATATATAACAGAGACACGGCCAAGTACTAGAAAATGGTATCATCCTAATACTGGCAATTCAACTGGCTATTTCTGTTTTCTTCGATTACCAGGCACATTATAATAATTTCGTTTCGTATCTTCTTTTTAATTAAGGAGTTGAATTTAGCTTATTGTGATGTTATGCTTAAAAAATATGCTTATCTTTATTTTAATGTCGATATTTGTACTTAATTCGGCATATTTACATTTTATAATTTACAAACGTTAATAGTAGTGACATCTATTGCTATTTTTTTTTTGTATTAAAGATAGATTGTATGGGATGGTAGGCCATGCCATAGCTAATTACGATGAAGTTCAAGAAGAAAACTTATAGATTTGACATAACCATCGCCAAGTCACTTACATATGCATGGTTATGTTGTTACTTAATGACGCTTGAGTCAAATTACTTACATTTTTGTATTCAAACGTGATCGCAATTAGCTATGGCGACTTGTCTGAAAGCTTTGTTATATTTGGTTATAAAGTGTCAAATCTTAATTCTAATATTTAAAAAAAATACTACCTTTACTACCTTACCGTGTTTCACCAAGCAATGTTAAAGTTAATCCTTCGTTAAATATCGTGTTGTTCCTCTCGTAATTACTATCAATTAATGAGAAGCCATGGTATTTTAACAAGCCGTTAACACAAACATACGTTGGTGAAATCGGGACTTAACCGTGCAGAATGCACTTTTACATTAAGCCACTTAACAGTTTTTCCTAGTAATAAAATTCAGTTTTATATACAATTTACCGTGATACAATGACTGAACTCTCATAAAACTATTGCTCTTGGTAAGGTTGTCTATAAATGTAGCCTCTGTGTTAGATTAATTGAAATGTGCCAGTTACAAGCTACAGAACAGAGGTTTAAAATAATTGAAGGTGTTAAGAGGAAACACCACGAATTTTTTTCCATACAAAAACAGGGGTCTAGGGGATTTCTATTTCCTCCCTGGATAATACCTCTAGAGTAACAATTTTTTTCCTGAATATTTATGGATATTGTTTGTACGTCCCCATTTTTTCTTTTTTTTAATAAATTAATTATTTAAAGAGATATGGACGTTTAAAAACACTAAAAAAATGGCCAGACTCTCCGCTATGTTTAAATATCTAGGAAACAGATTTGACTACAATAAACAAAAAAAGCAAAAAATCGGAACCTAGCTAAATTCTTTTTTTAGCTAATACAGAAAAAAATATTTAAATCGGTTAAGTTTTGGAGGAGGAAACAGAAATCCCCTGAACGTCGATTTCTGGTACTTTTAATAGGTAATTTCAGTCCAAGTTGCAGTTGTCTCTATCGCGCTAGTGCTGGCTAGCTAAGGCACTGCGAGACAGCAATAGATTTTATAAATACCTATTTTGTATTTCTCTCAACCGTGGTGTTTCCTCTTAAGAAACCACCTACTCATGCACGTATGAGAAATATATAATTATTAATTGGTATCACACATATGGCTATGGTACAGTATGAACAGTGAGGGAGGGAGGATATAAGAGATACATTAAAGACCAGACGAGTTTTTATTTTACTTTTTATAACTCTCTTTACCGCAACTGCGTAGGTTTGTTTAACAAAGGCTCTACTAAACTAGAGTTAAAATTTGCTCATTTGCGTTAAAGTTTAAAAATTTTAATTACAATTTTTTGCGTTTGTAATAATAATGAAGGTTTGTTTATCTCGAAGTGTGTATGTTTTCAAAACAACAAAGTCGATTTTGAGGAATTATTAATATTTTGAGGAAAAAAAAGGATTACGAATTTATTTGCATATCTCATTGTGTGCAAAAACTACCTTAATGTTATGTGAGTAATAAAAACGGGGAGTAAAACGATTTCTTCTGTTCTATGGTTCAGTAAGTGCCTTTTCACACGCGCCACAGCTACTGCGGATATTAATTACATACCAATCCTAGTGTAGCGACGACGATGTGTGCTGATGTCTGTAGGTACTTAACTAACCGACTTCCAAAAAAAGGAGCAGCTGATTCTCAATTCATCCTCTTTTTTTAACATCCTTAAGTTGCTCACTTGAAACTCACCTTTGCTGACACCGATTTCAAAAATTATAATTACATTGTAAAAGTATTATTTTATGCTTTTTAATTGCTGAAGTAGATTTTTTTATCGTAGTTTCTTTTCATTTGTATACTATGTTTGGCAGGCTTATTATATCTGTTTTTATAGTATTATATTTCTGACAGGCATAAATTGTACCAAAATCATGTACAATATCGCTGTCAAGTGTATTTTGATACATATAAATCATCAGCCAAATGATCTACTGAAATTGAAATTAAAAATCTTTTATTTCCAAATAGGTTAGAGACTAAGGCCGTGTTTCACCAAGCAATGTTAAAGTTAACGCCATGTTAAAATACCATGCCATCTCATTCATTGACAGGAAATACGAGAGGGATAACATGCTATTTAACATGGCGTTAACTTTAGCATTGCTTGCCTACCTATGATTTTCACACGCTCACCTGGCCAGAGTGGCCGGGAGCGGGGGAACCACGCCACACCAGCATTGCTTGGTGAAACACTTACACTTTTATAATCGTCCTACATGATGACCGGTTCGGGGACTAACCCGGCGAAAAGAACCGGCTTTACTTTGTTTACATTTATATTGCATTATAATATAAACGTAAACATGCACAGCATGAGTGCTGTAACGTTTCTTACGTTGTCACGTTATTCACTGCACAATAAAGGAAAACAATGATTTGATTGATTTTTTTGTTATCTATACTAATATTATAAAGCGGAAGAGTTTGTTTGTTTGTTTGTTTAAACGCGATAATCTCAGGAAATACTGGTCCGATTTGAAAAATTCTTTTTTTTGTTGGATAGTCCATTTATAGAGCAAGGCTTTAGGCTATATAACATTACGCTGCGACCAATAGGAGCGAAGTGTCAGTGAGAAATGTTGCAAAAACGGGGAAAATTATTCACATTTGGGAACTTTCGTTGCGTGCGCTGCTAAACGGTTTAAGTCACTCAAAAACCACGCGAATGAAGTCGCGGGCACAGCTAGTCTATAATAATTGATCAGTAAGATGTAGTAAAATTATTATTACTATTATCATAATGAAAATCTACTTGAGGATGTTTTTTCATTGAATTATTCTTCTTGTTTAAATTTGATTTGATTCAATCTTTTAGTAGTGTTTATATTATGTATGTAAGTAGTTGTTATAATATTTAAAAAATGCTCAGGTGCATATTTTCAGCCTTAGGCGTTTTGTTTTTTATTATGTTTAATTTATTGTAATTTTTGTTGTTCATGTAAGATTTCCTAATAAAATAAAATAATTTCTGGTGCAATTACAGTCCAAGACTATTTATACCAACATAAACTTACTTAGGCTGATACGCAATCATCTTTAATAATTACGTCTATTGAAGGGGAACTATTTATCTGCAGATAACACAATCAAACTGCAATAAATTCAAACAGCACATGAAAGTTAGGACTTAAGAGGAAACACCACGAAATTTTTCCATACAAAAATATGGGTCTAGTGGATTTCTATTTCCTCCCTGGATAACACCTCTAGAATTACAATTTTTTTCCTGAATATTTATGGATATTGTTTGTACGTCCCTATTTTTCCTTTTTTTAATAAATTAATTATTTAAAGTGATATGGACGTTTAAAAAGCTAAAAAAAATGGCCAGACTCTCCGCTATGTTTAAATATCTAGGAAACAGATTTGACTACAATAAACAACAAAATCAAAAAATAGGAACCTAGCTGAATTTTTTAGCTAATACAGAAAAAAAATTTTAAATCGGTTAAGTTTTGGAGGAGGAAACAGGAATCCCCTAAACGTCGATTTCTGGTACTTTTAATAGGTAATTTCAGTCCAAGTTGCAGTTGTCTCTATCGCGCTAGTGCTGGCTAGCTAAGGCACTGCGAGACAGCAATAGATTTTATAAATACCTATTTTGTATTTCTCTCAACCTTGGTGTTTCCTCTTAACTCTCTACTCTCTACGGGTCGTTATAAACGAATCTATTGCGAACATTCCGCGCCGCCATAAAAGGCATAATCAAAAGAGTATCACAGGCACCGTTAATCTTATTACCATTCGGTGTATGCACCTGCACTGCGCGTGTTGACACTAAAACGAGGCCGCTACCACGCACCTGGAACTCGACGGTAAGTCGGACTTGATGTTATTACTTTCGACTTACCATCGAGTCCAGGAAAACTTAAAAAATATAATTAGTGAAGAGTCATTTAATATCTAAAGCGATACATTAATTAACTTAATTTAAACTTTTTGCAACGTCTATAATTGTGTGCTTGTATGTCAATTAATGATAATTTATTATTTGAACATCGTTGTTAAACATACTATACATTTGAATACTGAATATAATATTTTAATGACTGTTATAACATATATATTATTACTATAATTGTGCTATTATTATGCATGATTTACATAAGTTACGCACATCGTTTCATACTCATTCATATTTTTAGTACGCCTGTACATTATACCGTGTTATGTAAATAAGCTATAATTTGTTTTCTTTTTATACTGAAACAAATATTAATTGTAATTTAAGCTATTACACATACCTTTTTATTATACTGCTTTAATATAAATTGATATTCCGAAATTTGTGCATGTAATTAAGATATAACTCAAAAACTTTTTACTGTTTATGTTTTTATCAAATAAATATTTGGACGATTTAGAATTTCATTCAATACTAGGTCATAAAATAGTGTTTTTATGTTTATTGTTTTATCGATCATAAATTAAATGCTTTATAATTATATGCGAATATAAAATAAACTAGTTTGAAAAATATATATGCGCATACACATTACACATGCCAATAAAAGCCTCGTCTAAATTTTACCAAACAAGGTAATTATTGATGTGGTAGATTTTATTTTTCCAGTACACACTATAATATTATTGTTCCAGACACGTGACAACACACGTGCAAGAATACATTATTATCAATCTAAGATAACACAGGATATTTTATTTGACACGTTATTTTCAACCGACTTCCAAAAAAGAAGAAGGTTTTTGTACGTACACACATAAAATAGTAGTGTGATGAGTAACTACGGCGTTTTTAATAACATAGACGACCTCTGTAGTGCGTTGGTGCTCGAGCGAGAGGTCGCGGGTTTGAATCCCGCCGAAGGACCAAAAAGCTTACCCAGGAGGGTCATGGATGTGTATTACATTTCTGTATTAATATAATAAAAATATTAAATATATTTCCGTTGTCTGGTACCTGCAGGACAAGTTCTTCGGATACTTAGCACAGGGCTAGATTGACGTGGTGCAAAACGTCCATAGATATTATTATTATATTATTATTTATATTGTTATTTTAGAAATGGTTACAATAGTAGGGGTCACAGCAATCATACAATATCGTATTAGAGTCGTGTGCGTGCGGTTTAAACAGCAATGGGGTAGGTCAGACATGAGTTTATTTCATGGCTATATCGCATTTTTAAAAAAACCTTATTCTTTTAGGAAAAAAATTAAATGACGAAAATAAACCTATTCAATATTAAGCTGTCACATGAGATCAACTTTAGTACAATATAACGGGTGTAAAAAGAATAGTCACTATAACTTTGGGATATGATTATACTCTATATTTTATATATCTCATTCTAAAAAATTATTTTTTTTACAAAAATAAAAAAAAATAAAGAAAAAGAGGTCGTATCAGAACCCCACGGAGTTAAAAGGTAGTTAGTTGAATAGGAAATATTCAAACAAAAAAAAAACGCATTAAAATCGAATCATCCGTTTGGGCCGATGCCACAGACAGAAACATACAAACAAACGTCAAACTTATAACACCCCGTCGTTTTTACGTCGGGAGTAAAAAACACGAATAAAGATTTTCGTGCGACTTCTGTTTATCAACTGTGATATGTGATACACGTATTGCGATATATTTATGAAGTATATTATATTCACAATATTTAATAAATTAATGTTATAAAACTTTTGGCGAATGAGGTATGATAGTTTGTGGGTATAGATCATAGAACAAAATATCATTATAATTGATTAGAAGGGTATAACAAAGGCAAACGGAAGGATAGGTAAAGGGTCAAACTTTATGCCATCAATAACACAACTTGTAAAATATGCCAAGTCTCGCTACTTAGCTCTTCTACTGTAAAAAGTTGTTAGATCCATGATAAGCCAAGTAAGGGTTAGTCGGTCGGTCTAACATCATCTTATAATGATCATAATATCAATATTCTTTATGTTTTAAATAAATAAGTAGGTTGACTTGGCAGTCGCATGAAAACAATTTACGTAATATCTATCTCACATGTGACAAGTTCATGTTAAATCAGATCGTTTAGTGCGACGTAGTTAGACGAATAAATCGACGGCAATGTGTGATAGATACCTTACCTTAGTAGATTAAGGGCGTGTTTCTAAGCAATGTTAAAGTTAATCCTCAATTGGACCAACGCATGTTAGTGATAACGGCATGTTAAAATACCATGCCTTCTCATTCATTTACAGGAAATGTGAGAGGGATAAATAACATGATATTTAACATGGCGTTAACTTTAACATTGTATGGTGAAACACGCCCTTAGTAACATAAGTCAAATCATTTTACAATCCTATTTAGTAGATATACATAATTCTACCCGTGGACAACCTCGTATTTCTTCCGCAAACTTGTTCGCAAACCAGGTTTGTGAAGTGAAACCACTAAACGTCATAAATTTCTTCATTCACTATATAAGTGTGATTTGTGAGCACACAAACATGTGAATATGCAAATAAATTGTAGTATTAAGTTGCAAATTTTCAATTTTATGTTCTTACTTTTTGTAAATTGGTACTTTTTACTCAATTTGTTTGCATCTTCACATTATTGTGGACTCATAAATCACAGATGAGCAATATTTTTTTTTGTGTCTTGAGTCTTGACCAGGAACGAATAATTCAGTCTCCATTCCATAGCACTTTTATTGTTTAAAGTGTTTTTTTAAATACACAAATGACAGTGTTTTTACTCATGTCGCCATAACTAATTACGATGGCAAAGTTAGAAATCATAAATGTATGGTAGGATAGTGATACCGTCCGTAAGCGAACGTTATATCACTCCAATATATTTTCGACTTTGAAGTTCGTCATTGAAATTAACAATGGCATCTTCGCTAAGGTTTCAGGGCCATTATTCAACATGCCATCTCTATTATCACTTACGAAGTTCGATAACAAAAATTTATGGAATTTGCCATAAGGTTAAGTGACAAGCAAATTCGTATGTCACTTGGGGAACCTTCTGTCAAATCATAAAATAGCGGTGATATTTAGAATCAAAGCCTTGGTCAGAGAGAGGGATAAGTAAATCCAAAACAAAGCTATACTAGATTATTATTATATTTTGTATTTTAAAATACCACTAAGTTCAAATTTGATGAACTGCTTTAGTATCTATGTGTTGATGATTTGTGCAGATGTTTTTTCCATTTTGAACCATTTTGGTTATATACCTGAAACAAAATAAATTCTTTATTAGTACAGGGGTATTCTTTAAACGAACATTATATTAGAAAAATAACTCGTATACCTAATTGAATATAGGTAAAATATAGACATATTGACTCTAATTTAATTTTAATTCATATTCCTTACATAAGTAAGCATTAGTAATTAACGCGAAAACCGTATGAATATTTTATCGTGATAACCACAGAACGAATTTTAATGTGGTAGTAGTTCAGTCTTTGGAATAATAAATACCCCTACCTTTTGGGGATCTATAGAATATTTTGCGCATAATAAAATAAAAGTGAGTAATATTTAAAAAAAACTAAAAAAACACGCTTAATTGCTAAACTAAGTAATTTTTACCAATTTCTTGAAATCTGATTAATTTGAACTATTGCATGCGTATCAAAAATGGTCAAATTACAAGCGATTTTCATTATATGTATGTAGTTCACAGGGTCGACCGGGTAATATACCCTTATACCTACATTTAGGTCGGTTACAAAATACTACTTATACGGATAATAGAGACACTCCTAGACGAACGCGACTCACATATGAAACTTGACCGACTTTTTAATGTTAAACAAGTTTACGCTGAATTTATTGACAAAGTGTTGCACGTAGAAAGTGTTGAGTGTAAATCCTATTAGACCTTGCTACATACAAGTGCACTGGGGCCTTACTCTCCAAACTTATTCGATTTTGATTCAGATTCGATCGTGCCGCGTACTCCATTATTATTATGTTTTGATAAAAATAGGTTAAGTATATTGTTACTAGATCTCATTAATTTAATAATTCGTATGGGTCTCGCAAAAATTGCATAAGAACTTTAACACAATTTAAAATTTATTTAAGTTATTTTGAAAAGGTTCGCAGATGTCAACGTGAAATTTAATCAAACGCACGGAAACATAAGTTAAAATATGTTTTGTATCCATTTTCATCATAATGTTGTAATATCAATACAATATTAATATTATGATCTGTAACTTTAACGAGACAAATGAAAACAAATGCTTGTTTTTCCTTGTATTCTACTATGTTAGATAATTTTTTGTTTTCGATAGGATCTATTGTTGTAAGACTATTTACTCTTAGTAACAAACGAAACCTTTTTTGCTCCACGAACACACCACTTTGTCAACTAGCAATAAAATCGCACACTTTTTTACCGACTGCTCACAAAAAGCCCTTCCGCCTACTCAAGTTCATAGTATTATGATAAAAAAGCTCGCGCTTGATTTATTGGTTTTGTATATTATGACATGTAACCTACCTTTATCATCTTATCTTATATATAAAACTGAATTGCTGTTCGTTAGTCTCGCTCGAACCGATTTGGCTTTATTTGGTCTTGAAATATTAGTGGAAGTCCCGGGAAGGTTTAAACGATTCATTACAAACTGTTTCTATGCACAACGAAGTGGGCACGGGTCAGCTAGTATGTTATAAAAATTAATTGCTATTCGTTAGTCTCGCTAAAACTCGAGAACGGCTGAACCGATTCGACTACTTTTTGGTCTTAAAATGTTCGTGCAAGTTCAGGGAAGGTGTAAACGGTTTGTATGCTCAACAAAGTGGGCACGGGTCAGCTACGTTATAAAATATAAGTTATCAATATTGAAGTTTTCTCAACAAGTGGGTCTTAAAATGAACATGGACAAAACAAAGATCATGCACAATGTCCATGTTGCACCCACCGCACTAACTGTTGGGAGCTCTACTCTTGAAGTTGTTGACGAATATATATACCTAGGGCAGGCTGTCCGATTAGGTAGGTCCAACTTTAAGAGAGAGGTCAGTAGACGGATCCAGCTCGGCTGGGCAGCGTTCGGTAAATTACGCAACGTCTTCTCGTCTAAAATACCTCAGTGCCTTAAGACAAAGGTATACAACCAATGTGTGTTACCAGTGATGACTTACGGTTCTGAGACGTGGTGCTTCACGAAGGATCTTTTCAAAAGGCTCAATGTCGCTCAGCGTGCTATGGAGAGGGCAATGCTCGGTATTTCTCTACGTGATCGAATCAGAAATGAGGAGATCCGTAGAAGAACTAAGGTTGCTGACATTGCCCGTAGGATCAGCCAGCTGAAGTGGCAATGGGCCGGCCACATAGCACGAAGATTGGACGGTCGATGGGGCAAAAAGATCCTAGAGTGGAGGCCACGTACTGGCAAGCGCAGTGTGGGACGGCCACCTACCAGATGGACCGACGACCTGGTGAAAACTGCCGGGTCACGTTGGATGCAGGTGGCAATGGACCGGTCGCACTGGAAATGTATTGGAGAGGCCTATGTCCAGCAGTGGACAGTAAAAGGCTGAAACGACGATATTGAAGTTACTTCTACTCTTTAAAAAAGTTGAAGCTATAGATATTTCGATTTATTTAAGTCGGCCGACTATTAATTAAGGTTTGCTATTAAATCGATAAATAGCTGTTTTAAAATTTCAGTCACTTTTCCGACCAAAAGAAATGAGGTACCTCATAACAATTGTCACAAAATATTATAAAACTTCAGAGCCTCATCTACCAAAAATCACCTTAAAGATAATTTTTGTGCTCGTATTTAATATTTTGTTGGCATACAATACTTCAAGAAAACAGATCACCTTATAATCGTCTGAAATACACCTACGATGCTACAGACAGACACATCAAACTTATAACACCGCGTCGATTTTGCATCGGGGCTTAAAAATATGCCGTTAATGTATTTTCACTCCGTTACGTTACGCATTGCGAGTGATAGAGTTATTATTCGATTCCCACATTCTGTAATTATAGTTTAAACATTAGAACAGCTATTATAATGTTCCCGCAGATATATTGCTTCATCAAGTGCAATCTTGACGTAATTTAGTCATATACAGGGTAATATATGGATCATATATTAAGCCGAATATAGTGTGAAGGGAATTTACGCGTAGAGCATTTTTTGTTTTGATACCTCATATACATTATAAAATATAACTCGAAAAAAATTCAAAGGTCCAAATGACTACAAGGAGTGGATCTTACTATGCTGGGGCTCGTGGGCTCCTAGTCTATACAGATGAACGCACTGGTCGTTGACCTAATATCTGATCAAGATTGAAACTCATCTGTTTTGTGACTTTTATGGAGATATTTAGTCGTAAAAGGCGACAGAGGTGATATATTTCTGGAAATGAGCAGCAAACATTATTTGAAAACTGCGCTTGTTATCCCGACTCACAAGCGTAGTGACTAGTGAGTATACGAGTACCCTCATAAGATACTTGGACGTCAATAGTGCTATATATGAAACAATAATTGAAGACATGAGGGGGAGGTATTTTAACAAGCCGTTAACACTAACAAGCGTTAGTGAAATCGGGACTAAGAGCGTGTTTCACCAAGCAGTGTCAAAGTTAACGCCATGTTAAATATCATGTTATCTCTCTCGTATTTCACGTAAAGGAATGAGATGGCATGGTATTTTAACATGGCGTTGACTTTAACATTGCTTGGTGAAACACGGCCTTAGTCGAATTACGCTTAGTAAATCAGGCACCAAGGCGCTTTACAACACGATCGTCAGTATTGAGCCCGTAAGATCTTTCATAATATTTCACTAACAGTAAATTTATCACGCAACGTTATTAATTGTTAATTGTTTGGGGCAATCGTGTTGGCGAAAAACCAATATTTGATAAGCCTAAAATACCAATAACTTGTATTGTTACATAGCTATTTTCGTGTTTAACTTACAGTTTCCATTTACTTTATTTGATTTAAAAATTAATCTAGATAAACAGATTTTTGAGTTGGACCGATTACATCTTACGCGTTTTACGTTACTTTGATGTATTTTAGTCCTAAATCTGAAATCGTTTCATGATAATATTCGAAAGGGTTCTGAATAGTGAAACTCTACTTAAAATGGGAGTTCCCCAAATCACAGGTCGAAATACGAGCATAGCTACATTTCAGCTTTCTTACAGTTGTTTTTTTTTTACTCGATACGTAAAATATGTAATATTGTTTATGAATGATTAAGGCCGTGTTTCACCAAGCAATGTTAAAGTTAACGCCATGTTAAAATACCATGCCATCTCATTCATTGACAGGAAATACGAGAGTGATAACACGATATATAACATGGCGTTAACTTTAACATTGGTTGGTGAAACACGCCCTCAATCTGAAAGATGAACTACTATTTCAATCCTACTTATATTAGATAAGTAAACTTAGAGGTAGAGTGTGCTGTTGTTATTTTAATTCATTTAAGGTATTTCCTTCTCAGTACAAACTAGTGTGGGAAATTTCATACCCCATCGCGAAATTTGCGTAAAAAGGGGCACAATGGTTTTGCTTCATTGAATATAATACGGGTAGATGACAAGGACAGCAGTCAGCACGTGACTTTAGTTACACTTAAGACCGTTTCAATATTCGGTTATTCAAGCGAAGACACAAACAAACAAATGTCATAACAAGGCGTCTGTTCCGGCCATCATTTGACAAGGATTCGGGAACTAATTCTAGGCCACAATTTCGAAATCTCATTACAATATTAACAATAGCAGCCATACGAGTTTGTTTGTCACTTTCAAGCACATCTACTAGCGCCTTGACCTAAAACGACTAGATACACCTTGAACGAAAGATTTGATAGTCATTATCGAGTACCCGATATGAAATCAATAGCAATTAGTTGCTCTGAAATAAATTATGTTCTAAATGCGAGCAGGGCCGAATGCATTTTGATTTATTTCCAGTATGTGTGTACTTAGATACTTACTAAATACTATATTTTTATGTAAAATACTCTTACTAGGTCAAGATTAGGCCATAATAATTTGAGTTTAAGCTTTGTAAGAGATTTTATGCCTTTTGCAAAAAAAAATACATCTTGTTTTACTTTTGTTACTTTTATTATCTAAATATTTAAGCATTATTTAATGAAAACCAGTTTTATACGACTACTTTCACATAAACTAAGCTAAATTTTATACTCCTCTGTAACAAGTCTCTTATAACAGCTGTACTCAAAATGTGATAACAAAATGCACGCGGTTATAATTGTTCAGATAATAATAATGCCTCCCACACCGATTTCGGTGACGTTGCCCGGTTTCATTTAAACCAGGCCAGCTACGCAGGAGTTATTTTATAGTGCCTAAGTGTGTGCGCAATACACAAAAGAAATCTTTTTTCCTTTACTATCGTAGCCCAGTGGGACGGATAACTGACACGACTGGCAGGAGAACAGGCGCAGGACCGACATTTTACGTGCCCATTCGACGCATGGATCATCTTTCTTGTCAGACAATCAGGTGATCAGCCTGCATTGTCATAACCAAACTTGAAACAACATTTTTTGTTGTTCCACTAGAGTCACTAGACCACGAAGGCGCTAATTATTCAGGTGACGAAAGGGCGAAGGTTCCATAAATTGGACTACGAATGTGTGGTAAAAGTAACTTGATTTAACTATACATCTATTTATTGTTCTCGTTATTCTAGTATTTATGCACATCTAACCGGCGTGGCCCATATCTCCTGACCTTTGGCCAACAAGTGGCGGGGCCTTATTATTAATCTATTAGGAGTTATTAGTATTGACTATTGACCACTGATAAGCGAATGATAAGGACGTCAATTACTACAGAGAGACATTAATTAGTACTCTACTATAATAAGACCCACTTGCGCCAGCCTGGGTTTATTTAACCTGATTGAAAGGTTGTGTGGATGGTTTAATAGATGTTTGTCCCTCTTTCACGCAAAAACTACATAACGTATTTCGATGAAATTAAGTATGGTGATAGTTAAAGCTCCGGATTAATACATAGGCTACTTATTGTTACGGCAAAATGTAAGTTACGGGCAACATACAGCCTGCTAGCTTGCTGCTTGCGAGGAATTCTAGTATGGGTGTCAAAAATAATTATATAAAACAACTCCCTGTTCTTTACGTCATCGGCTTTATCTTAGTTCTTTTATGTTGATATGAGATATTTAATATAATAATACGAAAACGCACAGTTACATTAAAATACTATATACGTTATTTTTTGTATTTACCAAAATACGAGTACTCGATATATTCACATTTATTGGTAAATTGTTTACTTCAATCTTATATATAAAAATGAATTGCTGTTCGTTAGTCTCGCTAAAACTCGAGAACGACTGAACCGACTCGGCTATTTTTAATCTTGAAATATTCGTGGAAATCCAGGGAAGGTTTAAACGGTGTGTATGCTCAACGAAGTGGGCACGGGTCAGCTAGTAATTAAACAAACTGGTAAGGAACCCTCCGTGTGTGCCAACATGTAACTAACAAAAAAAACTCTAAAACTATGCTTACTATTTTACATAACATTTTAGTTAGTTTATTTATTTAAGCTCGATCAGTGTTGCACATGACTCATATTTAAATAACTAAATATTCCAGTCACGGCTACTTCTTGTTATAAGTTAACACGCTATTATGTCACTTATAGTTATCAAATAATTACATTATACAAGTCCTGATTAATATGTATCATTCGAACATCTTTACGTCCATACTTCGTGCCAATAAGCTAGTGTGGACGCTTGGCAAATGTAAAACATAAGAACACGCGAACAACTATCTAGGCAAAGACAAAACGAAGGGTAATGATTTCGGGTGTCTATATTATATTATCTAAGTTTGTTTGTTTTATCGTACCTAAACTACTGATCTGATTTTCATAAAAGAGTGGCATTAGATTACTTATAAACCCGGATAACATACTACATACATATATACATACATACATACATACAATCACGCCTCTTTCCCGTAGGGGTAGGCAGAGACCACTTCCTTCCACTTGCTACGATCCTTACACACTTGTTTCGCTTCGTCCACTTTCATTATTCTCTTCATACACACTCTTCGGTTTAGGGTACTCTTGACCTGGCCTAACATACTAAGCTACATAATTTACATTGTCGGGGTTAAGGCTGCGTGAAATAATACTTTGAAGCTTCTTTCTCAACACTAGTATGAAACATTTAGAAATAGATTTTTATAGCCTATAACAATATAAAAAGTATTTTTTTTTTAATGTTATAACCTTTTTTCTTTATAGATTAGAGACGCGAAGACTCGTGTTAGTTTTTTTTAGACTCGTTCGAATTTCATTCATACTTGCCATACATATAGTGGGTCAAATTCTTAAAAATGTTTAGGGTTTTGTATCCTAAAGGCTAAAACGGGACTATTACTAAGACTTCACTCAAACCGGGATAGGTTAGTCTAGCCTCTAACGTCACCGACCTCCAGCTGGGCCCTGGGATTCGCCTTAAGAGGAAACATAACGCCTATTTTTTCATACAGAAAAAGGGGTCTTCGCGAAGTTTTTCCTAAATAGATATCTATGTATATTGTTTGTATGTCCCTATTTTTCCTTTTACAATAGATGAAAACCAAATAAATAAATTATCTATGAGGAGCATAAGACACACCAAACGTGATTTGCGCATTGTACGGAGCCCTCCGTGTCCCGAATTCAACTCGCACTTGGCCGGTGTTTATAATTATGTAAATGTGACATAACAACGCTGGAGCCGGACAAAGGATGCGATTTCGTTTCCTATTCTCTACGCGGAACCCAAAAAAATGCACATTGGAAGTCAGCTATTTGACGAAGGCTAACATCGTGAGAATCCTGTCTTATTATTGAGGAAGTGTTTTTGTGCCACTTATCATTACATAACGCGTCTGCCAATTATTGATCGATGATAATTGTTTGCTAAAAATACGTTGAATTTATTAGTAAGGCAGTGGGCACTTGAATTATGTTTTTGTTGCGTTGGCAACACTGTTTGCAATTTGCAACATTATAAGCAGTGTTGCCAGAACGTACCAAAAAGTACGGTTTTCCCTCCTTTTTGTCATACAACCATACCAGTACCTCGGTGTGCACCGTGCCTTTTTAGTACCTTATAAATTACTAGCCGGCCCGTCCCCACTTCGTTGAGCATGGAAACCGTGTAAACCTTCCCGGGACTTCCACGAATATTTCAAGACTAAAAATAGCTGAATCAGCTGATCTTGAGTTTTAGCGAGACTAACGAACAGCAATTGATTTTTATATAGCCTATGTTACTCAGTGATAATGTAGCTTTCTAATGAAAAAATTATTATTAAAATCGGTCCAGTACTTTTTGAGTTAAGTCGTTACATACAAAAATACAAATCTTTCCTCTTTTTAATATTAGTGTAGAAGTGTAGATGTAGACACTAGTATTTCATGTTTTAATACATACTATAAAAGGGTTACTATAGGTAGATTATAGAATTTGAGTTTTTTGGCAAAACCGTACTTTTTTGGGAAATCATACTGGCAACGCTGATTATAATTTTCTCAAAAAGTCGTTTTGTTCTCCTTTGAAAATTACTGAACATAATATGTAGTGTTATTCAATCCGACGTAGGCAGATCAAAGCTAGAACTGGGTACTAAGACTAACCAGCCATAAACGTCTGGTAATCAACCGGCTGTGCCCGGCAGGCCGGGAAGCAATTTGCTGGGAACATGATCGGCGGTATTCTAGTAATTGTGCTGAAGACCATCTCGGCATCAATTGTAGAGGCCGTTATATCTACTACACGTCGTACGGTTGATTTTTCAATGGTGAGATAACTTTTACCTGAGTAATATATTATGGTGTTTTTACAGATATAATTACTAGTGTTAATTGTCTCCGTGGTCTAGTGGTTAGTATTTGTCTCCGTCACAGGTCTCCGTAGTCTAGTGGAACAACAAAAAAATGTTGTTTTCAAGTTTGGTTAGGACAATGCAGGCTGATCACCTGATTGTCTGACAAGAAAGATGATCAATGCGTCGGATGTGAAATCCGATTTGCGTGATTCTTTTTTTATTCGACGCAGAATAGCTGCTATTTCCTTATAACTAGATATTTCACATAGTTTGGTCCAATTATTTTTATTTTATGAACATATTTCACCAATTTCCAGAGTTGAGACATATTTGCAGTGTTTCTTTTTTATTAATTTTACACATTCCTGTTTCTCTAGCGCCACTAAACGATCGTTCATAACTATTCACACGTGTTCCACACGCAATGGTCACCTGTTAAAACGCTAAGAATAATCACGCCGTCAGCTCTGTAGCTTGGGTAACTTTTTTAATTATGTATCTTTTTGTCTATATTGATATATATTATATTTATTATATTAATATAATAATAATATATTTTTTCTCGCTGTATAGTGTAGAGTAATTTTTGTTGAATAAACATTTATTCATTTATTTGTTTCACTAGCTGAATAATCCCATGGAAAATTTAAAGAATTCGAAATCAACATTTTGTGTAACTAAAAATTAAAAGAAACCCGACTTAGCGTGTAACATTCCTATCACACCTAACAAACTACCTGTTTACATTGAAGATCTGAATCGATTTCCACCAAACATAGCTAAGAACACTCTCGGCTGATATACTTTAAAAAAAAACCGCATTAAAATCGGATCATCCGTTTGGGAGCCTATCGTTTTTGCGTCGGGGGTTAATTATAACATTGAATGGAACACACTAATATAAAGACAGATTTTTTTTTAATTCCTCTTACTTTTTCTATTCTGAACATCAGTAGGTCGGTAGACGTGGGATACCCAAACCTCAATTATGTAATACTATGACTTTTACGCTCCGTCCGCAACAAAGGTACTTTTTACGCACAGCCTCTCTGCTTCACTAGCTATCTGTTTGACCTTCATTATTATTCAACATTAACTATAACAGCGCTCCAATTACCCACAAAGTTACATAAAGCACTG
Source organism: Celastrina argiolus (assembly GCA_905187575.2). NCBI lineage: Eukaryota > Metazoa > Arthropoda > Insecta > Lepidoptera > Lycaenidae > Celastrina > Celastrina argiolus. The sequence goes on along the minus strand of LR994581.1, from coordinate 6,610,655 downwards.
ATATAACTGGTACGTGCGACGGGTCAGCACTTTCTAATACACTTTCACAGTACATCGCCGTAGCGGTGATCGTCGGTTGTCCAACACTCTTGGCTATTGTTGAACGTGACACGTATGATCTCAGTGCTGAGTGCGAATTTATGTCACTGCTCTCCGTATACCTTTTATCGCCTCCGTGGTCTAGTGGTTCAGAGCTTCGCTTTCGACCGTATTCCGCATTGGAATGTTGTTTTCAAGTTTGGTAAGGACAATGCAGGCTGATCACCCGATTGTCTGACAAGAAAGGTTCCAAGGTATCCATGCGTCGGATGGGCATGTAACAAGTCGGTCCTGCTCCTGTTCTATCACCAGTCGTGTCGGTTACCGTCCCACTGGGTTATGAGAGTAAATGGAAAAGAGATCTTTGTGTATTGCGTACTTGGGCGCTATAAAAACGACTCCTGTGTAGTTGGATTGGTTTCAATGAAATCGGCTACCGACACCGAAATCGGTGAGGGGAGCTATTATTATTATTATTCTCCGTAAACTACGGTTTGTATAGCTTCCAAATATGGATTAGTGTATAAAAGGCAACGACTATATTTTTAATGAGTGATAATACTTTATGGTGTGTATGGATCCCGTATATAGAGTTTACAGTGAAAGTACTACCGCTGAAACAGTAACTTTTTTTAAAATATTGTATGGGCCAATTTATGATGTTAGGCATGTCTCAAACAAACATGAAATTCCAAAGTCTTTCGGCGCTGATACTTTCACAATATATTCTACATAGGAGGCACATACACACCCTAAAGTACTATCACTCATTTATTTTACACCCTGTAAAGTAAAGATGGCACCTCACCCCAGTCGAAGCGCGCTTTTCTCTAATTGGTCGTTAATAAAATAAATACTATTTAAATTAAGGTTTCTACGTTATACAAATATTATCATTAATCAAGAAACAGCTTGACTAATGATTTCCTCCGTGGTAGTTGGATAAGTAATGATTGTAAAGACGATGTACGTTAAATACTAAGTAGAGCTTAATGGGCGTGTTTCACCAAGCAATGTTAAAGATAATCCTTCGTTAAATATCATGTTGTTCCACTCGTAATTCCTATCAGTGAATGAGTAGGCATGGTATTTTAACATGGCGTTAACCTTGACATTGCTTGATGAAACAATTATTACTACAAAAAAACAATTATACATTTTTAGAACGAAGGCACGTGGGATTGCAATTTGTGTCATTGTAAAAACAATTTTATTTTTTGCTCGATCAATCATATGAACTCATTAGCCTTATCAATCAATAGTATTGACACCGCGTTTCGTCACTCGATGACTCTTACTTTTGCTTTTTCATTCACATTCAATTATTTAGTTGGGCTGAGGCTGATTGTATTTAATACTATGCCTACTCTCTTCAGATTCGATTTTCAATGTAAACAAAACAAGACTCAATATCATGCTTCCAATTTATTGTCACTTACTACTTACTTATAGTGTATTTTTATAGTGTATCACCTCCGTGGTCTAGTGGTTCAGAGCTTCGCTCTCGACCCGGAGGTCGTGGGGTCGATTCCCGCGTTGGAACAACAAAAAATGTTGTTTTCATGTTTGGTTAGGACAATTCAGGCTGATCACCTGATTGTCTGACAAGAAAGATGATCCATGCGTCGGATGGGCATGTAAAAAGTCGGACCTGCGCCTGATCTCTCGCTAGTCGTGTCGGTTTACCGTCCCACTGGGCTATGAGAGTAAAAGGAAGAGAGAGTGCTTCTGTGTATTGCGCACACACGGGCACTATAAAATAACTCCTGCGTAGCTGGCCTGGTTTCAATGAAATCGGCTACCGACACCGAAATCGGTGAGGGGAGCTATTATATTATTTATAGTGTATTTTACTCACCGTGCATAAATAATTACAAAAACTAAACACCCAAGTACGTAAATTAACGTAATAATTAATAGATCTCCGTAGCGCAGTGGTTAAGCGCGTTAATGCTCAAGCAGGTCGCAGGTTCGAATGCTGCCGAAGGAACAAAAAGTTTTCTGTGTTCCTGCGTTATGGATGTGTATTAATATAATAAAAATTTTAAATGTGTATAATATAAAAGTATTAAATATATTTCCGTTGTCTGATACCTGTAAGTAACACAAGTTCTTCGGATACTTATCACGGGGCAATATTTACGTGGTGTAAAGCGATATTATTAGTCCATAGATATTATTATTATTATACAGTAGCCTGTGTCCATCATTTCACCTATGACGTTCACTACTAAAATTAAGCCTCCTCTCCATTCATGTAGAGTATTTGACTATACTCGCCTCGCTTGGCTTGGAGCGCAGTTTCAGACAATAACCGCAGAAACACTGATGCCTATTACTGGATGTATATTCCCACTGAAGCCTTTTAAGAGGAAACAGTACGGTTGAGAGAAATACAAATTAGGCATTTATAAAATATATTGCTGTCTCGCAGTGCCTTAGCTAGCCAGCACTAGCGCGACAAAGACAAGTGCAACTTGAACTGAAATTACCCATTAAAAGTACCAGAAATCGACGTTTAGGGGATTCCTGTTTTCTCCTCCAAAACTTAACCGATTTAAATATATTTTTTTTATTAGCTAAAAAAAGAAGAAGAGAGCTAGATTCCTATTTTTTGATTTTGTTGTATAATGTAGTCAAATCTGTTTCCTGGATGTTTAAACAATGCGGAGAGTCTGGCCATTTTTTTAGGTTTTTAACGTCCATATCTCTTTAAATAATTAATTTATTAAAAAAAAGAAAAAAATAGAGACGTACAAACAATATACATAAATATTCAGGAAAAAAATTGTTACTCTAGCAGCATTATCAAGGGAGGAAACAGGAATCCCGTAGACCCCTATTTTTGTATAGAAAAAATTTCGTAGTGTTTCCTCTTAAGACACACACTATTGATGAAAGAGAAAAAAATATTCCTAAAATCCCCAAACATCCGCTGATGTCATTTGTCTCGTGCTTGTTTTGTTTCCAAAGCGATTCGCTACGACGCGCGTCAATTTTGTAAAGATTTTTTGTGTTCGTCTCGTGCGATTGTCATGATAAGTATGAATAATTTGCATTATAAATACCTATTATACGTTCACGGAGACCTTCGGTTCAGTGCTAATGATCTCTTTCATTCAAGATAATTTGTATTGTATTAATTAGTTGGTCTGTGCTATTGTACAGTGACGTAATGGTGTCCTTGCAATCTAGAAAAATCCCCAGAACGAAACAATAGAGTATTTAATAGTTACTATGTTTAGTGCACCCGTATTAAACGTTAGAAATGTTTTCAAATGTTTCGACTCTGCAACCAACAATGTCTTTTTACCCGATTATAGATAGCGAAGTCAAAACGAAGGGATTTTGGCATTATATAATATTATGTATGTTCTACGTAAACTAATGATCCAATGTAATAAACGAGATGTTAAGGCCGGCCTAATACATACGTTTTCCGTATTAGTTTTCCGAATCCCATTTCGGGACTTAGTCCAGATTTCACCAACGCATGTTAGCTTGTTAAAAATACCATGTCTTCTCATTAATTGACAGGAAATAGAGAGAGATAACATGATATTTATTGAAGGATTATCTTTAACGTGTTTTGGTGAAATTGCCACTAAAGTTTTTATAATTATTATAATAGGGTAGTTGGGAGTCGTAATGGACTGGTACCCTTAGCCCTCAATACTTTTCCTTGTATCTTTAGGCTCAATATCTATTATGTATTCCTCTTCTTATCCGCACAGAGATTGTCTCGGTAAAACCATATAATTTAATTCAACGTGCCGTGTATAATGAATATAATAATGAATAATGATTGAAATTCTGCTCGCACAGCCGCAAGATACATTACGTAATAAAGTTAAACATAAAGAGATTTACGGTCAATTCTATTGTCTGTGACTACATTATATGTCTGATTACACTATATGAATTCTTAAATTGAATTATTGGTGACAATAACTTCCTTGATAACCGATAATTTTTGATTAAGGTTCAATATCTTATACAGGGTGTTTTGCACATGGACCGACATGATTTTTTGGGGGGTGGGGGGGGGGGTCATGTGCTATTTTCCCCCGTGAGACCCAATATCCTAAGTCTCACGGTAGTCTAGATATGTTTTTTTTTAATTTTTTTGAAATCTACCCGAAATCTTGCCTTTAAATCGTCCTAACTTTTTTGTTTGTGGTTATAATACCACAAAACAAAGTATGCTTGTATTTTACAATGTTTTCTAATTCTAAATAAATCATTACATGTTACAATTGATATCCACAAAAAAACTTCTGAGCTTTCAAAGTGGTAAATCGGTGTAAATGTTATGAAAAGTGACAACTTATCAATTCATTTAAAAAAAACTAAAGTTCATTTTGAATTTAGCTTTTTTTAAAAAAGTTCTTTACTTATTACCCTTTCTAACGATATGCTACATGATATAAGAAACCATTCTTAAAGTGGTCAAATTAAGCTTCGTTTGCCTGAACACGCACTCTAACAATGTAACTGGTTTGAACAATGTAACCAGTCAACGCGGATTATCAAGCAGCAGGTAAAAAGTTAGTCCCTTTCTTACTGCAATCTGCTTTATAATTACTTTATAATTACTGTAATCTGCACAATTTGCATCACTGGGAGAAAAGGGGCCAAAATCCGCACAAAAAAAGGCAGACTTCCTTTCAGCGAAAATTCAGCGTAAATGTTTGGGCTGGTGTTATTGGGCGAAATCTTGTCGGCCCATATTTTTTGCCAGAACGACTCAATGGAAACAATTATTTAGAGTTTCTTCAAAATGATTTACCTGAACTGGTACTACCAGTTTTAGAAGATGTGCCAATTGTTTTTCAAAATGATGGCTGTCCGGCACATTACCAACGAACGGTACGAGAGCATTTAAATAATGCATTTCCAAACTCGTGGATTGGTAGAGCTGGCCCCATTCCATGGCCAGCACGGTCCCCAGATTTAACACCCCTGGATTTCTACGTATGGGGACGTGCAAAAGAGTTAGTGTATGCAACAGAGGTGCCCACAAAAGAAATTTTAGTGGAACGAATAAACACAGCATTCGTAAAAATGCAAGAGGAAATGCGGCTTTTAACTACAACCTCGGAAATAAGAAAAAGGTGTCGTGCATGCATAAGGTGTGGAGGCGGCCAATTCGAGCAAACTTTGTAATTTTAATTTAATAAAAACAACTTAACATAAAAAATGTATTTTCATTATCTTGACCCTAGCAACAAAGTATCTCTTAGGTCGACCCCTGATGTATTATTTCTGTCATGTAGCATATCGTTAGAAAGGGTAATAAGTAAAGAACTTTTTAATAAAAAGCTAAATTCAAAATGAACTTTAGTTTTTTTTTAAATGAATTGATAAGTTGTCACTTTTCATAACATTTACACCGATTTACCACTTTGAAAGCTCAGAAGTTTTTTTGTGGATATCAATTGTAACATGTAATGATTTATTTAGAATTAGAAAACATTGTAGAATACAAGCATACTTTGTTTTGTGGTATTATAACCACAAACAAAAAAGTTAGGGCGATTTAAAGGCAAGATTTCGGGTAGATTTCAAAAAAATAAAAAAAAACATATCTAGACTACCGTGAGACTTAGGATATTGGGTCTCACGGGGGAAAATAGCACATGACCCCCCCCCCCCCCCCAAAAAATCATGTCGGTCCATGTGCAAAACACCCTATATAAAAATGAATTGCTGTTCGATAGTCTCGCTAAAACTCGAGAACAGCTGAACCGATCCGGCTATTTTAGGTCTTGAAATGCTCGTGAAAGTCTAGGAAATGTTTAAACGGTTTTTTTGAATTTTTTTTATGCTCAACGAAGTGGGCATGGCTCAGCTAGTCTTATATATAAAAATGAATTGTTATTCGTTAGTCTCGCTAAAACTCGAGAACGACTAAACTGATTCGGCCTTTTTTCGTCTTGAAATATTCGTGGAAGTCCAGGGAAGGTTTAAACGATTAGTATGCTCAACGAAGTGGGCACGGGTCCTCTAGTACATTATAGATATTACGATGTTTTGTATAATGTACACATTAGTAGCACAGTTTGGACCACGGCAAATAGCAGGCGCTGTTTCAACTCGCATTACAAAACTAACGTATAACTTTTTTTCAAAAAATTGAACCGGTAGTCTAAACCGTCAAATCCCGCCGGGGTCGACATGCAGTCCTAACTGTAGGTGCGTGCGTAGGTAACGTTGCTATGATTATAATATAGTAGATATGCCTTTTCTTAAGCCCTTTCTGTATGTTATAACTTCCTAGTGTCAATACTTTCGTATGAGTATTATAATTATTTAAGTGCCATTTTCTTGAAACCCCCTTACTGACTTACTGCTCTATTAATTACCACGGCAGAATTGTAATGCGTACTTTTTTGAGTTTTTTTTGTGTTTAAATAAAATATAACATAGAACAATACGTATACTTTATTTTGCATATATATTTTCAGGTTTCTTTCAAAATAAATAATAAAATAAATCTAAAATGTAGTTTTCACAGGTAAATGTTGTATGTGGTGTCAAATGTTTATGAAAATGTTCCGCGTCGAGAAACTACAAGTACAGGTTTTCCCACGATCAGACCATTAACAGAAGGAAGTCGGCCGTATTATTTAATGAAAATTAACTAACAAATATTAAACATTATTAACAATAAACGCGTTTATGTTAGTGTAATAATAGCGGTGGCCAATGAATAAATTAAATTCATAAAAATATCGCAACTGTATTACAACCTATGAAACAATCAAGAAAAATCGAAGTAAGGAATATTGCGTATTATCTGTTTAGTGTTTACCTTACAAACGTAAATGTATGTAGGTTTGTATCACGTCCCGTTTAATTTTAACCCAACCGTGAACAAACCTAAAGGACTACTATACAATAGCGTCAAACTAATCTGATTTTCTACCTAACCTTTGTGCATGAGATATATTTGACAATAGATGTTTTTAGTCAACGAAATTGATTATGTTTTCTTAAAACGAATGATGTTTACATAGAAAACGGTCTAACGGTCCTTTGTTGCATACTTGCATTGCCAAGAAAAGTTAAGATTGAATCTGAACAGGATGGACCAAATGACTTAATAACTCTACATAATATAACGGGTGTAAAAAGACCAATCACTAACTTTAGGATATGAATATACTACCTTTTCTTATTCTATTTTTTTTTTTTTGCTTTTTCGTTATTCTTGCGACAAAAAATAAGAAATGGTAAAAAGTAAAAAAATTTTTTTTTTTGGTCAAAAAAAAACATTTTCAAAATGAGGAAAGCTAATTTAATCGTATCTCAAAGTTATAGTAACTGTTTTTACACTCTTTTAGACCCTGGTAGCCTAGACCCCAACCTCCTAATAAATCATGTACAGAAACAGCTGTAGAATGTTCTCCTTTTCTGATGAAAATCTACTTGACAAACAAGGAAAAACATTGTGTAGTTTATACAGTGTGTAATTTTATTACAAACTAGCTGTGCCCGCGACTTCGTTCGCGTGGTTATCGGAAACGCTATCACGATTATCTTTTGATTGATCACATTGGTTTTTGTTAATATGATTATTTAAAAGGAATAATTCTTTCATACATATTTTTTGAGTATCTTAAACCGTTTATGCAGCGCACACAACGATAGTCCCCAAATGTGAATAATTTTCCCCGTTTTTGCAACATTTCTCAGTGAGGCTTCGCTCCTATTGGTCACACCGTAATGTTATACAGCCTAAAGCCTTCCTCTATAAATGGACTATCCAACAAAAAAAGAAATTTTCATATCGGACCAGTAGTTCCTGAGAGTAGCGCGTTTAAACAAACAAACAATTTCTTCCGCTTTATAATATTTAGTATAGATGAGGCTAGAGTCTAGAGATCAAATAGGGTCTTATTTCATGGTAATCGCAATCATTAATCACTGCCAGTACCTCCCATAAAAACAGCTCTGCTCAATATGGAATGGCTAGCCATGGTGTTGAGTGATGGCGACTGTCCATGGGGCTAAAAAATTGTCTTATGGTGTAGAGTGAAGAGTGTAGTAACTCATGGTAGCCATAGACACATGAATTAACAGATATGACGAATAATAAATTTTTCGTGTGGAAGTTTTCGTAAGTTATTGTGTAGGTAGTACAGACCTACGTGGCCACCTACACACTTCACAGGTAGGTAGGTACTGGCAATATACTGCGAAAAATTTTTTTTCAATATAATGCGATTCTTTTTATTGATACACTAAATCTAATCCCGTCACACTTATCACAAAGTTTGCGAGTATGTTTGTTACCTTTCCTCGTGCAAACGCAGAAGCTCTGTATTTACACATAGGCTACTGTTTACATTGAAAAACTGCAGTGTTCTCGTAACAGTATTTACGCGGGTAAAAAGGGTGCCCACAGACAAATGCTTATCCCTGACATTCAATAAAAAACAATTCAAAGTGGTGTATGGTCCCGTTCTGTACGGGACTATCCCGTTTTACAATTACGAGTCCCGATGACCCCGAAATGAACTGTGGGACGCAAAATTGTCCCGTTTTTAGAAACCGCAAAAAAATTAAAACGGCCGGGCAAATTGATTGCACGCTGTAGCCAAAATACTAAGGTGTACATAATTACTTCACTAATAATTATAGTAAAAATAGAATAAATACTTAGGGGAGGCTGTCATACAGCAAACGTGACTTTTGTCGTTCCCTTCCACCTCCTCCTTCCTCCACTTGAACCCTTCGAGTCCGACTCGCGCTTAGCCGGTTTTTTCACTGACTACCTAGTATTGAAATAAACCAATGTCCCGTTTTGAGTCTAACAATAAATGGTCACGTTATGTATGTTGCAAATTGATAACTCTGTACACTAAGTTGAAAGCAAAACACAGGCAAGTTCAAACACCAATCACGATTTTGTACGCCACGCCTCCTATGTTCAAAGTATTGACAGTTCAATGCCTGCTGTATGCAGTTTGCTGTAACAACATTATTATAATAGAGGTCACCTTGTTATCGAAATTTTTAGTGTCAAAGTTCTTTTGCCTCTCAAAAAAAACGGGGAAATCTAAAAAATATCAGGAGCAGGGATCCATTTTCGCCACGGGGTAAAAAGAGATGAGAATATTATTTTCATTCCTACACCGCGCTCCTCTATTCTCCCGTCTTACGAATTTTTGATCAGGTCACGAGTTCAACATTTTGTACGTACATACGTGCACAACGGCGTTATAGAAGTTTTCTCTTAAAAATGTTTGAACTTCTAACAGATTGACAAATCAGTCGTCAACGAGGAAAGGAAAAAGAAGAAGAATGTGAGGTAGAGTGTAGAGCAACTTATAAAAAACATATATACGGCCGAATTGAGAAACCTCCTCCTTTTTTGGAAGTCGGTAAAAAATACATAAATATTTTAAAAATACCCTTTTTCTGAGTTTTGTCCTTACTATAGAGAAAAGTTTAAGTCTAAAGGATTTCTATTTAGTTTTCTAAAGTTTAAAGTAATAGATAGATAGGTGATTGAAACTAGCCGTAAGTAGGCCGTATCTATGTTCCCTTCATTCTTCGTACCAACTATAAACATACTAACTCGTATTTACGGCTTGTCGCATCATCGCCTTCACTAGAAAAACGTTTAAGCGATTACAAAAACTGTTGATTGACCATTGCGTGTTCTGTTTGATTATAAGTTCTGTAACTGAACGAGAATAAGCGTGCTTCTTGCTCATTATTTATTAAATTATTATGCTTTTAGGTTAATTTCATAATCACTTTTTAACTTGATTATGTATTACTTCTCCGCTATAGTCCAGTACCTAGTAGTATAATTTAGTCTGTGACAGTACCTAGATCTGTTGGTTGATTCTGTGAATTAAAAATGACAATAATAAAGTATAATGCAGTCTCGATATGGTTATACAGCGTAATAGTATCTTTAAAAACAAAATTAACTTAAAAATTCAAATGCGGTTTGCTATCAAAACGTACTTAATTTAATATGGTCGATTTTTTACATAACATCGGTGTATGACACCAAAGTTCCAGCATTTAAAATTCAATGAAAATAAAATGAAAGCCTAATCACAGATTACTAAATCTTACGTTAGTTTAATTAAAAAACGAGAATCTAGGTTCCAATGCTATAAGAGATATATTCCTAACTGTCCATTTATGAGACCTAATTAGTAATAAGTTGTTTCATCATTAACAGCATATTGTTTCAAATTTAGTTTAGTTCCAGTTAACGACATTTATTTTAATTAAACGCTATTGTTTAAGGTTTTATGATTGCAATTAAAAATTCGCAGTAATTAATTAAATGTAGCGATCATAATATGAATAAAATAACGTTTTAAATTATAGAATGCAATCATTAGCATGATACGTATCCCCGGTTTTCCGAACGCTATTCAAATGAATGATCAACTAACATGGCATTCATATCAACGACCTGTATTGAACGCTGATTGGTGGAATATTATCAGACAGAAAGGAATTCAAAGATATTTTATAATTACATCACTCTCGCACTTGCAAGATTTGTTAAAATTCCACAGATAAGGTTAATAATTCACCAAAGGCACACGATTTGAATCAGCGACGATTAGTTGACATATGATTTGAATCAGCGAGCGAGCTTGATGTAATTATAAAATATCTGTCCGTTCCTTTCTGTCTAATAATGTTCGACCAATCAGCGTACAATATAGGTTGATTTGAATGTAATGTTAGTTGATCGTTCATTTGAATAGCGTTCGGGAAACCGGGTGTATGTGTGGCGAATATTACATAGTGTATTGGTCAATACAGACCATAAAATATCATATATCATATTATGTTGTATAACATGATGTATTACTAATACCCGGTTATATATTTTAATATTCTAATTAGAGTGATTGTGTCACTTAATTTCATAATGTTAACGCTTACTTGGTGTAAGCTGTGATCAGTCAAGGTCCACATACAGGCATTTCTAAATCGGTAAAAGTGTAAAAGAAAAAATAACGAACCGAACCCAAAAGTTGTTTTGCCCTTCAAGGTGAATGAACGTATTTTAGCAACAAATTACTATCGCTACTATACACCGGTTTGTTTCAGATATAATGTCAATAAAAAATACTTTTTTGTTTAATAAATATATGAATAACCCCAGTTTCTGAAAGGCTGTTCAAATCATCAATCAGCGACGAGAGTTAACAAGCCATTCTGAATGCTCACCTCAAAAGCCATTAGGGCCTCTAGTACTACTAACTGTCGCTTACACGCAATTATGTCGATGCAAATGTTAAAGAAATGTATGGGATGAATATTCAACTAAGTATAACTATTAATTCAAGGTGTCTGTAATCGTACTGCATACATCACAATACGTAGGGTGCCCACACGGCATACTTTTTGAGACCGAATTTTTGTAGGTTAAAATACATAATATATAATATATTATAATATGTATTTTAACCTAGTGCAACGCACAGGGGCCGTATTATGATATTTTACAATGCCTGCCTGGTTCCAGGCAATTCAATAATACGGCCTTAAACTGCCTTTTTTTTCATACTACAACGATATGTTACTCTGAATGGATCCACTCTAGTTTGGCTGACTGAAAGTGACATTCAGAAGCATGTCAAGTGTGACGTGACCGCTGACTGGCTGTCAATAAGTGATCGTAATACAAAAATTCCAGGCAGCCATGTTGTATGGCGTAAATTGGCTGGAATTAGGAGCTTGTAATAGGCCCCGACCTATAAAAAGTAGGTAAGTAAATCGGTCATATTCGTAATGGTGGAAAAATATGTCTTCAAAAAGGCCATGGGTGGGCACCCTTAAGTGCGACTTCAGTTACGTCGTTATCTCGGACCAACCTTACAAGATACATTTGTAACAAAACGTTTTAAACAATTAATTGCGACTTCAATGACACGCTATTGTGGAGTTAAATGTTCTTAAATGATTAGTTAAAAATGGAATCTTGTGTAGAATAACTAAACAGTGAAAAAATTTAACATATTATTTAGAACTAGCTGTGCCCGCGACTTCGTTCGTGGTTTTTGAGCGACTTAAACCGTTTATGTAGCGCACGTAACGAAAGTCTCCCTGTTTTTGCAACATTTCTCACTGACGCTTCGCTCATATTGGTCACAGCGTAATGCTATATAGCCTAAAGCCTTCCTCCAAAAATGGACTATCCAACAAAAAAATATTTTTTCTAATCGGTCCAGTAGTTCCTGAGATTAGCGCGTTCAAACAAACAAACTCTTCCGCTTTATAATTATTTAGAATACATAGCCCAGATTGAGTTTATACTGATGATAGTAATCTTACTAGCGGACCCGTGCCCACTTCGTTGAGCAAACAAACCGTTTAAACCTTCCCTGGACTTCCACGAATAATTCAAGACTAAAAAAGCCGTTCTCGAGTTTTAGCGAGACTAACGAACTGCAATTCATTTTTATATGTAAGATTATTAGTAATAATAATAATAAGAATTAGTAGAGAGTAGAGTCAACAAGAAACAGGATTGGATCTGTTTTCCTATAACTTGCATTTGTCGTATTAGTAGCGATGAAATGAATACATTACATAAAGTTACTATATGTATGAAGTAACTTCGTTCCTCGTATTGCAATCTCACTGATTGCTGCAAATAATAACATAAAATTAATTTGTATGAATATAAGACTCTCAGAACTCAAGTATTTAGTACTTTGTACGTGCTTTTCGCACATCTCTTTCAAAGTGTTAATTATAATAATTATGGACGCTTCTACACCATATTAATCTGGTCCCTGGTAAAGTTTCAAAGAACTTGTGTTACAGGCACCAGACAACGGAAATATAAATTTTATATTGTACATAATATATTTTACTTAGGAATTTTATGTCATATTATTATAAAAATATTTAGTACACAAAAAGGTTTTTGTTCCTTTAGCGGGATTCGAACCGGCGTCCACCGGGTGATCTCCGATGCACTTAACCACAGAACCACCGAGTACGTCAATCATCATGGCTGTCAGAATAACGTGAACTGCATATTACAAAAAACAAATTTCTTCACTCGCGAAACTTAACTGATTATCTTTAACTTAGGTTAACAATAAATGTTGGTATTAACTATCATAAGTAACAAACCAGTTTTTGAAGGTCGGGTATTGTCCGAATGAGAAAAAGAAATAAAACATAAAAGTATACAACCTTATTTCAACACTTTGAAACATGATTATTGCTTAGCTAGGTTTATTACTTTTTGTTATATAGAATTTTCTAAATAACAATAATCTCCTGATAGCTGTACTCATAACTGCTGAACGTATCAGCAGTCATGAGCATAGCTACCAGCCCTGATTCAAGGCGCCATCTCTTTTTATCGCTTACGAAGTTCGAAAACAAAATGTATGGAATTTGACATAAAATTCTTCGCTTCGCTACATGACATACGAATTCACTCGTCACTTATGTCAAATGCTATACATCTTGTTTTCGAACTACGTAAGCGATTAATAGCGATGGCTTCTTAAATCAGGGTCCAAAAGATTCAGGACTTAGGAGCACTAAAGATGAGAAGAGGGGTAGAGTAACTAGTAAGTGTTGATGAGTCAGGTTTAGGTGTAGATGAAGGATGTCGGTTTCATTCAAATCTTAAGAGGAAACACCACGAAATTTTTTCCATACAAAAATAGGGGTCTAGGGGATTTCTATTTCCTCCCTGGATAACACCTCTAGAGTAAGAATTTTTTTCCTGAATATTTATGGATATTGTTTGTACGTCCCTATTTTTTCCTTTTTTTAATAAATTAATTATTTAAAGAGATATGGACGTTTAAAAACCTAAAAAAAATGGCCAGACTCTCCGCTATTTTTAAATATCTAGGAAATAGATTTGACTACAATAAACAACAAAAGCAAAAAATAGGAACCTAGCTCAATTCTTTTTTTAGCTAATACAGAAAAAAATATTTAAATCGGTTAAGTTTTGGAGGAGGAAACAGGAATCCCCTAAACGTCGATTTCTGGTACTTTTAATAGGTAATTTCAGTCCAAGTTGCAGTTGTCTCTATCGCGCTAGTGCTGGCTAGCTAAGGCACTGCGAGACAGCAATAGATTTTATAAATACCTATTTTGTATTTCTCTCAACCGTGGTGTTTCCTCTTAAGAGCTAGGCTCTTGTCGGTGGAGTAATCGCTATGTTTCTCGCTCCTGTGTGTGTGGTTTACTGTTGACCTCTTGATACGACAAAACGTTTATCTTCTCTTTATTTGTTCTATATAACTTCTCCAAGGTCTTCCTCTTCCTCTTCTCCCCTCTACTTTTCCTTCCATAATATTCTTAAGAAATTCGTTGTGTCGTATCAAGTGCCCAACCATCTTTCCCCTTCTGTTTTCAATAGTTTTAATTATTTGTCTGTTTTTTCGGTAGGTAATAATATAAAATATTTAGACCAGTACGGTCAGAGAGTCATATTTAGCAGTTAAACGATGAGCTATGAAAGCACCTTTTACTAGAGTAAATTAATTAATACGAACAAACTATTAAAATCTTAGTATTTTACATAGTGTCATTTTATATTACGTAAATCATTACTGCAATGTTTTTCCAGCTTACAAAAATCACAATATAGATTAGCCGACCTAGATTGTTATATATTACATTTATTTTATTTTAAACCTTGATGTCGATTTACTAAGGATTGTATAAATTTGACGGGCGAATAGAAAAGCTAAACTCTAAACAGAATTAATATTGTAAACATCCTAAGGAAAGCGGTCAAAATATAATTTACATAATATATTAGCTATAACTTATATTTGCTAATAGTTCGGCTGCCGGAATCAGTAGGTAATTCATTAGTTTAAAGGTTAATAATAAACAGCCTGTCAAAAGATTAGGAACAGAAGAAAAGGTATGTCACGTCACATTCGAATTTTATAATGTATGTGATTTTTTAAAATAACCTAAATATTATTATGTAAAATAATATTTAGTTTATTTTTAAAGTTCAAAGTTCAATCTCCGAAATTCATCGGATTGCAATATGAGATTGAAAATCTGTCAAGAAACGATCCAAAGATGGACGTATTTTGATAAATTGCATAATATTAACCGGCTACGCAGGAGTTATTTTATAGTTCCCAAGTGTGTGCGCAATACACAAAGACACTCTCTCTTCCTTTTAGTCTCATAACCCAGTGGGACGGTAAACCGACACGACTGGCGAGAAAACAGGCGCAGGACCGACTTTTAACATGCCCATCCGACGCATGGATAATCTTTCTTGTCAGACAATCAGATGATCGGCCTGCATTGTCCTAACTCAACTTGAAAACAACATTTTCTGTTGCTCCAACGCGGGAATCGAACCCACGACCTCCGGGTCGAGAGCAAAGCTCTGAACCACTGGACCACGGAAGCGCTAGACTACGTCAACAACAGCTCTGAAAACGTATAATATTCCAGCTCTGTTCTCTATGCCAGTACGACGCATAGCAAACACTGACGTAGAGTTTACGTAAATACCAACCTCCAAAAGCTCACACTATATTTTTATATCTCAACTTTTTACTATCCATCAATATTTATATGTTCGATGCTGCAGATGGAATAGAATATAGATTTAACGGATTATCCGGATACGGATTTTTTGGAATAGACGTAGAGCTTACGAAAAGACCAACTTCCAAAAGCAAAATTTATATTTAAATTATTTTTTTTATTATCCATAAATATTTATTTTATTTCATACGTTGCAGGAATAGAATATTGATGTTGAGATAGCGATCTCAAAATCCACGCCTAATATTTCGTAAGTGGCTCGTTTTTAGTCGAAATGCCACCGATTGTATAAGGTTAGCACTGTTGAGCAGGTTTACGTAATATGTTTTGTAAATCATCAAATTATTCAATGACATTTTAATTAATCATTTTTGGTGACGATCTGACAATTGGGCAATATTTTTTCAAACGTAAGCATGAGATTACACCGAAACGAGACGCAGCGCTGCCTTTTAAGATGGATTGTCAAAATTGTATCTTAAATAGTCGCATCGTGGCGTGAGCTAACACGCAAACATTGTGAAGTTGCGGTTTTTAAATTCTTATTAATTAATTATTTTCAATTAAGTAATTATTTATTATTTAGAAAAAAATACTCCTACTAATTACAATTTATTTTCATTTATCAAAAATAATAAAATAACAATTACTACAAAATTACACTACTACTAATTATACAAAAAAAAAATTCTCGAATTCAGTCAATCTTTAGCTGACTCGAATGAGTTATACGCAATAATACTGCCGTGTTACCATCATATTCTTACAAACTTTTGCCCGCAGCTTTGCCCACGTAGAGTTAAAAATATCCTTTGTTTATCTTTTGTTTTTTTTTTACTTCTAAATTCTATTATCTCCAAGAATATGGTGTACAGTTTCATGATAATCGGTTAAGTTGTTTTCACGTGAAAGCCTAACAAACAAATAGACATTTACATTTATAAAGGGATACATTTATATATGGAATCATAAAATGCGATATTATACTGGATGTTCCCCGCTATATTATACGCGCAAAATGAACCACGGGCACCGTATATTTTGCTTCTATAAAAAGTAACCTATGTGTTTATCAAGACCTACGGATTTTGATGAAGTTTTGTAAGGTACATGCTTACAAAACTTCATCAAAATCCGTGCTGTAATCATTGTGTGAAAGAGCACATACAACCAGAGATTAGTAGGATGCTTTTTAACACGCCTTTATAGGCCTGGGTTGTAAGCTTTTTGTATGTATGTATGTAACGGAGTCTTCGAGAATAGTTTCATATTTCACGGACAAACCCCACGGGTTTATGGGACACCGAGCTCGCTCTTTATTTTGTTATTCAATTTGGAAAAAAAAATCAGAAGTCTGATTACTTTGAAATCAATCATTCATACAAAAATACACACGCATAGTATGAGTGTGTATTTTTGTATGAATGAGCTTTTATTAAAATTATACGTGCTTTCTAAGATTTTAAAAACTATTATTACTCGTATAACGTTAGTCTGGCGGGCCTGGCATCTTAGTCCATTCCCGAATGAAATGTACTAAAATGGCAATGACGTAAATTCACTTCAAGTGTAATACCTGCCACATAAAGATAAAGACAAGGATCTTACTGTAAGGCTATTTAGTGGATAACCGTTAATTTGCGTGCTCTTGCTTGCTTGAAATATTGATATTTTACTTTGCATCGGTTACAGTTATAGTAACAGTACTCTGTAAGTACTCATAAAATTGGTATTTAAGATTATTAAGGTTCCGATATATTATTATCGAGATGGTATTTTAGGTCATTTTTTGTTTATCCTCCTAACCAAACCAAAGCTTGCCGAACCGAACGTGGTTTTTATGCCCTGCAGGTAAAATATATCAAAAATTACAATCACAAGAGGCTAATCATACTAATCTGAAGCAGAGGTGTTTGTCTGCAATTATTTTAATACATTTAAATATTAATTCATTTGCAATCAATGGGAAAACTTTGATTACTTTTGAGGACACATATTTTTTAACAAATTGAGGACAGCTTGCCTTAGCTCCAAACAGAGGCCCAAAAAAACCTAAAATATAATTATAGAAAAGGAATATCAATGACTTTATACAGAACCAAATTATTAAATGATTTATATAAGATTGATGGATTATTTTCTTGTTGAAGCATAACACAATGTGATTCATCTAAAACAGAGTATTTAATTATTAATTACAGTTTTACATAATGTATAAACAGACATATAAAATAGTTACTAACCTAAAACAGAGAATCGACAATTAAATGTCCATGCTTTACCATTTTTCTTATAAAACTTGAAACTAATTTAACACTTTAAAACAAATCAATTTCAGAAACTTTAATGAGTTTCATAAGATTATTAAACTGTATAATAAGTAATTTAATTATAGTAATGTACTATTCGATTTTACACGTTTTTGATTCTCTCTTGACGGCTTCCTGTAATGGCTGAAATCCCGCTTCCTCAAATTGTCACTGTCATTGTCAACGTCAAAGCTTACATCTCCCCCCTTCAAGAATGCAAATTTTCTTTCAACTAGTTGAATAAAATATTGCTTTGAAATCTAAAAATCACCAAGAATAGGAATGAGCTTTGTGACGTGATATAGTCCAATAGATCTTGTACCACGACCAGTATTTATTTTGAAAACTGAATCTGATATCTTTTCTTCAATTTCATATGGACCAATTCTAATTTCATCCATCTTTTTTTTGTTTAATTTGTTTCCATAGTCAACATATACCATATCTCCTTTTTTAAATTCATGTTGTAATCTATTTTTGGCAAATAAAGTTTTATTATATTCATGTGATTTTATTGACCTTTGTAGTGCTATTTTCCTGTCTTCTTCCAAACATTTTGATAATTGCTGTTTTTCTTTTAATTCATGCGGTAACAAATCTGTAGACTCACCAGATAGCAAATATTTAGGAGAAAATCCTGTTACAGAATGGTTTGTTTCATTGTAGCGATTTCTACATTCTTCTGCTATTTTTGACCAATTTGTTTTTCCTTTTGATTCATTCATTTTACATCTTATTTTGTTCACAATAGTCTGATTTAGCCTTTCATTTAAACCATTTGAGAATGGTGCGTCCACTGCTGTAAGTA
Source organism: Celastrina argiolus (assembly GCA_905187575.2). Classification (NCBI taxonomy): domain Eukaryota; kingdom Metazoa; phylum Arthropoda; class Insecta; order Lepidoptera; family Lycaenidae; genus Celastrina; species Celastrina argiolus. The sequence continues at coordinate 6,591,947 of LR994581.1, read as the reverse complement.
TTAATTGAATATTACGGTTCTGAAGGTAATTTTTGAATTCAGTTGAATTTAAAGCTGGATATTGGTCAGACAGTATAATGTCTATTGTTTCTTCTCTTGGAATTTTTTCTATAAGTTTAATGAAGTCTCGAGCATGTTGATTCCTAGAACATAATATATATGCATACCTAGAGAAGTGGTCTACAAGTAGGTGCAAATATCTCTTAGTTGATCTCTGACCCCCGAATCCTCCTATAGTATCCAGTGACATTATTTGAAAGGGTTTATTAGCTGGACCTAGTTGCGACATAAATCCATATTTTCTATTTAACCTTGTTTTATTCTTTATGCATATCTCGCAGTTTTTGCATATGTGTTTAATATTTTCTGATAGATTTGGTGCAGTATAAAAGGGTTTTATTTTAGATTCCATTTGATTTATACCAGTATGACAATATTCTTCATGTACCTTTTTTAATATATTTCTACTATAGTCTTCACTTAAAACAATTTTTTTCCTCTTTTTCCCACATTTTTTATAATAAATACCATCTTCTAAAATTAGGCTCTTTTCAAGTTTTTTTATTTGCAAATTTTGTGTTTGGTCATGTTTTATATCATGAATATCAATAATATTTACCGTTCTTAAGTTATCTTCATAATTTGCATCAGTGTCCAACACTTTTTCTGCTGAGACAATCTGCTTCCGTGTTGTTTTTTCCTGGAAAATATTTTATTTCACAGTTATATTGTGACAGATAATGTGACATATCACCTAATTCATCATCAGGTCTGTTTTTTATATTTAAATTTTCTAAGGGTTTGTGGTCGGTATATATAGTAAAATAGTTCCCAATCAACCAATGTTGCCAAAACTTAATGCTCTCCTTTATGGCTAAACATTCTAAAAATATAGCTTTTTTATTTTTGTGACATTCATTGATTTTTTTAGAAAAATATGCTACTGGCTTTTCTTCGCCATTGTGTTGAATTTGTTTCAAAACTGCTCCTATTCCTATGGCACTGGCATCTGTATAAATAAATATTGGTGCTTGTGGATCATAAATAGCCAATATTGGTTTGGAACATAGATAATCTTTAACTTTCTGGAATGCATCCTCACGCTGTTCTGTCCAATTAAATCTCTGGTCTTTTCTAAGCAATTTATGTAAAGGATCAAGAACTATTGAGACGCCTGGAATGTATTTCCCATAAAAATTAATTTTTCCCAAAAATTGACGTATTTGTCTTCTATTCTGAGGAGCAGGAAAATCTTTTATTGATTTCAAATTGTCTTTTAGAGGTGTAATCGTATTCTTTTGTAATATGTGACCTAAATACTTAACAGAATCAGATGCAAACTTACATTTTGTTAATTTTAGCCTAAAACCTTCTTCTCGAATAGCCTCTAGCAATTTTTTTATGTGTGTGATATGTTCGTCAAATGTCTTTGAGAAAACCAGTATATCATCGATAAAGTTCACTGCAAATCCTGTCAAACCATTTTTTCTTATTATATTTCCCAAAATCCGTTGAAATATAGCTGGTGCTGTCTTAAGCCCAAAGGGTAAACAGGTCCATTGGAAGTGTCCCTCCTGAGTTACAAAACCAGTTTTGTGTCGGTCTGTTATTTTTAAAGGGATGGACCAAAAGGCTGAATTTATATCCAGAGTTGTGAAATAATTGCAATTTATTGTTTTTGTTATTAAATCCTCTATGAGAGGAAATGGTTATGATTGAGGTGTAATTATTTTATTTAAATCTCTGAAGTCTATGCATAATCTGCTTTTTTTTCCTTCATCCTTTTTAAAAGCTAAGGTAACGGGTGCTCCAAATGGACTGTAAGACTCCTCAATCAACTCATGTTTTAAAAGTAGTGAGATTTGATTTTCTATTTCTATTTTATCTTGGATGGAGCATCTATATGGTCTTTTATAACAATATTTTTCGACTTGCAGATCTATACAGGCTTCATACTTCTTCACTTTTCCAGTGTCATATTTATTTTTAGCAAAAATTTCCGTGTAGCTGTCCAATAATATGTTTATCTGTTTTCTTTGATCAGTATCTAAGTATTCTGTATCTATATTAAATTTATTTGTATCTATGCCTTCATTAAAGTTTACTGCATATTCTTTTTCTTTTTTATTTATTTCCCTATTTGTAATCAGTTTATCTTCAAATATATTTTTAGTTTCTCTTTCGTCTGTTTTTTGTATTTGGATATTTAAATTCTCATCATGAGTCAACCCAAATTTGTGTATTGAATCTAATCCTAGTATAAGATCATACTCAAAATTTTCATTTTCAAAGATAAATGCATTTATTTTAGTAGTTTTTTTTAATAACTCCGCATCCAGTGTAATTAACCCTCTAGTTTTACCCCCTCCACTTATTGTTTTAATTGTATTATAGTAATAATTTGGCTTTATGTTTGTTACCTGAACTAATTTTGAATTTATTAATGTTATTCGTGAACCAGGATCATACAGGCCTTTGACTTCTAATGTATTATTTAACATCACCATAATCTCAATTAGTGGAGGGAATTTTAGTTTTTTTGATCTTCATTACACAATTCAACTTTTAATATTGAATTAGAATTAAGTTTTTTTTCAAAATTATACCAACAAGCACTCTCTGGATGAAATCTGTTTAATTTTCCTTTATTTTCACAAATCCTGCATGTTTTTTTTTCTGAATATTTTATTTCTTGTTTGTTGTATTTATTTCCTGTGTTTAAGTTTTTCTTTGTTAAACATTCTAGTCCTCTTATGCATTGAAATAAGTCATTTACTTCTTTAAGGCTTTCTCTGTCTATTCTATCCATTATGAAGTTTGGTAGGCCAGAGGCAATTAAATAAATCAAGGTCTGTGTATCTATTGATTTATTTATTTCTAGCAATAGTCTTTGTTTTTTAAGAGCATATTCTAACATTTGTCCTTGCATATATTTAAAATTCATAGCATATCTAATTGGTGACCAGCCTTTATCAGCGAATGTTTCACTTAAACTTTTCTTCCATACACACCAATCCGAATCTATAGTATGTTGGATAATCATTGAGGTATACCAATCTAAGCAGGTATCTTCTAATAGTAATCTCAGAATTTCTACTTTTTGTAAGTCTGTATCTATTTGTAAACGTGCACATTCATTTTCAAAAGTATCCAACCATTGTTTTACATTTGTGGTATTCCTTGAAAACTTTTCTATTGAAAATTCTGCAGCTAATTTCGTTTTATTTTCTGTTTTTTTTAACAATGTTGGTTCCGTTGATAACAATGGACTATGTTCTAATTTCTCGAGTAAATACCCATCAAACTGTAAGTTTTCATTATCAAAATAAATTGATTGCATTTCCTTTGTTAATGTAATCAAAACCTGTCTCTTATCGTGTCTTTTCTGAAGGGATTTTTTTATTTTGTCAAATATTTCATGTTTTAATATTTCTTTGTGTAAATGCACTGATTGATATTCTCTAGGAACAACGAAGGTTTGGTTTTGTGTATCCGTAATGGAAGTTATTGCATAAATATTCGTCTTGTTATCGTCTGGTTTGGCCTTTATAATAAATTCAAATCTTAATTTCTCCATTGTTTAAGGTTAATATTTTTTTCACATGTATAATAATTGTCGATTTATAAGATTGATGGATTATTTTCTTGTTGAAGCATAACACAATGTGATTCATCTAAAACAGAGTATTTAATTATTAATTACATAATGTATAAACAGACATATAAAATAGTTACTAACCTAAAACAGAGAATCGACAATTAAATGTCCATGCTTTACCATTTTTCTTATAAAACTTGAAACTAATTTAACACTTTAAAACAAATCAATTTCAGAAACTTTAATGAGTTTCATAAGATTATTAAACTGTATAATAAGTAATTTAATTATAGTAATGTACTATTCGATTTTACACGTTTTTGATTCTCTCTTGACGGCTTCCTGTAATGGCTGAAATCCCGCTTCCTCAAATTGTCACTGTCATTGTCAACGTCAAAGCTTACATTTATAATTGCAGAACCCTAAAATTTAAAATATTGTTGATAATAAATAATGAAAAATGTTCTCTAATTTTTTTTATTTTTAGCTCTCCGTAAATTTGTCGATAATAAATGAGTCTGAAAAAATATTACAATACGTTCAGTAGTTTCACAGATACACCGAAATATGAAATGTCAGTACATTTAATAAGTTTTTTTCAGTGAAATTAACCTAGTGTGGTCAATGAAATTAATCTAGTGTGGTTGTATATTTATACATAATAAAAATATGAGTCAAAAAAATTTTACGATACGTCGTGTGGTTTCCAAAACATTTAATTGCAAATTCTCGATCCGATGACGACATTTTTCAACGTCAGCAAATTTTCAAGAATTTCAACTACCTGTACATTCATTAATACTTGGTATTTTTCAATGAAACAAACTAGTGTATTTGTACAGATACAAGCACTACTATGACTTTTTTAATCTGTCTGTACACCTTTCATTCTCCATTTTATGAGACACCAATGGATTAAAGCGACTTGCATTATACCCTTTATGCCCGTTATACAGGACAACGACAAAACGGCACAGATTAGTCTCAGTAGACAGTAAGTCACTAGACATAATATTATGTAGAAAATTGTACAGTACTACATCATCATACTAAATCACCCGAATGGGCATTGGGCGTGCACTCACCGTGCAGCCGCGATTGTAATTTCAAGTACATCATACTGGATCTTGTTTTCAAGTTTGGTTAGGACAATGCAGGCTGATCACCTGATTGTCTGACAAGATAGATGATCCATGCGTCGGATGGGCATGTAAAAAGTCGGTCCTGCGCCTGTCCTCGCCAGTCGTGTCGGTTTACCGTCCCACTGGGTTATGAGAGTAAAAAGAAGAGAGTGTCTTTGTGTATTGCACACACACTTGAGCACTATAAAATGGCTCCTGCGTAGCTGGCCTGGTTTCAACAAAATCGGCTACCGATACCGAAATCGGTGACGGGAGCTATTAATTATTTTAATACTAGATCGCCCTAATCAGCCTTCGCACCATTTTAAGTAACTTGAAGTTACATTATCAGCCGTGTAATAAGATGTGTAGCTGAAAATGAAGTACAAATCATTTTATTCAAAATGAATCACAAAAATGTCTGAACTGTAGTGGACATAAGGCATATTTACCTCAATATATCTGCCACTTTTTTTGTTTTACATTCCATTTATACTGGTCAATAACATGATTTGCCGTCTGGCTTGTTGTTTATTCTGATTAGCTTTATATGACTTACGATTCTGACATTACGTTATAATCCTTGATTGACTCGATTACTTTGTATAGCAGATGTAAGGTATATCATAAATTGGAGTATTTCATATTTTCTTCTATGTCAGGGATGGTTCAGTTTAAGAAGAACTTTACTTTTGCATTACTTTAAAACGTTTCACATTGAAATAAATAAATAAAATAAATAAACGTTATTATTACATCATGTTTCTTACGCAAGGGGCCAAATTTCTCAGCAACTATCAATTATAAAAATAAATAGTGAACGTCAGTTGTTCAAGAAATTAAAAAGTATGGAAATAAAAATCATTTTCAGCCATTCACCAACCACTAACTCAAGTTAGAAAAACAGTTTAATATTTCCATTTATTAACAAATCTCAGTATTTTTTCCAAGAGCATTAAAATTTGAAACAAAGTCGAGCTAGAAAATGTATTCCGGTAATACTTCCAGCTCTTGATGGAAATTTATGTTCACCATAACAACATGATGATGATTCAACCGAAACCGTTGCTGTTATTTTATAACAACTAATAAAAACGTAATAAAGTGATAAAGTGTAAATAAAAGTTGTAATTATTGTGGAACAACTCGAACAGTATTTTCCACAGGATTAAGAGGAAACACCACGGTTAAGAGAAATAAAATAGGTATTTTTAAAATTTATTGTTGTCAGCTAGCCAGCACTAGCGCGATAGAGACAACTGCAGCACCAACTGAAATTACCAAATCTCCTTGAATGATTAATTTATTATAAAGAATTGTTGGTCTAGCGGAATGCCGCTCATCATCATTCTTCAATCATTATCCATGTAGAAAACAGGGGTCGCACAAACTCCTCTGTATGGAAAAACAGGCGTTGTTTTTCCTCTTAACAGTCGAAACAAATTCATCATCATCATCAGCCTAACGACGTCCACTGCTGAACATAGGCCTCCCCCACAGACTTCCACAACGACCGGTCGTTCGCTGTCTGCATCCAACGGCTGCCCGTGGCTCGGACCAGGGCCCTTATTCTCAGGTCTCGAACTTAGTTATTACTATCGGTCTGTCCCGCTCATGCAAATGATATTTAGCGCGCGTGCGAGCTGGATACTCTAATATTCGAAACTAAGTTCGAGGCCTGAGAATTAGGGCCCAGATCGTCGGTCCATCTTGTGGGGGGCCGGCTTACGCTGCGTCTTCCAATCTGTGGTCGCTATTCGAGAACTTTCCTTCCCCATCTGGTGTCTGTTCTCCGAGGGACACAAATTTATATTCGCACTTATTCAGCACGCCACACCGCCCGCGCCGTGCGGTCGATGCGGCTGATCAGTTCTATCCGGTAGTTCAATTGGCTCAACGACGTTACAGTTCACGCGCACTTGACCCTGCGTGGGCGCCATTATTTCATTACCTGTGCGCGATTTCGGACAATATGGCCGATTCGGAATATTTACGAGATGAAGATTATAGGAAGGACCACTTATACAGACACTACGTACGTTAATATGTTATGTAATATCTAGTTATGGATTATTACTTTCATCACCTGCGCGCGATTTCGGACAATATGGACAATTCAGAATATAACAAGGTGAAGATTGTAGGAAGAACCACTTATACAGTGTTCGTACGTCTAGTTACGTAAATAGTACTTTGGTTATGGTATATTCTTAATCGTAGATAAGAATAAGGAAATTCGTAATAAGCACGATATAACTGCGTAAGCAAGTGTTTGAATATTTTATGCACTGAATAGTTTTAAATGAGACTTTATTTACTTTTAAATACTTATACGAGTATTACAACAGTTATAAAGCAATACGAAGAGTAAGTAAATAACAACAAAATTATAATACGAAGCTTAGGTATATGAAGTTAACTTAAGCCACACATATCTTAAATGAAACAAAGCACAATTAAAAGAGTCAACGTCGAGGTGCTTAATCATTTTTTGTCCTTATTCTACCACAAATTGACTTAAAGGGCAAAACTCGAAACGTGTTTGCAAAGCCTCAGTTTTAAAAGATTAAAAGGGCTCGATCAAGTTTTATACTGACGAAACTGCTTTTACAGTTCAACTGCCTTGTGTGTGTTTATTTAAATATGTATACTACTTTTATGCTTGTTCGTTAATGTTCGGAAATCCGTACAGAATTTCCGTTTCGATTTATTTTCGCACGGCCTTGACCGGTCCCGTATAATAGTGTATCGGAGAAAATTCGAATCATCCGTATATATAATTATTTTAGCTACTTTTTTTCATCATCGGAAGAAACTCTTTGTTATAAAAAAACAATGATGATTAATTGATTATTAGTCATATTATGCCTGATAATCTTCATGTCCGTATTTCATAACAATCAATAATCAAAATTAATATTAGGTCTTCTATTTTTTTATTGAATAAATACGGAAGTAAATACAGATGACTTAACGATGCCTTCAACAGTCAATAAAGTCGGAACGGATGGTTTATGCAGATTCACTTCCTTAATTATTTTACCTTATACACAGTTTAGGAAATAAATGATATCTCACACAATGAAAAAGTTCTTGTTACCTTGTATCGTCTTTAGAAAATACTCTAAACATATTTTTTCTCGAATATATGTTATCTACATACATACGGTACGATGTTTAAAATAGAATTCCCAGTGATAATAAAAACGGAAATTCAAGGCTCGTCGCAAATTTGGCTCATTTCCGTCACAATTTTCTTTTCCGCACATTTCCGCGTTTCCACATTTTCACGCGACGATCGATTTCAGACAGCTGTTGCTGGCGTGGCAAAATGTACAGCAGCTGCTGCTGCACATTTCCGGATATTGTCACCTTTTACGACACCCACGAAAATGGTGGAAGGTGCTATTCTTACTAGGGCACCCCACTGATAGACACGGAATTACTAATTATAATGCAAAATTACTATTTTGTAGCTTTACATTCTTAGCCTCGTATCTAAAAAAATCTGAATATCGGATCTGAAAAATCAATGTTTTCTCGATACTATTCAATTTGTATATACCTACTTTAGGTCAGTTAAAAAGCAAGATATAATACATAACCGAACCTCATTAAAAATTCATGTGAAAATAAAATCTAAAATTATTAAGTTTCTGTACTCTATTGAAAAGTTTTATACATAGTGTAGGTAAAGCGACGATTTTATATATATGCAATTACCGATTATATTGAGTTATACAGGTCAATAAATGACTTACTATGTTAGCTTATATAATATTCGTACTGAAAAAGTCGCGTGTGTTGCGTAGTTCGCAAAACCAACAAGTTTCGAGAGGAAGTGTTTGCAATAAAGGATTCAATTTCTCTTTGCAATTACGTATTAAAATACTGTGTAGTTTTATCTGAGTTTTTTCTACCTTATGTAATATGGAAATACCCGGTTGTAACCGTTAGTAGTAGTACTTTTGGCGACGACGTATAGTGCGTAAGTATCCCCCAAAGTATTTAATAAGGGGTCTATACTCGCCACGCTGGACTGACGGGTTTGCGAGCGTAGCAGGCTTACTCCCGACACAATCGAGAATCGAATCAGTTCGATCTCAACGGCAATATTTTATATGGATTACTTTGAAACTAACCAGAATAAAGAAAATCGTTAGATCGTAACTCTTTGTACTCCCGACCATATCAATCGGCTGAGAATAAAAAATAAACAATCGTCAATTTATACGGGAGTATGCGGCACGATCGAATCTGAATCATAATCTAATCAGTTTGGAGAGTAAGACCCCAGTCCGCAGAAACTCCGGATATATTATTACCGGATACATTCCGTCTGTAGCCTTTTACGACACCCACGGGAGAGGTTGGTGGGATGGTGATATTCTTACCCCAGCACCCCATGGAGAGAACCACGAATCTACAGAAACTTAGGAACATGAGAAGTAACGTATAACCTTAAACATTATTGTGAAAATACCAAGAATAGAAACGTGCATTAAAAACTTTATTACAATAAAATCACTGCCTCATTATAATGTATACGCAATAATTAACAATAGAAACAAGGAACTGTTTGTGCTCTAGATTTCCTATGAAATAGACAAAAGAAAAACTATTTATGCCCCATAAAGCGCAACTACAAGTCGCCAATTATGTAAGGAAAATGATGAAAATAGTTTTTATGAGTCCAATCGGCATACGAGGACTTTAAATATATGACGACAGAGTTTAAATTTGAATAATGCAATGAACGTAAAATATTTACCATGACCGAGCATCGCATTTACAATTTCCGTAATCAGTTACAGAAATTCTACATTTCCGTCTCGCATTTTTATGATTTTACGACAAATTAACAGCCGAGAGTTCAGTTGAATAGTTCCGTAATATTATATTTGCTATTGCTGCCACAATGATTTCAATGTCGGTGGCCGGCCTGGGCCTTACTCTCCAAACTGATTCGATTCTGATTCAGATTCGATCGCGCCGCGTACTCCCGAATAAGTTGACGTTTGTTTATTATGATTCTCAGTTGATTTAGGTATATGGTCTGGGGGCCTACTCAAGATGCCGTCGTTAATTATCGCTTACAAAGTTCGATAACAAAATGTATGGGATTTGACATAAGCTACGCTAAATGATCGCAATTTGGTATGTCATTTAGCGTACCTTATGTCAAATCCCATACATTTTGGTATCGAACTTTGTAAGCGATAATTAGCAATGGCATCTTGAGTAGGCCCCTAGGAGTACAAAAAGTTACGATATAACGATTTTCTTTATCCTGGTTAGTTTCAAAGTAATCCACCAAATAAAATTACCTAAAGCCGTTGAGATAGAACTGACCCGAACTGACTGAGAATCGTTTCGATTGTGTCGGGAGTAAGCCAGCTGGTGATGTACTCGATCCTGGTTATAATTTTCGAATGTAGGTAACTATAGAATGTTTTACGTCGTAGCTTTTTAAAAGCTTTTATTCAACATGCCCTGTTAGTGTGGGACAAATCTTGCGTGTTAAATTAGGACCACTTCCTTTCGTGAGATTTGTATGAAGTTTGGTTTAACAACGTAACTTCAGTGACAATGCAATTGAATGGTACCATGAAGCTGTTCTCAAGATGGAGTCGGAAGGTGACGGCCATATGAACTCCTAAACAAAAAAAATCCATCCAATTTCGACTCGTTTGAATAGTCTTGACAAGCACTCATAAGCTACATGACAGTATGAGTCTCAAGATGGCGTCGGAAGGTGGCCATAGGGACTCCTAAACTAAACAAGATAAAACAGTCGACTTTGGACTCGTTTGAATAGTCTTGCCAAGCACTCAGAGCATTTTAATAAAAGCTTGTTTTAAAAAAAAAATGTTTTATTGTATTGACATTCGCAAAATAACTTGTTAAGTCTTTATTTGGAAATATAAAATATATCAATATATTTTTTCATTTAAGCTTAAGGTTTCAAAAAAAAACAATAGGATACGCGCTGAAGTAAAATTTCACATACTTAATTAGAATAATGGATTAGAAAACAAAAGTAAAAAAGTGACTACTGGCTACCTCGCAATCTCTACGACTACTTCAAATATTACTCAATCAATCAAAAGATAATCTTTGAAAAAAAAACAAAGATAAGCGAGACAAATCTGCACACGAAATTTCATATCTCGATAGACTTTCTAATTCGACTAGTAAAAATCTGTAACATGCAATGTAATAGCCGTTTTACTGCGTTAAAAAGTTAACATTAAAAACCGGCCAAGTGCGAGTCCGGACCCGAGCACGGAGGGTTCCGTACAAACTTAAGGCTGCTTAGTCAAGTCGCTTAAAGAATTGCAGTGCAGCATCTAAAATTTTTATCTTAGGGGACAAAATGAGAATTGAGTCAGTTCGATCTCAACGGCTTTTGGTATTTTATTTTGTGTAATTTTGTTAAAATCTACTAGCGCCAATCTTTTTAAAATAAATTTTACAACGACACAAAGATCTTATTAAAAAAGTAATCGGTTAAAACTTTAAGTAAATAGTTAAACTAATTTATTGGCATTTATTTACAGCTCTAAATCCTATACCGTATTTACTCTCATATGTAATAACTAAAGTGGCCGTTTTAATTATTACTTATGAGAGTAAATACACTATAGGATTTAGGGCCGATTTTTCAATCGCCAGATAACTTCTATACGTTGAATAAACATGTGACTTTGACATTTGTTCCATACAAAATCTGCCAAAGTCACATATTTATTCCTTAGATAAAAGTTATCTGACGATTGAAAAATCGGTCCTTAGAGCTGTAATTAAATGCCAATAAATTAGTTTAACTATTTACTTAAAGTTTTAACCGATTACTTTTTTAATAAGATCTTTGTGTCGTTGTAAAATTTATTTTAAAAAGAGTGGCGCTAGTTGCGGTTATTCCTCGCCCTTTGTTTATTCCCGACCATATCAATCGACTGAAAATCAAAATAAACAAACGTCAATTTATTCGGGAGTACGCAGGACGATCGAATCAAAATCGAATCAGTTTGGAAAGTAAGGGCCCAGATTAAAGTCGATCACAGTGCAACATCTAGTTGTTATTGATAAAGATGTTCATCTCAGTTAGTTGTGGCCACATATATACTGGTGTAAAAAGAACAGCCTTTTTTCATTCTGGAAACGTATTTTTTTTTAGAATTAAACAAAAATGCGACAAAAAAAAATAAATGTTAAAAAGTACAAACATATTTTTTTTAGTTTTTGACAAAAAAATTCATTTCCAAAATGAGGAAAGGTAGTATATCGTATCTCAATGTTGAAGTGACTGTTCTTTTTACACCTTTGCGAAAAACACAACCAGACAAAAACGATTCGTGTTCGAGCATACGTTAAGACAATACGACATTCTTAACGATAGGTCACAGGTCGTGGCGCGTATGATGTGCCACTAAAACAACTCCTTATATAATAATACTTTGCAATTAATAATATGGGAAATAATATAATACAATATTGACTCCTAAAGTGGGTTCTGATATACGTTATACTAACTGAGCCGTGCCCACTTCGTTGAGTACCCACTTAGTTTAAACATATTCTGGACTTCCACGAATATTTCAAGACCAAAAATAGTCAAATCGGTTTTGACGTTCTCAAATTTTACCGAGACTAACGAACAGCCATTCATTTTTATATATAAGATTAGACAACAATATTTATAACTTTATCGAATGAAAATTATACGTCCCATTTTAATTTAACCCAAACGTAAACAAACCCATCTATGACACAACCATAGACTAATCGGTTATGCCAATTCGCCTTTACATTATAATGATTATGGTATGGTTCGATCTCAACGGCTTTTGGTGTTTTATTTGGTTGATTACTTTGAAACTAACCAGGATAAAGAAAATCGATAAATCGTAACTTTTTGTACTCCCGAACATAACATCATTTAAAGTCAAATCGAATCAGTTTGGAGAGAAGAGAGAAGCCTTGTGCGTGTTTATATAAATTACAATGTTAATTAGTAATCGTTTGAGGATTGATATCAGCATAAAATTCTGTAAAATTGGTTGGTTCCATAATATAGTGTTTCAGGAACTCCTGAGTTCTGACACAAAGAATAAAATATACACTTTGACGGCTACGTTTCCATATACATATTATATTATATTCAATGGTTATTTGTAATAATTTATTATTATTGTTATAAAGCTCGTAGAATAAAAGTATTTATTTGGTTTTTTGTTACCATTAAAGTTCAGAAACCCCTGACATAAAGAATGAGAATGATTTGACAGCACTGACTCGAATAAGCCCTAAAACTCATAAGAAGTAATTATCGAGTTTATAAAATAGCGTTTTGGATACGAGTATAAAAAAATAAAAAACATAATATTTAAACATTGGTTTCTATTTTTAGCATTACCGCTATATCCATCAAGGAACTGCTAATTCCGTTTAAGGTATCATAATTAGGTTACGTCATAATATAATTAATAACATAATCATTAAGTAACGACCTCGTGAAAATGTTATCACTTAACAGCCTAACAACTAACAATTAACTAATGACGTCTGCGTCGAAAGTGAGAACGTCTTCGAAACTTGTTCTTTACGTTCAATATCATCATCAGCCTGCAATGGATGCATATTTTCATACTGGAGGCCCATACCAGGGTTAAATAATAAACTCTGAGTTAAAGGAAAGGATTAACCCTGGGTTTAGAAACTAAAGCTTAGCAATTTTTTTTGTTGTGATTTTTAAGGTAATCGACATAAAATATGATACGATTAAAATTATTAACCCTGTAGTTATATTATAATCTATAAAATATAAAACATAAAAAAATGTTTTTATAAAGGAAAAGAATAATTTTGACGTCCTGTGTAAAAAGAAAGCGAAAACAAATGAGCGTTGATTTTGAAACAGATAGGTTCTAGAAATTGCTAAATTACGCTAATTGCGGTAAAAGTCATATTCTAAACATTATAACACGAAGCTGAAGAGAATAGACAATTTCATGTGTAGAAGTTGACTAAAACATTTGAAACATTAAGTTAAAATGGTACATAATAAACACATTTTGTAATAGTGGGAAGGACAAGAAGAAAAATGTAAGCAATCCATATTATAGCTAAACACGTATTAAGTACTAAATCATTGCATTCAAATATCGGTACAAAGATATATGTAGTTAACGACCTACGTACTAACGTAGGTATATAATATTATAAACTTTAGATTAAACGCTAATATTATTCACATTTAAACGTTCCTTATCGCAGTAACGCGTGATGTTTTAATAGAAAAACGTTTCTATCGATATAATAAATCATGTCGGAAGAATATACTGTACAGAATTCCAATACCGATAGCATTATCAGTTTAAAGAAGAATCTAAATGATAAAAATATATGACCCACTACACTTCAATGCAACACCGGAGCACTATCAGAAATATTGAAGATCAGATACGATAAAAGATAAATTTAAAAATAAACTGAATACCTCCAAAAATAAAAGATAAACATGAAATTCTGGGTCGGATGCCTAAAATCGAATGACATTTAAATAAATGTAATTTAGGATTTCATAGACGTCTAAATATGTTTAATAAGAACAAAAGTTTTGTTGTCGTTGAATTATGATAATGTTATTTTTATAAAACTTTTTTTGTTGATGATAATATGACAATGTTAATAAAAATCCAACAATTATTAATAGTAATTGTTGGCGTTTTGTCTCATCAATCATAGTTCAACGACATCAATATACATTTTGTCTAGGAAAAGATTAGAAATAAAATGAACACGAACGTTAGGTATAGCAGACATAAATTATTGCAGAAGATACGCAAAACACGATTTTAAATATATGTAAGACTAGTTTGTATTAATTTATCTGCAAAGTCGTGAGGCAACTTTTTTCTTATATCTTGAAAACGTATCACCTCCTTGAATAGTGATTTTCGTTTTATCAATGCATGTTGCATTGTCTTGAATTAATTAAATATTAAAAATAATAATAAACACTTTATTGCTCACATATTAGGTACACAGCAAATAAACAAACATAACAATAAAAACGATTTTACAGAACGTGGGCAAAGGCGGTCTTATCGCTTAAAGCGATCTCTTACAGACAACCTTTATTATTATACAAATATTTTGAGATTTATTAAAAACTATTCAGAAAGCAATGTTTATAACATTATTTCTCGGCAATATTTTACATACTAGATACATATATATTTTAAGTCCCGATTTCACCAACGCTTGCTAACAAGATAATTTAACACGCCGTTAACACTAATGTTAACGGCGTGTCAAATTATCATGCCTTCTCATTTATTGATAGAAATTACGAGAGGGATAGCATGATATTTAACGAAGAATTAACTTTAATACAGCTTGGTGAAACACGCCCTAAAAGCAGTCACTGTTTACTGTTTAGTTAGTTAATCCTTGCATTGATATTTGTAGCTATTTTACTCGTTGATTAAAAATTAATAAAATGTAAGCTTACCAACTTACCCTAGTAGGTTTCAGAATTACTTGACTACGAAGTAGGTAACCATATGGTTGCACATAACTTAAGCAAAGTGTCTCGCCTCATGTTAGTTTAAATTATTCAAAATCCCGAACGCGAGTTGCGTGCTCTTGAGGTAAATTCTTGGGTTGCAACGACACTTGAATTTCAAATCAGAGACACTGTTCCAAAATTCAACAACGGTATTGAACATACTGATTTGTATACAAAGCTGTTTCACTTATTACTATAAAAATCAGATATAGGTCTCACTGAGATGTAATTATGTATTAAACTAATTGCATTGAATGCGTTATATGTCACGGACGTATAAAGAGGCTATGAAGCGGATCTTGCATAAAGTAAAGCTGATACTTGTGCAATTATCATAAAGTAAGCTAAACCAATTATTTTTAATAATAATATTGACTTTACCTAAAAGTTATGTAAATAACTGGGCTTGGACATTTACTAATTAAGGATATGTGTCCTATAAATATGGAACTTACAATAAAGTATCTGTAATAGGTCCGCAACAGTGTGATGGAACTACAGCTTTATCATTGTCACCTCGAGGAGAATTTACCCTAGAAGTGAGGAGGTAATAACCTTGGCGAATATTAATTATCATGACAATGATGATGATGATGGAAAGTGACAAACATTTCAGCTGTTCTTTCAATAAGTAAGAAGTAAACAAAGTGAAACAGAAACGTAATGTAAAATACATTTGGTTCATAAAACTTTCAATGAGCATCTTATTGATACTCCTTGTTAAAACAATATTTTGTATTTAAGTTACTGCAATGAAAATTCTTTTTATTGTACAGGGGCAATACAAAAGAATATGTAAATTTATCTGCCTTTGTTTTTTTTACAAGAAGCCAATTTAATTTCAAACAATTTGAAAATTATATTCAAAAAGACATATCAGTAGAAATAGTCTTAAGTCAAATTTAGGCAAATAGTTTAGTATGATAGTCAAAAATTGTGTTATTACTCCTAATCAAAATATACTGCTGATCGTTGCAACTTGTAATAAGTATCAAGGACCAACTACTCAAGAAGAAGGTATTTAATTGAATTTATTTATAGACGTTATTATTGTATTATGTACAAATGATGTTTACACAATTGTATCTGTTATTAATTTATGCATCAAATTAAAATTCATGAAATGGTGTTTTCATAAGCCATACCAAATTGCCTAGACGCAACAAATAATTTCGTTTGCAAAATTTGTGGTTGTATTTTAAGAAACGTTGTTAATGATTACCTTAATGATACCGACGCGTAAGTTGTAACAGTTAATTTCATCAAATAATACTAAGGATTTACGATTTGGGTTAAAAATACTTAAAATATCGAGAGCGTATTAACCCAAAGAGAAAACGACATAAAATTTAGCTTGTGCAAATATTACACTGATTTCGCATTAAGCCGGTTCCTTTGCGACGGTGAAAACATTTCATACCAATAAATTGTTTGACTAGGTATTTAGTTGGTTGACAACACTACACCTGCTATCATTTTCGCCGAGCGAAGGTTCCGTTTGTTTTGCGTACCATAGGTTAAGGCCGCTAAATTGTAATGCGAGAAGCTCTACCTTCACTCGATTATTAAATTAAATTCGAGTGTTTATTACCAAAGTAATTCCAAGGATTTCGACCGAGTTTCGTTCGTCGCAGTCTCATTATGTTATCATTAGAATCGTCGGTGTATTTACGTTCACGATGCATTGTTTATGTCATTGCTTTGATGTTTATTGTAATTGTAATGGTGCGGTGTCATCGTTTACCTGTATCCTGCGCATTCTGCAGGTGGTGGATGTGGTGGAGATGCGCATAATAGTGGTGATGGTGCAGGATGCATTCCAGATCGGTGCAATTCAACATTGTCACGGAGTGCGCGAGTCGCACCCGTCTCCTCGCTCGCGCGCGCACACTTTCACAAAACTATTTCACTGCCACTGCAATATGTAGCGTTGTCACATCACGTTATCTCCTTGGACACTAATCTAGCGGTACACATGGGTCCCTGGCGCCGATCGGTCTAGAACACGACGAACATGATCGGGCGAATTACCGTCGCACTGTCTTCGACTTTCCAATCGAGCGGACGTTCATCGCGGACGTATCGCGAGGGGACGCACTGTCGTCGGAGGATCGGTGACCGGATCGATCGGAGATCGACGAGCTCGATGGCGCGGTGCGTGCGCGCAACACTTGTGGCGCGCAAGTGTACACTGCGGCGCGGGCTGCCACCACTCTCCGGTCCCGGCCTCGACCGCGCTCCACCCGGCCGGTATCGCGCCACCTCTGCCCCGCCGTGGATAGTGCACGGCCGGAGCCCCCCGCTCGTAAACATCTACATGGAAATGAGCGTTGACGTCCGCGGCATAATCGGTCCGACCTAGAATCTCGAAAACAATAAATTCAACTGTCTTCATTTAGCTCGCATCCTGGCGATAAGCGCGAACAATAGTAAACACATAATTTAAAATAATTATATTGTTATCGTCTTCGAGTGAAATATTCAATTATAACTACAAAACAAGTCCGTTTTGTCTCACACTCGACTCGTTTATACGCGGAAGTTTATTGGTAATATTTTAACCATGAAAGGGAAATTGAATGAGAAGAAAGATGAGGGAGATCTTATCGTATATTATTCTATATTAATGTTTCATTTGTACGTCGTTTCGAGTGGCCATTTTATATTTTTTGCGAATGAGGTAAATAGACTCTGGCAGAATTAAATTGTTACCTTTGTGGTCTAGTGGTGAACTTGAAGCTCTCAACTCCGGAAGACGTAGGTTTGTCACATTGGAACAACACAAAATATTGTTTTCAATCTTATTGTTATCTCATTAGCACAATCCAGTCTGATCACCCGATTGTCTGACAAGAATGGAAATCCGTCGTATGGAAATTTAAAAGCTAGTAGTGTCGGTCATCCGTTCCATTAAGTAACAAGAGTAAAGTCACAGAGAGTGCTTTTGTGTATTGCGCACACACTTGGATACTATAAAATAACTCAAGCGTAGCTAGTCTGGTTTCAATTCTCCCCACTCCTTTAAGTGACGGTCACTTAAAGGAGTGGGGAGAGGTAGATTAAAATAAGTTATTGAAATTAAGAGGAAACACCACGGTTGAGAGAAATACAAAATAGGTATTTATAAAATCTATTGCTGTCTCGCAGTGCCTTAGCTAGCCAGCACTAGCGCGATAGAGACAACTGCAACTTGGACTGAAATTACCTATTAAAAGTACCAGAAATCGACGTTTAGGGGATTCCTGTTTCCTCCTCCAAAACTTAACCGATTTAAATATTTTTTTCTGTATTAGCTAAAAAAAGAATTGAGCTAGGTTCCTATTTTTTGCTTTTGTTGTTTATTGTAGTCAAATCTATTTCCTAGATATTTAAAAATAGCGGAGAGTCTGGCCATTTTTTTTAGGTTTTTAAACGTCCATATCTCTTTAAATAATTAATTTATTAAAAAAAAGAAAAAATAGGGACGTACAAACAATATCCATAAATATTCAGGAAAAAAATTGTTACTCTAGAGGTGTTATCCAGGGAGGAAATAGAAATCCCCTAGACCCCTATTTTTGTATGGAAAAAATTTCGTGGTGTTTCCTCTTAAGCATAGAACTCGTACTCGTACTCTTACGTAAATAATTTCAATTCCGATTCAAGACCTTTCCGATTGAAATTTGACAGTTGGCTAATCTAAAACATCTACTAGTACCAAATTGGTTTAAAATTGAGTGTCGATTATGTATTATGATTATGTAGATGGAACTAGGTGAATTTAGATAGCTAGATAGAAAAAATCATGTTTACAATATTGTTTTCAAGAGTAGCAAATGACATTGAAGTTGAATTTAATTTCAAGAAATAATGACATCAAAATTAATATTGGAATCAAATTGAAATTGAATTTAGTTTCAAGAGCCTTAGGCCGTGTTTTAAAGTTAGTCCTTCGTTAAATACCATGTTATCCCTCTCGAAATTCATATCAATGAATGAGAAGGCATGGTATTTTAAGAGGCCGTTAACACTAACATGCGTCGGTGAAATCGGAACTTACTCTTGCAATTCGGTTCCAATGCAGCTATCATAATATGCTACTCTCATAATATTATATCATTATATCAATACCGATTTAAATATTGGAATAGTGTCATAAAATCGGCACTCAACTTAAACTAATTTGGCACTAGTGTCGTGACGATCTGTCAAATTCAAAGGCAATTCGAATGCCAATTTTGTTCAAGAGTATGCATGCCCACTGATTATAGTGACCTGATAAAGGACAATGACGCTGAAAAAGGTCACATGCTTAGACCATTTGATAAACAAACAAAACGGCATTGGAGTTACTGTATATCTGATGCCTGATTCACAATGCGTTCGACTAGAATTTTTTTTATTCATATTGGATGGCTATTTTGTGGAACTATTCCACAATGTCATCCGTATCGTTTTCGAGATGAGCACATGGCTTGACATGGCTCACAGCATGATCGAAATTGATATTCATTTTTGTTTCGAGAGTAAGCTCAAAGGAATTTGGAAATTCTCTCAATGATAGGGCCATATATCGAGAAAGGCTAGCTAGTTAGCTATCGTTTTCAGACGAATAGGTGGAGAACACCTAGAATCAATACTAATATTATAAAGCGGAAGAGTTTGTTTGTTTTTTAAACGCGCTAATTTCAGGAACTACTGGTCCCATTTATTATTATTATTTTTGTTGGATAGTCCATTTATAGAGGTACGATTTATGCTATATTACATTACGCTGCGAACAATAGGAGCAAAGCGTCAGGGAGAAATGTTGCGAAAACGGGGAAAATTATTTACATTTGGGGACTTTCGTTGCGTGCGCTGCATAAACGGTTTAAGTCACTCAAAAACCACGCGAACAAAGTCGTGGGGACAGCTATGTTTAAAATCTAGTGTTTGATGTCACTATCACGCAGACGAGGTCGCGTGCACAGCTAGTAAACAATAACTGCGCAGTAAGTATTCGAGAACGGGAATTGTGAAAACCCCGCTGTGCCGCGGTAAACGACATTCTAGGTCCATTAGCGATCTGGTGCTAGGTTTGTTTCCGTCAACCCTAATGAAATAACAATATCCACTAATATAGCTCAATACCGGCACGCGTACCACGGCCAATGTAGAAATGGTTTCTTTCTACGGAAGAATAAACAAAATTACACATTGATAAAGAAAATCTTTTTTTATGACGTGTAGACTGTAGACAAAATGTATTCTTTTAGTATTTTTTTTGTCAAAATCTAATACTTACATTTTTTTTACATAAACGCAAGAAAAAAAAAAAAAAACATCCATTTGTAGAATGAGAAAAGGTAGTATAATCATATCCCAAAGTTACAGTGACTGTTCTTTCTACACCTGTTATAGATACATACAAAGACTTGAAGGTAGATCATTTAAATTAACATCACTCGGTTTCGAAAGTTGTAATAAATATAAAATACGTCAAATACAATATGATTAATTGTCTTATCAGTACCATTGAACCCACGACCCAGGTCAGTGGGCTTAGCACGAACAATTGACACCAACGTATTCGTACCGTTAACGAATGAGAATTGTATGAAAAGTATGACACTTGTTGACTAGACTATAATATATGACAGTTGTTTAGTTGTACTCACCAATGGCAGAAGGACGCCAATGGAAGAACGCTCCAGTGGGCCTATCTTTGACGCCTCCGTGGTCTAGTGGTTCAGAGCTTGTCTCTTGACCCGGAGGTCACGGGTTCGAATCCCACTGAGGGAACAAAAAGCTTTAAATGTTCCTGAGTCATGGATGTGTGTTAAATTTGTGCATTAATATAATAAAAATCTTAAATATGTTTATAGTATAAAAGTATTAAATAGGTTTCTGTTGACTGGTACCTGTAACACAAGTTCTTCATATATTTAGCACAGGGTTAGATTGACGTGGTGTGAAGCGTCCATAGATATTATTAATATTATATTATTATCTTGAATTTTTTTTCTTTTTATTTATGGCGGACTCAGTAAGTTGCTAATATTGGGATTGTATTGGAAATTGCCAGGGGGCCTACTCAAGATGCCATAGCTTATGTCAAATCCCATACCTTTTTTATCGAACTTTGTAAGCGATAATTAGCGATGGCATCTTGAGTAGGCCCCCAGTTGTCTTATTTTTGTAAGTCGACAGGTTGTATTACATCGTTCTTTAAGTCTCTGAAAGAATGTATGTACTTTATAGTTTTTTTTTATTAAAGGGATTTTAGTGCAAAAATTTGACGATGTCAATCCCATTGTAACTTAATCTAAATACACTTCATAATTAATAAAAATATACTTAAATTAAAATTAAAGGTATGAAGCAAAATTCAGAATTAGGTTCAGCTAGAATGCTTTTAAATATATTATACCTACGTTACTTATAGTTCGTCCCTAATAAATTTAACCTAAAGGTAAACAAACTTATTGTGCACTTATCAACACTTTCACAGGTATATTAAAGGACCATACTTGTATATTTTATCACAATTATACAATAATTAACTTATTTAAACATCAAATGAAGAACCTTCACAGTAAAAATACGCTATACTGCCAACAGTAGAATATAGTCTATAGTCTATGATTCATGTAGACAACAATAATCATTGCGTTAAATATTGACCAATTGGCATCACTGTCTTATCTATGGTTGTGTCATAGACGGATTTGTTTACGTTTGGGTTCAATTTATCTCGAACGTACTATACATGGAAATAAAATCTATTATATTACGTCTTTTAGATCTGCGTTTCGGGTACATTCAGTTTGTGGTATAAACAATACTTTATATGTTGTATCGTTCTTTATTGTTCTATGAAAGAAAGTACGTATATAACACATGTATCATCAAGTCTAGACGGTGTAACGGTTTCGAAAGTCACAGGTTCGGTGCTCAGGGCGAGCCGGTGCGGACCTTGGTGGCAGCCAGCGGACAACGGAACTGCGCCTTTCCGCAATTTGCCCCTTTGCTATTTAACTTCATTAAATCTTGTCTTCAAACGAAGGGCGTTACAATTTCACTTTTAATTTAATTATGTTTCATTTTCGAATTGAAACTGGTTCCAGTTAATTGATAAAACAATGTAATATTTGGTACTAAGGAAAACTTTGAGCTCGAAAACGGTATAACTAAATAATCATATTTTAATGAATTGCGTTTAGGTAACGATTTCAATTAATTTCAAAGTTATAGATATTTAGTGGTAATTTCAGCCTGCTTTAGTTTATACTTGACTTAATATCATATTATATATATGGGGCAAAAAGATCCTAGAGTGGAGGCCACGTACTGGCAAGCGCAGTGTGGGACGGCCACCTACCAGATGGACCGACTACCTGGTGAAAACTGCCGGGTCACGTTGGATGCAGATGGCAATGGACCGGTCGCACTGGAAATGTATTGGAGAGGCCTATGTCCAGCAGTGGACAGTAAAAGGCTGAAACGACGAACGACGACGACGAATATCATATTGTTATCTTAAACATTTTTTTTTTAGTTTTTGATAGCAAAAATATTTAAAAAATACGTTTCCAAAATAAGGAAAGACAACTTAATATGACGAATTAATGCATTCGTCATATTAATAAAAGAATATCAATGAAACAATACTAATATATGGCTAGGCCTAAATACTAATATATGGCTCAAGTGATACTAAAAATAACAATAATATGAAAGATTCTACGCCACGTCAATCTGGTCCCGGTATATTCTTGAGGATCTTGTGACACGTTTCTCGCGAGCACGGCTGCTTGAAAGCAGCCCTAATAACTGTGAAATACAGTAACAGTATTCGTAGCTTGTAAATGTTTAAATTATCAATGATTGATGTTTCCAGCATGAGAAATCTCAAATCAATAACAATAAATTAAGTAGATGCTTTTATACTTTGCTCATAGATATTTTATTTAGGATTTTATTTGATAATATTATTATTAAAAAAATTAACACAATTGGAACACAAAAACTATTTGTTCTATCGACGGGATCGAAACTCTCGAGCTTGAGCACCGACGCGCTCTACTATTGAGCTAAAGAGGTCGTCAGTAATAATTATATCTTTTACAATTTAGTTAATGCTAATAAGACCGCTTCGTTTGTACGTTATTCCTAATGCTAATCCCTGCTTACGTTAATGTCTGATATTTAAATGCTAAACAAGCTATAAACAGTGCCTAAACTAAAAGGGTTAATAGAAGATAAACTAAATTAAAAATATAAAAGAAGCACCGATCTAGAGTGTATCACTCATATCACACCTTACAAACGAAATGACCTTGAAGGCCTGAACCGATTTCCACCAAACATAGCTAAGAACACTCTCGACTGATATACCTTTCAAAAAACCAAAAAAAAACCGCATTAAAATCGGATCATCCGTTTGGGAGCTACAATGCCACAGACAGACACATACACAGACACATCAAACTTATAACACCCCGTCGTTTTTGCATCGGGGGTTTAAAATAGGAAATGGTTAATAAAATTATTTACACGCTGGACGAGCTGAGCTATACAGTTTGTCCTTGTCTCTCAAGTGACTTCTAACGTACAAAACATTGTATAGCTTATATACAGATCTTACTAATAAAAATATTAAGAACATGGACCAATCAAATGAAATCCTTTTCTAACACTGTCTAGACATAGACGTACTAAGTGGATTTATAAGTTTTTCTACATTGAAAAGCTAATCGGTTAAGCAAATATTATGTTTATTAGTAAGTGGATTTATGTGTTTTACAAATCCGCAATAACCAATTGTGTAAATAAAAATGCAATAAGATTTCTGCGAATATCACTTTGTTTTTTTTCTTTTGCTTTGTCAAAAACACCGGAGCACAAAGGACTGGTTATGTCCAGTAATAAATATTCCCAGTTGTTTTTTTAGTCTTTATAGATTTTGTATTATTCCGTCGTTTAGGCTATGACGTCCAGTACTGTACATACATAAGCCTCCTCCAAAGTATTTCGCAGTGTTAAAATAATAACAAGGTCCTCGGAAAAAATGTTGCCTATTTTCAGATACACAAGGTGTAAAATAAGTGAGC
Organism: Celastrina argiolus; assembly: GCA_905187575.2. Lineage (NCBI taxonomy): Eukaryota > Metazoa > Arthropoda > Insecta > Lepidoptera > Lycaenidae > Celastrina > Celastrina argiolus. Next base: position 6,567,578 of record LR994581.1, on the reverse strand, counting down.
GATAATACTTTAGGGTGTGTACTGTGTATGTGCACTCTACATAGGAGGCATCTACATACTGTGGAAGTATCAGCGATGAAAGAGGCACTTTTTTTTAATTATTGTATGGGAAAATTTATGATGGGGCATTTCTCATACAAAACATGTAAAAAGTAAGTATTTCAGCACTGGTACTTTCACAGTATACTCTACATAGGCACATACACATTACACACCCTAAAGTATTATCACTCACTTATTTTACACCTTGTATATTCATATCGCCTTTTATGACCCCACGGGAAAATTCATGGGGAAGTGCTCTTACTCCGGCACCCCACGGACAATAACTGTATTATTTCATGGCATTTAACACCTCCATGGTCTAGTGGTTCAGAGATTGGCTCTCCAGCTGATTTCCGCGTTGGAAAAACAAAAAATTTTGTTTTCAACTTTGGGTAGGACAATGCAGAGCCGATCATCTGATTATCTGACAAGAAAGATGATCCATGCGTCGGATGGGCATGTAAAAAGTCGGTCCTGCGCCTGATCGTCCGCCAGTCGTGTTCCACTGGGGAGTGAAGGAAGAGAGAGTGCTTCTGTGTATTACCCACAAACTTGGACACTATAAAATAACTCCTGCGCGGCCACCGTTACTGAAATCGGTATGGGAGGCATTATTATTATTTCCATGGACACTTAATTTTTTCACTCCTTGTTTTCTATTCTGTTTTATCTTCGATGCCAATCATAATCTTCTTTATCGCCCTCTGCCAATACTTCCACTTCCAGTAGGTTTTTCTAAGCTTTTGTAGTGGACATAATATCTTTAATAAGATACAGATTGACGTAATCATAAGAATGTTTTTTACATTCCTTTATAATATTTAGTTATTTTATTTAATAAAATAACAAATTATTTAAAGCTGGAGAGTTTGTTGGTTTAAACCCGCTAATCTCAGGAACAACCGACTTGAAGAAATGTTATATCGTAGATTTTTAATAATGTTTAAAAATTTAAGGTTCTATTGTATTCTTTCACGCGGAGTATGTCTCGAGCAAAGCTAGTCCATAATATTATTAAAAAAATTACCAGCACTTGAAAAAACACTGCACTGCAAACTTCAAAACTTTGCGTTTATGTACGCCTGTCAAGGTACGAAAATTGGCGGGACAGAGTATTGCTTGTTCCAAATTTTTTGTATACCTAGTTGTCCAGCTTATATGGACCTGTCTTGCCCTGCTCCCGTGCTGGCCTGATTTTTACTCAACGTAACATGTCGCCATAAACACAACGCAACAACATGCCGATTTTTTGTGAGGTCATAAAATATTTCCAGTCAACCAGTCAATCGAGTCTGTCATTCGTGCCGACTACCGAAGCATGTACCTACTTGGGGTAGGATTTAGGAAAATAAATATTTTTATGATTTTTTTTAATTTTATGAGTGACAGTCTAATAAGGACGTACATTTATTCAGGTCCTATATAAGTGCAATTTATCCAAATAAGAACAATGTCCAAGATCTTACTTTATTTTTCTGTGGTCCGCTTGACGTGAAATTTAAAGTTATTATAGTGTAATTTTTTTAATGAATTTCACCGTTGCTTATTTGTTTACATAACATTATATTCACAAAATGTAATTTTTATAGCTTACCTAAGTATCAAAGTAATTAAATTAAATCCGGTGTACAGGAATTTAGGTATATTTTCAAATGTTACTTTTGACTCATCCACACATTAAATTATGTAAGAGGTGATATTTAGAACATTTATAAATAGGTAAACATTTAAATAAAATATGTGATATTAATTTCAATTCCAACGGATCGTAATGTGAGTTGTGACAGATAAGGCATAATAGGCTTGAGTCCGTTAATACGGTACTCGTCAGAATGTAATAAAATTAAATATTTGTAGAAACTACTGACATAAATCTACTTTACGTGTTTTGTCAAACAGTAGTCCAAGATGAACAATTGACAGCGTATTCGTAATGTTATCGAATGTAAATGGTTAGGCTCTGCCATAATTGAATGTCGAAAAATTAATAATCGAGAAAATGGATATTAAACTGGCACTTAAACATTTTAGGATATGCCGTATTGAGTACATTGATTCTAAAGACGGTTATTTAGATAATGTACTTTAACGTTATATATTAATATTCTAAAATTTAAGTGACAGTTTGAAGTCAATTTTCTCGGAATCGGAATTATGTGACACACACATTCATCCATTTATGTCTTCAATTATCATACAATTTTTATTCGATGATTTCAATATCAATTGTTTCGATAGTCGTCAGTTGTTCGTGCTAAGTGACCTCACTGACAGCCAGATTCTGCTGAGGAGTATCGATCACATCATCAAGTCGGTTTATTCGTTTAAGATCTATGACAGCCCCAACCAATATGGCTTTATACTCCAAAGGACCACATGATGCATGATGACGTCATAGCTAAAATGATGTTGATGAAATATTTAATATCTCAACGAAAAAGTAGGCATTATCTCAAATCCTTAGATTGACTGAGTGAAAGTTAGCTAACAAGCCGATCACGATGTATGATTGAGGACACCCGTCTTCGCAGAACATGTTGCACTCATAATCATTACACAAATGGTAGAAACCCGTGGCAGGATAGCGTGGTGGTAGCATCCGGGAGGTAAGGAAAGTGGGCCTTAGGAGAAGAAATGTTCATGGGTAAAAATTCGAGTTTAAAGAAGGTTTCCAATATATAGTCCTTTCTAAATCGGACCAGTATTTCCTGAGATTAGCGTCTTCAAGTACTTACTACTATAGGTACATACTCTGTTTATAATATTAATTTTAATATCTATTATTTTCTACGGTGCGTTTATAAACACGTGATTGTACAATGCACAATGTAAATACGACAACATACTTAAAACATACAAAAAAGTTAAACTTGATTCTTAAAGCACTACATTTTATTGACTTGTGTCGAATCTCTGCATAACATAATATTGAATTATACAGAAATTCGATCATTCATTTTAGTATCTCGAGCTGTTCATTTCATCCCCAGACGCAAAAACGACGGGGTGTTATAAGTTTGACGTGTCTACACAAACTGTAAATGTCTGTCTGTGGCATCGTAGCTCACAAATGGATGATACGATTTTAATGCGGTTTTTTTTTTGTTTGAAAAGTATATCAGTCGAGGGGGTTCTTAGCTGTGTTTGGTGGAAATCGGTTCAGGTCTTCAAGGTCGTTTGTTAGGATCCAAACTAAAATACATGAGAGAAAGATTTATGGTGGTAATAATACTATGTATGAACACAACAAAACATTAATTATTCTACATTCGCCCAAAAACACAAAAACTCGTATTTCAGGTGTTGTAAATTATGTAAATGTAATTACGGAATAAAAAATCAACTGATATCTCGTCTCATCCGACGCCATTTTGTTTCTCTGAGAGACTACACAATTTGAATTGGTAATTTTACTTAATATTATGATCACAACTAAAATAAGACCGTTTTAGGTTTGAATAGTGTTATTGCCTACTTAACCTATTTGTCACAAGATTAATAGAAGTGGAATTTTACAGAAATATACTATTTGTTTTTTCTTGTCACTGATTTATCTACTTTATCTTAATTTATTTTAGATTACCTAATTTCTTATTCATTATAACGTACCGTATAGTTTTTGCTCAATATGTGGTTCAGTGACCTCTCATTTTGGGCATGACATTCTGTCCTTACCACATCTGCCTTTTCGAAACTCTTGAACGAGTCTCGCCTTAATCGAAGTTGTTTTTACAGCCATTTTGGATGCCGTCACATATATCTGCGCCCATTATACGTCCCTTTTTTGCTAACCCAAATCCATCTTTAATTCTAAGCTTCTGGAAATTGAGGCAAAGAAACATATCTTGAAAGTTGACTGTCCTAAAAGTAATGCGTGTGATTTGTTTAGCGAATCGGTATTCAATAAATGTAGCTAATAGGGTAGTTAGGTACTAGTTAGTTAAGGAGTGTCGAATACATAAGTCATTTAATAAATAACATTAGGTACATCTAAAAGATCTATCGTATTGTAAGTTTAATGTGTTATCTATGTTTATTTTATGTTTATAACATACTAGATGTGCCCGCGACTTTTTTCGCGTGGTTTTTGAGTGACTTAAACCGTTTATGCAGCGCACGCAACGAAAGTCCCCAAATGTGAATAATTTTCCCCGTTTTTTTGCAACATTTCTCACTGACCCTTCGCTTCTATTGGTCGCAGTGTAATGTTATATAACCTAAAGCCTTCCTCTATAAATGGACTATCAAACAAAAAAAGAATTTTTCTAATCGGACCAGTAGTTTCTGAGATTAGCGCGTTTAAACAAACAAACAACCGCTTTATAATATTAGTATAGAAAGAGATAGATCTCTAGGGTTTCGTGTTGTTTATTTATAATTACCGTGATATCTAGTATTGATTAGAAAATGTGCTTGATTTTCCATCCGTTTGCGCGGACTGAAAAAAACGACGGATAAGACGAAAGTTTTGAGTATACCACATTCGAAAAAATATGATTTCTCTAAACAAGAAATAAGCCGACTGGCGCAAAACATCAAACATGAAAGTACATCGCACAAATCCTGCCGTGCTAATTGACGACAGAAGCAAATAGAAAGCGCACAGAAAAACAAACATTCAAACGAATGGAGAATATTTTGCATATAAATGTCCGTAAACCTGATTCGCGTGCTCATTGCTCTTGACCAGACAGCCTGACGGCCAGATGCGATCAGAAGCGACAACCCCAAATTATACCCAGAAACTAATTACGCAAAGTATCCGAACCCAAAAAACGTAGACGAAAGTGCATGATCTCATTATCGCATGATTATAGCCTGATTTATACTGTCGATGGTCTTGCATCATTGAGGACCATGGACCATACAGGATTATTATTTATTCTGATGATAATGATGATGAAAATCGTGTATGAAAGAAAGAAACACGATAGATTTTTAACCGACTTCCAAAAAAGTAGGAGGTTCTCAATTCGGCCGGTTATTGCAATTTTAGTATCATCATGAAACAATATTGATTTTGATTTTACTAAAACTGCAATAACTCACAGAACTAAAGCACATTGGTTACAATTCGCCCGTTTTAAGCAAAACTACCATTATAAGTTCAAAAACTTATAATGGTACTTTTGCCTCTAAGATATATTGAGGTAATAATGTAGGAACTAGAGGAAAGAAATAGAACAAAATTTAACAGAATGTACAAGAAATACATTGAAAAATTGCAGCACAATGTAAATATTCAAAATAAAATGAAAATGTATTTAAGACAACTATTACTAAGTGTATTTAGAATGAATAATAGAATGTATTCTAATATTATAATTTTAAGGAATAAATAAATGAAATATAGGTACTAAACGTTAAAATGACGCGACGTGACTACTTTTCAGGGTAGAGAAATTGAACTTTATTCTCTACCTACACATTTTTGAATTGCATCGCCTGAAGTTGCATTGCCCAGCCCCGCTCGTACCAGGTTCTTTCTTGACTAAGAGCCTTCTTGCAATATATGTAAATAAAGTTCAATTTTAAATTGATTTCATAAAGTTACGCGTTGTGCTTCAGTGTAAGCAGACCCTTAGAAAACGGAACTTGATTGTGATGAATTAATGATACATTTTGTAAGGATAATTTATTCCAAGACGTAGCATGCAAATGTAATTACAGAGCGATCATGGAGACGCCTGTCTTGAGGCCTGAGGCGATATTTGATATTGATTGGTTCAGACAATTATAATATAACAATTACCGGAAAGTCGATATGAGATCGGGACCCGAAAACGGCTTCAAAAACCTTTACACAACCGGGTCACATGACATGAGGTCCCGTACACAACTTTTTTATTGTTTCACAACTTTAAATTAATTTTAGATTACCTGGGCCCTGATTCAAGACGCCATCGTTATTTATCGCTTCAAATCGCGTCAAATCCCATACATATTGTTTTTGAACTTCGAAAGCGATGAATAGCGATGGCGTCTTGAATCAGGGTCCTGGGCCCTGATTCAAGACGCCATCGTTATTTATCGCTTCAAATCGCGTCAAATCCCATACATATTGTTTTTGAACTTCGAAAGCGATAAATAGCGATGGCGTCTTGAATCAGGGTCCTGGGGCCTGATTCAAGACGCCATCGTTATTTATCGCTTCAAATCGCGTCAAATCCCATACATATTGTTTTTGAACTTCGAAAGCGATGAATAGCGATGGCGTCTTGAATCAGGGTCCTGGGCCCTGATTCAAGACGCCATCGTTATTTATCGCTTCAAATCGCGTCAAAGCCCATACATATTGTTTTTGAACTTCGAAAGCGATAAATAGCGATGGCGTCTTGAATCAGGGCCCAGGACCCTGATTCAAGACGCCATCGTTATTTATCGCTTCAAATCGCGTCAAATCCCATACATATTGTTTTTGAACTTCGAAAGCGATAAATAGCGATGGCGTCTTGAATCAGGGTCCTGGGGCCTGATTCAAGACGCCATCGTTATTTATCGCTTCAAATCGCGTCAAATCCCATACATATTGTTTTTGAACTTCGAAAGCGATGAATAGCGATGGCGTCTTGAATCAGGGTCCTGGGGCCTGATTCAAGACGCCATCGTTATTTATCGCTTCAAATCGCGTCAAATCCCATACATATTGTTTTTGAACTTCGAAAGCGATGAATAGCGATGGCGTCTTGAATCAGGGTCCTGGGGCCTGATTCAAGACGCCATCGTTATTTATCGCTTCAAATCGCGTCAAATCCCATACATATTGTTTTTGAACTTCGAAAGCGATAAATAGCGATGGCGTCTTGAATCAGGGTCCTGGGGCCTGATTCAAGACGCCATCGTTATTTATCGCTTCAAATCGCGTCAAATCCCATACATATTGTTTTTGAACTTCGAAAGCGATAAATAGCGATGGCGTCTTGAATCAGGGTCCTGGGGCCTGATTCAAGACGCCATCGTTATTTATCGCTTCAAATCGCGTCAAATCCCATACATATTGTTTTTGAACTTCGAAAGCGATAAATAGCGATGGCGTCTTGAATCAGGGTCCTGGGGCCTGATTCAAGACGCCATCGTTATTTATCGCTTCAAATCGCGTCAAATCCCATACATATTGTTTTTGAACTTCGAAAGCGATGAATAGCGATGGCGTCTTGAATCAGGGTCCTGGGGCCTGATTCAAGACGCCATCGTTATTTATCGCTTCAAATCGCGTCAAATCCCATACATATTGTTTTTGAACTTCGAAAGCGATAAATAGCGATGGCGTCTTGAATCAGGGTCCTGGGGCCTGATTCAAGACGCCATCGTTATTTATCGCTTCAAATCGCGTCAAATCCCATACATATTGTTTTTGAACTTCGAAAGCGATGAATAGCGATGGCGTCTTGAATCAGGGTCCTGGGGCCTGATTCAAGACGCCATCGTTATTTATCGCTTCAAATCGCGTCAAATCCCATACATATTGTTTTTGAACTTCGAAAGCGATAAATAGCGATGGCGTCTTGAATCAGGCCCCAGGACCCTGATTCAAGACGCCATCGTTATTTATCGCTTCAAATCGCGTCAAATCCCATACATATTGTTTTTGAACTTCGAAAGCGATAAATAGCGATGGCGTCTTGAATCAGGGTCCTGGGCCCTGATTCAAGACGCCATCGTTATTTATCGCTTCAAATCGCGTCAAATCCCATACATATTGTTTTTGAACTTCGAAAGCGATAAATAGCGATGGCGTCTTGAATCAGGGTCCTGGGGCCTGATTCAAGACGCCATCGTTATTTATCGCTTCAAATCGCGTCAAATCCCATACATATTGTTTTTGAACTTCGAAAGCGATAAATAGCGATGGCGTCTTGAATCAGGGTCCTGGGGCCTGATTCAAGACGCCATCGTTATTTATCGCTTCAAATCGCGTCAAATCCCATACATATTGTTTTTGAACTTCGAAAGCGATAAATAGCGATGGCGTCTTGAATCAGGGTCCTGGGGCCTGATTCAAGACGCCATCGTTATTTATCGCTTCAAATCGCGTCAAATCCCATACATATTGTTTTTGAACTTCGAAAGCGATAAATAGCGATGGCGTCTTGAATCAGGGTCCTGGGGCCTGATTCAAGACGCCATCGTTATTTATCGCTTCAAATCGCGTCAAATCCCATACATATTGTTTTTGAACTTCGAAAGCGATGAATAGCGATGGCGTCTTGAATCAGGGTCCTGGGGCCTGATTCAAGACGCCATCGTTATTTATCGCTTCAAATCGCGTCAAATCCCATACATATTGTTTTTGAACTTCGAAAGCGATGAATAGCGATGGCGTCTTGAATCAGGGTCCTGGGGCCTGATTCAAGACGCCATCGTTATTTATCGCTTCAAATCGCGTCAAATCCCATACATATTGTTTTTGAACTTCGAAAGCGATGAATAGCGATGGCGTCTTGAATCAGGGTCCTGGGGCCTGATTCAAGACGCCATCGTTATTTATCGCTTCAAATCGCGTCAAATCCCATACATATTGTTTTTGAACTTCGAAAGCGATGAATAGCGATGGCGTCTTGAATCAGGGTCCTGGGGCCTGATTCAAGACGCCATCGTTATTTATCGCTTCAAATCGCGTCAAATCCCATACATATTGTTTTTGAACTTCGAAAGCGATGAATAGCGATGGCGTCTTGAATCAGGGTCCTGGGGCCTGATTCAAGACGCCATCGTTATTTATCGCTTCAAATCGCGTCAAATCCCATACATATTGTTTTTGAACTTCGAAAGCGATGAATAGCGATGGCGTCTTGAATCAGGGTCCTGGGGCCTGATTCAAGACGCCATCGTTATTTATCGCTTCAAATCGCGTCAAATCCCATACATATTGTTTTTGAACTTCGAAAGCGATGAATAGCGATGGCGTCTTGAATCAGGGTCCTGGGGCCTGATTCAAGACGCCATCGTTATTTATCGCTTCAAATCGCGTCAAATCCCATACATATTGTTTTTGAACTTCGAAAGCGATGAATAGCGATGGCGTCTTGAATCAGGCCCCAGGACCCTGATTCAAGACGCCATCGTTATTTATCGCTTCAAATCGCGTCAAATCCCATACATATTGTTTTTGAACTTCGAAAGCGATGAATAGCGATGGCGTCTTGAATCAGGGTCCTGGGGCCTGATTCAAGACGCCATCGTTATTTATCGCTTCAAATCGCGTCAAATCCCATACATATTGTTTTTGAACTTCGAAAGCGATGAATAGCGATGGCGTCTTGAATCAGGGTCCTGGGGCCTGATTCAAGACGCCATCGTTATTTATCGCTTCAAATCGCGTCAAATCCCATACATATTGTTTTTGAACTTCGAAAGCGATGAATAGCGATGGCGTCTTGAATCAGGGTCCTGGGGCCTGATTCAAGACGCCATCGTTATTTATCGCTTCAAATCGCGTCAAATCCCATACATATTGTTTTTGAACTTCGAAAGCGATGAATAGCGATGGCGTCTTGAATCAGGGTCCTGGGGCCTGATTCAAGACGCCATCGTTATTTATCGCTTCAAATCGCGTCAAATCCCATACATATTGTTTTTGAACTTCGAAAGCGATGAATAGCGATGGCGTCTTGAATCAGGGTCCTGGGGCCTGATTCAAGACGCCATCGTTATTTATCGCTTCAAATCGCGTCAAATCCCATACATATTGTTTTTGAACTTCGAAAGCGATGAATAGCGATGGCGTCTTGAATCAGGGTCCTGGGGCCTGATTCAAGACGCCATCGTTATTTATCGCTTCAAATCGCGTCAAATCCCATACATATTGTTTTTGAACTTCGAAAGCGATGAATAGCGATGGCGTCTTGAATCAGGGTCCTGGGGCCTGATTCAAGACGCCATCGTTATTTATCGCTTCAAATCGCGTCAAATCCCATACATATTGTTTTTGAACTTCGAAAGCGATGAATAGCGATGGCGTCTTGAATCAGGGTCCTGGGGCCTGATTCAAGACGCCATCGTTATTTATCGCTTCAAATCGCGTCAAATCCCATACATATTGTTTTTGAACTTCGAAAGCGATGAATAGCGATGGCGTCTTGAATCAGGGTCCTGGGGCCTGATTCAAGACGCCATCGTTATTTATCGCTTCAAATCGCGTCAAATCCCATACATATTGTTTTTGAACTTCGAAAGCGATAAATAGCGATGGCGTCTTGAATCAGGGTCCTGGGGCCTGATTCAAGACGCCATCGTTATTTATCGCTTCAAATCGCGTCAAATCCCATACATATTGTTTTTGAACTTCGAAAGCGATGAATAGCGATGGCGTCTTGAATCAGGGTCCTGGGGCCTGATTCAAGACGCCATCGTTATTTATCGCTTCAAATCGCGTCAAATCCCATACATATTGTTTTTGAACTTCGAAAGCGATGAATAGCGATGGCGTCTTGAATCAGGGTCCTGGGGCCTGATTCAAGACGCCATCGTTATTTATCGCTTCAAATCGCGTCAAATCCCATACATATTGTTTTTGAACTTCGAAAGCGATGAATAGCGATGGCGTCTTGAATCAGGGTCCTGGGGCCTGATTCAAGACGCCATCGTTATTTATCGCTTCAAATCGCGTCAAATCCCATACATATTGTTTTTGAACTTCGAAAGCGATAAATAGCGATGGCGTCTTGAATCAGGGTCCTGGGGCCTGATTCAAGACGCCATCGTTATTTATCGCTTCAAATCGCGTCAAATCCCATACATATTGTTTTTGAACTTCGAAAGCCATGAATAGCGATGGCGTCTTGAATCAGGGTCCTGGGGCCTGATTCAAGACGCCATCGTTATTTATCGCTTCAAATCGCGTCAAATCCCATACATATTGTTTTTGAACTTCGAAAGCGATGAATAGCGATGGCGTCTTGAATCAGGGTCCTGGGGCCTGATTCAAGACGCCATCGTTATTTATCGCTTCAAATCGCGTCAAATCCCATACATATTGTTTTTGAACTTCGAAAGCGATGAATAGCGATGGCGTCTTGAATCAGGGTCCTGGGGCCTGATTCAAGACGCCATCGTTATTTATCGCTTCAAATCGCGTCAAATCCCATACATATTGTTTTTGAACTTCGAAAGCGATGAATAGCGATGGCGTCTTGAATCAGGGTCCTGGGGCCTGATTCAAGACGCCATCGTTATTTATCGCTTCAAATCGCGTCAAATCCCATACATATTGTTTTTGAACTTCGAAAGCGATGAATAGCGATGGCGTCTTGAATCAGGGTCCTGGGGCCTGATTCAAGACGCCATCGTTATTTATCGCTTCAAATCGCGTCAAATCCCATACATATTGTTTTTGAACTTCGAAAGCGATGAATAGCGATGGCGTCTTGAATCAGGGTCCTGGGGCCTGATTCAAGACGCCATCGTTATTTATCGCTTCAAATCGCGTCAAATCCCATACATATTGTTTTTGAACTTCGAAAGCGATGAATAGCGATGGCGTCTTGAATCAGGGTCCTGGGGCCTGATTCAAGACGCCATCGTTATTTATCGCTTCAAATCGCGTCAAATCCCATACATATTGTTTTTGAACTTCGAAAGCGATGAATAGCGATGGCGTCTTGAATCAGGGTCCTGGGGCCTGATTCAAGACGCCATCGTTATTTATCGCTTCAAATCGCGTCAAATCCCATACATATTGTTTTTGAACTTCGAAAGCGATGAATAGCGATGGCGTCTTGAATCAGGGTCCTGGGGCCTGATTCAAGACGCCATCGTTATTTATCGCTTCAAATCGCGTCAAATCCCATACATATTGTTTTTGAACTTCGAAAGCGATGAATAGCGATGGCGTCTTGAATCAGGGTCCTGGGGCCTGATTCAAGACGCCATCGTTATTTATCGCTTCAAATCGCGTCAAATCCCATACATATTGTTTTTGAACTTCGAAAGCGATGAATAGCGATGGCGTCTTGAATCAGGGTCCTGGGGCCTGATTCAAGACGCCATCGTTATTTATCGCTTCAAATCGCGTCAAATCCCATACATATTGTTTTTGAACTTCGAAAGCGATGAATAGCGATGGCGTCTTGAATCAGGGTCCTGGGGCCTGATTCAAGACGCCATCGTTATTTATCGCTTCAAATCGCGTCAAATCCCATACATATTGTTTTTGAACTTCGAAAGCGATGAATAGCGATGGCGTCTTGAATCAGGGTCCTGGGGCCTGATTCAAGACGCCATCGTTATTTATCGCTTCAAATCGCGTCAAATCCCATACATATTGTTTTTGAACTTCGAAAGCGATGAATAGCGATGGCGTCTTGAATCAGGGTCCTGGGGCCTGATTCAAGACGCCATCGTTATTTATCGCTTCAAATCGCGTCAAATCCCATACATATTGTTTTTGAACTTCGAAAGCGATGAATAGCGATGGCGTCTTGAATCAGGGTCCTGGGGCCTGATTCGATAGTGCCGCGTACTCCCGAATAAATCAACGTTTGTTTATTTTGATTATCAGTCGATTGATGTGGTCGGGAGTACAGAAGTTACGATGTAACGATTTTGTTTATCCTGGTTAGTTTCAAAGTAATCCAAAATACCAAAAGCCGTTGAGATCGAACTGATTCGTTTTAGTAGTTTCGGAGACTATTTAATGCAACCAAACAAACCTTTCCTCTTTATAATATTAGTAACGATTATAACGACGCGACGTTATACTGTCATGGAACCCTAAAAGAGCCGTATGATATAATTACAAGCTGTTTATCAAAGACCCAAAATCTTAATTTTTTTAGCAAGTTTCATTTAAAGTGCAAAATATTATTCAGGCCATGTGAAAATGAATAAATCATCATCATCATTTCAGGTATGGCGTCCACTACAGAACAAGCGTCCCCTCCCAGTATTTCTTGGGGATGCCTGTACCTGCTACATTTGGCAGGCGGGTTGGCAAACGCAGTTTTCAGATAAACGAGAAACGCTGCCGCCCATTTTCTCCATTTCCTCACTCCTTTTACGACACCCACGGGAAAGGTGGTTGATGAGGAGGTTCTATACTTACTCCCTCACCCCATGGATTTTAGTATAGACAATACACATGTCGCAGTCATCTGATTGAATTTGCTTATTAAATTGAATGACTAGTGCGGTTATATAATGGCGTCAAACAGCTCGTATAGATAGTAATGTGTTGATTTTTTCTACGAATATTTCAAGACTAAAAATAGCGGAATCGGTTCAGCCGTTCTCGAGTTTTAGCGAGACTAACGAACAGTGATTCATTTTTATATATAAGACTAGCTGTCCCGTGCCCACTTCGTTGGGCATACAAACCGTTTAAACCTTCCCTGGACTTCCACAAATATTTCATGACCGAATAGAACATAGCCGAATCGGTTCAGCCCTAGCCGAGTTATAGCGAAACTAACGAACAGCAATTCATTTTTATATTTATAGGATCATCGATTTCTTATATGTTTCGAATGAAGAAAGATAACGAAATGAATAATGAACGAATGAAAGTGTAATTATTTAACTGTCGTCAGCGACTCCGTGGCGCAACGGTAGCGCGTCTGACTCCAGATCAGAAGGTTGCGTGTTCAAATCACGTCGGGGTCAAAATTTCGTGTTTTTGTGTGAGACTGTGCCTCGCCTACAGATAATGCTATATTATAACAACGCGTGGGAAAACTAATATATACGATTTAAATAAAATCTAGTATAATAATAATATCTTTGGACGTTTCACACCACGTCAATCTGGCCCCGTAGTAAGTATCCGAAGAACTTGTGTTACAGATACCAGACAACGGAAATTTATTTAATAATTTTTATACTATACACATATTTGAGATTTAAATACACGTAAATACTCGTATACACATCCATGACCCAGGAATATTGAAAACTTTTTGTTCCTTCGGCGGGATTCGAACCCGCGACCTCTACCACTACGCCACGGTAGTGGTTGTCAAATGAGGTGTCATTTGACGACCGACAAACTCAGTTCAGCAGCATATGCAGTTAGTAAAATTAGACAATATTCAGATGAAAGTACAACGTCTAGTGTATTTTAGTTACTTTCATAGTATAATGTCCTATGGCATTCTGCTATGGGGCAGTGCTGCAGATATAAATAGTATCTTTGTGCTGCAGAAGCGAGCTGTTCGGGCAATCTACAAGCTGGCCCTCAACACTTCTCTTAGAGAAAAGTTTAAGGAAACTGGAATACTAACTGTAGCTTCTCAGTATATCCTCTCTAATGTATTATATGTTAAGAAAAATGTAAACCTGTTTATAAGAAAATGTGATAATCATAATAGAAATACTCGGAATAAGAATAAACTTGTCGTTCCAGTGACTAGACTAAGCAAAGTAAAGAATTCGTTTAAAGGCCAATGTATACGCCTATACAATAGGATCCCAGAAAACGTTCAAAATTTTTCAACTAATAAGTTTAAGAAAGTAGTCAAAGAACGTTTGTGTGCAAAAGCTTACTATAAAGTTAATGATTATATGAATGATAGCACACCTTGGGAATAAAGTAGCCCCTACAAGGCTACTTATATATAGTAAATTCTAAGTATTTACATATTTATATGTAAATTTGTATTTTTTTTAAAAAGAGAAATTTTCCATCTTTTTGGTAAAAGATGGCCCCATGCGAGTTTCTTACGCCGGTTCTTCTCGCTGGGCTAGTTCCGGAACCGGTGGTAGGCATCATATAGAAACGACGTTCAGAAAACATTTTTTTGTAAAATTTACTCTGAATAAAAATATTTGATTTGATTTGATTTGATTTGACCACCGTGGCGTAGTGGTTGAGCGCGTTGGTGCTTGAGTGAGAGGTCGCGGGTTCGAATCCCGCCGAAGGAACAAAAAGTTTTCAATATTCCTGGGTCATGGATGTGTATATTTACGTGTATTTAAATCTCAAATATGTGTATAGTATAAAAATTATTAAATATATTTCCGTTGTCTGGTATCTGTAACACAAGTTCTACATACACCTATGACAATAAAAGTTTTCGGTAAATAAAAAACTATAACCCGTCTTCGCAAAAAGGGATCTAAACAGGGTTAAACAAGTAAATAGATAATATTCAGATAGAAAACCAGGAATGCATAGGTAGAAAAATGTCAAAATAGAGCCGCGGTCAAACCCACCATTAACATTAATTATTGCAATGCAACGGCAGACGAATATGCTTTTTTAAGTAGGTACTTTTTTTCTACCGTATTTCGGTGTGAATTGACGCTTAGATTTTATTAGCTAGAGTAGTTTCGGATATCGTCTACCATTTTTTAAGATTCACCCTGTATGACAAGCTTATGTCCCACAAATTTGTAAGCGTGAAATACATTTCACCCCCTTGGAGGTTGAATTTAGAAAAATCCATAGAAGGCATACTTGTACGAAATTGCAAGGTTTTTAGGTATCAACTACCAGCGTACATATACGCTGGTAGTTGATACATGATTCAATAAGCTTTGCTTTTATATGTTAAAATATTGTGTATATCTACTATATAATTAACTAGCTGACCCGTGCCCACTACGTTGAGCATGGAAACCGTTTAAACCTTCCCGGGACTTCCGCGAATATTTAAGACCAAAAATGGCCGCATCAGTTCAGCTGATCTCGAGTTTTAGCGAGACTAACGAACAGCAATTGATTTTTATATAGCCTATGTTACTCAGTGATAATGTAGCTTTCTAATGAAAAAAGAATTATTAAAATCGGTCCAGTACTTTTTGAGTTTATTCGTTACATACAAAAATACAAATCTTTCCTCTTTATAATATTAGTATAGATGTATGTGTGTACTACTTAAGTGCTTCCTGCTACTTCGTACGCGCAAAATGAAATTACAACGGGAACCATACATTTTGAGGCGGTAAAAAAAGTGTTGATCCGTTATGTAAACTTACCATATCAAATTTTATTAATATCCGTTCAGTAGATTTTCCGTGAAAGAGTAACGAACATGCATCTACACAAACAAACTTTCGGATTTATAATATTAGTAGGAGACTAGATTAGTTTGCGCAATATGAAATAAATAACAAAATGCTACGAAATCTTCGTGCTGTATTAGTCTAAGCCAAGCCAAATCTAGATGGATTATAGAAAATGAGTTACGTATAAGGAGAAATTGCACGATTTCCATTCTAACAATGCTTTCACCAATATGGCAGAAATTGTGCAAATTAAGTGAAACTGAATTGCACAGATACATTATAATTATATTCATTACACCATTTTCTGGAGTCTGGACCCTGATTCAAGATGCCATCGCTTTTATCAAAGTAACAAAGTTTGGAAACAAAAGTATGGGATTTGACATAAGTGACAAACGAATTTGTACTATGTTCCGAAGCTTAATATGTAAAATCCTACTCATTTGGCATTTTAAATTAGGGCGTAGTATTCTTAACTCTGTCACAATATTTTTAAATCGTAAATAAAAAGTTCACCACAAATTTAAATATCGCTTTATTTACTTGTTACAACGATAAAATAGATCGTAACTAGACTAGGAAACAATTTCATTGAGGACATCAAAAAAACAATGCGCCAAAAAATTTTGAAACAGAGAGAGAACTATTTAAACATTTTGAAGTTTCGTATAGCTTATGAATAATAATTAATTATTACACGTTTTGATTACCTTCATTTAAATATAAATACCAAATTCATTAGTCATGCTTCTCAACTGATAAAGAACTTATTAGAAGATTCTGAAACAGGGAGATAGGACATAATTTAAACGTACCTACCACTAGACTCCTATTTGTAATCTAAAGTCTAAACAATAGAAATGAGATATCAGCACTTAGCACTTTCACCGCGTTGTATGAGTTATTTATTAATAGCATGTAGGTATAACATTGTTTATCTGTTAATTTATTTTCTTATCAACAAGATAAATTTAATATTTTTAGTAGTTGTGCACTTATTATTTAATTTATGGGGATGGGTGAAAAATGTTAAACTCGCATCGCTTACTCCCGACACAATCGAGAACCGAATCCGTTCGATATCAGTGGTTTTTCGTACTTTATTTGGTGAATTACTTTGAAACTAATCAGGATAAAGAAAATTATTATTAGATCGTAACTTTTTGTAATCCCGACCATATCAATCGACTGAGAATCAAAATAAACAAATGTCAATTTATTAGGTAGTACGCAGCATGATCGTATCTGAATCAAAATCAAATCAGTTTGGAGAGTAAGGGCCCTGGACACGTGACCTGATCGAAAATTCGTAAGACGAAGAGTAGACCGCTTCCTTTGAGATGAAGTAAGATCGATTTTCAAGTAAATAATAAATTGCACTTTGTAGATACAGCAAAAAAGCGCATGTAATGAAACCTCAGATAATAATTTCTAAGTAAGTTACCTTGTTCCAGATTGTGTGCACTTGTGAGTGAGTAAGCTTTAAGTATCCTCGACACTAATGTACAATTTTTACAAGAAACAATCGAGAACAGAATGCCTTACAAGTAGACTAGATTATTCTCTGAATCCAACAAAAAATATTAGCCAAGCTTGTATAAGCAACTTAATACACAATAATAATAGCTCCCCTCATCGATTTCGGTGTCAGTACCCGATTTCATTGAAACCAGGCCAGCTACGCAGGAGGTAGTTTATAGTGCCCAAGTGTGTGCGCTATACACAAAGACACTCTCTCTTCCTTTTACTCTCATAACCCAGTGGGACGGTAAACCGACACGACTGGCGAGAGAACAGGCGCAGGGCCGACTTTTTACATGCCCATCCGACGCATGGATCTTCTTTCTTGTCAGACAATCAGGTGATCGACCTGCATTGTCCTAACCAAACTTGAAAACAAAGTTTTTTGTTGTTCCAACGCGGGAATCGAACCCACGACCTCCAGGTCGAGAGCAAAGCTCAGAACCACTAGAACACGGAGGCGCTATTACACAGTTCAACTTATGAGATAAATATAGAAATAACTTTAAAGAATATTTTAATTTAACACAATATTTTTTAATACTTTTATTTCATACGTAGTTCGTTCCACAACATCGTTTCGAGAATTTTTGCACTTACGAATACGAATAAGAATTTGTACAGATATCGGTAGTGAATGCAAAAGTGGTTACCATAATAAAAATCTTTGTTTTAAGGGTTTCGTACCAATAGGGTTTATGGGACCCTATTACTGCGAATTCGCTGCCCGTCCATCTTTCATCAGGCTATAACTACCTCCTTAGCAGTGATAACTAGATACTTTATAATATGTTCACAATTGATGACATGAATGCATCGAAATCTTAACCTTCATCCATTCATGTTTTAAATTATAATGTAATTGTGTTGCCGCTATATAAAAAATACAATAAGGAAAACTAAAATAAAATTTAAAAAAAAACCCTTTAGTGTGTAACATTCATATCACACCTAACAAACGAGCTGATGACCTAGAAGACATGATCCGATTTCCACCAAACATAGCTAAGAACACTCTCGACTGATATACCTTTCAAACAGAAAAAACCGCATTCAAATCGGATCATTCGTTTGGGAGCTACGATGCCACAGACAGACACATACACATTTACGCAGACACGTCAAACTTAACCGTCGTTTTTGCGTCGGTGGTTAAAAATAAATAATCACTCGCACTTGACGGCTTTACATTTACATTCTCGTACCTATAGTTAAGATCACGACTCTAACTTTGTATTTCAATATCAGTTATTTATTGTCGAGTATCTAAACAATATCTTCCTATTATAAATAACGAAGTCGAAAGCAGGACAGTAGATAAGTCTCCAGTCCACACTAGGATAGTCCGCAGCTGTGGGCTTTCTAGAGAAAGTTCACTTCCTATAGGGGGTCGGCAGGCGACACTGAAATATATGGAACGGTAAACACAGGATGCTCTGCAAAAGATTACAAGCCCTAAAGAGGTTCGAACAACGTATAATATTAGTATGATGTATGTTACATAAATAATAAATTTGCACAGAAAAAATATCGATTTCACTAATTTTCTGCTGCTATATGACAAACATTAGCTCAAAATAATAATTACTCTATTATTTTATACTAGCTGTGCCCGCGACTTCGTTCGCGTGGTTGTCGGAAACACAAAAATTATCTTTTGTTTGCTCACGTTGGTTTTTGATGTAAATGATTTTCCCCGTTTTTGCAACATTTCTCACTGACGCTTTGCTCCTATTGAACGCAGCGTAATGTTGTAGAGCCTAAAGCCTTCCTCTATAAATGGACTAGCTAACAAAAAATATTTTTTCAAATCGGACCAGTAGTTCCTGAGATTATCGCGATTAAACAAACAAACTCTTCCGCTTTATAATATTAGTATACCTGTAGATAGTATAGATATTGAATAAATCAGCATAAAGTCATACGTAATAATTATACTTCAAAGAATCTTAAGAGGAAACACCACGAAATTTTTTCCATACAAAAATAGGGGTCTACGGGATTCCAGTTTCCTCCATGGATAATGCTGCTAGAGTAACAATTATTTCCCTGAATATTCATGGATATTGTTTGTACGTCCCTATTTTTTACTTTTTTTAATAAATTAATTATTCAAAGAGATATGGACGTTCAAAAACCTAAAAAAAATGGCCAGACTCTCTGCTATGTTTAAACATCTAGGAAACAAATTTGACTATATTAAACAACAAAATCAAAAAATTGGAACCTAGCTCATTTCTTTTATTAGCTAATAAAGAAAAAAATATTTAAATCGGTTAAGTTTTGGAGGAGGAAACAGGAATCCCCTAAACGTCGATTAGGTAATTTCAGTCCAAGTTGCAGTTGACTCTATCGCGCTAGTGCTGGCTAGCTAAGGCACTGCGAGACAGCAATAGATTTTATAAATACCTATTTTGTATTTCTCTCAACCGTATTGTTTCCTCTTAAGACTTTATTCTACATAATTTGTGATGAGTATTTAACAATCTGATTGAAACCAAATTGATTTTAATCGCAACTTTTGTTTAGCAATAACACTCCTATGATGACATGGTTTGCGCAGTCGCAACTGGTGTGAAGTTTAAAATTCGCTCCGCCCTAGATCGCAGTGCAATAGTACAGTATGTAACATACACTAATAGTACCACTAGATGATTAAACACCAACCAGAACGGATAATTCAACCAAACATTTATACCTAAATGTTTTATGCATGTTAAGGTCGTGTTAAAGTTAATCTTTCGTTAAATATCATGTTATTCATCTCGTAATTCCTATCAACGAATGAAAAGGCATGGTATTTTAACAAGCCGTTAAAACTAATTTGCGTTGGTGAAATCGGGACTTAGTATTAGAGACTATTAGAAAGATCACAGTGCAATTTCGTATGTAGAGTCCAAAAAGGTTTAACGCTAATATTTACTAAGATATTCTTACTAACGAGTTATTCCTACAAATAGTTACAGTTGACCTGCAATATATTTAACATTTAGTTTATCTAATTACCGCTTGATTTCTTTCACGGAATGGACTCTAACGTACACTAATAAAAGTACTAGGCGATCTCAAGCAACCGGTATAATTCAACTAAAACATTTAAGTGTTTTATGTCTCCTGCATGTTTGGCTTTCATCCAGTTTTTGCTGCATTCAAACCAGCTGCAACCAGTTTTAACCGCTACCTACTTTATAAGGATAGATTGTAACACGTATGACACGTAAAAATCTGAGTACCTGATAAGTTGTAGTTATTGTTTTTTTCTATTTATTATTTAATATTTGAATATAATATGAGTTATTGTGTGTTAGAATATTCATATACATTAACTTAAAATTAAGTGTATCTGTAATAGATAAAAAAGAATCATCGAAATCGATTGGCGTGATATTGAGCTATTATTAATTGTCTATTTGTTGAGCACATTCTTAATGTAAATTTCAGACTTATTTCATGGATGCCATTGTCAGAACTGCGGCCCTACTCCCGACGGTGAATTACTTTGAAACTAATCAGGATAAAGAAAATTGTAAGATCGTAACTTTTTGTACTCCCGACCATATCAATCGACTGGGAATCAAAATAAACATATGTCAATTTATTAGGAAGTATGCGGCATGATCGTATCTGAATCAAAATCAAATCAGTTTGGAGAGAAAGGCCCCTGGACCAAATTGCTATGGGACCAAACGGGAAGCACCAGCTTTCAAATAAAAAAAAAACATCCAAATCGATTCACCCAGGCGAAAGTTCTGAGGTGACAAACATAAAAATACAGACGAATTGAGAACCTCCTCCTTTTTTGAAGTCGGTTAAAAAGAGGAAGAGAGTGCTAGGTAGAATTTCAGGTTTCCCCTCTACACATATTATCTCACCTATGACTTGTCTACAAGACTTCCTTACTCCTTTAGAATAGATAAACAACCAGAAGGTAGGTGACTTGGTACATACATTGCCTCAACCTGACAATTAACATGAAATGTAAACTCGACATTATTTATTAAACTATTACCTAATGCCATTTCCCGGTAAAACTCGTATCTGGTAGGCGCCGGTTAACGAGGCTGTCTTAACTAAATCAAACCTGAGTTTTCAAAGAGATAATCAACTGGAGCAGTAATAAAGGAAGTGTGGTTAAGTCATTTATGATACAAGCAGTTTTGCGTCTGCTTCGACGAAACGAGTTATCAAAAAATTCTGAAATATGCTCAGATACTTTTTAAATTCCGAATATACAATTCTTAGCAATCGTTCACAATATGCGTGATCTGGAGACATGCGGTGTTATTTACTTCTGGTAAGATGGATTAAAGGGGAATAGCTTGGATTAAAGGGGAATTGTTTGGATCGTGTACTGAACAGGCTGTCATATTAATGAGTGATAATACTTTAGGGAGTGTATGGGTCCCGTATATAGAGTTTACTGTGAAAGTACCAGCACTAAAAGAGTTTTTTTTTTTTATTATTGTACGGGAAAATTTTGGGGCATTTTTCATAGAAACATCAAAAGTACCTAAGTTTTTCAGTGCTGGTACTTTCGCAGTGAACTCTACATGACACCCTACAATACAATATTATATCATTTATTATACACCTTGTAGATGAAAAAGAATTGTCGATACTTCATGATTATCTCATTAACTAGTACATTAAGGGCGTGTTACACCAAGCAATGGTAAAGTTAACGCCATGTTAAATATCATGTTATCATCAATGAGATGGCTATAAACTAAATTGATAAAATGGCTTTGAACGATGGTTTACAATTAATTTATCAAGCTTTACATTATAATGCGATCAAGAGAAATTGCTAATTACTTTCCAATGACACGTATGTTACCTACTATGGAGTATTGGTCAAGCCATGACCACAGAACATAATATTATATTATAATATTATAAACATTTATTCACAAACAAAACAAATAAAACAGTAATTACAACAGTATGACTAGCTACTAACTAAAACTATGGGTTCTTTAATTTTGTATTATTTTATTTTTGACGGCGTTAGGGTTAGGTATAAATTATTATCTCTCGTGATATTTAGTATAGATACATGACTTGAATCTCTGTATTACAAAAGCAATACATGTTGCATAGCTCTTTGGAAACACTCAATCAATCATTAAATTGCTAGATTTCAATATTGCAGACAGTCGTATAGAATCGGTAAAGTGCAGATGCATGTGCCAGATTTTTTGTGACAATAACGATTTTGTAAGTGACACGTGGACTTAAGGAAAACTATACGGCGTATATATAATATGGCACTTATAGATATAAAATGCTGATGAATAGACGCTTTAATTGCGATTTTGCACGCAATAGGAGTTTATCTTATTACATATATACAAAAATGTGTAGTGGACTGAATAAAAAAAAAAAAAATTGCATTAGAAATAGTTTACTAAAAATTTTAAATTTTAAAACAACTGCGGATTGTTTTAAGCACTCTAGCTAATACGTTGTAGCTCTTTAAGACAGGCGGTTTTAAATGTCGCATGGTCGCATACGGCATTCTCAATATATAGTCGACCTAATCCAGAGGAATCACTGTCTGGGGCAATCAATGTGTGGGTTTCCTCACGATGTTTTCCTTCACCGTACTCGAAATCTGAAAGTCACATTGGTACATGCCACAACCTGGGAATGGAGCACCCTTTCGAGGGCTTATCAACGGTAAAATAAATGTATTAAATAAATCAAATACCCTATTACAATAAGTCGTGCCACAACTACAACATCGGGAATCGTGACATTCCACCGGATTTCCACTTTCCCCTTCGTACGAGAGAAAAGGATAGAAGTAGGTTTCCTAATCTTGAGTTATCTGAAAAATTCAGTCAAGTGTGAGTTGGACTCGAGCTCTATGGTTTCGTACCATATCGTACTGATACTTACCGTATCTGAAAATAATAAATATTTAATTTCCAAATAGGTTAGAAACGAACACTTTTAGAATAAAATTGTCCTACATGAAATGACATACCACTGGTTAGGATATGTCATTTCATGTACCCGGCGAGAAGAACCGGCGTAAGAAACTCGCGCGGGGCCACCTTTTAGCAAAAAGATGGGAAAATTGTTGGAAACATTTTGAAACTTGAAAGGATATAAGTAGCCTATGTCCTTCCAAGTTTCACGTCATCTACTCATCTGTTGTCTATTTAAATCTCACCAAAATCGGCTCAGTAGTTTTAAAGGCTATTCGATGCAAACAAACAAAATATCATAAAGCATACGGATACAAATAAACTTCTATACTTGATTTGGGAAACCTTGAATAATGCAGTCCAATTACTTTGAAATGTTACAATTTTTATTACTTACCCAATTTAAATTAAATGCGACTAGTTCAAGAATGCAAAATGCAAATACATCCTTGAAAAATTTGCATAACCTTCGAAATGAGCAGGACAGTTTAATTTAACTGAGTTATCACAAGTCAACAGCAGAAGGTTAAGACTTAACTCGTTCAATAGCTCTTCGATTATATTATCTGGTAACAAACATCCATTGACGTCAAAAAAATGATTAAACAAAAATACTATTTGCTTTTCTCTAACACCATAAGGTTGTCTGGAAGAAATTGCTATCTAGTAAATTGCTAGTAATAAGGCCGCCTTTGTGTGCATTTTTTGTTTCTTTTGTAACTTTTTGTGTGCACAATAAAGTATATATTTTGTATTGTATTGTATTGCTATTAATGGGCCAATCGTGAATATAACTTTTTGTTACTTAATGCTATGCAAGTATTAATTAGGCTTAAAACAATGTAATGTCAAATATGACATTTGACGTTGGTGCTTGAGATAGTCTATATTTAGTCCTCCAAGAGAGGTTATAAGAGGACTTATTATGTAGTTAGTTATAACTTATAAAGAGGTCCCTAGACGGTCAAAATTGCTTGACAAGCATTTACGTGCTTGACAAGCATGCTTGACGAGGCCATGACATCAAAAAACATTCTTGTCAAGCATTCGCATCATTTTGTCGGATAGAGTGACCCAGTGTTGAACTTGCGCTAAAACAGAAACATTTGCAAAGTAGTAGAATGTCTCTAAATGCAGATATGGCTTTTCTTGCTCTCACAATTGCTTTGTTGAAGAAAACAAAAAAGAAACGAACAGGACGATGGTCTAAGCAGTGGTATTTGTTAAGAGATAGATTTACCCATGAGCATTTGCAAAAGATTCTACAATTGACGGAGCCCAATGATTTCAAAAATTTTTGAGGTTGGATAATGAGGCAACCTGGTCTCTCCATAACGTTCCGTAGTACACTGAATGTGTTGCTTGACAAGCATGTTCTAAACGATCAAGCATGCTTGAAAAGCATTGCAAAAATATAATTTTTCATCAAGCTACATCAAGCATCGAGTTTGCTTGTCAAGCACATCAAGCTTCGTTCTAGACGGTCAAAATTGCTTGACAAGCACGTTAATTTAACGTGCTTGTCAAGCAATTTTGATCGTCTAGGGACCTCATAAGACTTATCATGTATACTAGCTTATAAATAAAATACATCAGCCAAAGTGTATTTATTATTGTACGTGTGAATAGATCCTAACCTATGACATAGCATCTCAACACTTTTAATAAAAATGATATGCGAATCGAATGGGATTGTGAATTACCTACCAGGCCACGGCATACTTGTTATGACCGACTTTTGTAGGTTTAAAATATTTAAAATCGGTTCATAAACGACGAAGTTATCCGCGAACAAACATAAAAAAAAAACAAATACAGGGTGTAAAAAGAGCAGTCACTATAACTTCGTGGGGTAATAACCAGGCAAGAGATATATCCATTGGTACTAGTCATTTGCACAAAAAATCCACTGTTTTAAAAATTTCAAAATTTCAAAATCGGTTTACCAATAACAAGCAGTGACCAACCTAATATATAGGTGACTGGTGAGACATGTGCTATACTTACGGAGAGTACTTGGTACTCGATTCCCATTATAAATATGTAATAAAATTAGGTACTTAATTTTTTACCAAACTTTCCTTTAAATAATTGAATCATGCATACTATGAAAATGACGCGGCTAGGCAAGTAGGCATAGGTATGCAGCCGTCGCAGCACCCCGGCGGCGGCGTGCAACATCAACGTAGGTATTACGGGCGCGTTCCTAGTGTTCCTACCCGCGGTGTCCATACCTTGGGTAAATAATTATTCAAGTTAAGGCTACATTTACTCAGTGATTAATTGATATTATTGTTTATATAATTTTTTTTCATCTCATATATAATTAATAATTATAGCCAAATATCACGTCCTCAAGTATTGCTCATGTCTCACCAGTCACACTGTATAATACTCCTGGAGAAGTTTCACAATTCGACTTGGATTAGTAAACATCACTCAATATTAAACAATTTGCTAAAGTTACTAAAGATAGTTAAGTGAGTTTGTTAACACTAATTATGTTAAATAGGTTAACCATGTTCAACGTTAAGTTAAAATGCATACAATGGTTTCACCTTATTTGCTTGGATCCAGCATTAGTATTCTCTGTCGATAGTCTACACCTACAGATACCTATGTGCAAAAAAGTTCTTGCGCAAACGGGTCAGTGACCTTCCACTGAATTGTGCAAGGTGTGCTTACTGACATAATAATGCAGCTTAAACATGGTGCCTCCTTTTTGAAGTCGGTTAACATGTGTGTCATTCTTGAAAAAGGTCAGACAGACAGGACTTCAATCTACTGCCTCAACAGCCTTATATACAGTGTTTAAAAAGAGCAGTCACTATAACTTTGAGATACGATTATACTACCTTTCCTCATTTTGGAAATGTATTTTTTTATATATTTTTTGTCAAAAACTAAAAAAAAAAATTACTTTTCACCATTTCTTTTTTTTTTGTCGCAAAAATAACAATAAAGCAAAATTTTTTTTTTTTTGTAAAAAAAATGAAAAAAATGTACATTTCTAGAATGAAAAGGTTGTATAATCATATTCCAAAGTTATAGTGACTGCTGTAAAACGACGGGTGTAAAAAGACACCCGTTATATCTATGGACGCTTCATACCACGTCAATCTGGCCCCGTGCTAAGTATCCGAAGAACTTACACAAATTTAATATACATCCATGACATTGAATACTTTTTGTTCCCTCGGCGAGAATCGAACTCGCGACCTCTCGCTAGAGCACCAATGCGCTTAACCACTGCGGTACGGAGGTCGTCGATATATAATCCTTCTCATATGCTTGTACCCCCAAAAAATTACCGAAAAAAAAACTACTAGTTCAACTTTTTATACCCCGTTCCGACTCAATGTCATATCTATAAATGTAATTACCTATATTCTTCTCATTGCTTTTCTTCATTACGCGATATATGAGTAACATTTAAATTGGACGCATTGGCCATATTATACTGCGTTTTGTTTACATTTATATCACAATGAGTTGATAAACACCATAAAGTAGATACTAAAGTAACACGGAATGCAGTAGAGTAAAACTTTTTTTGAAGTTAAGTAACAACGGTAAGCTAAGAGGTTTCTACGTCTAACTCATACTATAATTCATGTTTTTAATAACAATTATATTTATTATGTTTTTGTTGAATGTTAGAAAATAAATTAACAATAATCAATCAGGTACAAGGTTGTCGAAGAAAATAATTAAGAATTCAATATAAGTTTTAATACAAGTCATTAATAATGAATCCATGAAATATTTTCAAAAAAGTGAATTGAAATTGAAATTAAAATGTTGAAGAAGTTTGTTATTAAAAATGTTTTAGACTAACTTTCTACGAGTAAATATATACATACTTAATGATTTTTTGATTAACTTTGAAAAATGAGGTTTTCTTAATTATTGCATATTCTGTTACTTGGGACTGATTTTAATTGTTTTTTTTATATTAAAGGTATAATGTACTGAAGATGTTAATTTTTAAATGCAGCCTTAATAGAGTCCTTATACAAGATGCAAAACAAATGAGTGATACTAATTTAGAATATGAACTTGTCTGATATGTAGAGATTAGTGTAAAAGTGTCAGCGCTGAAAGACTTACTTTTGACTTTCATGTTTATATGACAAATTCCCCAACATCATAAATTTGCCCATTCAATAATTTTAAAAAGTAACTCTTTCAGCGCTGGTGTTTTCACATTAAACTCTATATATACAGGGCCCATACACACCCTAAAGTATTATCACTCATCTGGGGGCACGGTCGTGCCCCCGGATAACCTACCTTTTCTCGAAAGGTTTCGTCGTTTTTTTGAACTTCCATAACTTTGCTTTGGATCATGCTAAATAGTTGAAAATTTAAACATATAATGACACCAGTAAATACATGAATTATACAAAGTTTGAATGTCGTAGCTATTATACTTTAGATTTTATCGATGTCTAAAAACCCCTGATTTCGTCACTGACTCATTTATAGATCATCAAAATTCTTAGGTTACTTCCGGAAATCTGAGAAAGCTAAAGTTATGTATGTAAGCTGTTATTGCTACAAAACCAATAAAAAAATTATTAAAATGTAAATGCCGCCATTTTAATCCAATATGGTGGACCACCATATTGGATTCAAAAGGATGTTTATTATAAGGATCTGATGATCTTTAATTTCTAAAATGAATATAATATACAAGTACATAAAAAACCTACGACCTACTTTTTGTAGGACCAATAATCGTTCAGAGTTTTGCTCCATATAATTTACGTCCGACTTTATGTATGTTGAGTGCGTTGCACTACTGCAATCAGTATATTCTATTATTCATCTACAAAAAGTTGGTCACCAATAATTATTAATCGGTGACCGACTTTTACCGAAGATGAAAAATATATTATTATATTATTTATGAGAGGAAAATTTGGTTTTTATCCACTTATTTAAAATTAGCTCGAATATGAAGGCAGCTAATAGTTGTAAATTGCTGTCGGTCACAAAGGAGTAATATAACTGTCGGTGTATGGAACAGGTCCGGCACAAGCTCCATCTGTTATTAAATTTCTTTTCTGTAAAGTTCTTTGTATGCTTAGCATTATTATAATGTGATTTGTAAGAAACTAGCTTGTCAGTGACTCAAAATATTCTATGGAATTCCTTGTGCTAGTTACCATCATCACTACTACTATGAGGTATAAGTTACTTTCGAAAATACTGGCTGATATTAGCTAATATTAGCACTTCACACTGTCGGCAGGCGTCGCGGCGCTGGGCGTCGGCGGGCGTCGCGGCACTGGGCGTCGGCAGGTGTCGCGGCGCTTGGCGTCGCGGCGCTGGGCGTCGTCAGGCGTCGTAGCGCTGGGCGTCGGCAGGGGTCGCGACGCTCGGCGTCGGCAGGCGTCGCGACGCTGGGCGTCGGCAGGGGTCGCGACGCTGGGCGTCGGCAGGCGTCGCGGCACTGGGCGTCAGCAGGCGTCGCGGCGCTTGGCGTCGCGGCGCTGGGCGTCGTCAGGCGTCGTAGCGCTGGGCGTCGGCAGGGGTCGCGACGCTCGGCGTCGGCAGGCGTCGCGACGCTGGGCGTCGGCAGGGGTCGCGACGCTGGGCGTCGGCAGGCGTCGCGGCGCTCGGCGTCGCGGCGCTGGGCGTCGGTAGGCGTCGGGGCGCTTGGCGTCGCGGCGCTGGGCGTCGGCAGGCGTCGCGACGCTGAGCATCGGTAGGCGTCGGAGCGCTCGGCGTCGCGGCGCTGGGCGTCGGCAGGCGTCGCGACGCTGAGCGTCGGTAGTCGTCGGGGCGCTCGGCGTCGGTGCGCTGGGCGTCGGCAGGCGTCGCGACGCTCGGCGTCGGTGCGCGGGGCGTCGGCAGGCGTCGCGACGCTGAGCATCGGTAGGCGTCGGGGCGCTCGGCGTCGCGGCGCTGGGCGTCGGCAGGCGTCGCGACGCTGAGCGTCGGTAGTCGTCGGGGCGCTCGGCGTCGGTGCGCTGGGCGTCGGCAGGCGTCGCGACGCTCGGCGTCGGTGCGCTGGGCGTCGGCAGGCGTCGCGACGCTGAGCATCGGTAGGCGTCGGGGCGCTCGGCGTCGCGGCGCTGGGCGTCGGCAGGCGTCGCGACGCTGAGCGTCGGTAGTCGTCGGGGCGCTCGGCGTCGGTGCGCTGGGCGTCGGCAGGCGTCGCGACGCTCGGCGTCGGTGCGCTGGGCGTCGGCAGGCGTCGCGACGCTGGGCGTCGGCAGACGTCGCGACGCTGGGCGTCGGCAGGCGTCGCGGCGCTCGGCGTCTGGGCGTCGTGGCGCTGGTCGCCCAGCGTCGCGACGCCTGCCGACGCCCAGCACCGCGACGCCGAGCGCCCCGACGCCTACCGACGCCCAGCGCCGCGACGCCGAGCGCCCTGATGCCTACCGACGCCCAGCGCCACGACGCCCAGCGCCGCGACGCCTGCCGACGCCCAGCGCCACGACGCCCAGCGCACCGACGCCGAGCGCCCCGACGCCTACCGACGCCCAGCGCACCGACGCCGAGCGCCCCGACGCCTACCGACGCCCAGCGTCGCGTCGGCAGGCGTCGGCAGGCGTCGGCAGGCGTCGGCAGGCGTCGGCAGGCGTCGGCAGGCGTCGGCAGGCGTCGGCAGGCGTCGGCAGGCGTCGGCAGGCGTCGGCAGGCGTCGGCAGGCGTCGGCAGGCGTCGGCAGGCGTCGGCAGGCGTCGGCAGGCGTCGGCAGGCGTCGGCAGGCGTCGGCAGGCGTCGGCAGGCGTCGGCAGGCGTCGGCAGGCGTCGGCAGGCGTCGGCAGGCGTAGGCAGGCGTCGGCAGGCGTCGGCAGGCGTCGGCAGGCGTCGGCAGGCGTCGGCAGGCATCGGCAGGCGTCGGCAGGCGTCGGCAGGCGTCGGCAGGCGTCGGCAGGCGTTGGCAGGCGTCGGCAGGCGTCGGCAGGCGTCGCGGCGCTGGGCGTCGTGGCGCTGGGCGTCTGGGCGCTCGGCGTCGCGGCGCTGGGCGTCGGCAGGCGTCGCGGCGCTGGGCGTCGGCAGGCGTCGCGGCGCTGGGAGCTAAAGAGAGTTTAATTATAGTAGTGAGGTGTTTTATTGAAGTTCGGTGTTACACAGCCACAATGGAGACTTATCGATAGTTTTCATATCAACCCCTACAATATGGGTATCAAATGATGAGAGAGCTTGAGAAAACAAATACAATTCATACAAGATTTCATGAATGCCGTCATTTTTTATCCAAAATAGCGATTTATCGTTTTCACAGGTAGGTACTCTCACAATATGGGTATCAAATGAAAGAGAAATACAATAAATCATCTAAATTCCAGACGAAGAATAAGGCGAAAGTAATTGCCCGAGGTCAAAATAGGTTATTTTTAAACTCAAACAAGTCCATTAACCAACTTATCAGTTAAAACGTGATACTTGGCCGTTTTGCTACCGTTACAAATATTTTATAGGCATTCATTCATCGTGTGTGAAATAAAACGGCCAAGCATCACGTTTTAACTGAAATGTAGAGTAAGTGAAGCTAAGCCTAGTAAAGTAAGGGCGCATAGATAAAGAAGTTTGGTTCTACATGAGCTTTGTCCACTTTTTGATAGATTTTGATCAAGGTGCTTGTAGATTTAGGGCGAGTAGTTTATAGAGCTTGGCTTTATATGATCTGATAACTTTTTCACAGGGTAAGCTATGTAGACTCGTCTTGGCATCATTTTTACATGAAAATGTTTTTGCTGGGATTAATATTACAGCCTGTATAAGTAAACTATATATACGGGTTCCGTATATAGAGTTTAATAATTATACAGGCTATAATATTAATGAGTGAAAATACTTTAGGGTATTTGGTCCCGTATATAGAGTTTACTTATACAGGCTGTAATATTAATGTGTGATAATACTTTAGGGTGTGTATGTGTCCCATATAAATAGTTTACTGTGAAAGTACCAGCGCTGAGAGTGGTCCTTTTTTACAAATTTATGATGTTAGGGCATTTCTCATCTCTATGACATGAAAGTCAAAAGTAAGTTTTTCAGCGCTGATACTTTCACAGTATACGCTTCATAGGCACATACACACTATAAAGTATTATCACTCATTTATTTTACACATTATTATAATCAAAACTTTTTTTTAATGATACTTAGATATTTCTATCATTATAATGATAAACGAGCACAGCCATCAGTCGGCGCCGGCGGCGGCGCGGCCACGTTACTGGGTCACTCACCGTCAGCGGGCAGCGGCTCACCTCGAAACTATATCTAAGTCATACTCCATTTGTCATCGCGCTCGTTTTTACTTACACAGGGTGTTTCAGTATAAACCGGCCGAGTGCGAGTCAGAATCGCGTACGAGGGACATTCATTCAGTCATTCGCGTACATTGTTGAATGACAATTTTTTTCTAGTTTTAGTATTTGTTTTATTGGCAAGATTACATTTGCAAAAATGTCATATCACTGGATATAACGATTAAGGAGATACAGCAGGCTTACTCCCGACACAATCGAGAGTCGAGTTCGATCTCAACGGCTTTTGGTATTTTGTTTTGTGGATTACATTAAACCTAACCAGGATAAAGAAAATCGTGAGATCGTAACTTTTTGTACTCCCGACCATATCAATCGACTGAGAATCAAAATAAACAATTTTTTTCTATCTATCTATTTTATCGAATCTGAATCAAAATCGATTCAGTTTGGAGGGTAAAGCCCCTGCATAGTGACAGACAGACGCACAGATGGACAGTTCTGTCTCTGTAATAGTGTAAAATGAGTTTGTATCCTAAAAAGGGTTTTTGTGGGACTTGCTTTGATGCCGGTTTATCCACCAATGACCAAAACAACCTGCGGATCCCCGATCTGAAAGGATCTGTCTACCAAGACACCCCCCACTATCTCCCAGTAGTTTCAACGATATTGATTAGCCACTAATAACTCTTAAATCTACACTAATATTATAAAGAGGAAAGATTTGTATTTTTGTATGTAACGACTTAACTCAAAAAGTACTAGACCGATTTTAATAATTCTTTTTTCATTAGAAAGCTACATTATCACTTAATAACATAGGCTATATAAAAATCAATTGCTGTTCGTTAGTCTCGCTAAAACTCGAGATCAGCTGAACTGAATCGGCTATTTTTGGACTTCAAATATTCTTGGAAGTCCCGGGAAGGTTTACACGGCTTCCATTCCAACAAAGTCGGCACGGGTCAGCTAGTATATAATATTTTTGTTTTGAATAATGCCCGGTGAATCCACTATTTATTTTTTTAATAATATTGTTAGGCCGACCGATTAACCTCGACTTGGAATAAGACAATCTTTTACTATAGAAGAACTAGCGTGGATTTACTTTTTTTCCAGTTGTGTTTTTGATGGGATCTAAGTTTTTTTAGAAGATTAACTTAAACTAGTGTTTTTATCGGGAAGTTAAAATATAACTTTGTAATTCTTTACATTTTTATAACGCTTTTATTAGCTTGGGTTGTATCTACGTAACGGAATCTTTGAACTTAATTTTCACCAGTTTCCAGAAGTCTGATTAATTTGAAACTTTGCATACGTATCAAGGACCGATGACAATGAAAAAAAAAAAAAAAAAAAAAACCGGAACTTTAATTAACTAGACGTGTCGAAAAGTCCCGATTACTTCTGTATCACATACGATTTCTGTATAGCTTCGGTTTTACAGTCGATAAGGAAGGAATTAATTATATTTAAAACATATCACGGTATTCGGATTGAAGAACTCGATTGTTCTAAGTTAACAGGAAAAACTCCATGCAACAGTGAAGCTTTGAATGAAATGATGAGATTGCGAAACGATTTGTGACAAATTTCGATACCACATGTCAACAAATAACTAATTGATAAATCGAACTAAAAAATGAAAAATAAATAATAGTTTAAAAAAACTAAAAAAACACGCTTTTATTGCTAACCGAACTAAAAAACTAAAAAATAGAAAATAATTTTAATTTCGAAGAGTTTATATTACAGTAGTAGAAGATCGAACAATCAATTAGAATTTATCACCTCAAAATAAAATTATAATAAAGTTTAAGTTGTTAACAAAAGAATTAAATTCAGAGTAAAAAGCGTGGGGTGCATTTTACTACTTTTCATAACTGTCCTCTCATAGACTGTTGCCAATAGAATGATTGTTACATTTACTTTATCAAGCACCCCACGCTTTTTACTCTGAATTTAATTCTTTTGTTAACAACTTAAACTTTATTATAATTTTATTTTGAGGTGATAAATTCTAATTGATTGTTCGATCTTCTACTACTGTAATATAAACTCTTCGAAATTAAAATTATTTTCTATTTTTTAGTTCGGTTAGCAATAAAAGCGTGTTTTTTTAGTTTTTTTTAACTATTATTTATTATGGAATTATTTATGTAGTTGGCATATCTAGATAACGATTCGACGACGAGACAGCAATTTCAAAATGTTCAAGTTTTTCTTTCATGTATACACTAAACACTACTTATATATAAAATTTGAAGCTTCTACGTCTGCTAAGAAGTACATGATACTTTTGATGATCGGTCAGTGAGTGAGTCAGTGATAAAAGTAACAAACTTTGACAAGTTGTAATTATAAGACTTCTGTTTCAAATATTTTAAAAAGGCCAGGTCAAGAGTACCCTAAACCGAAGAGCGTGTATGAAGAGAATAATGAAAGTGGACGAAGCGAAACAAGTGTGTAAGGATCGTAGCAAGTGGAAGGAAGTGGTCTCTGCCTACCCCTACGGGAAAGAGGCGTGATGGTATGTATGTATGTATGTATGTTTCAAATATTGGGTGAAATTTGATTTAAACGTGATTATGCAATATCTGCTTGGTTACTAAAACTGTAGGCTAGTTTTTAAAATTTTACCCACAACGAAGTTAAAAGGGGTCAAAAATGACCTGTTTCGAGAAAATGATGGTACTGCCGTGCTCAACTTGGCAGGGACGGCCGTGCCGCCAAATCGACTATTGAAAAATTACATAGACCTAAATGGTGGCGTGCCCTAATTTGTCCTTTATTTTGATGGGTGTTTATTTAATTATGTAGTAATTACTAGTTACGATTTACCTGTTTACTTCTTTAGTAGAAAAGGAAAAGTTACTAATTAATATCATCCGTCATTATCGTCTGATAATGATTAATTACTTCATCAATCATCATTATTTAGTATTATTCATTAAAGGATTTATATGTTCCAAGGATTAAAATTTACACTATTATTATAAAATGTATTCGAATTTGTTTCCTGGATGTTAGAACACTGCCGAAAATCTGGCCATATTTTTAAGTTTTTGAACATCCATATTATCTCTTTTAATAATTCATTTATGAAAATAATAGAACATAGTGAAAAATATATAGGTATTCGGGAAAAAAGTTGTTACTCTAGCTGCATTATCCAGATAGGAAACAGGGGGTCGCATAGACCCCTGTTTCTGTATGGAAAAACAGACGTTGTGTTTCCTCTTATCTTAAATTTTTATGGCATTTAAATAGTAATTACCATTGTTTGCCTCGGCGTTAATTTGATGTCAACTTCTACTAACGGTTTTGACAAAAATTTGCACGGAACGTATTTAATAAATATGGAGTATGGACTACACATTTTTCAATAAATTATGTATAATATACACATTATTAAGATATTTTATACTGTCGGCAACAATTATTATTCAATCAATCAAGTTATGCATTAGTGTCGACATAAGGGATACTAATATCCTTATTTTCTAATCACTGATTGGCTGAGCATTGTAATTAGCTATTTGTTCCTCGATTATGCAAATACAATTGCAGCCGAATGCAGATTTTAATGCCAGATGAGGCAAGGTTTGATGTTTTTCCCTTAGGCTATTTTTGCCTGGCAGGGTGACAACTAACCATGTCCAAAAATCCATGTGCATTTCACATAGAAATTGTGTTATTAAATGTAGGTTATTGGTGGAAATTCATCTTGTAGTAATAGGTGTAGTAGTTTTGTATCTACACCTGATGATAACTTAGTCGAAACCGGTCGTCTGTTTCAACAAATAATTAATGTAAAATAACTTATGAAGTTAAAAAGGACTAATTAAAAG
Organism: Celastrina argiolus; assembly: GCA_905187575.2. NCBI lineage: Eukaryota > Metazoa > Arthropoda > Insecta > Lepidoptera > Lycaenidae > Celastrina > Celastrina argiolus. The sequence goes on along the minus strand of LR994581.1, from coordinate 6,532,052 downwards.
ATACTCATTCACCTCTGTATGACGGCAGCAATATGATGGCAAACTACATAAGCGATTTTCATAAAAAGACTGTGGCGGTACAACTATCGAGTTTTCTTGCAGGGGCTTTGGCCTGAGCATACTAGGTATCACACTCGGTCGCAGATTTTCATCTGGGGCTTCCTGTTCGTTCCCACAAGACCATAGGGAATTTAATTAAGTAATTTTTACTAAAATACTAGCTGACCCATGCCCACTTCTTTGAGCATACATAAATTTTGTGATGAACCGTTTAAACCTTCCCGGGACTTCCACAAATATTTCAAGGCTAAAAATAGCCGAATCGTTTCAGCCTTTCTCGAGATTTAGCGAGACTATAATAATGAACTGCAATTTATTTTTATGTACAAGAGAAGAAGAAGAAGGTATAGGTATTAGTAAATTAACTAACAGATACGAGAGTACCTACAATATATTAGAAAACAACACCGCGTACTTGTTTTAATTCAACATTTCAAACTCTTGGAATTCAAGTGTTACCAAAGACAGAATGTTAGTGGACGTACCGCTAACAGTAACAAAAACAATATTACAAGTTACCTAATCTTGTAATAAATATCAAGGACTCTCGAGCGCCGTTTAGCGAGTTAACTCAGTCATGTGACCGCGGTCTTGTGACCCCGCGAACTCGTGACTCGGCGACTCAACCCCTGGTTAAGTGGTCACTCACGGAGGATGACCAGATCAACGGAATTGCTAAATTGAGGCACAAGGAGCAGAGGTTATATAAGGTAGCTTATGCCCGCGGCTGGGTCCACGTGAATACAGTAAAATACCACTTTTTAGGAATAGAAAAATCTGTCAAATTAATCGCTTTTTCGGTGAAGAGGCAGATAGGCTGACACAATTCGCCATTATTGACTAGAGTCAAATACCTAATACAACCGTGTATTAGGTTCTGTTCATATTTGTTAAACATTAGTCCTGAGGCTCTTGAGCCTTGGCTTATTACAAAATATCTATAATTAGATATAAGCCATACCTTCAAACAAAATCTTTTTCCGTCCTAGAAAATACTTTAATTATTTCCTTGCTAATATAACCATTAGCGCCAGTCCGGGTTAAATTACAAACCAAAGTATAATCATAATAATTACCCTCTAATTTCTAAATGAATGGAGGTTAATTATTGTTTAATCCAAATAAACGTGTGCAAATAGTCCTTAGGTCTATAAAAAATATAAATAGCTCTTAGTCAAATTCAACTAACTCACAGTTGTTTAAACCTTTGTTTTAACATTAACTTTGTTTTAACATATTTAAAATTAAGCTAATTGTACAAGTTATAATTTTGCCGAACTCTATTTTTTCGGTATTTTACGTTTGGTTTTGCGTTGTTCTACGTCGTGTGCGTTCAAATTCCAAGTTCAATTTTAACAATACATTTGTAAATGTAAATTGAACTGTACATAACATTATATATCATTATTGTAAACGAAGTAATTAGCAATGAGAGGGGGAAATAGAAAGTATTATGTAAGGCGATTACTTACGATTATTTTGTAATTAAGAATTTTGGAAAGTATTCAAAGTTAAAATATTTGTTTAGTAATTAGACTCGTGGAATTTTTGCACTATATCTAATGTTTAATTTGATCCTTAAAATGTTAAAAAAAATAATTAGTTACCTAATGTTACCTAATTACTAAATTCAGTGCTCTGATACTGAAAATAATAAAGTTTAGAAAAGGAATAATATACTAAACTTAATATTTTATTGAAGTTATTGAGTTATTGAAGTTACTTACGTGTTGAATTTTCTTACTACGTATGTAGCAAGATATATGTTATGTTTTTGGGCTTTACTATTATGCAAAAAATATTCTAACTTCTTTACAAATATTAAGTACGTAAGTACTAAATATTTGTATGTATGTGATTGTAGGTACTACACAATTATAACTCCTAGGTGGTGGTGTATCGGTTTTTTTTAAATATAAGATCTAGATAGTAGTGCGTCAAGCCTAGTTAAAGTTAATAGAACTGGCGAACAAGTAATTGCTGTTCAAAACATGCCTTACACAGGTACATAGTTGAAGAATTTAAAAAATAATATTGTGTTCTTAAATCTCTTTATATTGTTTCCTGGTGCCAAGAAGACGAACTATTTGTACTAATTACACTACTAACTATTTACTAAGTAAGCTATAGAAATAAGTAAATAATCACTATGTTAAATACCTTCACATAATTAAAACGATTTTATTACATCACGATGGTGTTGGCGCCTACTGGTTAATTGTAATTACTTTTTATCAATTAGCATGTTTTATGTAGTAATATGTGATAAATCGTCTGCTTCCGACTTCCAAACAATTATTACTGTAATAATAAAATACTTACAACATTCCGAAAATACCTAGTTAAAGATAATATTACATTTAGCATTAAAATAATCATTATTATTTACCTAAATATCTCAAACGGTTTTAGTTTTATCAAAAAAGGTGTCATAAAAATAATGCTAAGTCACATTATCGTCTTATATTTCTTGACTGCTCTTCAAGCCCTAATATTTTTCACAACATTTCACTAAGAGGCAAACAATATATTGGTCATACGTAAAGCCAGGCCTTTGCATCCGATATTTCGAGTGCTAATCAACGTGCTACCTACTTGGAAACGGACGTTCTATTCTCCAACTTAAAAAGTATATAAATGACTATTGGGCGAATAGTCAGGGTTCCCCCATACACTGTTTTCACTTGATTAGTATCTAGCTAATTTTTCGTGAGTAGTACCTTCATTTTGATGAGTCGCCCAAGAATTTCTTGGACGGAACTCTTGTTTGTGGTAGCTAACAGAGATAGCAAGAATAAAGTTTGTGGATCAAAAAAAAAATTAAAAAAAAAAAAATTTGGAATCATCAAGATTCCAAATTTTTTTTTTTTTATAAATCTCAAGATTGATTTAAATTATCGGAAAAAAAATTATTTCTCCTACAAAATCTATAGTTTGATCAAAGAGTACCCTCTTGCCAATTTGTATCAATAACGAGGTCATCTTAAATTATTAGAAACCAGATGATTTTCTTTTTATATTTTATATTATTAATCTAATTCAACAGACATAATTGTCCTACAAATTGCGTGGTACGTTATCCCGGCCCTACGCTCGAAAGTTGAGATATTTTTTATCCTTGCTAACTCTGTTAGCTACCACAATCAAGAGTTCCGTCCGAGAAATTCTTGGACGTTTTATCAAAATAAAGCTACTCAAGAAAAATTAGCTTGATACTAATCAAGTGAAAACAATGTATGGGGGAACTCTGACTAGAACTTCGATGGAAGAGATCGAAGAGTCGCACGTCTAGTTTATGTAAAACGCCGATTGTTGCGTTGCGCTACATTATCTCACAATCGAGTTACCATCTGCTTTACATAAGGGTTTAATTAGAGCATGAGCCTCTGTAACTCCACAAAAACCTAGACCTGCTACCGGGTAGTATACAAGTAGATAGGGGCAAAAACGAACGAAGTTTTTTGAATACTGTATTGTCTGGAAGAGATGATTTTGCATGATAAATGTAGCATGGTTGCCCGGACATTTATACACATGTAGTCAGCATATTCCAGAATCCAGAAGAATGGCAAATCTGGAGCCAACAACATGCGGGTTTCCTCACGATATTTTTTCCACTGCTGCAGGCACACAAGGAAGGAGCGTCAGTGTACTTACTTGAGGTCTGAAGTCTCATTGGTACACGCCACCTGGGATTATCCTCGTTGAATCTAAATTAATAGCCACTAGGCCTCCAGATCTCTAGATATACAAGTGTATAACTAAAGAAATGGACAAAATTAACTAAACGCTCACAAATTCGACTGCTAAGTCCAATAGGCAATGTTTACGTCTGCTCTCTTGGGAGTAGAAAACCTTTAAGACTCTTCGTTAGTATATTCGTATAAAACACACATTTCGCGATACATAATACATTTTGATTGATGCGTCCGAGGTGGGTCACCCGAAATCTGGTCCGGTTTTTTCCCAATTATCTGGAATTCGCAAGAACGTTCGAGGACGTCTTTGATGTTCGAAGAAATGCCGATGTAATCGCCGTGCGTGCGCCGCGTACGAGATTTATGTAGCAGCTTCGTGGGAGCATCTTCGCGTTCTGGTTAAGTATTTTAAACGATTACCAAACTGCACCTATAATTAACCTATCTGAAATTGCTTAAACAATATGCATAATGGATGCCAGCGTTCATAAATATGCTAAGATAATTAAGTATGCGTTGTGATGCATTCAGTTAAGGTCCATGCAAACTACTAATAACCTATACTATTTATATAATTTTATTACTTATATACTTAGCGTAAGGATACATCTTTCTTGGCCGACTAATATCTAGATTCTAGACTGTCTAAACTAGACTAAATAGTGATGTTAGGCATCACTGTCATATGTCACATCATATGTCAATGTGACGTTGACATTTCATTATTTTAAATCTAATATATGGATAATATGCAACAACATGTACACATTGCATATACATACGTATATTGCAATGTCTGAAAATTTTTAATGTACAGTTTATCTCACTAATATTATAAAGGAGAAATGCGTGTGTATGTTGGTGCTTCAGGAGCAGACTGCAGAAACTTTTGTAAAATTTGATATGTAGGAAACTGTGAAAACCCTTATTAATAGGTTTTTTATCCGGGACAAGTCGATGGCTCCTACGTGATATTATATTGTATGTATGTGTAAGAAAGCGCTTTGAACATACGATATATTACGAAGTGCATTCCGTTAAATAATTTTTACTCAGTTGGATCCGCACGCAAAGCCTTGTCTTTCGTAAATGAAAAATTTATTCCCAATTAGTAAAACAAAAATCATCAACCGTTTTAAAAGGCTGCTATTACACAATATCACAACAAAGCCTGCGACAAGTTGGCATATTACAAAGCATATGTCAAAACACAATAAATCACGAGATATTTTGGATATTTATGTAATGTTTCCCAATGAGTTGTAAAACACGCGTGACTGGAACTCGGGTTGGCCAAGTGACGCTGCTTGACCACGTCTTGCATCAAAACTGATCTTGACATTCATTTACATTTTTTGCCCTTTGAAGGAGGGTTTTTACTCAGATTAATAACTAAAGCATAGATACCGGGTAAAAAGCAAGAGCAAAGACATATTTCTGTTCTTGTCTCACTATACGACACATGCTAATGGGAAGGAAAGGGAAGTCTAGCTATCCACTACTTTATTTCTGTGGGATTTTACGCCCTGCATTGGCGTTACTGGGTGTCAAAGTACAGTAAGGGTTCTTTTGTAGTAGTCTTGCATCAAGGTCAGGACTTTTGCCTTCCAAAGAAGACTTTAGGTAAATACTAATTACTTACAATGTAAGTACTTTGATACTAAGTACCAATTATAATATAATAATTTATAATAAACCAATCAACAATAATACAGTGATTAAAAAGATAATTATTAGTATTGCCATTGCCAACCATGAAGAACAATATGGGGTCACGGCAAAACAAACAACTACACAAGTGTACTATGATATAGAATTGAGAATATTGGTTTAATTATATATGACTTGAAGGCATACAGTTCAAAACCGTAGCTAATTATTATCTTTTGTATTGTCACTTGTATATGCTTGTATAAGTACAAATAAGTACTGAAGGTTTAAGTATTAAAGCATCATTATAACCTTCAGCATAGTTTTACAAGAATTGTGTAGAGAAGTATGAAAGAGAGGCGTGCAGAAGACTTATGTTGAAATAATTCTTGTAAAATACATACAATTAAAAATATACCAATAGAAACTATCTTGAATTATTACTCACAGTAGCATGCATGCCTTTGATACATTTTTATTAGTAACACGTGAACTTTGTCAATCTGTCACAACTCACAACATTTACAGTTTACAAAGTTCTTACCCCTTTATTACATTATTTTAAACCTTAAAATGATAATTAGATAACGGTTTAATTATCTTCTTATACAGCCTCCGTGGTCTAGTGGTTCAGAGCTTCACTCTCGACCCGGCGGTCGTAGGTTCGATTCCCGTGTTGTAATAACAAAATATTTTGTTTTCCAGTTTGGTTAGGACGATGCAGGCTGATCACCTGATTGTCTGACAAGAAAGATGATCAATGCGTCAAATGGGCATGTAAAAGTCGGTCCTGCGCCTGTTCTCTCGCCAGACGTGTCGGTTTACCGTCCCACTGGGTTATGAGAGTAAAAGGAAGAGAGAGTGTCTTTGTGTGTTGCGCACACACTTGGGCACTATAAAATAACTCCTGCGGAGCTGGCCTGGTTTCAATGACATCAGCTACCGACACCGAAATCGGTGAGGGGAGCTATTATTAATCATCTACTTTGTGGTAACGGTCAAGCTGAGCCGTGAGGTGCCGGACTCCGGAGTAATCTTCCCCGTGGGTGTTGTGAAAACGACAGAGGGAATATATATCCGGAAATGGTCAGCAGCGTTTCCACAGATATTGTTATTATTTTAAGAGGAAACACTACGAAATTTTTTTCATACAGAAATAGGGGTCTACGGGATTCCAGTTTCCTCCCTGGATAATGCCGCTAGAGTAACAATTTTTTTCCTGAATATCGATGTATATTATTTGTACGTCCCTATTTTTTCCTTTTTTTAATAAATTAATTATTTAAAGAGATATGGATGTTCAAAAACCTAAAAAAAAATGGCCAGACTCTCCGCTATGTTTAAACATCCAGGAAACAGATTTGACTACATTATACAACAAAATCAAAACATAGGAACCTAGCAAAATTTTTTTTTTAGCTAATAAAGAAAAAAATATTTAAATCGGTTAAATGTTGGATGAGGAAACAGAAATCCTCTAAACGTCGATTTCTGGTACTGTTAATAGGTAATTTAGTTCAAGTTGCAGTTGTCTCTATCGCGCTAGTGCTGGCTAGCTAAGGCACTGCGAGACAACAATAGATTTTATAAATACCTATTTTGTATTTCTCTCAACCGTGTTGTTTCCTCTTAACACTGCGCTCACCAACTCGCCTGCTTGCTGCTGAGCTTGGCCAGCAGTAGACGTCATAGCTGAAACCAAGACGGTGATTGGTCATTTCTTTCGAAGAAGTTTAGCCAAAACACTGTTACATGAGAATTTTATATTTTAGACTAGGTGACCCGTGCCCACTTCGTTGAGCATACAAACCGTTTAAACCTCCCCTGGACTTCCACGAATATTTCAAGACTAAAAATAGCCGAATCAGTTCAGCCGCTCTCGAGTTTTAGCGAGACTGACGAACAGCGATTCATTTTTATATATAAGAAGATATATATAGATTATGGGAAAAAAAGAGCGAATTTCGAACCCGGGACGACCTCTAGTAATATAATACGTTGTAAATTATCAATACAAGGTTTTAAGAATTCTTTTATTTGTCGTCTGTTTAAGCATACAAATCGTACATAAGTGGGTAATCTCTTGTTCTTGAGTCAAAAGATCGCCTTGAGATAAACCAAGTCTTGTTTTATGTCTAAACACTCGAGTCTAGAACCTAGCTAATACCATACTTAGAGTATCGTGTATGTAATATATTAATTTCACGTACTTTAGAGTCTGAAAAAAACATTAAATAATTGCTCTACTAAAACGTGCTTATGATATCATAGGTATAAATATTTAACATCCATAAAAATCTAATAAATTAATATATACATTGTAGTGTTTTAACATTTACAAGACTCTTACTATATCAATACTCAATTAAATTCTGAACAAAATATTAGTACTTATATTATATCTACTAGCTGTGCCCACGACTTCGTTCGCGTGGTTTTGGAGTGACTTAAACCGTTTATGCAGCGCACGTAACGAAAGTACCAAATTCGAACAATTTTCAACGTTTAATTGCAACATTTCTCACTGACGCTTCGCTCCTATTTGTCGCAGCGTAATGTTATAATATAGCCAAATGCCTTCCTCTGTAAATGGACTATCTAACGGAACAAGAATTTTTCAAATCGGACCAGTAGTTTCTAAGATTAGTGCATTTAAACAAACAAACTCTTCCGCTTTATAATATTAGACTTTCGTTGCGTGCGCTGCATAAACAGTTTAAGTTACTCAAAAAATATGTATGAAAGAATTTTTAATAATCATAATAGCAAAAACCAACGTTAGCAATCAAAAGATAATAACAAAAACCAACGTGAGCAATCAAAAGATAGTCGCGATAGTGTTTCCGACAACCACCGGTGGGCACAGCTAGTTATTATGATAAAATTTGGCTCAGCTACAGATTATGCCTAAAGTAAGCTAATTATACAAGAAGAATTCTGTATTGTCAGCCTGCTAGAAATGTCTTAGCAACACGTAAACTATAGATATTGCTGTGATACAAGGACCAGTTCACTCGGTTCCAAGCCCCTTAATCGTCCGCTGGTTAGTGGCGACGTCACGTTAAAATTTCTACAGCGTCCTCTAGGGGATATAAAGTAAAGAAGTAAAAAGAATCTTGACGGTGTCGTGTGGGGTATAAAATTAAAGAGTTTTGTCAGCACATTTCAAATATGGAAAGCAACTTTGCCTGAATCACCTGATAATGAAAAAAAATATTATAGCGTGTTTTAAAAGATGGTTTTAGTTTTTAAACTTCATACTGTTAAATGTCATGTTGTATAAAATGTATTGACACTATTTTTCTTTTTGACAAAAATTCAGGTTAAGAATAGCATTGCAATAGCATTAGCAATAGCAATAGCATTGTATCATGCGTAGGCATCTACTTAGTACCTACATATTATATCAAAAGTGCTCACTTTAATTGGTGAATGTCTTAGATCAAGGTCATTAGTCAATTTGACATCTACACACGATTCACTGACTTCGGAACTTCTAGTTTATTTTCCTTTAAATAGTATCTACAGGCGAAGGTATAATACGTTTTGACATTTGCAACTAAAACCTAAGCACTGTACTTAGGACCTTCCTTCTCTGATTACAAATATAACTGGTCTACATTATTTAATTTATTTAGAAAACTTACAGCTACTATTACAATTTTTGTGCACTAGCTATAAGCCAATTACAAGTTTTCACAACATTTAGACGCCATTTCGTAAATGCGTTAAATGTAAACAATGTTCCGCGATTAATTTATTTGTTCGAGTCCTTGAGCCGTGTGATATAACAATTAGGTTATAGAATTGAGACACGTGTGATACTAAAGTAAATACGGTCACAGCATTTTAAGCCACGCTTCAGCACAAATAGGCTTCTTAGAAAGACGTAATGATGGAGTTTTTTGCACTTCACAATAATAACACACAGCTTTTATTTACACTTTTCCACTTTTTATTACGTTTTAATAAGAAAGAAGTGAAAAATTTATCAAATGTGAAAAAGTGTACCTACTTAATTAAAAGTTGTGTGTTATTATTGTGAACATGAATTTCCATCAAGAACCAATACACATACATAGTACATACAATACATAGTACATTCAATCAGTTTTTTGCATTGATAGTATTGTTATGTTTTCAAGGATACCGAAGAAAGGATAGATTTTGGCAGTAACTCTACTTTCTATCAGAGAACTTCAAGCTATACAGGCTATAATATTAATGAGTGATAATACTTTATGGTGTGTATGGGTCCCGTATATAGAGTTTACTGTGGAAATACTAGCGCTGAAAAATTTACGTTTTTTTAATTATTGTATGGGAAAATTTGTGATGTTGGGGGATTTTTCATACAAACACGAACGTTAAAAATAATTCTTCAGCGCTGTGGTACTTTCACAGTATACCTACTCTACTTAGGAGGCACAACACCCTAAAGTATTGTCACTCATTTATTTTACACCTTGTGTAGGAATCAGGGCGGTACTTATGATCTAAGGGTCGGTAGTAACTTGCTAATTTATATTGATCCCCCTGCCGAGCGTGGTGAGTATGGGAAATTATCCCCCAGGAAATGCTTTAAGGGAGGCTTATGTTCTTATGTCATAGCTGAAATTACTTGATCAATTATTATCAGTAATCGTGTGTACCTTTTACCGTTTTACTGTAACCACCCATTTTATAAATTTTCTTACATAATAATATGACATATCTTGAAAAAGTTTATATACAACTAGCTGACAAGTGCCCACTTCAGCATAGAAACAGTTTGTGATGAAATGTTTCATATTTTCTCACCATTTAAACATTCCCGGGACCTCAACGAATATTTCAAGACTAAAAATAGCCGAATCGGTTCAGCCGTTCTCAAGTTTTAGCGAGACTAACGAACAGCAATTCATTTATATATATTTTCCATATTTTCTCACCATTTAAGCATTCCCGGGACTTCCACAAATATTTCAAGACTAAAAATAGCCTAATGGGTTCCGGCTGAACCGATTCGGCTATTTTCTTCTTTCTTCAGTTTTAGCGAGACTAACAAACATCAATTCATTTTTATATATAAGAGAACTAGAATATGCACTAGAATAATTACAGTCACTCATTTAGTAGCGTTAGGGTCAGCTCACAATGAGCACCATCAAGCAACGTCGCGTCGCATCTTTGTATAACCCTGATGATAACCGTAGACGGTTTATCAAAGACCATTGGGCAATCATGGGACTCCATAGAATACAATATAAATATCCCATTAATTGATAAGATAAGTAGAACACAAATACTATGTAAAGATTGCATCTAGCAAGAGTATATAAAACCATAGCTTCCATGGTGTATACATTACTATTAGTTACTCATCAGCTGAAGTGGAAAACTGGGAAAGATGAAATTATTTGCACTATTTTTCTTTTGTTTGGTAAGTGAGATATTTCTAATCAATAAATAGTAAAATACATTAGGTATACTCCGTTTCGATTTAACGTGTTACAAATGTAAACAATGCTCATAAAGGAAACTACAATCCTATCAATTTAAATGTCACTGCTTCACTTATCGATAACCTATTGATTTTGGTAAATTTCAATGTTTCATTTTAAGTAAGATTGCTGTGTCCACACTCGCCAGAAGTGCTAATTCAATAAGCACGAGAGTGGAGGATGGTAATAGAGGCCATAATAATAGCTTCCCTCACCGATTTCGGTGTCGGTAGCCGATTTCATTGAAACCAGGACAGCTACGCAGAAGCTATTTTATAGTGCCCAAGTGTGTGCGCAATGCACAAAGACACTCTCTATTCCTTTTGCTCTCATAACCCAGTGGGACAGTAAACTGACACCATCGGCGAGAGAACAGGCGCAGGACCGACTTTTCACATCCCCACCCGACTCATGGATCATCTTGCTTATCAGATCAGGTGGTCAGTCTGCATTGTCCTAACCAAACTTGAAAACCACATTTTTTGTTGTTTCGACACGGGAACCGAACCCACGACCTCGGGTCGAGAGCGAAGCTCTGAACCACTAGATCACGGGGGCGTTAATAGAGGACCATAATATAACTTTATCCCATGGGCTATATGAAGCAGTGGCAAGGCTGGATCTCTTTCAGAGGGAAGCCTTACCCCGTAGGGATCGGTAGGGATTTAGGATGAGGGTTTTCAGGAGATAAGGGGTAAGTGCCACGCCTTAGGTATAGAGTGACATCTGACGGAAAGCGCTTATAGTCGCCCATTCTTTTTATGTAAAGCTGTTCCTAAGTAGGCCCAGGTTCTAAGACCCTTTGAAAGAAATGGAAGCGATTGTGACTCTTTTCACAGAATAAATAAAAGCTCTTTCACGTTATACTAACGGTACTGTAACGCCAAAGAACTTCTGTCTGTCAGGGTCTGTCAGGAATGTAAAAATAATAGTCACTATAACTTTGGAATAAGTATGATTATACTACCTTTTCTCATTCTATAAATATATGTTTCCTTTTTTTTGTGTTTTTTTTGTTCTTACGAGTATGAAACTGCTGTTTAAATTTAGATTTTCAAACATTTTCTGTGACATTATGAGCGATTTTAAATCACCAAATCAACCTTTATATATTCGTAATGAAACAAATGTAGCTCTATTAACATATGCTACGAGGACTTAAGCCATGTTTTTGTATGGGACACGTTATCTAGTGTATTGTTTTTTCATTTGTCTCAAATGCTTTAGACTGCATTTACTGCTTCTGTTCCAGGTGTGTGCGTCCCAGAGCACTCCAATAAGTAAGTCGAATTCGACGGAAGTGTCGAAAGCGCGTCGCCGCGATGTTATGGACTTAGTCGATGGGCTGAAGTATGTTATAACCATAAGTATTTCATTTTATTTCAACTCAATTAACAGCTAAGTTACAATTATTAACAACAAAATTACAAATATTAAGTAATCTTCGAATTGTCAAACAATGAGCGATTGTGATGATGAATTATAGCTAAGCACTCACTCTATCACGCCAGCTTTAAAGCCTACAAAGAAAAAAAAGTAGATCAAAATCGTTTTATCCGTTTGGGAGGTACGCATGGTACGACGCCACAGACAAACACGTAAAACTTGTAACACCGCTTTGCTTTTGGGAATAAGCATTGTTTAATGTTCATATTCAGTTTTTACTCTGATCTATCAGAGGAGTGCTATAAATAAAATAAGCTTTATTGATATTTCTTCTAATTTCAGGGATTTGCTTACGGACCTCTACAATAACCTCCGCAATGCCGCGGAGCAGGCCAGTGACTCCATCGAAACCTTCACTAAAGGTGTAGAATGTCAATTGGCGGAGTTCGTAGAAAAAATTGAGACCCGCTTAGAAAACTTTAAGGACGCCATAGAAGAATACATAGATAGCTTCTACGATACGGTTTCGGAAGTGAAAGATACAGTTAGAGATTGTGTCGATGTGAGTATATAAAAAATCTCCAAAAGTAGTTAGGTATCAAAACAAACCCGTCTAAGGCCCGTATAAATAAAGAAGTCTCAAAGTAGGACTCAAGACGCGTCCACTACTCGAGTGCGGTTAGCTTCTCAAGGTGGCCTTTGATTAATAGTCTAAACTCAACTGAACCGGGGTTTAGGAACATTGTTTTAACTAAGAACGTCACCTCACCTTTGAAAACTGTTTATTTAATAAGTTATTAGTTCATGATGAACAGACTATACGACCATAGTGCCTAGTTTTAAAACTGATTTTTTAATTTATTACTAGTAAAATACCGTTTCGTTATACTTTGAAAGTATCAGATTAAGCCAACGTTATTATAAAAACAGCTGAAACGTTGAAAATTTTTGGTGAGAAAAACACGGAAACAACTAGTGACATAATATGCCTCAAAGCAAGTCTCAAGTCACGGTTAGACGTCACTCACGTAAGATAACTCACCCAAGTAGCAGTTTGACAGCTGTTGACAACGCTCGTATCAGCTGATACACCTTCCTTGAGTTAGGTGCTCAAGTAATATCTATTAATTCGAACGTCATCCCAAATGCTGTCTTAAGGTTGTGGTTGAGGTTGAGATTGTTTTATTTATACGGGCCTTAGACATCACAACCATAGTGATGCCAACTGGCCAATACAATACAATGTTTGTGACTATGAATCCATAGACTAAAGACTGTTCTACAGTCGGCAATATGCTATTTTATGTCATAAAATATTGTAATATACGATCATAAGTTATTACTTTACATTATTACATGAAACTATATTTCGTTCGTACTTCGTAGGAAAACAAAGAAACCGCCGCAGAATTGTACTCACAAACACTGGACAGCGTGAAGCAATGTGGCACCACCCGCATAGAAGCGATCAGTCAAATGATAACCAGCCTGGTAATACTGACCGGGAACTCCAGTGTCGTCATCCAAGAAGTGCTAACGGAGGTAGACCTCTGCTACAACACGACAGGGAACGAAGTCATATCCTTGGCCCAGTGCCTGGCTGCCGTTGTGATAGACGCAGAGTTCAAAGCCACGGGATTCCTGGCTCAAACTGGATATGAGGTGAGTCCTCAAGTTTTCTATGAAACCCTGAGATACTGTGGCCTTGCATAAATACCCACGCACTAACTAGAGCTGACTAACTAAGAACTAGGAAGAAGAGGAAGCCTAGCTGTCAAAGCTTTGCTTGCAATCACCTGATAATGAAGAATGTTCACTAATTTTGATTTTTTACGTTTCATATAGTCCATATAAAATAAAAAAAGTTTGTGTAAAAATTATTTCGATATGTCACTTAGTTCCCGAGATATTGAACTTTAAAGGGTGCGAGTGACGGTCGGCTGGCGCTCGGTGCGGTGACGTCACGGGTCGTACGCTCACGCGGTACGTTGCGCGCTCCAGTACGGTGTACTACGAGATAACGCTAATATTATTCGAAATGTTGAATTCAATTAGAAGAAAATCATCTGTTGTGCCAAAATGTGAAAGCACTACCACCAAAGCACCGGCAAGTTTTTTTTTTTGGTTCCAATGGATATTAAAATAACGTATTTTAAATGGCAGTTTAAAAACGAAAAGGCTAAAGGCAATCTGAAATAGGAAACAATCACAAAATATCATAAAGTGTAATTCGTTTCGTGATATCGCACTTATTAAAAAAACACATAATTTTTTTTAATAAGTGCGATATCACGAATAAGGTTTTGTACACCTGTTCGAACAAAATTCATAATAACAATAGGTAGCAAACTAATAAATTAATCTATCATTGTCTACGAGTATGTATCTAATTACGAGTATTTGTACGAGTAGATATATTATAAGATGCGTGTGATTAAACAATATGTAGATATAATATATTTAAATAGATAAAATGCTTTGAGAAGTAGGGGTAGCACCGCGGCTATGAGGTTACCTACATTGAGTACCTGGGTACCTTATTACTTTGTAAGCAAACATAATGAGATTAATGAGTTATCATATCACATACTATTTTCGAAATAGTTGTTATAAGTGGGAAAAAATATGCTTTTTAATTTTTACTCCTCGCATTTCGGCAGCAACAAAATCACTATTTTTTGCACAATAGAAGGCAAGCATTAGTCCATATATTTTGGGTACCTAAATTATCCGATTGCCTTTTTTCATATCCTTCACCCATGTTGAAATGTAATAACAAATGAAATAAAACAACAATTTACTGAGAAGCGTTAACTTATGTCTCCGGTGGCATACGCGCGCAGCGCGGGCGGCAGGAGCTGTACGACCTGTGACGTCACACTAACACTGCGCCAACGCGCGGCGATTTTAAATTACCGAGATTTTTAAATGTCTATTAAATCTAAACTAATTGATATTTTGGCATGAAACAAAAAATAGTGTATTTATATTCATCATTCATCGCATACCCAGTAACATTCTCCATTGCAAGAATTTAAAGTAGTCGGGTTTTAGTTTTTTAAACTTTATCTAGTTACATACAATCAGCCACAAAAATTATGCCGTGGGCACTTAGCTATTGTCACAAAGCTATTGTTAATAATTAACGACGACGCGATAATTGTAGAGTCGCAGTTTCGTGAACAAGTCCTTATACCTAATATAACATTTTCCTAATTCAGAAGATAATTAAGAACCAACCTTCAGATTAAAAGTCTCAAGAAGTAAAATTTCAATAAAATGCGACCAAAATACAGGGTATAAAAAAGAGTAGTCGCTGTAACTTTGGGATATACCTAAGTCATTAATATTAAAATGGTATAAACTTCCAGGTGTGGCGCATCAATCTCGCCTTGGCCGCATTACCAGCTTCTTTAGAGGTTTGCGCGGGCGCAGGAATCATGAACGCAGCGGTCGACACTGGAACCGTCTTCAAAGAAATAGCCTCGTGCGTAGCCTCCTCCGCATATGATTATATGTCATTCAACAACACGATTGATTATAGTAAAATGAATGCCACTCTATTCCAGGTTCCTAAATTGTAAATTTATTTATTAAACGATTCAGAAACAAGTCGTCAGTTATTTATCGAACAAAATATCAAGCACATAGTAATAATTAACTTCACACACGCCTTTTATCGCCTCCGTGGTCTAGTGGTTCAGAGCTTCGCTCTCGACCCGGAGGTCGTGGGTTCGATTCCCGCGTTGGAGCAACAAAAATGTTGTTTTCAAGTTTGGTTAGGACAATGCAGGCTGATCACCTGATTGTCTGACAAGAAAGATGATCCATGAGTCGGATGGGCATGTAAAAATGTCGGACCTGCGCCTGTCCTCTCGCCAGTCGTGTCGGTTAACCGTCCCACTGGGTTATGAGAGTAAAAGGAAGAGAGAGTGCTTCTGTGTATTGCGCACACACTTGGGCACTATAAAATAACTCCTGCGTAGCTGGCCCAGTTTCAATGAAATCGGCTACCGACACCGAAATCGGTGAGGGGAGCTATTATTAATTAACTTTATTAATATACATAAATAATGATGAATAATCAGTTTTGATGAATTCATAAACAACAATTAACTAGAATTTTTGCATCACGCTTTCTTTAAGAAAAGAGATTCGTGCCAAAAAGCAAAACTGAGATTTCGTTGTGCTAACATTTACAGCATGGTCACAGACAGACGGCTGTCTGTGACCATGCTGTAAATGTTAGCACTGGCGTGTATATACATACTAGCTGTTCCCGCGACTTCGTTCGCGTGGTTTTTGAGTAACTTAAACCGTTTATGCAGCGCACGCAACGAAAGTCCCCAAATTTGAATAATTTTCCCCGTTTCTGCAACATTTCTCACCGACACTTCGCTCCTATTGGTCGCAGCGTAATGTTATATAGCCTAAAGCCTTTCTCTAAATTTACTATACAACAAAAAAAGATTTTTTCAAATCGGACCAGTAGTTCCTCAGGGACGCGCGTATTAGCATATTAGCGCGTTAAAACAAACAAACAAACAAACTCTTCCGCTTTATAATATTAGTATATAGAAGTATAGAAGTATAGATACTTGTTACTACCTACAGCAACTTTTTGAAAGATTAACAATATTTTTTAAGGGTGATCACTATCACCCTTACCCATAAGCTCGATATTAATATTAATAGTTGATGGATAACGGAACAGAAGCTTCCTGCGCAAATCGCACTTGGCCGGTATTTTTTTAACTAACGAGGGCACATAGCATGGCGTCCACCATCCACTGGCAAAGTCACTCCAGTGATGTTACTGGCTGCGTCACTCGCCAAGAAGGTAATAGCTGCCGATACCTCATTCGGTTGCCCCATTCTCCCAATTGCGTGAGTTACATTTTTCCCGGTACACCACATATTCCTCCTCGGACACAGCGCCATTCAAATAGATCCCAGTTTCTATAGCCCCGGGATTCACTGAATTAACTCGCACCCCCTTTAGTCCTAATTCTAGGGCTGTGCATCTAGTAAATTGATCCATAACAGCTTTGGATAAACTATATTATGCGAGGATGTTAGTGAATGACCTCACGCTGGCTACACTGGAAACATTTACAATGCATCCTTTTGTCTGAAGCAAATACGGGACAGCTAATATTGTTAAGTAATAGGTCCACGCATGTTCGTGTTCATTATCAAATCGTACTGGCCCAGAGATGTGTTTTCTATGTTGCCACTCAAAAATACACCAGCATTATTCACAAGGACTTCAAGCTTTCCGTATTTTTCAATTGTGCTCTTCAGTATCAGCTCAATGTCACTTTCCTTGCTCATGTCACCTATAACACTTAAAGGCACCAACTTCGTCGGAGAAACACTAACACAATCTTCCACTACTCGGTCCAAATTATCTTTATTTCTTCCAGTTAGAACTAAACTAAGTAGCTCCAAAATTTGAGAAATCTAAAGCCGCTTGAGCACCAATCCCAGAACTTGCGCCAGTTATAAGTACCACCTTTCCGTTAAACATTTTTGTTGAGAGAAATATTTTATTTCGTGTTATGTCGTGCTCTGTTATAAGCTATAACTGATAACGCAATATTGCGCCGAGAAGAGAATGCTCTATTAATGTTATCTCTTTTAGATAATGGTAAATACTTAATACTTATCTTCCATTATGTTTTATTTTCATTTCAATAATGTATGTGCTATTATTTTTAACCAACGTCCACAAAAAGGGGGACGTTCTCAATTCGGCCCGTTTTTTATTCCATTACACCAATTCCCCTAGTCCCCTAAAAATTTAACACAGTTTAGCCCTGTAGTTTTTATTTTATGAACATTTTCGTTTTATGATGTACATGGATGATATAGTTTCAGTACGGCTAATTTAAGAGTAGATTTTTTTAAACGTTTTTTATTTGCTTATTATTTTATTTAGATATGAAATAATAAGAACCTATCATAAGCACAAATAGGTATTTCGACAGAACCTATTATTTGAAAAAAGGTACACATAAAATAAGCACGAACGGTGGACTTCCCTAATTGTTGTTTTATATTCTTCTTGAGTGCTTTTGGGCCATACGACGTATAATATGAATTCATGTTTTATTGCTCTGAAGTCCACAGCATTTACTGCTAATAACTGCAATATTCACGCATCAGTAAATAAGTAATAACTGAATGAACAACACATATTGTTATTTCTATACCTTCAAACAGGTATAAAAATAAATAATATTGCTGTTACTTAACGCCGATTTATCAGTTCCTACGTTATTTGGCAGCTATTATAACTGAGAAATGAATATCTTATTATTTACAAAACACGATAGATAACCTGTTTAATAATTTTGGTGGGTGCAGTAAAAAATATTATTAATGATTTAGAATATCAAAATAGTCTCAAAGTCATTCTGCCATACCTTTTTTTCTTTTTGATTTCGCAAGGGAAATGCGTTACGTATCCCCCAGGGAGGGTCCCCTAGGGGCAGGGCTTGAATAACCGAAAAATATCGGTAAAAACGGTTAACGGTATGACGTCATACCTTAAAATTATGGTAACCTTATATAACGGTACCGCTATTATTTTGGTACCGCAAAATTATGGTATCGAAATTTTTTCAGATACCCAAATTTGTAAAATAACGGTTTTATTAGTAGGTACTAATAAAACCCGCCAGAGTCACGCCGATTGCTTTGGTCGTAGAATCTTGTGTTAAAAATTACTGACAGTCGTGGCGGAGTGCCCTGCCTGTAACGCAGCGTACTGCGTAGGTACTTAGTTAATAGTAAATTGCTAAATAGTTTTTAGTAAATAGTTATTAGTAATTACTAAATAGTTTTTATTTAGACAGTTTTAGTTATAAAACTTGGGAAACAGTTAAGTTAAGGTTAATTAAATTACCTATATACTACTTGTTTAAAAAAAAATCATAGTGCGTAGAAATTATGTTTTATAATGTTTAATTATGTTTTATTGGTGCGTTAAGAGCGTGCATTCAATTTACGACGATGTTTCAGTTTTTCGGTGTTTTTGACTGCCCCTGACATGCATAAAATAACAAAATTAAATAAAAAAATTAGAAATATATAAAGATAAACTCTTTATTTTTGGAATAGTTTTATAAAATTAAAGTTTTATGTAGTACATTTGAGTAAATTTAAAGATTTCGGAACGCCGAATCGCAAAAATTCCGATTTTAGCTCACTTTGATAAAGAAAATAACATTTAAATCGTTTTAATATAGTTTAATTTCTATTTTCATAAAAGTGATTATAAAGTCCTTAAATGAAAAGTTGATAAAAATTAAAAATATATGTATTGTTAACTGCATAAAAAATCTTTTAAAAATGTCATAATTTACGTTTTTCAGTGCAGTATTTCTACTGGAAAAACTAAATTTCTTCGATGATATTATTTTTATAATTAATAATCATACTGTTGGTAAATTGACACTATTTTTTATTTAATTAAAATCCGATGTTTATCCCATTATTCAATTTTTTAAAAATTACTTGTTTTCAACCAAGCGCACGCGTCATGTAAATCGTGATCTATTTAGTACCCGCTGAGAATTCGTGAGGGGAGGACGTGTCGCTCTGCGCTGGACCGTCAACGTATAAAGGTTCACCGACCGACCAGGTCGCTGCAGCTCATAGACATGTAGTGCGACTGAGCAGAATTGACGCTTTGACGAGCATTAATATTTTTATGAGAAATGGGGAAAATTTACAGAGATTATATTATGTCGATTACAAAGTTCATAATATATAGAAAAAAAACATTAAGAGGTATGTAATGTGTTCAGAGTTTATTTATAAAATATAAAATTTATATAATAATCATCATCAGCCCCTGTGTGTCTGTCTCTCATATCGTAGCTCCTAAATGCATTTCAAATTTTGATGCGGTTTTCTTTAGCAGAAAGCTGGTGTGGTTTATATATTTAAAAATTATACTAATCATCATCAGCCCCTGTGTGTCTGTCTGTAATATCACAGCCCCTAAATTTATCAAAAGATTTTGATGTCAATTTCTTTTGTTGAAAGCTGATGTGGTTTATATATTTAAAAATTATACTAATCATCATCAGCCTCTGTGTGTCTGTTTGTTATATCGCAGTTCCTAAATGATCGACGAATTTTGATGCGATTTTCTTTAGTTAAAAGGTGGTGTGGTTTATATATTTAAAAATTATACTTATCATCATCAGCCCGTGTGTGTATGTCTGCTTTAATGTAACTGTCATCAATAAACAGAGTATCTGGGGGCATGGCAGTGCTTCTGTCAACTTGAGCATGGCCGTACCATCAATTTCTCGAAGCAGTTTAGGCCACTTTCAACTCCCTATAACTTTGTTGTGGATTAAAAGAAGCCTGCATTTTTAGTTACTAGGAAAGCATTGTATAAACATACATAGTATATTTCAAATGTTATTCAATTTGAAACAGAAGTTAAATAATTATAACTTGTCAAACTTCTAAGTTTTGTCACTGACTCAATCACTCACTGACCGATCATCAAAAGTATTAGGCACTTCTAGCAGACATAGAAGACATAAGCTTCAAATTTGGAATACAAGTAGTGTTTAGTGTATAAATAAAGGAAAAACCTAAAAAAAATATTTCTGTAGAATTATCTAGACTAACTAACTGCATAATTAACTTTGTAATGTCATTTAAATGTATAGGATTACAAAGCTATATTTGCCCTTTTCACAAAAACACGCGTTTAGTAAATCTTCTACAAAAACAACTGAGATCCATCAAAAACATGCCAAGTCTCGCTACTTAGTTCTTCTACAGTAAAAACTTGTGAGATACATGTTATGCCAAGTAGGTGTTAGTCGGTCGGTCTAACAACATCAATATTATTTTGGAAAGGATTGGCACTTTTTACAAGTTTTTTTTATATAGGTTATCCTTTTCATTTCCAATAACAAAATATAGCATGCGCACTGTCTTTCTTGAAATGGTCAGACTTCAAACAGCTGCTATGCTCTGTCCTGTTCTATTGCAGGGGATGGTTGGTTGGGACCTCTCAGTCGCACACAAGTTGCACCAATATTTTATTTTTCAAATTTCGCAGGTAATCCTAAACCACCGTGTTTTTAATAAAATAATCTTTAATTTTATTTAATTTCCATTCAATAATCAGACGGTTGCAAAATGCTAGTATAGCTTACCTGTTTGTGCCTGGCTACCTAATAGTTGTGACAGGAAAAAAGCATGTCCATCCCGACTACCCACTAAAATTAGTATTTTAGTACATTTTAGTGGGTGGTCGGAAGTGGGTCAGTAAAATATTTAGGGACAAATATTTCTGGACATCAAAGATGAAAAATAAATAACTTGGTATATTTTTATAAAAATTAGGTTGTTGAATTTTTCATTCTCATTACTTACTTATCCTAAATTATAAATGTGAAAGTTGGTTTGTTTGTTCGTGTGTTTGTTTGTTACTTCTTCACGTCTCATCTACTGAACCAACCACCATGAAACTCTTTTCACACAATCATCGCGCGAAAGTTGTTCCCGACGGTTCGACAGTAACGTGGACTGAGCCGCGGGCGATTACTAGCATGTCGAGTATGTATAATTTGTATTTTATAACTTAAATACCATTTATTTTATAGAATTATTGAAATGGTAGGTAATATTAAATATAATTAATTATAGGTAATTCATTAGGATTAAAGTATCAATATTACTTGCACGCTCTACCTACGCTCGACCTAGCGTTAACCCACACATGCGTGTTGTTTTGCGTCTGTGTGAGTCGATATCGGCTCTCGCGGCGATTTCGACTTGATGAAATTTGATTGCGCGCTCTTAAAATACTATCTACGTTAGTTAGTAGACGACTTGTAACATGTACCTTAATATTTGTTTCACAACCAGGAAATAAACATTTGGAATATTTAGTTTCTTTATCATACGCAAAGTATGCGTAAACTGCGTTCTTACGCTTCCTTTCCATGACTGTGAATTAGTTCATAATATATTATAAAAAATAATTTTAAACAAAAAAAAAACCGACTTCAAAAGGTAAACTAAAAAGCAAAAAATAAATTTACTTCGCACAAAGTAATACTTATTTTCACTTAAATAAATAAATTTATTCTATAATTTTGAAGTCGGTGCCAAGTCCAGCGTTCTTTCATAATTTTAGTATATAGTAATAGTTACATTGATAGTTGTATATTGTTTTCTGATTCTTTTTTCTGTGACTGCCTACATATATTTAGTAATTTGATATTGCAGTAAGGTATTTGAAGTACTTACTTGGCACCGACTTCAAAATTATAGAATAAATTTATTTATTTAAGTGAAAATAAGTATTACTTTGTGCGAAGTAAATTTATTTTTTGCTTTTTAGTTTACCTTTTGAAGTCGGTTTTTTTTTTGTTTAAAATTATTTTATTTAAAGATTTTTAGTTAAACAACGCTGAAATCTTCAAACGTGTATCTCTAAGGACTCAGAAGTTCTGTTCACTACTTTAGGTCCAGGATATGGTGCAAAATCTTACTATTTGGTAATATATGCTTGGGATACTTCAGAAAAAATCAAAATCGATATATGTTTCCATATAAATTTTGAGGAGTTATCTCGATTCCTCACGGATCTCATCATCAGGTCACCACTTTGGTAAACACTGGTACAACACTGTAATTGACGTAGTGGCGTATGCTTGCATTTCTTCAAACAACGCTGCAATCTTCAAACGTGTATCTCTAAGGACTCAAAAGTTCTGTTCAGTACTTTAGGTCCAGGATATGGTGCAAAATCTTACTATTTGGTAACATATGCTTGGGCCACTTCAGAAAACATCAAAATCGATATATGTTTCCATATAAATTTTGAGGAGTTCCCTCGATTTCTCACGGATCCCATCATCAGGTCACCACTTTGGTAAACACTGGTACAACACTGTAATTGACGTAGTGGCGTATGCTTGCATTTCTTCAAACAACGCTGCAATCTTCAAACGTGTATCTCTAAGGACTCAAAAGTTCTGTTCAGTACTTTAGGTCCAGGATATGGTGCAAAATCTTACTATATGGTAACATATGCTTGGGTCACTTTAGAAAACATCAAAATCGATATATATTTCCATATAAATTTTTAAGGAGTTCCCTCGATTCCTCACGGATCCCATCATCAGGTCACCATTTTGGTAACCACTGGTACAACACTGTAATTGACGTAGTGGCATATGCTTGCATTCCTTTAAACAATGCTGCAATCTTCAAACGTGTATCTCTAAGGACTCAGAAGTTCTGTTCAGTACTTTAGGTCCAGGATGTGGTGCAAAATCTTACTATTTGGTAACATATGCTTGGGCTACTTCAGAAAAAATTAAAATCGATATATGTTTCCATATAAATTTTGAGGAGTTCCCTCGATTCCTCACGGATCCCATCATCAGGTCACCACTTTGGTGACAATGGGACCAAACGGGAAGCACCACCTTTCAAATAGAAAAAAAATCATCCAAATCGGTTCACCCGGGCGAAAGTTCTGAGGTAACAAACATAAAAAAAAAAACATACAGACGAATTGAGAACCTCCTCCTTTTTTTGGAAGTCGGTTAAAAATAAGTTAGCAACGTAACACGACGTGTAAACTGCAACGAAATTAGCGAGCGAATGAAAGATCAAGGAATAGCAAATTGCAACGAATACCACTAATCCCGTATTGTGCAAGTCTTGACAAACTGTAAAGTTTCGAATTGACAACGCCGCGCCGCGTCAGTGCGTGCGACGTTGCCGCGTTGCTCTGAAAATTTTTTCGGTACCGAAATGATTTCGGTTACGATAGTGATAAAATATAATGATACCATACCGTAAAATAATAAAGGTATATACCGTTATTTTGCGATACCGCAATGGTGAATTTCAACCGTTTTGACCATACCTTTAAATTATAGCGATATCGTAATTTAGTACCGGTATAATACCTTTATATCGGTACCGCTTTCAAGCCCTGCCTAGGGGTATGTGGGACTGCCGGCTCGCTACGGCCGGTTTACCCACTAAAACCACTTGCGGATTGCCATCAGCCGTTGTTGGGTGGAGTGCCCTGGATCTGTCGTCAAAACACAGACCACTCCTCCCCCGACCGGCAGGTTCACCTATAGGGACCGGACTTCCATGCTACGCTGATACCTACTTATCATTATTTAATATTAAATAAGCCAATAAGGTAAATAAAAAAAAATATATAATGACAATAATGTATTTCCATTTATCGAGGACACATTGCGTGCCTTCCACCATCGACAGGAATTGAAGCACCAGTAATGTTACTTGCTGCATCACTCGCCAGGAATGTTATGACTGATGACACCTCAGTAGCCTCACCCGGTCTCCCCAAAGCATGAGTTTCAGCACACTTCTTCATGAACGCCTCGTATTCCGCTTCGCTCATTCCTGCTTCGCCTTTTTTATGCAAACCCGTAGTAATCACACCCGGGTTCACAGAATTTACTCTCACGCCTTTCAATGCTAATTCTAAAGCCACACATCTCGTGAACTGGTCCAAAGCAGATTTAGACATACAATATGCCAACACGTTGGGGAATGCCCGCAAACCTGTTACGCTGGAGACGTTCACGATATTTCCTTTGCTCTTGATTAGGTGCGGTGTCGCTAACATCGTTAAATGATACGGACCACGTACATTTGTGTTCATAACTCTATCGTACTGTTCAACACTTGTGTTCTCGATAGTCCCGCTTTCTAAAATACCTGCATTATTCACTAATACGTCGATTTTATTAAAAATTTCCATCGTTTTTTTCACTAAATTCTCAACATCGGCCTCGACGTTCATATCGGCAATCACAATTACAGGTGTCTTGTTTTTGGGTGATACTTGTTGGCATTCTTTAGCAACATTATCTAAATTAGTTTTATTTCTTCCCGACATGACTACATTAGCACCTAGTTTGGAGAAATCAATCGCAGTTGCAGCACCAATACCGGAACTTGCACCGGTGACGATAACGACTTTATCCGCAAACATTGTTCCTGTTAAAAAATGTTGAACATTAAACAATGTTCAAACCTCAAATAATTAATTTGTGAAATCGTAACCGAGTCTTGGCTCTTCACTCTTGACAAAAAAATGACATAGGCCATAGCAATAAACATACCAAATGTGACATACTTTTTTTTTATAGGTACGTGACGGTTATGATTGCAATGACTTACAGCGTGTTCCTTTAAACGCTATTTTTGCTCAAAACGCTCTGATCATTTTACTACAAGCTGTCGTTTCACAATTTTAAAATTTTCGATTTTAAAATTTGATATTTTTCGTTTATCTAATAAATTCTAAGAATATTTTAAAATTATTATAACAAGAACATTTTATACGTATCCATAATCATTTTGCTCCTTATAACTCCATCGAGGTCAGTGAAATCTGTCAAACCCAAGTAAACGTCAAATGACATATTCTTCTTGTTTTTTAAAGTGGCCTTAAATAAATTTATGTAGGTACATAATATATATACGTTCTAACAATATAAAATTGTGATGTTTTAGGTTATTAAACAAGTTTTTTTTTAGAAAGGTAAATCACTTTACACTTGTTTCTTCACTAGACCTACAATAAAGCAAAGTCACCACAAACTAAACACTGACATTGGCAACTCACCAAGGCCGCCAGAAATAAAAGAAGAAGAAGAAGTAACCTCCCATTTATTGGATTATTCTTGGGGCGTGTTCCTTTAGGCGCTCTTTTTACTCTGAACGCACAGATCATTCATAAGCTAGTGGAACGACTGACAGATGTCAAAATTTAACATTTAATTTAAATCCCATAAATTCTATTTATATTTTAAATTAACAATAATAACTACATTAAAAAAGAATCTAGAATAAATTTGCTCGATCCATAATTTAAAAATAACATCGAGATCAGTGAAATCTCTCAAATCTAAGTAAACGTCAAAAACAGGATGGGTAAAAATATGCAAAATGGCGTGATCATTCTGTGCGTTTTGAACAATTTTTGACAGCTGACAGCTGCATCTGGAACACGGGGTTGATGACTGATTAAATACAGTGATGACTGATGAGTGTACATAGGTACAGATTGAAATAACTTTGTTGGATGAGGTCATAACCTTGCAAAAAATTAGGTACCTATTTTGTGAGAGTTTATGGAAAATTAGAAATGGCATAATCATTCTGAGCGTTTTGAACAGATTTTGACAGCTGGCAGTCAAAACATCATTAAAGTGGCGCTAAAGAAACGGAATGTGAACGAAAAAATGTTAAATGTTATTCTCGTATATTCTTAGCAACTGGAACACCGTCTTATTGGTCTGTATGATAAACTACCCAGTACCCATGTTTAAATTTTATTAAAAAAACATTCTACTGCGAATTGTGCGATTAGCAAAGATTTTTATTTTTATCAACGAGGTGTGTAATAGTTTTGTGTTATCGAATTATTATTTGTTGCGTTTATAGACAATTACAACGTTATTCTTAGGTCCCATAACATAATTGTTTAGTATAATTTAGAACATAATAAATACATTAACTGCACAGTGCACTGACAGTTTATTGAAGCCTGATCTGATGTTTGTATCCATTCTTGTCAAAAGTGGTGACTTGTGACCAATATTTTAGTCTTAAAGTTATTAAAATATATTAATTCTAATTTGATTGTTATTTCTCGATATTTGTCGTCATAAGTATCTCACCAGACGCATTTTTGTTTTAGGTTTATGGCTCTAAGATCTCGGCAAACATGTCGACATCATCGAAAGTGGAATCATTCGAAGATTTCTATTCAGAGGTAACTAACATTAATTCATGTAATATGTAAAATTTTCACATTCAAATTGTAAACTCATTTTGTTAATTTAATATTTATATCATTTAACTTCAGGTTAAAGAAATAGAAAAACGCGATTCTGTGTTGACACCAATTCAACAAATAGACAGACTTTTGAGGCCTGGCTCCACATACTTTAACCTAAATCCATTTGAAGTGTTACAAGTAGATCCAGATGCTACTCTTGACGAAATCAAGAAAAAGTACAGGCGTCTGTCAATACTTGTGCACCCTGACAAAAACATTGTAAGTACATAAGATTTTATGACACACTAACTTGTAAGAATCTAAATCACGGGCTAGTTCAATCAACTTTGGTTAAAAGACTTATTCTTTTTAAGGATAACATGAAACTTAATAAATCAGAACATAACTTCAAATAGATAATGTAGGAATGTAATAGGCAACAAGATAAAAATGTTTTGCTGTAAGTGTTTAGCGTGTTTAGTTGAGACGGTAAATCCGTCAACATTTCATTTTCATCCACAGATGGAAACCATGCATAGCAGGGACAACGCGTTGATGAACACTATTAGGTAAGATCAGGTGCCGGCATGGAAGATGCCCTGCGAGAATGAAAGAACCTACAGAGTCCTACACACACCATGAATATATATATAGTAGTATCATAAAATGAAAGGTTTTTTGTATGTTTGTTTGCATTGAATAAGATTCAAAAAACTACCTGATTTTTATGAAATTTGGCCCATATATAGAGTAGGTACTATATTTGTGCTGTACTGACTGAAGATATAATATATAGTTTGTCCTCAGTCAGTTTGTCAACTATAGTCATTAGAAACAGCAAAGGATACTGAGGAAGAATGTATGGTTGCTGTAGGATTTCTTATTGTGCACAATAAGTCTTGGGCAACATTGATACAGTAATAATAATAAATAATAGCTCCCCTCACCAATTTCAGGCCAGCTACGCAGAAGTAATTTTATACAATACACAAGGACACTCTCTCTTCCTTTTGCTCTCATATCCCAGTGGAACGGCAAACCGACACAACTGGCGAGAGGACTGACTTTTTACATGCCCATATGACACATGGATCATCTTTCTTGTCAGACAATCAGGTGATCAGCCTGCATTGTCCTAACCAAACTTGAAAACAACATATTTTGTTGTTCCAATGCGGGAATGGAACCCACAACCTCCTGGTCGACAGCGAAGCTCTGAACCACTAGACCACGGAGTTGCTTGATACAGTATAAAACTAGCTGTTAGAATTTTTATGTATTACATATAGATTGTAAGCAACATGAATCTTATTTATAAAATATTTGGCCTAAAGCAAGTATAGATTTAAATCTTAATGCATAGGTGCATGATGATAATATTCAAGATTTTGATGTTTTCTCCGACATAGTAAATCCACATTTAAATTCGAATACAACAGTAATGATTTTATGAAGTAATGTTTACTCTAAGGTCTGTTTTGTTTATAGGACGACTCTGAGCGTGCACAACAGGCATTTGAAATTGTAAATAGATCATGGAAAATCTTAGAAAATGAGGATACCAGGAAGAAATGTCTGGATGTATATCAGGAAGCAAAGGAGAGAACTGAACATATGGTAAATCTTTGTTATTACAATTACAGACCAACAAACATGAATCTTTTTCATTTAAATTGGTAGCATATCGAGCTTTGATACATTTGTATCAAATTGAATGAGAACATACTATACTAATCTAGCTATTACTCATATTTAAAAAAACATGCTTAATGGGAAACTGTTTTCAAATTATTTCATTGTCATTAGTCCTTATACATAATATGCAGATTTCAAATTACTCAGAGAATGTTATGATCAAAGATTCCCATACATACAAGCATGTTACAAATAGACTCGGTTGAATTTCAATGTATACTAATATTATAAAACGGAAGAGTTTGTTTGTTTGTTTAAATGCTCTAATCTCAGGAACTATTGGTCCGATTTGAAAAAATATTTTTTTGTTGAATAGACCATTTATAGAGGAAGGCTTTAGGCTATATAACATTACGCTGTGACCAATAGGAGCGAAGCGTCAGTGAGAAATGTTGCAAAAACGGGGAAAATTATTCACATTTAGCGACTTTCGGTGCGTGCGCTGGATAAACGGATTAAGTCACTCAAAAACCACGGGAACGAAGTCACGGGAACAGCTAGTTATTTATAAGCTGATATGCAGCCACCTACTTGAAATATTATTTTGTAATTTTATTTGCCAACAAATCCTATCCATGACAATTGTGATTTCAGATAGAGCAGAAGCGGAAAAAGCAGAGGAAGGATGGTCGCATGGCTGAAGGTATACCAGAGGATGATCCCGAGAAATACAGACACGCTATTTATGTTATGACTATGAAGGTAGGCAAAAGAACAATATTGTACATTTGTCGTAAAAATTATTATTTGTAATTTCAAGTCCAAAAAATTTGGCCTGTATGTTTGTTTAAAAGTGTCCAATGTACGATGTTTTTAAGTGTCTAGCCTATTTTTTTTTCTTTTACCAGTAAGCACAGAATAGAATAATAGTGAGGATTATTTACCATGGATGGATTTATTTGGTTCCTTTGCAACACTAACAACAATATTTGTGATTGTGCACAAACCGCTATAGTTAATCTGAAGTGTATTTCTGTTCTTTGTTACTTTGTTTATTTTTCTATGTATCTATAATATAAAAATGGTTCGCAAAATGTGTTGGTAAGCGCATAACTCATCAACCCCTGGATCAATTTGGCTAATTCTTTTTTTTTGTTGTATTTGTTATGGTCAGGATCAGGTTCTTATGAAATAAAATGTTAAAATAAATAAGCAGAAAATTATAAAATTACGCGTTTTTGCGGATTCCGCGTTGCGGGTTCCGGGTTTTTGTTATTTTTTAATTGAATTTCATCACAAACTGTTTGTATGCTCAACGAATTGGGCGCGGGTCAGCTAGTATTTTATAAATATTAAATATTTTAAAATGGTATTTTCAGCTGTTCGCCGACATGGAGAGGAAGCGCCAACACCTCGAGACCCGCGACATGGAGGAGCGGAAACGGAAGCGCGAGGCGGAGATAGAGCAGGAGGAACAGATGTCCTTCGAGAAAGAGTGGGCCAAGAACTTTGAAGTGAGTGTAATACATAATATTATGATGTTGCTTATTACAGGCTGTAATATTAATGCGTGATAATGCTTTAGGGTGTGTATGGTTCCCATATATAAAGTTTACTGCGAAAGTACCAGCGCTGAAAGAGTTACTTTTTTTTTAATTATTGTATGGGCAAATTTATGATGTTGGGGCATTTCTCATACAAACATGGAAAGTAAGTCTTTCAGCCCTGGTACTTTCACAGTTAACTCTACATAGTAGGCACGTACACAGTACACACCCTAAAGTATTATCACTCATTTATTTGACATCTTGTATATGTCGCAGTCATCTAATTCTGACGACCTCCGTAGCGCAGTGGTTGAGCACGTTGGTGCTCGAACGAAAGGTCGCGGGTTCGAATCCCGCCAAGGGAACAAAAAGTTTTTCAAAATGTTCCTGGGTCATGGATGTGTATTAAATTTGTGTATAATATAATAAAAATCTTAAATATGTGTATAATATAAAAATATTAAATATATTTCCGTTGTCTGGTACCTGTAACACAAGTTCTTCGGATACTTAGCACAGGGCCAGATTGACGTGGTGTGAAGCGTCCATAGATATTATATTATTATAAGATATTAATTGAAATCGCAAATCGAATGATGACATTAAGGGAAATTTAGCTGATAAAACATACAGAACTACATTAAATGGATGTATTTATTGTTATATTATTATTTATACTAGAATTTGCAAAGTTACATTTATCGTTAAACTATCGGTAGTATGAGCGCAAATTAGAAAAAAATGTCACATAACTAGATATTCCATAAGTAGGTAATTCGTCGACTACGCTAAATGACGTTCAGTCAAAACGTTGGACGTTACAATAAACAACATGACGACTTGTCCTTTATTCTTTTAATATAATGTAGTTATTCGAATTCGTCATTAAAAACTAGACACTCAATGAAATGGCGATTTCATTTAGATGACTGCGACATATATATATCGCCGTCGTCGTTTCAGCTATGACATTCTCTGCTGGACATAAGCTTCTATGCAAAGCATTGCATGGGGTGGTTGCCTATACTCGCCTCACTGGGCAGGCGGGTTGGCGAGCGCAGTTTTAATATAATAATGTCTTCGGAAACGCTGCTGCCTATCTATACTAATATTAATATTATAAAGCGGAAGAGTTTGTTTGTTTGTTTAAAGGCGCTAATCTCAGGAACTACTGGTCCGATTTGAAAAATTCTTTTTTTGTTGGATAGTCCATTTATAGAGGAAGGCTTTAGGCTATATAGTATTACGCTGCGACCAATAGGAGCGAAGCGCCAGTGAGAAATGTTTCATAAACGGGGAAAATTATTCACATTTGGGGACTTTCGTTGCGTGCGCTGCATAAACGGTTTAAGTCACTCAAAAACCACGCGAACGAAGTCGCGGGCACAGCTAGTTTCCGGATAAGTATTCCCTCTGTCCCCTTTTATGACTGTTTTCATTGTCAAGTTCTGTGTGAGCTGGCCGTTAGAGTTCATTGTTTGTCAAACTGTCACGGTTTCTCTTTTATTCATACAAAGAACGAGATAGATAACATTATATTTAATGAAAATATTATATTAATAGGTGTTGGAAATTATCTCTGAACCTATAGTATAAGTACTATAAGTACATGTGGGTAACTACAGGGTTATATGTGAATTATTCTATGTTATATAATATCTCCTACGTTTTTTCTTTTATATTATTTTATATTATTTCTTCTTGTCAATAGTATTAAATAAGGTAGAAAACAATTTATGTCAAATAAAAATAATACATAAAATCCTAATAATATTATGGTAATAAATTGTCAGTAAGTAATTTGACTTGTAACACAAGAACTTTTTTAATTTTTCAGGAATCTCGTCAAAACCGTGTAGACAGCTGGAAAACCTTCCAAACTGGTGACAAAGAAAAGAAAAAGAAAAAGAAGATAATGGGTTTCAAACCACCCAAACCCAAACCGGAGAGCAGAATATAACTTGTGTGTTTTTATTTTAGCATAGTTCTTCTCTACAATTGTCCATAAATAGTTAAGTCCAGTCCTAGTGTGTTCTGAAATGTGAAGGGTCGTTTCACGTTTTAATTATATTCAATTCACAATTGGGTTCCAGTGTCATGTTGCTATCCCTCTCGTACATTCGATTCGATTCGCGTGTGAATGCGACAGCGTGCGCTAACTTTAACCGTACTGCGAATTGAATAAAATTACGTGAATTGGAATTCTAATTCTAAAAATACTTGGGCCTTTTTACTAAAATGACGAAACTTTTTCATATATTTTGTCACTATCTGCCTTCATGTCAAGTGTTGTAGACAAATTGTGAATAAGGTATCTATCATTTGCTAGATGATTGTGAAAATGTTGCTGTTGCGAATTGCAATGACTTAATCCGAAAAGTTAATGTAGGGCATTTGACACAAGCATCGCTAATGGACACATACTGTCTAATAGTGCGTTTCAATGACATCTAGGTATAAGAAGGAATAGAAAAAGACAAATATATAGATGTATTATTGAAACGTGCCAATAGTACCTACCTTATTTATTGTTTTATTTATTATATATAATTCTACAGCAAAAATTTACAATTAGTTCAAAGTTATAGCATTAGACAGCTAATTACAGAATTTCGCGTATACGAAATAGATTTTTATATTTTTAAATGAAAGTGTGAGCTCTTAGTAATTATAGTGAAGTTTACATTTTAACTTAACAATGCTTATGTATACCACACTTTTTTTAAGCTGACTTCCAAAAAAAGAAGGTTCTCAATGCGCCCCCATTTTTTATGTATGTGCCCCGATTACTCCGAGATTTATGATCTGATTTGCGTGATTATTTTTTTGTTTGATGCACAATAGCTGCGATTTGGTCCCATGAATAAATATACATAGTTTAGCCGAGTAGTTTTTGTTTTTTTTGCTCATTTTTGTGTTTTATTTATATGTGATTTATATACGTGGACAGCAGGTCAGGACAACGACACCATTGTTGACACTCCTTAAAGAACATAAATTGTCACTATACAGGGTGTAAAAAGAGCAGTCACTATAACTTTGAGATACGATTATGCTACCTTTCCTTATTTTGGAAATGTATTTTTTTAAATAAGTATGTATTTGTTGACAAAAAAAAAAAAAATATTTACTCGTCACCATTTCTTATTTTTATGTCGCAAAAATAACAATTTTTTTTTTTTTGTGAAATTTTTGTAAAAAAAAATTAAACAAAAATACATTTCTAGAATGAGAAAAGGTAGTATAATCATATCCCAAAGTTATAGTGACTGCTCTTTTTACAGCCGTTATTTAAAATGTTATTTTATACTTTTTAGTTGTTGAAGTCGGCTTTTATTGTTTTCAAACTCGTTGTTATTAGCGATGGCAACATAATAGGCTCAGGTCAATACAAGATTATATTTAGATAATAAGCTGACTAGCTTAATATAATAATTTGCTTAACTTTTCTTCTATCCAATTTATTAATTGTTAAATCTCTACACCAATATAATAAAGTGGAAATATTTCTTTCTTTAAACTTGGCTCCATATGATGAAATTTGGCACAGAAGGACCAGTAAAATGTATTTTGGTTCTATCAGATTTTTTTCGCACGCAACATCTGGTACTAGTAATATGTTTTCCCCTAAGAGCATAAAGTATAAAATTAAAGATGTTATATTATGATAAGCTAGAGCTAAATATTTGAGTTTCAACTTGTCACTTCATTCAAATTACAATTTTTATTACTTCTATATTGACACATTCATACATTGTAGGATTTTACATGCAACAACTATAACAAAATAAAGTGCATTATATACTCACTTTTAAGTTATAACAGCAAAATTCTAATAACAATACTGTTATACGTTATAATACAGACGGCATAAAAATTTAGCTTTCTGCTAGTAATGTCATTGTCTGCCATTATTTGAAGATGCGCTAACTTTTAAGGGTTTGGTGTATTAAGAAAAAATTATACATTACTACATGAAGTTAAAATAGGTTGCAGATATAGAGGCTTTGAAATATAATTAATTATATTTTTTATAGAAACTTACTCCATCACAATAATACAATTAAACATATTTAAGTTGGTAGCATACTCGTAGCTTCTATAGTGCGTCCGAGATAAATTTAACCTAAATGTAAACAAACCAAAAACACCGAAATTTTCACATATTCACTTATTGTGCACACTTAACAACACTGTCACCGGAATATTAAAGGATCATACTTTATACAATACATTTTATATAAATTGAACAATAATTAATATGTTTAAACATCAACTGAAAAACGTTCACTGTAAAAATACGACATTTTGACACTGCCGACTGTAGAATAAAGTCTATAGTAGCAAACAATATTCATTGTTATACTATTGGCATCAATGACTAGTCTATGATTGTGTCATAGATGGGTTTGTTTACGTTTAGTTTAAATTTATCTGGGACATACTAATTACATTACATGATGTTATTTTATGCTCTTGATGCAATAACACATTTAGTATTTCTAAAAGGCTAACTTTGTAATAATTAAGTACTTTGGATAAAAAGTTATTGTCCACATGTCCAGACTCCTTTTGTTACAAATTACATTATGATTATTGTTCTATAGATCTAGTAATAAAGTATTTAAGAATATATAGTTTATATTTTTAACAACTAAACAGCTGTATATATAAACATATAAACTATATATAGTTTATAAAGTTTATATGATTATATATACAGCTGTTTAGTTCCCGAAAATAAATAAGTTACTACACTAAATATGAAGACGTATAACTAAGTTGATCGGTTTTTAACAAGAATTTTTGATTAGTTTATAATTAAATAAAAATATAATTACTACACTAGTCCAACAAACGCTTACAAGCAACTTTTTTTGAGTCAATTTTCGCTTGGGGCAAGACTGCTGGTTCACCAGGGTTCAGCCATTGCGATGAGCGTTTACGATTATCGTACAGGATCCACTTTTCATCACATGTAATGATCCGATTTAAAATTCCTTCATTATTGTGCCGGTTGAGCAATGTAACGCACGTTTGTCGGTTTGCTTCACTCAATTCATGAGGTACCCACCTTTCAAGCTCTTTCACCTTCCCAATTTGCTTCAAGTGGATTAAAACGGTTTTGCCACTAACACCGCAGCCTGTAGCTAACTCTGATGTGGTTTGCGATGGATCTGCTTCCACAATAGCCTTCAATTCATCATTATCGATCTTGGTCTCCGGCCGTCCACGGGGCTTGTTCTGCAGGTCTAAATTTCGAGAACGAAAGCGTTGAAACCAAAAACGCACCGTGTTTTCTTTTGCGACACCACCCCCATACACATTATTAATCCTTCGAGCCGTTTCTGCAGCACTGGTGCCACGGTGGAACTCGTACTCGTAAATAATGCGATATTTTAAGTTTTCCATTTTGTGAAATGAGTGACGCAGAAAAAAAGCAAAAGAGAAAAAAAACTAATGAATTACGGTTTTCAAAACACAAATGCATGAGTAAATAGCTGTGTAAATTTGAATTTGGAATTCCTAACCAAAGAGTATATTATATTTAATCAAAGTGGCCAGTACGACAAAACGCCAATTTCATATGTATTATGTAAGGACCTAATACTAATACTTGCTGACCTATTATTAGATAAGGTTGTTACAAACTCACCTTTGCTTACAGCGTCTTCAAAAAGAACATTAATTGTAAAAAAAAATATTTTTATACGTTTAAGTTGTTAAAGTCGGTTTTTTAAACATAGTTATTACCACTTGTTACGTAGTAACATAATTTATTATTCTTACGGAACAGCGCCATCTATGGGCAGGTAGTCTACGGTTACGTCTTCGTTTGAATTCAGTTTATAAAAATTTATTAACACCATTTAAAACAACTTAATGTATTTTCATTATGGAAGAAGTTAGCAAGGGCAAAGGGCCAGGCGGGCATAATCTTCTAGCGAATGAACCCCAAAATATTTTCCCAACACGAGTAACCATAGCAACGAAGCTAATTATTCATAGTGTCCTATTGTCATATTCGTCAGAATACATTGTTACATAGTCGGTGGCTGTTATCATAAAAATACATTATGCGGGCAAGATTTACAGCTATCCGCAAGGGAATACAGAGTGTTATTAATTCAAAGAAGTATGCAACCAAACCCAATAGTAAGATATTTTAATATAAGTACTTACCTACTTATTGATATTATATAATTTCTCTTTACTTAGAATTCGCATTGTAACGAGTTTGTTTATGAAATTGTTATCCAATTATTATTATTAATTCGCAGTAATTATTACCACTTTTAACAGGTATTTTTGTTATTGTATGTTTAACCTGTCACATTTTAATAACACCTATATTATGTAGATTCTTCATAAAAAAGCACCACACAGCTTGAAGCAACTAAATCCATGTAGGTATGCATACATCATTTTATTACAATTACACGAGCTCAAATTATTCGAACTAACTAGGACAAAATGTCCTAGTTAGAATTGCATCAATTTCTCACAAGTACTCGGCTTCTATGTGTTTTTCTTTTACGGTACCTATATATTATTTTCATAATGCTCTTTAGCAAAAATAGCTGTGGCCGTGTCAGCTGCTACAGGCATTGAAATACTTAGTCAAGAACTACTTATAACATTGTATTATCGTAAATGAAATTATAAACTCGTAGCAATTGTTTCATTGAATATTATTGATTTTTACCAATGAAATTCGTTTGGTAGTTTTGCGACAAATAATCACAAACACCCCCCCTCTCGTCTACTAATGTACCATTTATAGCTAGTACCATTAATGGTACTACTGATACCAACATTTACGACTAGTACCATTTATTAGGTACTCCCGCAGCGGCAGGGTAAACTATCTTTAACTAATTGTAGTGCAATTTGTTATTAGCTTCATCATCATAATATTATTTAGTATCTGCTTATTTTTTATAGTCTGATTTTGTGAGAAATAGCTTATAATATACCTACTACACTAAGCTGATGATGTTCGTATATTATGCGTTGTGTTTCTGTCAGCGTTCTGTGAGCCGCACATGAATGAGTTGCCGGTGCCGTGCCAGCCCTGGGAGCCCTGGTACAGCCGTCAGCAGCGGTTCTACACCAGGCACCTGTATTTGGGAATCGCTTGGTACTGTTCTTGATGTGTGGATGAATTTATACTTATTTTAAGATAAGAATTGTTTGTTTGCGGTATATAGGCTCCGAAAACAGTAGATCGATTTAAAAATGAAATTGAAAAAAAATAGAATAAGGGGGTTCCCGCTCTGTTCCTTTTACGCGCACGAAGCTGCGAGGAACATCTAGTAAATAAATAAAAGAAATAAGAGAGCGTGAAAACACACTCCAATTTAGATATATTTTAATCATTATTAAGAAGCGCCATCTAGTGATATAATGTTGATATTATTATTTAATTTTATAAAAAAAAATCTTTTCTATTTGTTTCGATAGATGGCGTTGACAAACTCCAAAATCATTATTTTCTAACATAACGTTTTTGTGCTAATTCAAGCTATAATGTCCAATATGAATTATTCTCAAAGAATTTGCTTATAAAAGCAAAAATAAATATATTATTATGATACTCTGGTACATTTTAGCATTTAGCATTATATTTACATTCCAGGTGGCTATTCTCATTGGGGATGGTGTTGTACAGTGATGCTCTGCTGATTAGTTACTGGGGTCCGCCCTGCGCGCCAGCACCGTCAGATGATGGTGATGATTAATAACTGTGTAGTGTGTGTTCTAAAATAATGCTTTCATTAAATATGATTCTTTGAAAAGTTGTTTACGTTGACACTACAATATGGTGTATTTAATTTTTCTGTTTTTTCTAGATGTGTAAATTGTAGGTATATTTAGAATAACTTATGAATTCTTACTCTAAGGGAAAGAAATAACAGACTCATTTCAATTTTGAAAACAATATCAAATTTAATACATAAATAATATTTATGTACCTACATACTTACATGTTTTCGTCTAAATATTTACATTTAACACATAATTTCCCTAACTTACCTAATTCACATATTCATGTTTCAATCATAATAATAAGCAACCAAAAAGTAAAAATTCAACAAAACATTAAAATTTATAAAAATAATGTATAAATTTGTACAAATAACGTATCTAGTACAACATAAATTACAATGGGAACTTTTGTTACTAAATTTAAATAATTGCTAACAATGCAACCATTTCAATATAAATTATTATACATAGATAAGTTCCAGACATTTCAGAAGCGAAGCCTTAGAAGTCTCAGAACCTATTTCATCAACAAAATTTATGCTAGTGCTAATAATTTTCTAAGCGATCACCGATCATGCCGATAGATCAATAATTTTCCCTCACAACTTGTACTTTTAGTGTATTTTGTACCCATTTGGAAATTATTAAAAAAAAAAGATTATGCCATGTTTACCAAAATGAGAAAGTAATCAAATGTTTAATCATTTTACTAGTAACACCAGTCCAATAGAACCAATGTTTTAATCATAGATTAATCCACGTTTATGGAAACGGTGATTAGCTTAGGTTTCAAAACAAACGTTTAATGTATGTTATAAACATTACTTTTCGTATATTAGTTGGTCACATATTTTATATTGACTTTTTCATATTAGTTTCATATTCCAAATTAATAGTTGGTTACAAATTACAATCAAAATTTTATCGTACTAAAGTTCTTTACAATTTTTTGTTTTTTTTTTTAAAGAATAGAACATCAGTGACGCCGATACATTTTAACAATCTTGATCTATTTACCTAAATCAAGATGGCCGGCCTTACCACCTTGGGACTTGTTTACTAACTAGTAACCACTAGGCTTTTACAACTAGGCCTTAACATTGGTAAATTACATACAAAATGTTTTACAATGAACACTAAAAGCACTCCGTAAGCAGAATCGTCGAGGGTTACCATTTTTCCTTTAGTTTTACAAATTCAACGGGCACCCCGAATCCTCCAATTTTAAACATCGATTAAATTGACCCGTGGTTGCAGATTATGAGAAATTACAATATTTAATTTGAGTGCCAATTGAGAGGTCAAGTGACGTTTCATGTCCTGACTCCTGAATAACGTCAAATGTAATCGATGATGTAATATTGTGAACAGACTAATAATTTGGCCCAAAAGTAATTGACCACTCATTGACATAATACATAATATGCTTGTCTTAATTACCTTAATTATAAACATACAAGAATCAACAACCGAAGAACATATAGCTAACTTAACTATGAGATACCCCGCACGAGGCTAGTCAATTTACAAAACTTACACGAATTACGTTCATTTTCATTACAATAAATGGATTTTTCGATTTTTGGCAAAGGTCTAAACGAACCTTAGTAAACTCGATGTTGAACATCCAAAATTGACTTTGAGTCGTAAACTAAGATTAGCTATCTACATATGAATTGCGCCCTACTGGTCGATACATTTTAATAGTCGTACGTGTGTACATAAAATGCGCTATTAAAATATATCTATAGCACCAACATCAGCTGCATAACATTACACGATGGCAGAAGATGTGCAACCTTAGGAAAAACCCAATTAGACAAACTAGAGTCCCGTCGGTTTCGATTTTGGTGCCATTTCTTTGTTAAACGTCAGTCGACGCTTGAATCGACTAGTGCTCCGTCGACCAAAAGCCTATCGTCCTGTAGTGTGGGACGTCTCTGGTTTGGTCGACAGGACCTCCGGGGCTCCAGCCAACATGAAAAGCCGCTAAATCGACTCATACGACGCGTCTAAACCTAACTTACATGGACGATAAAGATTAAATTGACTTACATTAATTAATTGAACACTTATCGGATAAATCACAAACATGTCCACTGAGGTATATTTCACGAACGAACCCACTGCTCTATAGTCGAGTTCACGAGAGAAAATAAAAAATGTAAACAAGCGTTTATTAATATAATATATTTTACCTTTGGATTGAAGAAACACTTGAATAACAAATCTGGCAAATTTACTTAAGAAATAAAATGGCGCTGTGCTCTTGATTCTCACTTATTTATGTGCTAGATTAAAATCCAATCAAGTGGCATGAATTAATTATTTTCCTTTTGACATATGATCACTTTTTACATAAATCACTCTCTCGTGGTATTTACTTTAGTAATCTAGCATATCTTCACCTGTTACTCGGCCTACACTGAGACTAGACATGACTATACTGGCTTCGGTTGTGCGTGTTCTGTCATTTAGACTGACTGAGCGTATTTACATTAACTTCTGGCAGAGTCCACGTACCATACAAATTCAAAATCCACCGTCAGGCTGGCACTGTATGATCCAGAATCCAAAAGCGGGAGAAAATTCAGAGCACTGGGAACTCCAGGCTAATAGAGCTCTTCCGGATTAGAGATTTCGGATCATATAAACCCAGCCTTATCTGTACTGATTATAAAAGTTAATGTGTCGAAGTCAACATCAGCTGTATTAAACTGAAGTCCTTAAGTTTGGTACGTCTATGTCTAAAAGCATTTTTACATTTTGCTATACTTTAAATCGGATCAGAGGACGCTCACACATCGTAGGCATATGAATGATCTTTAGCCCATCCTATAACCGATATCGCTACGATATGTCGTGATGACAAACATAAACTTTGAATATTCTAAGTCTATGCGTTTGAATATAAATCATTCACGTGCCTCTGATATTATCATTATATCGCGTAATGCAAAGACACTGACAGGCAGAATCATTCAGGTTTACTATACGTATATTGTGCATCTACCATTTACAAGATTTACTAGAAACTTTTAAAGTTTGTTTAAATGAGAGTTTAAAAAACCTGTTAAACTATCGTAGCATTAAATGCTACCACAGTTTAATAAATTTTAGTACTTGTTACTTTTGAGCAAGAAAGGCTTATGTTTTTTGGTGTTTTATTACATGTATAACTTTTTGGCAATATGTCATTTACTTATTTATACTACATAACGTGCATGGTTGAATAAACACTACGCTTGAAATAAATTTATATTTAACATGACTCTTCATATTGTATAGAAAAATAAGAGCAAGGAATATTTTATTACAATAAATCAATATTTTATTGATTTTGATAATTTTATTTCGATAACAAAATCATCAATTTCAACACTAATTTAATCAACGGTTAAACCATAATCAAATCTGTAAATTTATAAGGTATTCTTGGTATATTTTATTTATCTTTGTTGTCACCTCAATCTGATTTAATAAGCAATTAGAAGCACCAGTAGAATAATTACAAGTCTAAGCAGTTATAGCTTATTGGGTTGCTGAAACGCATTTTGCCTTTTAGGGAAAACCCCAAAAAGTTGAAAAAATTATAAAGTTTTCACTAAACGATGTCGTTTGTGGTATTTAAATATATTAACAAAACTATTATTTTTTGATTAGATATCATAAATCAATGTGTTATTTTGGAGACAATTTGGTTACATTATACATTATTATCTAAATAAACACAACGCATATTGAATCGCACTGATTGTGGCATTTATCTTACATAATATTTTATTCCTACAATGGCACTTGTGTTTGATCGACTTGAATTTACGAAATTGTTAACATCGGGATAAAGAAAACAAATCTTCATTTACATAAAGGAAAAATTAACACTAGGTTAATTTTTTTAACACACGTGCAAAAAAGCGCTCGTGTAAATGAAGTTTTATTTTAGTTTCATATAGAACCTGTATGACATCTACATCTACATTTCCCAAATACAAACGCACACGCGAGGTCTATACAACTACACTAAGGCCGTGTTTCACCAAGCATTGTTAATGTTAACGCCATGTTAAAATAACATGCAATCTCATTCATTGACAGGAAATACGAGAGGTATAACATGATATTTAACATGGGGTTAATTTTAACATTGCTTGGTGAAACACGCCCTTAGTGTCCAAATTTTACGCACTCAAAATTTTTATAACATCATAGAACACCATTATCAGTCTATTAATAACTGGTCTTCGTTTCACATTTGTGATGTGGTTTGTAGTTTCAACGACATCTTGAAACTAAGTTACCTGAAAATAAAAAATAAACTATTAATTTTCCAATTCACTGCAGGCTTATAAATATTATAACAGGGATCATTTGCATTCGTAATTATAAAATTAAAATTAATTTCCACATTATTAATCTCGTCTACGAGGTGGTCGATCGCTTCCTGTTTAATAAATAAAGTATTTAATTAATTTATTAATAACATTCGACGTCAAATGTCGCGTTCTATGAATTGCGTGAGTCGTTCGGTAGTAAATGACTTGTGATCTGTCTCGAGTCTCGACCGGTTAAGCGATAAATAATGGTTTAATTCGGAGTTAGAAAGATATGAAAGTATAACTTAATGATCATGACAAATTGTTATAATCTACGTATAATTTGGTTGATCGTTTAATAAAAAAT
Organism: Celastrina argiolus; assembly: GCA_905187575.2. Classification (NCBI taxonomy): domain Eukaryota; kingdom Metazoa; phylum Arthropoda; class Insecta; order Lepidoptera; family Lycaenidae; genus Celastrina; species Celastrina argiolus. The sequence continues at coordinate 6,489,313 of LR994581.1, read as the reverse complement.
AAATGAGTCTAGCATATTCAAAATTCCATTCAATGTGAACGGTAAACATAGAATCAACTATAATTGGAGGATTTGTGAGTTACGACCGAGTTATAAACGTATCGTTTAAGCAGATGTTTTACAATATTATACTAAACGTGTAAAAGGCTTAGGTACTTATAACTTCATTTGACCTAGATTTAAAACTTAGTCATATGAGTCGCGATGACAAATGTTATTGTATAACCGGCCCTGAACACTAATTTAAACGACCGTTCGTTTTTGTATACGTAAAAAGGTCTTGCATTTTATCTATCTAGTGATTACGGCCTATATATTATGTACAAGAACAGTATGTCGCGATAGTTTTCCATCTATCTACTCGGCAATTTCCATCAAGAAGCGATCTCAGAAACCCAATTCTTTGATATGTTTAAGATCACTTCAAGCATCAAGTTTCAGTCTAAGTTATAATTGAATCGCAATATGGCGTCGATTTAATTCTCACGCAGTCTCAGCGACCCGGGTTGCGCTGAGTCGGCGGGTGTAAATCGTAACCTGCCCGCCGCAGCGTCGCCAGTCGCCGCCCGCCCGCCCTCCCCGCCCGCCTCAGGTGACGACGTAGTGATGTACTACCCCTTCCCTATGGTAAACTTTTCCTCAAAGTTCGGTAGCGACTAGTGATGCGTCAAATGCGTATTTGTTTTTTGATTATTTTATGTTTCAGGCTAATCGAATTAAATTATTGTTTAACGTAACTAATTCATTACAGGGTCCTGATTCAAGATGCCGGTATATATCGCTTACGAAGTTCGAAAACAAAATAATATCATATGAGATAAGGTTCGCTAAATGACGAACGAATTCGTATGTCATTTAGCGAAGCTTATGTCAAATCCCATACATTTTGTTTTCGAACTTATAACGTAAGCGATAAATAGCAAATAGCAATGTCATCTTGAATCAGGGGCCTTGATATTAACTATGAAAAGTTTCTTATAAATTGGACTATATCGTAAATACTTTAAGGTGACATATTAATGTAACACCTATATGCAATGGCTATTTAAGTAAACTTTTATTGAATACCATTAAAAATTAACAAATAATTAACAGGTAATGCTAATCGCAGACATTCTACATAAATGGCGTCTGCTTGATGACCTAATCTTTCAACCTTCACTATTAGAAAGCACCAAAAATTTGACCCACTGAATGACCTGTAAAACATCCAAACTAGTGACGCACGCTTGGTTACTTTTTACTTATTACACGACCTGTCTAATCCCTACGGAGTAAGTTATCAAAAAATCCAGATTAAAAGATACGACAGTCACCTAAAATATTAATAAGCTTTAGCCAATTTATTTATACATACAGGGTGATTAATGGTGCATATATTATGCCGAATATAGTGCGAAGAGAATGACGAAATCACGATTAAAGTTCTCTATAAAAGTCACAAAACAAACGAGTTTCAATCCTGATCAGGTATTAGGTCAACGGCCATTGCGTTTGTGTGTATAGATTAGGAGCCCGCGAACCCCAGCATAATAAGATCTCTCCTTGTGGTCATTTTAGACCTTTGATTTTTTTTAGAGTTATTTTTAAGTAATTTATAGGAGGTGTCGAAACAAAATGTCCTACGCGTCATTCTCTTCACACTATATTCGGCTTCATATAACCATGAATCAATTATACAGAGCTATAACTCTAATATCCTTCTTTACAAAAAAATAGTTATCTTTCAGAAGCCCTTGTGGGATTAAACGCGAAAATTATCGACAAAAGCTGGCTAACCAAAATCATCGACGTTTTTCCGCCCTCCCTATTAGCCGCCGATAAATCTGTCGCATATTCAGCAATGTAACGGACTTTCTCCGTTACTTGCTCAGAATAAAGTGCTCGAAATATGTGATGTAGATAATTGGCGTGCTCACTGCGAATAAAACTGACACAGACCATGTCTACGCGACAATATTACGAATATAAACCCGCCGACATGATTCACGGGATATCTGTACATAAAACAGTCCTTTATGTCGGCAATATTTAGATTAGGTTTTTTTCGCAACATAAACTTCTGTACGTGGCTCCCATATAAAAAGATGTAGTTCGATATAAACATAGTTGGATTTTGCGGAATTAGTTTACTGTGTACAAGAAAATGAGTGTAGTTTTGCAAGTATGAGTAAGTGTTACAGTAGATTCAGTGGATTGATTCTATTTATTAAATTCAATAATAATCAGGTTTAAATACACTCTATATATTTTAAAACTTGAAACAGAAATATGTATACTTGATTCGGTCGGTTTAATAAACTAAATAAGTTTATGATATCAAATTATTCATGCTTATTTTATTGAAAGTTAAATATTAATTCAACGTTAATACGTTGAATAGTAATAGTGCGAATTTCTTACGCCGTTTCTTCTTAGCGGGTTAGGGTTGAACCGGTGGAAGCTTATTTTTTTTTGTTGACTTTCGGAAAATATCTTGTGTTTTGTTTTTTTTATTTTAAGCATTTTAATATTACAATTTGGATTTCGGAATGAAAAAACTAAAACCTAATAAAATAGTCTGGAAAGCTTTGATATTGCAACTTGCTGGTGTATCAATAAATATTAATCCACAAGAAAATTGTGTGGAAAGATACGCGCCAAGAATCAACTTTAAATAATAATTTTTCGATACACAAGGTGTAAAATAAATGAGTTATAATACTTTAGGGTGTGTATGTGCCTCCTATGTTACATACGACTTAGGAGACACGACAGTAGAGTAGGTATACTGTGAAAGTACCAGCGCTGAAAGACTTACTTTTGACTTTCATGTAAGTATGAGAAATGCCCCAACATCATACATTTTTCCATACACTAAATTAAAGAAAGTACTTCCTTCAGCGCTGGTACTTAGTAAACTCTATGTAGGACGCATACGCACTAAAGTATTATCTCTCATTAATATGCCTGTATAGCTAACTGAAAATAGTGCGCACAAGATAAGCGTCGACTATAATATTGCAATTCGCGTATAACAATAAATATCCTCGAAAAAAAATAGTGCGGAAAAGATACGCGCTAAGCATCGACTTTGAATAATCGTATTGTAATGTTTCGGAGAGTGTGACTATAAATTCGGTTGCGGATGTCACGGGCTATAAACCATAGGCGCCGCTGGTTATAGCGGATCCGGAGGGCGACAATTTATTCCTCCGACCTCCTTATTTAGGCCATTCACAGCGATCGGTAAAGGATTTTTTCTATATTTAGATTCTTATTGGGTCAATAGTTTTAGTTCGATGAAAGTATTTTCGGATTTGTACGTAAATATAGGTTATATCACATACTAGATAGAATTGGGACCTTATGTGTTCCGATTTTTAGTCCCAGACGTTAAGATTAATATAATTATTAGACATGTTATCAAGTTTACTATAAAAAGTTAAAGTTATAACCATTGCCATTATAACGAATCTATTGTCACCTGATTTGTTTAAATCGGTTAATAATTAATTAATTAGTTATTTTAATTATTATAATATGAATTAGTTTTATTTAAATATGAATCTTATTACTGTATAATATTTCTCTACTCTGTACTACAAACTATTAATAGTTTTTTGGAGTAACAAAATTTTATGTACCTTTATGAAAATAAATAAAAAATGTATACGGCTTCGACATATTATAGGGTATAAAAACTGCTAACTAAGAAGGAAAGGGGTGCATAGAAGTTTGTAGTCTAGAATCTAGATTTTATATCCATACAACTGAAATGTTTTGTCCTGAAAGACTGACTGACGGATCAACGCACAACCCAAACTGTTGATAGAAGAGGATTTGATGTCTAAGGTATGCTCTTAAAACGATTTTTGCTATATTCTACCTCTAAAGGCGTTAAAAAAAGAAAATTTAAATCTATGTTTTTTATGTACATATTGTAAAATGTATTGAAACATTTCATAAGTTAACTGTGTTTATTTAAATCCATCCACTGGGATTGTAAGTTTTTTAGAACAAGTATTTATTTGTCCCTCTAAAGGGGCTGAAACGGGGCCTCCAGGGGAAAAAGTTTGCATGATGAAATACTAGTCATTACACAAATTGGGCTGAAATTTAGCGATCAGATAGTTATTATTAAGTTGACATAATATATTATGTTTAATTATTTATATGATTCCATCCTATGACTAACTAAGCGCCAACAGGTATACTACTTAAGATATACTGTCTGTCACCTGACTGACTGACTGTCTGTTACCTGACTGACTGACTGTCTGTCACCTGACTGACTGACTGTCTGTTACCTGAATGACTGTCTGTCACCTGATTGACTGACTGTCTGTTACCTCTTCACGCTCAAACTGTAGCGATGTTCCAATTTCAAATAAATTTCTTATAAGACGACGCATATAATATCAGCACAAATCTAAGGGTTTATCTATAGTCGCTAATTTAAGGCCCTGAACTTGCTATTGTGACTTATCTTCTGGAAAGTCAAAACTCAGATAACTCCAATGGACTTGGACCTTAGTACTTTATATAAACGCATGCTAGCGTGACTGCTAAACGATTATCTTCTCATTAACACCTGGATATTAAGTTATTTCTTATAATTAGCGCACAATGTATTGTTGGATCTCAGCTATTACGTTGTTACAATGTAGGTTTTGCGTCAATTAAAGCGCGACTATAAAAGATAGCGACAGATATCAATGACTGTAAATATTTTTGTGACGTTATTAATTACCTGTAAGTTAAAGTAGTAAATTTGACTACATGGTAATCTCAAGTCTATTTTATCCTATGTATTTTACACCTTTTATAGAAACTTTATGTACATTTGTAGCTATAAATCGCATGAAAGTTTGATTTTTCTTCTCTATATTTATTCTCTAATTTGCCTTAAAATTCTGTAATTGTATTTAACTTCTACCTGCACGAGACTCGCGTCAAGTTCTTTGTATTAACCTGCCCATATTTCGTCAATAGTGGATCGTGGTGGCCAATGTAATATTTCAAAGTTTATCATGTACTTTTTGAAAAGCTAAGAAAATCTGTATTCCAGATGCTTTAACAATCCATAAAGGGTTACTCGCTTTATTCTTTAAATCTATACTAATATTATAAAGCGCAAGAGTTTGTTTGTTTGTTTGTTTAAACGCGCTAATCTCAAGAACTACTAGTCCGATTTGAAAAAATCTTTTTTTGTTGGATAGTCCATTTATAGAGTAAGACTTTAGGCTATATAACATTACGCTGCGACCAATAGGAGCGAAGCGTCAGTGAGAAATGTTGCAAAAACGGGGAAAATTCATTACATTTGGGGACTTTCATTGCGTGCGCTGCATAAACGGCTTAAATCACTCAAAAACCACACGAACGAAGTCGCGGGAACAGCTATAAATTTATATTTAGATTTAAATTAAGAATATTATTATGTTTAAATGCAAATTGACGACCTCCGTAGCGCAGTGGTGGAGCGCGTTGGGTGCTCGAACGAGAGGTCGCGGGTTCGAATCCCGCCGAGGGAACAAAAAGTTTTCAATGTTCCTGGGTCATGGATGTGTATTAAATTTGTGTATAATATAATAAAAATCTTAAATATGTGTATAGTATAAAAGTATTAAATATATTTCCGTTGTCTGGTACCTGTAACACAAGTTCTTCGGATACTTAGCACAGGGCCAGATTGACGTGGTGTGAAGCGTCCATAGATATTATTAGATATTAGATATTAATGTCAAACAAGATTTCAGTTCCAGTTATAATAACTCCCGATTTCACCAACTCTTGATAGTGCTAACGGCTTGTATTAAGTAATACCATAGATGTATAATTGGTCCATGGTAATACCATGCCTTCTCATTCATCGAAAGTGAAATACGGAAGGATAACATGACAATTAATGAATAATTAACTTTAACATGTGTTAGTAAATTTGACATTGTTGTTTCAAATTCCTACTCTTTACAATGTGGCAAGTTTCCAGTTCTATTTAGCCTTATTCCAGGGGCCTCACTCTCCAAACTGATTCGATTTCGATTCAGATTCGATCGTGCCGCGTACTCCCGAATAAATTGACGTTTGTTTATTTTGATTTTCAATCGATTGATATGGTCGGGAGTACAAAAAGTTACAATCTAGCGATTTTCTGTATCCTGGTTATATTCAAAGTAATCCACTAAACAAAACACCAAAAGCCGTTGAGATCGAACTGATTTGATTCTCGATTGTGTCGGGAGTAAGACTGCAGATCCCAACCCTTTACAGTGAAGACTGCGTAATGTAAAATGTATTTAGTTTTACGACGGAGGCGGCTCGACCTGTTGCGCGGGGCGGGCGGGGCGGGCGGGCGGCCGGTCACGCCCCGCGCTACGCCCAACACGTGCTGAACAAGTTTCAGTAATTACGAGATTCAGAAAATCCTAGATTCAGAAATTACGAAGTTAATAGACTTGCGAACTTAGTAAACTACCTATATGACTTCGCCTCATCGTTTATTCCACCTTCATTAGTTTCGCTTCCCAAATTGTGATGAATTGTTATAGTGAATACAAAAAAAAAACTATAGTTGATTATTAGAGGGACCCAATGGAATAAAATTAAACACAATTAAATTTTTTTTAGTGCATTGCCAACTTTTCAGGCCATACAATACATGTTCAAAAACTTAATATGCCTTAAAAATATTTACGTTTATTATTAAATATAATATATTTAATTTATTTTTAATATTTAAACAACATTTTATAGTTCAACACTAAGCACTAACAAAGCTCTATTATTAATTTGTAGTTGGGTATACGGAATATAAAAATTGTTGAATGAACCTAAGATATTTAGTAAATTTGTTTATCCGTTTTGATAAATAAATAAATTATTGTAATCGATACCTACAAGTCAAACAACATAACACGAACTTAACCTAAGCCCTAGCTAGCTATTTACCATGAAAACTGTTTAGAAATATATAAAGTGATAAATCTTATAAAATTTATATTAAAACCTTACTACTGTTTTAAACTTCAAAGTTCGTACGAACGAACGTTTGTGTGACAAAAACTACCGAACGGATTTCGATAAAATTTGGTATGGTAGGTTCTCCTGTCTTTTTTTTAATTTCTATTCTAAACATGTTTTTGCCTGTCTTTATACAGGCAAAAACATGTTTAGAATAGAAATTTAAAAAAAAACTGTGACATAGCGACATAAAATGTTCGAACGTGTTAACGTTATTCAAAACACAAAGACGGTCAAATTATTCAAAAAGATCAGAGCTGCAAATATTAAAAATATAATTTAAAAACGAGGATAAAAGTTTTTAGCAGATTTAGATTTTATCTTACAAAGTTTTTCGAAAGTCTAACAGCCCTGATCGAGTAATCCAATTTGTTCAGAACGTTAGGGATAGAATGTTAAAAGTTTTCATGGAAATCTTTTAATACTTTAAGCTACTAGATAATACACATAAAGAGGGCTAAATTAGATCTGAAAAATCGAATAATAAAACCTTTAGGAGATACGAGAACTCTACTTTGTGGAGAATATCTATACCTACTAATCTATACTAATATTATAAAGCAGAAGAGTTTCTTTGTTTGTATAAATGCGCTAATCTCAGGAACTACTGGTCCTATTTGAAATATTCTTTGTTGGATAGTATATTTATAGAGGAAGGCTTTAGGCTATATAACATTACGCTGCGACCAATAGGAGCGAAGCGTCAGTGAGAAATGTTGCAAAAACGGGGAAAATTAATTACATTTGGGGACTTTCATTGCGTGCGCTGCATAAACGGCTTAAGTTACTCAAAAACCACGCGAACGAAGTCGCGGGAACAGCTAGTAAAGAATATAAGAAATAATATTTAGAAAAGTACGGCAAAGAAAATAAAATAGATTTTGACTACATGGTATTCGTTATTAAAATTTTATGATGGTTATTAAATAGATCAATCAATAGAAAACACTAACCATTATTCTTACATTTTTAACCGACTTCCAAAAAAGGAGCAGGTTGTCAATTCGACGATATAAGACAAAGTCCTCTGTCGCGTCAGTTTGTCTGATCACAAGACTGCACCGATCTTCATGCTGTTTACATCACTGGATAGACTGGTTTTTCAGGAAGGTTTTAGTGTATTAATTGGACCCGGTAGATAGCGCTCCTGTCGAGATACTAATAGGTTATATTTAAAGATTAGAAGAAGAAAAATTTCGATGATTAAATTTGATATAAAAAATCGAATGAGTAACTCTTTACGAAACTCCATTCCTGTTCCCCTCCAGCCCTTAACTTTTGAAGACCCTCACCTAAATTTCTCTCACTCTACTCGTAGTTGAAATGTAAGTTTTACGTACTTTTCAACTGACTTCCAAAAAAGGAGGAGGTTCTCAATTTGGCCTGTTTTATTATGTACTAGCTGTGCCCGCGACTTCGTACGCGTGGAAAAGTGATTTAGGGCACTTTAGTATTTTTAAATATATTTTTAGTTTATTGGCGCAACCGCTGAGAACTTTCGCTAATAGGTACTTCCCAGTGCATCCCAGTGTTGATCCCGATCCAGCAAGACACGTACCCGGCAAGCCTCTTGGTATGCAGGGTATAATAATAATATATTACTATCCTTTCGGAGCTCGGCAAAAGAAGTAGGCCTTCGAACAATATGTAGAAGTCAGCAAAGGTATTCGAAGTTAGGATAATATTATTCGAATGCACCGTATAGACCCAGACAATTTTTCACGTTAATTTAGTAAAGTATTTAACTTCGATGTCCGTCTGTCTGTCTGGGTGTCAAAACTTTAACACGTGTAGGTATCAAGCTAAAAATCATATTAAAAACTCAGCTCTACTGTCCCTTCTGGCTGTGAAAAGAAACAGGCATCTTGGCCACATCTACCCAAAGATTCAGCCGTTTATATCGCTAATTTTCGCAATTTTCGACACGCCAAAGGGAACCAAAACCTAAAGGGTACTTCCCGGGAATAGAAATTTGATATGAAGCAACATCTTAATGCACTATTAAAATGTTGCTTCATATCAAATTTAAACGACATAGGATAAATTGCGAAACCATAAAAATATTTTCAATTTTTTCAACTTATTACCGTTTTTGTCATTAATGTTTTGAAGTATTATTAAATTTAAACTTATATTGCAATTACTAAGGTCTTTAAAACGGAACTCTCGGTTAGACATGGGCGCAGCGGCACGCCCCGCCGAGGATCCAGCAGGCTTACTCTCGACACAACTGAGAATCGAATCAGTTCGATCTTAACGGTTTTTGGTGTTTTATTTGGTAGATTACTTTGAAATTAATTAGGTTAAAGAAAACCGTTAGAACGTAACTTTTTGTACACCAGACCATATCAATCGACAGAGAATAAAAATAAACAAACGTCAATTTCTTCGGGAGTATGCGGCACGATCGACTCTGAATTAAAATCGAATCAGTTTGGAGAGTTAGGCTCGGCGCGCCGCGCCGATCGGCTTTAGTAGCGTTTTTTATAACCTACCCTAAGATTAAAAATAATAATAATATAAATAAATGAAATTTTGTTTTAAACAAAATATAAAATAAAAAAAGAATAAATTTGAATGCTTGAAGCAGCGCGGTTCCCGCCGCGCTTCATACAAACGTCCAGTATTTTTTTTATTGTCATATATCTTCAAATCAAAGCGACATCTATATAAATTCATACTACCGGTACTGCCTGTTAGCACATTTTAATAGTATTTTTTACCCAGCAGTGGGGTGGAGTTCCTTTGGTTGACCTTCGCCAAAATTCCTACCTACCAGCATCTGATACCTACACTACACCCCGACTCGGATGTAAGACGTCACGCATCAGCCTGTATCGCGCGGCGCCGCGGCCCGCGATGCGGCGCGGCGGTCGAATCACGGCGAAACGATTTTAATTTTGCTATATTATCTCCTAAACTATTAATTATACTTGCTAGGTATAAAGGGCAAATATAGTCTTCATGAAATTCTTAAGCCAACTAACGTATTAAAAATGATGAGGATTAATACCGTGATGGTATAAATAGTTTACCAAAAACCGCTTAACTGCCCGTTTTTTTAGATTATCGCGAAAGGCTTTCTTTTAATAATACAGTTAATTAAGTTGATTTATACAATAAATGATAATTTATTTCAATTTGTGAAGCAAGTTCAAAAATACAATTTTTATATTATTATGACACTGTGGAAACACTCTTCTCAGAAAAAAAAATCTGTTAGGTACTTATTTCAAGTTCTAATCTACTTTAGTGCCACATTCTATTGCTTCGCGTCACTGTGTAAGCGATCCCCCCGCGCCCCCCGCATGAACCGTTCGTCCGCAGCCCGCGCGCGCGAAATTCCTCCGACTTGCTTCCAATTTATCGTCACTGCTCGGCTCCTATGTATCGTAGCGTTATGTTATATAGCCTATAACCTGCCCAGGAATATGGGCTACAATCGTACCAAGTTTGGTTAAAATCCCTTCAGTAGTTTTTGTTCCTATCGCGCACATACAGACAGACAGACAGACAGACAAAAATTTTACTAATTGCATTTTTGGCATCAGTATCGATCGCCAATCATCCTCCAATATGTATTTTGAAAAAATATTCAATGTACAGAATTGACCTCTCTACAGTTTTATTATAAGTATAGATAGATGTACACCGATTACTCTGAGGATCCGATTTGGGTGATTCTTTTTTTATTATAGAATAGCTGCCATTTGGTCCCATAAAATTTGAACATTGTAAAAGAATTATTTTATGCTTTTTAGTTGATGAAGTTGGTTTTTTAAAGGTATTTTTTTTTTGAACACGTCCTTCTCTTCACACTATATTCGGTTTAATATAGAAACCGTGAATCAGCCTGTAGGTATAATAATTGCAATTGTTGGTCAATTAAAACATCAATTTATATAGAAACACTTACACAATAAAAGAACACTAAAATGACAAACTAAGAATGTTAAAAAATTACGCACGCGGGTCTTATAAAAATTGACAGCGCGAAGTTCATTTAAATAACCGATCAAAGTCGCCTGTCAAACAATAAAGAGCTCGTTCAGTATGCACCGCTCATCCGCGGCACCAAATTGACAGTCTTGCAAATTGACGCTGCGTGGTCCTTGAGATTTTCATATCGAGTTAAATTAAAAGTTAAGTATGAATATTAAAAATCTCAGATCTGGTTTATTGAGTCACATAATCTAGTGTGTATTGTTTAATAGCAAAACCTTTGAGTACAGTTTTATAACAATAGCAAAACGAGGCGTATGACACTCGGTAAATAAAATTTAAAAAAAGGGTTTTTTAATAATAAGCAAAGAAATACATAACATTTATAAAAATAACAACAGCACTAACTCACTCATCCTATCTATATACGAGTATATGTTTGTATAATAGCAGTAGATAGATAGATATGTTTTTCGTACAATTCTCAATTTTTTTTTTCAAACTCCATACACAACATTTTTATACATATTATTTTATTGTAGATAGAAAAGAAGTCTATCTTAATGTCACATAAACAAGTTACGAGTTAAAATGTTAAAACCCTTGTAATAAGGCACTGTTGATGTTTTTAATAAGGACGGTGGGAATGTAAAATAGCTTTGTGTTCTAATACTTTACGCTGTCGAATACGATACTTTAAGCGGGAGTTTACCCTTAGTTAAAAACTTTATTTGTGAAAAAAATATTCTGAAATATACCGTTTCGTTACGTAACGCGTTATGGAGCCAGTCGGGCTGACTTACTTTTAAATTTTTGTTTTCAGGCTCCAGTGCCTTGGATACTACCCACATACAAAATTACAGAAACTCCATACACAACATTTTTATACATATTATTTTATTGTAGATAGAAAAGAAGTCTATCTTAAAAAGTTTAAACTCGAAAAGTAAAATTTTAATTACTTAGTATGGACGACTTTCGACCACAGGTCCTTTCAACTCTTGTTATAAGGAATTCGATAAAAGATATTATAAATTTTCAATAACCATTCAATCATCGCAGTACGTGGCTTCTAAAGCAAGTTATCACCGCCTTCTTTTTTGATAGTCGGTTAAAAATTAAGCACCAGTAATGCTCAGTTACGTACAAATTAGGTGTATAAATAAAGTTCAATTTGTCCTCGTCCTTTTACTTTATAATTCAAAGTACTTATAGGAAAATACATATGAATATTGTAGGTACTTATAATAAACAATAATGTCCTCCATAGTTTTGCATGATAAGGAACACGATAAACTGAATTAAAGTTTCCCAAAACCGATGTATAATTCATGGGTACTCCATGCGGCAAATATTTAAAATACTAGGGGGACATCAATAAAAAGAGCAAAGTAACCTTTTATTAGGGGAGCCCGAATAAATTCCACACCGGTCCCTCGTAACGCAATTGAAAACTTTTAAACAGGGAGGAGAAATCGCCTGTAAAGGTGGGCTCACCTAATTACGTACGAAAACGGAATTCGGGATGAGCCGGGAAATTTAAACGACTGCTTATGAAAATCAGCTTGTTAATATAAAAACGACTTGACCGTTTTTTATTATTACTTTATTAAAACTTGAAAATTTCGTGTTGATTTTACCAATTCTTGGAGCTTAACGCTATTAAAAGTTGTAATAAGAGATGAATTATTCACGTTTGAAATTACAAAACCAATATGTTCTCACATAAACCTACTAAGTATTGTGAAATAATTAGAAAAAAATGTTTTACACCGCCATTTCAAAGTAGAATAAAGAAACACAAAACGTCAAAAGCTTTGTCCCGTTTAATTAGAAATCATTATATAGCAAAAAAAAACATTGTTTTCGTAAGGAAATTCTCGCAAAAAGATTACAAAAAACCTGCTAAAGACGTCTAACCCTAAATAACAAGTCATTACCAGCGGGTTTAATCTATCGGAGGTTTTTTATTCGGAGGCAATAGCGCGGCTTACTGAAATGATATGATTAATTACTGCCCCGGTCTCCCTCATTAGGGCATAAATGTGCCCATTGACTGGTGAAATTGAATCACGGGCGCACGTTCTATCACAATCTAATTATAAATATTATTCACGGTGCGAACAAATAACGTTTGCATTTTAAATCATTAGAGGATGTGTCACCTCTGCCGTCTATTATTAAGCTGGGATATGTATTTACGGACACATTGAATGATATTATATAAGCGTACTATTAAATTTTGAGACTCTGAAGCTTAAAAAACTACAGGGCCAAAGTATGTAAATTTTGTAGGGGACCAAATAGCAGCTATTCAGCGTCGAATAAAAAAAGTATCACGCAAATCGGATCATTATTCTTAGCGTAATCGGCGTACATACATAAAAAAACCGGCAGAACTGAGAACCTTCTACTTTTTAAAAAGTCGGTTAAGAAGTAGGTATTTGCATCCATTATTGGATGATTTATACTGTATTCTCAGAGCGAAGTAACCACTCTTTAAATACTGCCGTGCCTGGGAATCAAACCTGCACCCTTTCGAGTGCTAATCGGTCTACCCACAAGGTCATAGACGCTCTAAAGCATACCACGTGAATATTAGCGTTTATACGTATTTTTTTTTTTTTCTTCTTTGTGAAGTATCTATAAGTGTCAGTATTCTAAAAACAACGGCCCTGATTCAAGATGCCATCGCTATCTATCCCTTACAAAGTTTGAAAACATTATGTATGGAATTTGACACAACCTTCGCTAAGTGACATACGAATTCGCTCGTCATTTAACGAAGCTTATGTCAAATCCCATATATTTTGTTTTCGAACTTCGTAAGCGATAAATAACGATGGTATTTTGAATATTATCGTAAACTTATTTATATTGGACAAGCCTTACCAGTTTAATATAATAACAATACGTAATTGTGTATGGGGAAAATGTAGCGAACTCCTTCAGAAATAGTGGTAGTTGTATTATCTTCGCTAATATATCACACACTAAACGAAAAGTGCAGAGAACGAGTAACTTCTCCTATCTACGTCTTAAATACCAGCGAATGGGGTCAGATTGGCGTACGCTGTTTTCACGAAACAATATAGTTTTGTATAGGTTCACCATGTATGATAAAAATGTGGGACTTAAATTCTGTGTTCTGACAGTGCGTATAATTGAGACAGAAAAACGTGAATCACGCTGTTACTACTATAATGTTGGATTTAGTTTTTAAAATATGTCTGTGTGGTAGAAAATAAATAATATAACCTCAAACATGACAGGCCTAGCTAATCTATTTGGTTACTTACTAATAAATGTATATTTAGTGTTTAAATTTCAATGTTACGAAATATTCTATTGTCAGTTCTATAAAATTGACTATGTAATTATAGAAGTATTACAAAGAAATAAAATCGGACAAGTTAAAAAAAGCAATAATGGTAAGCATGAAACGTCAGGAAAAAATTACCATTACACTATCACTAAGTAATATAATAATATTATTATGATAGGGTAGCTACACAGCAGCTAGCTATTCAGCTACTTACCATTTTTGCTTATATAACTTGTTGTCAGGTTCTATGTAATATTTCTATATTTACATAGTCAAATTTAAAGAACTGACAATACAATATTTTATATTGGCCATATTCCATATTTTATTTGCAGCATAATGCTGAGTGGGCACTAATTTGGTATAAAATTTCATGTGTTTTATTTTTGTTACCTCAAGTTTGTGTATATTTTACCAAATAATTTTCATTTTCTTTCCTTTCTTTCTTTCATATACTTTAAATAGTTTTTTAATTAAATTATTTATGTAATTTTTCAATTTTATAAAAGAATATTCGAAAAAAAATACATTTCACCCAGTCCTACAAATTCCACAAGTGTGGGCACCCAATCGCGACCGATACCGGCGGAGCAAGTTATTGGACACTCGACTGGAAAACTTTTGGTGGATTATCGCGGATACTCGCAGATTTATGGCCACCGTATTGTTAAATGTCCGCTAATATTTCAATGTCTTCATTTTTCTTCATAAAACATTTAAACGAATTATTCGTTTTGGCGCTATTAAAGGAAACAACTTTTCATGCAGCCTTATTAAGACTTTAGCTTTTGATTGATCGATGAATCACGCTGATATTATAAAGGCGAAAATTTTTGTGAGTGTGTGTATGATTGTTACTTTTTCACGCAAAAAATTCTTGATGAAATTTGGTATGGTAGTAGTTTACATGCTGGATTAACATAGGCTACTTTCTACCCCAGTAAAGTGTACGGCTCATTTTGCTAGTACGGAGTTGAGCGCAACATGTAATAACGATGTAATTTCTTACTAGCTACTAATATTTTCGAAATATTCCACATTAATATAAGTTTATGTTTGTTATTTTTTCACGCAAAAACTACTGAACTAATTTTGATAAAATTTTGTATGCTAGTAATTTTCATGTTTGATTAACACATAGGCTACTTTATGCCGCAGCAAAGTGTACGGTTGCCGCGGGATTTCATTTTGATCGTACGGAGATGCGCGAAAAATTTAATAATGATTTAATTTCTTATTAGCTACTAATATTTTTGTATTATTCAGTGAATAAACGATTATGATTAATTTCTTATTAAAGCTACTAATATTTTTGTATTTTTCCACATTAATAGAAGTTTACGCAACCTCACATTTTTTATGTTCTATGGTTTTTATAAAACACATCGACGTTAGTGATTTTCCACAATCATATATCGCTGTCGTGACTGCGAGACAGATACAATTAAGTTAAAGATTATACGACGACCTCCGTAGCGTAGTGGTGCTCGAACCAGAGGGTTCGGATCCCGCCGAGAGAACAAAAAGTTTTCAATGTTCCTGGGTCATGGATGTGTATTAAATTTATAATATAAATAAAATCTTAAATGTATAGTATAAAAGTATTAAATAAATTTCCGTCGTCTGGTACCTACCTGTAACACAAGTTCTTCGGCACAGGGCCAGATAGACGTGGAGCGAAGCGTCCATAGATATTATAATATTATTTGACAAACAAATAAAACAAATTACCTTCATTTTCAATTAAAAGTCGTCCGCTCGCACCCCGCGCCACTAGCCGAGCCTATCACAAGCCAGCTAGTCAACTAACCCTAAGACACCATTGACACTCACTCGGTAACCCTTAACACTAAATAAAACTCTAACATTAGTTAACATGAACAAAAATCTCGACTACAACGTAACAATATTTACATGTCGCGGACGACTGTTGCAGGGGTAGGTAACCAATAGACCTCTGGATTGCAGGAGTATATGACCCCGGATGCAGGGGTGTTGGACCCCGGTTGCAGGGGTATAGGACCCCGGTTGCAGGGGTGTTGGACCCCGGTTGCAGGGGTATAGGACCCCCGGTTGCAGGGGTAGGTAACTAGTGGACCCATGAGGGGGCAACGGTGTAGGGGGAGCGCGAGGCTCCGTTGTCGAGGGTAGTGGGCACGGGAGGCGCTGGGGCCACGAATTGGCTCTCCGCCTCTGCCGCCATGGCTGACTGCTGTTGCGGGAAGTTGAAGTCGAGTGTGCCGTCCATGCTTAGCTCGTGCTTTATCACCTGCAAGAAAAAGCTAATGTTAGATACATTTGGAATCCACTGGAGTAAAAATTGGTGTAGAACTCCATTTTGAACGACCGTAGAGGTCTAATGTTAGTTACTAGTTACTAATTGAAGACATGAATGGATGAAGGTAAATACATCGCAAAAAAAAAACAAATTACTTAGTAAATTGAGTTTAAACTGTCACTTAAGCATTGTACGATGTGTAATAAGTAATAACGTATTAAGTGCATTAATTCTAGAGATTCTAAAATTCTTTACATTAATGTACTTAATACGTTACGACATATTCTAAAATGTTTAAGTGACAGTTTGGACTAAATTTTCTCGAAATCAGAATTTTCCTACATATCACCTTCATCCACTTATGTCTTTAATTACTTCATAGCATAGTAAGTTTCTCTATGTTACAAAAGGAATGATCGAGTCAGCCCCAATACAGAAAACCAAGCAGGCAAGACAAGCTTTATGTTATTGATGTAATAATTTATTACATATTTGAGAAATAAACATATATTTATTCACACTGATGTGGAAATTCACCCTGGAGCAGCAGGCTTACTCTCGACACAATCGAGAATCGAATCAGTTCGATCTCAACGGTTTTTGGTGTTTTATTTGTAACTAACCAACATAAGAAAATCGTAATATCACAAATTTTTGTACATCCGACCTCGAATCGACTGAAAATCAAAATAAACAAACGTCAATTTATCCAGGAGCACGAGGCACGATCGAATCAGAATCAAAATCGAATCAGTTTGGAGAGTAAGGCCCCAGTGCAGTGATGTTGATCGAAATGTTTGAACGCAAGGACGAGAATCGCTACCACGCGTCCCAGAAGTACATAGCTTTAAATATATTCAACTGCATTATAATGAAAATATCTATATAACCCTATTTGCCCTATATCTCTCATCGTAGATCCCGCCCTCTGACCTGTGCATGACGACATGCAGTCCACGATAGTGCTCCAAAGGTCATCGCGAGATAAGGTCATATCGGCCAGGGATACTCAAACTTTTCAAGCAGCATTAAATGCAGTTTATAATCTATGTCGCAGTCATCTGATTGAATCAGCTGTTTAATTGAACGACTAGCGCGTTTATGAAATGACGACATTTAATTGAATGACTAATGGACAAGCAATGAAATACTTTGAGGCATATATCTAGCAGAGGATAACTAAAGTGACCATACGTATCGTTTTTAACGGGACCGTCCCTTTTTACAATCACGAGTCCCCGGTGTCCCCGAAATGAACTGTGGGTAGGGCTGCCATCCGTCCGGGTTTCCCCGGATTTGTCCTAGTTTGAAAGCCGTCCGGGGAGCGTCCGGGCGAGGTTTAAGTTGTAGTCCGGGTAAAACCCGTTACAAGGCCCCCAGATTTTAATCAAGATGTAAGTTAAGGAAAAAAGTATTGAAATGTCCGGGATGAAAGCTCCAAATTCCGGGGAAATTACGCTTCCGGTCCTAGGAGGCAGGTTTTAGAGATGGCAGCCCTAGCTGTGGGGCGCAAAATTGTCCCGTTTTTAGAAACCGCGAAAAAATTAATAGACGGCCGGCAAATGCACACTGTAGCCAAATTACTTCACCTAATTATAGTAAAAACAAAATAAATATTTAGGGGGCTGCCATACAGCAAACGTGATTTTTGTCGTTCCCTTCCACCTCCTCCCTCCTCCTCTGGAACCCTTCGAGTTCTACTCGCACTTAGCCGGTTTTTTCACTGACTACCTAACAGTGAAATAAACCAATGTCCCGTTTTGAGTCCAAGAATCACGTTAGTCATAACTAAAGCGAAGCGTACCTCGTCAACATTGCAATCGAAGCTGTGTTCCAACGTCTCGATGTTCAGGTCTTCCGCGAGGCCCGTGTTCAGGGCCCCCATGATCTGGCCCATCACGGTGGTGGGCACCATGGCCCCAGACTGCACCATCATGTCCCCATTCAGCAGGGAACCGTCCGACGTCGTCACCATTTGAGTTTGACAGTTTTCTGCAGAAATAAAAAGTCAATTTATTTATACGTTCTCATATTCTTAAGATTCTCTGTGTTACTATAATATACTCTATACGTAGCTAAGGATAAACGTCTTAAATATGGTCGAGTCTTATTTTATTTAGTATGTTTTTGTCTTAGGTATACATATTAGACGACCTCCATAGCGGAGTGGTTCAGCGCGTTGGCCGAGTGAACAAAAAGTTTTCTATGATCCTGGGTCATGGATGTGTATTAAATTTGTGTATTGATATAATAAAAATATTTGTGTAGTATAAAAGTATTAAATTTATTATATTTCCATTGTCTGGTACCAGTAACACAAGTTCTTCGCATACTTAGCACAAGGCCAGATTGACGTGTTTTTTTTTTCTCTATTTTTTAAAGAGGCTTTTACTGTACATGGCATGTCAGCCCCTTGAGATATTGACGTAGTGTGAAGCGTCAATAGATATTATTATTAGACGGATACAAATTAGCTAGGCCTATCGAGTTCAATTGCAAATATACTATCAACATGTAAGGCAGTCGATAGGCATTATTTTAAACGCAAAAAGCGCCTCCGTGGTCTAGTGGTTCAGAGCTTCGCTCTCTACCCGGAGGTCGTGGGTCCGATTCTCGCGTTGGAACAACAAAAAATGTTGTTTTCAAGGAAAAGAAAGATGATACATGCGTCGGATGGACATGTAAAAAGTCGGTCTGTTCTCTGCGCCTGTTCTCTCGCCAGTCATGTCGGTTTACCGTCCCACTGGGTTATGGGATTAATAGGAAGAGAGAGTGTCTTTGAGTACTGCGCACACACTTGGGCACTATAAAATAGCTCCTGCGTTCAGCTGCCCTGGTTTCAATGACATCGGCTACCGACACCGAAGTGGGTGAGGGGAGCTACTATTATTATTTCAAAGGCAACAAATGTATCATGCACCACGTACCTGTTTGCATGATATCAGCGGGATCCGCAGGAGGCGGCGGTCGCAGGAACCGCTCCAGCGGGTGGTGGTTGTGGGGCGGGTGCGCGGGGTGTGCGGGGTGCGCGGGGTACAGCGCGGCGCACGCGCAGCCGCCGTGCGGGTGCCGCGGGCAGGCGTACGCGAACCGGTAACTGCCGCCGGAAGACGATGATGAGGTTGTTGGAACGTACCTGGTGGTGAGGGGAACTTAAGGACGGATCTAAATGAGATGAAATGAGTTCTATCACTGCTAATTTGAGGTTGAATATGGCATCGAAATAATCGGCTAACAATTGAAGACATGAATGGATGAAGGGTAGCAAATTTCTGATTTCGAGAAAATTAAGTTCAAACTGTCACCTAAACATTTTAGAATACGTATTAAGTAAATTAATCTAAAGATCTGTCCCTAGAATCAATGTACTTAATACGTTACTACATATCCTTTACGTGACAGTTTAAACCCAATTTTCTGTGTATTTTTTACCTTTACCCCTTCATGTCTTTAATTTGTTGTTTACCACTAGGGCTGAAGTTTCGATGTCAGAGAAATTGTAGTTAATTTCCTCACGGCAAGCAGTGACACTCGCATTCTGCACGCTGAGGTGAAATGCAACTTTCAGATGATGAAGTATTAAGAAAAGCACAGATATCGATGTCGTTTAAAATACTGTCAAAAATATACAGCATTAAAATGTTTTAACAAACCTGTGTTCCGATGAAAATTCTTAATAATATATCAAATCAAAAACTAGCTATACTGTATAAAGTGTCTACATAATTACTCAATAAAAATAGCGCAAGCAAATTAAAAAAACCTTACGTTGTTGTGAGGAATGGATCGGCCGTATGGAGCTTCATCGAGTCTGCGAGTGTCCCGGCGAGCGTTTCGTCTTGCGCGAAATCGCCTTGAGTAAAGTCACTCGGAAAATCTGAGGCCGGAGCATAGTCCGTGGCCCAGTCCGGCTCCGAGGCTATCAGCGACGGTATGGGAGACAGCCGGCCGCAGGACGACGCGTTAGACGAGGCCCGCTGGCGAAAGTCCGGTGACAACTGGAAATTGTTGCTACGCAAAAGCGAACAAGCGTTAAAAATTATATTCATCGCACGATGAAAGACATGACCCGAAAGTCCTCCGAGGCCACACAATTCATCGGTCGCAAATAATTAGAATCCTAAGCGGAAACAAAATTCTAGGTCGACTAGATTCTATTGAATTTTTACAGAATGTCAAGCATGCAAATCTAATGCCCGAGGCCTAAACTCGGCTGCTAAATGAGGCGGTCGTCGTAACGGGTTAAATGGTCGGCGCAGAAATATATTTACGGGCTCGTTACGTCGACATACAACTCCGTAAGAACTGTGTTATTGGCTCGGCCGACGACATACTCGACATAAACGTCAATTATGCGTAATCCCGACGGATATTCGGCTATAAACGTTAAATATCGGCGAAATGATGAAAGTCAGCGGACATAACTCATCATCTAATGGTTGTGAATGATTTAAAGCCTTTTATCGTAAAGTAACAGTGTTGTCGTAACTCATTTTTATTGGCGTGGTCAACGGAGCTTTATTTATATTGATAGGTAGTTTTTATGAGTGGATGTCTCATGCGAATCGCTGTGTCTATAGGATTTGTTGTCTTGGCACGGCCTCAATCGCGTTACCCCTGTAGGTAAATTATGTTCCTTTAAAGTCGAATTAGTATTGAGGCAACAATGTCCGTGATTGGCCGAATGCCATGATACTTCGACTGCATCTGTGGGCTCGAGTGAAGCAACTAGTTTAACTAACATCTACTACTTCTATAAGCTGGATGAGTTGTGCTGTATTTACCTGTGGATGGGTGAGTCGGGAAATAAGTCTAGGCTCTCGGAGATTGAACTGCTGGGGCTGGGCGTCGCGTCTGCTGTTACTCCATTTCTCAGTGCTTCGGGCTGCATAAAATGTATTGCAATATTATAATTGGGAACTATTATAGCAACATTGCCAAATGCACCCAAAGGTGCATGTCTCCATAGTAATTTAGGCCCACATTTGTAGACAACTGATAATTGTAATATTTTGTGTATGTAATGTAATGTAATAGTGTATTATGAATATAGATACATTTGTGTGCATTACTGGGCCTAAAACTGGCATTCCCCTTTCCAAGAAGTACAACATTTTACTTCACTTTGTTTCCAAAAATTAGTTCTAAATTAGTCATGCACTGTGTTAACAATTCTTCAATAATTTGAAGCGTACCTATCTGTGTTAGCGTAGATTAATGTTATATTGTGTCTGTCAACTATATTACATATCTAATACCTAATTTGTTAAAATATGAATATGTAATACATTTTTACGACATTATCAAAATCGGGCAGAGTTTATGAGATAAATGTATCTGTCGCAGTCATCTTATTGAATCTAGTTATTTAATTGAATCACTAGGCGGTTATAAAATGGCGTCAAACAGCTCGTACAGATAGCAATGTGTTGTTATATTAATGCTTTTTTGCAAAAGTTTGAATCAATTAAATAAATCGTCGTGAATTTCATCAATGTTGTATATTATGAGTCTTGATTTATGTTAATAGCTAGTTTATTATGATTTACTCTAAATGTTGCAGAATTTTCGCATATTTGTGTATAAAGTTAATTTTATACCACTTAAATATTTATCATTTATTCAAAGCAGGTACCTATTATTATTTTCGAAAATTTATCTGGATTCGTCTACAAATAGAGATTTGTAATAAAAAATCAATTTGCTCAATTTTCAATCGTCACTTCCGGGTTCATTTGTTTTAAAGTAGGTTTTTTTTTCGTTTTTATGTATATGTCACTTCAAAATGATTTATGGAAATTATATAAAGTAACCTAAAAGCTAACGTGTGTAAGATTATATCTAATCGAATATAAGTGCATGCGTGCAGCGTCCTCACGGCAAGTCGGCATTTTTACAACCATAAGATCTATAATAATATTATGTCAAATCAAAACGGTCTCACTATATTAAGATGCGCACATAAATATGGTAGCATACACATTGGGCCTGGTAAGACTTTTTATGTATGGATCATTTACTTTTAAAGTTTAGGTTTCATGCATTCATAACGTTATAACTACTATGGTATCAAAAACTATAATACTACTTACTACTATACAAGCTATATTAATGAGTGATAATACTTTAGAGTGTGTATGGGTCCCGTATACAAAGTTTACTGTGAAAGTACCAGCGCTGAAAGAGGTACTTTAAAAAAATTATAGTATGGGAAAATTTATGGTGTTGGGGCATTTCTCATACAAAGATGAAAGTAAGTATTTCAGCGCGGGAACTTTCACAGTATAATGTACATAAGACACACATACACAGTACACACCCTCAAGTATTATCACTCATTTGTTTTACACCTTGTATACTACTATATTTTCTACCTAATCAAGCGTGGTAAACGATGACAAACGTTGTTAACCTGTCATAACTCAAAAACTGTTCCGTCCTTGATGACGATGTTATCAACTTCATTGATATAAATATTCATCGTTTACCATACCACGCTTCCTACATAGTGCCCTTTTCCTGTCATACGTTTTATCTGGTCACACGCGGGCGACATAACGATCCAGGGGAAAGAGCGTCCTGCCCGCGTCATAGGAACCCATGAAAGCATCTTCGCAACCCCCACGCGTGGAGCAGATCCCATGACAGGAAAAAGACCCTGACTAACACCGATGCCGAGAATATAATACCTTTTTCTTTACCCTGCCTCGCCGTTTCTCCGTCTTTGATGTCTCCATGGACAGCGCTCGTCTCCTCACGGACTTCCCTGGCTTGGCGTCCGGGTTGATCATCCACCAGGAGGACTTCCCTGTACCCTCGTTCTGGACCCTCATGAACCGGTTATGCAGCGACAGGTTATGCCGGATTGAATTCTGGAAGAGAAAGAAATTAAGTTACAATTATGTATTTATTTTGAATGTTGTAGAAGTTAATTTGATGATGATAGTTCAACGTCGTTATGCGAAGGACTTGTATCTGTCAATTATGTGACAGAAAGTGCTAGTTATAAACCTAATATCTGTCTCAGTACCTATAGGTACTGAGACAGATATTAGGTTTTGGCAAAACACTTTCCTCTCCCAAAAACTTATAGTATAGTATCTAATATTGCCATCATAATACGAGCGAATACGAACGATTGTGAAAAGTGACAAAACGAACGATTTTGAAAAGTATGAAAATCACAGAAAATTATAAAGTTGAGTTCAAAAGCACTCGATTTTTCTTTTTTACAATGTTGACGTGGTCAAAGCGAAGTCGATTTGAATGGCTGCGGTCGGCGGTGACCACAAAAAATCTATTTTAATTCCAGCGCTAAAAGTTAGTGCAATAACGTGTCCTATCTCACACCGGCCATAAAATCTCGCAACTTTTTCCCGTCGAAGGAATAAAAGCAACCACAGCAGTGAAGTTTAGCAATAAAAGAGGTCATAAATAAAATTTCTATACGCCCCGTGCGAACTGCCACTCGACTATCTCGCATGTAAATATGTGGTCCTTTCATCGAAACAATAAAAAAGTTGCAAAAAGTAACGCTTTAAACGGGAAATATTTTATTGCTTTCGCGCGTAATTTAGCAGGAGCTTTATCTATCTACACCTCTCGGTGGGGAAGGAATTGCTTACATCACAAAGTAGATACCAGAGGCACGACCTAGTATTAGAAAAAGGTGTCACCCTAATACTGGCAATTCGACTGGCTATTTTTGTTTTCTTCGATTTCCAATAGATAGTAGACGCCAGGTAATCCAGACACATTCCGGAAACCGCCATCTAGCGTTGGCGGTTTCCGGAATGATTTATCTTAGATACGAAAAGAAATTAGTAATTGGAAAATACTAATTACTAATTTATTTTCGTATCTTCTTATTAAGGAGTTGAATTTAGCTTATTGTGATGTTATGCTTAAATATATGCTTATCTTTATTTTAATGTCAACATTTGTACTTAATTCGGCATATTTACATTTTATAATTTACAAATGTTAATAGTAGTGACATCTATTGGTATTTTTTGTATTAAACATAGATTTGTATGGTAGGCCATGCTTACATGGATCGCCGAATTACATGCAAAGTCGAGTTGGCGTTCCGTTCGCCGTCGCATCGGTGACAAGTTATTACTCAACGCGCAGTAACCGTCGGACTATTTATACGGTGTCCTCTTTTACTATGGAAAATTTTTAAACCGACTCGATCAGACTTTCAAACGAGTATGAATATTATGGTGGCGTATCGTTTGGAATATAAAACGACGCGACTAAACTGCGACTCAAAATATTGCCGAAGGTTGACCGTTAGCCATAGGATTTAACTTTTTTGCATCACTGACTTATTGTGATGAACTACCCAAATTTTTTAAATACTTGCATCACTGACTTATTGTGATGAACTACCCAAAATTTTTAAATACTTGCATCACTGACTTATTGTGATGAACTACCCAAAATTTTTAAATACTTGCATCACTGACTTATTGTGATGAACTACCCAAATTTTTTAAATACTTGCATCACTGACTTATTGTGATGAACTACCCAAAATTTTTTAATACTTGCATCACTGACTTATTGTGATCAACTACTCAACATTTTAATACGAATAAGTCACAACTCACAGTCCCCGTGACTCATTAATCCAGATTTGAAACTTATACAAGGTGTAAAAAAATGAGTTATAATAAATACTTTAGGGTGTGTATGTGCCTCCCATGTAGAGTATACCGTGAAATACCAGCGCTGAAAGACTTATTTTTGACTTTCATTTTTCTATGAGAAATTCTCCAACATCATAAATTTGCCTATACAACTATTAAAAAAAAGTGGACAATTAAAAAAAAACGAGACTTATACACATCCTTAAGTATTATCACTCATTAATATTATAGCCTGTATATTCAATTAAAAAGTTTTCAAACAATTGCAACCTACCTGATTTTTTCAACTGTTTCTTGTCATTTTCAATCTAAGCTACTGGAAAGCGAAGGAAACGCAAACATTGCGGATATTTGATTCAATTATGTTAGTAATAGTAATATACAATAAAGTGCGTGTGTACATAAATCGCGAGGAATGTGGACGAGTTGCGCGATTTATCAAGCGTTAACACGCGCAACAAATGGCCTGTCGACCGGTTGATGGATTTGTCGCCACACCAAGACTCTTGTTACTGGCGTTTATGGACATTGCAAAAATCATTTTTAGGGTTTCGTACGCAAAGGGTAAAAATGGGACCCTATTACTATGACTCCGCTGTCTGTCCGTCCTTCCGTCTGTGACGGTCTGTTAAAAAGATTTCTTTTGCCGAAAGATGCAAAAGAAATCTTAAAAAAAAATTAATATGAAAATATTTCTATAACTAAATACCTATAGATTATTGAAAATTGCCGTTGGGCATTTGTGAAGAGGGAAAATCTAAAGTCGATTATGTCTTGATTTTTAATTTCCAAACTGAAAGTTTTGTAGCAAGCATTGCCACAGGCTATATTCAAATCGTACACGTGTCTACTACAATTTTAAACCTTAATTTTCACTTATTCCCGGACTTTTTGTATCGGAATCAAACGTAGTTGTAATTACGGCGTCCCCCAAATTGATCGCTTTTAATATTTCGGCCATAAATCCCGCACATAAATATCGCTCCGGCTTCAGTTAATCGAATTTTCTGCTGCTGTGACGTCACGTTTGTAATACTAACGTATCTGCGATTTATCTGTTGTTAACAAAAAAAACGGATATCTTACGCTCGTATTTCTTAACACTCCACTGCTCGGCACGAGGATGGAATATTTTCAACTAATAACCCGCGGTGTATAACATCACGATGTAAAAAAACCGAAAATTTCCATCGCGTTTACCGTACAATAATAATTATGGTCATTACACAGAAATGCTCAATGTATTCGTAATTGGATGGTTGAATAAAATTCAAATTTACTTTTGGGCTAATTGTAAAGAAAATGCTGACCAAATTCTGTATTTAGGGATTAGTGTATACCTAATATAGGGATTGATAATTTTGTCGCTACTTACATTATGACAGAGACATATGGGTGACAGAGATGCAAATAAGTTATCTGACAATTATCAGTCGATTGTAAAACTGGCCCTTGTAACCAATTTCATCAATTGCTAATCGTTGATTCAATATCGTGTTCTCAATCTCTTGTTCTTCGTAAAAATGAAAGAGAAGGTAAGATATTAGACAAACGATTAACACCAAATGCGTTGGTGACATGAGAACTAATTCCGTATAAAATACGAAGTGACAATATTGTAGAAAATTCCAAAGAATTTAAATTTATGTGGCATTGAGAAATATTAAATCATAATTTTGTAGTAGCGGTTCGATTCAAGGTCCGATCTCTGAAAGCGAAACCAGTTTTAGACGATCAAAAGATTGTGGATTTTTTATAGAATACTCAAGGAAAATCTCCACACTAATCTAATGATATATGAGATATGCCGCAGTTCGCTCGATAAGCCGAAATTTATTCCGAACATTAAAATCGAGGAACTATAGGTATCGGGAGGGATTTGGTAATAAAATCCACTTTCAAGAGTATTATAATTTATATAGGAGCCAAAGAAAAGGAATGGTTAAAATAATTATAATTTATATCGAATAACGATATAAATTATAATTGTTTCAACCAGCTCTTTTGTTTGGCTATAGCGTCTTATAACGCAACATAAAATCTACACTAATATTATAAAGAGGAAAGATTTTTTATTTTTGTTTGTAACGACTGAAGTCAAAAAGTACTGGACAGATTTTAATAATTCTTTTTTCATTAGAAAGCTAAATTACCACTGAGTAACATAGGCTATATAAAAATCAATTGCTGTTTGTTAGTCTCGCAAAACTCGAGATCAGCTGAATTGATTCGGCTATTTTTGGTCTTGAAATATTCGTGGAAGTCCCGGGAAGGTTTACACGGTTACCATGCTCAACGAAGTGGGCACGGGTCCGCTAGTTATTTAATATACCGAAAATACAAGTTATACAAAAAAAAATGTTTAACTTAATTTCTGTATAACTTGTATCTTTCAATACTTCTAAACTGATCACACATTATACAAGGTGTAAAATAAATGAGTGATAATACTTTAGAGTGTGTATGTGCCTCCTATGTAGAGTTTACTGTGAAAGTACCAGCGCTGAAGACTTACTTTTGACTTTCATGTTTCTATGAGAAATGCCTCAACATCATAAATTTTCCTATAAAACCTCTTTCAGCGCTGGTACATACATTCATAGTAAATTACGGGACCCATAGACTTCCTAAAGTAGTATCACTCCTTAATATTACATCCTGTATAATATATCATAGGGCTCTAGAATGCCTGCAATTTTCCAACGAAAACAAAAACTTCAACGATCAAGTCATTAACTATCAGAGTACTTTTCCATGTGTAATCTAAAGCTGTAGATAAAACTAATTGAAGATAGCTTGGGTATGGCTGAACGCACGTTTGTCTACGGGTAGTAAGACGCAACTGTCCACAGGTAGTAAGACACCACTGTCTACGCGTAGTAAGGGACAACTGTCTACGCTTAGTAAAACGCCACGTTTGTCTACGAGTAGTAAGATACACAACTTCAACGGGTAGTAAAACGTTTGTCTACGGGCAACGATATAACACAACTCTACATACTCTGTTGTATTTTTTTTTTTACAAAAATTTAAAACAATTTTATTTTGCTTTTTTGTTATATTTGCGACATAAAGTAAGAAATGGTAAAAAGTAAAAAAAATGAGAAAAGGTAGTATAATCGTGTCTCAAAATTATAGTGACTATTCTTTTTAATCAATCAATCAATTATTTATTTGCTTTAAAAGTGGTACAAAAGATGTTCAATACATAGATTACATTAAGAGCTAGGCACTTTAACTAAACATTAGCATGCAAAATATTCTTATTTTAACTTTAAGAAGTCTAATTTTAATAACATGAATTATAATAGCATAACATTTCATCATTTAGTTAAATAACAATAATTACTTATTCTAATAGAATCAATTACATAGTGATTAAGTTTATTAAAGTCAATATAATTTTAAAACAGATAACAGTACCTTCTCATATTATTTAATATTATTGATTATTTTGATTTAAATTATATAATTCATTTATCAAATAGAAATTTTTAATTTTTAACCATTTAATTATTTCATTTTTTAATTTATTGTACGGTAGTGATTTTATATGAGATGGAATAGCATTATATACTTTTATGTACATGCCATAGTATTGTCCCTGGTACAATGCATTTTTCGGGATGACGTCAAGCACTAGCCTATCAGGGTTTCTCTTATTCCTAGGGTATATGTCACGTGTAGTAGAAGCTACGTATGAGGACGTCAGTAGGGCCATACGTAGCTCTAAAACACACTTCACAGTTGTTATGGGAGATTTCAATGCGAGGCTGGGCTGCAGAAGCGATGGTGAGCTGAAAGTGGGGCCATTTGGATTTGGGCAGAGGAATCCCAGAGGACAGATGCTGGCGAACTTTATGGAGAAAGAAGGACTCTTCATGATGTATTCTTTCTTCCAAAAGCCGCCGCAGAGGAAATGGACCTGGTTGAGTCCCGACGGTGTAACTAGAAACGAGATTGACTTCATTATGAGCACCAAGCGGCAGATATTCAACGATGTCTCTGTGATCAACATAGTTAAGACCGGAAGTGATCACCGAATCGTCAGGGGCATGTTGAATATCAACGTCAAACTTGAGAGATCGCGTCTGATGAAGTCTACGCTCCGACCGTCGAATGTCCATATCCAAAACCCCGAGAGCTTTCAACTTGAACTGTCAAATCGCTTCCAATGGCTAGACAGCTGCGCATTAGTGGACGATATAAATAGTAGGCTGGTAGAAACTGTCCATACGGTGGGGTCCAAATTTTTCAAGACCCACCGTACAAATAGACCTCAGAAACTATCCGACCAAACCCGGAACCTCATGGCTAGTCGACGTTCAATGACGCTCCAAACTTCGAGTGACGCTGACTCATATAGGCAGCTCAATAGACAGATCACGAAGGCCTTGCGACACGATATCCGTTCTTTTAATACCCAGTGTATTAAAGAGACGATAGAGCGGAACCAAGGCTCCAAAGTGTTTGCAAGAGACGTATCTATTGGGCAAAGCCATTTGACAAAGCTGAAGACCGAAGATGGACGCGTAACGTCAAATAAGTCCGAGGTACTACGGGAGATAGAGAGGTTCTATGGACAGCTGTATACCTCGGTCTCAGCTGAACCTGCTAGTTTAGCTGCAGACCCAAGAGCCAGGCTAACACGACACTATACCGAAGACATCCCGGATCAGCCAGCTGAAGTGGCAATGGGCCGGCCACATAGCACGAAGATTGGACGGTCGATGGGGCAAAAAGATCCTAGAGTGGAGGCCACGTACTGGCAAGCGCAGTGTAGGACGGCCACCTACCAGATGGACCGACGACCTGGTGAAAACTGCCGGGTCACGTTGGATGCAGGTGGCAATGGACCGGTCGCACTGGAAATGTATTGGAGAGGCCTATGTCCAGCAGTGGACAGTAAAAGGCTGAAACGACGACGACGATGTCACGTGGCTTTTTAAACATGTAGTAATTTAATTTTACATAATTTTCCAATTCGTAGATATACATGCTCGGCAAAGTCATTATATTTAGTTTTTGGAAAAGTGGTTTACAGGACTCATGCGGCGGTTTACCACAAATTGCGCGTATACATTTCTTCTGTACAATGAATACTTTATTTATATCTGTGGAATTACCCCATAACAAGAGCCCATACTTAATCACTGAAGCCACATATCCACGATAGGCCGAAAGGGCTGTTTGCATCGATGAAACTTGTTTAAGTTTTCCAAGTGCAAACACAAATCTGTTTATTTTTCTACAGACAAATTCTAAGTGGGTCTTCCAGTTCAAGTTCTCATCAATGTACAATCCAAGGAACTTTGTGTGTGTCACTTTTTCGATACTCTCATTTTCGTACGTAATTTTGTTACAGGTGCTGGGTTTGGTCCTATAATTTTTAAATTCAATAAAGCTAGTCTTAGCCAAATTTAGTTTCAAGTTATTATTAGTCATCCAGATAGTTACCTTTTTTATTAAATTATGTATTTCAATGTCAGTATTAAGATTTTTATAATTTTTTATAAGTATGGATATGTCATCTGCAAAAAGGGTGCAATTATAATTCGTAATATCTGGAAAATCGTTAATATAGAACAGGAATAGGAGTGGACCCAAAACACTGCCTTGGGGCACTCCTACCCTATTGACTCTACATTTAGATTTCATGGCTTTTAAAATACTTTGTTTGGTAATAGTCAAAACTTCCGAATATTGTTCTCTATTCGATAAATAAGATTCTATCCAATTCAAAGCAGGACCTCTGATACCTAGATTACCTAATTTCCTCAATAGTACGTTGTGGGATACAAAGTCAAAAGCCCTTGACATATCAAAAAAAACGCATGTTGTTGACTTTACATTATTTAAATGTTTTACAATATTCCCTACTAATGTAGATGCTGCTACGGTCGTGCTTTTATTACTTTGGAATTCGAACTGTTGTTGTTTAATTATGTTACGTTTATCTATGAATTTTACAAGTCATTTATATATTACTTTTTCGAAAATTTTTGACAAAACGGGTATAATAGTTATAGGTCAATAATTTTGTAATACCGATTTATCCCCTTTCTTATATAATGGTTTCACAACCGATATTTTAAAACGTTCTGGAAATGTTCCTGTTTCCAGAAAATTTATCAGATGAGTAATTATAGGTATTAATTCATTTTTGCAATACTTTTTAACCTTAGTAGATACACCGTAATATCCTTCGGATTTAGTATCATTAAGTGAGCCAATTATACAATTAATTTCGGAGTAACTACATGGAGTCAGAAAGATGGTATGTTTAATAAAGGTATTGTTAGTATCAGGTAGATTAGTCTTAATTGATTTATTTGTTAAGTTTATTAAATAATTATTAAATTCATTAGCAATGTCAGTAGGATTACGGATAATGTCATTATTTTCATTTATGATTTGTTTAATAAGGTCAAAGTTATTTATTTTATCGTTAACTTGATTATTAATAATTCTCCACGCTGCTTTACATTTGTTTTTGGCGGTTGCTAGTAAATCATTGATGAATATTTTTTGTGAGATGTTGAGGCTTTTTCGTAGTATTTTTGAAAATGTTTGGTATTTAGATTTATTTTTGTAAGTTTTATTTTTATAATAAGTATATCTAAGTTTTCTTTTCGTTTTATAGCTAGTTTTTATACCATTTGTCATCCAGATAGGTTTTTTATACTTCATCGTCTTATTAATTTTTTTATAAGGGAAACATAATTTATAAAAAATAATAAATTCGTCATAAAAATAATCAAAAGCTTTGTGTACATTATCATTAGTATTGAACGCGTCACTGAATGATAAGATAAAATTTACATCCTGTATAATGTATATATACAAAAAATAATATGACAATTATATATCAGGATATGTAGTAGCGTATTAAGTACATTGATTCTAGAGACGGATCTTTAGATTAGATACTTAAGGCGAGGAATAACCGCTACTAGCGCCACTCTTTTTAAAATAAATTTTACAACGACACAAAGATCTTATTAATACTTTACGACGTATTCTAAAATGTATAAGTGACAGTTTGAACTAAATTTTCACAAATTTTGCTACATATCACCTTCATTCATTCATGTCTTTCATTGCCTCAGAACGTAGTTTTACTAAGACGGTAGACGCAACTTAGAGGTTTGTCTACGGCAGGATCCCCGGCGCCACGGCGACCCTTATGGGGTGAATTAACCGTCGTCGTCCCCTTTAATGCTTCGCCGACTTAAATTTTGTCGAATTTCCACCGCCATAACGTTGCGCAATCTACGGAATCAATGACTTATCTTTATGACAGTCCCGTAAAGAAATTATCCCACCTATTTTATAGTTTCACGCTACTCGTGCTCGTTTTTATAGACGATATTTGCGTATTTCGTAGATGTTCGCTTGAATGGAAATCGTTTCATAGCCTTTTAGAGATGTGTGGATCAGTCGTCCGGAAACCGCGGGTTCGAATACCGCCAGTGGAACAAAACGTTTTCTGTGTTCTTGCGTCATAGATTTGTAATATAATATGATTTGTAATAAAATATTAATGAGTGATAATACTTTAGGGTATGTATATGAGTTTACTAAGAAAGTACCGGCGCTGAAAGAGGTACTTTTTTAAAATAATTTTATGGGAAAATTTAAGATATTGGGGCATTTCCCATATAAACATGAAAGTCAAAAGTAAGTCTTTCAGCGCTGGTATTTTCACAGTATACTCTACATATGAGGCACATACACACCCTAAAGTATTATCACTCATTTATCTTACACCTGTATAATATGAATACCTAGTATAAAAGTTTGAAATGTATTTTCGTTGTCTGAGTATAGGTACCCGTTATCTGAGTTCATCGGATCAGCCACGGGACCAGATTGACTTGGTGTGAAATAGTCCCTTTGTCCCTGAGTCTAGTATTAGGGCACTTTTGAAGACGAAATATTCTCTAAAAAAATCCCTCCGCACGGCCCTTTTGTTTATATTTTAATAATAATATATATCTATAAAATCTATGGACACTTCACACCACGTCAATTTGGTGTCGTGGCGTCACACCCGTGCTAAGTATCCGAAGAACTTGTGTTACAGGTACCAGACAACGGAAATATATTTAATACTTTTATACCATTCACATATTTAAGATTTTTATAATATTATAAACAAATTTAATACACATCTATGACCCAGGAACGTTGGAAAAGCTTTTTTGTTCCCTCGGCGGGATTCGAACCCGCGACCTCTCGCTCGAGCACCAACGCGCTACGGAGGTATATTTTAAATAGGAAGTATAAAGGGTGTTCGTTTTTTATAACACATCCCGCATTAACCTTCAGGTAAAGAATATTTTAGAATAAAACATGTAACCGTACCAACGGACTGGTGTTGAATAATTCAGGAAATCCACAGACGAGTGCACGCCGGCAGACCTTCGAAATGCATTATAATAATTGTTTGTAGGATAAAAATAAAACTAGGATACGCTTTGTGATTGTCCTAAATAAATACCGCGGGATACTTTTTTTTCTGTATCAGAAGGTTACCTAAGGGACCCTATTATTAGGACTTCGCTGTCACCAGGCTATATCGCAAGAACTGCTATAGCTAATGAAAAAAAATATCACAAATCTTATATATAATTGCTGTTCGTTAGGTCTCGCTAAAACTCGAGAACAGCTGAACCGTTTCGCCTATTTTTGGTCTTTCGTGGAAGTCCAGGGAACAGGTGTTTAAACGGGTTTTTTTTTAATTTTATGCTAAACGAAGTGGGCACGGGTCAGCTATAATAACTATGATTGTTATAAGTCGTATATTTATAATTTTATTTGTGAAAATATTTTTTTAAATTTTTGCTTTCTTGGTTATTTCTCGGCAATCATCGTATATATAGGAACAACGATGGAACACGATTTTTTCTTAAAAAACGTTAAACGTTAACGTTATTTATGTACAATGTTACAAACAAACATTTATTTTTATGATGACTCCAAAACAAAAACTAACCTCCTGTATGTTTAAAATAATGTCTAGAAAACAGATAAAACTGTACAATACCTAAAATTAGTTAATTACTATAATTTTATATAAAATGTAAACCTAAAGTGGTCGCTAATGACCATAGATGTTTGAGCGACCTTAAATAAATTATATAAAAAAAAAACTAATCCTATCTATTTAAGTTAGTGTCTATAGCCTAGTCTACTAACCCACTTATAGGAAATTAAAGCCATCACCAATACATTCTTTTACGTTGCTCCAGCAAGAAAAAAAAAGATAGAAAAAGATAAAAATAAATCAAACATCCTGTATTTGTATCATACAAAATTAATGCGCATACAAAAATCGATCGCGGGATTTGGAATGAATGGTCTAATGTAAAAAGTTTTTTATTAGTTTTTTTTATTATTGGATAGATAGTAGATACATAATCTTATTAAAGAATATGTTTTGTTATTTGTGAAATATATTACAGTTATTTGATATTTTAGTATACAACATAAAAGTGGATATTGCGTGAAACAATATTTTCTTTTTAGTGACATCATATTATTCATATACTAGCTGTGCCCGCGACTTCGTACGCGTGGTAAAGTGATTTAGGGGAGTATTTTTTAAATATATTTTATGCTTGGGTAGGTATTTAAAAAACTAATTTATAGTTAATGCTTCTTTATACGCGGTATTAGACGTGCATAGGCAAAATAAGTGGGCCGATGAAATTTACCGTCAAATAATGACTCGGATATG
The DNA here is from genome assembly GCA_905187575.2 of Celastrina argiolus. Classification (NCBI taxonomy): domain Eukaryota; kingdom Metazoa; phylum Arthropoda; class Insecta; order Lepidoptera; family Lycaenidae; genus Celastrina; species Celastrina argiolus. The sequence continues at coordinate 6,454,367 of LR994581.1, read as the reverse complement.
CCATATTAATACATAGGATTGACCCCAATTTAGGTGTATCTATATCTTGAATAGTCAGACATAACTGTTCAGCATCAAAAAGTGCACAGAACTCCCGCATGACTGCAAACAAATGGCGCAATCGTAGCGACATACGCCGTAGATACTTTTAACACAATTATTACTGGGGGCACATTTTGCGACTGTGCGTGGTCTAATTCAAACTACCGGTACCTACTGCCTGTTATTTAGATTGAGATGACATAGGTACATTTTAATAGCATTTTTAACCAAGCTGTGTATTCGATAACTCGGGTTTCACGTGATTTTAATGTCATTCATTGGTTGAAAATTATCACGTACCTAATTCATGCGTAATGTTTTGTGTGCGTAATTGTAATTTCAGTACTAATTATGTGTAATAAATTATTTAATGAAAAATAATAGTTTCAAAAAATACATGCCGGCTCGGACGCGAGACACGTCACAACTCACACGATGCCCGTCGCCCGGTCGAATCACGGCGAAACGATTTTAATTTTGCTATATCTCGTAAAGTATTCATTACATTTGCATGATTTAAAGGGCAAATATAGTCTTCATGAAATGCTTTATCTAACTAACGTATTTAAAATGATAAGAATGAATAGCGTGATGGTATAAATATTTTTTCCAAAAGCCGCTTTATTGCCCATTTTTTGATCCTGTTAGTTATTAAGTAAATCTTAAGAGATATATATACTGTCACAGACTTTTTTTTTTATTATTGAAAAGGAATAATTCATTCATACATATTTTTTGAGTAACTTAAACCGTTTTTGCAGCGCTCGCAACTAAAGTCCTCAAATTTGAATAATTTTCCCCGTTTTTACCCGACTTCGGCGAAGCCAAAAGGAAGGGTAATGATTTTGGCAGTCTATGTATGTATGTATGTATGTATGTATGTATGTATGTATGTTTGTATGTATGTATGTATGTTCCCTCGTAGCGGTTAAACTACCGGTCCGATTTTAATAAATAAGGTGTCATTCGATTTGTACTGATCCCGCGAGTAACATAGGCTATATAATTTTTCGGAAAATTTTGGATTTTGAAAATTATACCTCAAAAACTATCTCCAAAAAAAATTTAATTAAGATAATTGTATCGTGTTTGGTATCAAAAGATAGGTCTTGGCAAGCACAATACAAATATGTATTTAAATTTTTATAATTTATTATATTTTATTGTTAAATTGAAAATAAATGTTTAAAATGCGGTCGCACAAATAGTATCTAGGAGTTGTTTAGTTACTTACTATGTGTTAATTTAACGTTAGTTTAGTGAAAATATAATGTTATAGTTTATGGGAAAATAAAAAAAATGTAAAATAAAATAAAAGATTAAAAAAACTATAACCCGACTTCGCAAAAAAAGGCTCTAAAAATGCTGAAACAAGAAAATAATTCAATTTGAAATCCAGATATGCATAGGTACAGATATGGTCAAGGTAGAGCCGTGGTCGTACTACTGATTCGTCTGCTGTTGAAATATACAATCCCAATAGCGGGTACGACCACGGCTCTACCTTGACCATATCTGTACCTATGCATATCTGGATTTCAAATTGAATTATTTTCTTGTTTCAGCATTTTTAGAGCCTTTTTTTGCGAAGTCGGGTTATAGTTTTTTTTATCTTTTATTTTATTAAACATTTCTCACTGACGCATCGCTCCTATTGGTCGCAGCGTAATGTAATATAGCCTGAAGCCTTCCTCTATAAATGGACTATCCAACAAAAAAAGAATTTTATAAATCGGACCAGTGGTTCCTGAGATTAGCGCGTTTAAACAAACAAACAAACAAACTCTTCCGCTTTATAATATTAGTATAGATTTTTTTAGATCTGTATCCCAAAGAGGAGCAATAGACAACAACGTATTCGTAACTTTGTAGGTGCTCTCATGGTTTTTACACAATATTCATTCGATAACGTTACTGATATCGTTGTCTTGGACTACTGAATTAAGCACCGAACACGGACTTGACTAGTAATAAGAAACCACTTGTCGATTCCGCGAATCTGTATAATTGAACTCGGCTGTCTAAGTTGGTTAATTTAATAGTGTCTTTGTTTTAAACTGTGACTCGGTTTCATTGAATTTTAATTCCTTGAAAGGGTTTCGAGGATCCATTAGTGAGGAAATCACGCGATAAATAATTCCGATCAGACCCGCGAATCCCGCGATCGAGGCGGCAACGAAAATTCCGAAGAAAATGCCGGGCTTGTCAGCGCTGACAAATTAAATTATTCAACTTACGCGTTAGCAAGATGACTCCGAGAACCGATAACTAAGTACAAATAAATTCACTTAAAGCCACCGCAGCAAAGTTTAACTTAATAAAACATTGAAATTCGGGTAATTCGATTGTCGAGGTCGAAATCAGGTGTCAGCCTGATTTGAATAAGACATCTTAAATCACACAATTATTTCTGATTTCCAACAATGCAGCCATACCATGAATAATTCTATACGGGTTTGGGCGTGTTAATTATTTATTGTTACAGCTCACTAACTTTCGTTGACTATATTCTATTGTTTAATACATATTATTTCGTATTTGTAGACTAATTATTATTTATTTCAGAGAAATAAAAGGATTTTTAGCTCAGGCACTTGCTGGTAAGTAGGTATTATTATTGATTTATAGATGACCTTTCAACGTGCCTTATAATTCTCTTACATCTCAGCGCGTTTCTTACAGACGATTAAAAAAAAACATAATACAAGTCCTTTTACGTTAGTATCTACTCACTAGTGGATAAAAGTATGTTGAAGTAGTAAAGTGGAATCCCGTAAACGCAACAGGAATTAGGATCAGCCCGTCGCTGGCGGCCGCCCAGATCTAAATCCGACTCGCTCTTGACCCCTCATCATGCCAACACTACACCTAACCGAGACTTGTCAACTATTATTTTTTACAATTCTATTATAATTTTGTTATTAGAGTTACTATTGGAATAACAAATGATAAATTTAAGAAGAAAGACAACAAAAAAAAATCCCAAAAAATATGACTCCTACATTTAATTTTATATTAAATGATTTTAAAAACAAATAAAGTGGTCTGAAGTATGACTGTTGAACTTGAATAATGTTGGATTTTAGTATAAATATTATAGACATGAGGACTAAGATTTGCTACTCGTAACTTCCATTTTGTAAAGTTCCGTATTTCTAGAAGATATTTTCGGGGGGGAATTTCATAAAATGATCCGCCATTATTGAACCAAGTGGATAATGCCGAGCATAAAGGTTTTAATCAAATGCACAAAGAATGACTGTATGAAAATTCGCTTAGTGAAACCTATTGTGTTCGAATGACGGTGAAAAATTAAAACGTTTCATCCGCCCTAATAACTATCGAAGACTAAGTGATGACGAAAAAATGTAAGAGGGGTCCTATTTTCGGCGCGCAAACACCTTTTCATGCCTTCAAAGGGCTGAGATGAGGCGGAGGAACCAACTAGCGAGTAATGGTCGTAAGACAGAAAAAATATCCAGACTGTCGTAGAGATGAGTGGTGAGATTAATGGTCGCCTAGACACCTTTGATGCTGCAAAAATTAATCATTTTAACGCGGTATTGTCGCGCGAGACCCCCTAATTACAATTAGGCGAATGTTTGACAGATTACGTTTGAATTTCCAACATTTTTCGGACAGTCTCGACATGATTGATCGCAATCTCGACACGTGTAAATCGAAATTATTCAAATCGCACCTCGATCCTCATTTTCGCGTTACACTTGCTGAATCCCATTTTTTGACCCATTTAAATAATGCGAATTTTCAACATTCTAAATGGTACTCGTTTTTATAATTTATACACCCTCACCGATACGTACCTTGTACATAATATTTCCGGGTACTGTCAAATTAAAGAAGAGTAGGAAGTGTTAAATAAAGTGAATGAGAACTGTTTATTTTGGCACCACCAACCGCGGAATTTTTCAAACAGCTACTGCCAATCAAAAAATGAAAATTGTAGGGACAAAGTTTAAAATATACGATTCGGATGACAAAGGTTAGGTTGAGGATAAAAGTAGTGATGATGTACCGTGGCCACTTAATGTGGAGAGAGGACAGTAATAGAGAAGAACTACGCAAAGCTCTCACAAACTGATCTTATCTCGTCCATAAACTTAATGGCGAAGTATCACAAAACTTACATATCGCCGTTATAACAGCCCAACTTGGCATATTTGTTACCCCCTCAGTCAGCATATTCGTGTCAGATGACCGCCAATTTATGTGCAAACTTCACCGGTTGAAGCGTGACCTGATAACTCGTCAACTCGCGTGGACTTAGGTAAATATGCCAGGTTGAAGTTTTGCAAACTTTATGGTTTGCGAGCGGTGTGTCGATCGAGTTGAAATATGGCGACAGTGCGTGGAATGGTTGGCGGACGCCACTGTTTCTTCCGTGACGTCACTCGTGATGCATCGTGTGTGCTCGGATTTAAATTCAGGGGAGTCGAACGACAGATTTGCGTAATGTTTGCACAGTTCAAACGCTCGCTCGGAGTCGACGCTTTTGATGCATTTCAAAGCAACATTGTAAGGCAGTTAACATACGGATTTAGTTTTACTCTCAGCATTATTAGTTGTAAGCATTACGTCAACATAACTACTATCTAGTAATGATTAGATAAAGGAAAATACTCCCAAAATCTTACATTAAATACAGGGTGTAAAAAGAGCAGTCACTTTGGAAATGTTTTTTTTGTTAATTTTTTTTACTTTTCACCATTTCTTTTTTTTTTTTGGCGCAAAAATAACAATAAAGCAAAAAAATTTTTTTTTTTATTTAAAAAAAAATGAAAAAAATACATTTCTAGAATGAGAAGTATAATCATATCCCAAACTTATAGTGACTGCTCTTTTTACAACCGTTATATCATGTTGGTTTTCTTTCCTGTATATGAACCTGCTGGTCAGCTTACAACAAAATATTATGTACTAGCTGTGCCTGCGACTTCGTTCGCGTGGTTTTTAAGTGACTTAAAACAGTTTATGCAGCACACGCAACGAAAGTCCCCAAATGTGAATAATTTTCCCCGTTTTTGCAACATTTCTCACTGACGCTTCGCTCTTATTGGTCGCAGCGTAATGTTTTATAGCCTAAAGCCTATAAATGGACTATCCAACATAAAAAGTAATTTTCAAATCGGACCCGTAGTTCCTAAGATTAGCGCGTTTAAACAAACTCTTCCGCTTTATAACATTAGTATAGATTTATCACAAACATCTACATAACATACACACAAAAATTATTGGCTTACGAATTTCGCCTTCCGCAACCACAAAGCCTATAAATGAATACCGAACATACATCACAATATATTACATAGGTAGTCGTGTCTCGCAGGACGCCAGTGGGATAATTCCACTTACAGAATTGGCTGAATAGCTGTAATTATATCGCGCCGCCATTTCACACTAGTTCCATTTCTTTAACTTTCTCTACTGGTTTACTCAAGGCTACTTATGACTGATTAGTTAAGTTTGTGCAAATAACATTGTTAAAATTTCAATTACTCTACTTTGATATTATAAAGCTGAAAAGTTTATCTCTCGCTTCTATCTCAGGAACGACTAGTCTTATTTGAAAAAATCTTGCAGTGTTGGATAGCCTATTTATCGAGAAAAGCTATAGGCTACATATCATCACGCTAAGATCAATAAAAGCAGAACAACAACAAATAATCGACGACCTCCGTAGCGCAGTGGTCGATGCCCGATGGTGCTCGAGCGAGAGGTCGCGGGTTCGGCTCCTGGGATGTGTATTAAATTTGTGTATAATATTAAAAAAATCTTAAATACGTGTTTATAAAAGTATTAAATATATTTCCGTTGTCTGGTCCCCGTAACACAAGTTCTACGGATACTTAGCACAGGGTCAGATTGACGTGGTGTGAAGAGTCCATAAATAGTATTAATTGTTTCGAAACCGCGATCTTTGCGAATTCTACTCCGACAAAGTGTACATACCTTTTCAAAAGAAATTTTAATATTATCCTGAGAAGCTGTCCACACAGATAGTCCCATATGGGCTCATAATATAAGGTACACTTAATTTTATGCGTATAAACATACAATGATCTACTTCTTTTTAACACCAAAAAAAATTTGTCGTGTCTGTTTGCGTGGCACCATAGCTCCCAAAAGATAAAGGGCTAACCAATGTAGATTACAATTAAATTCGTTACATAAAATCTTTCCATTCAATTTTCCAAGTGCAAACAAAAGTTGTACTGACAAACGTTAGTGCAAGTCCGTTATCAGTATTGATAAGGAATCACAAGATATTCCGCTCGTATGTGTGTTAAGGTCACTGCATTGTGCCCGATAATATATGTATAATATGCGAAAGTACGATGTGTATTTATAACGAAATCAAACTACAAGGTAGATTGTACACACGGAAGGACATACATTTTTACTGTTAGAATTAGGTAACGTTAGTTATGAGCACGCAGGAAAAATTTACAGCCACGTTTTCGTCAAGTTATCGAACGTAAGTAAACTTTAAAATATTACGAATACGTAGTCAAATGCTCCTACTAGACCCTCTGGCATTTTTAATTTATGTTTTATCTCGCTAAGATCAAAATTTTTGTGCACCCAAATGTGTCAAACGTTGTAGTTACTTCGTACGAAAATTTTATTTCATTGTACTATAATGCCTCCCACGCCGATTTCGGTGACGGTGGCCGGTTTCATTGAAACCAGGCCAGCTTCACAGGAATTATTTTATGTTGCCCAAGTGTCCGCGCAATACACTGAAGCACTCTCTATTCCTTCACACTCGTAGCACAGTGGGACGGATAACTGACATGACTGGCGGGAGATCAGGCGCAGGACCGACTTTTTACATGCCCATCCGACGCATGATCATTCTTGTCAGACAATCAGGTGATCAGCCTGCAGTGTCCTAACCAAACTTGAAAACAAACATTTTTGTTGTTCCGAAAGCTGTTGTATTATATTTTATACTACATCTTGGTAAAAAACTTGGGTTCCCATGCGAATAGTCTAGATATTATAATCTATATTCTAATTGAAATCATTAAACACTTAAAGGATTCAGCAACAACCGAACTTATGTGGGTTACAAAGGCACGTATGTAAACGGGTAAGTTCCCACATACGCGGGTGTGTGTACGCGGCACATCAGGGTTGCCAACTCTACTATATTATATAGCGCGTCTCATGGTTCATATATCAAGCCGAATATAGTGTGAAGAGAAGGACGAGTAGAGCATTTTTTGTTTTGGCACCTCATATAAATTACTTTCCATAACATGACTAAAGATTTTTTTATAGCGATTAAAGATTTCTATTAAATCACAAAATAGATGAGTTTCAATCCTGGTCAGGTGTTAGATCAACGACCGGTGCATTCGTGTGTATATTTAGATTTACTCAATGTGGTCATTTTAGACCTTTGTATTTTTTATTGCGTTATGGTACTGTATATGAGGTGCCAAAACAAAAAATGCTCTACGAGTCATTCTCTTCACGCTATATTCGGATTAGTATATGAACCGTGGCACACACTGTATATTTAATATTGCACTACAGTTTAGTCAATACCTTCGGTACTTAACACATAAGAACATACTCCAGTTTTTTTTTCACAACTACAGCTAAACATTTATTACAGAAACATAATAGTTTACATAAAACACTATATTTTCATCTATTATAATTAATCTGTTAAGCTTTTATTACATCCACTCGATGAATGGCCCCAGGAGGAAATTTCATTAATTAAGAAAAAAATATTTAAAAAACTGTTAAAGAATTTGAATTTCCTAAAGGATTTAAGTTAGTATTAAAGTCCCAAATGTGAATAATGTTCCCCGTTTTTGCAACACTTCTCACTGACGGTTCGCTCCTATTGGTCGCAGCGTAATGTTATAATATATCCTTAAAGCCTTCCTCTATAAATAGACTATCTAACAAAAAAAATATTTTTCAAAGTTATTTTTTAATTAATTATAATAATCGTTTTATTTCCCACCACAAATTACACATCAATATTTATACAATGTAGAGAGTTACAGTTTATTATGGGGAGACTGGTGCCTAAACTGGGCGTGAGCCTGTATTTTACCAGGCCATTTAATGAGGAATATACTCTAATTCTTGAAAAATAAATGTGTCTTGTGACAGCCCTATACATCTACACATGTCGTTAGATAGGCGTCCGCGCGTCGCGACAGGTACGTCGGCGCCGCAGGCTTCTGCGAGATTAATGGATCATCCCTCCCGTCGCGGATGCACGCACCGCACCGACCCGGTTCAATAGCGCTGCCATTTCAAACTTTACTTCCAAAACTTTTTTAGCTAAACTTATTTATTTATTTCACAGTTTATTTTATACATTAGCGAAAAAGAAACACTTTCTTCCAGCAGCTCTACAAACTTTATAGATACAATATCAAAAAGATGACAACTTAGTAGCCTTGAACAGTAATGTGCAGGCGCTTGCTGGAGTAAGTTCTGACGGTAAATACATCACAGGTTCATTATGATAGCGTTGCCGTAATAAAGAGGTGAATGATGTTATATGTATGTAAAAAACGACGGTTACCGCTGTCTAGCAAGCCGTTTTATTTCGGCATATAAAAAGAGGCTGTTACGGCCGCTATATAACGGCAACGCTTTTGTACGAAAACAGAGCTTTCAAGCAAATTAATGATAAGAAAAACTTCTATATTTATGTTACTTGTAAATATTTGACTGAAAAAGCCAGTAAAGAATTTAAGCGTACTCGAACCCGTAACCACGTTTAAAACTAAGCTAAAACGACCTTCAATCTCAACAAGTACCGATAAAACACTCGGAAGCTCGTAAATCAGAAAGACATTGAAAGTTAGCCGCCAAACACTTAAAGTTTAACGGACGACGATGAAAAAAGATACGGCCTCCGTTAGTGGGTTGTAAAAAATAATGATAGTTGTAGGGCGGTAGGGCTAGGTTAAGGGATGTAATGAGGCCCGCGGGACAATCGATAAATTTGAATGTTCCCCGGCGCCGCCCAGCGACTTGCAACTTTTTTCGGTAGCAGGGGAGAGCGCGCCAACGCGTCGCCACTTCGTTAGGGCGCTACGCCACGCGGCGCTATAATGTGCTACGCGGTTCGTAGACGGTCTACGTATTTTTTTTTTGTCAAAGATATATTTACGTAACGGGCTATGCTATGTTTTTGTTGATTTGGTAAACATTGATATGTTGTGTAAGTTGTAATACGAATATTTTTCGAAGACAGCCTACGTAATTTTTTTCCAAAGATAAATTTATAATAATAAAAAAATAACATTTATTTACTAAATAATCATGGACTACGCATTGATTGCGCTTTGGTAAACACAAAAATTTTGTGTAAAAGGATTTTATAGAAAAAGTTGTCGAAACTAAACTTATTCGCAATGTTGATATTTTGTACATTTGTATCGTTTTAAAATCATGCTTTAAGTTATGACTTCACTGTATTTAGTATCCATCGTAAGCTGCTTTGGACATTTAATACGAATGCTGCGCCCCTTTGTTACGTCAACGATGCTACGTTGTAATATTATCATCACGTTTTAATAATCTACGTCATTTGACAATTTTAATGACAAAAGTACTTAATTCTCGGTTCGTATTTTATGTGATACGTAGTTTAAATTTCATCTCTTTTTGCGACTGTACAATAATAGCGCGGTTTATGTGTACTGGAATTACAGATACAAAGATAGTATTTATTGTATGTTTACTTACATTGATATGTGTTCAATGTACTAGCTAACATACAATATAAGATTATTAACAAATTAATAGTTTACTAAGTACAACAACCTTTTGTTTTAATTTCATTTAAAATATTTTTTAATTTTTTTTAATGATGGACAGTTAAAACTACAAAATCAAACAACAATAATATTCGATAAGATAAAACTTAAATTTAAAGCAACTGGTGTAAAAATAAAGCTAGAAAATAAAATATAGAATAGCTTCAAGTGGTAGTGCGCCTTACATAAGTGTAAACTTTAGCTAGCGATAAGTGTAATTAGTAAATGGTTACAAATTTGAATTAATTTAACATTCATTGTTAAACGATCTTAGGCAAAGGATTCTTTGATTTATTTAACAGTTAAATAGATGCTTGTTCAATGATATAATTTAGCTGTGCCTGTTACTTCATCCGAGTAAAACAGCTGAATAAATCCCCGATTTGAAACATTCTACACTAGTGTTTTGCTCATTCATCTTCTTAGCATAACGATATAACATAACCTATAGCCGTTTTCAATAAATATTCTATCGCACACTGAAAGAAATTTCCGAAATAGACCAATAGTTCAGCACATGGTAGTAGTAGGCTTGTTTAAATACCATGCCTTTGCCAACATTAACAAAGGATTAACTTTAACATGCGTTGGTGAAATTTGCACTAAAATATACATATCATAATCATGCCTACTACTAAACCTCAATAGGTTATGTATGATAGGTATGTAATTGAGTATACAAAACTCAAATCCCAAAATATCCACACATTTATAAATACCTAATACGTAATACATGCTTTAATTTACGAAACTGAAGACTCCGTTACTGCTTTCACAAGTTTTTATCTTTTCCTTCCTTAATAGTTATTCCGTCAGTGTAATAGGCCTTTTAGGAAGATAAATATAAAACACAGTATGCTTTATGCCCAGTGATTTAGTGTTAGGCTTTTATGGGCGGGTACTTTGAAAATATTATGTTAAGCCGGATCAGCCTTTATACTAACATTAAGCCCCAGACTTATTGGCGAAAAGCTCATTTGCGTTACTTTTATTATTATGCTAATGTCTAAAGTTTTTACTCTACTTTTGTAGGTTTTCTTGGAATGTATATAAATAAATTCTAACTATATAGGCCTAAAAGGCGCGCTTTCGAATATTTTTGTTCAATTCATGCTTCTTATATTTCTCGCTTAATTTATTTGACATTCAAACTAAACAGTCAAAATTTTATAGAAAGAATATTTATAGAAAATATGGCTTATTTGAAAAGTCCAATGTCTTTTAAAATTAGATAAATTTTATGTCAGAAATAATTACTTTGCAGTTTCGACTGCAATATTTAGTAGTACATACATAGTTTTATACCTATAACCTACAGCTTGTAAACTTTACATGAGCACATACACACTTTAATGTATTATCACTCATTTATGTTACATCTTGTAAATAGATGATATTGAAACGAGCCGTTATTAGCATATTTTAACAGAAAGTGGCGATCACGTCTAAAAAAATTGGGAACATACAAGTGATGGGTAACTCTCGGGTTCCTCTTAAAACAAGTTATCGTTTATGACAAGCGAAAGTTTAAGTTTATTAAAGTTATTAGTTGGGTCGGTCTGGTGAAAGGAGAGAAGTGACGTGCAGCCGAAAATCGAAGGGCTCTTTTTTTTAGTGCGTTTAGAAAGTGTGAGTGACACCTAAAAGTAATAAAACTAATGACGTCAATAAATTAATACTATTCATAATATTCGCAATCAATCTTGGCATATGGCTTGATTTTTGGAAAAAGGAAATTAATTTCAATAATCAATCGATTAGTGTACTTGACAACTAAATTGCAAAAAAATGGCACCAAACATTTAAGTTTATTTACAGGACATTAAATACACAAGGTAGCTCCTCCGTGTAATAAATACAAAAGTTATCTATACTAATATTATAAAGCGGAAGAGTTTGTTTGTTTAAACTAATCTCAGAAACTACTGGTCCGATTTGAAAAAATATTTTTTTGTTGGATAGTCCATTTATAGAGGAAGGCTTTAGGCTATATTACATAACGCTGCGACTAATAGGAGCGAAACGTCAGTAAGAAATGTTGCAAAAACGGTGAAAATTAATTATATTTGGAGACTTTTATTGCGTGCGCTGCATAAATGGTTTCAGTCACTCAAAAATCACGCGAACGAAGTCGCGGGAACAGCCAGTTATCTCTAAAGTTGGCCCACAAATTATAACACATATTGGCTAGATGAAATCAGACAAAGTCGCAAATTTAATATATCTAAGTGTGGAGCGCACGACCGATTTAGTTTCAGATAAAACGATTACATCACTTAGATGAAACAAGCATAAAGTTTTCTATATCTAGAATAGTTGCAGCGAACTTACCACTCACAATAAATTAAAACTTCTTTCAAAGGAGAATGGATTAAAAGTAGTTCGGAGTGCGGGCCTGGAACGGGGAAACTTTCAATTTTTATGACAAATTCAATTAGGAAAGATTTATGTTTCTCTGTCATACTCGCGCTGTATTTCCCAAGTTAGAAAGGGATAAGTAACTTAGTGAGCCTTTATAGCCAAGTTTGACTGTAATTTATAAACGCATACCAAAGTCACATTAGAACAAGTTTAAATTTATTAATCGTTAATAATAAAACATGGTAGTTCTGATTCGGGCTTCGCGATTATGATAACTTTATTGGGTGGTATTTTTATAATTTACTGCTCGTAACAGTAAGCGTGTCGTAAAATTTGTTTTATTGTTTTATTACTTTTAAACTTGGCTTAATTATGTCTTTTATAATCGTGGCATAATTTTTTGCTACCGAATCTTTATCGAGATAGACTTTTTGGCATTCATCACTCGATGTTTTCTGTAAATTTACTAAGTAGGTGTAGAACTGATTATATCAATGACTATAGGCGCTATTCACCGATATATTGTCCGAGCCAACTTCAATTGGAGAAAATATGTTATACTCATTATTGTATAGTAAACTGCACTACGCATAATGTATAAGTTACTAGCTGACCCGTGCCCACTTCGTTGAGCATACAATCCGTTTAAACCTTCCCCGGACTTCCACGAATATTTCAAGACTAAAAATAGCCGAACCGGTTCAGCCGTTCTCGAGTTTTAGACTCGAGAACGGCTGACTCGAGACAAACGAAAAGAAGATGATGGGACTGACATATTCACGTTGTGAAAAAAGTCCCTTAAATAAAGTAGGTAGGCTAAAAAAATCATAGTTAGATTTGGAGAAATATCACTTTTCATATCCATCGAAGGAATCAGTTTTTAACCGACTTCCAAAAAAAGGAGGGGGTTTTCAATTCGTCTGTATTTTTAGCAGACAGAACTTAGTCACAAGCGGTGTCGGCGAGGGATTCCATTACGATAGCGATCGAAGACAATAAAACGGTACCATCATATCAAAAACTTACTCCATAATGAACGTATGGGACGGATGGTTTACGACGAACTATCTTTATTGGTAGCGGACCAATTTAGATAAAAGGAAGAAGCTCTCCGAAATATCAGAGATAGTCTTAACTATCGCCAAGTTAGCGGTAGTTAATCCGGTGGGTTCGCGATAAATCAACAACGGGGCGATAAATTCGGCCCGCGAGTGTAATAGGTGCAACTATTCGGCTACCGTAATAGGTGAAAACTATTAGGCGAGGTAATTTAGGTGCGAGTATGAAGGCTGGTGCGGGCGCTGAGTAATGAGCTCGAGTATGCCCGCCGATTGATTGGAGAACCTTTTTGTTTGTGTAAACCTTCATTTTCGAAACTAAATCCTGATTAATAAGAAAACTGATTAAACAGAATACAGTGTGCCTCGAAAGGAAAGCAAATATTCCTAATGCATATAATGCAAAATATATTGTTAACATATATTTAAAAGAATAGTTCACAATAAAGTACGATCATTTTAACAGTTTGTAGTAGCCGGTTTAAAAAAATTCAAGCTATTTTACAGTGCCCAAGTGTGTGCGCAATAGTTACTTGCTGTTATTTCGTAAGCTAGCTTAGCTAAAGGCTCAGTTAAAGTTATTATTGGTACAGTAACAGTATAACTGTTTGTAATGACGCATTTCAATACTCTTCTATACTATAATATTATAAAGCGGAAGAGTTTGTTTGTTTGTTTAAACGCGCTAATCTTAGGAACTACTGGTCCGATTTGAATAATTCTTTATTTGTTGGATAGTCCCTTTATGGAGGAAGGCTTTAGGCTATGTAACATTACGCTGCGACCAATAGGAGCGAAGCGTCAGTGAGAAATGTTGCAAAAACGGGGAAAATTATTCATATCTGAGGACTTTTATTACGTGTGCTGCATACGGTTTAAGTCACTCAAAAACCAAGCGAACGATGTCACGGGCACAGCTAGTTTATCCATAAGTCTTTACTCATGGATAATATAGATCGCCATACAATTTTATATTTTTCCGCTATCAAAGCGATCTATCCTTCCTTATAGAAAGATAGATTATTGAAATGCGCCATTAACCTGTCCGTATTATTCGATACACCTTTTACCGGGGCTTAATTAGTTGAACTATTTATGGAAAACCTTCTCAGATTTATAAGACAGTATTGGATTTCATTTCTCACAATCTAGAGACGCAGATCGATACAGCTTAGCAACGAATGTTCTTGAAACTGATTTTGTGATATAATCTAAGGATGTTACTTTAGTATGAAGGTCACTTCTTTTTATTGCAAGTTAGTTTTAACCGACTTAAAGAAGAATATTGTGTGTTCGCGGCTAACTTCGTCGTTTATGAACCGATTTTGATGATTCTTTTTTGTAGGAAGGAGATATCTCAATGGTTGAAAAGGAAACAAGGTCCTACCATGGGTTCTGAAAATTCTAAAATTCTGATGATGAAGACGAAGGACAGTCAAGGGAAATTCTCAATATTTTGAAACAAAGTAAATCACCGTTATGATTCAGAAGTGATCTGTTAATTATATTATGTTGCTAGCTGTGCCCGCGACTTCGTTCGCGTGGTTTTAGAGTGACTTGAACCGTTTATGCAGAGCACGCAACGAAAGTCCCCAAATGTGAATAATTTTCCCCGTTTTCTGACGCTTCGCACCTATTGGTCGCAGCGTAATGCTATATAGCCTAAAGCCATCCTTTATAAAGGGACTATCCAACAAAAAAGAATTTTCAAATCGGACCAGTAGTTCCTGAGATTAGCGTGTTTAAACAAACAAACAAACTCTTCCGCTTTATAATATTAGTATAGATAAGTAACTAAGTTCTCTCTCCTTCACATTACATCTTCACTAAATTCACATCAAATTCTGTTTATTCGTTTAGGAGCAGCACTACTTCATTTGGAGGGGAGGGGGGAATTATGCATCGACAAGTCCAAATGTATCATATTCCTCGTTCATAAATTAAACCGCCTCCGATCACAGCGGGGGAAGAAATGAAAATGAAGTTGCCGCACGACGTAGGGGAAGTGTGGGGTAGGAAGACCGCCCGCATAAAAATATCCGAAACGATTGTAACTTACAGTTTCACAGAACATTTAACTAGCGCATATAATATTGACTATGATTTCGCTATGATAATTTTGGCGTTTGGCGGTTTTCTGATCTTCGTAGGGAAATCAAATAAGCCTCGTAGGCAAATGGGAATTGAGGGTATATCAAAAATGCCATCGTACACACAACGTGCCATCGTCTTCCTACTCCTCCTTTTTTTCTTCTGATTAATTTCGTTGTGGGTCCCAAGACAGATTTAGCTTGTCCCTCGGGCACCCCTGAGATCATATCAAAGGGTTTGTCGTGGTCGGTTACCGCTGTCGATCCTGGCTCACAGGAGTTGCAGTGGTGGGAATGTGAGGTGGGCCAATAAAAACGTGCCATCTTTCAAAGACGATTTAGAAATTAGAAAGCGCATTTTGTGAATACCCCATATTTTAGATTTTTTAACTTCTTCATCGTAATTAGCGATGACATCTCGGCTAAAAGGTCAATAGTCTTCATCTAATTTATTTTTATTAAATTCCCAGTTGGGTTCCCAGTAACTAATAATAGAAATTGAATAGACATAATTACGACAATTGGCCCCCTGATGTCTTAATTTGCAACAAGAGTAGAACGAAGAAAACATATCTTCAAGATTTCAATAACTTCATCTTAGAAGCACTATGAATTTGCTTCCAAACGCTCGTTTAAATTAGTCCAAGTTTGCATAAATATGTGGTATTTTTCTGATACAAGAATACCTACCTTGTAGACCACAGAGATCATTGAACGATTAATACATATTTTTACACACTAAGTAAATTATTATACTATACCCGTGCCCAATTCGTTGAGCATACAAACAGTATTTTCTCACCGTTTAAACCTTCCCTGGACTTCCACAAATATTTCACGACTAAAAAAAGCCGAATCGGTTCAGTCGTTCTCGAGTTTTAGCGAGAATAACGAACAGCAATTCATTTTTATATATAAGACTAGCTGAACCGTGCCCACTTCGTTGATCATAAAAAAAACCGTTTAAGCATTCCCTGGACTTCCACGAATATTTCATGACCAAAAATAGCCGAATCGGTTCAGCCGTTCTCGAGTTTGAGCGAGACTAACGAACAGCAATTCATTTTTATATATAAGAGACTTGCTGACCCGTGCCCACTTCATTGAGCATAGAACCGTTTAAACCTTCCCGGGACTACCGCGAATATTTCAAGACCAAAAATAGCCGAATCGGTTCAGCCGTTCTCGAGTTTTAGCGAGACTAACGAACAGCAATTCATTTTTATATATAAGAAGATAGATAGAAGATAGATTTTCGCGAGAAATCCAAGAAGGCTAATATAATATAATATAATATAATTCACTTCACATGGCACAAGCATATGAAAACCGAACGTATAATTTCGAAAAAGGAAACAGGATAATCTTAAGATCTTCTAGCTCAGCCAAATGGACGTCGCCTTTCTTAGCTTGTTATCTCATATCCGAAAAGTTTAAAACGCAGGAGCCATCGAAACGGGAACTTATTAACTCGATGTGATCGTGAAAATTCTACGGTAAAATGTTACTGGAAGTTTTCAGGAAACAAGTTTAAAAAGGACGCTAAATACATACCTTACAGGTTCGATTCGGAATTTCGGACGTTTCATCCGCTTTTACAATGTTGTACTAAGTTTTTAAAAGTTGGTTGTAAAAGTATTGAGGTAATATAAATATATTTTTTTGGACTTAATATTTTTTTACGAAATTTTAATATTGTTTAATCCGTCCCAGTATTTTGTATCTTAAAAGGAAAAACTAAACCTTTACAAGGTATAAAATAAATGAGTGAAAATACTTTAGGTTGTGTCTAATATGTAGAGTTTACTGTAAAAGTACCAGCGCTGAAAGACTTACTTTTGAATTTAATGTTTTGGTGAGAAATGCACTAAAATCATAAATTTGCCCATACAATAATTAAAAAAAAAGTAACTGTTTCAGCCCTGGTACTTTCACAGTAAACTTTATATACGGGACCCATACACACCCTAAATTATTATCACTCATTAATATTACAGCCTGTATAAACTAAGGAGCGTAAAAAGTTATGGGTAAATTTTGTAAAAAAAACATCTACAATTTTCTAAACAGAGACATGTAGCATAATAACAAATATTAGAATAACGTGACGTACTACGTTGCAAAAAATCTTGCAAGTTAGCAATAATGCATAGACTGCATTCGATTTTAAAGATTCAGCAGAACGTTTAGGAAAATTACTGGGACTGAAACCTAATCGATGTAATGAAGATAATTGTTGAATAGTAAACATTCTTCATCCACTTTGCATACATTGCGAATCGTGTAACTATTGTAAAAGCACAAAGTAGATATATAACAGGGACACGACCTAGTACTAGAAAATGGTATCACCCTAATACTGACAATTCGACTGGCTATTTTTGTTTTCTTCGATTTCTAGGCACATTCCGGAAACCGCCATCTAGCGCCACTATTGAAAAATACTAGTTACTAATTTCGTTTCGTATCTTCTTCTTAAGGCGAGGAATAACCGCAACTAGCGCCAATCTTTTTAAAATAAATTTACAACGACACGAAGTTCTTATTAAAAAAAGTAATCGGTTCAAACTTTAAGTAAATAGTTTAACTAATTTATTGGCATTTAATTACAGCTCTTAATCCTATACTGTATTTACTCTCATAAGTAATAACTAAAACGGCCACTTTGAATTAATACGTTGTAAATTTATTTAAAAAAAGTTGCGGTTATTCCTCGCCTTAATTAAGGAGTTGAATTTAGCTTAATGTGATGTTATGCTTAAAAAATATTTTAATGTCAATATTTGTAGGTACTTAATTCGGCATATTTATTATTATTATTATTATAAGCCTAAACTGTCCCACTGCTGGGCAAAGGCCTCCCCCAGTGTCCTCCAGGTATTTCTTTCATGCGCCACCGCTGGCCAGCCCGGGTGGTATGCGTCCAGCTCGTCGCGCCATCTTGTTCTGGGCCGGCCTCGGCGACGTCGTCCATCCTCTGGTACCCAATAGGTGCATATTTTTGCCCAGCGCTCGGAGTGCATGTGACTTATGTGTCCTGCCCAGTCCCATTTTAGCTTGGCTCCCTTTATTCCTACGTCTGTGATGCCTGTTTTGGAACGCAGCGTGGTGTTTCGCACTTGGTCAACTAGCTTTATTCCCAGTATGCTGCGCTCCATCGCTCTTTGGCTGACCCCGAGCCGGGACTTTTGTGCTTCAGTCAGTGACCAAGTTTGAGCACCGTAGGTTAGGACGGGAAGAATACACATGTCGATAAGTCTTCGCTTGAGGGAGATTGGTAAATCTCCTTTCATTAGGTTCTTCATGGACCAGTAGCTTTTCCAGGCGTTTTCGATTCGGCGATCGATTTCCTTTCCTTGTCTGTTTTCGAAAGATACTAACTGGCCCAAATAGATGTACTCATCGACATATTGTATATCCTGCCCATCTACCTCGACCCTACGTTTCGTGCTGTTGGTCATTATTTGAGTCTTGGACCTATTCATTTTTAATCCCACTTCGAGGCTTGCACTGCTCAGATCTTGGAGCATTGTTTGCAGTTCCATAGCTGTAGGAGCGAAAAGGACAATGTCGTCAGCAAAACGGAGGTTTGTAAGCCTTTTCTTGTTTACTTCGATGCCTTTTGTCGCCCATAATTCTTTCAGCTTTCGGAAAACATCTTCAAGTACGCAGGTAAATAGTTTGGGAGAGAGCGGGTCACCTTGCTTAACGCCCCTAAGGACTCGGAATTTAGGGCCGGTAGTGTTAAGTTTTATGTCAGCGGTACTATTGCTGTAAATGATTTTGAGCAGTTCTATGTAAGTAAGGTCTATGCCTTGATTTGAAAGGGATGTAAATATAGCGCTATGTTTTATGCAATCGAAGGCTTTGGTATAATCAACAAAAGCCAGGTAGAGGGGTTTGTTGAATTCCGAGTATTTCTCAAGGAGTTGGTTAAGGGTATGCAAGTGGTCTGTTGTGGAGAAACTGTGACGAAATCCGGCTTGTTCTACTGGCTGTTGCTGGTCTAATTTATGATCAATACGGTTTAATATACCTTTAATGAATGTTTTATATAGGTGGGAAATTATGCTAATTGGGCGATAGTTGCAAATGTCACTTTTGTCTCCTTTTTTGTGAATTAAAATTATGTTGGAGTGGCACATCTTGTTCGGGAGCTTGCCGGATTTCATAATAGTGTTAAAAAATTTTGTGACTACTGGAATTAAAGAAGGTGATCCTATTTTGAGCATTTCAGTACTAATGCCATCTTCTCCAGGGCTACGATTATAGGACATGCTATTTAATGCATTCTTTACTTCCAGTTCAGTTATATTTTGAAAAGATTCCGGGCAATTAAAATTAGACTTTTGATATTCAATTTGCGAGTCGTCAAAGTATAGCAATTTGTAAAAATCTGTAGCAATATTCATTATTTTCTCTCTGCTGCTATGTTTTTTCCCCTCTTTATCCTTCAAGCTATTAATCCATGACTTTCCCTTGGTAATTCCCTGTTTAACAATTCTTAAAGATGAGTTTCTCTCTAGTGCTACTTTAACAAGGTGTGTGTTGAGATCTCTTAATATGTGTTAATATCCTTCCTAATGGAACGCTTAACTTTTTTATCTATTTCTCTGTATTCTTTAGAGCCAATATTCTCTTCCAATCTCTTTTCTATTAAAGCTATGGTTCGTGGTGTTAATTTCTTTTTTGGTTTTGGTTGCTGTTTAATAAATTGTGTGCTTTTGATAATTCCTGTTATGTTAGCACTGTATTGGGTTTCTGCATCGGACTCGTCTAATTGTAGCATACTAAAATGATTGGAAAGTTCAATATTAAATTGTTTTGAATTAGTTACTAGAATTTCTTTTGAGTGTTTTGATTTGAGTTTTTGAAAGATTTTTGCCCGATGGATTTTAAAATTGAATTTTAATTTAGCTCGCAATGGTCTATGGTCAGAGCCGTATTTAATTTGATTGATGATGCTAACGTCCTTAACTATTTGTTTATGCGATGGAAGGATAAAGTCGATTTCATTGTGCGTATGTCCATCTGGAGACGCCCAAGTCCAGCGTCTTTGCGATCGTTTGCTGAACAAGCTGTTGGCGACATAAAGCTCTCGCCCAAAGCAGAATTGCAGAAGACGAGTTCCTCGTTCATTACGTTCTCCAAAACCGTATTTTCCGATAATGGTGTCAACGTCCCGCTCTTGTCTGGATCCTACTTTGGCATTGAAATCACCAATGATAATGTTGTAAGTTCCCTTGTTTTCATCGCACGCTTTATTTAGGAGATCGTAAAAAACTTCTACGTCCTCATTCAGGTATGCAGATGTTGGGGCATATACTTGTATAAGCGTAAGTGTTTTACAGGGTGTTAGTCGGAATTTAAGTACTGCAATGCGTTCAGAGTATCCTATGAATTCTATTATATTATCCTTCCACTGTTTTGCTACTAGAAACCCAACACCATGCTGACCACTAGTTTTGCCAATATGAAAGAATATAGCGTCACATTGTTACACACACATTTACGAACAGCGTTTACATTTTATAATTTACAAAAGTTTATAGTAGTGACATCTATTGCAAGTTTTTGTATTAAAGATAGATTATAAGGGATGGTAAAAGTGGCGCGGAAGTTTTGTTGTCCCTGTGGCTTCGTCAACGGCGGTGGATTCGGAGTACCGCCGAGTTTTAAGGTTTAAAGAATTTATTCTCATAAAAGATACAAAATCCACTTACATGAGAACAATATACAAATAGAATACTTATTTTAAAAAAAAAGGGTACAGTTCGAACTTTTACTTATTATAAGATTGCAAAAAATTTACGTTACTGTAGTTAAATAACAAATATCTAGTCAAGACTTTGAATATATTTAGACAATTTTTGTTTAAAGTTATTAAATGATTTTATATTTTTTATATGGTCGGGTATACTATTATAAAGTTGTGCTCCTTCAAAAGTAATGCTCTTTTTAGCATAGTTTGTACGTATTTTAGGTAAGACTAGCAAATTTGGCCTACGATTACTCCGGGTGCTTATATGTGATTTTACAACAAAAGATAATTCACTTTTAATTTTACCATCAATTATTTTTCTAATTAAAATACAAGTATTATAGATGTAAAGTTGTTTAATGTTCATAATATTAGTATCGTTATAAATTTTGGCTGTTGGTTTAGTGGGTAAGGCTGCGTCCATTTACCATCTTTCGGACGCAGCGAGTCCTACATATCCGTGGAGGGAATCCCCAATCCCCCACGGAATGCTTAAAAGCAATTCTCACCGATAAAGAAAAAAAAAGGATGGTAAAAGTAAAAACTGAGTAATTTTGATATCGGTTTTATATAATATATTCGTGATTGCCAGAATTTTTTGCACAGATCAAAGTGCAGCAAGTATTGTTTGCAAAATTTCAGTATGAAATGAATGGGTAATTAATACTGCCAAAGTATGAAACGACCGACCTTGACTTCAGTATGGTTCGAAAAAACGCTCGCACAGGTGGTAGCCAACTACACAACGTGTACATTTTTAATTTTTATTTTTTCTGTTAAGTTGTGGTTATCATAAAATACAGTTATTTTGTCTGGCTTTTATACTGTAATTTATACATGGAAATACAATAAAGTTTAATTTGCATAAATGTTGCCATCTACCTTATTAAGAAGAAAAGTGCAACATAAAATGTTATGTGGCTATTAATTTTTAACTCGTCAGAAACAGAGGTCTACCCGACGCTGTTTCCTCCCTGGATAATGCCGCTAGAGTAACATTTTTTTTCCTGAATGTCTATGTATACTATAAGTACGTTCCTATTTTTTTCCTATCAAAAAATTAATCTATGCACGCTTTCAGATCGTGGTCCCATGCTAAGTTCGAAGAACTTGAGTTACGGATGCCAGACAATGGAAATATACCTTACACCAATTTCCAAAATAGGAAGCGGTTATATTTTATACACTAATTAAAGATCTTATATTACCTATTTTCCTGAATGTCTATGTATACTATAAGTACGTTCTTATTTCTTTTTTTTCATAAATTAATTATTAAAAGAAAGATGTTTTCAAAACCTAAAAAATATGACCAGATTTTCGGCTATGTTCAAACATCCAGTAAAAAAATTGGGGTGTATTTTATAACAAATTCGAAACATAGGAACATAGCTCAAGTCATTTGGCACCAAGGCACTGCGAGACAGCAATAGATTTTATAAATATCTACTACTAGTAGGTACAATAAATATAATAGCCCCGATTCGGTATGCATTCCAATCTGTGCGGTTTGAACTGTCGTACTAATGACGAATTTGGAAAAAAATTGTTTTCAAGTTTGGTTAGGACAATGCAGGCTGATCACCTGATTGTCTGACAAGAAAGATGATCCATGCGTCGGATGGGCATGTAAAAAGTCGGTCCCACTGGGTTATGTAAGTAAAAGGAAGAGAGAGTGTCTTTGTGTATTGCGCACACACTTGGGCACTATAAAATAACTCCTGCGTAGCTGGCCTTGTTTAAATGAAATTGGCTACAGACACCGAAATCGGTGAGGGGAGCTATTATTTATGGAAAAAAGGTCTTCGCTTTTGAATTCTACAAATTTAAGTATTGTGCTGACAATACGATGTAAATCTTACAAGTTGGTCAATGACCTCAGGAAGGCTGGCAAGGTTGTTGCGGTGACAACCGCCGGTGGCGTATGTATACAGAGTAAATATAAACAGAAGACGAGCTGCATAAGTTGTCGTCGCGCCTGTTTAACAATATTTTAAAATTTGTAGCATAAAATTAAGAGCTCAATGGATTTATGTAGTAAATATAATGCATACTACGATGATACTAATGTACCCTAAAAGTTTAAGCATCTTTAAAAAAAAAAAAGAACATTCACTACACTTAGACATACGATTATACTACCTATCCTCATTTTGGAAATGTATTTTTTTTTTGTTAAAAACGAAATATTATTTGTTTTACTTTTTTCCATTTCTTATTTTTTTTTGTCGCAAGAATAACGAAAAAGCAATTTACTATAATATATAAAAAATACATTTCTACTCTAATCTATCTAATGAGAAAAGGAATTATAATAATATCCCAAAGTTATAGTGACTGCTCTTTTTACACCCGTTATACCTACTTAATGTAATTTCCATCTACACTTCCAAAGACATTATTCAGATATCTCCACATTAAAATTATTCAGCCATCAAACCAGATCCGCGGATGTTCAAGGGTTCTGATCTCAGCCGGGTCTTTATCACCTAAATATGCTTTATGGTGATTTTTACTGTCTTTAGTGAGCTCGTGAATTTTTATGGAAGTGTGTGCTGAGTGCTGGTTTTTGTCACTGCACGCCGTGAGGAAGTTAACTACGATTTGTAAAGCATTAATACAATACAGGTTTCCCGAACGCTATTCAAATGAATGATCAACTAACATGGCATTCAAATCAACAACCTTTGAACGCTGATTGGTGGAATATTGTCAGACAGAAAGGAACGGATAGATGTTTTATAATTACATCACGCTCGCTCGCTGATTCAAAACGCATGTCAACTAATCAGTGTAAAGACACTGATTAGTTGACATGCGCAAAAACGCTAGTCACCAAAGGGTGAATTAGCCTTATCTGTGGCATTTTAACAAATCTTGCAAGTGCGAGCGTAATGTAATTATAAAATATCTGTCCGTTCCTTTCTGTCTGACAATATTCCACCAATCAGCGTTCAAAGGTTGTTGATTTGAATGCCATGTTAGTTGATCATTCATTTGAATAGCGTTCGGGAAACTGGGGGTGAGAAGGGCCTTCTTCTTCTTCTAGAAGGTGTATGAAATAATAAAAGAATATAATATAGGTATTTTAGCAAGAAATGACTCGGATTGCGGTCCTATTATGAACCCGTCCGGTCACAGACGACTACGAGTTTTAATCACAGAATAAACATATACAGAAGGTATGCTTGTGTATTACTGTAGTTCTTGTTTGAAGTGGTGTATATAGTTCCCATATTTTTTTTAATTATAGCATGGGAAAATTTATGATGTTGGGGAATTTCTCATTGAAACATGAAAGTCAAAAGTAAGTCTTACAGCACTGGTACCTAGTTTCACAGTAAATTCTACATATGAGGCACATGCACACCCTAAAGTAACACTCATTTATTTTACACCTTGTATAGACAGCAATAATGGACGCTGGATTTACGAAAGCGGAAGGCAAACATTTGTCTAAAATCGAATCGACGAGTTACCACTAGTAACTCGTTAGTAGATTTTTTTGGATTGATGCCTATTGCTGCTTCACTTAACTATATTTTTCGTCGCTGGTCATATGATTCAGAGGAGGTTTCACAAAGCAATGTTAAAGTTAATCCTTCGTTAAATATCATGTTGTACCTCTCGTAATTCCTATGAATGAATGAGAAGGCATGTTATTTTAACAGGCGTTTACACTAACATGCGTTTGCGTTGGTGAAATCGGGACTTAACCAAAGTAATATTCCAGATAAGTTTAAAAACAACATTCAATAATAAGATAAAGGTTATCACAGACCTTGTAACATTTAAGAACAGCGCGGACCCTGTAGACCTTAAACTATTCGCCCATTGTAGATAACGGTGCGCTAAATTTGATAGCATAGTCCTAATCAAATTGTGCTATAAATGGAACTTTGCACGTGTTTTAGAATGAGATTATTTTGATGACCTAGCTTAATATATGTTAAAACAATATGCATAGTACCCTCGAGTGTGAAAATTACTTCAGTATTTTAGGGCAAGATTAAGTCCCGATTTCACCAACGCATGTTAGTGTTAACGGCATGTTAAAATATCATGCCTTTTCATACATTGATAGGAATTACGAATGTAAGTTGTAACAACATATTTAACGAAGGATTAACTTGAACATTGCTTGGTGAAACACGCCTACTTAGAGTACCTAATAGGGTTTATTTTTTGCAAATATATTTTTTTAAACGAGCTTTATACGAATTCAACTCGCTACGGTCGGTCGATACCTGGTTCGCACCATACAAATAGTCGTTCAATTAAAAAATGTAATATTAAAAAATAAGTAATCCCCGAAGTGTCTAGCAGTGAGCAACCTGCTGATATTACAATATCTAAGAACACTTGCGAGCACGTTATCTTTCAAACAAAAAACTGTGGGAATACTAGTGGAAGCCTCAAAAGGGCGACCGAGCGAGGGGGGAGGGGGTATGCTCGGTCAGGACTCAGGCCGAAGCCCACTGTATTAGATGTCGTATATATGTCGCGGTCATCTAATTGAAATCGCTATTTCATTGAGTGACTAGCGTTTTTATCGAATGACGACATTAAATTGAAAGACTAGGCCGAACATTCATTGAACAATCGTAAGGCAACGTCCTTAGCGGATTGTAATGTTGTATTGTCAGTCAGGTGATTGAAATTTTTTTTCACTGCGGTCTGCGGCGCTAGTAGTCACCAAAACAAATATGGCGTCAAACAGGTGGCACTGATAGCACTGTGTTGATATATTTTTCATTAAATGTACATTAAAGTGCGATACTCGTTATAAAATAGTGTGACAGCATGGATTTATCTATTATTATGTCGCGGCTCTTAAAGAAAATTTGAGGTGAAACTGACTGAGTACGAACGAACGACATAATGAAGGTAAGTTTTAAACATGCTGTACGTCATCGTTTTACTAATTTAGCTGTTAAAACATACAAAATTGTTATATTATTTATAATTACTAGAATTTGCAAAGTAACATCTATCGATAAAATATAATATGTAGTATGAGCGCAAATTAGAAAAAAAATCACCAAACTAGATATTCCGTAAGTAGGTAATTCGTCGACTACGCTAAATGACTAAATGACGTTTAGTCAAGACGTTGGACGTTACAATAAAGAACATGACGAGTTGTCCTTTAGTCTTTCAATATAATGTCGTCATTCGATAAAAACGCTAGTCACTAAATGAAATGGCGATTTCAATTAGATGACTGCGACATAAATAACGCGTGATTTGGAAAACTTCGATAGCGCGATGCAGGATTGAGCCGCTAGTATTACCACCACAAAACTATATCAAAATAGGTTCATCCGTTTGTTAGCTACGATGCCACAGACACGCATAGAGACACGTCAAACTAACACGGACGTTTTTGTCGGAAGTTAAAAATAAAAAGAATATCATCGACCCTATATATAGTGTTGAATTATAAACGGCTGAAACTCCCTTTCTTAACATAAATATCTTAAAAATAACAACAACACTAAAATTTTAAGGTAAAATACGAAGAAGAGTAAGCAACGGTCTACCATATTAACACTATTAATATTTAATAGGCTTGCAATGCAAAAAGTAATTGTATAAACATAGTATAGATATGACGCGCGTTGACCGGTTTTCCAGGGACCAGTTATTTCCCACCTGGACAAATTACATGGACT
The DNA here is from genome assembly GCA_905187575.2 of Celastrina argiolus. Taxonomy (NCBI): domain Eukaryota; kingdom Metazoa; phylum Arthropoda; class Insecta; order Lepidoptera; family Lycaenidae; genus Celastrina; species Celastrina argiolus. Next base: position 6,427,559 of record LR994581.1, on the reverse strand, counting down.
AGCCCGGAGTAATTTGCACTGTCTGGAGTATGCAGGCTCTAAATCTATACTAATATTATAAAGCAGAAGAGTTTGTTTGTTTGATTAAACACGCGCCGATTTGAAAAATTATTTTTTTGTTGGATAGTCCATATAAAGAGGAAGGCTTTATAATATTACGCTGCGACCAATAGGAGCGAAGCGTCATTGAGAAATGTTACAAAATCGAGGAAAATTATTCACATTTGGGGACTTTCGTTGCGTGCGCTGCATAAACGGTTTAAGTCACTCAAAAACCACGCGAACAAAGAAATACCCCCTGTTTCTGAAAGGCTGATCAAATCGTCGATCAGCTAACATTTGAGTTAACAAGCCTTTCTGGGGGCCTACTCAAGATGCCATCGCTAATTATCGCTTACAAAGTTCGATAACAAAATGTATGGGATTTGACATAAGGTACGCTGAATGACATACCAAATCGCGATCATTTAGCGTAGCGTACCTTATATTATGGCATCTTGAGAAGGCCCCCTGGGGCCTTACTCTCCAAACTGATTCGATTTTGGTTCAGATCGTGCCGCATACTCCCGAATAAATCGACGTTTGTTTTATTTTAATAATTATCAGTCGATTGATATGGTCAGGAGTAGAAAAAGTTACGATCTAATGATTTTCTCTATCCTGGTTAGTTTCAAAGTAATCCACCAAATAGAACACCAAAAGCCGTTGAGATCGAACTGATGAGATTCTCGATTGTGTCGGGATCGGGAGTAGGCCTGCTGAATGCTCATTGGTGAACTCTCTCGCAACAACTTCGCTCACTCGGTACGTTCAGGCTGCTAATTAATAGTATTTGAACTTAGGTTCAAGGTAGATATATAAAGTAGGTAGGCACCAATATTTGGCGGATGACGATGATGCCTTAAGCAAAGCGATCACTATCTAATTATGACGATCACGTTCGAAAACCGAAATTATATGGGATTCGACAAAAGCGAATTCGCTATCGCTAATTACGATGACGAAGTTCTAAAATACCATAACCAATATGGGATCTGTCATTTGACACAACCATCAACAAGTTTAATATAACTGTTCTAAGATTCCTATTATACATTTCCGCGTAACTTTTTATACAGATATTAAGATAAGGCTTCCTTATAAGATCCTTACAAAAAAGCTTTGAAATTTGTATTTAGTGAGCAAATGATACTTCTCGAAACCGGTCTCAAGGGCCTTTTAATCTAGTCGAGAACCTTCGAGTTTTTGTCGAATAAAAGATTTCCGCTCATATTAAACGAATATAAATGTACCAATTTTGTAACGTGGCATAATAAATGATAATATTCATAAAATTATATTTTATGACCGTCGTAAAATTGGTAAGTCCGGATTTTTATTATTTCAATGATAATATTTACGAACGCTTTCACGCCACGTCAATCTAGATTCTAGTACCGTGTTAAGTTAACGGTAAACGAACTTCGTTTCGAGACGCTCGTTCGAGCGTTACAGACTGACGGATCGGAGTTCGAGTGATGAGAATCGGGGCCCAGGGGCATGATTCTCAGGCAGTGGAAAAAAGTTCGAATATTAGTTTATCCCGCTCGCACGCACGCTAAATCTCATTTGCATGAGCGGGACAGACCGATAGTAAAAACTAAGTTCGAGGCCTGGGAATTAGGGCCCTGGTAGTATTTAGGAGATATCAACAATTATCTTTGTGCGACCGATAACGTTCTTGCAACTTTACGGAAACGTGACCACCGCCTATGCGACTTTTGTATGTGTAGCGTATTCACGAAACTTCAGAACTCGTTTCAGTTCATCAATTTGAACAAGTCAGTTAACATAAGTGCGTCCAGTTGCACAGTGGTTGAGCGCGTTGGTGCTCGAGCGAGAGGTCGCGGGTTCGAATCCCGCCGAGGGAACAAAAATTTTTTAATGTTCGTGGGTCATGGATGTGTATTAAATTCAGGAGTCAGGGCGGCGATTCTCAGGCCTCGAACGTGTTCCTAATATTAGTATATCCCGCTCGCACGCGCGGTAAATCTCATTTGCATGAGCGGGACAGACCGATAGTAAAGACTAAGTTCGAGGCCTGAGAATTAGGGCCCTGGGCCCTAATTCTCAGGCCTCGAACGTAATTTTTACTATCGGTCTGTCCCTCTCACGCAAATGAGATTTACCGCGCGTGCGAGCGGGATATACTTATATTCGAGCTTTTTTCCACTGCCCGAGAATCGTGCTCCAGGACTCGCGGACGGACCACTGCGCGCGATAGACGTGTTAAAGTTATCGATCGGGTGATAAGGTTGTTTACGCATAGTGAGGACTGCACCGTGTACCTACCACGTGTGCACGCCGCTGCGCCCGGGCACCGCTCACCTGCTGTTTGTGATAATAAATAAGAAATGAACATCTGTTTAATTGTGCCGTGTGCGATAACACTTGGTATTTATTTCTAAATGTGTTCAATTAACATTAATAACTATGCAAGCAGATAGTGACGAATCTATTCGTAGATGTGAAAATATGCAGGAGGATGAAATAGACAAAATATGTGCAAATGAGGAGATTGAGAGACCTATAATTACGGAGAACTCGCGAGCTAAAGAGGAAGGATTTAGTAGCACTATACCAAGCAAAAGAAGACGGGTCACGGGTGGAAGAAGAGGAGGATGAATGGGAGACTGTATCGAGAGGTAGAATAAACAAGGAAGGAAGTACTGAAGTATATATTTCATGCCACGAAAAGTTACCCGAGCAGTTTTCTATTGCAAAATAAATGATGTTATGGATATTAAAGCGATAACATATTTAACACCTTACAAAATTCGTGTACAATTAGGCAGCGAGATAAGGGTTGAAAGAATGAACTGTAAAGAATTGATTGAAAAGGGATGGAAGTCCAGAGGCCCTATCAGGTTAATTTTTCATATAGCACGATTCGAAACGTAGAATTAGATCTTTCAAATGAGGAAATTCATGAACTGATTCGATGCCCCAACCCCCGAATATTGAACTCGGCGAGCCGCCTTCTCCGTCGTGATGTTGATGGAAAATGGGTACCGAGCGAGACAGTCAAATTGTGCTTCAATGGGTCGTATTTACATCTATTTGTATATGTAGATAGTGTACGAATTAAAGTCAAACAATTTGTGTTCCCTGTTGCACATCACAATGCTCAAAGTGTTGAAAGTTGGGTCATACCGCCAAAAGATGCCCATCAAACAAAATCGTATGTCCTAAATGTAGAAGTGACCATCCTAATTGTGATACGGAAACATTTAAATGCGTGAACTGTGATGGTAATCACATGTCACTTACTAGATTATGCCCTGAATCTAATAAAGAAAAAAGGATAAGAGAATTAATGTCCGAATTTATTTGCACGAATAAACAGGCTCGCTCAATGCTTGTTATAGATTCACCTAAAAATCTCATCAATGATGCTGATTTCGTACAATATGCAAGTAGAAAAACATTTAATCTAACTGGTGAAGAATCCGATATTTTAGAAGAAACTTTCATTCCATTATCAGAATCAGAACATCATCAGGAGGAATATCATCGTACGCTAGCAAATTAAAAGTGAAGGCTGATGTTCATCAAGACAACAACAAAATATTAAGAGACAAAAGAAGCAGTAAATATTATGCAGTACCTGAAGAAGATGTTATAATGGATGAAAATATTTACAAAGCAACCGTTCATACAGATAAAGTTAGAGAATCAAGAAATAAATCTGGTAATACCTATAAAGTAGGGTCAGAAGAAATTACACTAGAAGAAAATAATAAAAAGAAAAAGTGTGAGGATCATGTAACATTTTGGGAGCTATTAATGAGATTAAAGGAAATCATATTCTTAAGGGAGATCTCTATAAAAGTTAAAGTACATAGAGTAATTAAATGCGTGACTGAGTGGTGCATACTTAAGCTGACAGAAAATATTGCGAATGGAACTGTTTTAAAAAATATTTTCGATTCATTTAATGGATAAAACAGGAAATAAAATAATTAGCTTTAAATATAGCTCTGGAATGCGCAAAGCCAACACACAAGTCCTCGAATAACAGCGAAAAATATTATAATTCCGAATATGTACCTAAGTTTCAGCTTCGACCCATGTTTCATTAATACAAGCAATGTGGACCTTTTCTTAACACAATAAACCATTAAAAGCAGTTAACTCAGGCTTTAGGCTCTGCGCATTCCAGAGCTATATTTAAAGCTATTATTTTATTGGCTGTTTTATCCATTAAATGAATCGAAAATATTTTTTTAAACAGTTCCATTGGCAATATTTTCTGTCAGCTTAAGTATGCACCACCCAGTCACGCATTTAATTACTCTATGTACTATAACTTCTATAGAAACCTCCCTTAGGAATATGATTTCCTTTAATCTCATTAATAGCTCCCAAAATGTTACATGATCCTCACTCTTTTTCTTTTTATTATTTTCTTCTAGTGTAATTTCTTCTGACCCTACTTTATGGTTGTATGGATGGAATATGTATTGATGTCACCAATATGAGCAGGGATGAGATTTTTTTTTTTTCTATTTATTTATTTACGGATTTTGATCTAAAGATATGTCAATCCTAGAGATGAGGTTGAATTCGCGGTAAGGCTGCGGTCCGGTCACATTCCATGCAACAGTTTTGCATATTATTATATTATGATGGGCAAAGTGGATTCCCCACATTGTTTGCAATGTGGGTTGAGAGAGGATGCTTATCACTTGCTTATGGAGTGTGTCCTGATAGCAGCTAAACGAAATTTATTTTTTACAAACTTTAATTATAATTGTCTGGATGTAGGTTTATGTAACAGTTTATTGTCATGTCCTAACTCAGAATCTGCCAATCATTTATATAAAATTGTCAAATTATGTATACGTCGTAGGAATATAGTCTGTAAGTTAAATTAATGTTACCCTCTCTAAAAAAAAAGATTTTTATTACATTGATAAGTACACACTTATCAATATAATAAAAATCTTAAATATATGTATAGTATAAAAGTATTAAATATACTTCCGTTGTCGGGTACCTGTAACACAAGTTCTTCGGATACTTAGCACGGGGCCAGATATACGTGGTATGAAGCGTCCATAGATGTTATTATTTATTTTCAATCACACTCCTATTTCTTGCGGCCTAAGTTATATACATTTTTTTTAATTGTTTATTAGAGTTAACAAACAGTAACCATAGTACACAATTATAAAGTAATACAATATAAAACTTTTTAACTACGGCACCAACAGCGTTAACTACATATTACTAAATTGATTTCTATTACATTCAGATGATATTTGAGGAACGGACATGTTACATAAGTAATAATGAAGTAGTTGGGTTATATAATATAGTATAACATTAAAATAACATATACAATAACAATATACATATTATTCAAGTAGGAAATGAATTGTGGGAGGTATGTTAGTTACGGATATATAGGTAAGTTTTTGGTAAGAGTAGGGTATATAGGTTTGTAGGTACAGAGTAGATATTATGTACATAAGAACTGGAATGAGATTGGAAATTTCGTTAACACCGTACTCAACTGGAACGCACCTATCACATGAGAAATAAACAGTTTTCAATATCTCATCTTCCTATACAAATCATAATTTTATGAGAACATTTCTCATCTCGTCTATAAACCAATAAATCATTTTCCTTAAATGTTGACAGTTTCCATTAAAAACTATCCAACCGGCGCATCGCTCCCACGAAAATAAAAAATAATTACACCATTAATCGTTAAAGAATGGCGGATTTAACAAGTTTTTAACAATCCTCATTAGATATTTCCTATAACGGTTAAAATTTAATCCGATAATGCCCGTTCGTTATGTTTTTAGCGGAAAATGAATATAATTCTTATCGGTTCGGCTCGTTTTTTTCTCGACAGCGTTGGAGGCAAATTGAATTTTTTGCTACCCCTCACTGCACTAATTCGACTAATGCATTTAGGTCGATGCATGCTCCTGTTGGGGAGGAGCGAGCATTTTACGGTTAAATTGTAGCCTCAATTAGGGAATATATTTTATACGTAGTTTCGGTTAAGAGATTTTTTTGTTACAAAATTTTATATTTCGAAACTAGATGTTTCCTGTGACTTTTTTCCATCATGAAAAGTAGCCCATGTCATCCCACATGGGCTACTTTTGTGCTAAATCTTTAAAAAAAATCTTTATACTAAATTTCATAAAAATAGGTTCAGTAGTTTTGGAGCCTATTCAATGCAAACAAAAAAAGGAAATCTCTTAATATTAGTATACCAACATAATGTGAACGCAACGAAATTCTACAAAACTACGCGAGCTACTGCTCTATTGTTAACTAATTATTTATTTAAAGTCTAAAACATAATATTTGAGTCTTGAAAGTACCCAATTAAGTGCTTTAAAGTAGGGTATTTACCCCACCAGAATTACGCGGTAGATATGACCTATTATGATTTAAAGGGTAAATTGTCATGCCACAAAGAAAAGTTCACATTCGAAAAAATAGCACTTTTATTAAACGTGCTTACAAATTCTCAGAAGTCGGAACAGTTCAAGCGAAATCGAGCGATGAACGAATTTCGAATATGATGTCTAATAATTTACAAACTGTATTCAAAAAAATATTCGAATGTGAACTTTTGCCTATTACATGAGAATCGTGCCAGAGATTCCAGCAATATATAATTTTATTTTATGAGTAATCATTATAAAGATAAAGTTTAAGCCCTAATGATTATGTAACCTCCACTTGTGCGATAGTGTGATAAGATAAGACATATGTGATAACTATAAAGTATTAACTACCAACTGTTGAGGCTTGTCTACGCAATCATTTTTGGTATATAAAATACCGTCACATAATATGACATCCCAGAGCCCTGATTAAGGTTGTGTTTCACCAAGCAATGTTAAAGTTAATCCTTCGTTAAATATCACGTTGTTGCTCTCGTAATTCCTATCAATGAATAACAAGGCATGGCATTTTAACAAGCCGTTATCACTAACATTCGTTGGTGAACTCGGGACTAAAGATGCCATCGCTGTTATCACTTACGAAGTACAAAAACATTATGTATGGGAATTGAGTAATGACATACGAATTTTATGTCAAATCCCATACATTTTGTTTCATGCGATGGCATCTTGAATCAGGGCTCGGATTCTCGTAGCTCTAACATCGGTTCGATTCAATGAACATTGTCCTGCTACCGGGACAGGCTGATAATAATTGAACCGATATTCGAAATAAGAGAATCGAGTAATTGGCAATTAGTATTGTTTTTGATGGACTTAGACTTAGGCAGGAGCCCTAAGGGCGCGATTTTACACGAGCGTGGGATGACTTCACGCAAGCGCACCTGTTTTCCTTCGTAGCAAATTGAACTTTAACTATAAGGCTACAAGTCAAAAGTAAGAACGTACAAATTCCTTATAAAACACATCTAAATGCGCCGTTAATTTTTTTACTATTCATTTAATGCCGGGCTTACATAAAGTGACGTTGATATTATTATGCACAAATAATGTCTAATTACACCCCCACTAGTATTAATGTACTGATAACGCTATCAGTACATTAATAACATCATTATCTAAGATAAACTGTAGGATTCCATTATGAAAGTACACCTGCTTGTATCACACGCCAAATTATTTTCGACGTTTCTTCAAGTGTATTATTGTGTGTATCTTTTTTCATGAAAAAAAAACCGGGAAACGCATCGACTACCAAGCCTTTTGGGTGCCGGAGTAAGTATAATAATGCCGTACATCGATTTCGGTGACGGTGGCCGATTTCATTGAAACCAGGCCAGCTACGCACGAGTTATTTTATAGTGCGTAAGTGTGTGCGCAACACGCAGAAGCACTCACGGATAACCAACACGACTGGCACAGGACCGACTTTTTACATGGCCATCTGACGCATGGATCATCTTTCTTGTCAGACAATCAGGTGATCAGCCTGCATTGTCCTTGTTCAGTAAAAGTTTCAAACCAATAGCTTTTATTTATAGTCACGAAGATACACAAAACAAAAATTAAGTCTTTAATCGCTCTTATGTATTGCAATTGCTCTAGTGTATTGCACACACACTTTGGCACTATAAAATATCGTTCATGGTTGGCCTGGTTTCAATGAAACCGGCCACCCACATATAAATAGATGAGGGAAGTATTAATTGGTCGTACTTGCCAAATGTCAGAAAATGCAGATTATAAACAGCTTCTTACCTGAAACAAAAAAATACACATTTAATTTACTTTAATTTATTTCGCTTTAATTTATGTTAATTATAATGTCAAAGTCTAGATAATTGTTAATGGTAGCAGATAATACAAATTATTGATTTCAACTCATTTTATTTTGAGCCTTGAATTGAAATAAAATGTAATTTTATGCAAATAAAACAGCAAATAAAATAAATAAGATTTCAAATACAGATAAGTATAATATTATACATGGTAAGAAATTAGGTATATTAAATACGTACTACGAAGTGCGTTTTAATTAATTAATATTATATTATGACAAATATAATAATCGTAAATTTCTAGGTACTAATCTAGGTACAATATCGCAAAGTTCTTGCTCGACTAACTAGTCGTAGTTGAGTACTCAACATTTTCTTAATTGAACAGAAATAATGCCAAAAGAGAGGGAACTCCTTAACGATTTACAGCAATTGCCTGGTGTTTGTACCAACTTTCCACCTAGATGGGCTGTGACGGGCATTAGATGTGATTAGGGTTGCCAACTCTAAAATTTGGCGTCCAGCTGGCTTACTCCCGACACAATCGAGAATCGAATCAGTTCCATCTCAACGGCTTTTGGTATTTTATTTGGTGGATTACTTTGAAAGTAACCAGGATAAATAAAATAGATCGTAAATCGATCAATCGACTGAGAATCAAAATAAACAAACGTCTGTTTATTCTGGAGTACGCGGCACAATCGCATCCGAATCAAAATCGAATCAGTTTGGAGAGTAAGGCCCCAGGATGCGAGAAAACCCCGCATTTTAGAGCCTGGACATGTCAATTGGAGTTGGTTCGTCTGTTAAACGAAGCAGCGCAATGTCGCGAGCGGCCCAAGACTTCAATTTTTATACCCGGACTACAAATAAAACTCCGCCCGGACGCTCCCGGACGCTCGCTAAACCAGGATAAATCTCCGGGGAGACCCGGACGGAGGGCAACCCTGGGTCTGCAAAAGACAGTCAATTCCTTAATGCTTTTGACGCACGTCTTTAAATAATAATATAAGGACAAAATTAAAAACGAATGATGCTATGCTATGCTATCTGCTATGCATAGCTATGTCTATCATTCCCGTCCAACTGTCAATTACACCAGTGTATAGTTAAAGACTCAAAGAAGTTATTACGCTACGTATGGACCGCATTCACGTACAACAAACAGCCATGTCTGTAACGCAGCCTATTTTATTTATACATTTTTTTATATCTCTACTTTGACAGCTCTAGTTTGGTTCTTGGTTCTAACCATGAAAAAACTCACCCTTCACAGTTCTCAGATCAGTCCAGTTCAATTCAGAAATGTCTGACTCTAATATCTATTCAAAATATTGTTAGAACTTATCCTACAACTTGAGCATGCAATTTTTACACAAAGTTCAAGTGAAATTTATCGCTGCAATACTATTTATAGATTCCAAGTGGAATGAAAAGCCGTTGAAGCCTTGCCAAGCGTCTGGTAAGTTGGTAACTCCTTACAAGATAATATGTTTTTAACGATTCCTTTTGTCAATTGGAGCAAGTATATAAGGTTACCAAATATAGCAAGTGTAGAGTGTGTACCAATAGTGTTCGTACGTGTACCAAATATGTTGTTTTTCTTTAACCAAACCTTGTAAAAATGTTTAAGTATTCACTTTCATTTAATTTCATTTATTTGCTTTCTATTACGCTATTGAATATAACGGGTGTAAAAAGAACAGTAATCATAAATTATATTATTTTGTTGCTTGGCTATGTTTCTTGCCCCGACTTACCATATAATATTTTTATACGTATAATAATTGCTTTGCTATGTTACTCTATTGCCCTAACTTACCAAATAATATTTTATCTATCTTTTGTTGCTTTGCTACGTTGCTCCCTTGCCCCGACTTACCAAATAATATTTATACGTCTATGTTACTCTATTGCCCTAACTTACTAAATAATATTTTATACGTCTTTTGTTGCTTTGCTATGTTACTCTATTGCCTTAACTTACCAAATAATATTTTATCCATCTTTTGTTGCTTTGCTATGTTACTCTATTGCCTTAACTTACCAAATAATATTTTATCCATCTTTTGTTGCTTTGCTATGTTACTCTATTGCCTTAACTTACCAAATAATATGTTATCCATCTTTTGTTGCTTTGCTATGTTGATCTATTGCCCTAGCATATTTTTTTCTTGCTTTCACTATAAAGCACTCGAATCTCAACTATAAACTAATAAAATTTAATGTTTCTTTTGTTGGTTCGCTGTGATCACTATCGGTCATTGCGGCGAGATACGGGGAGATAACCGTTATCAGTTATTTCCAAATTTAAATGCGATAGAAGTCAAAAAGGTTTTAGGTTTGCCCTTGAGTGTTCTGATAAGACTCATAAAGATGTATGCGAGTTGTCTTTTATAAAATGTTGGAGATGTTTGATTTTGTGATTATTTGATGACACTTCAAAATTTCATTGTGCAAAAGTACGAAACTTTTAATTTTTACTATTGATTTTTATGTTATATATGTCGCAGTCATCTAATTAAATCAGCTATTTCCAATGAAATTCGATAAAAACGCTAGTCACTCAATAGTGACTAGCGTTTTTATCGAATGACGTCATTTAATTGAAAGACTAAAGGACAACTCGTCAAGTTGTTTATTGTAACGTCCAATGTCTTGACTGAACATTGATTGAACGTCATTTAGTCATGTAGTGATTGACTGAACGTCATTTAGTCCGATTTTTTAACCGACTTCCAAAAAAGGAGGAGCTTTCTCAATTCGATGAATAAGTAGGTTTTTTTTATGTTTCTTACCGTATAATTTTCCGATTTTTAACCGACTTCCAAAAAAGGAGGAGCTGGAAAAAATTTAGTATAAATCCCTCTTAATTGGGGGATGGAGGGAGGGGGAGGAGGGGAGGGGGAGAAAAGGCGCTAGTGGTCGCCAAAACAAATATGGCGTCAAACAGGTCGCACTGATAGCTGCACTGTGTTGATATTTTTTCGACATAATGAAGGTAAGTTTTAAACATGCTGTACATCGTCGTTTTAATTTAGCTGTTAAAACATACAAAACCACACTTAATAAATATATTTATGTTACATTATTTATAGTAGAATTAGCAAAGTTACATTTATCGGTAAAATATCGGTAGTATGAATTCAAATTAGAAAAAAATATCACCTAACTAGGTGTTCCATAAGTAGGTAATTCAACGACTACGCTTAATGACTAAATGACGTTTAGTCAAGACGTTGGACGTTACAATAAAGAACATGACGAGTTGTCCTTTAGTCTTTCAATTGAATGTCGTCATTCGATAAAAACGCTAGTCACTCAATAAAATGGCGATTTCAATTAGATGACTGCGACATATATATGCTAAATGCTAATAGAGCTACATTTGTTTAATAACGTACAAAGACAAAATTTAAAAGCTGATTTGTTCTTTTAAAATTAAAATAAATCTAAATTTAAACACCGCAATGTGCATTTAATTTAGATTCATTTAAATTTGAAATGAAGTTATTAGCGATTTCAAATCAAGCAAGGTCGTGTGGACGTTGGCTGTGTTCCAACCAAACTAAATAACTACTCACTTTTCATGTGAGCTGATATTCGCCAAGACGGATTTCTTGTAGTCAAGACACCAAGACGTAATAGCCCACGGCAATCATCGATTTTAAGGATATAACAGACGATGGATGTATGTGTGTATAATAAACGTGTATTCTGGAGACTTCTAAATACACACTCAATTTTACAACCTGTTATATATATTCTTTGTAATTCAAACACAAATGTTTAATTATCTAAGGCAGTTCATAAATTGCATACATTATTAGTTATTAGATTTACGAAAAACGTTTTTACTACGCGGGTATCGAACCCACGACCTCTGAAGTCACGAGCTCTGAACCACTGAACGAGGCGTTATTTTTACTCTAACTGTAAATAAGAGGTTACGTGTTATCAATAACCCTATTTAAACAGTATTAAAATATTTACATTGTTATTATGAGATAGTACAGTAAATAATATAATCACACTTAAGTAATATAACTTTACTGGCACTAGTTAAATATGGAAATGGTAAAGAAGTTGTGTTACGGCGTTCCTATAACCGATCTATCTTTTAGAAGACATAGATCGCCACATTGTGATTTGTGCGGAGCGCTGTCGATTGTATGCCAATCTATCTTTTTAAACGCCTCCGTGGTCTAGTAATTCAGAGCTTCGCTCTCGACCCGGAGGTCGTGGGTTCGATTCCCGCGTTCGAACAACAAAAATGTTGTTTTCAAGTTTGGTTAGGACAATGCAGGATAATCACCTGATTGTCTGACAAGAAAGATGATCCATGCGTCGGATGGGCATGTAAAAAGTCGGTCCTGCGCCTGTACTCTCGCCAGTCGTGTCGGTTGACCGTCCCACTGGGTTATGAGAGTAAAAGGAAGAGAGAGTGCTTCTGTGTATTGCGCGCACACTTGGCCACTATAAAATAACTCCTGCGTAGCTGGCCTGGTTTCAATGAAATCGGCTATCGAACCCAATTTGGGTGAGGGGAGCTATTATTAATTATGTACATTGTACACCTTAGTAGGTATTTTGGCTACAGCGTGCAATCAATTTGGCGGGCCGTCTGTTAATTTTTTCGCGGTTTCCAAAAACGGGACAATTTTGCGTCCCACAGTTACTTTCGGGGACACCGGGACTCGTAATTGTAAAAAGGGACAGGCCCGTTCAAAACGAGAAGTCTGGTCACTTTAGGTATGTCCGATATTCATCGCTTCGATTCCCTCGCGGACTTGGTTCGGGCTGTAGTGCAGTGATTACACTGTAGAGTGTAGACAGACATAAAATAATTAAAGTAGATAGGAGGAACACAAATTAGGCACAAATATTTATATTTATTTTTTTAATTTAGTAAATACTATTGAAGCTCACAAAAATGTGTTAAGTATTCTTCGTAAGACACTTCAAAATTATGAATAAAAAAATTGTTCAAATTTTTTTGTTACTCTTAACTACTTTAGCTTTTTCTCAGTCTCTGTCTCCAAATTATACATATTACATAGTATGTAATTGTTAAAAATATAAGTTTGTTGGGTCTCACTTGCTTTTTTCGCAATAACAATAAAACGAAGAGTTATGTATTAAGGTAATTAACATGTTCTTGTTTATTTGGATAAACCGATGTTTATCACATTACATAATTTCAATAACTTATGTAGAATCGGGCGCGCGCGTACTTACGCGGTCAATTCAGGATTCAGACTCACTAATCGTAATTCGTAATCCCGCTTAGTCTCGGCCCATTTTGGCCAAGAACAAAGACCGAGTTCTCGGCCAGATTTTTGGCCGAGAACTCCGAGAGCGAGATATATGTAATAACCAGTAGGTACTTCTTTAAAAATTACTAAACACAACACGTTTTAATCATACGAATGATTACAATATCACAATCGTGTTATTACAATCGTGATAACATAATCTGTGGGTCACCGTCGCAGACTAATTGCCGTTATGTAGATGAGGCGGAAGGCGGAGCGGCCTTCGACGATTTCCTCGATGACGTCACACATCTGTAGGTTTATTCCATTAACTGCGTGAGTTTTGTGAAGTTAATGTTATTGACAGATAAAAAACGTGGACATAAAAATGCGACACGCTACGGGAGAAGATTGGACGGTATCTTAAATATTTCACGCAACAGCAAAGTTCACCGCGCAATATACGGCACAGTTCTCACTCAGCGTAGTTGCTGATCATTTATCCTATTCAGCGTTGATTACATTATTGACTGATAAAAAAATAAAACGAACATCGTAGTTTTCTTCGTATTTTCTTTACATGACAATAAAATTCTTCACCGCGCACACAGTCCTCACTGAGCGTACCTAGTCCTTGATCCTTTAGCTATAGGTTAATAACTTTGAGATAATTTAAATACGTATTCGCGTCAAAACATAGGGAAAATTAACACAGTTTAGAAGTCACACATTTCGTCTGGGACTGTTCATTTAGCATGTAACTATGTAAGTTATACCACCCAGGACTGTGAGAAGTGGAAAAACACCTTATTGCGTGCCAGTATTACATATCCAAGTGTGACATTTAAGTTTAAAAGCAAGCTGCAACATTCTTCGCTTTATTATGTTACATTTATTTTGAATTTGTTACACTTAACCTATATTTAAGGAGCCTTAATAGTTAATACTCCTTATCGATAACTTTATAGTATTCTATAGTACCTACATACTTATAACTATGAGTATGCATTTTGTATAGTCGTACCTAGAGAATCTAAAGGCTATATATTGCTCATGTTTGGAAATTCCAGCATTACACATATTAAGTAAATAGTAATATTAATGTATAAGGTACAAAGTAAATGGAAATACCAAAGTTTTGTACCTAAATTATGGTTTAGAAATAAGAGTTAGGTATTTAAAAATGAATTGAATCGTTTATGTGCGTAAATGATTAAAATACATACCTATGTAAATTATAATGGAAAATTTTGTAGATATTTTAAAACTTTTCGGCGAGTACTTAGTGATGAAATCAAAAACTGATAAGAGGTAGAGAATAACAATTTATTAAAAGGTATTCAAAGAAAATGTTATTCAACTATTGCGGTTGTTTTTGTTACTTACTGATTATAGTATACTACAATACGACTAATAGTAGAGTTCGAGGATTACTACACAGTCTTTCTAACCTATCCACTGAATCATGAAGCCGGCGAACTATCATTTAGTAGTACTACGAACTAACTATATTAGTTAAGGTTGTTATCTAAAAAAAGGCGCGAAGCATCAAGCGGTGGCAAGGCCGCGCACGTGGCGCCTGTTGCTAATAGCGAGCGCGACGTTGCCGCTCTTCCGCGCTCCGACGTTGCTGCTTCTCGCACCGGTTACATAAAATTAATATTATGTCAATTAAACTATACATAATGCACGTAACTTTTAAGGTCAGGGGTACTATGTTATAAAACTACGTTACTTGTAACTAGTGTAATATATTAGTATGTTTAATAGATACAAACTCTACATACAATTTACATGAGACTAGAGTGCAGGGCAAATGGTATAACAATGTTTTATTGTGTAAATGATAACAATTATTGATATTGTTTCATTAATTTCAACCATTTCGCTCTACCAAATAACACGCGGCGCTACATTTTTAGACGACTCAAAATTTAAATTTATTTATTATGCAATAAGATGCGCGTTTCAGTGTGAGCTAATCCTAGGGCTACGAGGCTACGACAGCTAAATGCGATTGTTCAGGTACTCTAGTCTTTAAACGCCATAAAAACAATAAGGTGACGCTGTTGTCAGTGATAAACTTAATTCTTAGGCGGTACGAAGTTCGCCAGTATAGTATTCTGAATATTATACAGAATGATTCATGGTTCATATATCAAGCCGAATATAGTGTAAAGAGGACGAGTAGAGCATTTTTTATTTTGGAACCTCATAGAAATATATACTAATATTATAAAGCGGAAGAGTTTGTTTTTGTTTGTTTGTTTAAACGGAAGAGTTTGTTTGTTTGTTTGTTTAAACGCGCTAATATCAGGAACTACTGGTCCGATTTGAAAAATTATTTTTTTGTTGGATAGTCCATTTATAGAGGAAGGCTTTAAGCTATATAACATTACGCTGCAACCAATAGGTACGGGAAAAATTATTCGCATTTGGGGACTTTCGTTGCGTGCGCTGCATAAATGGTTTAAGCCACTCAAAAACCACGCTATCGAAGTCGCGGGCACAGCTGGTTACTTAATATAAACAAAAAAAATGCTCTACGCGTCATTTTCTTCACAATATATGAACGAATAAATATCATGTTCTTCCTCTCGTAATTCCTATCAATGAATGAGAAGGCTTGGTATTTTAACATGCCGTTAACAGTTAACACTAACATGCGTTGGTGAAATTGGGACTAAAACTGTTATTATTTCCCAGAAATTTGGACGCATAAATTTTATATTATGCAATATATCAACTACTTGAGTCTAGACACTGTTACTACATAATATAACCTTACTTCTTTAATCTCTACTACACTCTGGGTTAATTACCAAACCTAGATTGGTGCAAGTGACTTCATTGCTCTTTTTTATATCAATTATTATATCTGTGGGGGGTTAAAACATTGACGTTAGGAAGCATCAATTCATATCCGAAGTAAACCATTAACGTCGGCGCCATTATGGCAAATTCGAGACGATTCACTTTTCCCGCCACGTCCAGCCAAGTGTAAAATGGCGTGGTCACAAGAAATCTATAAATAGACGAGTTATAAATAATTTTCCAATCTTTTCCTAAGATCCGTGGTGATGCGTAGCAATATAAAATGGGTACAGTTAACATTAAAAATATTAAATGCGATTTAATCGAAGACATGAATGGATGAAAGTGGCATGAAAAATTTTTACCCAGAATATTGAGTTTAAACTGTCACGGAAACATTTTAGGATATGTAGTAACGTATTAGGTACATTGATTCTAGAGATGGATCTTTAGATTAATGTATTTAATACTTTACGACTAGGGTTCAGAACCGGGATTTCCCGGTACCGAAAATCCCGGGATTTCCCGGTTCTTTGACTACTGTTATAGAACCGGTTCTCAACGCAAAAGAACCGGGATTTTCGGTATTTTCGGGATTTTTTTTACCTTAACAAAAAATAAACGCAACGGGCTTAGAAAAGTACTTTAGTATTTTAATTACACATTGTGGCATGTCATGTTAAAGAATAATATATTTATTGCTATACAATGATTAAAATATCGTTATACAGTCACTTCCATTAAAGTTTTACATAGATATAGACAATTTTTATAGACGTGAGTAATATTATATTACTAGCTTTGGCCCGCGGCTTCGGGCGTGTGGAATTATTGTATTCGTAGCAAAAAGTTCTTTACCAAATAACACTACAGCTGCAATGTGTTTTAGATAATGTTATAGTAATAAACATATTATGAGTATCATTATATTTTAACCAATGCATATAAAAACTTAATAAATTGTATACTTTTGACACCTTGGGTTACATTATTGGAGTTTTAGTAAGGATCCCTTTTTTTTGAAAATATAATAAAGCCTGTGTTCACCGTTGATGGTGTAACTTTCCGACGGCGAAAAACGCTTTCAAATTTTAACTTAAGTTACGATGTTATTCAAAATATTCTTAACTGATTTTACTATCTAAACATATTAAAATAAATCTAGGGGAAATGTCTGCTCATTAAATATATATTTAAGTCAAAATCAAGATTTGGGGTCTATAAAGGCCATAGAACCTAAAAATAATAATTATGAAAAAAAGTACTGTCTGTCTGTCCGTATGAGTCCGTACTGAATGGAATAAAATGAAATTTAGCAGGCCGATAGCTTCGAACCTAAAGGGTAATGTAGGATATTATTATCCCAAAAACGAAAGGGTGCCCGTTGGATTTTGAAAAAACAGTAGCTACTCATTTAATGGTATTTCGGTGAAACTACGACGATTTAAATGAAACTCGGCACAAAGGTAGATTGGACCAAATTAATAACATGATTTTTTTTGTTGGGAAACAAAAAGGTCCCAAGGGATCATAATTATAATTATAAAAAATTTTTTTGCTACTACTTATAAATAAAAAATCGCAAAAAACCAATTTTATAAGATATCTTTAAGCTATGAATTTTTGATGAATCAATTTATCTGTTGGATAAAGCTGTTAACATTTTTGGAAGATCCATCTTTTTAGCCAGTAAAACTGACATCGATATTACATTGAAAGGGTAAAAACTTACTTTACAATATTTGCGTTTAAAATTTTTATTTCTGTCCAAACATTATACCGCATTTCGTGGGATTGGCTAAGCAGAAAAATAATTTTAAAATGTTTTATCCATACTTAATATTATTTCAAACGTGAAACTAACTGTGTCTGTTACTTTAAGAGTCATGAACCGTTTTACCGATTTGGTTTAATTTTGGTACGGCGATAAGTTTATAATAAATAGGACTTATCAACGCCGAGGCAAAACTACCGAGCAAACTAGGATTCAACGTCACGTATATAACGTGACGTAAAATATAATTACTGATACTTAAACTTATAAAACTCCTCAGTTTTTGGTTGGGTTTTTTGTACTACACAGTATTTTACAATATTATAAGTTTTAATAGATTTACACCGGTAAAATAGTTTTTTGGCTCATGATAGATCGTAGATATAATATTATGCAATGTTTTATTTACCTATTCAAAAGTAATAACTTTGCAAAAGTGGGAGGGAATCTGCTAAGTGTGCCTTATAGGCTTGCAAATCGTTATACATAATATACGCCACGAAAAAAAAATATTGTAGTGCGTATGATCTGGCCAGAAACTGAATAGTGGATAGTCATATGATTATTGGTATAACATTATCTTATTCATACTGTAGCCATAGAGTTATTTGATAAAGAACTTTTTGTTACGAATACTATTTTACGCGCCCGAAGCCGTGGGGAAAAGCCCTAATATTAGAGACGTTAAATTAAAAATATATAAATATACGATATTTTAATCATTGTATAGCAAATTAATGTATCATACTTTAACTTGACATGCCAAAATGTGTGATTTATTTATAAAAAGTAGTTTTTGAAGCCATTGTATTTGTTTTTAGTCAAGTAAGAAAAAAATCACGAAAATACCAAATTCCCGGGAAATCCCGGGAATTCCCGGTTCTGACTAGTGCCGGTACCGAAAATCCCGGTTCCTAAAACTTTACCGGTTCTCGATACCCTATTTACGACGTATTCTAAAATGTTTAAGTGACAGTTTGAACACAATTTTGTCGAAATCAGAATTTTGCTACGTTTCACCTTCATCCATTCATGTCTTCAACTATCATTGTATTTCTCTAAGGGCCGATTTTTCAATCGTCAGTGAACTTTTATCTGTTGAATAAACATGTGACTTTGACATTTGCTTCATACAAAATCTGCCAAAGTCACAAATTTATTCCTTAGATAAAAGTTATCTGACGATTGAAAAACCGGCCCTAATGCATGGTACATATTAAACAATAATAATATTGCCTCCGACACCGATTTCGGTAGCGGTTGCCGGTTTGATTGATAATACATTTTAATCGACAAATTTAGAAAAAACAATAGCAAATTAAAATTAAAATTCATACACAGTTGATACCAGATCAGCTGGTCAGCTAAGCAGGAGTTATTTTCATAGTGCCCAAGTTTGTGCGCAATACACAGAAGCACTCTCTCTTCTCTTTCGTAGCCCATTGGGACGGATAACCGACACGATAGGCGGGAAATCAGGCGCAGGACCGACCATCCGACGCATTGTCATACAATCGAGTGATTGCATTGTTCTAGACTTGAAAACAACATTTTTGTTGTTGTTCCAACGCGGGAATCGAACCCACGACTAGAATAATCCGGAGGTGTTACCTATGTATATACACCGATTACTCTGAGGTTAATGATCTGATTTGCGTGATTCTTTTTTTATTCGCAGCAGAATAGCTGTTATTTGGTCCCATAAATTTTATATAGTTTGGCGATGTAGTTTTTATTTTATGAACATATTTCACCAAAATTTTGTCAACTCTTGTTGGTACATTTTTTATGTCGATGATTTGTGGTAGTTTCAGCGCGGCTAATTGGTCAAAAACGTCTTACGTATTATTACCGTTTGTGATGAACCCATTTGTGATATGACATAGTATATCGTTTGACGTCCATTGTGTATCCGCTGACACGTCTCCTATATCTCCACGTGGACTGCAGGTTATCACACAGATAATGTGTCACTTCTAGGAAAATCTTTCGTTGGGAAAGTATTTTGTGCGTTCTGGGAAGATCTTAAAAGGAAACACAATGGGGGTTTTTCCATACAGGAATAGGGGTCAACGCGACCCCTGATTCCTCCCCGGATAACGCCGATAGAAGAGTGTTTCCTAATCATTGTTTTGCCATGACCCGGTAATTTTCACACTGCCCTTTCGTGACTCAATTTAAATCTCAAGCTAGTTCCATTATATAGTACACATTTATTAATAGTAGAAATGTTTTATTAATTATATTTTACAATATTTTCGTATAGCTAATTTAATTACGAGTACTAAATTTTAGTGCGATCGATAGTAGGTATTATTTTTAAAACAAGGTGGGAATGTTGCGACCCGTTTTTATTTTGATGGCCCGGTACCGGGTCGCAACTCGCAACCCGGCAAATGGGAAACGTTGCGCTAGAGTCACATTTTTTTTTCCTAATATAGGTACATAACCTACTAGTTTGTCCATCCCTGTTTTTTTTCCTTTTTTTCAAGCGTTGAAGCTAAAAAATCTACTTTCTTCATGATTTCAATATCTGTAATATTTTTCGTTTTGAAAGTAAGATTTTCTCAATTTCCCTCCATCAATCACTGAAGGCACTCCATAATTACATCGTACAAAAGTCCAAATGACTAGTGATATTTATATAAATTATCGATACGTTAAGGTGTCAAATGATCACCATTAGAGCGACAGGGGTGATGATGGTATCGCGTGAGGAGCAGCTATTAGATTAATATGAA
Source organism: Celastrina argiolus (assembly GCA_905187575.2). Taxonomy (NCBI): domain Eukaryota; kingdom Metazoa; phylum Arthropoda; class Insecta; order Lepidoptera; family Lycaenidae; genus Celastrina; species Celastrina argiolus. The sequence goes on along the minus strand of LR994581.1, from coordinate 6,406,718 downwards.
GTCAACTATTTCGATTAGGAAGTAATTGAGGTCAGTTTCTTTTATCGGTAATTGTTTGACAGTTTTGGGATTATTATTTTTCAAATTTGTGGTATGAGACGTTATAACTGTAGTATCTAAATTATCTAATACACTGATAACATGATTTTTCGTACGGTTGGTTATATTTAATTAATAGTTTAGTAACTACTAGGTATCATATTGTCTAATAATTAAATATTTTACAGCTATTTGTAGACTTTTTTAAGGAAATTATTTATAAACCAGAAGTAAAAATCAAATTTTAATTTCTATTGTTAACATCTTATATTTGTCACAATATTCCAGCCGATGCCACGCGCAACAGCTCTTATTGGCGCCTACACACTTTCCAAGATGGCGGCCAAAATCTGTCCCAACTCCCGTCTCCCGTCTGAGCCCACGTTACTATTTCTACTCCGCCGTGTTTACAAACACTCATAGATTGTTCTCGGAAATCTCAAGGTCGTTATTTAAACCACAGCGCCATGCTCGATATTTCGTTTGCTCTTCACTAATCAACTACTTTATCTGTGTGCTGTGTGCGAGGTGTTATCACTACTCGCTGTGTAGAATCTAACTACAATTTGTATGACATCGAATAAGTTACCATAGTTTGTCAATATGGCATACGAATTGAAAAACTCACGACAAGAAATGGCAAGATATAGCACTCAGCCTGAAAGAAAATCTTAGGAGTTCGTAAAGTTGTAAAACATATATATCTGCAATGTCAGCAAGATTGTGTAGTATAAGGAAAAGATAGCTAATTTTAACACGTGTCAAGACGTAGATAAGTTTTGTGTATATTTTACAGGAAACTGTTAATGCATGGTAATTTAAACGATTTTCCGGTTTCACACATGAGGTGTACAACATTCAAGGCTATATCTATATATATTATACTGTATGTTCCATTTATGCTTGTAACCCAAACTAGATTGCGAAAAGATTTTCTACTCGAGGAAATTAAACTATTCAACGATCGGAACACGCCAAGCGATCTGAATAATATTATTATATTTTTTGTATATTTTAAGTAATACGATACACCAACAGGTAAGTGGAATAATTGGCATAAAAGGAGCCTCGGTCGTCATGGCATCGCGTCCCTATTTTCCGCGCGCTACCAAGTAACAAGTAACAACACAATTCCTATAGCGTTCTGTTTATAGTATCACTAATATAATGGATCTTTATTTTTTTAATACTATTTTTACTAGAAACTAATTAGTAATCTAATGTTATACGCCATAGCCTACATAACAGGTACATTATGCATCAGCTCATAACAACAAGTCACAACTCACAAACAATTATGACGAGAATTCTATATTTTGCAATCCGCAATCTATACTTAATATTATAAAGCGGAATAGTTTGTTTAAGCGCGCTAATCTCAGGAACTACTGGTCCGATTTGAAAAAATCTTTATTTGTTGGATAGTACATTTATAGAGGAAGGCTTTAGGCTATATAACATTACGCTGCGACTAATAGGAGCGTCAGTGAGAAATGTTGCAGGAAAAGGAGAGCTGTCTTCGTCATTGCAGTATCAATAATACAGGCGGCGAGGGCTTCCCTCCAGAACCAGTCTTTGCCACTGCGCCCAATGTATACAGTGTTGCCAGTATGATTTCCCAAAAAAGTACGACTGGCTCTCTGAAAAGGTACGGATTTTAACTCAAAAGTACGGTTTTGCCAAAACATTATAATGCTATAGTCTACCCATAGTAACCCTTTTATAGTATGTATTATAACAATTACAAGTATAATTTATAAGGTACGAAAAAGGTACGGTGCACACTGAGGTACGGTGGTGGTAGGGTTGTAAAATCGTACTTTTTGGTACGTTCTGGCAACACTTCTGTATAGGTAAAATTATAATGTTATACTTTATTTAGATTTATAAGATAAAATTAGTCTTTGGCCTACTGGTATAATGTAAATTTGCATATAATTAAACAATAATAAACCATTTTCAATATTTTCATAAATACTTACCTCATCGCAGAAATATTATCAATTTTGACCCCTTACTTAATTAAAATCCCTATTGATTTCGTCCTGAAGACACTTCGATAATTAAGATTCTTCGATTGTTAAGACGTAACATAGAAGGAGGTTGACGCAAACATTACATAATACATACACGCAAGGTCGCCGATTGTTTCAAAATAAAACCCATTCTATGCTGAAGCGTGTCTGATAAGGATTCGTATTGATTTACAAAGTTTGAGAATGAGAATTTTTCCACAAGTGCCGTTAACGCTGAAGCTGATTATGTTATCGACTGGACGTATATCGAGTATTTAGGTTTATCGTGTAGCTAATATCGAATGACATAATGGCTTAGAATGGTACTGCGTTGGTGAAATCGGGACAAAGGCCGTTTTTCACCAAGCAATGTTAAAGTTAACGCCATGTTAAAATACCATGCCGTCTCATTCATTGACAGGAAATACAAGAGGGATAACATGATATTGAACATAGCGTTAACTTTAACATTGCTTGGTGAAACAAGTCCAGTAAACTTTATAATAGGCATAATCCAGAATCCGAACAAGATCATAATATTTGTCCCCATAATTTATAATAGTATTTACACCATGAATACTCTAATCCTAGACACCAAATTAATATTTTTCTATCAAGATATTGTACATGTGACAAAGTTATATCGATTCCAGATGAGTCAAGCTACAAAAAACTTAAATAATTCAACAATTAAAATAATTCAACAATAAATATTTTTTCACTTCAATCAAACACATAAGAAATAGCCAAGTATTCGTAGTGGAAAAGTACGGCGCGGTTAGGTTTCCCGCGGGTAGGGGGTTTTCCGCGGTCGGAGGGGGGAGGTTAGTTACGCGCATGCGCCTCCCACGGACTTGTTGATGCCACGTGGCCGGGGAAACGAGTGGAGTGGGAATTCCTCCGGGAGTAACACCTGATGCTCAAATGAATACCGATAATTGAGTTGACTAGTTGTTATTACGTTTGATGACATATCTAAGTAGTCAGAAGGAAGAGAGTTAAGTATTTGTGATGTTTTTTTTTTTTTGTATCTATAGAACAGAAAACTTTTTGGTCCTTCGCCAGTATTCGAACCTGGGACCTCCCGCTCTAGGGCCGACGCGCTCAACCATTGCTGGTCGTCAATTTTGAGGGTACTCTTTGAGATCCAGGCAATCCTATCCCAGACTATGGCAGATGGAATTCCTTGATAATAGATAGGAGTTTAGATGAAGGTCTTTAATATAAGTGAAAGCGAGGAATTGATTTCTCTAAGAAACCCTACGCCACTGGTCAGTTATCAGTGAGAATAATGCGAGACAAACATATCCTGTTGCCAAAGGCTGGTCCTTTTTTTGAGGAAGCCCTAGTTAGCTAGCCCTATTAGGGATTTGGATGAGGCTCAGGTAAGGGTTAAGTGAAGCCTTGAAGGATTGAAATTAGGTAGGTATATGTCACACCCACCACCACTGCTACCAATTAATAAAAGACGAGATATATTGTGATCAAAGTCCATCTATGTGACACGAGGTTATTAATTATAAAAATCTAGTTTCATATTTTTAGGCCCAATTTAAATAATTTAACAATTTGAATACGGCTATTTTAGCGGATACGCACTTCGTTAATAATATCTATACATTCTTTTCTCACATTTTCACAGTATATATAATACTTTTTATTACGACCCTTACATAATTATTATTAATTAATAATATAAAATCACAATACAATATATTGTGGTTCAGTCAACACCGCTGTTATCACTGGATAAAGTATTATCCTGGAAGGTTAGACGTTATAGGCTACTGGTACGCGAGTAACGACAGCACAAAAACCTAAATTAATAAAAATCAGAGATCTTCAGATACGTTGTTGCTTGTTTGTCTCTATCGCTCGATAGGAAGTAGGTAAGCTGAAACAACACTTCCGAATAAGCTATCCGAGACTTTAGTATTCAAATATTACAAATTACAAATCAAGGGGACATAAAAAAACGAGTTCCGAGACTGAAACAGTCAATTATTAAAGTATCTTTTTGGGAAAACATATTATTGTTATTGTTGTGCAAATCAACAATTTACACAGTAATTGGCATTTTTAATTAAAGCCTACGGCTACATTTGGAAACTTCTACTTTTTATTAACAGTTAATCTGATGCTAAGTACGTTAAACATAATATAACTATTAGTTAGGCGGTTCCATTGTAGATAAAATATATTTTATGTAAATATTCATTTAATAACGTAGTTATTTTTTTAATTACCCAGCTGTAATTTACAATAAAAAATTAAATATGCGAAATACGCGCTCATACTAAAAATGGTAAATTTGACGCTATATTATGTAGATTTTATGATAAATGGCTATTTCCTACGGACATCGTAACTACGGTTGTCATGTATTACAATTTACAACAACCAAAAGTCTAGCGGTATAATTTAAGTGTAAATTAATGTAATAATTTAAAGCACTTTAGTGTAGAGCTAATTAAAATGTAAATAGAAACAACCGTGCCAAGTCTGCTTCACCTTTTTAAATTTATGTATCGGTAGTTTTAACATGTCATCATAGATAACGATAGTGCATACTCATATAAAAATCAACACGTATTTTATACAGCATGTACGTTTTAATGCTGTTTTATACCAATTTGAGTATTTAATTGTTGTTATATTAATTATATTGATGTAAATAAAATCATCAGGGGCTGTTTCACATGTAATAAGTGTTAGGTAGCTTATTTTTTCGCTTTTAGTCGTAGTAGTTGACGCATTATTTTATATTCCGCGACAGTGACATGTAAAATGAAGACTCAGAGTCATCTTTTTCATCAGTATACTGTGTAAGTATTTTATTTTGGGCCAAAAAAACTTAGCATTTTATTATGGGACGAAAAAAAAAACTTGCCTACAAAGCACAATTTCGATACCGCGATTATATAATGCTGACCTTACCTCTGCAGCTGTGCGGTTCAACGACCAGCGAGTGCGTCAGCTACTCAGCTACTATAAAGCGAGAAAATAAAAGCGATAACTGCATCCGAGTAACGGTGCGAGCCTAAATAGATCGACTGGTTGAGGGTTTTTTTTTTCTTTTTTTTCGAAAGGGCCTATGGCAATGGCCGAAAGGCCGTTTTGCTTCAATGTTGGACGCAATTTCGCGCATAAGACGATCTTGTATTTTTTTCTGTCCCTTGACAATGTCCAAAATTCTTGATCTGTTAGTTTTAGTGCCTATTTAATGCAAGCAAACAAACAAATATTTTCAATATAAGTTGTAGAACAGACTAGCTTCTCGCTGTTTCGCGGACAAAAAAAAACAACGAGAGGGAATCTTTCATTTTGCCGAAATAAAAAGTAACATAATATGTTCCCCGTGTATACTTAATGTCTATGCAAAATTTTAAACCATTAGTTTTGGATCTTATACAATGCAATGTATGAATATATTTTGAATCATTATCCATCCCGTCGGATCAGGGGTACTTAACATAAGGTTAGTTATTTACATATTTTGATCATCATCAAAAACATAACTTGTTAAAAATGCCAAGTGTCGCTACATAGTTCTTTTGTCGTAAAAGTTTTATAAGGTTAGTTATTTACATATTTTGATCATCATCAAAAACATAACTTGTAAAAAATGCCAAGTGTCGCTACTTAGTTCTTTTGTCGTAAAAGTTGAATGAAAACCGTGTATATATACAATGCCTGTTTGGTTACTAAAAATCCAGGCCTCTAGTTTTATCCACAACAAAGTTATAGGGACTGGAAAATGGATTAAACTGTTTCGAGAAAAGGATGGTACGGCCGTGCTCAACTTGGCGGGGGCACTGGCGTGTCCCCAGATTAAATATACGTAAAAAAACTCATTTAGTATAATTCCGAATGCATGTTATATCTGCTCTACTTTATTTACATATTGCTGCTTACGATCCATATCACTCTCAAACTTTGACGATTAGCTAATTACAAAAAGCGTAAACCAAATACTATAGAGATTTGAAATACATTTTTTGTACTCACTAAAATGACTTTGGTAGTCTAGGTTATATAGGTATACTAGATTAACCTAATTCCCTGACTGCTAGTAGGTACATCTATTCCTAGTTATTAGGAAACTGAAGGTTGGAGTAGGTCACTTAGGCCACATTGTTATTAATATGTACCACAAATTAAAACCACTATGCGTTTGAGAATAAATGTGGTATAAAATATGGTTTTCATTTCTTATTATAAATTTTACGTAGTATCTTGCTTTAGTGGTTATTGGTTACGCATAAATGTTATACAAATGAAAAAGTATTTAATAAATAATTGCATGTTCATAAAATAAAAACTACAGCGCCAAACTATGTAAATTCTTTATGGGACCAAAAGGCAGGTAATCTACGTCGAATAAAAAAAGAATCACGCAAATCGGATCATTAACCTTACATTAATCGGTGTACATACATTAAAAAAACAGGTATTTAAAAACCCCCTTTTTGGGGAGTATGTTTAAAACAGCTGGAAATTCATTAATAAGTGACCAACACTATAATGCTACCTATTTCGTATCAGTGACTATATTAACATTTTATAATAGATGATCCATTTATTACAACTAAAACTAGTACAGAATATAGATAGGAAAAAATTTTTTTACGGTGGGCATTTTTTGGTCCCCAGGTTTAGCAACCAGCGTTTTACAATATTCCATTATTTCACTGACATTTCAATATTATTTTGTCATGTTTCAGTATTTTCCTCATTAATTAATTTTCAACGGTCTGTAATTTAAATTAGGTATTTTTTTTCCAAATTGCTACCACTGTATGGCATAATTGTGGTCATATTTCGTGAACCCAACTAAACAATTATCGAACTGAACTTATTAGTATCTTTTTCGCCAACGCTACTAACTAGCGTGTTAACGGCTTGTTAAAATACCATACCTTCTCATTGATTGACAGGTAATACGAGAGGGATAACACAAGATATTTAATGAAGGATTAACATGTGTTGGTGAAATTGGCACTTACTATTACTTCTACTAGTCAAGGTTACAATATGTATATATCCAGACTTTACCGATAAAATGTAAACATGCCAATCATCACTCGGACGAGTGACACGATTTTCCTTAAATTGTACAATCAATATCACGTTAGTACTTAGTACCTATAGAATGTGGTTTTCCTTTAATTTAATTGGTATCTTTATTGTTACCCTTTCAGCAGTTACTATGGTTTAACACCTTTTTTAATAGTTTATTAAAACACTTTTGGAGTAGTGTTTTGCGCAACTAAGATTCTACAACCGGTTAAGAAAGAAAGAAAGAAAGAAAATTTAAAAGAAATTTTTGCGTCAAATTGTAGGCAGTATTATCAGTGATTCAGAAATAAAATAAAATTGGGCTGCACATTGCGACACCTTGGCCGTTTGGTCAATCAAATTTAACCTATGATGTGCTGTTAAAATCTCTTGCGGCCGAATACCTACTGCATCCCTAATTACAGAGCCCAGGATGGTACCGTCACTCTTTGGGTAAATGAAAAGGACACCATGAACCTTGTCACTTTAACTATAATTTCATTATTCGTTAGCCTCGAGACACACTGTATAATCTACGAACATTCTAGAAGATAAGTATCGTAATTATTTAAAATAAATGCAATGGCATATTTAATGTATTATACATTGTAGTTTGTACATTATACTATAGTGTTCAGTGTACAATGTACATATTAAACAGGTACTATAGTGAGTAGTGACTATAGTATAGTATCTCTTGTCAATAGAGTCTGGAGCGACGGCGCCTCCCAAGGCCGCCAGCCTTTCGACATATTAACATAATATAACAAATTACAACCATGGTAGGTAACATTTTCCTTATTATAATTTTATGCCTCCATCTTGTTTCAGTATCCTGTAGCTATAAATTAAGCATTCTAAATGTGGATCGTGGGCGGACACTTTTGTAAGATTGCATCGTTTACTTAATAATTATTATTATTGTTTACGTAATTAATATAATATATTACAATAATTATTTATTTAAAACCCTACCGTAGTGAGTAAGTAAAATTAATAAGTATATTATAATAATATTATGTATATTCCCTTCCGATACATGTGATATAAAATATAAATGTACACAAAAAATTAAAATTCAACCAAATGAATGTGTCATTGTTTCACTTTACTACGTAGTGAGTAAGTGACACAATACATTGGAAGCATTATAGCCGCCCATATTAAACTTTGTTTATATTAGTTCACAATATTGAATCGGAATTCGGAACGGAGTAGGTATAGTTACTTGTTTTTTTTTTCTTTTAATGCAATGAATTCTGCATCCCACCAAAAACATTTTCATGTAAAAATGTTGCCAAGATGAGTCTACATAGCTTACCCTGTGAAAAAGTTATCAGATCTTATGTAGAGCCAATATTTTTGATCTATGCCAGACCTTTACCGGACCTAACTTCACACACTCTACATTTCAGTCAAAACGTGATACTTGGCCGTTGATACTTTTGCTACCGTTACGAAGATTCCACAGGTATTCATTCATTGTGTGTGAAATAAAACTAATGTTTGTAGTTATTACAGCTTACATACAAAATTTCAGCTTTTTAAGACTTCAGGAAGTACCTTGAGAAGTATTTTGATGATCTATAAGTGAGTCAGTGACGAAATCTGGGGTTTTTCGACCTTGGTAAAATCTAAAGTACCTATAATATCTACGACATTAAAAATTTGTATGTTTCGTGTTTTTACTGGTGTCATTATATCTTGAAATTTTCAACTATTTAGCATTATCCAAAGCAAAGTTATACGAGTTAAAAAAAACGACGAAATGTTTCGAGAAAAGGTAGGTAGTACCTACCCTTACGCTTCGCTTGGCTCTTCTTGGCGGGGCACGACCGTGCCCCCAGATTTATACCTTTTGTTTCTTCGTTAAGTCTACTGTTTTTCCCATGGTTACATTTGTTTTTAGGTTATTAATAGTCACCAGTTAGTAAAGAGGTTTTGTAAGTTCCTCCTATAGCTGAAAATTCTCGGGAGCGGAAATCTTGCTTCTTCCAAATGAGACGAATGCTCCGTGGGTGTCTACTGTGTATAAGTAGAGCGGCCATTTTTAAAATGATATTCAAATGTTCAATTAAGATGCAGAGGTCACCCATTCATACTAGCCGGAGTTTCTTGACCTTGCGATCAAATAACGACTTCGCACATCGCCGTGATCTAAATTTAACTGCCAGCTAGCAAAACCGACTCTCTGAGGTGAATTCAATGATTTTAAATACCTACGATATAATATAGACGTTAGTGGAACGACCCGCAAGCACATTTTTTTGATTTGAATGTCGAGATTCGAGATGAGAAATTTTTGCTTCATTATTTTAGGTCTAGAGTATGCTAATTACCATATCATCGCTTGTAACAACTGAAATATTTACTCGCGAATGCGAAACAAAAATTCAACATAGTATCATTCACATTCCGTAGAAAATACCTTGAAAAAAAATTATTTACATGTATAATATACGCTTTGCACGTCATACATTCCCGAAAAATACTTATAGTGTTCTAGTTACATTGCAAATTTAAAAATTTCAAATGATCCGCCATCTTAAAACTTAATTTTCGAATATCCAGCCGCCATGTTTTCGAACACGTGCAAAATGGCGCTAAAATAGTTGCGTGGTCATCTGTACCGGGTACTGACGCGTACACAATCTGTATAATATAATCATTTTATTTTATAAGACGCAATAGAACAGGATTGGCGAGGGCGGGAGCGCGGCGCGGGGCGTGGGGGGAACATTCCGCGATGTGACGCCGATGGACGTCTGACGTCGACTGCAGCGCCGGGTCGCGTAAACACTAGTCTAGTGTTTGTAAACACAAGCACGCTTAGACGCGGACGGTAACTCCCGACTTCTGAGAAGCCGGCTCCTGCAGAAGGTTAAATGTTTAGAATGTGGTTAGAAATCAATCCATTTTCTATTGTGAAAGGAAAAACACAGGTTTGGTGGGGAAAGTTTTGGTGAACAAATTTATATTGCTGTCCAATGTCAATAATCAGGAAAATTTGTACGTTCGCACAATTTATTCGAGATTAAATCTGTACATAAAGTAGAGTCAGATTTTGTAACTCGTAACAGTCGTAACGTAGAGTTTTAAAAATATTATTTGCAGGTCGTTTAAATTCCTACTTTCTATTTAATGATGAAAATAATAATAATATTGCGTCAGTTTAATAAAATGCAATATTGTGATAAAGTGAATGTTCACAATGTTAAAGGAACAAGTCAAGTCGTGATATAAATTCGTAAATCGCAAAATACAGTTTTGCGTAAGTAATTAGTGTAAAATATAAAAAGGGGTCAATTCAATTTAAAATTTGGAAAATAATCAACGATTGGATGTCCTAGGAACATACATTTTTACAGGTTATATTGGAAATTGGATTCATAGTACTTACAGGCTGAAACTTTGGATAAACTAATATAAAAAGAAACCGACATTTATTTTGTGATTTATTTTGTCATTTATATTGCTTACCAAATATAGCTGTTTTATAATACTATGTAAATTACATAACGTTTCATGTCAAGACACTTTACGGTGTCCTGAGTGTCATCTGACAACTTTCTCTTAAAACGCTACCGGTAATGAGCACGACTGTACCTAAATTTACAGCTTCACTAATTAATTAAGGACTTTTACATTTGAGGGTTCCGTATTCAAAGGGTAAAAACTGGACCCTACTAAGACTCCGCCGTCCGTCCGTCTGTCACCAGGCTTTATCTCTTGAAACGTCAGATGTTGAATGTAGCAATTTTTCGTAAAGTTATCTATTTGGCTTTTGTAATGCTTTTGGTTGAATATAATTATATAAAAAGGAGAGTTTTGTAATAAATAATTGAAATAATTTTTACAATCATATCTACCCATTGTATGTACTCTGGAATATAATATCGACATTATATTCAAATATTATAGTATATTAAATTACCATCTTCTGAGTCAGATAAATCAGAGAAAATTTCTTACTTTTTTAATAGCTTCAAAATAATTAGATCGCGTAATAAAAGATAATCTTTGCTTCCCAATTGAGATAAGATCTGTACTTAGCAGTGAAATGTTTTGTTAGACTCATATATTATAGATTGAAATCTCATAATAGTATCAATTATGATATTCATTAGTGAGGGAATTTTTTAATAATGCGTGCTTTGTAAATAGACAATTAAAGTTAAAGACGAAATAAAAAACATAATGCTGTCTCTGTCATAAATTTAAGTAAATTTATGACTAACTAGCTGTGCCCGCGACTTCGTTAGCCTGGTTTTTGAGTAACTAAAACCGTTTATGCGGCACGCGCAACGAAAGTACTCAAATGTGAATATTTTTCCCCGTTTTTGCAACATTTCTCACTGACACTTCGCTCTTATTAGTCGCAGCGTTATGTTATATAGCCTAAAACCTTCCTCTATAAATGTACTATCCAACAAAAAAAATATTTTAGAAATCGGACGAATAGTTCCTGAGATTAGCGCGTTTAAACAAACAAACAAACTCTTCCGCTTTATAATATTAATAGTATAGATTACAAACAAGTAGTACCTGTCAAGGAACTTCAACAGCGCTATCTACCGGGTCTAATTACACCAATGAAACCTGGAGAAAATTGGTAAAAACAGCACGAAGATCAATGCACAAGTCTTTGAGTTTGTAGCGAAAAAAAGGCAAGGCAAGTTTTGTTTTATACCTAATATGTAACGATTAGTATATCGTTATGCAAATATCAATATAATAATGGGTAGTTATTAGGAAATCGTCTCTGGTCGTAATTTTATGATCAGAGTAATTACTGACTGTGCGTTGTAATTGAGGTCTCGACCCCATAGTCATCGTATTACTATAACTATAGATAACACATCGGCTCTGAGCATTTATTAGTCTGTATTTTTTTTCAGGCGTAAGCGCAGGATTCAGAACTTTTAGGGTTTCACACGCAAAAGGTAAAAAACGGAACCCTATTATTACTAACTCTGCTGTCCTTCCGTCCGCCACACACCAGGCCAGTTGAAATTTGAATAAAAAAAATTAAAAGGGGGGCTCAAACATGTGTTTTTTTTTTGCATTTTGTACGGAACCCTGCGTGGGGGAGTCCTACTTGGCTGGTTTTATTTCTGTTGTCTTAGTTCAGTCAAATCTGATACAATTATTTGTTTGTTTTTTGTTTTTTTTTTTTTTTTTTTAATTAGAAAATTGTCTCACTGTGGTTTAAAGAACAAGGTATTTAACTATTTACTATTTAGTAACTTTTAATACAATATGTCCAACTTGCTTCTTCAGTAATATGGGCTTCCGAAAATGATTGAAATTAGTTACGAAATTTTTTTTTTTATATAATAATAATTTATAATCGATAATTATAAGTAATATGTTAATTTATTACTGTGTAAAATTTCACGCTGAATATAATGTGAATAAAAAGACAAAAATAAAAAAATATATCCGCATCAAATGATTTATTCAGAAAATACTCAACATTATTTTGGAAATATTTTTAGATTCTATTTAGATTAAAATGGTTTATTAATAAGCCCCTACTTAAGTGTTGTCATTCTGTTCTATATTTCGGCTCGTTTCCTGATATGATTTCCGAACTCGTTTTCCGTATTCGGAAACTTGAATTCCATATTTCACAAATCTATAGGGATGGGCCGAATGTGGTTTGAACCGAATATGAACTTCGCCCGAACATTCGGTAAAAATTAAAAATTCGGCCGAACTTCGGTTCAATTTCAGCCGCGCTTTTTCGTGTTGTGACTTGTTTAAATGCACTTGCTGCAAATATATTATTAAGAAAATAGTTTAGTTTTCGTTTTTTGATTAAGTGAGAGGAGATATCTAAGACTTGATGAGATGGGCAGTAAAATTTTGTTTTTTGAGACTGGTAGTTAAGAAGGCCTATTTAAGTTTTATGCTTATCACCTATGATTACTTTTTCTAATTCATATAAATGACTATGAATGAGTATATCAGACTTATTTTGTTTCGCTGTTACTACAGAAAAATATTTTTTTCATTAATTTCTATTATGACAGTACAAGTATATTTAGTGCAAAATGTTCGGCATTTTAACCGAAATTCGGCCGAATGACGAAGTTCGGTTCAAGCTGCCGAAGTTCGGTTAAACCGAATGTAAAACGAATTTCTGCCTACCCCTACAAATCTACAAGGACTATTTTATTTTTAGTTTGACTTTTTTTGACTCAAACTTTTGTTGTAAATATTGAGACCAATCCAGTAGTTTTAAGAGATATTCCGAATCATGATCACTAGACTGGATAAATAATAATATTATAAAGCGGAAGAGTGTGTTTGTTTATTTAAACGCGCTAATCTCAGGAACTACTGGTCCGATTTGGCAAATTCTCTTTTTGTTGGATAGTCCATTTATAGAGGAAGGTTTTAGGCTATATAACATTACGCTGCGACCAATAGGAGCGAAGCGTCAGGAGAAATGTTGAAAAAAAAGGGGAAAATTATTCACATGAACGAAGCCGCGGGCACTGCAGCTAGTGACTATACAAAAAAAAAGTTTTATTTCCAAATGAAACACAACAAGCTTTTTTCGGAAAGTCAACAAAATAACAAGCTACCACCGGTTCAACCCTAACCCGCCGAGAAGAACCGGCGTAAGAAACTCGGCTGAGGCCATGTTTTAGCAAATAGTTGAAAAATTTATTAACAATAATTATAGTGTACTAGATTGTGCCTGTGAAATATTACACAGTTCACTCTCTTGCGTGTTGAATTAAAAAAAAAAACATATTTAGTTGTGACTTATGAATGCATTCGTTCATTTAATAAATTTTAATTTTCTAGCCTCGCAGATGAGCCACTTTATTCCCAAGACCTAAGGTGTGCTATCGTTCATAAAATCATTTTTATCACGTCCTTTTTGTAAATTTAAAAGCAGTGTTTAAATTTTTTATCTCACCGCGGGCAAACGCTAGGAATTATAATATTAATAATCTTGTCTAGAATTTATTATTAGATTATAACATAAGATCACTACGTCGCGACTCGCAATTCAGAATAAAACCAAGTGTATAAAATTCAAACCGGTTTTACTAGATGAAGATGCGTCGTGGAATTTTTTGTTTGACCGACCATTTTTTTTTCAAGACGTAATTGTACCTATGTGTATTACTTTAGACGTATCATTAAAACTTAATATTCTGTTTCAACTGGTAGAACCTGGTAGAAATTTAAACGTTTTGTAGGAAAACTGCACCCACAGGTTGGCAAGGAAAAAAATGATAGAGCTGAAAGCTTCTAGAGACACATTTATTATTGTTTTATTAAACTGTAAAAATATTTCGACACCAGCAATTTATACTACGCTAACATATAAAATCCTATATTACAGGAGAGGCGAATATGTAACGTTTTATAAATCTAGTGATTTTAAAAAGTACATTTACTTAGCGTTGTATAAAATCTGGAAGTTATTTTTATATTATTTCTTTACGATTTGTTCACTACAAAATACTACCTTTTAAGCAAACTTGGCATTATTATTTTCAAAATGTTGACTTAGCATAGTATAAATTGTTGGTGTAGAACTTTAATCGTCTTACACTTGCACAAAATTTAGTTAATTTCATAAAAATATCAGCTCGTTAAAAAAATATTCGCAAATTAAATGAAATGTATCCACAATCCATAATGCATGTAATTGCGACTTAGCATTTAACTTAAATAATAACTACCGCCTTAAATACTATGTCTGAATTGTAATTATGAATGAAATTATTAAAACAAAATGCATTTTGCTAATAACACTTCAATTTATTGGCGCGTGGAAAATTTTAAACGCTAACATTGTTTGACTTTGAAGTCTCTGTTAATTCTGTTGCGTAATATTAGGTCCTTACATATGAAATTGGAGTTTTGTCGTACTGGCCACTTTGATCTTAAATATATCCTCTTTGGTTAGGAATTCCAAATTCAAATTTGAACAGCTATTTACTCATGCATTTGTGTTTTGAAAACCGTAACTCATTTGTTTTTTTCTCTTTTGCTTTTTTTTCTGCGTCACTCATTTCACAAAATCGAAAACTTAAAATATCGCATTATTTACGAGTACGAGTTCCACCGTGGCACCAGTGCTGCAGAAACGGCTCGAAGGATTAATGATGTGTATGGGGGTGATGTCGCAAAAGAAAACACGGTGCGTTTTTGGTTTCAACGCTTTCGTTCTCGAAATTTCGACCTGCAAAACAAGCCCCGTGGACGGCCGGAGACCAAGGTCGATAATGATGAATTGAAGGCTATTGTGGAAGCAGATCTATCGCAAACCACATCAGAGTTAGCTACAGGCTGCGGTGTTAGTGACAAAACCGTTTTAATCCACTTGAAGCAAATTGGGAAGGTGAAAAAGCTTGAAAGGTGGGTACCACATGAATTGAGTGAAGCAAACCGACAAACGCGCGTCGACTGCTGCGTTACATTGCTCAACCGGCACAATAATGAAGGAATTTTAAGTCGGATTATTACATGTGATGAAAAGTGGATCCTGTACGATAATCGTAAACGCTCATCGCAATGGCTTACCCTGGTGAACCAGCAAAGTCTTACCCCAAGCGAAAATTGACTCAAAAAAAGTTACTTGTAAGCGTTTGGTGGACTAGTGCCGGTGTCGTACACTATAGCTTTCTTAAATCTGGTCAGACGATTACGGCTGATGTCTATTGTCAGCAACTGCAAACCATGATGGAAAAGCTCGCCGTTAAACAACCGAGACTTGTCAATCGCTCTACGCCACTGCTGCTTCAAGACAACGCTAGACCACACACGGCCCATCAGACGGCTACCAAATTAGAGGAGCTTCAATTGGAATGTCTAAGACATCCACCGTACTCTCCGGACCTTGCTCCAACAGATTACCATTTTTTTCGAAATTTGGATAACTACTTGCAAGAAAAAAAATTCAATTCCGATGAGGCAGTCCAAACCGCTTTCAAAGATTTCATTGATTCCCGTACGAATGGTTTTTTTAGTAAAGGGATCTATAAGATGGCAAAAGTGTATAGATAGCAATGGTACATACTTTGATTAATAAAATATATTTTAATATGAAAAAATCGCCTTTATGTTCCTCCCATACAAAACGCCAATTTCTTATGTAAGGACCTAACATTTTAAACATTGACTACCTAAATTTCAACCCGGTAATATATATTATGTCGCAGGTTGAATCTGCTATTTGATTTGATTACTTGACTAGCGCGGTCGTTGAATGGCGCCAAACAGACAGCTCGTACAGAATGCAATGTGTTGATATATTTTTTGATTAATTAGCTTTAGTTTGCGTTATTCTTCGAAAAATAGTACCTACATATTCGGTAATATTGATGTTTTAAAATAAAATATTAAATGCCCTAGTCTCGGATTCATTGAATTTGTTGGTAAAAATAGAATTCAATGAACGCGCTAGTCACTCAATAAAATAGCCGATTCAACCAGATGACTGCGACAGACATCCTTCTCATAATGAGATCTGTGTTTTGTTGAGTTTAAAGGGTTTTTTACTAGGTATAAGAGTGAAACATTTTTAGATTTGGTAACACTAGTAAGAACTGAAGTCCTGACGTTCAATAATAGAAAAGGTACGACGGTTATATTTTTTCAATTTTAATATCAGTATTTTACATACTGCGCAGTACTTAGGTAGCCAGTTAGCCACTATCGCGTGAAGACGGTCAACTGCAGTCGCTGTGGTGCTAAATCCATACAAATCTTAGTACAGAGACCTTCGGTGCGTATGTGAGCGTACTATCAAGTATAAACTAGTCCCGTTCGAGTAGTAGAAATCCCACCAAAAACATTTTCATGTAAAAATGTTGCCAAGACGAGTCTACATATCTTACCCTGTGAAAAAGCTATCAGATCTCATGTAGAGCTCAGATTCTTGATCTATGCGTATTTTCCAGGACTAACTTCACTCTCTACATTTCAGTCAAAACGTGATACTTAGCCGTTTTGCTTCCGTTACGAAGATTTCATATGTATTCATCGTGTGTGAAATAAAACGGCCACGGTCGGTGCCCTTGCGCTTCGCTTGGATCGTCTTGGCGGGGCACGACCGTGCCCCCAGATAATACACGGTCGTTTGGAGAGCTGGTACTACTACCAATTCCTACGAATTGTCACTAGTTGTAGTAGTAGTAGTAGTAGAGTATCTACACTATATAGAAGGGATTAATAACTAATCTTCATATAATTAACAATATACATTTGTCCCCATACCTTTTCACATCAAATGAGCATCACATGATAATTTTTATATCTTTTATTAATGATAGCGACAAAAACTCAAAACGTCATAATTTTATTCGCAGACGTAATAAAAAATATTTTAAACAACGGCGTTTATGCTTTTTAAAGTTTTTTGTTAATGAAAATGATGTTATTTGTGCAACGCAACTATTATTAAAATTTTCAAAGATACGAGTATGTATTATGTAATTATATTTCAATAAAAAAAACTTCAATTAGTCGGATCGTTAATAACAACATTAACATAATAAACGTTAACATATTGTTAATATAGATAATAGTAATGTGTCTAGGACCTCATCTTCATCATGATCGCGTAAGAGTTGTAAGATTTGACTGCTTATGGCGCGTTTCAAATTTAAATAACCTATCTATAAGAAAACATAGATGGCCATACAATTTGACAGCTTTTCCCTGTCATTTTGTTTGGCGATCTCTCCTTTTCTTATCATTTTCATAGATAGATAGGTTATTGAAACGCGCCATTACGAGCTGACGACATCGTATATCGTCGTCCGATATCGGATCGGATAATAGGAAGGGCTCTTATCCCAGTAAAATGCAGGGAAAATTCAAAAGCTATATTTTATATCCTCCGCGGGTGGCAGTACTTATCCGCGACTCCAACCACATCCAACTAAATCCAATATATTTTTTATTCATGAAAACGATTGACGTTTGTATGTTAATTCTCGGGTCGGGGATGAAATATTATGGAGATATATAGGGCCGATATTAATCCGGCGGTTACAGGCGCTGCCAAGAAATCAAATAAATCCTATGACAAACAAGACATATAAATCAATCAGGGCAAGGTGGTGTCGCGATTGCAGAGCCGGGGACCCTCAGATATTACATCAGAAATCCTGTATCGAGGAATTTATGGACAAAACTAAACTCGTTATCGACTACCTTTTATTTATGATACTTTTGATTTATTTTCGCGTAGGCAAATTAGGCCCCTAGCACTTGCTCACCAAATTTTGAAAACGCTTTGAGAATTGGAAATAAAATTTCCAGGGCCCTGATTCAAGATGCCATCGCTATTTATCGGTTACGAAGTTCGAAAACAAAATATATGGAATTTGACATAAGCTTCGTTAAATGTCGTCGTTCGCGTGTCATTTAGCGAACTTAATGTCAAATGCCATACATTTAGTTTTAGAACTTCGTAAGCATAAAATAGGGATGGCCCTGTCTTGAATCAGAACTCAGTATTATTTAATGTATACCTAATAATTTTAGTGTCAATTTGTATTTTGTATGTTTATACTTGTATCTGTTTGGTAGATAGTTATAGAAGTATTTGGTAAATAATTATAATAAAATATAAATATTCTTCCACCAAAATCGGTTCAAGGCCCTGATTCAGGATGCCATCACGCAATTATCACTAACGAAGTTTGAAAACAAAATGTATTGGATTTGACATAAGCTTCTCCAAGTGACACACGATATCGTTTGTCATTTAGCGAACCTTTTGTCAAATCATTTTAGTTTTCGAACATCGCACGTGATAATAGCGATAGCATCTTGAATAAGAGCCCTGGGCCTCTTAATTTAGACGTTACGAGGGAACAAACATACACAGCATTTCTGTTTAGCTGCGCTGTAATCGAATAAACATATGGATTTGCCTAGACGTTATGTCTAGTTTTTAGACTAATTACAGTTTTAAGTTAATTAGTCTCAGTTGCGGTCAGTTGTCCTTGTCTGTCATAACTCATAATATACCAAGTTGCGGTTACCTCCATCATATTTAAAAATAACCTCAATACAAAGTAATCACATTAAAACTAAAATCAATAGTTTGTACTTTGGAATTTTAAAATATAACACACTGAATTAGTTTTATATACTACTCGATATGAATGGTGAGATGCATATCACTAAGGAATACTTAGGATGAAGTTTATCCCTTATATTTAACCCCCGTCGTCATTATGTTACTACGATATATTAATATGTAGGAACTAGGAACACTAGGGTTGAAAATATTAAGGTGGAAAAATCATAGTATGTTTATAGTGATAACTGAGTTTGAGTTAATCAATAGGTAAGTTTATTTAAGACAAACTAGATTTTTGTCGGGAAGCGCAAATATAATTTGTAACATTTATGATGAATACAAAGTTATTTATGCAGTTGACGTAGGTACTCGTATCTAGATAACTAGACAGCAATTACAAAATGTTTTATTTGTTTCTTTATTTATACACTAAACGCGACTTGTATTTCTGTCTAAAGATCGGTTCAGTAGTTTGACAAGAAATACCTAATTCAAAAACTTCTGTTTCAAATTAAATGAAATTTGAAATAGAATAGGAGTACCGTGTTTATACAATGCCTGCTAAGTTACTTAAAATACAACCTTTTAGTTTTACCCACAACAAAGTTATAGGCGGTCGAAAATGGCCTCGAACTGTTTGGAGAAAAGGATGGTACGGCCGTGCTCTACTTGGCTGTGCACTGCTGTGCCCCCAGCTATTTTAAGCCCACAGGTTGTTAGTTCTCGAACCGGTGGAGTGGTTGGTCAAGGTCAAATGTTAAAAAAATAAATAATTAAAATGTCAGTATCATAAAGAGCCTAACCTGCAGTTAAACTGCGCAAGCAGCTTTGCGGCTAATGTATACTTAACATATTATGTACAATAAATAAATAAACAATAAACAGGACTCAAGGTGGTAATGCAAGTACGACGAATTTAAAACACTAATTCAGTTTTTTTTTATTTAACATCGCAAATTTCTTCAAATCTTTGTGGTCAAAGAATTTTATTATTTTTTTAAACAATTAAAACACAAAAATATCTCAAAAGTTTCCTACGAGTCAATTGGGTCGATAATGTTTGAATAAACGATAATATTAAGGCCAGTGATCCGCGCGCAGCGGTCACACCTCCTACCATATCAATTGCTCGATATATCACACATGCACGCCGTCCATCGCTCGCAATTAATGTCCAAATCAAACCCGCGCAGTACACAACGAGGAATGTAGATAACGCGACACGAAATTTCGCGGGGGCGCTGCTGTAGTCCACGTCAGTGCTGATAAGATAAGAACTAATACGCATTCAAAATTAAATCATACTACGTTCAAACATATAATATTACTAGGAAATCTCGGAACGTGTAGACAATATGGTATGTTTGTAGGAAATAAATAATGATTTCATGGAATTTAAAGCAATCAAATGCGTTACTGTTTCATATCTTCTAGTACTTTCTTGTGAGATAAAAAGTACCTATCTTGCTACGAATTTATTACATAATATTTTCAACACCCACAGTCGTGGGTGTTGAAAATATGAGATGCCCGCGTTGGGAAAACAAAAAATTATGTTCCAAGATTGGTTAGAACAATACAGGCTGATCACCTGATTGTCTGACAAAAAAGATGATCCATGCGTCGGATGGCCATGTAAAAAGTCGGTCCTGCGCCTGATCTCCCGTCAGTCGTGTCGGTTATCCGTCCCACTGGGCAACGAGTGTGAAGAGAGAGTGCTTCTGTGTATTGCGCACACACTTGGGCACTATAAAAATAACTCCTGTGTGGGTTGGGTTCATTGTATTATAACACAGACTGGCGCAAGTGAGCCTCAATCACAGTATATTTTACACGTGACTGCATTGCATTCTTAGAAACGCAAAATCACCATTGAATTTTAAAAATCAATACGCAATGAATGAATGAAATTAAAATAAAACCGTTGCAAGGTTGCCGTTGCAAAATTGTCCCTGCGAGTTGTCTCAGTCCGTTGCCATAACGAGACAAGAAAGTTAAAGCAGAACGCAGTGAGAAAGTTGCGTGCAATTGAATGAAACGATAGAAGTCTATTCTCAAATTACAGGAATATCAAGTGATATATCTGTCGCAGTCATCCGATTGAATCTGCTTATATGATTGAATGACTAGCGCGGTCATTAAAAGGCGTCAAACAGCTCGTACAGATGTGTTGATATATTTTTTGATTCATTTACTTTAATGTGCGTTACAATAGTACACATTCGACAATTTGGAATTTTAAAAATAAAAAATTAATGGCTGTCCTAGTCTCGGATTCATTGAATTTGTTGGTAAAAATGGAATTCAATGAACGCGCTAGTCATTCAATCAAATAGCAGATTCAACCAGATGATGACATATCGACAGTACGATGAAACAAAACAATAATCAAGGCCTAAACAAGGCCTTCCTTAGGCCTGGCTGGCTGGCTAACCCAACCAACCAAAGTCCTGTAAGTATCAACGCGCAACAGGGTTTTTTTTAATTACTTAAAATGTTACTGTTCCATATGGCTCATTTTTATAGTAAATTAATATCAGGGCCCCTATTTAAGATGCCATCGCTATTATCTCTTACGAAGTTCGAAAACTAAAATGTATCTGATTGACAAGCGAACTCGTGTCACTTAAGTTTAGGTTTAAAGATATTTATTATTATCAACAAAGGTGAGATGCCACTTACGTGATAACATTGTTTTACTTAAATCTAAGTACACTTACTTAGCGAAGCGTATCAGGCCCAGGAAGGAAACTTCGACGCCGAATAATCTCAATCGATATTCAATAAATAAACTAGCAACAAATTCACCAGCTGTCTTATCACTGTGCGAATTTGTGCGATTTTCTTATGAATAGTAATCTTCTATCAAGTAACCTTAAGGTATCAATGAATGTTGAAGGATTCCTTATCAAGTGCAAATACAATGTTATCAACGTCAAAGTAGTGTAAATCAAAGTAACCTCATTCGCTCATTAAAGAACTTGGAATTTTCCGCTAAGAAATTACTCTGAACATGGAAGTTAAGCAGGTTAAATATGTAAATCGTATTCAGATGTTAATCTAAAATTAATGAATTATGCTTGACGGACAAAACCCGTTAGAGGCAGCTCATATTATTTACTAATGTGCCCGCGACTTCGTTCGCGTGATTTTTGAGTGACTTAAAAGTTAAACCGTAAATGCGGCGCACGCAACGAAAGTTCCCAAATGTGAATAATTTTCTCCGTTTTTGCAACATTTCTCACTGACGCTTCGCTCCTATTGGTCGCTGCGTAATGTTATATAGCCTAAAGCCTTCCTTCATAAATAGACTATCCAACAAAAAATAATTTTCGAAATCGGACCAGTAGTTCCTGAGATTAGCGCGTTTTAAACAAACAAACAAACAAACAAACTCTTCCGCTTTATAATATTAGTATAGATTTGACTGTTACATAATTCGCTTTAGAATCTAAAAATAAAATTTTAATTATTAATAGTTTGATCATTAAAAACTAAAACAGCAGAAAATATACACAAAATATTCTACTAAAATTTTAAATTTATAATACTCGTAGTTTACTGTATGCTAATATTATTCTAGATTAATATGCAAGTTAAAATATCTTCCTTCACTCGTTACTATTAGGTAGGAATATGAAGGAAAATTTTGAAATTTTGTATTATTATCTCCTAAATGAAACTAGTTTGATTTGCAAATAATTTGCTTGTCAATGAAAATGTTGCTAGGGACAACTCAAGATGTACGTCTATTAATTCAAGTGTCCATTTGATTGTATTCTATCTTCCAAATAAAACTATTTTGAATTGCAAATAATCTTAATAAATGAAAATGTTGCTCAGGATGTGTCTAGCAACATTTTCCTCGAACGCGTATCGTATGTGCCGTGTGACAGAAGATAAGTCCGAGATGGGCAAGGATGAGATTTGCGAAGGCAAGTAACGGTAGAGTATAACGGTACCCGATTTGCTATTCAGGTCCATACGCCATAGTGAGGTGGAATACGCATTTTTTAACCGAATTACCATATCCGGTTTCCTTTTACTCCTTGAAAGTAGGATATTGCGTAATAAAACCCAAAAAAACTAATGCGCTTAATCTGAAGATAAGCGTCATGACAGTGTACAGTTCGACCTGTAGGAACAGCGCACCGTTCTAACCTGCCTGGGGCCATACTCTCCAAAGTCCAAACTGATTCGATTTTGATTCAGATTCAATCGTTGTTTATTTTGATTGTCAGTCGATTGATATGGCCAGGAGTACAAAAAGTTACGATCTAACGATTTTCCTTATCCTGGTTAGTTTCAAAGTAATCCACAAAATAAAATACTAGAAGCTGTTGAGATCGAACTCAATCGATTCTCCATTGGGTCGGGAAGCCTGCTGCGCTCCGAAACGAACGCGTATAGCTCCGGGTCTACCATTCCGATTGGGCATGTCAATTACATTACAAGGTTTTAACCGCGCAATATATTGTTAGACACAGATAGCCCAAACACTAGACGATGTTGGCGTCGTAATTAGCACGACAGTTTGATGCTCAAAATCGCACAAATCCAACCTTTCTAAAATCCGATGTCCGGTCTGAACTGAAGTCTTGATTGTACAGCAAGGCCTTAATCTAGAGATTATCATAATCTACTACTAATCATAAGAATAACGTCTCGCAATTTATTGCAGTTCCAGTTTACCTATCAGGGCTAACTAATCAGTAACAGAATAGAAGAACCAGAAATAGCTTCATTTCAATGTTTAGTTCCAGAAGAAAACATTATCTGAATCTTGCAATGTCATGGTAAGTAATCATTGTTTTTTGTTCGTATTTTGGTTTGTGGTCGCTACTTTTTTAAAACGCTCGTATTTTCAATCAAATTGTAAAGTGTTTTCATTTGACAGTTATAAAGAAGAGGCGCCTAAATGACGAATTCTAAGAGCACATGTTCTGATATTTACAATTCATTCAACTGGCGAGATTAGATGCCGTCTCGCTTGCTCGTTTTATATTCGAGTGTGCTAGAAAAAGCTAACACATCGCTAATTACTCGAGCACACAACGCAAGTTATGTGCACAGCTCAAAGGATTTTACGCTGTCTTACAAGAATATACGTTCTAAAATCGCGTGAATAGGTATTGTATGCGTAAACATTAATCAATGCCGCGAATACCTTCACGAAGGTCACCAAGTTCGAAGTCAAAGATGATCGTCGACCGCCATTAGCATCGACAACGTCATCGGCAATATAAGCTAAAGGATTTTTAAAGGCAGCCGTTTTAGAATTGCAAATGAATGTCATTGGATGAGCATGAAGCCTTCGGACGAGTTGGGGCGGACTGCGATCATCATCAGCCTCAGTGTAGCCAAAACATTTATTTTTTAATTTTAAAGCAATCTCGCGCATTTCATCTCTCTGATACGAAGTATATTCACATTCTACGAATTCAATCTTATCTCCAGCGACGTATTCAGATAAAACAAAAAATCTAAATAATGGATTCCGTCGACAGAAATGAATTCCTAGGATGGTGTTTCCATTATCGATACGGTGTCAACTCGGAATCAGATAGTGTCACTGCGCAGTACGATCGAAGTGCGTAGCGACTAACGTATGAATATATTGTGACTTTGTATACGGTGACGTTCGACTCAGATTGTTAACATTTTTGCATCGTGATTTGCAAATCATTATCGACGAGTTTGCTTTTAAAATTCTAACTGGCGGAACTCTAAAGGATCTATTACTTAGGCACTAGATATTTCCTATTTGAAACTATATCTAAACCAGTGCGGTGACCAGGACTAATTATTGGGAGCTACGTATTCGTAACGTTATCGAAAGAGAATTGTACGAAAATTATATTATGCAGCGCCCATGCAGGCTTTCGGCAACGTAACGCTTACGAATATGCAGAGCTATTATTTGTTTCTGCTTGACCTATTGTACAGTTCCTAAAATACTTTTTTTCTATACTTAGACCGTTCTTTTAATCACAATTTTAAGACGCGGGGTGAAATAAAGTAATACTTTATTTAAATATTTATATTTTTATCATAGTTTGGGCTACTCTTAATTGACAGTATTTCAAACTTAACCACTTGCATTTTATGATCCTTATGATATGCTTTATCACAGGACACTTACGTAATATTACTTAATTTAAACAGACTTTAAAAATATCTATTGTATAATAGTTAATTAGCTAGTCACAAATAGTCACAATGCGGAAATCGCGTATCCGCGAAGCCAGTTGGCACCGCGAGCGATCAAACTCATTTGTTGATTGACTATTTTTAATTATACGAGGCGTAGTAGTAGGCGAGACTTTACGATTCTTAGCGAGTGCCTACAATCAATAGTGTTTTAACTCGAGAATTTAGATACGTTAGTTTATATTATAATCAGTACAGGGTATTTTTAGGTATGTCCTTGATTTTCTTACAGGTTTAGAAAAGGAATAAAAGTAGTTTTTTAAGCGCAATTAGCAGAAGATATCGTCATTTTCTTCTGATACTTTAAAATCAAATAAGAATGTGATGACAGCTTAAAAACTCTTGAGAATTGAGATAAATTAGTTTATACTGTAATCAATACAAGGTATTAGGTATATCCTTAATTTTTCTTACAGGTTTAGAAAAGGAATTATAGTAGTTTTTTAAGCGCAATTAGCAGAAGATATCGTCATGTTCTTCTGATACTTTAAAATCAAATAAGAATGTGATGACAGCTTAAAAACTCTTGAGAATTGAGATACATTAGTTTATACTGTAATCAATACAAGGTAATTAGGTATGTCTTTAATTTTTCTTTCAGGTTTAGAAAAGGAATAAATGTAGTTTTTTAAGTGCAATTTTTTAAGAACAAGATATCGTCATTTTCTTCTGATACTTTAAAATCAAATATGATTTTCATGACAGCATTTAAAACTGAGAAAAAAAGTACACAGTATGTTGTTGAACATTTCGTTAATAACGTACTAACTCACATCGCTTACTAAGAAATTAATTTAAATTCAAACAAGAATATAGCAACATGTGGAAAGTAAAAACCCCAATTTTAACTGAATATGAATGTTTTAAAGCAATTGTAAATGGCTACGTGCCACTAAATCTTTTTGGTGTATGCAATGGCTGAACGCCAAGTAATTCACAGAGAAAACCCTCAACATCATCGGATATAAAATACATATTCTATAGTAAAAACCACGTAAAGATATACATTTTGTAAATAATGTAAAATATTCTCTAATTGAAAGCAATCCTGTATACTTAGTTCCTGTTCAATGTCGTATTTTATTCCAGTGACTTGATTTATTTTTCAGTGCCTAAGTGTGAGCGCAATACACAGAAGCACTCTCTGTTCCTTCACTCTCGTAGCCTAGTGGGACGGATAACCGACACGTCTGGCGGGAGTTCAGGTGCAGGTCGACTTTTTACATGTCCATTCGGCGCATGGATCGTCTTTCTTGTCAGACAATCAGGTGATCAACCCGCATTGTCCTAACCAAATTTTTTGTTTTTGAACGCGGGAATCGAACCCCCGACCTTCGTGTCGATAGCTAAGCTATAACCCACTCGACCACGGAGGCGTTATATAGATTATATTTAGATTCTGCATATAAAAACTCGCTTACCTTCCATCCGGCTGACGAATTGCTGTCACCTTTGTCCTTAAAATATGGCACATTGTGGACCATCCACTCGTAGATTTGGGATAACGTCAGTCTCTTGTCCTGGGAGGAGGTTATGGCCTGCGTTATGAGATCGGCGTAGGAGAGGTTGCCCCATGCGTTTCGGCGGGAAGAGTTTTTTTTCGCGGTCACGGCCGTGGGCAATGGTGGTGCGCCTGAAAAGAAAATAAAAAATATTTTATTTCCAAAAATAATTTTACATTATCATTATACATATGCTAACCTATTGCTTGTCTTAGGTAGGGTTCAGAACCGGGAAATCCCGGTACCGAAAATCCCGGGATTTCCCGGTTCTTTGACTACTGTTATAGAACCGGTTCTCAACGCAAAAGAACCGGGATTTTCGGTATTTTCGGGATTTTTTTTACCTTAACAAAAAAAAAACGCAACGGGCTCAGAAAAGTACTTTTGTATTTAAATTACACATTGTGGCATGTCAAGTTAAAGGATAATATATTTATTGCTATACAATGATTAAAATATCGTTTTACATTCATTTCCATTAAAGTTTTACATAGATATAATAAATTTTTATAAACGTGAGTAATATTATATTACTAGCTGTGGCCCGCACCTTCGGGCGTGTGAAATTATTATATTCGTAGCAAAAAGTTCTTTACCAAATAACACTACAGTTAGAATGTGGTTTAGATAATGTTATAGTAATAAACATATTATGAGTATCATTATATTTTAACCAATGCATATAAATAAAAACTTAATAAATTGTATACTTTTTACACCTTGGGTTACATTATTGGAGTTTTAGTAAGGATCCCTTTTTTTTTGAAAATATAATAAAGCCGGTGTTCACCGTTGATGGTGTAACTTTCCGACGGCGAAAAACGCTTTCAAACTTTAACTTAAGTTACGATGTTATTCAAAATATTCTTAACTGATTTTACTATCTCAACATATTAAAATAAATCTAGGGGAAATGTCTGCTCATTTTATATTTACAGATTTGGGGTCTATAAAGGCCATAGACCCTAAAAATAATAATTATGAAAAAAAGTACTGTCTGTCTGTCGGTCCGTATGTGAGTCCGTACTGAATGGAATAAAATGAAATTTAGCAGGCCGATAGCTTCGAACCTAAAGGGTAATGTAGGACATTATTATCCCAAAAACGAAACGGATTTTCAAAAAACAGTAGCTACTTATTTGATGGTATTTCGGTAAAACTACTCGACGTATTTAAATGAAACTCAGCACAAAGGTAGATTGGACCATGAAATTAATAACAGGATTTTGGGAAACAAAGGGGTCCCAAGGGATCATAATTATAAAAGCTATATTTTTGAACTTGCTTATAAAACAAAAATAAATTATGATTTTTTGGATCATTGTATTTATCTGTATTCTGATTTCTTTTAAAATATAACAATTAAAATAAATAATATAATCTTTTTGCTACTACTCATAAATAAAAATCGCAAAAACCAATTTTATAAGATATCTTTAAACTATGAATTTTTGTTGAATCAATTTATCTGTTGGATAAAGTTGTTAACATTTTTGGAAGATCCGTCTTTTTAGCCAGTAAAACTCACTTCGATATTACATTCAAAGGGTAAAAACTTACTTTCACAATATCTGCGTTTAAAATTTTAATTTCTGTCCAAACATTATACCGCATATACCGCATTTCGTGCGATTGGCTAAGCAGAAAAATAATTTTAAAATGTTTTATCCATACTTAGTATTATTTCAAACGTGAAACTAACTATGTCTGTTACTTAAGTTACTTAAGACTCATAAACCTTTTTACTGATTTGGTTTAATTTTGGTACGGCGATAAGTTTATAATAAATAGGACTTATCAACGCCGAGGCAAAACTACCGAGCAAAGTAGGATTCAACGTCACTTATATAACGTGACGTTGATTCCTACTAACAAAATATAATTACTTATACTTATTTAAACTTATAAAACTCTTCAGTTTTGGTTGAGTTTTTGTACTACATAGTATTTTACAATATTATAAGTTTTAATAGATTTAAGTAAAATAGTTTTTTGGCTCATGATAGATCGTAGATATAATATGCAATGTTTTATTTACCTATTCAAAAGTAATAACTTTGCAAAAGCGGGAGGGAATCTGCTAAGTGTGCCTTATAGGCTGGCAAATCGTTATACATAATATACGCATCGGAAAAAAATATTGTAGTGCGTATGATCTGGCCAGAAACTGGATAGTGGATAGTCATATGATTATTGATATAACATTATCTTAATCATACTGTAGCCATAGAGTTATTTGATAAAGAACTTTTTGTTACGAATACTATTTCACGCGCCCGAAGCCGCGGGAAAAATCCCTAATATTAGAGACGTTAAATTAAAAATATATGTACATAATTATATATCTATGTAAAACTTTATCAAAGGTTAATTTATAACGATATTTTAATCATTGTATAGCAAATTAATGTATCATACTTTAACTTGACTTGCCAAAATGTGTAATTAATTTTTAAAAAGTAGTTTTCGAAGCCGTATATTGTATTTGTTTTTAGTCAAGTAAGAAAAAATCACGAAAATACCGAAAATCCCGGGAAATCCCGGGAATTCCCGGTTCTGACTAGTGCCGGTACCGAAAATCCCGGTTCCTAAAACTATACCGGTTCTCGATACCCTAGTCTTAGGCCTGAGTCAACTCATGCAATTGAGAAAAACCTTACCTGTCTTACTAGGTTATTTTTAAACAATATGGAAGCCCTGCCATCCTAATTCCTAATGAGAACTTATATTGTGTGTAAAAATTAAAAAAAAAACGAAAACACAGTCTTCATAAAAAATTCAACTAAAAAATTGATAATAACTATGAAGTACTTAACATCAATTCGTGCCTTATCATACTCGTAGATAAAATTATATAAATTGACAAAAATTATAATTTGCATATTAAATAATGGAATAATCTTATCAAATTAGTGCATTGTCATCGGTCCTCGATAAATCTGCAAAGTTTAAATGAAGTGAGAGAGAACAAGCCGTATTATGATGTTTTACAAAACATCATAATACGGCTAATGGTATTGTAATACCAGCCTGGTTCCAGGCAATTCAATAATACGGTCTCAAACTGCCTTTTTCTTTTTCATATTACAGCGACATGTTATACTGAATGGATCCACCCTAGTTTGGTTATCTGAAAGTGACATTCGGAAGCAAGTCCAGTGTCAAGTGTCCGCTAACTAGCTGTCGTCATGCAGTTATTATGTGATCGTAATACGAAAATTCCAGGCAGCCATGTTGTAAGGCGTAAACTGGCTGGAATTAAGAGCTGGAATTGGGTCAAAATCGCGCCCAAAGGAGTCGGTTACAACACTTACAACTTAAAAACATACAAGTGAAGCTAATATGAAGCGCGTATGAAAGGAACTGGACAGGCTCTATTTTTTTAAATAAATTTCTGTAATCTTCAAATTATCTGTATTATCTGTATTACTCGGCATTAATTGCCCTTTTATTTCTATTAAAATATCTAAATTGTAATCATTGTATGTTTTAATGCAATCAAGGAATTCCAAGTTTATTGATTTCCATTTTTCGCATGCAAGGCATTAAAAGTTTTAAATTCAATTAATAAGGTAAGTGTATTTACTCAAAAATGTTAACATTTGAAAGAGAAAATTATGTAGATCAGAAAGCTAACTGAAAATTTCAAACAGTCCTGCTATTATTATATAGCGCTAACGCGTAACTGTTAGCACATAGATGCAGGCTGCAGTCGAGTTCTGCGCCACTTTTTTAACCGACTTCCAAAAAAGGAGGTTCTCAATTCGTCTGTATTTTTTACGTTTTCGGTTCCTCTCGCCGGGTTAGTCTCCGAAGCTGGGGCCTTACTCTCCAAACTGATTCGATTTTGATTCAGATTCGAGCGTGCCGCGTACTTCCCAGTAAATTGACGTTTGTTGAATTTGATTCTCTGTAGATTGATTGATATGGTCGGGAGTACAAAAAGTTACGATCTAACGATTTTCTTTATCCTGGTTAGTTTCAAAGCAATCCGCGAAATAAATTACCAAAAGCCGCTGAGATCGAACTGATTCGATTCTCGATTTTGTCGGGAGTAAGCCTGCTGTGGTAAATCATATAATATGACTTTTGAAAACATGAGAGGATAAAGGTAATAGAAGATAAAGCAAAGTTTTCTATCGAGAAAATTGAGTTTATACTGTCACTTAAGCATTTTAGGATATGTCGTAAGTATCGTAACGCATTAATTACATTGATTCTAAAGAAGGCTCTTTAATGTACTTCGACATATTCTAAAACGTTTAAGTGACAGTTTGAATTAAATTTTCTCGAAATCGACACACCTTCATCCATGTCTTAAATTTTACAAGTGTTAGTTTCTAACATATTTGGAAATTAAAAATAATGATGTGTAGTTTTAATGTCTCGATATTAAGACAGATTAGTGTGGACGCACAAATGTCCCTGATTCAAGAAGCCATCGCTACTTATCGCTTACGAAGTTCATAAACAAAATAAATGGGATTTGACATAAGCTTCTCTAAATGACAAGCGATTTCATATGTTATTTAACGATCTTTCTAATCATTTTGTTTTCGAACTTCGTTAACGATAAACAGCGATCTCATCTTGAATGTCTCTACTGAGACACTACACATCAATATATTTTTTTTAATTTCCAAATATGTTGGAAACTAACACTTGTAGAATTGAAGACATGAATGATCCCTGGTGAGCCGACGCCCGTTGAAATGCAACAAGATACTCGCTACTGTATAAATTATAATATATGCATCTGAGAGATAAATCTGGATCGTACCGGTAAAGTATACCGATAAGCTATGCAGAACTGCTATAAAGGAATGTCAGCATTCTCGGGATTATCACGTGTATTAACAATCCCATCAAAAACATGACCTGTAAAAAAGGCCAAGACTCACTTCTTAGTTCTTTTGCCGTAAAAAGTTGTGAGATGGGATGGCAAGCTAGGGTAAGTCAGTCGGTCTAGCATCTTATAGTGATTATATCAATATCAATAAAAATCTTTCATGTTTTAAACAAATACGTAGATTGACTTGGCAATCGCATACAAATATTATTTATCTCACAAGTGATTATTTTATATTAAATCAGATTAATTAGTGCGATTGCCAAGTCAATCTATAACGACCTCTGTAGCAGAGCGCGTCGGTGCCCTTGAGGAGGTCGCGGGTTCGAGTCCCGCCGAAGGAACAAAAAGTTTTCTATGGTTTATGGATAATTGTGGAATAGTGTATTAATATTATGAAAATCTTAAATATGTGTATAGTATAAAATTATTAAATATATTTCCGTTGTATGATACCTACCTGTAACACAAGTTCTTCGGATACTTAGCACGGGGCCACATTGACATGGTGTGAAGTGTGAACCATCCATAGATGATGTTATTAGGTAATAGGTGCCTATTATATTATTAATATATGTGCTAATAATATAAATAAACGCAAAAGTTTGTTAGTATGGATGAATGAATGGTTGTTACTCAATCACACAAAAACTACTGAACCGATTTTGATTAAATTTGGTATGGTAGTAGTTAGGCTACTATAGCGCAGAAATAGGTACGGTTCCCGCAGGATTTCATACGTAGTAGCGGAAACATTTAGAATTTCTTTATACCACCTAGTATGTAACTACCTAATATGTAAATGAAATGTTGCTTTAAAGTATAAGACACGAGGCATTCTTAATGAAGGCATTATTATGCCGATAACCACTTTGGAATCAGAGGTGCATGAAGGTCTGAATTTACAATTTTTTGTTTCAATAATGTTCCAAGTGTATACCTACTTGGAACATAATTGCTAAGAGTCGGCTATTGACTCTGACCCAAGATGCCATGAAGCTTCGCTAAGTGACGTATGAATTCGTTTGTCATTTAATAATAATAATATCTATAGACGCTTCACACCACGCCAATCTGGTCCTGTGCTAAGTATCTGAAGAACTTGTGTTACAGGTACCAGACAACGGAAATATAATTTTATTTTATACGTCGTTTCAGCCTTTTACTGTCCACTGCTGGACATAGGCCTCTCCAATACATTTCCAGTACGACCGGTCCATTGCCACCTGCATCCAACGTGACCCGGCAGTTTTCACCAGGTCGTCGGTCCATCTGGTAGGTGGCCGTCCCACACTGCGCTTGCCAGTACGTGGCCTCCACTCTAGGATCTTTTTGCCCCATCGACCATCCAATCTTCGTGCTATGTGGCCGGCCCATTGCCACTTCAGCTCACTGATCCTACGGGATCTCCTCATTTCTGATTCGATCACGTAGAGAAATACCGAGCATTGCCCTCTCCATAGCTCGCTGAGCGACATTGAGCCTTTTGAAAAGATCCTTCGTGAAGCACCACGTCTCAGAACCGTAAGTCATCACTGGTAACACACATTGGTTGTATACCTTTGTCTTAAGGCACTGAGGTATTTTGGACGTATTTTATACTATACACATAATATTTAAGATTTTTATCATATTAATACACAAATTTAATACACATCCATGACTCAGGAACATTGAAAACTTTTTGTTCCCTCGGCGGGATTCGAACCCGCAACCTCACCAACGCTCTGAACCGCTGTGCTACGTAGGTCGTCAATTTAGCGAACTTCACGTCAAAACCTTTTTGTTTTCGGACTTCTTAAGTGATAATTGTGTTTTAAAAAATTCAAACGTAAACACAAAAGAAAACAGCTCTTAAACCAGGAATCTCTTAATTAAATTGGCACTAAATCCATTTTTATGTGTAATCTAAAAGTTTGATATTGGAATTAAATAATCTTATCCCTTATGTCAGCTTACATCACTACTAAATTATTATTTACCATTTAACCAGACATATTCAAAAATCACACAAATTATCAAAATATAATCGTATTTACGCAGAGTCGCGACCAAAAGGTACCTAGTTGATCATTAACACAATACACGTAGCTGCAATTTCATAACAGGACGTTACCATTTCATATTTTGTTGCTCACTAGACACATTTCGTTGCTCACTAGACACATTCTATTGCTCAATAGTTACATTTTTTGCTTGGCAAGTGTCTGGCTGAGGTGAAATTCTTGTAAAAATAATCTACGACCGATCATTCATTTTAGCAGACGTGGGTGTTTACTGTTTAGTCACAATGTCAAATTATGAACTTAAATAATAATAATATCTATGGCCTCTTTTACACCACGTCTGTCTGTGAAGAACTTGTGTTACCAGACAACGCAAATGTTTTGCCTAGGCTCAACTAGTTCATCCTATAGGATAGACCAGTTTAGACTAGACTAAACTAGTTGATTCTGATATAGATACTCACACTCTAGGATAAACTGGTATGGCCTAGTCTAAACATTAAAGTATATCAAGAAAGTCAAAATAAATAGATAAACAACTGAGCTACAGAGGTTGTTAAAAAATGTATTCAAACTGCACTAAACAGTAATTAAAAGTAGAACAAGTACTCGTAGTCGTATGTCGACATATTGAATTACTAAAAACACCCGTTCGCGTGGTTTTTGAGTGACTTAAGCCGTTTATGCAGCGTACGCAATGAAAGTTCCCCCCAAATGTGAATAATTTCCCCCGTTTTTGCAACATGTATCGCTGACGCTTTGCTCCTATTAGTCGCAGCGTAATGTTACATAGCCTAAAGCCTTCTCTATGAATGGACTATCCACCAAAAAAAGTATTTTTCAAATCGGACCAGTAGTTTCTGAGATGAGGAACAAACAAACTCTTCCGCTTTATTATGTATACTATTAAGTATAGATACGTATAGTAACAATAAAATTTAGAGTGAACGATAATCGGTGACCTACTTTTTGTCGGTGCAAATAGAACATATCGTTAGCAATAGTGCACTCGTCATACGATTAGTCGGTCAGAAATATTATAGATGAAAAATCTAATGGTCCTACAAATAGTATGACGTGGGTATGACTGACCAGGGGCCTTACTCTCCAAACTGATTTGATTTTGATTCAGATACGATCATGCCGCGTACTTCCTAATAAATTGACATTTGTTTATTTTGATTCTCAATCGATTGATATGGTCGGGAGTAGAAAAAGTTACGATCTAACAATTTTCTTTATCCTGATTAGTTTGAAAGTAATTCACCAAATAAAATACAAACAACCACTGATATCGAACGGATTCGGTTCTCGATTGTGTCGGGAGTACTGCAGGAATGAAATGGATATGAAATTTCGGATATGGATATTAAATTATTTCGGATTATCCGTTTGTTTCGAATAATTTCGCTTACGGATATTACATTTTTACAGTAGCAAAACTTTAATTTCAGATTCGGTTACGGATATTTTTTAATATCGGATATCCGATAGTTTCGGTTACGGTTACGGAGCTTCCTAACATCCCTGGTTAACACTTGTTGTTCCAGTGACTAGACTAAGCAAAGTAAAGAATTCGTTTAAAGGCCAATGTATACGCCTATACAATAGGATCCCAGAAAACGTTCAAAATTTTTCAACTAATAAGTTTAAGAAAGTAGTCAAAGAACGTTTGTGTGCAAAAGCTTACTATAAAGTTAATGATTATATGAATGATAGCACACCTTGGGAATAAAGTAGCCCCCTACAAGGCTACTTATATATATAGTACATTCTATGTTATTTAGCTTCAGTATTGACATATTTATATGTAAATTTATACTTTTTTTAAAAAGAGAATTTTTCCATCTTTTTGGTAAAAGATGGCCCCATGCGAGTTTCTTACGCCGGTTCTTCTCGCTGGGCTAGTCCCCGAACCGGTGGTAGGCATCATATAGAAACGACGTTCAGAAAACATTTTTTTGTAAAATTTACTCTGAATAAAAATATTTGATTTGATTTGACTAGCACGTGAATAATGACAGTAAAATTTATGGAGAAGATGCTTAATGCCGTGTTTCTTTATTTTTCATACTAATTTGACGACCTTCGTAGCGCAGTGGTTGAGCGCGTTGGTGCTCGAACGAGATGTCGCGGGTTCGGAACAAAAAGGTTTTCAAATGTTCCTCGGTCATGGATGTGTTTTAAATGTGTGTATAATATAAAGAAATAATAATTTGTGTATGTGTATAGTATAAAAGTATTAAATATATTTCAGTTGTCCGGTACCTTGTAAGTTCGAACACAAGCTCTTCGGATATTTAGCACGGGGCCAGATTGATGTGGTGTGAAACTTCCATAGATATTATTAACTATAGTAGGTATTTGTTGTTATAGCGGCAACAGAAATGCATCGTTTGTGAAAATTTCAAGTTACTGTCGCAGTTCTTCTTCTTCTTCTATTTAAAAATGGCTCCTTAGTGATTTGCCAATGTCAGAGTTGATAGGCTACTGCCGCAGTTCTCGAGACTGACTGGTGAGTGGTGACGGACAGAATGTGACAGAAGTCTAAGTAAAGTCACATTTCATTCTTCGGAACCTCTTCGGAACCCGTAGCCGATAAATGTGAAGGGTCCTTACTATTTTGTACATAATAAGCAATTATTAATAATAACAATTTATTAAACAATTGGTGCCCACTCCGACATTGGCAAATGACTAAGCAGCATTTTTGAAAAGAAAAGAAGAAGAATCAATGATGGTGGACAGATAAAAGTTCAATAAAAATAGATGTTTCTGAAGATTATTAGAAGTAGGTATTTTGTTCGTAAAATACAGGGTAACAATAAATAAACAAAGAAAAATTATAGATCGCTATACAATTTGACATCTCTCCGCTGTCACTTTGTATGCCAATTGCCAACATATCCTTGCAAATCACTAAGGAGCTATTTTTGAAAAGAAGAAGAAGGAGAATCTATCCTTTCTTATAGATAGATAGGTCATTTGCACTCGCCATAAGGCCACAGTCGATCAGTCGATATTAAGTACTGTGTTAATATCTTAATTTAGTCTACACATTGCCTTCATGAAAATCCAATAATGAGAATTACCTTTTATCAGTTCAATGTGAATTTTAATTATAATTATCAATATTCAAATCGAGAAATTCGAACTAAATACGAAAGTAAGTTGTTCAGATTTTCCAATGAGCAATTTTCGTTAATAAGGTATTAATATGTTTCCTTGAATAGATAAGAACTAACTACGCAGCAGCAGTAACCCGGGGCATTACTCTCCGAACTGATTTGATTTTGATTCAGATACGATCATGCCGCGTACTTCCTAATTAATTGACATTTGTTTATTTTGATTCTCAGTCGATTGATATGGTCGGGAGTAGAAAAAGTTACGATCTAACAATTTTCTTTATCCTGATTAGTTTCATAGTAATTCACCAAATAAAATACGAAAAACCACTGATATCGAACGGATTCTTTTGTCGATTGTGTCGGGAGTAGGCCCGCAGGGCTCTTATTCGATAGGTATGCCATCAATACGCAATTCGGAAAATAAAATACCTATTTTTGGCATAAGGGTCGCTAAATGACAAGCAAATTCGTATGTAACTTAGCGAAACTTCTCTTCTCTCATAATGTTTTCGAACCTCGTAAATGATAATAGCCATAGTATCTTGAATCAGGGCCAAGGACTTGGCCGTTGGTCCAGTGATTTAGAACTTGGCTCTCGACTTATTAGGTCTTGGTTCGATTCTCGCGTTGGAACAACAAGAAAATTACCCACGCGTCTGATGGACAAAGACAAGTAGCTTATCCGTCCCACTGTGTTATGAGTGTCAAAAGAGGAATAGTGCTCTTGCGTATTGCGCACACATTTGGGCACAAGTTATTCCAGCGTAGCTTTAACGGTTTCAGTTAGCCATAGCCATCGACGCCGTAATAGGTGGCAGGTGACAGGAATTTTGGCAATACTCTTATGTACATAATATTGTATAAATACCTAATATATTTTATCTTTAATAACAATTACATGATATAATATGATATAAAAATACAAAGAAAAATCTAAAAATATGTAATTTGAGAGGAAGATAAGTGTTTATAAGATTGTTATGAAAATATTCTTAGAAAAATTAATTGTTATGTTAGACTAGATTATATGTTTCAGGTGGTATCTTCTATACTTTCTTAAGTAGGTATGAGAATGATCATTAGATAATTTTGAACTTTCTTGATAAGAAAATCAGAGTGTGCGACGAAATTCTTTCTCAAGAACACATTTCAAAATTGTTTTTTTTAACAAAAAAGGTAATTACATAATAAATTACATTAGCCAAAGAAAATACAATATTCTTAAGGCGAGGAGTAACCGCAACTAGCGCAACTCTTTTTAAAATAAATTTTACAATGACACAAAAATCTTATTAAAAAAAGTAATCGGTTCAAGCTTTAAGTAAATAGTTAAACTAATTTATTGGCATTTAAATACAGCTCTAAATCCTATACTGTATTTACTCTCGTAAGTTACCGTTTTAGTATTACTTACGAGATATAATATATAATATTAGTTTAACTATTATATATATTACTATAATAAAGTTACTTAAAGTTTGAACCGATTACTTTTTTAATAAGATCTTTGTATGATTGTAAAATTTATTTTAAAAAGAGTGGCGCTAGTTTCGGTTACTCCTCGCTTTAATGGGAATCTGCTACAAATCTGATAAGACTCAAAGACCCAAACGGCTGTTCACAAGATACCATATTGACTGCTAGAGTAAACTTGAGTAATCTGATAGGAAGTTTTGAGTACATACAATTTATTGCCTTAACTTAATAGTACTAACGGTGTCATTGCTCTGAAGAGGCTGGAAGGCCAAGGTCGAATCTCGGACTTTCGCTCGGCAGATCCAATAAGAGTATTATAACGTCGCTTGACTTAGCAAGATGTGGATGATAAGCAAACTGCAAACATAAAGATTGGATGGTAAATAAATAAGAAATTAGGAAAAATGCGCCCGCATTCGTCATTGAGCGAAGCTTATGTCAAATCCCTTACCTTTTTTTTCGAAATTCATCAGTTATATTAGCGATGGCACCAATAAGGGCCAAGGTTCGCTAAATGACATTCGAATTCGTATATCACTTAGCAAAGGTTATGTCAAATGCCTTACATTTTGTTTTCGAACTTCGCCAGTGATAATAGCGATGGAATCTCGAATAACGGCCGAGGTTCGCTAAATGACAAGCGAATTCGTTTGTAACTTAGTGAAGCTTAATATGCCTTACATTTTGTTTTCAAACTTCGTTTATTTAGCGATGGCATATTGAATCAGGGTCCAGAGATGCAAAATGAAATTATAATATAATTGAAATATTTCTCAAGATTATACACCACAGTTTATATTTTTAACCCCTGACAAAAATTGTGGGGTATTCTCTTCCGCTTTATAATATCTATACTAATATTATAAAGCGGAAGAGTTTGTTTCTTTAAACGCGATAATCTCAAATACTACTGGTCCGCTTAAAAAATATTTTTTGTTGAATAGTCCATTTATAGAGGAAGGCTTTAGGCTACATAACATCACGCTGCGACCAATCGGAGCGAAGCGTCACAGGGAAATGTTGCAAAAACGGGGATTTCGTTGCGTGCGCTGCATAAACCGTTTAAGTTACTCAAAAACCACGCGAACAAAGTCGCGGGCACAGTAGTAAGTTATACGTGTTTATGTGTTTGTCATCGTAGCAGCCAAACGGATGAGCCGATTTAAATTTAGTTATTTTGATTGAATACTGACGTGATCGAGTGTTCTTAACTAGAATACAATAATCATCAGTTCGAACACACCTTGACAAATAAAATGTTTCTTAAGTCCGGGGTTAATTCAAATTTTTAATTTTTTACCCTTTTGCAGAAAAAATTTAAGACGCTTTTATAGGCTTGGGATGTATGTATTTAATATTTATCTAAGCTTGGGTTGTATGTATGTAACGGAATCTTTGAGCATAATTTTCACCAGTTTCCAGAAGTCTGATTAATTTGACACTTGGAATTACCTGCGTATCAATGACCAATGCGTGTTTTTTAAACTATAATTTTAGTGCAATAGTAACTAGATAGTCAGAGTAAATAATTTAATACTAATAGATCGGAAATACGTAACAAAATACGTAGGCTAACAAAAATACTAAACAGTATATAAATATTCAATACATTAGATGTATTGAATATTCATACAGCAGTAATTAATGTTTAGTTAATACTTGTAATATGTATGATACGAGTATGTCGCAGTCATCTGGTTGAATCTGCTTATTTGATTGAATGACTAGGGCGGTCATTTAGTGACGTCAAACAGCTTTTTTGTACTCTAATGTGCGTCTAAAAGTCGATTTTTCAATCGTCACAACTTTTATTCTAAGGAATAAATATGTGAGTGTGACAGATTTTGTATGGAACAAACGTCAAAGTCACATGTTTATTCAACAGATATAAGTTTTCTGACGATTGAAAAATCGGCCCTTAATAATAGTACACATTCGGAAATTTTTAAGTTTAAAAATAAAATATTAAATGGCTGTCCTAGTCTCGGATTCGTTAAATTTGTTGGTAAAAATAGAATTCAATGTATGCTAGTCATTTAATTAAATAGCATATTCAACCAGATAACTGCGACATATACATTTGGTAGTAAATTAAGAACATTGAAATGTTGTGTAGAAAAACCAGGAAAATATTTTGAATAATGTGGTATCGAAATTGGTTGTTACACAATTCTCTATCGTGTCTTATCGTTTGCTAAAATAGTCTAGTAATGATAATAATATAGTAAGTGAGATAACCTATGTTAGCGACGAATAGAATTTAGAAGTAATTTTCGGAACTTGATACAGTAGCATAAATGAATGATACTAGGTAGTACTAGGTACCTACCTTTTGTTTTAAGCATTAAATGTTTATAGTTTTTTATTATTGCATCGTTAATAACCTAAGGCGTTTTTCAAAATTTAAGTACTTTGCTAGAATTGAATACAAATAAATGAAACCTACCTAGGTATTCAGATTTTTTCTGAAAAATTCTCCTACCCCTACTACTACTACTACTACCACCTAGGCTACCATATTGTCTGGAATCTCCTGTTCCAGAGCAAATTCAGAGTGCTGAAAATACAAATGTAACTTACATTAAATACCTAATATAGGTACATAGGTTTGAAAATCGAACACTTTTTGACACGACGCACGTGTTCAATATATTTCCTCCGGTCTCCCTAATTCCAGATGGTAAAATTTAAAAGAAGAACCAACTACAGAGTGATACAGACTCCTCTTAACGTTTATTGTTAAACATAAACTTGTCTCAAATAGTAGTCAACAATTACGTTTGCCTTGCTTATTTATCTTAGCCTTATTCGTTCATTGCCTCCGGGTTTTTTTTATTTTAATATTTAATGTATTAATACGTTTATCGTTAACAATTTTAATATAACAGAGCAGAGAGAATATTGTGATAACTTGTTTTGCGACCTTTACGAAACATTGAGGACAGGCTTTTATCAGTAGTGGTCGGTGCTTGTAAACATATCGAATATCTGATATATCCCCCAGAAATTGATTGTTTTAGTTGCCACGCTAAAGGTATCGGAGTATCGAAGGTCATAGTTACCGGACAGGTTCTGTGTGGAACTCTTCTTTGAGCTCCCATCGTCCTGGTCGATGTAGTTCTCCGGCCTCGGCAGTGGCCACGTGTTGGACCGGGCGCGCGTCTGGGGCTCGAAGCCCACCTCCGTCAGTTCGCCCAGAGGTTCCAGTTCCCCCATACCGCCGTCCAGCTCCGACAACCCCGTCTGCGAGGACCACGGGCTGTGGAAGCTACTGCCGCCCTGTATCGACATCTCGTCGCTTGTTATGTAAACAAACTGTGGAATTTTTGGTGGGTGTGTCTAATCAAGCGCTCGACGGCGCACGCCACGCGACGTAATATGGCATGCGATCGGCGATCGACCAAAACTATCAAACTTCTTTCTATTTCTAGAACGACGGATCGCGATCCTCGGAGGTTATCTAGCTCCTTATCGCCGCCGCCGTGCCGAGCCAATAACTTGTGGCGT
This sequence comes from Celastrina argiolus, assembly GCA_905187575.2. Lineage (NCBI taxonomy): Eukaryota > Metazoa > Arthropoda > Insecta > Lepidoptera > Lycaenidae > Celastrina > Celastrina argiolus. The sequence goes on along the minus strand of LR994581.1, from coordinate 6,364,858 downwards.
ATATTAAAAGTTCATAAACAGAGATGCCGCAGAAACGTGTCCGTCGGGCCGCTCCCGAGAGGTGATTTTCGCTAAATATAAGCGCGGAGCGGGCGAGGGCGGGGGCGGGGCGCGCACCACGTGAGCGACTACGCGCTTATTTTCCAATTCATCAGCGGGCTCTAGACGCGATAACCTTGTAACGTGGCCGACGAGAACGCTTCGAGCCTATCCTAGGAGCCGGCGAAGGTCCCGAACGGTCAATCCCGGCGAATTCGGAGCACTCCCGGACCAACAACAAACTTTTCCACACTGACAACTGTTATCACTGGAGTATGTATAGTAAACGTCGGCGGAACGGGCACGATTGAGCAAAATCACTTCGGCTTTTACAAAGTCCACGCGGTCTGCGGATCTCGCTACTGCGTAATAAGTATGGCGCGCGAGGCACAGTAATCCGTCCTCGACAACGAGCGATCGCACGTACACTGAACTGCGAGCTCGGCGCGAGGCGCGGCGGTCGTGCGAATTCCGCGGGCGCCGGCCGCGCGGGGCGGTGGGGGGCCGCGCGGGGTCAGGGGAGGGCGCTGAAAGAAAAGTGGCGTCGTGTGACCGCGGGCCGTGAGCCGTCATCTCGCCGCAGTCGCACTCGCCGAGTCGCCGCCGCGCCGCCGGCACTCCGTACTCCGAGTTCCGACACCTCAGCACTCGCGCCGCGCGCTTTCTACACTTCAAGTACTTATCGCAGCGAGCCCTCCAGGCCTCAATCGCCGGACACTCATCACTAATTTATTGCTACGTATGAAATACGATGATAAAAGTATTTTAACACTCATTCTGCATGAGATTTTATATAGGTAATAATTAAATTGAAATTTAGGTGACCGGCAGACAAGGCTGTCTGTAGGTAACCCGGACATTATTACGAATATATTGACACTCTTCCATTATTGGATTCAAATCAGACCAGTAGTTTAGGCGCTACGGAAGAAACAAATATAGTCTGCCAAAAACATTACCGTTCTTCGTTGTGGTCGGGTAAAATAGAAAATAGTTTAATAAATGATATCCTGAAAATTTAAAATGATATGGCCCATAATAAGTCACGTCAGAGACTAATACGTCCTTTTTAGGGTTCCGGAGCCAAATGGCAAGAAACGGAACCCTTATAGATTAGTCATGTCTATCCGTCCGTCCGTTTGTCACAGCCAAAAATATTAAAAAAAAACAATACATTTTGAGGCTCCCCTAATTCTAAGTATGGACTTAGAACTGAAACTCATTTTTTTTTCATCCAACGTGTACGTGTATCAATGGATAGATCTCCAAAATGATATTGAGGTTTCTAAAAGAGTTCCGGAGAAAGAATATCAACCATCTTTCCCAACTTCTTTCTCTCTTTTTCTTATATATAAAAATGAATTGTTGTTGGTTAGTGTCGCTAAAACTCGAGAACGGCTGAACCAATTCAGCTACTTTTGGTCTTGAAATATTCGTGGAAGTCCAGGGAAGGTTTAAACGGTTTGTATACTCGACGAAGTGGGCACGATATCGGCTAGTTATATTTCAAAAACTACGAAAAAAATTTTTCTTTAGCTTTGACTAAAACGCGACAGAGGGATAATCTGGGAGCACGGCCGATCCATCCTCTTATTTCTCGAAGCGGTTCAGGCTATTTTCATTTGAGGATAAAACTAGAAGCCTGCTTTTTAGATATGTACTAAGTAAGCATTTTATATAGACGGTATATTACAAAATATTTCTTCAATTTGAAACAGAAGTTTAAGAATTAAGTCAGTCTCGCTATGTGTCCCGCCCGGCGCCATTTAAGTTTTTTACACTGTTGTAGAGCGTCAGTAATTTTTGTTCTTTTTCTTGTGCTTGTGTGCGCTATTTTTAGGACTCTTTTAAAATTTAAGAGACTTCTCTCTATCCCTCTTTGACATGATCTAATTTTTAATTTGGTCTTCTGCGTGAGTTTCTAAGTTTGGCTAGCGTATGTCAAAGAAGAACGAAGATATAGGGGGTCAAAAATGGCCTGAACTGCACCGAGAAAAGTAACCGTGCTCAACTCGGCGGGGAAACTACAGTGCCCCTAGATCACGAGTTTATTGACACTTCTGTAACTGAAATCTGATCAGTAGCTTAGGCCACACTCAGCAGTAGAGGTAGAACAAATATACTTACACAGATTGCCCAAATAATAACTCTTTCTTTGGATTGGGTGTAGTCAGGTAAAAACCTATTTACCTACTAGAAAATATAAAGATTCCCATATATGAAAATCATTAGGATATTAAATTGAAATTAATTTGTAGTATTTTTTTTATTAGCATATAAAAGGAATAGAGAGTAATTTTCAAATATTTTTCCCTAATTGGAATAAATTTATATGCAAAGTTATACGTGTGTAAGAAAATCAATGAATAAATTAGGTAGTTAAATTACATGTGTGCTAATTTACAAGTTCTGTAACAGGAAAACTGTGTAGGCAGACATTTTATATGGAAATATTAATTTAAAATAGCCAGATTATATTATAAAGTCATTTTATTCAATTTTAATTTAAATTTGATCTATAAAATGTATACCTACTGCTACTGCTATCCAAATTTAATTCTTTAAATAGATCATTTGCATAAAAAAGAGCCATTAAAAATGTTGAATAATCTTTCTCGTATTCGAGATTTTGACAATCCCATCGAAAACATAACTTGTAAAAAGTGCCAAGTCTCGCTACTTAGTTCTTCTACCGAAAAAGTTGTGAGATACATGTTATGCTAAGTCGGGGTTAGTCAGTCGGTCTAACAACATCTTTTAAGTATATTGATAATAATCAATACTATTAATACTCTTTCATGTTTTAAACAAATAAATATATTGGCTTGGCAATAAATGAGAACCGGGAAATAAAATTTGAAAACCGGAATTTTCGGCACTATCGTTATCGAACAAATGCATAAAAATTTTGCAAATATCTTAAACTAAGAGTATCATCGTACTATTTAGTATTTACATATTATGAGCATACAGTAAATATATGAGCGAAAATATCTTTTTGAAGAAATATAGGCAATTATTTAAAATATTACACGCCAAAGTTATAGAATGTGTTATAAATAGTTGAAGACATAATAGATGGTGATGGTCGAAAAAAAAACCTAAAATTTAGTTTTAAACTGTCACTTACTTAATTAACGCATTAAGTACATTGATTCTAGAGATGGATCTTTAGAGATTGTATTTAATACTTTACGGCGTATTAATTTTCTCTAAATCAGAATTTGGCTACTTAACACCTTCATCCATTCATGTCCTTCATTACAGTAAAAAGGTGAGTTGTGGTGCGGTGTAATAAAACCCTTAAGTAATAAGAATCGAGACCAAAATCTGTCTCGAACCTTACTAATTTGACTAGAGTCCGACCGAAACTGGTTTTCCGGCCGAAAACGAATATTGGGCCGTGGCTTCTGTTTCGGCTGAAACCGAAACCGAAACTCACGTGTAGGATTCACGAAATAAAAAGTCGTGGAAGTTTTGCTGTCCCTGTGGCTTCGTCAGCGGCGGTGGAGTCGGAGTACCGCCGAGTTGTAGTGGGTAGGGCTGTGTCCATTTACCATCTTTCGGACGCAGCGACTCCTACTTATCCGTGGAGGGAATCCCCGATCCCTCAAAGAATGCTTAAAAGCATTTCAAAAACGTTAAAAAAAGGCTTAAATAAAAACAATTTACATTAATTGCAGTCTATTTGTAACTGCCAGCTAAGCAATCATAAAAAATATATATTATGAGGCGTTGACCATTGCGGTTTTTAATTTGACCTCGGGTCTGACTTTTTACGCACATGATGCCCGAAGCTACCCCGAAGCCTAATACGACTTAAATAATAAAATAATAATCAAATTTAATAGAAGTACTAATATTTTTAATACGAGTATCTATTAGCCGCTATCTTTAAGATGAAAATCTAAGTTTCATAAAGCACACGGGGCTTTAAATGAATTTTCGACACGCACAAAATAGGCAGCACTAACAGAAATCACATTTATTAATTAGAACAAAGTCTTCAGCCGCGTCTGTCGGTTCGCGATAAAATCTCAGACTACTGCTGCACCGATCTTTCATGCTGTTTTCGCCATTGACAAAAAGATAGTATGATAATAATAACTTCTCCCTTAATTTCGGCAAGAATGGCCGGAGGGCGGAGTTATTAAATTCCAACCTCAGATGTTACTATTTAAGTCCCGATTACACCAACGCTTGTTAGTGTTAACGGCTTGTTAAAATATAAGAAGTCATGGGCCTTCTCATTCATTGACGGGAAATACGAGAGGGATAACATGATATTTAATAAAAGATTAATTTTAACATATTGTGTTGGTGAAATTGGCACTTAGAGTACTCAAAATATTATGTATGCGCAGTACACATGAGTACCATCTCTTAACTTTCGTAAACCAGTGGGACGGATGTACGACAGGACTGGGGAGAGATCAGGCACAGGGCCGACCTTTTACATGCCCATCCGATGCACGGATCATCTTTCTTATCAGACTAACAGGTGCTTAGCCTACATTGTCCTAACCGGACTTGAAAACATTTTTTTGTTGTTACAACGTGGCAATCGAACCAACTACCTGCGAAATCGTGAGCCAAAATCCAAACTACTTAACTACGGGGACGGAGGGTATTTGAACTATAATAAAGCGAATTATTATTGAAGCCGGTCTTTACCGAAAATGTTCAAAAACTTTAAAATAAAACATTATTTTTATCAGATGACACTTTTACTGCCATCTATCGAGAAATACTAAAAACACAATGTACGCTTGTTGACAATCTAGCATTATAGTTCATAATATGAATCACAGATGGCGCTTCTGCTAAAGTTTTATGCAGATGTAGTTTACACAACCTTGCAATAGATAGCAGCACCGTGTATAATGAAGGCACAAGGGAAGAATTTGCGAAAATCGAGAAAAGGGAAAAGCCACCCGGAGATTCAGTTGCTACAGGATCCTCAACGAGTGAACTTTCTCCTGAAATTCGCGCGACCGAGGATCAGATTTTAACTGTTCATTTTTATATTCGGGACTATATCTACTTCACAAAAGACTTTTGATTCGTTTTGCCCTTTTATATATTTTGAAGTGATAAACTTTCTGAATTTAAATTCGTCAACACAAAGTCTGCGCGCGGAATGATCGGTAAGTCAAACTTCTTTGGATAAGTACTAAGCAAACTTACTTTTATGTGCGAAATACATTACTTTAAGTACGGTCCACGCGATAATATTTTGTTATTTGCCGAATATTAAATTTAAGTTAGCTTTAATTCGTTTAATTTATACAGAAATAGCTCCTCTCGAAAATATGAATAGTATTTTGACTTGTAGAAGGCTGCCGGCGTATTAATTATTTTAAGATAAATTAAAGAATATTATTAATAATTATATATATACCACAGTATGGTTCATGGGTCATATAGCAAGCCAAATGTGGTATGAAGAGAATGACACGTAGATCACATTATGTAGGTATACATATTTTTGACAAAAAAAAATAAAGGTTTAACATGACCACAAGGAGTGAACCTTCATTACATGCTAGGGCTCCAAGTCTATACACACGAACGCGCTGGTCGTTGACCTAAGACATTACCAGGATGGAAACTCATCTGTTTTGTGACTTTTAAGGAGATCTTTAATCGTTTAATTTTAATTTGTCGCGTTATGGTTTACGAGTCGCCTAAGATTAAGTGCCGGAATTCGGCTGTGAGTGAGAGCAGTATTGCTGAATACCATGCATATAGAAGTCGTAGAGGAAACACAACGGCAGTTTTTCCATACAAAAACAATCCCTATTTCCTTCCTGGATGATGCCACAAGACTAGAGTAACATTTTTTCTGAATATCTATCTATGTATAGGTTAGGTTAGTACTAGTACGTCCCTATTTTTTCGTTTTTTTATAAATAAACTATTAAAAGTGATTTAAACATCCAGGAAATAAATTGGAGTATATTTTATGATGAAATCGAAACACGGGATTTACTTACATAGCTTAGGACGTGTTTCACAAAGGAATGTTAAAGTTAACGCAATGTTAAAATAACATCTCATTCATCGATAGGAAATACGAGAGGGATTACATGATATAATTTAACGAAGGATTGAGGATTAACATTGCTTGGTGACACACACCCTAAGCCTTTTTTTAGTTTATAATGAACAAAACACATAAATCGGCTTTGGTGGAGGAAACAGCGGGCTTACTCCCGACACAATCGAGAACGGAATCCGTTCGATATCAGTGGTTTTTAGTTTTTTATTTGGTGAATTACTTTCACACTAATCAGGATAAAGAAAATTGTTAGATCGTAACTTCTTCTAATATATCAATCGACTGCGAATCAAAATGAACAAATGTCAATTTATTAGGAAGTACGCGGCATGATCGTATCTGAATCAAAATCAAATCAGTTTGGCGAGTAAGGCCCCAGGGGACTCCTTATCGTCGTTTTTATTTGGTGAATTACTTTGAAACTAATCAGGATAAAGAAAATTGTTAGATCGTAACTTCTTCTACTCCCGACCATATCAATCGACTGCGAATCGAAATAAACAAATGTCAATTTATTAGGAAGTACGCGGCATGATCGTATCTGAATCAAAATCAAATCAGTTTGGAGAGTAAGGCCCCAGGGGACTCCATATCGTCGATTTCTCGTACTTTAAAAATTAGGTAAAAAAAGTAGTAGGTAAAATTACAGTTCAAGCTGCCCAGTCTCTAATCTCTATCGGCTTGACCGGGCTCATGCTGGACAGCAATAGACTTTACAAATTCCTATTTTGCATTTCTCTCGTGGTGTTTCCTTTTAAGGGTAAGGGTCATCATAATGTTTCCCCCATATTATTTCTGACTTTTTTAATGGCGTGTGCGTTTCTCTATTGCAAGCAGTATTTTCACCTGAAAAAAAATCGGTCACCGATTATATCTATCGGTTGGCAAAGCAACACAAAAGATGTACCTACTTCTCGATTACAGTGAAGCTAAAAAGGAGAGTCTTAATAAGAGTTTTATGAGATGTAACTTTTTAATATAGCTGCAGTTGCTCTTTGTTTAAATCTGTTACCAAAATTTTTCGAAATTAACATGTATCCGGTATATAATATTCGTTCCTATATCCGTATCAGAAATTTCATATTCATAACATCTCGGAATTTGATAAAGTTTTGTATGAAAGTAAATACTTATTGTTATCGAATATACACACTAGATATGGGCGTTGAGCAAAATTTGCTGGAAGAGGCGCGCCGACAGATCGTGGTCTAAATAAGCAAAACCCTTACAAATCTTAGTACAGCGATGCCGTTAGCTCTTCGGCGCGTATGTCAGCGTACAATCAAGTAGTCCCGTTCGCGTAATAGAAATAATAAACGGTCATTTGGCGAGCTGGTAGTAGAAATAGTCAGCATTTTCATAGGGAAAAAAACACGACACGAGGACCGTTCGGCACTGAGTTGGATCCTCGGCGGCGGCGGCGGCGTCCGAAATCGGCGCAGCGCGGCGTACCCGACGCGGCGCTCCGTTCCAATCCAGAGTCTAACTAAATAAATAATAAATAAATAAATAAAAACCATTTATTTCAGGCTACATGGCCCATATTATAAATACCTTACAGACTAACATACATACAAAATATACTTAAAAACTACACTTAAACTTAAACTACACGTGTTGTCGGTGACGTGTAGCGCGCTTCATTCCGGAGTCTCCCCCGGAACCTCCGGTAGACCACACCCGTCGGCCTGAACTCCTCCGCCTCAAAGGTCGATAGAAGATGCGTCGGTACTCTCACCACAAAGGAACTGAAGTTGACCTTGTGGCGAGAATCCAGACGCTCAACCCTCAAGGGGAGAGGCTCTAGAATCTAAAGGAGGAGAGAACATACTTCTTTTTACCTACGAAGCCAAAAGGCGGCGAAGCCAAAATGAAGGATTTTGATTTTGACTGTCTATGTATCAAATATCAATCATGTTACGCTCAAACTACAAAATTGAAGGAACAACTCCTTCACATAGATTGATGCTTCACACCAAGTCAGTCTGGCCCCGTGCTAAGTATCCGAAGAACTTATGTTACAGGTTTCGGGAGTAAAATTGATACCCACTGTAAAATTGCTTTTGTATTTGTTTTAGTGGCATCACACAGATGTTTGGTGAGCTCTATCTGATTATTGATAATCTGAGACAATATTGTTAACAATTCACAGTAATATTCCACTATTAACAATATAGTTACGAAGTTCGTTAATGTGGCGACATTTGACACTCGCTGCAGCTTCATGTTAGTGGTTCTCCGTTCCCCGGTGGACACTGCTAAACTGCTTTCCAACTTCTTGACATTTCATTTTGCATTTGTATAATTAGTTGCTTGACAATTGTAAACGACTTTATAATTCAGGTCCCGTGTCATACTTTTTGTAGGACCTATAATCGTAATAAGTATAATATGTATATAATTTGACACGGCTCCGTGGTCCAGTGGTTTAGAGCTATATTTTAATATTAATTAGCATTTTAAATTTCTTCTAATAGTAATAGTGTATACCAGTAGTTGAGAATAATCGAAAATAACATTGTTTTCGATCACATCACGTTTTTAAAATGAACTTAGGTCGAACGAAACAGGAATGTGATTGAACATTATATATTACATAAGTATTTCTAAAGTACAATTTAAATGTTTCGCGGGATATTGCTAGATATAATATATTTAAATTGTATGCTATGGATTTCCGCAAAGTAACGCCTGATTCCATTAACTATTTCTAAAGTGTATTGCTGTCCCGCAACTTCCCGTTCATACGACAGAGACCTATTAAAAGTAAGAGAAATCCACGATTACGAGACTCCTGTTTTCTCCTCCAAAACTTAACCGATTTGGTACAGTCGGACTGGATAACTTTGTCTTTCAATATAACTTTGGCCCTCAAGTTCATTATAGAATAATATTTTTTTTTTAAGTTTCTGAATGCATGCAATCTAACTAAATTAGGCATCGTTTGTTTTTTTTAAAGTTTTTGAACGTATTCTGATTTCTGAGTTGTTAGTCTAAGCTGTAGCTGTCAGTTTATTTTCTTTTGACGTTTGAAATTTGCGCTAAAATAAGTGGTTTTAGAGTTATTATACTATACATAAATAACAACCCCAAAATAGAGATGATTGGCTAATTCGACTGACTTGTTAGTCATGATATTTAGTAATCAGACAGATGTAAAATGTAAAAAAATTAAGCCTATGTTAGATTTAGCCTTAAATTGTTGAAAAAGTGCACATTTTCTTTTATAGAGCCAAAGTTACCCCACTATCCATGTATTTATTTATTTTTGTATGTATTTTTCGTTATTTTAATTTTAATTGAATGAGTCCTATATATATTTATTGAAAAAGCAACCTTGGATGCCACTAAGAACGCATATAACTTCAAATTCTTTTCACTAGTAGGGAATTTATAGGCAATTAACAGTGAATTAAGGGCCAAAGTTACCCCAGTCTGACTGTACTCTTTTCATTATAAACTAAAAAGGCTTGAGCTATGTACCATTGTTTCGATTTTATCATAAAATTTACTCCAATTTGTTTCCTGGATGTTTGAACACAGCCAGAAACATGTCCATATTGTTTAGGTTTTTGAACTCTTTTAATAACTTATGAAAAAAAAGGAAAAATAGGGACGTACTAATAGGATACGTACATGCAGGAAAATTGTTACTCTAGTGGCATCAAAGGAAACGGGGGTTGCGTAGACCCCTGTTTTTGTATGGAAAAACGGCAGTTGTGTTTCCTCTTAGTAACGTTATTTCCTTGCAACTGGAATGCACCTTAAATAGAATTAGCTTAGGTTTGCGTGTCTGGCCCGTCGCGTCGGGAGTCCGGAGCGAGCAGCGACACGGTCAGATACTAATTAATTTGATACCTCGGAGCCCTGGATTAGTTATAGAACAGTCGAACTATCCTCACGAGTGATAAAATATACTAGCTGTGCCCGCGAATCGTTCGTGTGGTTTTTGAGTGACTTAAACCGTCTCAAAATGTGAATTATAAATTTTTTGAAAAAAAAATTTTTTTTTGCTATTTATATTTTAGTCGCAAAGCTAAACTGTTTGGAGCAACGTTCTGCATTAAATTCTTAAATTTTATAATTTTTACCCTAGTACGTAATGAACATCTTACGCGTGCTATTGACCTCTCAGCGTAATCAGCTGATCGCTGTGTTGTACACGTTGTACATTGCCTATTGAAAATTTTTAAAATTTTAAAACAGTGGATTAAAAGCAAATTACTAGTGCCAATGGATATATCTCTTGCCTGGTTATTACCCCACGAAGTTATAGTGACTGCTCTTTTTACACCCTGTATACATACTATGAAGTATGAACTGAATCTTTGAGCATAATTTTTACCAATTTCCAGGAGTTCTAATTTTAAATTTTGCACACGTATCCAGGACTAATTACTGAAAATGCAATAAGGGTTTTGTTTTTAGTTTTTTAATCAAAAACGATAGCTTAAAATTCTAAAAGCTTTTACTTTTTTGACAAAACATTAATTAATATGATGTTACTCGGCTTTAAGAAACTGCTTTTTACATCTTGATTATTATCAGACACATGTGATGTATCTATAATACATTAAGCTGACGCCCTCAAGACTTGAGTTTCTTCAAAATCCCCCCTTGGACTACTGGCATGTATCGGCAACTTGAATATTGATACCAGAAATACGATCTTTCATTCAAACATAACCATATTAATTGCTACAAAGTTTTCACCCATTCATGCACTCTTTTGATACTCGTATGTTGCTGGAACATCAAAGAGTTTGTGTTTAAATGGTTTTAATATTATTGGAAGCTCTGAAATTGCTTGAAACGAAAAAATTGAAATGCTGCTTTTTAAATACACTTCGTAGCAGTGAAGAAACCTTACATTATAAAACAAAAAAGGTTCACCGAACTAATAAATAATAATAATAATAATAGCTCCTCTAACCGATTTCGGTGTCGGTAGCCGTATTTTTATAGTGCCCAAGTGTGTGCGCAATACACAAATACACTCTCTCTTCCTTTTTACTCTTATAACCGAGTGGGACGGTAAACCGACACGACTGGCGAGAGAACCAGCGCAGGACCGACTTTTTACATGCCCATCCGACGCATGGATCATCTTTCTTGTTAGACAATTAGGTGTTCAGCCTGCATTGTCCTAACCAAACTGGAAAACAACATATTTTGTTGTTCCAACGCGAGAATCGAACCCACGACCTCCGGGTCGAGACCGAACTAAGCGAACTCACTAAAGAAAATACAAAATCAAAAGAGAATACAATTTCACAATGAGGAACGTCATTTACCGAAAGACACTGAAAACGTTTTTAAATCCTGTAAAGCTATGTTCTTAAATAAAATGTGAAATAACTTGGTTTTAAATTTCAGCCTTTGAAAGTTATTTTAAGATTAATTATGAGGTCTCAAAAGATTTTTTGGAGTGCCGTACCTAAAAAGGAAGAATTTTATTTATTTATTTATTTCTTCAAAACTTAAAATCTATCATTACAGGATTGTTACCTAATTCGACAAAATAAATTGCAATTCTTATATATCAAGAAACGGAACACTTATAGGATAATTTTGTTATCCGTCTGCCTGTCTGTCTGTTTGTCAAGGCTCTTTTTCTTAGCGTAGAGGTATCACGCTGAAATTCAAATTTAAGTCTACAGCCCCCTGGGACTGTGAAAAAATCGGACTTCTAAGACAACGCAATCAAAATATAATAACTAAAGCCTTTTATGCCGGAAATTTTCGACACTCACAAGGGAATCAAAACCCACAGGGTACCTACTTACCGTGAACTCAGTATCTTGAAGTTTGGTACAAAGCAACGTCATATAGCACATATACAGGAAAAAATAAGAAAACCAAAAATTTTTACTCAGATACACCGTCGTGTCGGTTATCCGCACACACTTGGGCACTATAAAATAACTCCTGCGTAACAACTTCACTGCAACTCAACCACGCCATGGTTTAGTTGAAACCGGCCACTGTCACCGAAATCGGTGTGGGAGGCATTATTATTATTACAGAAACCAAAATGAAATAAATATATTAACTCCCTTTATTTTTTTCCATACAACAAACGTGTTTTCTTTGCATTTTGTAAGAAACCTAAACTTAACCCCACTTTTTTGTATCAAGCAAATTTTCTACATTCATACGGTTGTTATTCTTGATATTCTGTATTTAAACTATTTCATCTGCTGTATACAATTAGTTTAATTACTTGCGTCTATTTGTACTTTGTGTGTAATGAATAGTTTTCAATGTAATTACAACATGTAATTAACAAAGTTATATCGCGAATTATTGGTATAGTTATATTATGAAAGACATTATTACAATTCACAAACAAAGCGTTACGAGAAATACAAGCTGGTGAAATCTTGTATGTGTTATTTTATTTCATTGCGCATATTATACTAACTCCTAGATTGCAATGTGAGTATATAATTTTTGTACTAACCTTATAAGAGATCCTTTGTATTTTTAAATAAAAATTGGATGGATGTTTGTTACTCTTTCACGTTAAAACTACCGAACGGATTTTGTGGAAATTTGGTAAAGTTGTAGATTACAGTCTTAATTAACACATAATATACTTTTTAATGCAGCAAAGTATGGTTAAAGAATTCATTTAACGCGAAGTAGCGGCAAACATCTAGTTTATACTTATAAGCGTGTGTCGTATCAAAACGTCAAAGGTACACCTAATTAAAAAAGGAAAGAAACTACGTTTAAAAACACGGAATTCAACAATTAAAAAGCATAAACTATTTTTTTATAATCTTTTTACAATTAGGGCGTGTTTTACCAAGCAATGTTAGTGATAACGTCGTGCTAAATTATCATGCCTTCTCATTCATCGATAGGAATTACGAGAGGAACAACATGATATTTAACGAAGGATTAACTTTAACATTGCTTAGTGAAACACGCCCTTAATGTTCTTTTTCAAGTCGGTGTCAGCAAAGGTGACTTTCAAGTCAGCAATGTTGGATGTTTATCTTTTAGCTGACAGTTGACACCGACTCCAAACTCATTAAAAACAGGCCGAATTGAGAACCTCCTCCTTTTTTTAGAAAGAATAAGAAGTCGTTTAAAAAACTGTCTTTACTTTACATAAAATGCCAAATTACAATCGCCTCCGTTTTTTCGTAAAACTATGCTCCAAGTTTGTGCTTCACGTATTAATATAATGGTATGAAATATTAAACAGAAATGTATATTTTGTAGTCAGTATTTTCATGTAGCGAGCTTTGAACTGGGCGCTGTAATGTGCAGTTCCGACGAAATTACATTAAATATTTAAATATCTGTTGTAAATTCTAACGTATACGTGAAAATTAAATATATTTTGTGTCGAACTGTTTCTAGTAAATGATATATGTATAAAATTTCAAAACTATGTGTGAAGCGTCTATAGATATTATATTATTAATCTGTCCTTAAGAAACCACGTCAATCTGGCCCTGTGCTAAGTATCCGAAGAATTTGTGTTACCAGACAACGGAAATATATATTTAATACTTTTATACTATACTCACATTTATGATTTTTATTATATTAATACAAAATTTAATACACATCCATGACCCAGGAAATTCAAAACATTTAGTTCCCTCGGCGGGATTCGAATACGCAACCTCTCGGTCGAGCACGTACGCGCTGAACCACTGCGCTACTGAGGTCGTCGAGACATTATTGAGACTTTGCTGTCTGTCTGTCACCGCTGTATCTCAAGAACTGTGATATCTAAACAGTAGACATTTTCAAAGATGACTATTGCCGCTAACAGCAAATACTAAAGATAAAATAAAACAAATATTCAAGGAGGCTCCCATTCAAGAAACTTGATTTTGTGGGGGGGGGGGGGGGGGTTTGGCTCGACAACAAACTTGATTTTTTGCTCGTTTTGTACGAAACCCTTTGCGTTTGCAAGTCTGACTCGCACTCGGCAGGTTTTTTTATTTTACGGAACTCTATTCCCGATATCAAATGATGATGACGATGAATTGATTCGACCTTTTATTAGCATTATTTTCTGTGGTATATAGTTATAGCTCTATATATTATTATCTGAGCCAAATCTTATCCAAAAGTCCATTCAATGAGAACAAATATTTTCTCTTTTTAGTAGACTAGCTTTATATTTACAGTATTTGTTATTCCAGGGTGTTATTTCTGCTAACCAAATTTTACCAGAACGTCCACCCGTTTGCGCGTAAAAAAGTAACAAACACACTTACAAACTAGCCTTATAATATTAAAGCAATATATAATGTGGAAAATATTATTTTATATTTATTTTGTTTTATTCAAAAAATAAACAGCGTTTTACTTTTTTCTGAAATAATAGATAACTTAATACTCAAAGACTAGTAGTTCCATAGAATTTTACAAACAATTTCGACATACAACTATATACACACTGAATGCAAACAAGGTAGTGATGCAGTCATTTAGTTTTTTAAGTTTTTAAAACATTGCGTAACTAGCTAGGTTAGTTAGGCTAGGAGTACACGGTAGGTGACCTACATTGACGATTTACCGCCCCAATCTGAATATAAAAAGATGATTATGATGTATGTGATGTTGATGATGATGTATGTGATAGTGATGATGATGTATGTGATACAGGAAGCAACACTATCGTGTGGGTAATTGTTCGTCGGCGTCTGTCACGGCACTCGCTTTGTTCCGCACGCGCGCCGCTTACCGCCCGCCGCTCGCCGCTCAGCGGTGAATCAGCGGCAGCGGTAATTGCAGTTTGCACAGTATCGACATGTTTTGTGCATTATGGCGCTGTGTGCGAGTTTTTGTGACTACTAACGAAGTTAACTACAATTTGTGTGGCTCCCTGCCCAACGCCCTTGGTGACAAATGGTCTGGTCCAACTAACAAATTGTAGTGAATAATAACGTCCTTACCGCGAGCACAAAAACTTAAACACAGCACAGGTTCACATTTATATATGTGCCAACTACCAACGCGATCAGATTTTTTAATTGATAATAGTGCTCACCGTACGCACCATAGTAGTAAATATTAATAATTCTTCTACTGAACATAGTTTCATCTACATGTTATAAAAATATTGAGTGATAATATTTCAGGGTGTGTATGGGTTCCGTATATAGAGTTTACTGTGAAAGTACCAGCGCTGAAGGACGTACTTAAAAAATTTATAGTTTTCAGGAAAACTAACAATTTTTGCAGGTACAGGAAAACTTTATATTTTTGGGGCATTTCTCATACAAACATGAAAGTCAAAAGTAAGTCTTTCAGTGCTGGTACTTTCACAGTATACTCTACATATGTGGCACATACCTACATAAACTAAAATATTATCACTCATTTATTTTACACCTTGTGTTTATTAAAAACGTGAAGCAAAAACTATGTACATACTACTTTTAAGGACAATTGGGCAGTCGAATAATGGAACTTCTCACACTTAGGGCGTGTTTCACCATGCAATGTTATAGTTAACGCCATGTTAAATATCATGTTAACCCTCTCGTATTCTTCCTGTCAATGAATGAGATGGCATGGTATTTTAACATGGCGTTAACTGTAACATTGCTTGGTGAAACATGGCCTTATAGTTTAAATAGAGTCCTTCTCTACACAATGTTAATATTCCTTAAAACACGTTTCGAAATACAAGAAAATAACTTCATTCATTCATTCAATATTATGTAGCACATTAACCCGAAGGTATGTTCCAATTAATTATTATGAGCTGCAGTATCCGATTGGCATTTGGCAGGACATGCGATGAAGCAGCAAGCACCAATTCCCTTGCCAGCAGATACTATATTTAAAAGTATCTAAATATTCATAGCAAAAAAACCAATAGATAGTTATGATAACCGGAAGTGCGCGCCGGTTGAGCGAAAAACCTGATATTTGATTATCACGACATACTCCTTTTTTCATGTTACTTTTATCTGTCTGTCGTTCACCATGTATCTAATGAACTGTTACAGCTAGACTGAAATTTTCACACATGTTTCATTTTTACCACTATGGCAACAAGTATTAAAGATTGACGCTTTACCGCCCCAATCTCAATAAAAAAAACCCCAAGATTATGATGTTGATTGAAATTCCCTTCCTTACCTTGATTGAACATAGGTACTCTACATTACAATAAAGGTGTTTCTTTTGCAGTTTTGTAGGGAACCCTAAGTGTGCGATTTCGTCTGGCACTTGGCCGGTGTTGCCCATTTCCCTGCCCATGCCCATGCCCATGCCCATTGTTGATGAATGTTCCCAAAATCCAGTATGTTGATGCTGAAACGGCTGGGTGTGGCATCGATTAAAAGTTGGTCGGCGCGAGGCGGCGCGGCGCGGGAGCTACACTAATTAACTGACGCTTAGCCACTACATGCCTCGTCGTGCACAGAAAATGCCAACATTATTATGTTGGCATGTCTGTGTATCATTTTCCTACGATGTATTATAGTATATTATTATATACTATAATACGTCGTAGGAAAATGATTGCAAATTCAATTCGAAAAAGTCCTAGGATCTTTGCAAATTTTATCATTTGATTCTGAGATGAAATTGTGCTATCTTTCTTGCAATTTTTATCATCTTACTCATTAATCGCCGCTTAGCCACTACGCACGCCTCGTGAGATAATTGCGATACAAGGGTTTTAGAAGATCTTAGGATCATAACAAATTGCGGATTATTTGATTCAGATATTAAATTTCGGTATTTTCCTGTAAACTTTAGGATCTTTGCAAAAACATGGATGGCTATAAATAGTAGTTGATAATACAGCTTGGTTGATTTTCAATAACCGCCACTAGTAGTAGTCATTTATAGCGCCGAAGTGTGTACATAGGAACAGCTCCACCGGGGTCTCGTGGTTCAGAGCTTCGCTCTCGACCCGGAGGTCGATTCAAATCAAATCAAATCAAAACATTTTATTCAGAATAAATTTTTACAAAATGTTTTCTGAATTCGGTTTGATTCACGCGTTGGAACAACAAAAAATGTTGTTTTCAAGTATGGTTAGGACAATGCAGGCTGATCACCTGATTGTCTGACAAGAAAGATGATCCATGCGTCGGATGGGCAGGTAAAAAGTCGGCCCTGCGCCTGTTCTCTCGCCAGTCGTGTCGGTGTACCGTCCCACTGGGCTATGAGAGTAAAAGGAAGAGATAGTGTCGTTGTGTATTGCGCACACACTTGGGCACTATAAAATAACTCCTGCGTAGCTGGCCTGGTTTCAATGAAATCGGCTACCGACACCGAAATCGGTGAAGGGAGCTATAGGAATTCAACAATAAGGACACTCATTCTTCCTTTTACTCTCATCACCCTGTGGGACGGTTACCGAATAGTCTGAGATCAGGCGCTGGGCGTGCTTTTGACACGCCCAACGCTTGAATCATTGTCCTAACCAATCTTTAAAACATCATTTTTAGTTGATCCCAAGCGGGATTTGAGTTCGGTTTGAGCGCCGACACGCTAGGTGCTGAAGCATTTTGCAATTTGCAATTGCATACAACATTTTTATTCCAATATTTGTCATTTAATAGTGGCGGACATGTATCAATACGGACACGAGGGGGGCTCCCGCAGGACTGGCCGTCGAGATAAATGTCAATAAATCTACCCCGCCGCTGATTGTCCTCGCTGTGACGTGTTTCTGTGGACAATTTTTGTTGTGTCAATATAAAAAATCTAAAATGAGTGATAATACTGCTGGAGGACACTTGGGGAGACCTTTTGCTCAGCAGTGGGACAGTTTAGGATAATAATAAATCTTATAAATAAAAATGAATTGCTGTTTGTTAGTCTCGCTAAAACTCGAGAATGGCTAAACTGATTCGGCTATTTTTGGTCTTGAAATATTCGTTGAAGTCCAGGGAATGTTTAAACGGTTTTTTAATTTTTTTTTATGTTCAACGAAGTAGTCACGGGGCAGCTAGTAAATTTACAAATTTTAAGACATCCGGATAATCCAACGAAAACTTTTAGGATAAGCAAAAAATACTATGTTGTGTTGGGCGTGGATTTTAAATCAAATAAAAGGCGAGATTTCCATTCGTTAACAAGATATTTGGGTTTCACGAAGCATTTTATGAAACCCGTTCCCTTCATTTGCATATCCGTAACTGCCTTCCAGAAATTTCCCTCGTTTTCGAGATCGAAAATGGATCCCCCTAATTGCCTAATAGAATTCGACTCAACCCCTAGAACTTAAGTTTATGCTTCAAAGTTAAGATTAGAACCTTCGCTTAGTAAAGATTTATAATTAAGAGCGTTTAAGTCTGATTCTAACAACATTATAAGAGGCCTGTGATCTTGAGATAAAGCGTTGATGGCTTTGGGGTGTTAGCTGTGAAATTAGTATAACAATAGGTAAGATGTCAGATTATGAAACAATAGGCAGCAGTGACGAAGGCTGTTCTTCAGTTTCTGCTTCTCGCCCTAGCCTACATAGGTAGGAATTTGGATATAGGTATTTTTTTTTATTTATTTTATTTAACCATTTATTGCACACAAGAAATACATTTACAATAGAACGATTTACAAAGAAAGACGACACAAAGATACTGCTTATTTCTTAAAAGAAATTTCTTCCAGCAGCCCTACGGAGAGATATGGGATAAAAGTTAGCAGGCCCGTGCACAATTAAAAACATGATATATATACATACTTAAATACATACATAATATATATACTACATATATATATATATATATATATATATATATATATATATATATATATATATATATATAATAATAATATATACCTATAGTCCTATACATAATAATACTTGATACAGTAAATAAAATATATAGTAAGAAAATAGTTTGCATAATATTGTATAATATAATAATTCTACTTATATGGATTGAGATTCGAAGTAATGCTCTTTCAGGCGTCTTTTGAATACAGCAATAGTGGGACTGACACGATCGGTGGGAGGAAGCGAATTCCACAGTCTGACTGCATGAACGGTAAAGGAGTAGGAGTAGAAATTGGTGCGATGCGATGGAATGGAAAGAGTCGTTCTAACTTTAGACCTACACGGGGTATCAAAGGATCGAGAAAAATTTAATCTTTCGAGAAGATATGAAGGAGATAGGGGATATTCTTTATTAGGAACAACAAACAGTGTTAAACTAGATCCAAACTAGGTCTTATGTATTGTATTATAGTGACAATCGCCTCCGTGATCTAGTGGTTCAGAGCTTCGCTATCGACTCGGAGGTCGTGGGTTTCATTCCCGCGTTGGAACAACAAAAAATGTTGTTTTCAAGTTTGGTTAGGACAATGCTGGCTGATCACCTGATTGTCTGACAAGAAAGATGATCCATGCGTCGGATGGGCATGTAAAAAGTCGGTCCTGCACCTGTTCTCTCGCCAGTCGTGTCGGTTTACAGACCCACTGGGTTATGAGAGTAAAAGGAAGAGGGAGTGTCTTTGTGTGTTGCACACACACTTGGGCACCATAAAATAACTACTAAGTAGCTGGCCTGGATTCAATGAAATTGGCTACCGACACCGAAATCGGTCAGGGGAGCTATTATTATAGTGACACCAACACCATCATCCGCAGACTAAGGCCGCGACATTACTCGAAATGTATGTATGATCGTAGGTGTGTATGTGTTCATGCATGTATTGGTGTGTATGTGTGTAGGGGTGAGTGTCTTGTGTAACGTTTACCACTAGGGTGCATAAGTGACTATATTAGTGTGTCTTCAAAAGGTAAGTGTAAGTGAATAGATAGGAATGGAGTTATACGAACCTTCTTCTTCTAAAGCAATCAATAGACAATCTGAAATGAATACAATTTTACAATGAAAAAAAAACTATTCCCTAAAAAGATCATGTCAACAAGAAATAGAATACCGTAATGCAACGTCCTACAGAATCAAGGGATCCCTACCCCAGCTTTCTCCCTGGATAGTGACACTAGAGTAACAATTTTTTTCCTGAGTATCTATGTATACTATAAGTAAGTCCCTAATTTTTCCTTTTTTCATAAATTTATTATTAAAAGAGATATACACGTTCGAAAACTAAAAAACATGACTAGATTTTCGGCTGTGTTTAAACATGCAGGATACAAATTTTATCATAAAATTAAAACATATGAGATAGCTCAAACCTTTTTTTAGTTTATTATGAAAAATGTACCTAGGTCCGTTTAGTTTTGGAGTAGAAAACAGGAGATAATCGTAGATTTCTCGTACTTTTAATAGGTCATAGATTCTTTTTGGCATGTCTTTATTGTTTAAGGAAGCGCTAAGCATAGCTTCTTAATCCATGACATTAATTCGTCTTAAGTTCAATACACATGTTACTGAACATAAGCCTGGCTGTAATGGCTGACGGATGACTGCAATAACGGTAACGACTTCATGTAATACTTATAAACTGTAACGTTGATTAAATATGTGCTAAACTGCTAATTAATTAGGTTTATTTCTAATTTGTGTTCATGCGAAGACTTCAAATCTAGACTTTAAATTTCATTCATTCTTTTAATCGCTGGAAAATATTCTTCAATCGTTAATATACTTGTCTAATACCGTCGCTTTACCTTCACAACCTCGTATAAAACTACAACTTTTCAGTAGAGTCAAAAAACTTAATAATTTTAGATTTTTTTATGACATGAATTCTGTTTTAAATGAGGTTATGTATAGTGTACAATGTACATCCAAAATCCACGTCATAAAATCGAAAATTATTAAGTTTTTTTACTCTACTGAAAAGTTGTAGATACGATACGAGGTTGTGAAGGTAAAACGACGATTAGATACTTCTGTGATGACATTGCCTCTAGTTGGGGCCCATGAAAACTACTAATGATTCACAGGATTCTTTCACTTGTTTTTATTGAATAGGTACTTACATCTTATAACTGTACGAGTAGGGACCTATATACCTATATAGGTCCCTACTCTTACATACTGTTTTGGCCGACTAATATAGACTGAGATGTTAAGCATCACGGTCATACGTCAATCTGACGTTGACATTAGATTGTTTTAAATGTAATACAAGAATATGCAACAGAGAATCAATTGTGTGTTCATTTCACATGGCTTTAGCTTTGTCAAATGTAGTTCTAAAACAATTAGTCGTAGCAGTTCAATATCTTACCAATCAGATTCAAAACTGTGGAGCATAATCTAGAGTTTCTATGAAACCAGTTCCGCAGCAATTAATGGGTGAGTTTACAAAATTCAACCCCCAAAGAGGGTTATTTCTATTCCTTACCACAGTGCTGCGGGCAAAAGGTAGGATTTTATTATTTTTACTCAGAAAAATGGAACCGAAATTCTAATTACCTGCCCAGAATAGTCCAGGTAATTGCTTAACGTAAACAGAGCCCAAGAAACTGTGTCACCAGGCGTTTACCCTGGCCACTGTATAAACGCGCTAGTTACACCAGTATTTGAATACGAGCCGTTTAAACTGTGCTAAGTATTTTTAATGTGCACTATATTGTGTTAGAATATTGAATGTATCACACCTTAACTTAATTACAACTATATTGTCTTCTTAATTTTAAGAACATTAGGCTTAAATTATTTTCAATCAGACCAGGAGCACAAAGAAGATATATCACCAGGCGTCAGGTGGAACTGTGAAACATACATATTATACTACTTTTTTTCATAAAATTTTTCAATACCCTTTTAGATTCTTCGAAGTTAGATTATAATACCTGTTCTACATTAAATACTACCAAGTATTACAGTTTATAATAACACTCGCAGTATTTACCAACAGTAAATTAACTGTAATCAGCTACCGGCATAGAAGGTTCCTGTAAATGTAATTCCGCTGCAGCGTGACACGTCTCGCCTGCCAGCTAATTATTTATTACCCGCTTACACAATTTAAATATGGAACCAATTAATCCTATTATGTAAATACTTTTTTTTTTACTTTTAAGCCAGCCAGCTTTCTTAATTGGCCGAATTGCCTTTGCGAATTACTTTAAGGGCGTGTTTCACCAAGTAATGTTAAAGTTAACGCCATGTTAAATAATATCATGTTATCCCTCTCGTATTTCCTGTCAATGAATGAGATGGCATGGTATTTTAACATGGCGTTATCTTTAACATTGCTTGGTGAAACACGGCCTAAAGGTTTTAAAGAACCTGTCAGAGACATAAAAGTTACATAATATACGTGAAATTTAATTGAAGCTAGTATGTTTAGAGAAAATTATTTTACACCTACTTATTAATATGATATTTGCTGTTTAAATTAATAGAAAAAACTAAGTAACGTCGATTGTAGTGCGATGAGCAAACTGATCACCTGCGATGATGTTAGATTAAAAAAACTTGATAAAATCGGTTTATCCGTTTGCGAGCTAGAATGCCACAGGCAGAAACACACACGTCTAACTTATAACACACCTCTGTTTTTGTCGGTGGTTAAAATATAATAATATGCAAACTGTTTTTACACTACACTAAATTTTATTATAGACAGGCAAAACTGAAGCTCCACAGTACTGGCACAGGTGATAAAAGTGCAAAACCATATAGTTCAGTTATCATAGTTTACGGGCTTGCTCAGCAATATAGCCTGATATTGTGCCCCGTGATAGCGTCATGGCAACAACGTACCGAGCTCGTTTTAGTTCAACCCAGTTTGTAATGGCCTACTCAACATTAATGCTATGCTATAACATTTTAAACTTTTACGCGTACTTTGTTAACACGCATTACATAGATCACCCCATACTTTGAATATTTAAGGTGTAATTATATTTAAGGGGAATTTAGCATAACTATGTATGCTACGTTCCGATTCAATTATATATTATGAAAACAAAGCTACTATTCACCGCGGAATAAAAAAAACTATATTTGCCTATTTTGTTTTCATTTAGGTAGTGTAGTGTTTGTCTAAATGGTGGTCTCATTATCGTGGGCAATATAAGTACTATAACTATGTACATTGGTGGGGGGTTACCCCTCTCGGTCAATTATAGGATGGACGTGAGAGAGACGTACTTGAGGTTGTTGACGATAGACTGAGCCTGCCCTTTTATATAACTTAGTGCACTACAGGAAGAACATAAGATTGAATAAGAAGTGAGTATATTATAGGTCATACATAGACTAGTAAAAACAATGTAAGCATACACACTTGTAATTTTTAATTTCGACTGATTCAAATTATATAACTTACAGTCAAGATTTTTTTTAACTCTTTACTTTATGTCCCCTAGCCATGGCGCTGTGGCCATTTTAACGTGACTTCATGTAGCCAGCGGATGATCGAGGAGCTTAAAACAACACCACATAAATAGATACATACATACATACATACATATTATCATAACCCTTTTTGCTTCTCCGTAGTAGGGAAAAAAATATAGTTCATGTTCGTATAGTTCATTTATTCTTATTTTTCATCCAGTAGGGCTTCATCACATTTACAATTCGACAGATGATAGTATTGTAGGTATTATACAGGGTGTAAAAAGAGCAGTCACTATAACTTCGTGGGGTAATAACCAGGCAAGAGATATATCCATTGGTACTAGTCATTTGCTTTTAATACACTGTTTTAAAAATTTAAAAATTTTCAATAGGCAATGTACAACGTGCACAACACAGCGATCAGCTGATTACACTGAGAGGTCAATAGCACGCGTAAGACGTTCATTACGTACTAGGGCAAAAATTATAAAATTTAAGAATTTAATGCAGAACGTTGCTCCAAACAGTTTAGCCTTGCGACTAAAATACAAATAGAATTTTTTTTTTTCAAAAAATTAATAATGAAAAAAATTCATTTCTAGAATCAGTCAAGGTTCTATAATCCTATCCCAAAGTTATAGTGACTGCTCTTTTTACACCCTGTATATAGTAGAAAACCGTAATTCACAAAACAAATTCTCAACAAAGATTTAAAACCAAACTCATAAAGGTGTCAACGATAAACCGATGGGCATTCAACAGTGGTTGGAACAAAACCACAAAGTAATGTGCTGGTGTAGGACCGGGCTATCCGTTACGCGCCGATCCCAAAAGCCCAATGAAATATTTAAATCTAGTCTTTGTTGCTCGCCATGGACCGTTGAATCTTTTATACTGGTCTATCATTTGTATTCCTTTGGGTATTAGTAGTCAATCAATGAGGTAGCCTTTGGTTTACCAGCTTTCCAAATTGATTTGTTAATAATTACAATTTTTTCATCTATACTAATATTATAAAGCGTAAGACTTTGTTTGTTTGTTTGTTTAAACGCGCTAATCTCAGGAACTACTGGTCCGATTTGGATTTTATTTTTTTGATGGATAGTCCATTTATAGAGCAAGGCTATATAATATTACGCTGCGACCAATAGGAGCGAAGCATCAGTGAGAAATGTAGCAAAAACGGGGAATATTATTCACGTTTGGGGACTTTCGTTGCACGCAAACGAAGTGGCGGGCACAGCTAGTATTATTATATCAAGCTTTGCAACCTGGGGCCTTACTCTCCAAACTGATTTGATTTTGATTCAGATACGATCATGCCGCGTACTTCCTAATAAATTAACATTTGTTTATTTTGATTCTCAGTCGATTGATATGGTCGGGAGTACAAAAAGTTACGATCTAATAATTTTCTTTATCCTGATTAGTTTCAAAGTAGTTCACCAAATAAAGTACGAAAAACCACTGATATCGAACGGATTCGGTTCTCGATTGTGTCGGGAGTAAGCCCCCTCCATGGTGGCATTGCACGATCGTGTTAACATTATTGCTTGTGCGGTGGTGGTGTTTTCACGTTTTTTTTTAATTTTTTTTATTTAAATAAACAAAATTACATCTTACAGTGATTTACATACAATATAACCTCGCCAAATGTTTGAGGGCGAGTAACGCTCATTTAATTAAACTAAATTAGTGTTAACAGTCAAGAAGAAGCATTTTTAACTTTTTTTAAGGGAACCTATATTCATTTTTACATCTTGTCTTAATATATCAATTTTATTAAACACTTTAGGTACCAGGTATTTTAATGTCCTTTTACCATAGTAATTATTTATTTTAGGCTGTAACATTTTGCTTTTTAAAACCTTTTAGTTTTATACATTTCTTTATAAATAATAATCTAACCCTACCATATATTCAACTTTTTTATCAACAGGGATAATTTCACATATGGGAAACAACTTATCATACTCTTTGTTACGTTTATTTTTAATATTTTTACTAAGTATTTCATTAGTCTCATTTGTATGTATTTTATATCTTTTAAATATGTTTTAAATGTTAACCCGTATATAAGTATCCCATAGTTTATTTGTGAGTTTTGCTTGCGAGTGTACGCATAAGCAGTGTGGGTAGTAGGGAGGTGCATCAAACGCATGTCTAACCCCGTGTTCCAGATGCAGCTGTCAGCATTCAAAAACTGTTCAAAACGCTCAGAATGATCACGCCATTTTGCATATTTTTACCCATCTTGTTTTTGACGTTTACTTAGATTTCAGAGATTTCACTGATCTCGATGTTATTTTTAAATTATGGATCGAGCAAATTTATTCTAGATTCTTTTTTTAATGTAGTTATTATTGTTAATTTAAAATATAAATAGAATTTATGGGATAAAAAGGAAATGTTAAATTTTGACATCTGTCAGTCGTTCCACTAGCTTATGAATGATCTGAGCGTTCAGAGTAGTTCGTAGAGAGTAGTGTAAAGGAACATGCCCTATGGCGTACACTCACTCATTTGCTTGCAGGTTGTGGTTAGCATTTTTCGTGGGATATTGCTTGATATAATAACGGGTGTAAAAAGAAGTCACTATAACTTTGGGATATGATTATACTACCTTATCTCATTTTAGAAAATGTATTTTTTTTTAATAAAAAACTTGCTACAAAAAATTTTAAATGGTAAAAAGGAAAAAAATACTTTTAGACAAAAAATATCCAAAATGAGGAAAGGTAGTATCTGAAACAGAATGACTGTTCTTTTTACATCCTGTATATTTAAAATTTTGTGCTATGGATTTTTTCAAAGTAACGCGTGATTCCATTAACTAATTACAAAATTTATACGTGGGGTTCCGGATAGAAAAAAGCACCTTCAGTAATTTTTCCCGTGGGTGGTTCGGCAAACCGCTTGGCAAGCGTGGCGAGAACTATCCCTTATAAAATACTTTGGGGGTTTTATATCCAGAAGAGCTTCGCTCTCGACCCGGAGTTGGTGGATTGGAACTTTGGAACAACAAAAATGTTGTAATCAAGTTTGGTTAGGACAATGCAGGTTGATCACCTGATTGTCTGACAAGAAAGATGATCCATGCGTCGGATGGGCATGTAAAAAGTCGGACCTGCGCCTGTTCTCTCGGCAGTCGTGTCGGTTTACCGTCCCATTGGGTTATGAGAGCAAAAGGAAGAGAGAGTGCTTCTGTGTATTGCGCACACACTTGGGCACTATAAAATAACTCCTGCGTAGCTGGCCTGGTTTCAATGAAATCGGCCACTGAAACCGAAATCGGTGAGGGGAGCTATTATTTTTAGAGGTCGCATAGCTGAAATGATGATAATAATAACAAAATGCTTTACTAATTATATAATGCCTATGATATGAGCTATTTATGACCTTGATATTTAGATTGTAGGCTACAAATATGTCAACATGACACCGGTGCATCTGGTTTTATATAATAAAAATACATAATAAAAATGTTTACTTGAAACCAGCTGTGTGCTCCTAAAAGTATCATAAATGCTTGCAATTAACGAGTTATTGTAATTCAGTAGTGATATGACATCTGTGAATGTCTTTGTTTTTTATTCTACTCTTTGAGTTTCAGTCGCAAAATGGAGCTTAGGTTGATAGTACTGTGTTTATTATTATGTGTGTGCTGCACTTATAATTTAAAATTGGAAAAAGTGCTGATATTCAGCCGTCATAATATTCGGCAGCCCGTGACAAAAAACTTGCAACAGTTCGGCGTAGATGTTTGGCCTGTGTCATCATACAAACCGGGCCAATTAACTCCCAAAGGAGCGTATTTAGAAAGATATATGGGTGAGTACATTGGAAATTGGCTCAAAAGGAATGAACTGCTGTTCAGTGATTGCCCAGATGAAGATATTGTTTATGTTTACGCCAATACACTACAAAAGACCAGGGAAACAGCTAAAGCGTTCGTATACGGCGCATACCCGAACTGCGATATAAATGTTCATAGCATAGATTCCGACGAAACGGATCCACTTTTCAATACTAGTTATAGAAGAATACCAGAACAAATGAAATATATAATTGCAGAGGAAATGAAAAATAACTTGCAGAAACTGGACTTAGAAGAATTGTATTTAGAATTAGATAAATTGGTACATTTAAGTGATACATCCATTTGCAAAGAGAAACATTTTTGTAGTTTTGCGAATTCGAGTGACAAAATTTTATATGAAATTGGCAAGCAACCAGAACTGATAGGGCCTCTGACGTATGCAAATAAAATAGTGGACGCATATCTGATGGCTTATTACCAAGGCTTTGCCATGGAAAAAATTGCTGATTGTGACATTGAGAATTTGGAACGGATAATGGGAAAAATAGCACAAGCGCATCAAAACGTTGATTCCCACAGTCCTAATTTGGCACGACAGGCATCCAAAACAATGCTCGATTATATTTTTGATGCTTTAGTAAGTGATACAAAGCTTATATTCATAGTGGGACACGATTCGAATATACAACCATTGATCGAGGCACTTGATTTGAAAGAATTTACGCTTCCAGGCCAATTGGAAAAGACACCGATTGGAGGAAAATTGGTTTTCCAAAAATGGAACGATGAGTCTGGTGGAAAGTTAATAAAAATCAGTTATGTTTATCAAAGATCAAGGCATTTAAGGGACGGAGTTCGAGTGTCAGAAGAGAATCCACCGCAATGGGTTGATTTGGAGCTGGCATCGTGTCCATCTGATCTGAATGGCTTTGCATCCTGGACATGTTTTAATAAGCTTCGCTAAAGAAATAACAGTGGATACCTACTAACGTATAATTATGTGTTATTTACATTTATTCGTTGTTTACAATTTATTCATCAAATAAACCTTCTATAATACTTACTCATGATAGATATGTTTTTGTCACCTATCGGAATAGAAAAGGTCTGAAAAACCTAACAAAATGTCACAATATTCATAAACCGTACGTAGCATCATTCATCTTTAAGGTTCTACAAATACGGTTACTCTCAAATAGTTGTTACAGTCGCCAAAAATTCGATTAAAGCCGGACATTTAGACTTCTGGTTTATTAATTGTTTTAATTTTAGATTCTGGTAGCTATCTAGCTAAATTTGATGACGTCCGAATTAGAAGCTTGTAAAATATGTATCATATTTTCTATCTTCTTAATAAATTTTTCACATTTGTGTTAAGTTTAACTACTTACCTCTATAATAATAATTTTAATAACTTTAACTATCATATACGAGATAACAAGCAGATAGAGTCTGTCAGGTCTGTCCGGCTTTTCGGTTCCGAGACTTGGTAACCCTACATGAGCCCTAGCCGTAAGTGAGCTCTGCCCTCAACCCTTTCTCAGTAAAGTGCCGCCCTTTATTACACAAAGTAGTTCCCAAGTCACAAAAGGGAAAGTATCATACTTTTGATTGCGTTTTGTTTTAAATGTATTCAGCTGTGTTGTATGGACCAACGCTTTCGAAACACAGCTTTTCCCTACAATTAAAAATGTGCAGTATTTAAAAGCGAGTGATAAAAATCGAACCTGTCAAAACTCGCCTCGCCACAGTATATTCGGGCATAGAAGCCAAGTCCCCAGGGAGAGTTGGCTGTTTATTGACAACGCTATAAAATTTATATTGGCTCAGTAAAGTTTATTAAATGGATTTTATCCGAGCCCACGAGAACCGATCGCGTTTAACGAACTGAACATAAAGCCTGCTTCATTTAAAAGTTAGTATAAATGTCTTTATTTCTGCCGCCATATTCTTTGTTTATGGATGGCATAAACAGAATTTTTATACACTTTACAATCCGGTGCGGTTATAGGCTTTTTATTGCAGAGACCTTCGAATTATTTGGATGAAATTGGTTAGTAAGTGGTTTAAAACAATTTTATGCAAACAGACATGAACTTTAAAGGGGTTCTTTTGGAGAACAAGCCAGTGCCACGATTCATAATCCCTTGCTTTACAAATTGT
Organism: Celastrina argiolus; assembly: GCA_905187575.2. Lineage (NCBI taxonomy): Eukaryota > Metazoa > Arthropoda > Insecta > Lepidoptera > Lycaenidae > Celastrina > Celastrina argiolus. Next base: position 6,335,562 of record LR994581.1, on the reverse strand, counting down.
CATTGTATGGGGTTATAAGTTTAATGAGCGTCTATCCATGACATCGTAGCTCCCAAACACAATAAACCATTTACTGTCCAGCCTCTTTTGTTTAAAAGATGACATGATCACGAGTTTTATATGTTAAATTTGATCCTCTAATTAAGACAATTTTTTATGTTCATTTGTAAGTTGCGTGACAATGTATTCTTTGTGTTAATATGTAACTGGAGCTCATCTTCCAAGATGGCCATACGCGTACTTTTCGTAAAAAAGGAGAGCAAGTTTTTGTTTCACGTAATAATATTTTATAATATGTTATGAACCAGGTGATTAATCCAGGCATTTGATTAATCCGGGCCTATATAGTATATCACATTGCACTCTTAGAACCCATTCTAAGAGAGCAATTTGATGTATTTCCATAATGTCATTTTTCATAATGACCGGGCATTATACAGGGTGTAAAAAGAGCAGTCACTATAACTTCGTGGGGTAATAACCAGGCAAGAGTTATATCTATTGGTACTAGTCATTTGCTTTTAATCCACTGTTTTAAAGATTTAAAAATTTTCAATAGGCAATGTACAACGTGCACAACACAACTGATTAGGTACGCTGAGAGGTCAATAGCATGCGTAAGACGTTCATTACATACTACGGCAAAAATTTTAAAATTTAACAATTTAATGCAGAACGTTGTTCCAAACAGTTCAGCCTTGCGACAAAAAAATATAATTTGCAAAAACAAAATTTTTCTTTAAATAAATAAATAATGAAAAAAATTCATTTCTAGAATGAGAAAAGGTCCTTTAATCATATCCCAAAGTTATAGTGACTGCTCTTTTTACACCTATATGTCGCAGTCATCTGATTGAATCTGCTTATTTAATTGAATGACTACTGCTCGTAACAAATAGCAATGTGTTGATATATTTTTTGATTGATTTACTTTAATGTGCGTTATAATAGTACACATTCGGAAATTTTGAAGTTTAAAAATAAAATATTAAATGGTTGTAGTCTCGGATTCATTGAATTTGTTGGTAAAACAAACATAAAAAAAACATATATAAGGTCGAATTTAGAAACCTCCTCCTTTTTTGGAAGTCGGTTAAAAATAGAATTCAATGAATTTCTAGTCATTCAATTAAATAGCGGATTCAATCAGATGACTGCGACATATATAATGTTTAATTTATTACTTGGTCCATAAAATATAGATGAAACTGTTTTCAGTAGAAGAAAGTAATTATAGTGCATGCGGTCGGCGCGTGTAATTGCAACACGAAATCTATCGAATTAATGCCCGCCACAAATCCGAACGTGTCGGTACATGTACATTTAAATTATTGTTTACGAGACTAATTGTTTTAATTAAGCCTTGATATTCAGGATAAAATACTCAGATTATTAAACGATAGACAGATAGAAAGACCTCACAAAGCCTATTATTTTATAATCAGAACTAAAATAATAAAACATTTTGTCTAGAGTAGGGATTATTGCAGAGTGAAGTGAAGAAAGTGAGAAAAAAATTGATAATATTATGGTATTGAATTTCAAAATTTGTAAAGGACATCGACCACGCTCCATACAAGTTTGGGCCATTCAAGTAGCCGTCCAACGAAAAAAAAAATGTAAAAGCTCTGTAGAGAAAGTCAAACAGAATATTTTTTTGCCTCAAAATGATCCTTGTTCATTCAAATTATTGTCTATACTAATATTATAAAGCTGGAGTTTGTTTATTTGTTTATGTGAACGCGCTAATCTCAGGAACTACTGATCCGATTTGAAAAATTCTTTCTGTGTTGGATAGCCCGTTTATCAAGGAAGACTATACCAGGTCAGATGTTATCACGCTTAGATCAATAGGAGCTCACCAATGAAAAATGTTTCAATATCGGGATTTTTCACACGAACAAAGTCGCGGGCACACCTAACATATACTATATTATGTAGATTCTAACGCACACGAAACGAAAATACAAACGTCTTGAAGCATACAACACAATAGGAAACAGATAGTTTCATTACTGAACCAATAAATCCTAAATAGAATTGCAGATGGGGTTCGAATCACAATATTGAATAGGATATAAAGTGAAGATTAGCATATAAAAAGAATCCGCAGGCCGCATTGCCAATACATGAGGATATTCTGTAATGTATGCCTACTTGCCTACTGCTTGTTATAAAAATATATGACATAAATATTTATAAACAATGTTATATGAAGCGATTTATAAAATAACTTTAAACGAGATTAAAAAATTAAGTAAGTATAATTTTCAAGGAGAGAGCGAACTGGTAATGATGAGTTAAAGCTAAGAACAATAACACACACACAAAAAATCAGCTCAGTTTTCATTAAAAAAAAATCTAAATCGGTTCATCCATTTAAGAGATACGACGCCGTAGACACACATACACTGTAAACTTACAACACATCTCTGTTTTTGTCTAGGGTCAAAAACATATAAACAACATTAACGATGTATAAAATAACATAATAATTAATCTTAGCTTCTAAGTTGAGCAATAACCTAAAAAAATTTTCGTTCATTTAGAAGTAAATCTAGATTTACTTTGAAAATGTATACTAGCTGTACTGGCACCTTTCACGTGGCAGTCGCAGGCACATAATTATATTAGTGAAATAATCACCAACCCACCTGCCAAGCGGGGCGAGTATAGAAAGCAACCCCTTATAATCGCGCAGTAAGGGCATTTAGTTTAAAACGATACAGCCTGACATTCCAAGTAACTCATGGATTGATGTCACCAATATGAGCAGGGATGAGGTTGTAATAGCGGTAAGGCTGCGGTCCGGTCACATTCCATGCAACAGTTTTGCACATATGATGGGCAAAGTGGATTCCCCACATAGTTTGCAATGTGGGTTGAGAGAGGATGCTTATCACTTGCTTATGGAGTGTGTCCGGATAGCAGCTGAACGAAATTTATTTTTTACAAACTTTAATTATAATTGTCTGGATGTAGGTTTATGTAACAGTATATTGTCATGTCCTAACTCAGAATCTGCACAAGATTTATATAAAATTATCAAATTATGTATTCGTCGTAGGAATATAGATAGTCCGTAAGTTAAATTAATGTTACACTATGAGTGTGTCATTTTCTACCTAGAAAAAACCCTCTCTAAAAATAAAGATAAAAAAAAACCCCTTATAAAATATTTTGGGAGATGGTTATATCCAGTAGTAGGCGTAATAGCTAAAATAATGATGACACAAAAAAAAAAATCAGGAACCAGCAGTTCCTGCGACGTTTAAACAAACGCTTTTGCGTCATAACATAAGTATAGATTGTAAGTTAATAGAGCTTAGAGTCTGGCGGCTGTCGCGTTGAGATAACGAAGATCGATGTGCCGTGGAACTTGCGTCGACAATAAACTTCCAATTCAATCGAAACCCAACTTGGTGTGGAGAGAAGATTGTGCGATATGGGCCCTGATTCTAGAAACTTGATTTTCGTTTCGAATCTCCGTATGCCCCGCCGGCCGCCCGTGCACACGTGATTTGAAGTGCGTGATCGAATCAAAGTTCGATGGGATAGAATTGGGGCCTTAGGCTCGTGCTCGCACTCGTCTTCGAGCGGGACAGGCTCAGATTCGAAACGAAATTCGAGGAGCGAGAGTCGGGGCCCTGGGCCCTCGCTATAAGATAAAACGACAAACTAAAAAAGGGGTGAGGCTGTGTTACCAAATAATCGTTTTTAAAAAATCTATTATTTTGAAAAAAAAACGATTATTAATAATTTTTGACATCTCTAACAAAATCTGGAAACCTTTTGTAATAATATTCACATTCAATTACTTTTGTAATACTGCGTAAAATTATAATAAGTTTTATATAGTAAAACACAAACTACTTGCACTTTTTTTGGAAATTTACTATATAACATGAATTTCCACCGAGAACCTACAGTACATTCAATAACATAATAAGTTTTGTTGCACAATAATGAAAACATGTAGGTACATTTTATATTTCATTAGTAAATGAGGAAATGAGCCATAATTTATCGATATCTACAATCTAGGTATATAATTTAAGACTTAATTAGAACGCTATTCACAAATTAAAATGAAAAGCACCGAAATAAATACCAGTTAAAGTCTTAGTAAGCGTACACTGGGTACTAAACCACTAATTTAAACTGGCGTTAACTACATAGAACCTTAGGTATAACACGTGGTATATAGACTCCCGCGCTCAGGCTAGTGCGGTAATAACTACGAGAGTCAACCGACCGAAAAATTACGTAACTAATGAGTGACCCAACGCGGAATGAATGGAATTACTGAATATTGCTCGTTTAAGCCTTTTATTGCAACATGCTAAATTGCTTTAATGGAATTATTGCGCTTGTCATATTTTCGCCTGTAATTATTTTACAGTTAACACCTACTAATATTGTAAACTGAAAAGTTTGTAATTTTGGATATATGGATGTTTGTGACTCTTTCACGCAAAATATACTGGACGGATTTTGATCTTAGTCGTAGAAGTCTGTAGATTAACACACAAAGGATACTTTTTATCGCTGAAAATGTATTGAACCCGCTAGTTGTTTTGGATGTGTTGGATTTCAATTCAAAATATTATGATGGAAATGTCTTCGTTAATTACATTTCACCCCGTTGGGTAACCCACAAATTTTGAAAAATCCTACCATAGTGATTGCCGTCGTCATGTTCGGTGCGAAACTTCGTATTTGTTTGGCTTGAGTGTTGATAAATCGTATCAATCAATAAATCGAATCAATCAGCCCCGTGCTAAGTATCAGAACTTGTATTACGGGGACCAGGGCCCTAATTCTCAGGCCTCGAACTTAGTTTTTACTATCGGTCTGTCCCGCTCATGCAAATGAGATTTACCGCGCGTGCGAGCGGGATATACTAATATTCGGAACTATGTTAGAGGGCTGAGAATCGCCGCCCAGACAACGAAAACTTTAATACTTTTACACTATACATACATTTATGTTTTAGGAGGCTTTTTAACTTTATTTAAAGGCTTTTCATCACATACATTAGATCGGCCTGACTTTGAAATAAAAAATACTAAATGTAGAAGTGTAAAGAGTGAATTACAAAAGTTTTAAATCTTCCACTAAATTCGAAAATGTATCAATATTTTTGTTAGAACCTCTTTTACTATTTTTATAAAGATTTTATATTTAATTTTTATATATCAAGTTAATGTCAAAATTGAAGGTAATTTTTCTGTATTATTTTCGGCTGTAGCGATGTAGGAGTTTTAATTTTATTTAAATTGGAGATTTAGTAATATAGTTACAATAATCTACTAGTAAAATGTAGTTTTTGTTAGTAGATAGTAGTCCAATTTTAAATCAGCTAAATATCTCTGTAATAGTTTGTGTTGCTTCTTGGTACTTGGTACTCTGTAGTCAGTCCAAACTTGCGAACTTTAATTAGTTTCCTGCGATAGCCGTTACAAGCGTGGTGAAACTTTTACAGATTATCCAGCACTATTTTTATTCAAAACATTTCAAGCGTATTAAAATTTTAATACTCTTTTATAACTTTACTGATTTTTTAACTTTTAATACTTTGCAATCATTTTAACCCTATAAATAATGTCACTAAAACTAATACACACGGGCTATGTCTGGCACTATTATTCTGAGTTTTTTATATATTATATTCTTCTACACAGAAGAATATAATATATAGAATGATCCGAAATCCGGAAGACTCGAAAAAAGAGCACTGAAAATAAACCTCTCAAAGTTTTATTTTCAGTTCTCAGAATTTTCATTCGACCGGGTGATTCAGAATAATAGTGCCAGACATAGCCCGTGTGTATTAGTTTTAGTAACATTATTTATAGGGTTAAAATGATTGCAAAGTATTAAAAGTTAATCTAGAGATCCGTCTCTAGAACCAACTTAATACGTTATTACATAAAATGTTTAAGTGACTGTTTAAACCCGATCTTCTGGGTACCATTTTTTTGCGACATAATATCACCTACATCCATTCATGTCTTCAAATGTTTCAATGGTTTAGGAGTAGTTCTCTAGATTAATGTACTTAATACTTTACAATTTATTATAAAACGTTTAAGTGACAATTTCATCTTAATTTTGAAATCAGAAGTTTACTACATATCACGTAAATGTCATCAAGTAAATGAAGACTTATGTCTTCAGTTTTAATGACTATTTGTGTCTTCAGATTGAATACAAAGTTTAGATTTGCAACCGGATCCGGTAGGTGGCGCTGTTTGTCAACAAACGTAAAGTTAAGAAGTTTGTTTAAGGCGAGGAATAACCGCAACCAGCGCCACTCTTTTTAAAATAAATTTTACAATAACACAAAGATCTTATTAAAAAAAGTAATCGGTTCAAACTTTAAGTAAATAGTTAAACTAATTTATTGGCATTTAATTACAGCTTTAAATCCTATACTGTATTTACTATAATATATAATATTAGTTTAACTATTATATATTACTATAATAAATTAGTTTAACTTTTTACTTAAAGTTTGAACCGATTACTTTTTTTAATAAGATCTTTGTGTCATTGTTAAATTTATTTTAACAAGAGTGGCGCTAGTTGCGGTTATTCCTCGCCTTAAGAAGAAACCTAGTAGAATTATAGCAACAGCCTTAGGGCTTAACTGAGACTGTCGAAGCGTAGCGACGCGTCATTTTTCTATACGTTTACTAATAAAAATATAACACTCGTCGATATCTAGTATAGTATGCTATAGGCATAATCACAATTTGTACCATAAAATGCTATGGGAATGAAAACGAAAAAACGCGACGTTTCTGTGCCGATGTGAGTTCAACCTTAGTGTGTCCTAGCACATTTGCTACCCACACCGATCGTAAATAGCTTAAACAATAAAAGAACAGCCTCCCGCCGGACACATTGTATCGCTATCATAAACATTGCCAGCGCTAAAACTTATTTTCCGCCGTTTGGTTTTACTGTTGCTGCTTAGGGTCAACTCACATTGGTGCAAGGTTGCAGCGTTAGGGTTTTTCGCGATTATTACCACAGTAAATTTATCTATATTTTCTAATTATTAAGGTACAAATTATGATGATGCATACAGCCTGACTGGTGAGACATGTGCAATACTTACGGAGAGTACTCGGTACTCGATTCCCATTATAAATATGTAATAAAAATAGGTACTTACTTAATTTTTTACCAAATTTTCCTTCAAATATAATATGAATTATGGATACTATGAAAATTACGCGGGTAGGCAAGTAGTTGCATGCCTATGCAGCCGGCGCGGCGCGGCGCGGCGGCGTGCGACTTCAACGTAGGTAGTACGGGCGCGTACCTACGCGCGGTGTCCATGTGTTGGGTAAATAATTATTCAAGTTTAAACTACATTTACTCGGTGATTAATTGATATTATTTTTTTTCCAAATATCACGTCCTCAAGTATTGCTCATGTCTCACCAGTCACACTGTATAGAATCTTAGGGTCAGTTCACATCGAATTGCGTCACAGCGCGCATTATTTAAGATTGAGATTCAACATTGAACTTTATTTACTACAAAAAAAAATCTTTGCAAATGCTTACAATACGAACTCTGGAAGACTCCAGCCTTGAGAACTGAAGAATGATGCCATTTCAGGTTGTTGTTTTAAGAATGGTTTACCTTATATGTTAGAATTGTTCTTACTTTAATTCCGTATGTGTTAAGAACAATTAATAATCAATGGTCTAATTTCTGGTTCACTGTTATATTATAATACTATACACGAATATTGCTTTTCAAGTGGAGACTATAGCATGTGTTCAAAAAGCAGCTTTTTTAATACCTACATGTGATATTAAGTTTTATAACTATAGTAATAAATGTGTTATTTCCATATATAATTGCTTCGACAGTCTACGCCGCGCTACGATAAAAAGTAAACGAAAAATTTTAATTATGTTCTACACGTTCGATGTTGCAAAGTGTTGTCAAATCTGTTGTTTTTCCTTTTTTTTAAATAGCTGTCCCTGCGAACTTTGTACCGCCTGAAAGCAGCGCCACCTGCCGGGTCCAATAAGTAAACTTAAACCTTCCTCGATATCCATTGCTGAAAACAGCAAAAAGATCGGTGCAGTAATCTTTAAGCTTATCGCGAACAGACAGGATGCGGCCGAGGACTTTTTTTTGTAATATGTAAAGATTTCTCGTTAACTTTACTAAAATATTATAAACGAATTCTGCGTGTTTTTTTAAATATTATGAGATATATGTGCTGAATATAATATTTATTACTAATAGAAAAATTTTAAACACTGAAATGTCTTCTTTGCACCAAAGTCCAAATATAATTGCTACGAAGATTTACGCGCTACGAGGGCGCTACGAAGCTAGATCGCCAATCGAAGTTTCTACGTTGCGTTGCGTTGCAACATTGGAGCAGCACGCATTGACGTGTCAACGCAACGCAAGATGCACGCGGTCTTAGCTGCGTCTCTCAGATCAGCCTTCGTAATGGGTCCTCTAGTAGAGCAATGTTAATCGCCGCAGGGAGCTCCGACAACGCAACGCATCTCCGGCAGGTTGATGCAGTGCGTTGTCAGAGTTCCCGGTTCCTCTCTCGTCCGATCTGCACCCCTTACTCTTAAAATTAACTCCAATCGATAGGAATTGAAATTTGACTGTTGGCTACTTTTACTCGATACCAGCGAAATTTATTGTCGATTTTATGGAACTCAGTGAAATTAGAAAAAAAACCCGTTACAATATTGTTTTCAAGAGTAGCAAATGAAATGGTAGCAAATTGAACATTGGGATCGGATTGGAATTGAATTCAAGAGAACTGTGTTAAAGTCACAGGCAACGACGCAGCGATCTTATGTCATAGAATATAATATGGAAAATGACGGAGCGTCAACGCTGCGTCGACGGCGCGACGGCGCAAGGCACTAATAAGGCTTCGCTCTTAGATTTTCCACATCAAAGTATTCTAAAATCTGTTGCTATTTGCACTTATTTTGAATTTCCGAACTTGTGGTGGGAGGCATCAGTTCTAGCTGTATGCAGCGCATTTCGACAGGCGCGCATGTCGCCGAGAACATTTTAGCAAGATTGCTCGGAAGAATTTCAGCCTCGGTATTTTGATACAACATTCTTGAAGATGCAATATCTTATAATAAATATCTGTGGCAATTTTCCGTGCGAAGTTTAATAAAACAATTTTAAGTGTTATACAAATAAATTTTGTTTAAATAGTTTTTTACAGTTTAACACTTTTTACACAATAGTTTTTTTACCTATTCTACATAAACAAAGATAGTTATTATACAGTAGTAGAATATGTTGCATTAAATGATTATAGTACTTGTATAATTAACGATTACTTTATGAAGCAGCAAATTTAAGGAAAAATGTATTTTAATTAATAGTTCCTATTAATTAACATACATTTTTGCTTAAATTTTCGCTTGCCGTTTTTTGCTTGCCGTTTCCTATTACTTTAATGATTATTATTTTGACCATCAGCACTCAGTTTATAAAACAACAGGAGTAAAGCAAATAAAAAATCAAAAGCGAATACAAATTTGAGACTGAAAAAAAAACAACTCTCGAAATATAGTTAAAGGACATTTTAAATTAAGAATGAAATATTTTTTTTCATTGAGGCTCCTTTCTTTACATTTTTCTGAAATCTTTAGTGAGGCTAGATTGGCTCTAACATTTTGTTCCATGAGCTCTGTTTTTTAAATATAACCTTATACTTTATGCATGCTGTGAAAAGATTTGTTAAAATAACTATGGGATATGATTAAGTTACCTTTTCACATTCTGGAAATACGAGTATATTTTGTCAAAAACATTTTTTTAATACTTTTGAAAATGTTATTCTCGCATTTCTAGAACGAGAAAAGATGTGTAATCGTATCTCAAAGTTATTATAAGTGGTCGTTTTACACCCTGTCACAAAGTAGATAATAAAACCCTGTATCGATTTAATGTTTTTTAATTCAATCAAGATTTCAATGAAATGAAATGTTGAAACGTAATAAAGTGTATAGGACAATGACACTAGACAGTAAGTCGTACCTTATCGATGCGAGGTAAATCCTTCTGCCCGTGTCTTTTGGCTCCGAGCCAACACCCGGTTCCGTGACTTATCACAGTAAATTCGTTCTGTAGTTTAGACGAGGATGTGAAAGTGTGACGCTGTTATTTTTGTATTTCACATTTAAACTTGTTTTTAGGTAGATACTTAATATACAATGTGGGTAAAAAATATTAATATAACCTACATCATGAAGATCAGATGTGGCTCAGTGATTGAGTACGTCGGTGATCAAGGTAGCTGGTTCGAATTTCGACAAGGAACTAAAACCCATAACCATAACAAAACCCATAACACAAGTTCTTCGGATACTTAGCACTGGGGCAGATTAACGTGTTGTAAGAGCGTCTAAACATATCTTCTTTTTCTTCTTTCTTATATATAAAAATTAATTGCTGTTTGACAGTCTCGCTAAAACTCGAGAACTGTTTAAGCGATTCGGCTTTTTTAAGTCTTGAAATATTCGTGGAAGTCCAGGGAAGGTTTAAACGGTTTCTATGCTCAACGAAGTGGGCACGGGTCAGCTAGTTTAATATAATTCGATCGTTTCTTGATTTAAATAATTCTAACAAAATAATTTAAATAACCCACAAACTACATCCATAAACAAACAACCCATAAACAAAATTTCGATTTTCCCGCCATTTTTGGCAAAACTGGCAAGTTGGAAACTGGCCTAATCCCTTCAAGGAGCGACCCTTGCCCGTAGACGCTTGTCTATGGAGAGCAAAACTAATAAGGGCTTATTTGGCTAAGCGCTACTTGTTGGAATTAATTGCCGGGATGCTGCGAGCTGACGTTACGTAGGTAGTAGGTACTTAGGTTGTATAGGTAGTGGGTAGTGTGATACATACATTTGTACTTCATCGGTATAAGTAGTTAGGTAGCTGGTACGCTAGGTATTTATGCGATTAGGTATTATAATAATAATATAAAAAAATTATGCGTGGACAGAATATTCATGAGTGTCTCTCGAGTAATAAAAAATAATTATGTAAATTACCCAATTGTTTTACGATTTTTTGGAAAAAAATATTTGTAAGTCAAAAATATGATTATTGTTTAGGTATGAATAAATTTAATATTGTATTGTTTCGTTAGTTGTTAATTGTGTTTGGCAATTGCCTTAGTTGTTATAAAACAATTTAAACAATTGAAGACACGAATGGAGGAAGGTGATATTATGTAGCTAAATTGTTATTTGGAGAACGCTCCAACCACTTCAATCTTTAGTCTAGCCCCGTTAGTGCTTAGTATCCGTTCCTCAGTGGGATTGGAACTTGTGACCTCAGGCTTGTACGACGGCGATGTGGGCTCTGATTCAAGATCTAATCGCTATTATCACTTACGAAGTTCGAAAACAATTTTATTCGTTTTTGAATATTTAAACTTTGCAACTTTTCGTTTTCGTAACAATTCGTTTGTCACTTAGCGAAGCTTATGTCAAATCCCATACATTTTTGTTTTCGAACTTCGTAAATGATAATAGCGATCTTGAATAAGGACCCAGAGCTGACTGCAGAGGTCGTATTAAAAATATAATCCTAATAGAAAGTAATAAATGGGGTTAAAACTTAAAATAACTATATTCTCTTCACGCCTCCGTGGTCTAGTGGTTCAGAGCTTCGCTCTCGACCCGGAGGTCGTAGGTTCGATTCCCGCGTTGGAACAACAAAAATGTTGTTTTCAAGTTTGGTTAGGACAATGCAGGCTGATCACCTGATTGACTGACAAGAAACATAATCCATGCATTGGATGGGCATGTAAAAAATCGGTCCTGCACCTGATCTCTCGCCAGTCGTGTCGGTTTACCGTCCCACTGGGTTATGAGAGTAAAAGGAAAAGATAGTGTCTTTTTGTATTGCGCAGACACTTGGGCACTATAAAATAACTCCTGCGTAGCTGGCCTGGTTTCAATGAAATCGGCCACCGACACCGAAATCTTCTTTAGTCCCGATTTCACCAACGCATGTTAGTGTTAACGGCTTGTTAAAATACAATGACTTCTCATTCATTGATAGGAATTACGAGAGAAACAACATTATATTTAACGAAGGATTGACTTCAACATTGCTTGGTGAAACACGCCCTAAATGTGAGGTAAAATTAAAGTTTGAAATAATATTTCTACGTCATTTTGTTTTGAAGTAATTTATCTACATCATAGAACAATTACAGACCTGTTACAAGATAACAACTGAAAGCGTAACGAATACCAATTGAAACACGCTGTACAAAGGAAAGAACAAAGTATTTCTGATAGAACAATTACGTCATCAGCTGCGCCCTCTAGTCAACAAATTGGCAAAGCAATTATCTCTATCCAATATTTCACACGTTCTACTGGAAACTTGATAGCACTTGATATACTACATGCTATTTTCAAGCTGAAAATATATTGGAAAACATACAATTTTGTGTTGGTGGATATCACTTTTTGCCCACAATAAATGATGGATAATATAAAACTAGAGAAGATACAAAGTAGGATATTATATGAAGGGGAAAACAAAAATAAATAGTATTTAATTTTGTTTTCCTTTTCATAGGAAAATGTGAACTAATAAAGTTCAACTGGAAATTATGACTTCTCTTAGATATAAGACTGGGTTTTATTAATTGAACTATAATAATGGAGTTCGTTATATGTATATCTAAAAACTGTATATATCTTTTATGTGTCATAAATATGTAACGAATTTACGGATCAAACTTTATATTTCTAGATCATCGGCAAAGTACCCTATGAATTACCATGAAAGAAAATAAACTTGATTTTATTTGGAGTGTCGTTTTTTGACAAAAACCGTATCGGTTACTGTACCTACGTATATAGTTATAGGCAAAAGTATTTTATATCTTCATGAAACCATGTAGTATACGGTTTTACTTTTAACCAGAGATTTAAACCTCTGCTTTTAACCCGCCACGCGTTCCCGATTTAAAGGGTTGACAAGCGAACAGACGGACGACTGCAAAGAAAGCTCATAATTGTTTCGTTTTCACAATGGAATATAGCATTAAAAATATATGAAAATTGGCCTCAAGAAAATGGGTATGGGAAAGTGTATTTTTATACACCATCCTCATTATTTCATTCTGTTATCTGTAAGGCCGTTTTATTTATCCCTTGGTAACAAAGTGTACATTTGTACACTTTTTTGGAAGTTGGTTTTCTGTAAGACCGTGTTGTACCTCTTGTGCTATGATGCATCAAACGACACATTAAGATTGCTAATGATACATACATACCTAACTAGGCAGTAGTGAACTTATGGATCCCAAACTTTAATTAATTTGAAACTATCTCAGCAATCAGTGGAGCTAGACAGCTGGCGAATTGTAATATTATTTAATTAGTTTTACTACTGTTAAGCCGCTATGGAATACATATTAATCTTCTTCTACTTGTATACAACATGTAAAACAAGTTAGTCATAAATTATAATATTAGAGGGTTGCAGTATGTATAATATACCTTTTATAAAGTTCACCGTGAAAGTACCGAGTCTGAACTCTTAGTTTGTCTTCAATACATTTTTCATACAAAGTATCAGAATTAGAAAGAAAGTATTAGAATGAAAGTCCATGTGAAAAATAACCGTATATATAGTTCTGTTATTCAAATATTTTTGCAAATACATCCAAACACATTTTGAAACAAATCAGATTTTTTTTAAGATCTTGTCTATTGTTAACATGCTTTCGAATAATAATACATACATACTTTTCGAATAAAACATAATTTAAGAATTACGACACCAAATTATTGTCATTCACTTCTGTTACACGTTGTATAAAACCGGTCAAGTGCGAGTCGAAATCGCGCACGATTGGTTCTGTACAAATCGGCAAAATGATCACGTTTTATCTTGGTAGTTCGTGGGTGTTCGGGGAATTTAGTGTATTTGGATGTAATACACAAGTATTTATTAGCAGTATTTTGAGAAAAAAATGGCTATAATAGGTTGTAGGTATAGGTAATAGGTTTAGTTTTTAGTGTCCAAATTGTAGTTAATAATTTTGAAACAATATAAAGTCGAACTGCACGCGATCTTTAAATTTAAAAATTTTGATTATTGTTACTTTTTTTCTTTAACGATAATAATAATTATGATAACTCATTTAATGAAGCGGCTACTTAATTATTTAAAAAAAGTAGCCAATACTTTAAAACATAAGTAATTATCATTAAGGTATTTTGTAGTTTGATAAAGTTACGTCGTTGTCCCCGCCGCATCACGGAATGGGTTCTAAACTTTTAAATATACATTTTTTGATAATTTGTTACTTTATTCTCAATAACGTTGATCGCGAGTGATTATCACTCTTAAGGTGGTCACAGACCTAGATATAATATATATTAATATGAAGAGCCATTAGCATGAATATCTAAAATATATATCAATCAATATTTTATATTCAAAATATATCAGAATATACCTTGTTATGATTCATATTAATATTATATCTACGTCTGTGACGGCCTTCAACTGTCTTAATTAATTAAGTGGACACCATTTTACAATATAATTAATTATCATTTGGGTATCTTGTAGTTTGATTAAGTTATGTTGTCCCCGGCGCATAACGTAATGTCTCTAAGTCTTAAAAGATACATTTTTGAATATTGTTAGTTTATTCCCCAATAACGTTGATCGCATAATCACTCTTAACAGTCTACTAATTAAGTTGACACCATTTTACAATATAATTAATTATCATTTGGGTATTTTGTAGTTTGATTAAGTTACGTTGTCGCCGCATCACGTAATGGGTTCTAAATTGCTTTGATCGTTTTTCCGGAAGGTGAATGAATTCTCCCGCTCCAGTGGGTCGGGCTGAGCGGCTGATGGGGTAATATCAGACCCGGGTCACGGGTGAAATACACTAATTATGTCTAGGTGCTAGGACTTGGGATCATTGTTACTTTAGAGCTAATTAAGGCTACAATAATAACACACAACTTTTTTACACTTTTCCACTGTTTAGTACGTTTTAATAAAAAGTGAAAAAGTGTAAATAAAAATTTGTGTAATTATTGTGAACATTCCACCAAGAACCAACAGTACATTCAATCAGTTATAATCAAGGCTATACTTTTGTAGGCCCAATAATCGGTGAAAAACTCCTCCGTGGTCTAGTGGTTCAGAGCTTTGCTCTCGACCCGGAGGTCGTGGGTTCGATTCCCGCGTTGGAACAACAAAAAATGTTGTTTTCAAGTTTGGTTAGGACAATTCAGGCTGATCACTTGATTGTCTGACAAGAAAGATGATCCATGCGTCGGATGGGCATGTAAAAAGTCGGTCCTGCGCCTGATCTCTCGCTAGTCGTGTCGGTTTACCGTCCCACTGGGTTATGAGAGTAAAAGGAAGAGAGAGTGCTTCTGTGTATTGCGCACACACTTGGGCACTATAAAATAACTCCTGCGTAGCTGGCCTGGATTCAATCAAATCGGCTACCGACATCGAAATCGGTGAGGGGAGCTATTATTATTATAATCGGTGAAATAAATAGAACGTACTCATTGTAACAGTGCAACGTACACGCCGCACATCACCCACAAAAATTGGACAGAAATAAATGGAGGAAAAATCTGTCCGATTATCGGCCGTACAAAATGGATGCCGTGGGCGGGCTAGTGGAGAATGTTAAAAAAAAGTATTTTTAACTCTCCGTAAACTTTGTTGAAAATAAATAATATGTGTGAAAAAAACATACGTCGTGTAGTTTCTGAGATATGCTTGTTTCAAATTCTCGACGCGATGACGTCATTTTATTACACTGCAATTTGAAATGTCTGCTAACTACTATAAATTAGGATAAGTCAAAAAATTATTACCGTACGTCGTGTAGTTTCCAAAATATTTAATTTCAAATTATGGATCCGATGACGTCATTTTTCAACATCTGTAATTTTTCATGTGTTTCAAATGTCTGTAAATTCATTAGTACTTGGTATTTTTCCATGAAACATAAGCTAGTGTATTTTTACAAATATAAACCCCGCTGTAGCAAAAGTTTTAATTTTGTATACTAGAGCATTCTTCATTGAGTGACTTATTAAAACCTTCAAGTAGCGTAGGTCAATTAATAAAGAAATATTTTCTTAAAATTTGACTAGGCGCGCTAAAATAATGTATTTTATTTCTGTGTCGCGCTGGTCCGTACTTACCACCATTAAAGAAATAAAGTTATAACTTTTATCTCTTCCGAATATATTAAAACATTTATCAAAATAATGATTATTAAACTATCACTAACTACTTTTTATATTTATTATACTTTTTATATTAGTACTAACTGTACGGCCGTACTTCATACCGTCTTACAAGTCTTCAAAGACAGCGCCACTTACATGGTCCAATTTGAAATCTATCCGAAAAGTATCTGAAAACACACAAAAGTTATTAAAATCGGTCCAGACATTTAGGACAGACACATAGACTGCCAAACCCTTCAGCATTCGACGGCTATTGGTTTTTGTTTTGGTGGGGATAACAACTGTGTTCTGTTGTTGCAGGTATCTGGCACAACCACGACAATACGGTGGCGATGTGTGGCGCGCGGCGCGGCCGATAGTACTCGCCGCCCGCCCCCGGCGCCGCCCGCCCCAGCGCCGCCCGCCCACGCGCAGCCATGGGCCGCGACAAGAAGTCGCCACACAAGACTGACTCACAGAAATGTAAGTACTTTTTACAAGAACATTTAAAGCTAGCGAAATTAGTTAGAACATTATGTATGTTCTGTTTGCGGATTTGTATTCAAAGAAGTTAACTACAATTTGTGTGGCATTAGTTACAATTGCTTACAACTAGCGTACTTTCTATGTGAATAACTTCTTTACAATAATCAGTGACAAGGTTGCGGCCCGCCAAACTTCATTTTAGTGGCCCAAGATCGTTAGCGAACATTTTCGAAAAAAATGTGCGAATAGATGTGTTTGCGGAGTAGTTCATTTTCAAGTAGTAGTAGCTCCGTCTACCGTCCACCGTCATCGAGATCTGTGTGGAAGGCATTATTATTATTGCTTCTCATAGCTCTTCCTCTTCTTCTTCTCCCTTCTACTTTTCCTTCCATAATATTCATAAGAAGTCTGTTTCCTTCTTCTCTATTAAGAACCTTATGTGTTCTTTCCGTCTAATGATTATAAGAGTAACCACGTAATACATAGAAAATGGTATTCCTATTTCCCATGTCACGTTGTCATTACAGTGTCATGTCTGATGTGGGTCTACATAATCTCTGACTATTTCCACTGCATGATAGGTACATCGGGCTTACTCCCGACACAATCGAGAACGGAATCCATTCAATATCAGTGGTTTTTCGTATTTTATTTGGTGAATTACTTTGAAACTAATCAGTATAAAGAAAATTGTTAGATCGTAACTTTTTGTATTCCCGACCATATCAATCGACTGCGAATCAAAATAAACAAATGTCAATTTATTAGGAAGTACGCGGCATGATCGTATCTGAATCAAAATCAAATCAGTTTGGAGAGTTAGGCCCCTGTACTCGTGATACTATCAGGCTTTACTGTTATATCTGCTATAAAAATAAACTCACTTAACCATCCTCAAGTTAGTTTTTGCGATTTCTATGTATCTTTATTTCGTCTTCAGAATTCCCGTAAAATTATACGGTTATGTGCATACTCCATAATAGGGCGTGTTCGTACGATGTCTGTAACGCTTATCTGAATACTAAAAGTGAATGTGCAAAACTATTTAAGATAAAACCTAAATTACCCATAAGATAAAACCTAAATTGCAAAATCCTTAAAGACTCTACCACAACTCTACAGGGTGATTCATGGTTCATATATCAAGCCTAATATAGTGTGAAGAGAAGGACGCGTAGAGCATTTTTTATTGTTTTGGCACCTCGTGTAAATTACTCAGCATAAAGTGATAAATCATGATCAAAAATTTCCATAAAAGTCACAAAACAGATGAGTTTTAATCCTGGTCAGGTGTTAGGTCAACGACCAGTGCGTTCGTGTGAGTAGAATATGAGCCAGCGAGCCCCAGCATAGTGAAATTCACTCTTTATTGTCATTTTAGATCTTTGTTTTTTTTAGTTATATTAAGTAATTAATATGAGGTGCCAAATTAAAAATTGATATAGTGTGAAGAGAATGACACGTAGTCATTCTCTTCACACTATATTAGGCTTAATATACAAACCATGAATAATCCTGTATATTATAGCACAATCCTTAAAGACTCTACCACAACTCTAGAGATATGTTATTGATATTATGTAGCCCTCATATTATGTAATTTATTTTCGCTATGTAATGTTATCGACTCGACGTGACGTAAGGATTTAGCATGGGAATTTAGGACACAATTTGCACATATTATTCTAGATGGTGTGTTTTTTACATAACATAATTATCTAATAAAAACAAGGGATGTAGGTAAGTTTAAAACAATGTGGTTAAGTCTTCTTCAAAAATTTTAATTTATTTATTTAGGAACAAACAGTTGTTTAAATAACATAATTTATGAACTAATACACATTTTTAAACCTAAAAACCCTACAGTTCCATAAAAGAGTTACAAAAAGTGAGAACTATATAAACTTAAAGCTACAACACATACCTTCACTAGCTTATAACAATGTTTTTAATTTTATCATTTACATGTGTTATTTTATATAAAGAGCAATTAAACTAATCCAAATCAACAAAATACCTATTATACATATAGCAAGATCTTATAACGAAAGCATTACCAGCATTAGAGGTCCTGAATTGTGGTACATTACAAAATTTTGCATAAATATTTGAAAAGGGGGCATTTAGTCAAGTACATACAATAACATTTAGACTAATAATCATTTTTTTATTAAAACCCAAAAAATATCATCTTTTATTGCTTAATAATATACTATACATCTACATTGTACATGGCTGACATAGTACATACAGCAACTTTATTGGCACCCTACATGTTTTCAGACAGTGACAGCCGGTTGAGGGTCCCCTATTTTAGGTAGCATTTAAGTATTTCACCCGATAAATTCCGACTTTGATACAAAGCTAGAACAATCGTAGCCCACACAAAGCTCGCATTATATCTGCAACTCGATACAGGAAACAGGGGACGTTTAGACGAGACCTTATCTATAGCCGGCTAGCGGGGCTCGCTGCTGTGTTGAATATAGCCGGCTAGCGGGGCTCGCTGCTGTGTTGAATATAGCCGGCTAGCGGGGCTCGCTGCTGTGTTGAATATAGCCGGCTAGCGGGGCTCGCTGCTGTGTTGAATATAGCCGGCTAGCGGGGCTCGCTGCTGTGTTGAATATAGCCGGCTAGCGGGGCTCGCTGCTGTGTTGAATATAGCCGGCTAGCGGGGCTCGCTGCTGTGTTGAATATAGCCGGCTAGCGGGGCTCGCTGCTGTGTTGAATATAGCCGGCTAGCGGGGCTCGCTGCTGTGTTGAATATAGCCGGCTAGCGGGGCTCGCTGCTGTGTTGAATATAGCCGGCTAGCGGGGCTCGCTGCTGTGTTGAATATAGCCGGCTAGCGGGGCTCGCTGCTGTGTTGAATATAAGGGCCTGTTAAATAATGTAATAATAACTGTACATTTCGGTCACAGTCAACAAATATACAAGGTATGAAATTAGTGAAAAATGATTGGCGATTCTTAAGTTACGCTTCATACTTTAGATTTTAATAAGAGAATCACTACTTTATACCAATTAAGTTTTGAATAGGATATTTTTAGGTTTATACCCAAATCAATATAATAATATTAACTATATTGATTTGGGTATAAACCTAAAAACTCTTCTCAGAAGGGAATATTAATAAAACACGTATAAATTACTAGCTGTCTTTATTCGCGTGGTTTTTGAGGGACTTAAACCCAAAGATTATTAGTACTATACGTATATAGAAACTTAACCGTTTATGCAGCGCACGCAACGAAAGTCCCCAAATGTGAATAATTTTCTCGGTTTTTGCAACATTTCTCACTGACTCCTTTTGGTCGCAGCGTAACGTTATATAGTCTAAAGCCTTCCTCTATAAATGGACTATCCAACAAAAAAAAAATCTGAAATCGGACCAGTAGTTCCTGAGATTAGCGCGCTTAAACAAACAAACTCTTCCGCTTTATATTATTAGTATAGATAAGGGCCATACACAATTTATAGCGCATTTAAGTGTTTACTGTTTACACTAAGTTATAACCATATTACCCACGCTTAATACAATGTGAGCACTGTGTCCCTACAATACGAAAATTAGTTGCAAACATTCAAGCTGTGGGATTTTGGAGGAAACCGAATTTGAAATATTGCAAAAAATATTTGAATTACAACTTGCATGTGATTCTACACGTGGAATTTTATTAAACTAACTACTAAGTTCTACCTAACTTCATAGTGATTATGATTTAATGCGCCAATCAGAAAAATAGATAAAGGACAAATTGGATGTCCCCGACGGCCGGTTTCTAAAACGCTATTCAAATGTATGATCAACTAACATGGCATTTAAGAAAACAACCCATATTGAACGCTGATTGGTCAAACATTTATCAGAGTGAAAGAGAGGGTCATAATAATATTATATTGTATATTTACATCTCGCACTCCCAAGGCGGGTTAAAATACCAGAGTAAAGCCGTGTTTCACCAAGCAATGTTAAAGTTAACGCCATGTTAAAATACCATGCCTTCTCATTCATTGACAAGAAATACGAGAGGGATAACATGATATTTAACATGGCGTTAACTTTAACATTGCTTGGTGAAACACGCCCTAAAGGTTGATTCCAATCGTATGTCAACTAGTTAATCGGTGTCTTTTGGTGAATTGAAACCATTTTAAGCTGATTATAGGCATTTAAAGGGTATGGTTTTGGCGGGACTTTTGGGTATCAGATTAGGAAGAAAGATACTTGAATCATTTAGTCAAAAACAAAAAGATTAAAAAGCAATTTCCTTTATAAATTACAATTGGCGGATTAAATACAATTTATCCATTTTGCCAACGTGATCGTCTGATCCAGGGTTGGCACAAGGTTTTTTAACATCCGCGAAAACATTGGAAATATAAAATACAATAAATAATATAAATGTTATAAGTTTGATCGTAGTTAGATCGTATCTCTCAAACGGATGAACCGATTTTGATGTAGTTTTTTTTAAAGCTGACGTGGTAAAGTGTCTTTAAAATAGCTATACTCATCATCAGTTCGCACACTGCTTGACAATTCGGATGTTACTTCTTTCTTATAAATAAAAATGAATTGCTGTTCGTTAGTCTCGCTAAAACTCGAGAACGGCTGAACCGATTCGGCTATTTTTGGTCTTTAAATGTTCATGGAAGTCCAGGGAAGGTTTAAACGGTTTGTATGCTCAACGAAATGGGCACGGGTCGGCTAGTTTTTTTTTATACATTTAGTTTTTAGTTAACATAAATAATTGATTTACGACACGAATGCTCAATACACGATTTAATAGCACTTGTAGGCTTCGGATACTGAAATACCACTCAAATATTTAAATGCTGTTTAAATTTTTGAGTAGCTCTAAAACAGGAAATTGATATAACTACTCAAATTTCAATCAATAGTAGGATTTAAGTGAATTATCAAACGCCATATGAGCGTTCCTCAGTGAAAAAGTCATGTACTTTAATCGTAATTATCTGTCAAAACTGATTTGAGCGTCGCTGGTATTTAAAAGTGGTCGATAGATCTCATCTTCTCTCATCTACTATATAAAAATAAATTGCTGTTCGTTAGTCTGGCTAAAACTCGAGAACGGCTGAACTGGTTCGGCTATTTTTGGTCTTGAAATATTCGTGGAAGTCCAGGGAGGGATTACACGATTTCTATGCTCAACAAAGTGGGCACGGATCAGCTAGCATATCTATAAGACTATAATTGAGGTTTAAAAGTGTTTGAAAACAGTGAAAAAATTTATATCTTCTCTAAACTGCTTAGCAAAGTGAAAAGACAACATTAACTTGGGTACCTCTTAACTTTAAGAGGCGGTAGAGTAGACGTATGTGTATAGGTGAAATATAAAGATGGCAGCCATATTCAGATCCGTGCAGCAATCTGTTGCAATACATCTCAATACGTCTTATAGAAATGGCACGAACAGAATTGAAATTCAATACTATCGACTTTATTCATATAGTTTCGGTGAATATGTTTTAATAATATAATATACATTTGAAATTGAATGAAATATGAAATTGTAATATTTTAGTGAGATAAAAAGAATTAGGGATTATATTTAGCTATACTTGACTTGTAAATTTAATATGCAGGATTTGTATAAGAGTTGAACCGTTGGTCGAAAGTTCGGTATTAAACTTTATTGGAATAACCCATAAATAAAAACATTTTCGATTTCAGTAATTATTAGCTTTAACCCTTTTTTCTTTGGGTATCTTATAGGGTAGGTAGGATTAACATTCCATCAATATTTATGATATTAAATTACTTAATATGGAGTTATTAGTTGGACTTCGAATTTGATAATCTCATCACTTTGGACCTTATTACTATTGACTATAGTAACAATAATAATATAATAATATATATGGACGCTTCACACCACGTCAATCTGGCCCTGTGTATACGAAGAACTTGTGTTACAGGTACCAGACAACGGAAATATATTTAATACTTTTATATTATACACAAATTTAATACACATCCATGACCCAGGAACATTGAAAACTTTTTGTTCCGTCGGCGGGATTCGAACTCGCGACCTCTCGTTCGAGCACCAACGCGCTCAACCACTGCGCTACAGAGGTCGTAGTAGTACAACGTGTAAAGTAAATATTTTAAAAATCATCACTCATTTCTCTTACATGTTGTATTAAGCAAGTGTAACTATTAGCACAAACGTTTTCGATGTAAATTGAACCGGCAGCAGATGTGACACTGATTGCTGGTTCACGGTTTGTGACAGAGGTTTGGAACATGTATTTAGGAATAATTTCAACGGGTGGGATTAAACCTTTGTAGTATTATGATTTAATTTGACGCTTCATTTTATATTGCTTCTGTCTGGATTTATCGCACATAACATTTTCCGTATAAGCTACTGGTAAATATAGCGTCCATACTATTTAGTCGGCTATTTTTCCATACAAGTGCTCTTAGTGATTTACTTTAAAATCTTAAATTGTATACCTATACTCTATCACTGTATCGATTTCTATAATACTTATCTCGTACATAGGCATTTTTATAAAGAAATTACTACGCAAAAGATATCGCCTGAAAACATCGGATTTTTAACCCAAGTTGAAGTGTAGCCTGACACGCAATATACACTTGGCTACAAATGTTATTACAACTAACACTGATTTATATTGCATTAAGCCGGGCAGCCGAGCCTCAGGCGGCTGAAAGTTTAATATCCTTAAGACGATGGCGCTTAATTTCGGTACATAATGCTTATGTATATAGGAATCTCCCGATAATGTGAATAAATAGTCCCAAAAATACAAGTACAGTCTCTCTTCTTTTTGGTTTCATAACCCAGTGGGACGGTTACCCGGCTGGCGAGAGAACAGGCGCAGCATTATTACATGACCATACAGTCGTGTCGGTTATCCGTCCCACTGGGCTACGAGAGTGAAGGAAGAGGGAGTGCTTCTGTGTATACACTTGGGCACTATAAAATAACTCCTGCTGGCCTGGTTTTAATGAAACCAGCCACCGTCACCGAAATCGGTGTGGGAGGCATTATTATTATTACATCCCGGAGCTGCGTCGTCAGTGTGAGGACCCCACCTCAGTTATACGTTTCCCACTTGCACTGGTTTTCACAGAAAGCTATTTATTGTTCCTTTTGCTGGACTCGACTCATCGAGTCCAGCAAAAGGAACAATAAAAAGTCTCAACTTATTCAAATCTCAAATACATTATACGGACGCTCTAACGGTGAAGGAAAACATCGTGAGGAAACCGGCAGGTATTGGACAGTCATTCCTCTGGATTAGGCGGACAATGTTGTGAGAATGCCGTATGTGCTGTACCATGCGTCATTTAAAACAGCCTGCCCCAGGCACATCAGAGAATACTGTATAAATCATCCAATAACAGAGGCATACTTTTTTATTTTATTTAACAATTGAAGACATGAATCGATGAAGGTCGCAATTTTTATTGCCAATGAAAATTTAATTTAAACTGACACCTAAACATTTTAGGATATGTAGTAACGTGTTAAGTACATTGATTTTAGAGACGGATCTTAAGATTAATGAACGTTAAATACTTCTCCTTTTTTGGGTGTCGGTTAAAATTAGGTTATGACGTATTCTAAAATATTTAAGTGCTACTTTTAACTTAATTTTCTCGAAATGAAATCAGAATTTTGCTATATATCACCTTCGTCCATTCATGTATTTAATTGTGCTCTACTGTTCAGTTCTCCTGTACCCGCCTCCAATACCTGCAGACTACTCACAAACAACATTAACCGAAATTGAAACCAGCAAGTCTCTAAAGAGCAATTTTGGCTACAATCTATCTTGTAGTGTCAGTGCATCGGTGCTCCATCATAGAGCAGATTTACCGCTCCCTCGGGACTTGTTTATTTCACAGACTCTCTACAAAGTGTGTCAGCCGTCAGGTCAAAAGATTAGAGAATACTTTGATACGAAATTACATTGAATTTAGTAAAGAATACCGGGTTTATTCAATATTCCAAATTCCATCGCTATTATCACTCACGAAGTATATGAGGTTCCCTTAATGACAAGCGAACCCATATGTCACTTAACGAAGTATATATTATGTCCAAATCCCATACATAGTATTTTTAGAGTTCTTAAATTTTTAAACGACTTCAAGAAAAGTTTAAGGAAATAGGAATTTTGACCGTCACCTCTCAATATCATTTTGGTTAATGTACTGCATGTCAGAAAGAATTTTAATAATTTTAAAACGAATCACTGTAGCAATACAAGAAATAATCAGGCTTAGCCAAGTAAGAAAATCTTTTAAAGGTCAATTTATACGCCTATACAATAAGATCCCAGAAAACTTTCAAAATTTTTTCATCAACAAATTTAAAAAAGTAGTTAAAGTATGTTTGTGTGCTAAAGCTTATTAAAGTATAAATGATTTTGTTAATGATAGCACACCCTGGGAATAAGGTGGCCACTTTCGAGTCTACTTCTGTATACATAATTAAACAATTATAACATTGTTACTGATATTATTTTTTTTAAGAATTATTTTCCCATCTTTTTGCTAAAAGGTGGCCCCGAGCGAGTTTCTTACGCCGGTTCTTCTCGCCGGGTTAGTCCCCGAACCGGTCGTAGGACAATTCTTATACGTAGGTTAAATACTAACACATTTAACCTATTTGGAAATAAAAGATTTTTCATTTCATTTTCATTTTTTCATGGAGATTTCACTATTGTTTTTAAACTTTCATTACAAAATATATTTGTCCCGCTTTGATCGCTGTCAATATTATTTTTTTACTAAACTTCCGAGTCATGATAAAATGTTAAATTAAACGATATTAAAGGCTTTGATGGATGGAAGTAAAGGATTCTATTATCTATGTATAAGTAAGATGAATCTAATCGTTCATTCCTTATGACAGTCCATTATGATTGATTGGTTCACAAATATGGAGTATTCCTCGTTTACCATAATATTATAATGTTTAGGGAAAATCACCTTGTTATTGCTACCTACTTCAGTTAATGCCCTTTTCCATAGTGACTATGGTCTATGATACCTGTCTATTAAACCTAAGGGCCCTCGACGACGCGCGCGCTTGCATCCATACAGTTGCGATGCTGTAGCGCGTTAGTAGCGCTCTTATGTAGTGCTTCGCAAATGCGACTAACGCGCGTTTGTAGCGATGCTGTCGAGCGATTAAGAGGAAACTTAACGCCTATTTTTATATTATTTTAGGTACATATGTATGTATATTATTTGAACGTCCCTAATTTCTGTGTATGTTCCAGTCTCCGTGGATGAGAGCCACATACATACAGTTATGGCCCTGTGGCCAATATAGTAAATAAGATAAGTAAGTAAATATTTACAAAAATAGTACCTAGAACCAGGGCCTCCAAAATACCCAAAGGTTGACTGGTAGATAGTCATACGGCTAATGCCTCCTTTGTACATTAAGTGTATTGTGTTGATTAAATAATAATGGATTTAGTGGCTGAAATAAAACATGAAGAGTCAGAAAGAGCAGTTATATTTTAATAAGAGGAACTGTACGAAAGTCAATTCCTCTTATTGATCTTATTGTATGTATATTTTAAGTAGAAATGTATCATTTTTTATCTATCCATCCATGAACATTCATCTCGTTAAAAGTAAATTTTGTCGTTTCAATCAAACTCCATTTTGGTACCAATTTAAAACTTTCACGTCATATGACATGTTAATTAAGATGGCGTCGTTCACATGTTGTCATCAGATATGACGTCATCAGGTAAATGCAGCGTGAGATGGACCAGATTGGATAGAGGTCAATTAACACGAGTCTCATTAATGCGCCTAATAAGCTGTTTATGCAGCGTGTAAAAAGAACATTCACTTTAGCTTTGAGATACGATTGTACTACCTTTCTTCAGTTTGAAAATGTATTTCTTTGTCAAAAACTAAACAATTTTTAAAATCTTTTTACCATTTCTTACTTTTTTGTCGCAAGAATAACGAAAAAGATATTTTTTTTTGCAAAAAAACGTTTCTAGAATAAGGAAAGGTAGTATAATTATATCCCAAAGTTATAGTCACTGTTCTTTTTACATAATTTCCTGTATATCTGTATATTGCATGTGAGGAAGCTTTGTAGAGACCGCGACATAATTTAAATCTTTTCGAGACTTCGGCATTTGTAGTTGGCTAGTAGTAAACGACCCGCATTGTGTCGAAAGGTAATTATTTGAAAAATTCAGGTCATATGCCTGTGATATTACAATAAGCGACAGTTCAAATCGAGACGCGGCGTGGCCTTTTTGATGATTTAAAATCGAACTTTGTTGACACAAGAAAATCCACATTTCTTTTAAAGAGTTCCAATTCGCAGTGCGCGACTCGGCTATTGCGAAAAAGTTATGTGTAGTAGATAAAGTTTAATTTTGAAATACAGTTAGTTCATATCCTGGTTTAAACTGTCGACGTCATAAGTTCAATAAACCATACCGCACCATTATACTGATTGATGACGAAAACAAAATACTATTGTTCTCAAACTTTCATTACAGAATATATTTGTCACGCTCCCGTTTAGATCGATGTCAATATTAATTTTTCACCAAACTTCCGAGTCATGATCAAAGGTCAAATTAAACGATATTAAAGGCTTTGTTCGAGCTGTCAATCCGGGGAATGTAATATTTATACAATCAAGATTATTGAAGTTATCAATTAAGGCGCTGTAGGCCCGCTCTAGTGCCACTCTTTTTAACTTATTTTTTACAACGACAAAAATAACCTATTCAAAAAGTAATCGGTTAAAGCACTAGGTAAATAGTTAAACTAATTTATTGCCGATCAATTACTGCTCCAAATCCTATAGTGTATTTACTCTCATAAAAACAGCCAAAAGTGGCCGATTTAGCAATTCTCTTAGCTAAAATGAATGCTAAAAAGAGTGGCGCTAGTAGCGGGCCTGCAGTGCCTTAAGGTTTAATTCGTACTAGGGCAGTTTAATTTATCAAATTCGCCCTTACGTTCATAACGTATTGAACATGGTCTTGAGAATAAACATTTATTAATATTTAAAAAATACTTAAAAAAACTGCATCTGAATACTACATATATTATACAGAAAAAAGTACTCGTCAATACAAATGAAACTAACTTGATTGCGTTCGTTTTATTCAGGAGCTCGTATCTTAATCCACCTTCTAGTTCCAACATCAGATCAGCTCGTTGTCATCTTAATATTGTGTTGTTACGCAACGTAAAAATGAATGTTAAATTTCAACTTATGTAATCAGACTAGGGAAAGTAAGGTATATTTTATTTCTTTAATTAAAACATTATTATTAACACAGACCGATTCACCGTACGTACTCGTTTCGTATCAAAAGTTCAAAATGAAAAGAAACATGGAATTCAGGTAATATTGCGTCATCTTCAAGCATCGCCATTCGCCATGTCTCGGTGTGAACGACCCTTAAGCCTTATTAGTCGAGTAACGTTTGTGTGTTTTACTTACTATAAAGTTAATTATTAGATATAATATTTAAAAAAAACTTTTTATATGAATGATAGCACACCTTGGAAAAAATATCCCCCTACAAGGCTTAGATATATATAGGTGCTCAATATTCATGTTATTCAGTTTTAGTATTCACACCAGAATAATTTTTTCCATCTTTTTAGTAAAAGATGGCCCACGTGAGTTACGCCAGCTCTTCTAGCTGGGCTAGTTCCAGAACCAGTGGTAGGCATCATAATTATTATACTCTGTGTAAAATAAATGAGTGATAGATAATACTTTAGGGTGTGTATGTGTCTCCTATGTACAGTATACTGCAGAAGTATCAGCACTGAAGGATTTACTTTTGACCTTCATGTTTCTATCAGAAATACCCCAACATAAAAAATTTGTCCATACAATAATTTAAACAAGTAACTCTCTCAGACACTTTCACAGTAAACTATGTATAAGGGATCCATACACACTAAAGTATTATCACTTATTTATTTTACACATTGTAGAAACGACTCGCAGAAAACACTTTTTGTATCATTTATTCCGAGTCAAAATATTTGGGTTTAAATAAATAAAAAAATGCCAAAAAAAATCGGTTGAATTTTAATTCCCCCTACTAAAACAAAACGGTTTTATGAGTTAAATATGTCTATCTCTATGCGTGTCTTTCTGTCTGTGGCATCGTATGCTTCCAAATGTGTATGTGATTTGTTTACAAATTATTTAAATCACATTAATTACATTTAAATAATTATTTATTTTATTTATAGTATATATTTTTAATTTTTTTTAGTACATATCTAAGTATATTATGTTTGTTGTTTTTTTATTATTATGATTTATTTCCTTCTGTTAATCTTTCGGCACCTATAAAATTTTGCTCTCGCAACGCCTAAAGGTTGACTGGCAGAGAATGCCACGCGGCATTATAAATAAAACAATCTCAAACCCAACCTCACTTGAGAAGCTATTTGACAGATATAAGATTGTTAGGTAATAAGATTGTTTTATTTATACGGGCCTAAGTCCGCCTTTATACGATTTGTGTATTAAGGGCCGAGTTTTCAATCGTCAGATAACTTTTATCTGTTTAATAAACATGTGACTTTGATATTTGTTCCATACAAAATCTGTTAAAGTAACATATTTATTCCTTAGGTAAAAGTTATCTGACGATTGAAAAATCGGCCCTAAGTTTAATAAATAAATAAATCGAAACGGAGTAAATAATCACTGTGCAATTCGGTCGTCAAAAACGTATTAGTGTTGCGAGTTACTCGCGGAGGGAAACATATTTCTTACGTGACATTAAAAGCTGGTAATAATATATTACGAACGAAATATATTAAGGACACGCGCCGACTTAATTTATAACTACCCACGGGAAGGGACGTTTACGGTTTATGGATTATCCCAAAATTATATTATGATTTTCTGGCTTAAGGATTGTGGTTTATACACTGTTGTTTTCCTGGATCACCAATTCCTCAGATCAAATAATATTATTTGATCTTCCGCTTACGCGGTCTAGTGGTTCAGGTGTCTCAGTTTTGATCCTTCGATGGGATTCAAACCCGTGACCTCCTTGAGCACGGCTGTGCCACTGCGCTACGGAGGTCGTAAAAATCATAATCGTAATTTGTACCTTAATAATTGGAAAATTGCCTGGATAATAGGCAATTTTTCAATTAATTATTATATTATCTTTAAACTATCAACCTATTATCCTATATAAAAAAATGCCTCCGTGGGTTAGTGGTTCAGAGCTTCGCTCACGACCCGAAGGGTCGTGAGTTCGATTTTTGCGTTGAAACAACATAAAAATATTGTTTCCATGTTTGGTTAGAACAATGCAGGCTGATCACCTGATTGTCTGATAATAAAGATGACTCATGTGTCGGATAGGCATGTAAAGAGTCGGTCCTGCGCCTGTTCTCTCGCCAGTCGTGTCGGTTTACCGTCCCACTGGGTTATGAGAGTAAAAGAAAGAGAGGGTGTCCTTGTGTATTGCGCACAGACTTGGGCAGTATAAAATGACTACTGCGTAGCTGGCCTGGTTCCAACGAAATTGGTTAAGGGAGTTATTGTTATTACTATCAATGGTGATGACTGATGGCATGTTGATGGTAAGGATGTTGATGAGGGTACCAAGGCTCCGAATGGGTGGAATAATAGGAACCTTTATATTAGAAGCCTTAAGTCAGCGATTCATAATATACCTAATAATTAGTTGTTTTTACCTTATTAGTGAGTAGTTTATTCAATGACTCAATTTTAAAGTTTTCCTTGCAATTTCAGTTATCTAAATTCTGCACGGAACTACTGAACATCAATAATAATATGTTTATGTGTACTCTATTTTCCTGTAATATTGTATTGTTACAAAGCATTGGGTTTCCCATAAAATATGTCCTGTAAATGCGTTAAGTTGATAACCTTACTCTCTTGAGTTTTTGTTGTTGTGAGGGTTTTTTTTTTTTATTTTTAAATTTACTTTTTAACTGAACCCAAACATTTCAGTTGTAACCAATGTAATTAATAGCAAATTCAATTATATAATATTAATAAAAAAGTTTATGAGATATTTTCCAATATTCTTTCGAAGTAACAATTATTCCCAAATTCGTAACGCGACAAAGCCGATGACCCGAATCTTACAAATTAAAATATTTTCGATCCATCCTAGTTCTTTTATTTCTTTGCGACAGGAAATTGAATTTGTCAAGAGAAAGCTGCGTATTTTCACTGAAGTTACGAAATATATCCTTTTCTTTTTTTCAGGATACTCTATTGTTTCTAATTACTTTCTACGTATTTTTATCCGCCGACAATATCTGAAGTGTGTGTTATAATTTTGATGTGTCTTTATTTATGATTGTTGTAACATATTGGTAAGAAAATTGTAAAATATAATAAGAAACTCCTAGCTTCTAATGCTAACTGAAAGGAGATTAGAGTAGTGAGCTCTACTCATTATGTATTAAATAAATTAAATGGATAAAGGTAATATGTCTCCATTTATTGGCTTTTTAATCTGAGAATATAATTTATATTTTAATTGACTTTAAAGTTACTTATTACTATTCGGGCACAAAGAAGAACAAATAAAGACAGAAGACCGTAACGAAATGTTTCAAAGTTTTTTACGAGGCGACGAATTTCATAGCATTGTTATTTGTTAGGAACATATTTTCTCTCAAATTGAATCTTCCACCGCCTCACAGACTGGACGTGACTATTGTGTTTTGTAGAAAGCTTTATAGACTCTTATCCGATCCAACTTGGTCTAAATATAAAAAAAATATAATTCGAATAAAAAGCGGTAAACAATTGAAGACATGAATAAAAAAA
Organism: Celastrina argiolus; assembly: GCA_905187575.2. NCBI lineage: Eukaryota > Metazoa > Arthropoda > Insecta > Lepidoptera > Lycaenidae > Celastrina > Celastrina argiolus. Next base: position 6,303,937 of record LR994581.1, on the reverse strand, counting down.
ACCATCTGTCTTATTGGCAATAGCGTTTCCGAGGACATTGTTATTAAAAGAATGAAAATATTTTAATGGAGGTTTATGTCCAGCATGCGTGGGGCGGGCCCCCACAAGATGGATCAACGATCTGGTCCGAGCCGCGGGCAGCCGTTGGATGCAGACAGCGCACGACCGGTCGTTGTGGAAGTCCTTGGGGGAGGCCTATGTTCAGCAGTGGACGTCTTCAGGCTGATGATGATGATGATTATGTCCAGGACGTCATAGCTGAAACGTAGACTTCTTTACTTTTAGTTGACATTGAATCGGAACGAAGTTTATTTGTGACAGAATTTTATTACACAAGCCAAATGTATAGTATTCATAACAAGAATAGATATTCAACAAGGATGAATCAGTATTGGTTTCACTTAATATACCATGAAGATCAGTGCAATATTATTTGATACTTGCTGACCCGTGCCCACTTCGCTGAGCATGGAAACCGTGTAAACCTTCCTGGGACTAATTCCACGAACATTTCAAGACCAAAAATAGCCGAATCAGTTCAACTGATCTCGAGTTTTATTGAGACTAACGAACAGTAATTGATTTTTATATAGCCTATGTTACTCAGTGATAATGTAGCTTTCTAATCAAAAAATAATTATTAAAATCGGTCCTGTACTTTTTGAGTTAAGTCGTTACATACAAAAATACAAATCTTTTCTCTTTATAATATTAGTGTAGATTATTATGGATTGAATGCAATGTTGGTTTTTGATGGAAATTCATGTTTACTATACACACCTTTAATACTTTTGTTTTTTTTTTTATTTGTTAAAAACTATTATAAACGTTATAAAGCTGAAAAGTGTAAATAAAAGTGATGTATTTATTATTGTGAGTATTCTTTGAGTGTATCGTGAACGGACAATTTGTGTATGTAAGGATACCTAATGTTGGGCTAAATATTTCATTCGGATAAACCCAGTACATATTTCTCACACTTATATAGTCATGGCAAACTTGTATAATTTACCTAAACGCTACAACTGTAGTTATGTAGGTATGTAATTTTATTATCCGTAACCCTTTCACTTCCATCTCCTTAAATACTATTAAAATTACGCCTTTTGCGCGTAATTAGGACTTTTAATACTTAGTCACGATATTAACAAATATAAATTAATATTTAGTGTATAGGTATCATCCAACAAAAACATACATTTTCACATTTATGTTTTTGTTCATTCGAGAGTTCAAAGTCTAGTCTAGTGAAATCTAAATAAGTGACAAGTCCTGATATTAATTTATATTAACATAAAATATTGTAAAGCAACTTCAACTTTAATGCCTTCTTATAAATTGGAATAATATATAGGACCCTATGGTGATCGAAAGTGCTGGGAAATGGTTCATGTAATAGGCTCGCCCGCCAGTTTTCTTTGTCTTGGCTGGGGACAATGCCTTGTGTATAGATGATTAATATTGTGTTGTATAATGTAGATACCGAATAATATTTTAATACATTTAGAAGACGAAAAATTTTAATAATATCAATGTCAATTTAATTTAAAGTTATTTAGGATCATCATCAACTTCCTGTATCGTTTAGACGACAATAATTTAGGTGAAATATATACAAACATGTTTATTATCAAATTACAACTAAAAATATTTACAATATGTATAAATCATTGCAACACACAATAGTATGGCACAACACTTAGACCGTGATAATAAAGAAGTCTCAAACCCAACCTCACTTGAGAACCTATTAGACAGATAAAAAACGTTTCTTTACTAATAGTTCTTGAATTTCTTTTATTTTTATACCATAATTTTCATATTATAGATTACAGAAAAACGTTAAAATGAGTATAATCTATAATTTTTACGTTTCAAAATACAGAAAAATTTAAATATGTAACATAAGTAAAGTTCTTCATTTATAAAAGTAAAACGAAACGTTTTTTTATCTTTCAAATAGGTTCTCAAGTAAGGTTGGGTTTGAGATTGTTTTATTTATACGGGCCAAAGATTTTAAACCAGCAACTATCATTATTTAAACTGGTCGTAAAATATTTTGGCGGCGTTTAGCGCGTCCAAAATGAATTTGTCCGCGCAAGGATTGTCGTCGAAGAAGTGTGCACCACACTGGAGCATCTCCGAGCAGTGCGTATTGATCTCGTTGTCTTTGCAACAGCCCAGTATGGCTCTAGCGCATGGTGTCAATCTTTTCGGCTTGGCCGCCTGATGGCCGTGTTTGGTCTGGTAGATGTAAACTAGTTCCTCGTACGAGAGCTGGGCCGGCGTCCGGATGGTCGCGGTTGACCTCAGCTCACGTGCGTGGGTCGCGAGCGCCAGCACCGCTATTACAGTGATCAGTCTTAGCGACGTCATATCTGAAAGAGATAGATGTAGCTGTTAATATGGACAGATGTTATTCGATCACCAGTACAAAGAAGAAAGAGATAGACAGTATGCAGTTGTTGTTATGAAATGCACGTTTTAGTTCGTAATCAAAACAAAACAATATTAACTTTATTGTTGCTATTTTAGGGTTCCACATCCAGAGGTTATGTCGGTCTGTCCGTATTTGTCTCATGAACCGTGACATATATTAAATTGTCAATAAATTTTATAAATAACAGACACTAATAACGGAATAAAATAAATATTTGATTCTCCCATAAAACACGTACTTTCTTGAAGTTTAGAAGTTTGTCAAATGTCTATTATTAACACTAGAAAGACCAAGGCCGTCAATTTGACGGTACGGCGATTTCATTCTTAAATATTTTACACACCATGTGGTTGTTTCCTTTCATATTTTATGACTTTTCCTAATTTGTTATTGTTAGTCTAAATCTACATAAAAAACTATCAAATTATATGTAGTTTATGAGATTCCTTTAAAAATACCTACTAAGACCGCACACCGTCAAAGTGACGGCATATGAAGGGAGTGATAAGAATAGTAAAAAAAGTTTTCTGCGAACTAATGCGGGTACTTCTGTTTTATTTATTTTGAATTCTGAGTAAGTTATTATTGTTTAGTTGGTTTACATTACATTTAGTTAGACGTTAGATGCGTGTTGTGAGCAGACGTAATTTATTATACAAATGCTTCGCCGCCAACTCAATAGTTCTCAAATAGAACAAGAACTGTCGCGATAGCGGGACATAGAACAAGATGTATCAGGAGATGAAAGTGGTGATGATTTAGCAGACAATCTTTGTAAAACCAATGATGAAGAATTTCAGCCGGAACAGGTCACATCTTCTTCCCTGCTACAAATTATATAATTTATATTGTAAATTCGCGCAGAGGACGCGGGGTATCTCGAAGATTCATTACCGGCGGCCGAACAGCGATTTTAAGTACTCTGCACCCCAACGTGAGCATAGGTATTGATAAAAAAAGCTGCCTGAGACAGTTCAATTTTATAATGAAACAAAATTTGGTGTGGACATCGTCGTTCAAATGGCACGCAAGTACACTGTAAGAGCTGGAAGTCAAAGATGGTCCATTCACGTTTTTAACAATATATGTACTTGATTTAGCAGCTATAAACTCGTGGAATATATACCGAAAAATAACAGTGATAAATATATATCGGCATGATTTTATCCTTCAATTAGTCAGCGATCTACGTGCAGAGTATGTGAAAAAAAAAACTACTTCAGCTGCGGCTCTAATACAAGAAAAAAATTCTGAACAAGTGAACGATGCACTACAAACCATAAGAGACGGTAATGTCAAATAAATCATAATTATTGTAAAAAAATTAACGTGCGAAAACTGCACAATCAGTAAAAAAGCTGTTCGTGGAAAATGTATAAAAGATTTGAAAAAAACTATTTTTTTTTTGCAAATGTTACTCAGTTTAAGCACTAAAATTGTTTGTTATGAATAAAAAATAAATTGATACTATTTTCATTTTATTTTAAAGTAAAATACGCAATAATTTCAGGAGTATTCTGATTGAAACTCTAGGGCCGTCAAATTGACGGCTGCGGTCTTTGAAGGTATACTATGAAGCCCGCAGGCTGATTATGTATCTAGCAACAGCAATTCGACAGGCGTGAATTGTACAATTGTATACAATATCGCTCTCAAGTGTATACGTTTGACAGCGATATTGTAAACAATTGTACAATTTACGCCTGTCGAATTGCTGTTGCAAGATACATAATCAGCCTACCGGTCCTTCTAGTGTTAATATCTAGATGATAATAGACATTCGACATTGACAGAATTGTCAAGCAGTGCGAAACGATGACACACACACATACACTTCAAAGTCAATAACCGGCGGGGGTTAATAAAAAAAAATAAACCTCCCAAATAAAAAAATGAGAATTTATATATTTTTTATTCAATGAACAGCATTATTTCTGATACGAAATCATAATATTTCTTTAACTGATCCAAAGGTTAATAACTATTTAATAATATCCGGTTTTTCCTTAAGATTCGTGAGATTTTGTACACATCTGTCTCATGTGTCATAACGTATGATGAATAACTTTGAATAACGTATAAAGAAACTGATGTATACTTTGTCTTATAATAATATTATTATAATTTTAACATAAACACGAGGTATGCACTATGTAAGTATGTAGCATGTTCCCACGCTGAGTCAGTTGGATTTTCCAAGATAGATAAGGATTTACATACTGCCCATTGAATCTTTAAATGTAAATTGATATAATATTATACAAATATTTAATAGTTATTGAGAGATTACATTAACTTCTAATTTACTTAATAATCACTGGATTTAATAAGGGGTATACTACAAAGGATTTAAGTTTTGTAGTTGTTAACTTAATAGACATAAATGGACAAAAATACTTACTCGAAAAAATTTACACTCTCACTTAAAATATAACTAAAATAATAATAAATAAAATTAAAACTATGTAAATAATAAGCGTGCGTTTGAAGTCATGGACGCGGGCCGTCTGAGCATGATCTGAGCCGTGCCTGATGTAAGCGTGATATTGTAACGAATTATTTGCACATTCGGAATTTTGTACGTTATTATGTGATTCATATTTAATATAATATACGGTGGGATTAAGAAATCTCCCTTTTAACACGCTTTTTGGTTTGTATGTATCTATTTATCGGAATCTTTGACAATGGCATCAGCGTGTTTAAACTATCATTTATTCAAATATAAAAAAGTATTATAAATGGATTTGTTTACCATACTTTCATTCTTGTTATCCGATAAGCTGTTGCGGTAACTAAACTTATAAATGATATGAGCTTAAGTACCTAAGTTTAAAGTACAAGTAACAACAGATAATGTTTTATACCGTAAAGCAAAAACATCGTTTCATTACTGTACTTTATACTATTTGAACCGATATATTATACTTATACTAATAGAACTATATCGCTCGAAATTCTACCACGCTCTACATACATATAATATGTCTATGTCCTAAAGTCTGAACTCTACGCCTGTGGCTAACTTCACAGCTAAGTTAAAATTTCGTTGATATTATTTGCGTTAAGGCGTCATTTATTACGTACCGTAAGAAAAAAAAACATGATCAAAAAAATCCAAAATAAGACAATATGGTCGACCCCCTAATTCGTTTTACGTAATAAATCAATGGCTCCTAAGACACTAGAAATACTTTATATTACGATTGCTTCATTCGCGTGACTTCACATAGATGATAACGTGCTGTTCTCCTTATTAAAGTTACGTTATACCCAAGGAACTATATAATTATATAATAACATCTATGGACGCTTCACACCACGTCAATCAAGCCATGCTAAGAATCCGAAGAACTTGTGTCACAGGTACCAGACAATGTAAATATATTCCATATTTTTCTACTGTACATAATATATTTTTATTAATAATATTATACAAATTTAATACACGCCCACGACCCAGAAAAAGAGTAAACCTTTTGTTTCTTCGGCGGGACTTGAAACTGCGATCGCGCTGGAGCACCAACGCGTTCAACCACTGCGCTACAGTGATCTTCAATTCTTATAAGTTCGATCCGTTTGTCTGTCTGTCCGCCCTTCTAGAGTCTATATAGTGGTGCAGGCTGAATCTCTCTGATATTATCCGTAACTATTATTTCGGATACGATAGTTTCGATTACGATTACAGAGCTCCTTAACATCCCTGACATGTATAGTACATCCCAGACAAATTGAACCCAAACGTAAACTAACCCATCTATGACACAACCATAGACAAGTCAGTGATGCCAATTGCTCAATATTAATAAAATTATTATTATTTGCAACTATGATTCCATAGACTGTATTCTACAATTTACTGTGGAAATTTTTTATTTGATGTTTAAACATATTAATTATTGTTTAATTGTTATAAAATGTACTGGATCATGAAGTATGATCCTTTAATATTCTAAAAATATTGATAAGTGTGCATAATAAGTAAATGCCTATGTCGGGGCTCGCGTCTGTCCCTAGTCTGAACGCACTGGTCGTTGACCTAAGACCTGACAAGGATTAAAACTCGTCTGTTTTGTGACTTTTATGGAGATCTTTAATAGTAATTGTCTCGTTACGGTAAGTAATTTATCAAATCAAATCAAATATACTTTATTGTGCACAACTAATTACAAAAAACATACAGACAATAATTACATTAAATCAGACATGCACGCAAAGGCACCTTATTACTTTAAAGCAACTTTTTCCAGGCAACCCTTTGGATTTCTGAGATAGTGGAAAGCATGAAGCACAGACTTGCAAGTGATTATGTGAGGTGCCAAAACAAAAAATACTCTACGCGTCGTTCTCTTCACAATTCGACTTAATATATGAACAAGAGATATACATATAGACAAGGAGAAAACATTTATACCTTATTTAATGTATAATAATTATTTTTTATTATTAAATTTTATAAATATTTTTATTAGTAAAGAGTCAAAGCAACTCCAAAATACGCTTTCTCTTACAAAAATTTATTTTTATGCAATGACTCAAATTATTATGTGATAAGTAAGTGGGAAAAATAAAAACAAATTAATACATAATCAAGCCACTGCAGGATGGGTGCACTCATTTAAGTGTTATCAATGTGCATAAATAGGTATATTACAATAAAACATTTGATAATTTTCATACTCATAAAATATATTTGATATTTTTTTTATAATAACAGTAAAATTTTATGTTGCCATTCTCATAATGACATAAATATTGTGCACAATATAAGACGTGTCGTTTATTTTTGGCAGGTAATTATAATTAATTATCAGAACATGTTTAATTATTTTTTTATTTGCAAGACAGCTCCTGCTTGAAAGTATTATTCAAAGTATTCTTAGCTTACTTGACCTAATTATTATAAACACATGTATGCGCTTTAAAAATATAATCTCCAAGGTAAATTAAAAAACATATGAACTCTACGTTAGCACAAAACTACTCTACTCTACTAGATTTGATATAATATTATATCGTTAAATGCTTTTTGAATATTTTTGTATTAAACATTTGTATTTTGTAATTTGTGACTTTTTATATACATATTTTCGGTAGGTTTGTTTATTATAGGAACTACAAAATGTGTATCACTTGTTACGCGAATGCTTAATAAAGTATTCATACATTAACTCAATAAAGCATTCATACGTTAACTTAACAAAATTATCTTTAAAAAAATATCTTATCTACTCAGAAAGGTATAACACTAAGTACCTGTTTCGTAATCTTCTAATAAGACGTGTCGCTTATTAATTATTATATAGCTCGGAATTTTTGTCGCTGCTTAATTTATATTGATCAACGGAGACAAAACATGGAAATAATCTAGATTCGACACTTATCGACGTAAATTTCTGTAAAATATGCATTTTTACATACTTTGTTGATTACAATATAATAGGTACTGTTTTTTAAGCAAGTACAAATCATAACAATTAATCTATTCTCTACAATAGTAAATATATTACAAGTGTTTAAATAATTACAATTAATTGTACAATTATCAACCGCGCGACTTGAAGTGCGTCGTGAATTTATTCACAATTTTCAAGAGGACTTTGGGTTCACAAGGTCTGTCGTATTCTAACTCTCCGCAGCCCTCTCTCGCGAAGCAGTCGTTAGTCACCTCCTGACGATGACAGCACGAGAGAATGGCTCCGTCGCATACCGTCGGTGGAGACGAGGGAGACTCATCTGATTGAGGTGGTATACCTGATGGTCGATTCGGAACGACCTGGGAATTCACATGCTGCAAGGAAGGAGATGCTTCGAATTGTGGCGGTATTCCAACCGATGGAGGTCTGCTCCCCTGGGGTTCAGGATTCAGACCGGCCTGGAAACTGCCGTGCTCCACCGGTGGCGGCACCACGTTCTGCGGCCCCTTGGGGGGAATGGGGACAAAGCTTATCTCCCTAGCTCCGTCGTCATAGTCATCATCTGAAACATTAGTCTTCGTTGGTGCGTCTTCCCCCACTCTCGTGTTGAAATCGGGCGTGTTCGTTGTCGCTATTCCTGGTGCTTGGGTGGCTGGTGGCAGGTAGGTCGCCGGAGGCTTTGTGGGTGCGACTGATGGTTTGGTTGCTGGGTTTTCGTTAGTCGGAGGACATGTGCACCCTTGTGAGAACGTGGGGAACGGAATTAAGAATGGAATTTGCGGTCTACGGTTGCTAGTGGGCTGGAAGTTTACTCTGGTGAGGTCTGCGATGTGCTGTAATCTTCTGATTATTTCGTTGAGTCGTTTTTGTCCCTCGGGGACGTTCGGGACGTTGGTGCTATGATATGGGTCACTAGAAGCGTAGTCGGGGAAGGTCGGAATGATGGAGCTGAATGCGGATGAGCCGGTGTTGTACCCTACGTACGAGTAATCATAGAACCTTTTTTGTCTCTGACCTTCTGCGATCTCTTTGGTGGATTTGATAGCTTCGGCGGTCCCGTACGGCTCATCGTCGAGTTTTGGTTCGTCTGCTGCTACTTTCTGTACGTTACCTACTTCGAGCCCACAAATTGTGTGGATGCTCATCACGCAAAGTAATATGAATATGCTCTTCAACATCTGAAATAAAAGAAAAAAAAAACAATAAATAATAATACTCCAAAATTTATTTATGATATTAAAAATAAGTTTCACTATGGTTTAACACCTTTAGATTATTATTAAAGTGTTCTCTATTGGTCTCTATTATTTTGTATGTACGTGTACATATTTTTACCAACATAATAAGTTGTAACAATACTTTCAGGGAAAATATACCAGGTATAAGTCTAGGAAACAATGAAAACAATGCGCGAGGTAGAATGTGGACATGTAAAAGTTTTCTAGGTGCCTACGTCTTTTGTCTTCGAGACAAATGGAACTACATCGGTATTTGGAATATCGAAAACACATCGAGGTTAATACACTTTATGGCCATTAAGAATAGTGAGACGAGGGGACGAATTACGACTTTTCTAAACAACACTTTATTTCGCTTAAAAAAAATTACAGTGTATAATACAATAATTTCTCATGTCTGATACGTTAGTAAAGTCACTTGATAGCTAGGTCAAATCATAGTAAAGCTTATCCAGTATGTAAATATTGTTAATACTAATGATTTAATAATAATCCTATTTTGGGCATTGCACTGCCATGATAATATTTTGTTAAGTCTATTATCTTTTTTATTTTTTTAAAGCTGTTTTTAAAGATGTTGTTGTTTTTTTAAAGTTGTTTTTAAAGTTTTCTTTGTTTGTTCTTTATATTTTTGGTTGTCAATGGTTCGTGAAACGACGAATTAGTATCATTGACGATGGACTTTTGCATTAGTATGTATGTATTTTTATGAAGATCTATTGTTTTCAGTGCTGCGGTTATTATTATTATAATTAGAAATATTTGTTAATAATATTTTGATTGCAGCTCTGCGTACGGTGATCGTACACGAGGACTTTTATTTAACTAGTTGGTACTTATTATGACTCCAGTTAAAAGATATATATGTAATGGACTGATTGGTCTGGCGGAATGCGTTGTAACTCCTTCATCGCTACTTTCATAGTGAATCCTATAATAGGCTGTGTAAATTATACATTTTAACCGTCGCTAAAGATCAAGAGCAAAAATTGCTCAATTTTAGCGATTTTTTTGCTTCTGCAAGATATACGTAGGTACGTAATAAGCCTTCCATTTTTACCATAATCTTTAATTTTGCAACTTCTAACCCACATTCTTTAAGTTGTTATAATTGATTTCTTTGACTGATTAATATCAAAACGCTAATGAGTTTATTTATAAGCTGACCTTTATCTTGATGAACATCGTTGCATAATTAATTGTTATATTATCTGCTTTAAGTTATGAAATGAAAGTTACGAAAATTTTTGCTGGCTTCTTAAATATAAAAATGAATTGCGGTTCGTTAGTCTCGCTAAAACTCGAGAGTGGCTGAACCGATTAGGCTATTTTTGGTGTTGAAATATTCGTGAATGTCCAGGGAAGGTTTAAACGGTTTCTATGCTCAACGAAGTGGGCACGGGTCAGCTAGTATAGTATATAGTTTTTTAAATAATAAATCAATAACAAATAAAAATTTTTTAGTATTTCAAAATTTACTTTTCAAAGGCCTAAAATTTGCCTTAAGTTACTTAATACCAGTTTCATCAAAGCTAACGAAATTAATTGCTAATTAGGATTCCGTACTTAAAGGGTAACAACAGGACTTTATTACTGAAACTCCGCTATGCATTTGTCCATCCGTCTGCCCTGACCTGGTAATAAATAGAGCAGTAAGTCAGAAAAGGAAATTCGAGAAAATGGCACTTAAAGATACAGCTTTTAAGTGCCATTTTCTCGAAACCGCTTTTATTACCAGGGCAGTGTCTGTATATCATCGCCTCCGTGGTCCAGTGGTTCAGAGCTTCGCTCTCGACCCGGAGGTCATGGGTTCGATTCCCGCGTTAGAACAACAAAAATTTTTGTTTTCAAGTTGGGTTAGGACAATGCAGGCCGATCATCTGATTGTCTGACAAGAAAGATGATCAATACGTCGGATGGCCATGTAAATAGTCGGACCTGCACCTGTTCTCTCGCCAGTCGTGTCGGTTTACCGTCCCACTGGGTTATGAGAGTAAAAGGAAGAGAGAGTGTCTTTGTGTATTGCGCACACACTTGGGCACTATATAAAATGACCCTGAGTAGCTGGACTGGTTGCAAAGAAAACGGCAACCGACACCGAAATCGGTGAGGGGAGCTATTAGTTCTGTATATCATGAGCTGTGATAGATACACAAATGATATTTTCAAAAACGAAAAGGATGTATTTCCGTTGCCGCCATAATTAATTCATATGATTGTGATTTTGCCGTTATGTTCTAACTTGACAGATTTTATTAATTTGTTAAAAACAATACTTCCGAAAATACAAGATAACGAAAACAATTGAATTATTAGCGTCAAGGCTCGAGAACAAAGATTACATCTATGTTATGTGTGCCCACACAGCATACTTTTGTAGGATTAATAATCGCACAGATATTTCTTGCGTATTATTTCTGATCAGGTATTTGTATGATGCGATTAATGGAGAATGTTACTAGGTAATAGGTATACAAAATTGATTAAAACCGTTGTCAAAGTGGGGTTTCTATCTATACAAATACACTGGTTTTTGCTTCATTGAAAAACACCAAGTATTAATGAATTTACAGACCTTTGAAATTCATAAAATTTTGCAGACGTTGAAAAATGACATCATGGGATCGAGAATTTGAAATTAAATATTTTGGAAAGTACACGACGAATTTTTTTACTCATATTTTTATTATGTTTATACAAATACACTTCATTTATTTAATCGAAGAAAACTTAGTATTAATGAGACATTTCAGTGTTGTAAAATGACGTCATCGCGTCGAGACTTTGAAACAAGTATAATATCTCGGAATCTACACGACGTTTGTAATTTTTTTTTTCAGATATAATATTTATTTTTAACGCAGTTTACGGAGAGATAAAAAAAAAATGGACATTCTCCATTAGTATTATGTTCAATTTTTCACCTACAAAAAGTAGATCATCAATTATCGCACGTGGGAGGACAACCTTATCGATAACGAGCTGAAGTTTACATATTTCACACAAATCTCCATTGTGTCTTATATATGTTCAAAATATCACATTTTTTTAGTTTTTTGTAACATTCGTAATGCCTTAATTGCTGTCTCATTTTGGGTTGTTTTTTAACGCCTACTACCTAGTAGCTGACAGATTGAAAAAAACTTAACGCTCTGTCTTTACAATGATATATTATGTACTATCCATGTATGTACATAATATATACAGGAAAAACCCGACAAGTCACGAGTCAGACAAACACGAAGGGTTCCGTATAAAACAGCTAACAAATCAAGCTGTATGGAGATCCTTATAAACATATTTTGTTCGATTCTGTTTATAGTACTTGTTGTTATAGTCATTAGAAATACATCAACAGTGCCTGGCAATCATGGTTCATGAGAGAGACAGACGGATAGACGCTGTGAAGGACGGACAGCGAAGTCTTAATAATTTGCTCCCGTCTTTAACCGACTTCCAAAAGGAGATTCTCAATTCGACCATTTTTTATGTATGTACATCTATTACTCTGAGGTTAATTATCCGATTTACGTGATTTTTTTACCCTTTGAGCACTGCACACGGAAACCTAAAAGACCAAAGTTTGATACGCTTGGAAATTATTACAACAGTACTACAGCAAAATATGTCATTGTAGGAAGCAATTTGCTCATTACCTCATATTTAATTGGTAATTATTTTCATTCATTCAATAGAAAATTCCAACATGAGAGCAATCGACACTACTTTTTGTCGTTTGTTAATTATTACCTTTGTTAATCCGGCACAATGATAAATAATTATTAACAATTATTGTCACGCGTTAGTATACCGTTATGAACAATTCCATGGATACTTACAGTTTACGTCATTTATATGTATACAGTGTTGATTCAAACGTTTATTAGATAACTGATGATGAGATTCACTTCTACAGTCAATATAATTTTTTTCATTAGTTCATACACTTTTATAATAACTTAACCTACACCTTATTTAACTTTAACTGAATTTATTTCAACTGTTTTTTGCTTTCAATCTCTATATTTGGAGAAAAAGATTTCGATGATACTTTTTAATTTGAAAGATTCCCGCGTCCCGTTTTTACTTTGGAAGTTTTTTATTTTCTTGCTATAAAAATAATTATAAAAGAAACATAGTTAATTCTTAGATTTACAGACCCACCAGTTGGTAATTATGATCCAGTTTTCACAGAAATAGAAATGATTGTCCGTGACCTTTCCGAAGAGGAATCGAATGCGAGAAGAAGGAAAATGTCGTATGATATCGTGAGATTTCGTTATCAATAAATTGCTATATAAAAACGTGAAGCAAACACACAGGACACAGCCTAGTTTGGCCCAGTCGATTTCACAAAATTTTTATGAAAATAAATATTTGTATTTGTACACTCTGAGTACAATTTTTCGAGAACTTTGCGAACGGAAGAATAATATAAATATAGAGTTATAGATATATAGTAACCTCAAAAGGTTTAAAATTATTTTATTTTAAGATTTTTAAAGAATTGAAGAAGAATTGAAGTCGGTGCCATCTGCCAAGTAAGTAAGTACTTCAACAACCTTACTACAATATAAAATTACTAAATATATGTAGGCAATCACAAAAAAACAGTATCAGAAAAAAATATACAACTAACTATCAAAGTAACTATTATATATTATGTACCTACCAAAGTACTGGCTTACAAACTAATATTAAATGAAAACAAATTATGAAAGAACGCTGAACTTGGCGCCGACTTCAAAATTATAGAATAAAATTATTTACTTAAGTGAAAATACATAAGTATTACTTTGTGTGAAGTAAATTTATTTTTTGCTTTTTAGTTTACCTTTTGAAGTCGGTTGTTTGTTGTTTAAAATTATTTTATTTCTATATTAATTATTACTTAAAGTACACGACCGGTTTCGACATAGTCATCTTCAGTTGTAGGTAGTATTCTGAATTTGAGTGATGATGACTTTATCGAAACCGGTCGTGTATTTTAAGTAATAATTAAGTGCAAGTAGTTTATGTTTTACTATAATAATAATTATATAACATGAATTTCCACCAAGAACCTACAGTACATTCAATAACATATAATTATAAAGGTCATCATAATATATAAGGCACCTTTATAAAATTGTAACATCTTGGCAATAAATATTCCAAATGTCGTAATTAATAATATCTACTAAAACCACAATTTGCTGCAACTCAATTACTACATAATATTTTGCTTTAAGTTCAAGGAGGTATGAATCACGCAAAACAATCGTTATTATCACAGCTGTTATTTTGATCGCAATTCTGTCTAATTATACAATAATCGTTATTTGTATGTTTATTACTTCATCACGGTTTATTGTTATTGTATCAGCGTGGACACGGACGTACTAAATCGCTTCCGTTATTTAAGGTTCCGGAATCACCCCGTCCGGAGAAAATTCAGAGCACTCAACAGAGAATTCCTAACTATATTAGTTTAGAGTTCGATGTTGAGTGTAGAATGCATTCGAAAATACTAGCGTCAAACAATTTGACAACTCGACACTTGTGTTTGATTTTCAACTCTATTTTACTATCCCAGAGTTCTATTCTCAGTGCTTCGAATTTTATTCTGGTAATAAAATCATCATCTTTGCGATCTGGCACAATATCAAAGCTAAAAGATTCATCACGTGTGTGATATATACGTGTTTTGTATGAAAACCAGTCTATCGATCAGATATGACATTTTTGAATTTTTAAAATTTATGTTTTTGCCATCTAACGCCTTACAGGTATGCGAATGCTTTTGAAAATACAAACGCTTGATAAGCTTTGTTAAGAAAACTTGCAGTGTATATTATACAAGATATCAATTTCATGGTCAATAAACATAATATATCATATAATCTAAAACATTAGCTACAGACTCAAACATTAATAGTAAATTAAGAATTTACTATAACTGAAGTATATAATATGGTGAACATTATGTATGTAGTACTTAATGATATGTTTACATACAAAATTGTTAACGATGGTAAAAATAATGATAGCGATGATAATAAAGGAGACAAGGATGACAGTGTTGATGATAATTATAAAGAAAAAGATGATAAAGTTTATGTTGATGATAATGTGTATTCGCTTGGCAACATGGCTGCAGCATTCCGAAGGGATCAAATAACCGGTCCCGCGCGCGGTCTGGGAACAATAAGTTCAAAATGGCCAATGACCACACAACCCGCGAGGATTGCAATTTGCAACTATACAAAATGACCTTACGTGTATAATTATATGTTACAGACGATACTTGTTGGGAACTTATAAATAGCTTCCATACAAAAAAAATATTAACACTGTGTATGCAATATTTTCTCCTTGTGTGATAAATTATAAAAGTAACTTAAATATTATTGAGTTGGTTAGAGTTTATAATAATTAGACAGAAAGAAGCAAGATAATGATAAAACTGTAGCTAAATAAATTTCTAGTTCTTATACTTAATGGGAAGTCAAAATATAGACCCTCCTTTTGGCTTCGCATTAGGGTGGTAAAAAATTTATGTCTATCACTACTACACTTTGAAGTAACACATTAAATCTGAATCACCGCACATGTACTGACTACTGAGTACTGACATCATCAGACACATCACACATAACAATAGAATTCAGAACAATATCGCGATTTACTGAGTGATAACATTTTGACTGTTTTCAAGGTTAAACACCTTTGATTCTTTGTTCACTTGGTTTGTTAGGGATACACGATATTATAATGTAGGGCATGACGTGACCAAAAATAATAATAAAATAATAAATACAAACAAAATTATAATAACAGATAATATTTATAAATAAGCTTTTAATTTGGCTGCGATTTCCTCAAGAATTACTGATGCTGTTTGGACGAGGTGTTTTATAATATCTGTATTAAAAACGACTCGTCCAAATATCATTAGTAATTCTTGAGGAAATTGCAGCCGAATATACATAGCTACAAAATACTCAAACTTCATTCTTTAAGTATAATTATTGAAATAAATACTATTATTTTAGTTAAAGTTCTTAAAGAAGAATTACGGGAAATGTTTCAAATTATTCATCCTATTTTGTCATCCAAATTGTCCATCCTCTTTTTTCCTTCCATCTCTTTTTGTCCTGTCGACTCACCCACTCTACAAAGATGTTCCTCCCTAATCGGAAGCGCTTAAGTGTTGATCTGTGTTAAGCAATTGTATCCGGCTGTTATGCACATTACTACCAAAAGCCATTAGCGATCCTATCTATACTTAAACCTTGACTATTCTCCGTCTGGAATTTTTGTTGCACGTTAGACTTGTAACGACTACAATAATACAGCTGCTTCTGAATCAGCGCTCTGTTCTGAAACCATAGCTATTGTTGATCTTAATCATTCGCTACGTGTAATACTCTGATTTTAATCTTGTTAGCTAAAATATTTACTTTTTATTTCTTTGTCAGTATAGGCCATAGAGCCATCATTTTACTTACTGAGGTTATATATCTGTCTATATTTAATATTTATACAAAAAAGGCAAAAGTGAATGACTGATGTATTGATGCACGGTTAATTTTTTTTTATTGGTGCCCAAGTATGTGCGCAATATACGCTCTCTCTTCCTCCACTCTCGTAGCCCAGTAGGACGGATAACCGATATGACTGGCGGGAGATCAGGACCGACTTTTTACATGCACTTCTTAAACATGGATTATCTTTCTTGTCGGACAATATGGTGATCAGCCTGTATTGTCCTAAGCAAATTTGACAACAACATTTTTTGTTTTTCCAACGCGGGGATCGAACTCATGACCTCCGAGTCGAGAGCTAGGCTCTAAACCACTGGACCACGGAGGCGTAATAATTTATAGTACATTAACATAGCACCTGGATCTGTGCCTCGTATCGTATTTTGTGCCAGCTTGTCTTTCCTTTACTATCAGATATATCATTCATCATAAGTCAATATCGCTCGGATGCATGGTACTAGGTTTTAAGTAGACATAGGTATCAAGACGTAATTAGTGCATATAAATCAATATACGTACATGTTGATTTATGCAAGTACGTTGTAAGTTCGCATTTATATGACCTTTACTTACGACTATGATTATCTCGTAATTTCTTCATTACATTATGTAGAGAATATCAAAGAACATGAGGGAATAAAAATAATTAGATTAATTTTTTGACATAATATAAGGAATTAAAATTGCGATTTAACTATAATAAAAAAGTACTAGCTGACCCGTGCCCAGTTCGTTAAGCATACAAAATGTTTAAACCTTCCCTGGACTTCCACGAATATTTCAAGACTAAAAATAGTCGAATCGGTTCAGCCGTTCTCGAGATTTAGGGAGACTAACGAACAGTAATTCATTTTTATATATAAGATATAATATATATTCTAATTTATATAAATATAAATAATATATATATATATATATTTATAAATTAGACACTTATGACTTTAACTGAGTAGGATATTTTATTACTTGTATCGTCTGAGTGATCTCTTAATTGACACGGTCATTTAGCCAGTTAGCGGCCCACTGTATGCATACTTGAGTATGATTCAGATCTTGTTCACATTTTTTTTAATTAAAGGTGTATAGGCCTTAGCGCCACACAAATTGAGAAAATTTATAACTAAGCAATCTCGCAGGAATTATTTTGATGCGATAAAAAGTTACCTATGCGCTTATCCAGAGCCAGATAATACTAGCTGACCCGTGCCCACTTCGTTGAATAGAAACAGTTTGTGATGAAAAACAATCATTCTTATAAATAATATTTTTTTAGTAGATTTTGTATCAAAGAGTCACAACAACATACATACATTCTTACAAACCTTAACGTTTTTAATATAAGTTGGATAGTAGGAAGTATTATTTGGTTTGACCAATTGTCTTGCATTTATTAGTGTCGCTTTGCGTTTTCAAATTAATTTTCTCTACTTTTATAACCTTAAAAATGAACCCGCCAATGTAGAGTGACATACAAGGCGTGTTCCAGTTGCAAAGAAATAACGTTATTAACGAAAATTTCAATTATATTCCGGTTCCTTTCGGCCACAGAATGTGATTGAAAATTTTTAACGTTATTTCATTGCATCTAGAATGCACCCAAAGTGCACTGTACTTATTACATTAGAGCCAATTGCTGTACCTATTACTTATATGTGCGTGGTAATCATAACGTGTAATTTATAAGGAGTGTATGACGCAAATGTTAAACAAATCTGTATTGATTGGAACAGACAAGCAACACCACTAATTTGTGGTTGAACAAAAAATATAATTAATGATATTCCGGCATCAACGTCACGCTGAGTAAACATTAGAATAGTGCGGGAAGCATCGCGTAAAAACTTAAATGGCTTTTTAGAAATATATACTAGCTAACACTATCGCGATTATCTTTTGATTGCTCACGTTGGTTTTTGTTATTATGATTATTAAAATGGAATAATTCTTTCATACATATTTTTTGAGTTGCTTAAGTTTAAGTTTATGCAGCGCACGCAACGTGAGTCCTCAAATGTGAATAATTTTTCCCATTTTTGCAACATTTCTCACTGACGCTTCGCTCTTATTAGTCACAGCGAAATGTTATATAGCCTAAAGCCTTCCTCTATAAATTGACCTGAGATTAGCGCGTTTGAACAAACAAACAAACTCTTACGCTTTATAATATTAGTATAGAAGTATAGATAGGTAGTAGGTACATCTAGCATCATCACACTTACTTAAACTAAAATCTTAGGTATACAGGGTGAGTATCTATAATCTTAGGTATAAAGGGCATGGTATGCGTTATCCGAAGCTATAGGTAATATCAAAAAATGCTTAAATGATTTACGAGCTCGATTTCAATAAAAACTATTTTTTTTAAATAAATCGATTTCCGTACCCGGGAATCGAACCGACTGATTTTGAATAAAAAACATACCTTATATTATTCCTTCGTTCGATATTGTTGCTGAAAAGATCAAATCCTAGAAAAAAAATTATTATTTTAAAATTATTAATTTTTAAGTGCTTATTTTTAACAAAAACTTTTATTAAAAAAAACTCTAAATTATACTACCATTCAATATTGTTGCTAATAAGGAACAGATCCTGGAAAGTAAAAAAACTTAAAAACAAACGTAAAGAAATACCACACGTCATGATCGGTTAAAAAACAATTTAGTTTAAACAGATACCATGTGTCATGTACCTACTTATGTTTATTGATATACGACGTGTGTCAATAACCCATTTATCTATAAGAAAACATGGATCGGTTATTGAAACGCACCAATCTATACTAATATTATAAAGCGGAAGAGATTGTTTGTTTAAACGCGCTAATCTCAGAAACTACTGGGGGCCTACTCAAGATGTCATCGCTAATTATCGCTTACAAAGTTCGATAACAATTTTGTTTCGATAGCAACTTGAGTAGGCCCCCTAGTCCGATTTGAAAAAAAACTTTATTTGTAGGACAGTCCATTTATAGAGGAAGGCTTTAGGCTATAAAACATTACGCTGCGACTAATAGGAGCGAAGCGTAATTTAGAAATGTTACAAAAACGGGGGAAAATAATTCAGATTTGGGGACTTTCGATGAGTACGCTGCCTAAACGGTTTAAGTCACTTACTCAAAAACCACGCGAACAAAGTCACGGGCACAGCTAGTAATTAATTAAAGATTAACATGGCTTCAATGGCTGTAATCTTTCATCATGATGTATAGCAGAGCAACAAACTACTTGTCAGATCAAGGACATCGGCAATGTCAAAATATACCTACCGATATTTAAATTCGCGGGTTTCCCAAACTACATCTTGACTGTGAAAAGTATGCGGTTAAAATACAAGATTGGTCGCGGAAGCATGTTTTTTTGAGGAAGCCTCATCAGACAAAACATATTTTTGGCATAAAGAGGTGTGGTTATTTTTCGACCGTTTATTGAATGTGAATGTCGCAGTCGTCTGGTTGAATCTGCTTTTTTAATTGAATGACTAGCACGGTTATATGATGGCGTCAAACATCTCGTACAGATAGCAATGTGTTGATATATTTTTAATTTACTTTAATGTGCGTTATAATAGTACACATTCGGAAATCTTGAAGTTTAAAAGTAAAATATTGAATGGCTGTCCTAGTCTCGGATTCATTGAATTTGTTGGTAAAAAAAACTAAAACCCGACTTTACAAAAAATGGGTCTAAAAAGTCTGGAACGAGAAAATAATTCAATTTGAAATCCAGAAATGCATAGGTACAAAAATGGTCAAGGTAGAGCCGTGGTCACACCCGCTATTGGCATCGAGTTCGAGCCTTGAATTTTTTTTTCTACCATATTTCGGTGTGAACTAATGCTTGGATTTTATTAGCGGGTACGACCACGGCACCTTGACCATTTTGTACCTATACATTTCTGGATTTCAAATTGAATTATTTTCTTGTTTCAGACTTTTTAGACCCATTTTTTGCGAAGTCAGGTTTTAGTTTTTTAATCTTTTTTTTTTTTATATTTTTCTGTTTCCACATCAAATATAATAATTATTATATTTTTATTTAATTGTCCATTACATAGAAAGTATCAACTCCTAGATACTACTTGTACGACCGCATTTTCAACCTTTATTTTGAATTTAACAATAAAATATAATAAAAAATATAAATACAAATTCGTAATGTGCTTGCCAAGACCTTTCTTTTGATACCAAACACGAGACAAATATCTTAATTTAATTTTTTTTTGAGATAGTTTTTGAGGTATAATTATCAAAGTACAACATTTTTAAAAAAATTATATAGCCTATGTTACTTTATTTATTTATTTATTTATTTATTATGAAAACCAACAGCATAATACAAATAATTTTACAAACTTGGTAAATTACAAAAGTAAAGCCAATAACAGGTTTCCCATATATAACCGATGTGCTAACGTGAGATAAAAAATGAGAGCCTCGTAGTAAAATGTTAGTTTACAATAGTTTTAAAAACAAGTCTTTGAGAACAAGTATTTGAGAAAAAACAAAGTAAAAAACAAAGTAATAAACAAAGTAACTCTTAGCGGTCTAAATTAAACAATAGGTAAGCATTATTGATTGATTCGATAGGACAGCTGTAGTATCTACTACTAATTTCACTACCACAGAAAAACAAGCAGTTAATATTTTATTTTGTACGTTTTTTATTTTTGCGATTTTAGTGAATTGATTATATTATTTTTAAATTTAGCTTTAGTGTTAGAAAATAAGTCAATTTCATTGAAATTTTTATTGTATGTGCGAGTAATTCGCGTGAGAACAGAATTTTGTGCGTAATTAGTGTGATGCGATGGGACATGCAGTAGTGGTGTGATGCGGGTTCGATATTGGGGAGTCCGGAATGCGATGCATGAGACGAGGTGAGGGCAATCTATTCTACTATTTATGAGATCATAAAGAAAGCTCATATCAAGGACAATACGCCTCTGTTCCAGTGTTAACATTTCATATTCAGCACAAGCGTCTTCATAATTGTCAAAGTTTTTACTATTACGATAGTTGAGATGGGAAATGAACTTTTTCTGTACTCTTTCCAGTCGGCTCTTATAAATAATGTAATGAGGAGACCAAATAGGGCAACTGTATTCTAATATGCTTCTTACAAAAGCGGAATAAATGAACTTTAGAGATGTAGTATTTGAGAATGGTTTACAACTGCGGAGAACAAATCCGAGATTTTTTAAAGCTTTGGTAATTATGTTTTCAATATGACCCACAAACATGAACTTAGAATCTAAAAGTACACCTAGATCTCTAACACCTCGTCTCCTTGGAATCCCATTACCATCAAAGTGGTAATATTGGATAATTGGCTTTTGTTTCCGAGTAAAAGTTATACACTCACACTTGTTGAAATTAACTGTAATGTTATTCATGTTATAGTATGAGTATAAACTGTCAAGATCTTTTTGAGGTAATACACAATCATGAGCAGTTTTAATTTTATAAAAAATCTTTTTATCATCCGCATACATTAGATATTCAGATTGTTTAATAAATGAACCAATGTCATATAGATACGCGTTGTATAGGAGTGGTCCTAGGTGTGAGCCCTGTGGTACCCCAGTTAAAATACTGATGAAGTCTGAGCGATAACCACCCATCACAACTGCCTGAGATCGGTTAGAAAGATATGATTTTATCCACCGCAACAGGTCTCCATGAATACCGAGTGCCTGCAGTTTCTGAAGGAGAATAACATGGTCTACACGATCAAAGGCCTTCTCAAAGTCAGTATAAACCACATCAATCTGCCCACCACGATCCATATTCTCCAATATATAGTTGGTAAAACAAGCTAGATTAGTGGTCGTTGAGCGACCTTTTAAGAAACCATGTTGCTGGTTGGGTATAGAACGGTGCAAAATGGGATAGATATTGTTGTATACAATTTTTTCTAGTACTTTAGCAGGTACATTAAGAATAGAAATTCCTCTGTAGTTCCTTATTTCCGTACGTGTACCCTTTTTATGAATCGGTATAATTTGGGCGGCTTTCCATTTTTGTGGGAAGATGCCTTCTTGTAAGGAACGATTAAATACTATTGTTAACGGTGTAGAGAGTGCGCTGGAGCATCGTGACCAGAAAATGGCAGGTAGGCCATCACAGCCGGCGCCCTTATTGATGTCTATGGAATTCAAAATTTTTGCAACTGTAGACTTAGTCGTTTGGATATTTGATACAATGTCAGAACATGAAGGCAGCAATTGATATGGTACACCTGTACCAGAAGGCCTACCAAATACGCTTTGGAAAAAGGAACTAAAGGCATCACATATGTCTTTGCCGTCTGTATACTCTGTTCCGTTCAGAGTTAATTTTTTAGGGTAAGCTGAGCCACCACGAAGTGCTTTTATATATGTCCAAAAAAGCTTTGGATTGTTTTTCAAGTTGCGCTCGCAGTGTGTAGTGTAGTCAGTTAAACATTTCTTCAACTCGCGGCATTAATACAAATCGTTTGACACCTCATTCATTAAAATCGGAACAGTAGTTTAGCCGCTACGAGGGAACATACATACATACATACATACATACATAGACTGCCAAAATCATTACCCTTCCTTTTGGCTTCGCCGAAGTCGGGTAAAAATAATTTCAATGAACGCGCTAGTCATTTAATCAAATAGCAGATTAAACCAGATGACTGCGACATGAATGCATTCCTTAAGTAGCGTAATAAGTTCTTTGATTCTAGCTATCCAGTGGTGTATTAGAAATTTGGACGGGGATGCTAGATAATATGTAGCACATCACTAAATTCCCGATCTTGTTATATTTTTTTTTTGTAAAATGTATAAGTATCTCAACGTATTCTAAAGTTTTATGCAAAAAAAAGTCCGATTAAAATGCATACAAATCAAGATTTTTTTTTGAGTTTTTCAAAAACCTCGGTCGAGTTGCAGATTGAGATATAGAACTTACATCATTCTTTGACGAAAAAAAAAACATATTTCAACTCTAGGGTTTCTTTCGCAAAGTGCATTTGACAGATTTACTGTGCTATAATCCTCTAAGAATACACTTTAAACGCGTATTTACATAGGTACGTCAATATTTTTGGAACATGAAGCTAACATATCAAATAATTGAGAAGTTTTAGACAAAGAAGCAACCTTGGGACCAACCATTTTTACGTCACATTATTTTCGAGCCGATAAAAATATTTTGCTAAAGAAATTGTAAGCCCGTTAGCCTTGTTGAAACCTGATCTGTGGCGTTTACCTAAAGACACAGCCGACCGGGTCATCCTCCCCGTTATACATATACTATGTTACCGTTAACTGTCTCCATACCTATATAATTTATATACTCTACTATAGCCAAGAGAGATAATAAATAAGCGGACATACCTTTTACCCATATACAGGTACTTCTGTAATAAAATAGAACGCATAAACGCTATTAAACATGTATTATACAGGATGAAAAATAAGTGAGTGATAATACTTTAGGGTATGCATGGGTGCCGTATATATAGGGTTCCCATCTTCAATATTAAAAAACTAGGACATAACGCGTCAAAACCCGGACTCTGAGGCCAAAACCAACAAATATACGCCTCACCAAATTCCAAAAAATGTCAATATAAAAAAAAATCTAAATTCGGATATCAGTCGTCCGGTCCGGACGCCCTCAAAAGTAGGACAAATCCGGAAAAACCCGGATGGATGGCAACCCTACGTATATACAGCTTCATGTGGAAGTACCGCTGAAAGAGTTACTTTTTTTTTAAAGTTATTGTATGAGAAAATTTATGATATTGGGACATTTCTCATACTAAAATGAATGTCAAACTAAGTCTTTCAGCGCTGGTACTTTCACAGTAAGCTGTATATAAAAAGTATTATCACTCACATATTTTACAACTTGTACATCAAAATTTCAATACTTATCATGATTAAAATTTTAAACTGTTAAACACACAATAAAACATTATTCTTAGTATAAATGCTGCTTATAAAATAATTTAAATGAAATGAAAATTTGATTATTGAAAAAAGTTAGTGTGTGAGACTATTGTGTATATTAATTGTAGATAGATTAGCATTAATAAAGAAATGTTAGCATTCTGCATTCACAATACAAACACACTAAAATTATCTAAAAATTGTATTAACGAGGTTTTGCTTCACATTCACAAAAAAAAAGAAATGCATTCCAGTCGCTAAAAGTTACTTTACTTTACTATTAAAGAAAACTGTCATAATATAATCAAGTAGGTATGTAACACGAGCCCAGCTGTTGTGGTGTCTTACAATCATAAATATTACCTCTCTTCTGCTTTATCAAAATAAATGTAATTTGTCTATTACTGTCGCGTTATAAACTTACAAAAGTTTTCAAATCACAAGGAAATTGCTACTTAGACTAAGAATTTATGTTTTCCAAGGTTTGCATCCTTTGTCTAAACATTGCTTCATATCTACAATATTAAGCAATGTTTAGACAAACACTTAAGATTGGATATCTAATATCTATATTGCAATTTGCAATATCATATTAACTATTAAGTGTTTTGTAAAATAGTTTAACCACTTAATGTTATGTGTGTAATGTGTATTTTTGTTACTTCTTCACACCCAAACGATTGGACAAAAGGTAATCCAGGTTGGATTAACACAAAGGCGACTTTTTATCCCTACAAGTTACAGTGTATAACACTTTCTTGTATTTACACGAGCAAAAAGCTTATTGTCATTAAGAGACATGAGCAATACTTGAGAACGTAATATTTGGCTATTATATGAGATGAAAAAATATAAAAAAATAATATCAATTAATCACTGAGTAAATGTATCCTAAACTTGAATAATTATTTATCCAACGCATGGACACCGCGGGTAGGAACGCGCCCGTACTACCTACGTTGATGTCGCACGCCGCCGCCGGCTACACAGGTATGCCTAGTTGCCTAGTCGCGTAATTTTCATAGTATCCATGATTCATTTATTTAAAGGAAAATTTGGTAAAATTAAGTACCTAATTTTATTACATATTTATAATGGGAATCGAGTACCGAGTACTCTCCGTAAGTATTGCACATGTCTCACCAATCAGCCTGTATAATATTCCTTAGGTTTAGGTCCAGCTAGATGCATCTTCATGGTCTGTCACGCTCACGTGGTTATTAAATCACATAAATACTCGTAAAGTTATGTTAATAAATTTATTGCTTATCATAGGTTTTTCCAGCCGTTTATAACATAATGATACAGTAATATAAACGGTATAAACATACCTACGTTTAAACCTTTCAGAATCTATAATAATCAAATCCAGTAATAAAATGAAATATCATAAACATAAAACATGATATCTTGTTAATTATTAAAATAAAATATTTTAATATTAATAAAATAGATGTTGCTCGCAGCTCGCAAAAGGGAAATCGTGCAGAAAACGTGAGTTTTAGGGCGTGTTTCACCAAGCAATGTTAAAGTTAACGCTATGTTAAATATCATGTTATCCCTTTCGTATTTCCTGTCAATGAATGAGATGGCATGGTATTTTAACATACTTTAACTTTAACATTGCTTGGTGAAACACGGCCTTAACGTGATAAAAATAGTCTATGTATCGTCGTTGTCTGTTTTATACGTGTGCCGAATATTATCAAAATCGGTCCTGTAGTTTTGGAGTCTAACATGCAACAAGTGTTTCCTCTTTAATCTTGACTATGAATAAAAATATTTCATTATGCTTGACGAATTAAAATTATAGCAAGTTGGTTTGGTATATTGTTTAACACATTTATAAATATGAAATAGATAAGACCATGAAATCTAAAAATCTAACTTTGATTTAAAATTTGATTGCTTAAATTTATTGTTATTTATTGCATTCTGCATTTCAACTAAGTATGAAATATGATAATATTTCGATGACAATCGAAAATATTATCATACAAAAAGGAGCACCCTCCAAATTGTGATTATTTTATGATGCCAAAAAAAGCTATTTGCCAGTGCATATAACCATAAAAATAATCTATTAATATTAATAATTACTAAAGTTATCAAGAGAGGATAGAGGGATGGACAGATCGAAACTATAAGGGTTCCTTGTACTACAGAACTACTGTTTTGTAAAAGCGAAGGTTCCGAGAGGTAAGACCTGGCCTATGTAGGAGGTTAGGTCTAAGTGAAGCCGATAGGATTCGAGTTATAAGAATCCTACGGTATTGCTATAACATAATATTATAAATCCTAAAAAGAAAAGGGGCCTTACCACGAAGTCATATAGGAGTATTACTTTAACATTACTTTTGAATTTCGAACAATTAGAAATATATTTTCGAACATATGAATAGAGATCATATTTGTTTTCACGACAATGTTAAAGTAATACTGCTATAAGGCAAGTGGTTAGACCCCAGGTACTATTGCTTACTTCGACGGCGCCAGGATGTTACTCAATATCCACTTTCATATCAAAAATTATATAATTTAAAACGGCTTCTTCAATTTTACGTAACTGCTTAATACTTCAGTTCAATTAGCTATAGGATGTCACGAAGTCTGGCACAAAACTCGTTATAATACGTAAATTGTTGAGAACGTGTCAGATGATAAAGATATCGCAGCGACTAGTACACTATCTGGGGGCACGGTCGTGCCCCCGTCAAGTCGAGCCAAGCGGAGCGCAAGGATTAAAGGGTCAAACGTTTTGTCGATTTTTTTGAACTCTCATACCTTTGCTTTGGATGATGCTAAGACTTATAGTTTTCATAACAACCCCTACATTATGGGTATCAAATGATGAGAGAGCTTTAGAAGAGAAATACGATTTGTTCAATATTTGAATGCCGCATGAAATATAGTAAAGTAAGGGCGCATAGATCAAGAATCTAGGCACTACGTACATGATATTTCTTTTTACAGGGTAAGCTATGTAGACTCGTCTTGGCAATATTTTTACATGAAAATGATTTGGTGGCATCGAATATTCCGGTAAACACTGTCATACATAATATTAAGGCTGTGTGTGCGCAATAGGCTGAAAATTGGAATACTTTGGACCCTTTTTTCTTAATACTGGTTTTATTGAAAAATCCCAAAAAATATATTATTCTTCATTATATTTACTAGAGTCCTCTCTCTACTCTACTCTTTTTATAAATTAATATTTTTGTTTAAATATAACTTACAACAATATGCAAAGTACACCCTTTTTTAACGTTTCAACCTTTTTTCTTTTTATATATTAGTGACGCGACTATGAAAATACTTCTGTATTTTAAGTAAAGCAAGTCTCAGGGGACTACCGTTTTGCAAATTTGGTTTCAAAAATTTTAAAAGAGTTTTTAAACTATTTGAACACGTTCCGGTCGGAGGCACCATGCCCTTTTCTCGTCATAAAAATAGTCGTTCAAGTCCATTGGCAATATAGAAAGCCTTAATTATACATTAAAAATTTAATTATGCGCTCTGGAAGTATATCAAGTTCAAAACCTGTTCTACAAAAAGATTGTGCGTGCTATTTGACTGAATTCAAAATTTAAGGAAAAAGGTGTCTATTGCGTTGAATATAAAAAGATATGGGCGCCGGGCAAAATTACGGAGTCCTGTTCGAGTAAAAGAAATAATACACGGTTATTTGGCGAGCTAGTAGTGTAGAGTAGGAATTGTCACCATTTTCATATAAAAAACGCCACTAGTTCGGCGCGCCGAGTTGCATCCTCGGCGGTGGCCAAAATTGCGCGCCAACGTCTAATATGGGAAGATGGTCTTTTTACCACGTCAGGAAATTTATTTTGTAAATTGAAAGATTTTGGAAAATTTTATCTATGCATATTCTATCTATGTATTTAAATTTAAATGTGCCTTAACTGAAAAATATAAAATTCGTATATACAGGCTGTAATAATAATACTTTAGGGTGTGTATGGGTCCCGTATATAGAGTTTACTGTGGAAGTACCAGCGCTGAAAGAGGTATTTTTTTTTATTTACTGAATGTGCAAATGTATGATTTTGAGGCATTTCTTATAGAAACAAGAAAATCAAAACTCAAAAGTAAGTCTTTCAGCCCTGGTTCTTTCACAGTATACTTCACATAGAAGGCACATGCACTCTCTAAAGTATTATCACTCATTTATTTTACAATTGGTATAGATGAACAGTTGTAACAATGTATGTAATTACACGGTTTTTCTAGACATTGAATAATAATACGAGAAGTCAATAGCTCTGCTCTGCCCTATAATATTATATAAGATCACTTATACTTTTTATTTTATTTAGGACAACCTAGGTAACCAGAAAATGAATAGTCTACACAAAAATGTCTTTAATTTAGTTTAGGTTCAGTCACGTAAGTAGCTCATTGGTTATTAACTTATTACTAAAAATATTAAAATGTTTTTTCGTGATCTTATCAGAATATTTACTTCCCATATTATTTTACGCCTAGAAAAAACTGTATTTACAAACATTACTATAATTACTTAATTGCGTACATAATTATGATAAATTACAATAACGGAAGACAGGGCATTGCACGACCTCAGACGGAAATATTTAAGAGATAATTTAATTACCTAATGAGTAACGTGTAAAATAGTTGTCAAGATCAAGGAAACAACGTACTTGCTTCACCTCGCCTTGTCGTTTCAACTATGACGCTGCTGCAGTGCTATTTGTTTCAACTATGACGCTGCTGCAGTGCCATTTGTTTCAACTATGACGCTGCTGCAGTGCTATTTGTTTCAACAATGACGCTGCTGCAGTGCTATTTGTTTCAACTATGACGCTGCTGCAGTGCTATTTGTTTTAACTATGACGCTGCTGCAGTGCTATTTGTTTTAACTATGACGCTGCTGCAGTGCTATTTATTTGTTTCCCAGATTGTGATCTTCGAAACTTGACACTCACCGCGGATTCAGATTTAAAGATACGCAAAATATTCTTAGAGAATATTGTCACCTTCGTTCCTTTGTCCTTTTAAAAAGAATTTAATAATAAAAGTTTTTTATCAGCAGGGTAACCCCTTACCTATATTATAATATTGTGTTGTAAGGATGGAGGGCCAGTGCCTTATACATTTTTCTCATATTAATTACATTTTTACATGCAAAATTATCCTTCTTGCCCTAAACTCCCAAATATCGCATCAACATTGACGTCCACGCTACGTGAGTATAAAATATATGGATCGCTGGAACACAATTGCAAATATCGCCTATTATGTATTCGATTTGAACTTACTATAATAGTAAATATTTTGTGTACTTTTTTGTTATTTTAGATGTATCTAATTATAAAATTACACATAAGAATGTTATATTATTTACGATGATCATGTTATAATAACAATATTTCTGAATATACAAAATAAACGATTACTTTCACTTGTCATCGTACTGTCGATATTTAAAAAAAAGTCCATGTCTGTGACTAATTTAAATGTTAAGTGTTTTACGCTGAAGCCTTATCGAATATACATCAAAACTAGCATGTAGGCGTAAATTAAAAAATCAATTAAAAACTCGACAAGAGCAAATTTCTCTCGGCCAACTGGTCATTCAAGTTCACTTACACGTCTGTAGTTAGCATGAGCAACTTGTAGTGAATATTATTCGTGTTTATTTTATAGTTGTCAATTAGCGATGTGTTCTAAGTTCTAAGGCGTTAATGACCTTCAACAATATTTTCCTCACTGATGAACAGGTTTGTTTCTTACAAAAATGTGCAGTATCTCCTCAATTTTAGTACACTTGTGGGCGTTTTGTTTGTCTGTATTTTATTTTATCTGGTATATTTTTGCACGCCCGTCATTATTTATTACACGTCGTTTTCGGAACACGTTTCATATTTGTACATACTTCACCTTTATTTTTTCGTTTCTCACCTTTTTTCACTGTTTTTCGCACAATTTAATTCACAATTGACTAGATCACTCTATTCTACCGTTTGGTCTATCGGACGCAGAATTTATCCATTGTTTATCTTCGCGTGTCAACAAACAGTCGTCCCTATCAAGATTAGATGTTCAACTGACGGCGCGCGCGCGGCTCCCCACTTATGTATTATGCCGTATCTACATACAAATCGAGCACGTAGTTATACTACGACTCGCGATTTTTATGGGTTATATGGTGCAATGGATAAGGGAAAAAAATACCAATGGGTATGACAGTAATTTTGACTAGCTTTTGCCCGAAACTTGTCTACGAATTTTTTAAGATTTTTTATTTATTTATCGTGTCCCTTCAACGTCTGGGTCATTAGCGAGGACTATAAATTACATCTTATACTATAAGTAGCACTATAAGTAACTTAAATTAATTAATAAAGTTTTATTATTTAAAAAACTTTAGAGTTGCATTGCATCCATTTTCATCATTTAAACATTCTTTTAAATCATATAGGTAAATAACATAAATATTGTTGGTATTATATTTTATTAGAAAATGGAAAATAGAAAGTAAAGATCTACATTTGCCTTTTTTAGACTTTGTTATATTATGGTGATATTTGTATGGTAATTCGCAATCTGGTGGCTACTACTTGATCATATCTACATAGAAAGTGAAGAGGAATTGCATCAAAAATAGATTTTCTAACAGTATATAATTTTGGTTTTTCAATTTAAAATGGCCATTAAACGTGATACGAATAATATTTTTTTTGCTTGTTGCATTTTTCCATTCCTCCGTCTTGAATTACTTTACTTTTTGAAAACCGCATGGGCTGTGCTTAAGAGTTTTAACCTAAACTAAAGACAGGTAACATGACTATAGTTTTATTATGTTTAAACGTTCTGGTTATAAAACGTGTTATTAACAATTATGAATTTATTTCACGTCGTTTCAATCTTTGATTCGAAATGTAGAGTTCACGTTTACAAATTCATGAATATATCTTTGTCCCAATAAACTTTAAATCAACAATACAAGTTATAAGTAGTTATTGTTTAGAAGAAAAATATAAAAAATATTAGGCCTAGAATTAGCCCCTTATTTAAAAGGAAAAGCATAACCTCTGGGTTTATTATTGCCGTAAGTGGGCCTAAACGTGGTTTTACCTAAACCCGGTGCGAGAAGAGTGACGTCGATTACTTGTATGGTGTAGTTTCTGATAACACATAAATGTATTAATATAATTACTGGGACAAGGGGATTTCTTGTTTTAGGTTATTATTGAAAATCCATAATAGTTGAATAATGTGTTTGAGGCAAAAAATTACATTATGGTTATTGACAGTTACAATGTATGAATACTTTATTTGCTTCAATATTATTAAGTAAACGCGTTATAGTTGTATGGTCAATAACTCATCTGTGAAACAGTGGTTTGAGGTTTGGATCTCGGCTTCGATTCCTGTGGTAGAAGAAAAAAAGATTTTCAAATCTGGTTGGGAAAGAATGCAAGCTGATGAGTTGTCTGACAATAAAGATGATTCATCAGATGGACATGTAAGTCGGTTCGGCGCCTGTTCTCTTGCCTATAATGATAATGCCTCCCACACCGATTCCGGTGACGGTGGCCGGTCTCGTTGAAATCAGGCCAGCTACGCAGGAGTTATTTTATAGTGCCCAAGTGTGTGCGCAATACACAGAAGCACTCTCTCTTCTTTCACTCTCGTAGCCCAGTGGGACGGATAACCTACACGACTGGTGGGAGATCACCGAATTTTTACATACCTATCCGACGCATGGATCATCTTTATTGTCAGACAATCAGGCCTGCATTGTCCTAACGAAACTTGAAAACAATATTTTTTGTTGTTCCAACGCGTTAATCAAACCCGCGACCTCCGGGTCGAGAGCGAAGCTCTGAACCACTTGATCACGGAGGCGCGAAAATAAAATAAAACTTCAAATAAAATAAAATAAATAAAATAAAACTTATTTACTCACTGTACATTTAAGCTATACAACATACAATGTTTTCTCCATGTCTAATATAACATTGGATATCACTTAACAGAAAATATAAGTAAAGTGTCTTGTTAAATAAAAGTTTATATATTTGTCGAATTTGAATTACTTCATAGCGTAAGCGCCATCTCTGGGCGCTCGATGTAGTTTGATGCACCGTGCGCGCGCGCCTAGCGCCAACGACTGAAAAAGAAAGCTCTCGAAAAAGGTGTGGCGCGCGCGGACGGACGCAATAAAAACCATCGCACGTTAATAATTCACTGTGTCACCAAATAACTGTGTTAATTGAATAAAGCTTGTGTAAAACTTGACTAGAGTGCTTTTCCAACATTCCTACTGCCCACAATACTGAAAGAAGAATTGGTACAACAATATGGATACTACGGCAAAACAGCCTTCCCCGTCATCTGAAGTGGGATCACTGTTGGATCAGCGAGATAAAGAAACAAACATGTGGCGTGTCATGTTCGAACAGCAGAACAAAAACATGCAAGCTTTGATTGCTGCGATTCAGTCACCGAAACCTGCATTCCGTGAGGACCTACCGCCATTCGATCCGGAAAAACAAGACACCGACGCTAGGTCTTGGTGCGCGACGGCAGATTTGTGTTTTGCAGAAAGCCCCCCGAGCGGTGGTAGACTTGTGTTGGCTGTTAGTAAGGCACTCAAGGGCGAAGCGTCTACATGGTTGTCGCATGTAGCTTACGAAGGTATGACCTGGAGCGAGTTCAAAGTACTTTTTACGACCAGATTTATTTCGACTGAAACATTGGCGGGCAACCTTATAAAATTAAACAGCGAAAAACCGACCGACAAGGAGACACTACCCGCATTCGCCAGCCGTTTGATTTCGTCGCTAACTAATACGTGGAAAGATGTCAACAAGGAGGAAATTGCCGTGGCAACTGTACTCGCACACATATCGCAGTTTGACTCAAGAATTCAACGTTTGGCGTTTACGACAAACATTGCATCGCGGGACAAATTGCAACAAGAATTAAGCGCATTTTCGCATTTGAAGCGGAAGTTAAATACCCCCAGTGAATTATTGTCAAACACCAATGATAATAAGCGACCAAAGATTAACACTATCAAGTGTTTCAACTGTGGGAGAACCGGCCACAAAAGAAGTGAGTGTAGAAGCAAGCCGACTGAATCAAGAGGACGACCTACAACGTCTACATCGTCGTCAAATCCAGCGTCTTACCAGCCGGCAGCGAAGACCTTGGTGTGCTTCAAGTGCGGCAAGCAAGGTCACATAGCAACGCGGTGTACGATTGGCGCGAGCGGCAGCGGCGGGCAGACCGACGGCGGCGGGGCGCAGCCCGAGCGGCGCGTCAACGTCTGTGTTGTACAACCACCGTCGGGTTTGTTACAGCATAAAGGTGAACTAATACGATTTACATACGATTCTGGTGCTGAATGCTCGCTAGTTAAAGAAAGTTTTTCTTCGAAATTTGGCGGGAAACGCGTAAACAATGTTGTTGCTATGACCGGTATCGGTCAAACGCGAGTATTCAGTAGAGAACAGATTTTGTGTTGTGTAGTGATTGACAGTTTTCCTTTGGAACTTCTATTGCATGTTTTACCCGATAATTGTTTACAAAGTGACGTCATGCTAGGACGTGAAATTTTAAATTTAGGTTTTATTATTAACATGACGGCGACAGAAATTTCCTTTTCTAAAATTCATAGTGTTAATTCTATGCGGCAGGAATGTAGTAACGTAATTTCATTAGATTTAAATTCTATTGTGACGGACGTGAATAGTGAGTATAAGATTAAGATTTTGCAAATATTAGAGTCGTTTTTAAAATTTTTTATAACTGGTTTACCTACAACTCGTGTTACTACGGGTGAGCTTAAGATAAAATTAATAGACCCGAATCGCACGGTACAGCGGCGACCGTATAGGATGTCCGCGGAGGAACGTAGTGTTGTGCGCGACCGTGTGAAACAATTATTAGACGCTAATATTATCCGACCTAGCTGTTCTCCATTTGCAAGTCCGGCCTTGTTAGTTAGAAAACACGACGACTCATATCGTATGTGTATAGATTACCGCGAACTCAACAATAATACCGTCTCCGATCGTTACCCCCTTCCGCTTATTTCAGATCAAATCGCGCGTCTTCACGGTGCAAATTATTTTTCAAAATTAGATTGCGCAAGCGGTTTTCATTTAATTCCTGTAAACTTAGAGTCAATAGAGAGCACCGCTTTCATAACAGCTGAGGGCCAGTACGAGTTTTTGACTATGCCGTTCGGATTAAAAAATGCTATTTCCGTATTTCAGCGAGCTATTATGAATGCTCTGGGTGATTTAGCTCATGATTACGTCGTTGTGTACGTCGATGACATTTTAATCTTATCGCCCGATATAGAGTCCGGATTACAGAGACTTCATAAGGTACTGGAAGTTTTGACTGAGGCGGGATTCTCTTTAAATTTAAAGAAATGCTCCTTCCTCAAGACGAAGGTAGAGTTCTTGGGATTTGAAGTAGAGACTGGTCAGATCAAACCTAATCGCAGAAAAATAGAGGCTCTTACAGCTCTCCCACCTCCACAGACCGTGACTCAACTCCGGCAGTTTATAGGACTAGCGTCTTATTTTCGTCAATTCGTACAGAACTTTTCTAGAATAATGGCACCTTTGCACCGACTGACTTCAATTATTAAAGGTGATTTAATTTGGAAACCTGAGCATGAGGATATACGTCAAAACGTAATATCTATTTTAACTAGTGACCCGGTTTTAATGATTTACGACCCAAAGCTTTTGGTAGAGCTTCATACAGACGCGAGTAGTTTGGGGTATGGCGGGATTTTATTCCAAGTAAAACCCGATGGTAAACGTTGTGTAGTAGCTTACTTTAGTAAGAGAACGTCCCCTGCCGAGAGCAAATACCATTCGTATGACCTCGAAACTCTAGCGGTCGTGAACTCTATTAAACATTTTAGACAATACGTGCATGGCCGAAAATTTACTGTCGTTACAGATTGCAATTCGCTCAAATTATCCAAAACTAAACAGGAGCTCACTCCGCGAGCACACAGATGGTGGGCATACCTGCAAGCGTTTGATTTTGACGTAATTTATCGAGAAGGGAAACGAATGTCCCATGTAGATTTCTTCTCGCGAAACCCTCTTCCGCTTGAATCAACATCACTAGAGTGCCGTGAAAGTCCAAAACGCGTGGATGTTACTAAACTCTCTCCTAATTGGCTTCAAGCCGAACAGCAACGGGATATAGAGATTTCTAAAATAATGACGGACTTAGAAAATAATCAACTCGATGAGCAACAAGCTAAGACTTAC
Organism: Celastrina argiolus; assembly: GCA_905187575.2. Lineage (NCBI taxonomy): Eukaryota > Metazoa > Arthropoda > Insecta > Lepidoptera > Lycaenidae > Celastrina > Celastrina argiolus. The sequence goes on along the minus strand of LR994581.1, from coordinate 6,268,099 downwards.
GAAATACGGTCGAACGTCCTGCATCGTAAAATACAACGTAAAGGTAGGTCTAAATGGTTACCTTACTTACCTCGCGATCTCCGATGGTCCGTGGTTAATAATTTTCATGACTCCCTCATACATCTCGGTGCCGACAAAACGACTGAAAAGCTATTTGATTTTTATTGGTTTCCGGGACTAAATACTTACGTCAGAAAATTCGTTGACAACTGCGTTACCTGCAAAATTGCTAAAAGTCATTCCGGTAAGGTTCAGGCCGAGCTGCACCCGATACCGAAGGTGACGAGTCCCTGGCATACGATTCACGTAGACGCAACGGGAAAGCTTAGTGGTAAAAACGATAAAAAGGAGTACATTTTCGTAACAATAGACGCGTTCACGAAGTATGTACTTCTCTATCACGCAACTAACATTGATACCAGAAGCAGTATACACGCAATATCTCAAAGTGTTGCACTTTTTGGTGCCCCGACTCGCATAATAGCCGATCAAGGACGTTGTTTTGCTAGCAAAGAGTTTCGCGATTTTTGTGCTAATAAAAACATTGATTTGCACTTAATAGCGACAGGATCGTCACGCGCTAACGGACAAGTCGAGCGTGTTATGAGCGTCTTGAAGTCGATGTTGACTGCGATAGAGACTAGTGATAACCGGTCTTGGCAGGACTGTATAGGCGAAGTTCAACTAGCGATTAATTGTACCATGAATCGAGTTACACAAGCTTCACCTATAGAACTCCTGATCGGTAAAGTGGCAAGACCATTGTCGTTAATGGGTAGCGATACGGTAGAGTCTAACGTAGATATAGAGAAAATTCGTGAACGCGCGTCAGAAAACATAAAAAGGTGTGCGGATTATGATAAAAATCGATTCGACAAAACAAAAGCTAAAATTAAATATTTTGTAGTTGGTGATTTTGTCCTATTAGAGAACGAAGAACGAAATCAAAATAAATTAGATGCAAAATACAAAGGTCCGTTTAAAGTGATCAAAGTATTGGAGGGTGACCGTTACACATTAAAAGCCTTGAATTCTAAGCGTACCTACAAATACGCGCACGATAGGTTTAAGAAAAATGCCACTGGGTCACGTGTCTGTCGAAGATGTTAATTAAGCTTTTCATTATTCACTTAGGTTTAAAGATACGTACTATAAACAAAGGCGAGAAGCCACGTACGTGATAACAATGTTTTTCTAAAAAAAAAAAAAAAAAAAAATCGTTGTATGCAATAGATTTTACACAAATTTTGATTTTTAACAATGACAAAGATTCGAGTAAAACTCTGGTGACCGCATTTGACCTACCAGTCATCATTACGCAGCTGCAACCATTGGAAGTCGGTATCTCTTGGGGCAACTCAAGTAGGACGCGGGGCGCGGCGGGCGTGTGATGCTGGAGGAGGTTGGGGTCTTCACAGACCATACGCTGTGCACGTGACGCACACGGGTAGCCGCGGGTAACACTTGTGTTAAGCGGTTGACGTATGTCGGCTAGAGAGCCGGGGTCAGGGAGATATTACATGAGAATTTGTGTTGTGCAATTGCAGTCCTTAACTAATGACTTAGGTGGCTATGTGACTCAATGTTATTTGTTGTAATCATCGTTGTTAAGAATCAAATTTGTTTGTGAAAATTTAACGAATTATAAGTCTAGAGTCAGGATAGACCGAGCAAAACATAGAACTAGTGTGTACCATTTGTTTTAAATTAACCATCACACGAGGACGTGTGTAATGCAGAATGGCCGTGTCGAATTTGAATTACTTCATAGCGTAAGCGCCATCTCTGGGCGCTCGATGTAGTTTGATGCACCGTGCGCGCGCGCCTAGCGCCAACGACTGAAAAAGAAAGCTCTCGAAAAAGGTGTGGCGCGCGCGGACGGACGCAATAAAAACCATCGCACGTTAATAATTCACTGTGTCACCAAATAACTGTGTTAATTGAATAAAGCTTGTGTAAAACTTGACTAGAGTGCTTTTCCAACATTCCTACTGCCCACAATACTGAAAGAAGAATTGGTACAACAATATGGATACTACGGCAAAACAGCCTTCCCCGTCATATTTATTTATTTAAATATTTTTATTAGTAGGGGGGTGGAGTTAATTTTCTAACACTGGCGAAAGCTACCCTTTGGACTTTACCTTTAGGTGCATTTTAGGACAAAATATATTAGTGTAATATTTTCTGTATTCCCAACCAAAATATACAAAAATCATATTTACTAAAGTAATATGTCATCGTTCAGAATATCTCGAGCTCAAATGTTATTAAGTTTACAAAGCAATTTAATATTTAGCTAAATTTAGTTTCAGGAAAGTAGCGTAAAACTTTATCCCTGTGTAAAATAATTATGGGAAAGTACACTGCCGCTAATATTGTGGTTACCGCTGACTACATAATATATGTATATCTGTACTATGTATAGCCCAACACTCACCAGAATTCTAGTAAAACTGAGATGGGAATAACAGGAATATAGAGTAATTATTCATGGTTCATGATATATGAAGCCGAATATAGTGTGAAGAGAATTACGCGTAGAGTATTTTTTGTTTTGGCACCTCTTATAAATTACTTACCATAACGCGACAAATCACGATTAAATATCTCCATAAAAGTCACTAAACATATGAGTTTCAACTCTGGTCATTTCTTAGGTCAATGACCAGTGCGTACGTGTGTATAGACTGCCTGCGAGCCCAGCATAGTATGATTCACTCCTTGTGGTAATGCATTTTTTTGAGCTAAAAGGGTGTGTTTCACCAAGCAATGTTAAAGTTAACGCCATGTTAAAATACCACGCCTTCTCATTCATTGGCAGGAAATACGAAAGGGATAACATGATATTTAATGAAGGATTAACTTTAACATTGCTTGGTGAAATACGCCCTAAGTAATTTATATGAGGTGCCAAAACAAAAAATGCTCTACGCGTTATTATCTTCACACTATATTCGGCTTAATATATGAACCATGAATCATCCTCTATTAACAGGCAAGGGAGAACTCTTGTTTTTAACCTCACTCAAGTTGTTCAATGTTAAGATAAAGTTTCCGCGTGCCAAACAGAGATGTCGCTGTCAGCCTACTGCATCGCGCTATCGAAGTGATGTACGATTTCCTATAAGTCTGCATACTAATAAGAATATACGCTTTACTTTTTTCTCACATCAACTGGTTGTTTTATTTAATTCTAACACCAGAGGGAGCTTGCGACGGACCAGTATCGACTGTTTGACATTTGTACATGGTCCTTAGTCGAGCCGGATACGGATGTTGAGAAATTAGTCTGCCAAGCACGCGGCAGCTGTGGTGTGCCTTTTTGCCATCGATATTGGAGACGTGACCAGACAAGTGGATCGCTTGTGAGACTGGTCATCATCTGTGCAGCAGAGAAGCATCAAGAAGAAGCTTTGCAGCCTGCTACAGAGGACAGTGCGGCGTCCGGAGAACGCGCCTGTCAGGGAGAGGAGCAGCATATGGTGGTAACAAAGGAAGGTCTACAAGGGGAAGCAGCCACACAGCCCGAACCGGTATACAGTCCATTGGAGTGAGTTACGGAAGAACTGTGAGTGACAAACTTTTATAAGAAAATTGAACTTTATGTGTTAGAGAGTATTAACTTAGTAAAAAAAAGTAACGTAATTAACTTAGTAAAATTAACGTAAATAGTCCGGTCTATTTACACATTCAAGTTTACATAAATTCCCATAAAGCTGAATATTGGCATAGTTGTTCAAAACATCATTATAAAGAAAATCTCAAAAGTCCTCATCGTTCCGAGGTGTGCTAAAAATTTGGCACGGGGTCAAAGGTCAAAAAAATGAGTTTTTTGCGATTTTTAGCGAAACGGTGAGTTTTTTCGCAAAATTACCCCAGTACGAAATTGTAGATCACAAAATTCTCTACAAAAAATATATCAATAATTTTTTTCCTAAAAGCCACCATTTTGGAGATATAACGTTCCGAAAAGTTGGATCAGTCGTAATCCCTCTATTTTGCACACGTTTCCACGCCACCTATGAGGTAGTGTACAAAGCGCGTTTTTTTTAACGTGGTTTCCCCAGTAGGCCTATTCCACGGGTCGGCTGAGATTTTATATGTTTTAAAACTATTGCAAAATAATATTATATATTATAGTGGGCAAAAACAACGGCGGTGTAATTAAATAAAATACTTAAAATAAAAAGTTAGTCGTCTGATTCATAACTGTCCAAGATTTCTGTTTCTTCTTCTTCTTGATCTTCTTCTCCTTCTTCTTCCTGTTCATCCTCTTGTTCTTCTTCTTCTTCTTGTTCTATTTCACACGTAAACTGCCCCAATAGCGATTCCTGATCGGTATCAAACGAATCTTCAAGAGTTGGTGACTCAACATTCGAGCATGATCGGCCTTGACAGTGTGTGCATGCCAGGGAACAAAACAGTCCAACTTTTCTGCAACCACATTTTGCACTACACCCTTTCTTGCAGTTGCAAAATATTGTGTTGAGAAGTTTCTCAGGTGCTGGTGGAAGTAAAGTTTGAACTGGCTCTAGTGTATTGTCGATCAACTTCCAACCCCAGTCTTTAGGGTCCAGCTGATTACCAAGCCACACTTGAACTTGGTAATATACCCGAAACAGATGTTGATGAGCAGCTACTGAGGTTGGAGGAAGAGAAGCTAAGTTGACTTGTTTTTTATTACGCGTATTTTTCACGAAAGATGTGTATCGCAACTTATCTAAGCAAGTGGTTTTTTTGGGGGCTCCGTACATAGCAAGAAGAAATTGAACTCCGTTGGTGATAACATGTTGTTGAGTTGAATTACTATTTTTAAAAACTTCAGCACATTGTAGTAAATCTTTTTTTTCAAACATTTTGAAAACTGTTGTTTTTCCTCTCCTGTAAAAAGCAGATGTCGTATCGCAGCCAGTTATTGCGTGTAGAAACAATACATGATTTTGACATTTAGGAAAATTGGATAAACTGTTTGATGAATATATTTTCGATTGATTTTGGGCTTTTCCGGGTTTAAAAAAATAAATAATTTTTTCAGTTGGAGTTCGAGCAGTAAGCAAGACGAGTAAATCAACATCCTCACCAACAACAACAGTTGTATTTGTCACACTGAATTTCTTTATCGCTGTTTCAATAATCAATACATCAGCATCATCATTAGCTTGTTCAACGGATATATTCTCAGCAGTAAATTTTGCTTTCAACATCGAAATAAACCTAGATTTATTGTGATTATTTGCAAAGAATTTCTGTTGACTGGTAGGAACTGTCATTGATTCATCGAATATAATATCAGAAGAAGTTGATGAAGCAGCATTTCGACGGCGTTGCTCTGCTGCTTTAATATTTCTCGTATAATCATCATATCCGTCAAATACGACAGTAACTCTGGAACCAAAATGTCGACGTACATATTGAACGTATTTATCTAAGATAACGTTAAATGTTTCCTCGCTATCCCACACCACTCGATGTAATAAGAATCCTCCGTCAATTATGTACGTTGAATTAGTGTTATTAATATCAACATTTATAGTCTGAAAACAATCGTAAATAGCCGACTTCTGGGTCTTGCGCATTCCAATGTCATCAAATAATGTTAACGGATAAGGAGCTAATTCATACTCGAAATATTTCTCAATTTCATCTTGAAAAGCCGCAGTAACACTCATACGTTGGAATAATAACACTGGGTCAACAGGTACTTTTTCTTCGTGAACTTTTACGGTGCTACTCATAGCTAAAAGAGGAACAACTTTGTCAGCGCGTTTAAGTTTAATATCTTTAAATGTCAGTCCAGTTATTTTAGCAATAGAGATAAGCCCAAGTTCACGTGCTTTATAGCAATTAATTGTATTATCACCAACGACACCACTTGCAATCGAGATGACTTTGTTAACCTCTGGGAAAGGATCATGAATCGAGAACCACTCAAGAAGCATTCGTATGTCTTTAGCGTCTTTTTTTACACGTGAATCACTGGCATCAACATGCTGTTCAGTCGTATCCATCCTAACATTAGCAAGATCTTCTAATTTCTCACAAACTGTGTTCATTGCATGCATGCTGTAAACCCATTTACTGATTACACTTTGTTTTGTACTTCTTCCTCGAGCAATACCTCCATCTGTCTTCATGGCTTTCATCATAGACTGTTCGATAACCATGTCTGTAGAAGTTCCACAACTCAATTTATCTGAGCGTCTCACGGTGAAAAATCCTTCGGTAAATTTTTCGTAAACTTCAGGATCCATCGAGTCCTGTAATTGCATCATGTCTTGTAAATACAAGTGTGCAGATTTAGCATATGGAAAATGTCCTGACGAGTGGAAATAAGGTAACATTTCTTTTACACAACTTAAATGAGCTTTCCAGTCCCCCATACGCTCAGCTCTCAAAAATTCTTTTGCAAGTGAAACCATATTAAAATATTGTATCCAAAGTTGCGCTGTTGGTCCTCGTTCCTCAAAATCTTTCAATTTCATATTAAATTTATGAAGTAAAGCACCTGATACTTCATTATCATTTTCAATATCTGAATATGAAAGAGTGCTATCTAATATATGGTCAATATTTATGATTAAATCTGCTCCCATGATATCATTAATATCTATTGTTTTTAATATTGTAATTGCTAAAGCCAGCTGGAGTAGTGTATGTGCTCGAACAGCTCTTGCGTAAGCATGACCATTGAGCATTTTTTCTAATGACTTTGGTGCATAGATTTCTGAGAGTACTTCTTTTATCCCGCTACCTTGCATAATATAACCAATTGCTCCGAGATAAGACATGAGTAGATGAAATCCTCCAAGTCTGACAATAATCTTCGATACTTCAGAGCCGTCAGGTGCGGCTGATACAATTTCTCGAGCTTTCGCATACAAGGGTTGGTCGAAAGTCACGATGCATACAGTGTGGCCGTAACGTTTCGCGTTCTCTAATGCACAAAGTAAAGTCGTATAGACAGTATTATAGTTACTAGCTGGTTGATGGATGAATGGTAAAAATGTAATCTGAGATTTTGAATAATTTGTATGGTAATTTGTTAAGCGCTCAATAAAACCGTTCCAACCAGGTAATGATGTATTTTTCCACTTTCCATAAAACCATACTACATCAGAATTTTTATGAAAAGATACTGTTTCAGTTCCATATCCAAAATCTTGGACATATATTTTACTGTAACCAACTACATCACTATTCTGATAGATCTGTATTGGCACATGAGCTTTTGCTTTGAAGTGTTTTGCTGAAAGAACTTCTTTTATTCGTTGCATAGGTTCTTCTAGTAAAACAGAGTGCTTTGGAGTTACAATTTGAATTATACCCATTATGTGGAGTGAATTGTTACCATCTAGCGTATTAACATTTATATCAGCATTATCTGCAACGTATTGAATAAGTGTGCCACTTTCAGGTGGTAGGACATGAGAAGAGGATGAAAAACTGCTGCTGACTCGTACATCAATGTATCATTATAAGAAGCACACAAACCAAAAGACGACAAAATTTGTATAAGACGCTTAGACCCGAACCTCCGATGAAAAAAAACTGAAAGACCTAACTGTAATTTGGACTTGAACGATCTTGGTCGAATAGCAGTCATGATACTATGACAAATATTGGTGCATACTAGTTTAAAATGATCGAAATTTGATCGTTTATTTTTTAAGATCATTTGCTCCAAAAAAAATGTCAGTGACTGTGGGATGTCATTATTTAAATCTTCAAACATTCGACCTGGTGGAGGGTAGTAGGAATTATCAAATACCGAGGATTGAATATCTTCTCGAATAATAGATGCTGCTGCTTCTAGAGTTTTTAATCGTTCTTCTTGTTTATTAATTTTTTTATTTTCGGACCAAGATTGATTTAAAATTTCATGGTGACTGTTTATCAAACATACAAATGTTAACGCTCCCGGTTTTTCAGTGATAATAATTTTATCGCCATATTTCAGTTTAAGTCGCAGCTTAATAGTCCTGTTATCTAAAGTTAAAATTTTGCTAACATCTTTTAACTCAGCCAAAGTAAACTGACAGTCATTGCTACTCTCAATGTATGTAAATATTTCCTGCATTGCCAGATCTGTTGCTTCATCTTTAGGACGACCAACTGTACCGCCAGTAGTCGGTTTCAAAAAAGAAGTATAACATTCTTGGTGATACTTTGCTTCAGCAGCAACTAAATCATAGTCAAATTCGATTCGAGCAACAACAGCTTTCGATATAGCATCGGAACGAGTTCGTGCTACTTCCAAAATTGAATGTTTGAATTGGAGTGTACTTACTTGACAAATTTTACTGCGACGATCTAAGGATTTTTTTCTCTGCAACTCTTCATTCAATTTATTGCCACAAAATAAACATAGTTTTTTAAAACAAAAAGCTGAATCACTTGAACGGGATTTAGTACGAGGAGGACTACTTACTGTAGATCCTGTAGATGTGTTAGGTTCTTGTTCTTCGCGTTTTCTTTTGATGGCAGCAGCAATAGAACACTTCCGCGTATAAATTTTACGACAGTTGCTATGTATTGTCACAGATTTTTGTTTTTTAAGAAATTCCGAGTATCCATCATCTCTTTCAGCACTTGCATTAATCAGTGTCTTCATACCACGATCAACAGTTACAGTTTCACTTTCAGTTAAAAGATGAGTACAAATAAAACAATATTCTGACATTTTTCTTATAAAAATCTAAAACGCACAAAATAGGTTAAAAGATAGGTTAAGATAAGCACATGTTTTCCCTACACAGTGCCGCTCAAGACTAACGGTATGTATTTCATATATTGGGCATGCCAACATAAAGCAGGTATACGACCCTAGCCACGCGGACAATAGAATAAAAGACAGATGTTATCCCAAGGTTATACTGACGTACAAATTTAGGAACGGGGTTTCATTATACCTGAGATTCTCGTAGTTTAACTTATATTTTACATAAGCAAGTTACAATAAATAATAGCGAACTTATTTTAGTTCTATTACACCTTTAGTGACTTTCATATGTGGCGTACGTGTGCAAAATAGAGGGATTACGACTGATCCAACTTTTCGGAACGTTATATCTCCAAAATGGTGGCTTTTAGGAAAAAAATTATTGATATATTTTTTGTAGAGAATTTTGTGATCTACAATTTCGTACTGGGGTAATTTTGCGAAAAAACTCACCGTTTCGCTAAAAATCGCAAAAAACTCATTTTTTTGACCTTTGACCCCGTGCCAAATTTTTAGCACACCTCGGAACGATGAGGACTTTTGAGATTTTCTTTATAATGATGTTTTGAACAACTATGCCAATATTCAGCTTTATGGGAATTTATGTAACCTTCCTCCTGATTTTAGGCTTAAATAGACCGGACTAAAATATTAGTTTAGGACATAGTCGTTTAAATCGATAATTTGGTTTATACGGGGAACCTATGCCCGATTTTCTAAAAAGTTTTATAGGGTAAAACACTTGTAAAATTTTTCAAATTTTTTGTCTGTGAAACTTAAAGTAAAATTAACGTAAATAGTAGTTTGGACTTAGTCGTTTAAATCGATAATTTGGTTAAGACGGGGAACCTATGCCCGATTTTCTAAAAATGTTTTATATGGTTAAACACTTGTAAAATTTTTCAAATTTTTGTATGAATTTAAAACTTATAAGTTATACTGTTGTAATAATATAAGAGTAGAAACATCTACTAATTATTTCCATTTGAGTAAAAGTTCCTTGTTGCATTAGTTATAATATTAAATTTAGTTCAGAATGGAGAAGCTAATTAAATTGCAAAACAATATCCATACTAGAATGTCTAAAGCATTTATTAATTTTAAAAAATCTCCAAAGGAACGTATTAACAAGCAGTACGTTGAGACAAGAATGGAAATATTAGAAGGTTGTTGGTCTCAAATAAATGCAAATCATAATAATATTATAGAAATAGCCGATGAAGTAGACGAACCGTATTTCAATGATGATGTAATGGAGACTGTGGAAAACTTATACATTGAATACAAAACTGTATTAAAACTTGCTCTGTCGTCTATTCAAGGCCCTATAAGTACCAATAATGAGGATGGTAATAAAATTAGTGAACTTCCCGGCTCTAATGTGAAATTGCCACGCATAGTAATTCCAACATTTAGCGGTCAATATTCCGAATGGATAACTTTCAAAGATCTTTTTATCTCACTTGTACATTCCAATGCACAATTACATGATGTACAAAAAATGCATTACCTTAAGGGTTATTTGTCTGGTGAGGCTGAACAGCTACTTAGACAGATTCCTATTTCTGAAGCAAACTACGAAAGATGTTGGTCAATACTTAATTCTAGATACAATAATAAAAAATACTTGTCGCATTTTATTTTAAAACGTTTATTGAGTCAAAGAAACATTACATGTGAATCGGCTAGTGGTCTTAAGAATTTAATTGATACTACAAATGATTGTTTAAGTTCATTAACTAACTTGGGTATAGATGTAAATACATGGGATATTATTGTTATTCACATAATCACCTTGAAACTTGACCCAGAGTCCAGAAAGCAATGGGAATTTTCTGTAACAAGTAGTAACACTTCTGATGAGTTACCTACACTTAGACAATTTACTGAATTTTTAACTAATCGATATCGAGCATTGGAGTTTTTAGACTCGAAACCGGCATCTGTAAATAAAAATGTTAACATGCACAATAGCAATTCTAATGTAAGTAAGATTAAGACCTTTCATACTTCATCTTTTAAAGCTCAGTGTCAATTTTGTGCAGATAATCATAACATTATAAATTGTAATGGTTTTGCTCGGGAAACTGTAGATGCTCGACGCAATTTTGTTCAAACAAAAAACTTATGTTTCAATTGCTTGGGAGGGAATCATAGGGCTAAATTCTGTCGTAGTATAAAAACCTGTCGCATATGCAAGAGACACCATCATTCTTTGTTGCATCCAAATAACGACACCAATGTCCCTGCTACACAGAAGAGAGAAGTTACGTTGTCGTGTCTACAAACTAAAACACCCGAACCGGTGACAGATAATGCCAACCAATTAACAACAACATTGTTTTCATCTCGGTGGGCCCGTAACCAGGTATTGTTGGCTACTGCACTAGTCAAGGCTGCGTCTAAAACCGGAGAAAATGTAATTATTAGAGCTTTGTTGGATCAAGGATCACAGACGTCGTTTGTGACGGAAGCGACGGTCCAATATTTAGGACTGCGAAAGATTCCTATAACGGAACACGTGTCGGTATTAGGGGGTGATACGAATATATCCCCCAGGGGAATAGTATACTTAACTCTTAGGTCGATAGTTGACTCATCCTACAGTATAACCATAAAGGCGTATGTCCTTAAAACAATAACTAGTCTTCTACCAGCTACGAAGCTAGATGTATTTGAGTGGATTGATGCTCTGAACATAAAGTTGGCAGATCCGAATTATCACACACCTAATAAAATTGATATTTTGTTGGGTGCTGAGGTTTATGGCAAGATAATTCAGGAAGGAATAAAAAGGGGTCCGCTAGGTTCACCAGTGGTACAATGTACTTCTTTAGGGTGGATTATTTCTGGTGAGGTAAAAACAGCACCTAGCGAGATAGGATTAAACGAACATAAAACTTTTCACTGCCGAACGGATGAAAATGATTTTCTCAAGCGATTTTGGGAATTGGAATCAGATTTAGAACTTACCAAACAACAAAAAATGACAAAGGAGGAACTAATTTGTGAGGAACTGTTCAATAATACTACGAAAAGGGATGAAGAGGGACGGTACATAGTTAACCTACCTTTTAAAATGGATGATCCAGATTGCAATAGCAGTTCTTCTCGGGAAATAGCTGAAAAAAGATGGCAGAAATTGAAATTTAAATTAGAGAAGAATATTGAATTTCGTAATGAGTATGAAGCGGTAATGGAAGAGTACGCTCAGCTTGGTCATATGGAACAGGTACCTATAACAGAAGAAAATAGATCAAATGCAGTTTACTTACCTCATCACGCAGTCGTGCGAGATGACAAGGATACCACGAAGCTGAGAGTTGTATTCGATGCATCTGCAAAGGGAATTAACGGAGTGTCATTAAATGATTGCTTATTAGTAGGTCCGACCCTTCAACCTGATTTGCGACACATTCTGATGCGTTGGAGAGTACATCCCATTTGCTTGGTAGCTGACATTGAGAAAATGTATCGAATGGTCAGAATCGCTAAACAGCATGTCGATTATCAGCGAATAATATGGAAGGATAAAATCTTCAGACTTCTTACAGTTACGTTTGGTACGGCGTCCGCACCGTATCTTGCAATAAAAACACTTCAACAGCTTGCGATCGACGAAGGGATTAATTATCCATTAGCAGCAAAAACAATACTTAATGATTTCTATGTAGATGACATGTTAAGCGGATGTGAATCAATAGAGCAAGGATTTGTATTGTACAATGAAATGACTACTATTTTGAGTAAAGGTGGTTTTAAACTACACAAATGGTCTAGCAACAATAATACATTGTTAGAAACCCTAAAAGAGGGACATAAAGACAAAGAATCAGTAGAAGATAAGCAGCTTAAATTAGATAATGTTTTAAAAATATTAGGACTTACCTGGGATCGAAGCAGCGATTCCTTCGTATACTCGGTGAATCTTCCAGAAATGCAGCAACCTGTAACAAAAAGAAAAATATTAGCTGATGTGGCACGTTTATATGATCCGCTGGGCTGGGTAGCGCCAAGCATTATAATAGCAAAAGTAATGATTCAAAAGCTATGGCTAGCTGGCTTAACGTGGGACGAAGTAGTGCCCACAAACTTAATAAACGAATGGAGTACTTACCGTGATGAATTGAAGGGGTTATCAGAATTTCGCTTACCTAGATGGTTAGGCACTTATTCTAAAAATTCCAGGGTGGAACTGCACGGATTTTGTGACGCGTCCAAGGTGGCCTATTCAGCAGTTGTTTATATTCGCGTCGTTAATCCAGATGGTTCAATTCAATGCTCACTTGTGACAGCAAAAACAAAGGTAGCCCAAGTCAAGCAGGTGTCCATTCCAAGGCTCGAGTTATGTGGTGCCGTGTTAATTACTAGGCTAATATTAGAAACAGCTAAAGTTTTGGATGTACCAAAAGAAAATCTGCGTGCATGGACTGATTCAACAATTGTTCTTGCATGGCTGAACAGCCATCCCAGTCGATGGAAAGTGTTTATTGCTAACCGTGTTTCTGAAATTTTATGCGCATTAGATTCACATCAGTGGGCACATGTAATATCCAAACAAAATCCAGCAGATTGTGCGTCAAGGGGTCTACAGCCTGCTGAACTGGTAAATAATCAATTGTGGTTAAGAGGACCTGAATTCCTTACCGAAAGTACAATACGATATGTAAAACCTAAAAACATAAGCACAGATTTAGAGGCAATAAAATCACACTGTGCAGTTGTTGACATTTCTTTTATTGATAGATTCTCTTCTCTAACACGAATGACTCGAGTTTTGGCCTATTGTCGTCGTTTCATTGATAAGGCTAAAAAATCTGAAAAAAGTTTAAACACTTACCTTTCAAGTAAAGAACTATCCGATGCGTTAGAAGTATGTATTCGATTCGTACAACAGAAACATTTTCAGGAAGAATTGTCTGAAATAAAAAGTAATAAAAACATAAAAAAAGAAGAGTGTACTTACCTCGTTAAATCCATTTATTGATGAAAACCAATTGTTGCGTGTTGGTGGCAGATTAGAGCACTCTAATTTGAGTCGAGGGAGAAAACATCCAATTCTGCTGCCGCGGAATTCTCATTTATCAAAACTCATAGTAATAGAGGAGGATGGTTTGCCTCCTTGCAGGTGGCTATATGGTAGAATAATTGAAACTCATCCTGGTTTGGACAAGGTTGTGCGTGTAGTCACGGTCAAAACTAATAAGAACACTATATTTAAAAGACCAACATCTAAAATCTGTATTTTACCTACTAGTTCTTAATTTACGAAAATGATGTAATTCATATAATTTAAGTAATTTAGATTAATAATTTTGTTTCAACTTTATGATTGTCATAATATTCTAATGTTATAGTAACACTTCAAAATGCCTATGGTGGGCGGTACTTAATAAGGACTTCATTGTCCTTATGGTGGGCGGTATGTTCAATGTTAAGATAAAGTTTCCGCGTGCCAAACAGAGATGTCGCTGTCAGCCTACTGCATCGCGCTATCGAAGTGATGTACGATTTCCTATAAGTCTGCATACTAATAAGAATATACGCTTTACTTTTTTCTCATATCAACTGGTTGTTTTATTTAATTCTAACACCAGAGGGAGCTTGCGACGGACCAGTATCGACTGTTTGACATTTGTACACAAGTTCCTATTTTAATGATAAAAATACGTTTCTTTTCAGTTTTAAATGTGAATAATTAATGTTACATAGTACTTTAATTTCTTTTCTTTTTATCCTTTTTTATTTTCATATTATAGATTACAGAAAAACATTAAAATAAGAATAATCTAATCTTCATTTTTACGCTTAGTAAAGTTCTTAATTTTTAAGTGAAACGAAGTTTTTTTTTGTCAAATTGGTTCTCAAGTGCAATTCAAAATCAAGGCCCTTATTAATACATAACCCAACCTGGGTTTATGTATTATGTAGAGTATACTGTGAAAGTCCCAGCGCTGAAAGATTTACTTTTGACTTTCATTTTTATATGAGAAATGCCACAACATCATAAATTTGCCCATAAGTACAATTATTTAAAAAAAAGTACCTCTTTCTGGTACTTTCAAAGTATACTCTACATAGGGGGCATATAATTCTAAAGTATTACCACTAATTTATTTTAAACCTTGCATATTAGTGTAAGATTGATAAGATTTTGTCTTACACCCCCCCCCAGTAAATTGAGTACCCCCCCCCCCCCCCTCTTCAGATATTTCGACCATACTTTATCCCGACTTTTTGTTTAACGTGTCGTTGCGCTTGTCGGTCACCGATTATCACTCGTGCGCCCTTAGTCATAAGTCGTATAATATAATAATATCTGTGAACGTTTCACACCACGTTAATCTGGCCCCGTGCTAAGTACCTGAAGAACTTGTGTTACACGTAACGGAAAATATATTTAATACTTTTATACTATACACATATTTCGATTTTTATTATATTATATGTAGGGACCACACAAGAGTGCATGCTTGCACCTTTGGTTCCAAGCATTCTCATTATTATACTTGTAACGACTGTAAGTTAGTCTCGTCCTAACCTCCGACTAGAATTGTTAAATAGAATTTGTTATTAATGAAACGTGTAACTAGCTTGTATTGGTAGAGAGTAGAGACAATATAACACTATAATCGGGACTCCACGTTTCATTTATCTCTCCAACATTAAACTCTACATTATACACAAATTTAATACACATCCATGACCTAGGAACATTGAAAACTTTTTTGTTCCCTCGGCGGGATTCAAACCCGCGACCTCTCGCTCGAGCACCAACGCGCTCAACCACTGCGCTATGGAGGTCGTCAAATATAGCTAGCTACTCGTAAATACCTTCTGAACTGTGTTATATGTCCCGCACTTGACACGGACTTACGTAGTCGTCAAACGAACTTATACTTATTTCGGTAATGTATTCGAATACTGAAGAAGATAGAAATCGTCATGCCTCATGGTATGCCCAACAAAATACGCAATGAGCCGACTTTTTATTGCCACCGACATACATTCACGTTGAGGATAAAAGAGTTCAATTAAAAGAAAGCTAGCCGAGAACTGGTCCGGGGGAAAGTTTGGCGACGTACATATATTGTAGAGCCTGTGAGGACTTTGTTACTGTTCCGTTATACACATTCAATTAGCAGAAGAAAGTAGCACCTCCGCAGCGTAGTGGTTCAGCGCGCTGCAGCTCGAGCGAGAGGTCGCGGGTTCGAATCCCGCCGACGGGAACAAAAAGTTTTCAATGTTCCTGGGTCGTGGATGTGTATTCAATTTGTGTATTATTATAATAAGAATATTAAATGTGTGTACAGTTTATTTATTTACTTATTTATACATCATGCACATTTTGTACATAGGCGGACTTAATGTCTCAAGGTAAAAAGTATTATCGCTCATTTATTTTACACCTTGTAGATATGGTACAATCTAAATGTAATTCTCGATCTCATGTAACAGCAAAATGGTATTCTCATAAGTGTGTAGTAGAATAACGACTTTGGGTCAGTTTGTCAGTCCATTTATAATCATTAATTAAAAATCATTTAAGTATGACAGTTGAGTTTCTGATTGCTGCCAGCACATCGCTGGTTTTAGACGTATGACATAAGGTCGCTTTACCTTCAACACCTCGTATCTAAAAAACTACAACTTTTCAGTAGAGTCAAAAAGCTTATAGTCAGGGTTCCCCCATACATGGTTCACTTGATTAGTATCAAGCTAATTTTTCGTGAGTACCTTCATTTGGATGAGTCGCCCAAGAATTTCTTGGACGGAACTCTTGTTTGTGGTAGCTAACAGAGATAGGAAGAATAAAGTTTGTGGATTTAGTGATTCCAAAATATCTATTATTTTTTTTTGATAAATGTCAAGATAATGATATAAATTATCCGAAAAAATATTTGTCCTTCAAAATCTATGGTTTCATCAATGAGTTCCCTATTGCCAACTTGTATCGATAACAAGGTCATCTTAAATTATTAGTAACCAGCTGATTTTGTTTTTATTACTTAGTTAATATTAATGTAATTCAACAGACATAATTGTCCTACAAATTACGTGGTACGTTATCCCGGCCCTACGCTCGAAAGTTGAGATTTTTTTTATCCTTGCTAACTCTGTTAGCTACCACAATCGCGAGTTTCGTCCAAGAAATTCTTGGGCGACTCATCAAAATGAAGCTACTCAAGAAAAAATAGCTTGATACTAATCAAGTGAGAATCATGTATGGGGGAACCCTGACTATTAATCATTTTAGAATTTATTATGACATGAATTTTCGATGTCTATTGTATACTGTGCATAACTGAACTTAATTTAAAACAAAATATATGTCGTAATCTTATATATAAAAATGAATTGCTGTTTGTTAGTCTCGCTAAAACTCGAGAACGGCTGAACCGATTCAGCTACTTTTTGGTCTTGAAATATTCGGGGAAGTCCAGGGAAGGTTTAAACATTAAACGCTTTCCATGCTCAACGAAGTGGGCACGGATCAGCTAGTTTAATCTAAAATTATTAAGATTTTGGCTGTTCTGAACAGTTGTTGTTTTATAGATACGAGGTTATGAAGGTAAAGCGGCGATAAGGCGACATATTGTGCCTACTACTTCCGGTCGCGGCAAAATGTACGGTTCCCAAATTACCACCTTTTTGCACAACGAAGCGACGGGCAACGTCTAGTAAACAAATAAATCTCAGCAAATATCTCGGCTATTCAATTCGTGTTTTTAACTGTTAAGCAATAGTTGCTACATACTTAGTTCTAGACGATGTTACTTCATCTCAAGAATTTGATAGATTTACATTTAAATCCGTCTCGCCTTGAAATATACCGTTAGGTTTAATATTTATAGACATTACTTATTAGTTATACGATTTCACACCTTCACCCATGTATTGTTTAAACAGTAAAGTTTTAAACAAAGGCCTGCACTGCGTCTGCCTGTTTGCGGTAAACACTAACACCCGGTTTCTGAAAGGCTGATCAAATTGATCAACTGATCAAATCAGCTAATCTAAACGCTGATTGGTGAACATGACTTCGCAGTCACTGTGTTTTTTTTTAACTTTACTGTTTAAACAATACATGAGTTTTATTCACCGATCTACATGCTGTTTTTACCAATGGATAGAGTGGTTCTCGAGGAAGGTTTAGGATGACTGGATCCACTGCGGCTGATTACGTAAAAATAGCGATTAGCAGAAATCGCGCGATGCTTCATTCTTGCCATGACACTAGCCCCAAAAACAATTAAGTAGCAATCATAGGAACTAGGTATTAATTAAATGTTACATCAAACAAACAATGACGCCAAATTATTTTTTCAGAATTTTAAAACTTTGATCTGCTCTCCTGTTTAATTGTTTTATGTAATAAAATTGTTTTTGGCGCTTATGCCCTATTTTAACCGTCGATAAAATTCAACAGTAAAAAAATTTGCGATTTCTTTGCTTTTGCAAGAAATACGCAACACACCTGCCGGTAGATGGCTCTGCTGTCAGTGCATCAAGGTACAAAGATCACCGGGACAGATAGTTGAAATGTAACGTTCATGACATGACCTTCAGCATATTAATTTATGTAAAACGTAAAAATGTTGATGACCTGCAGGACCGGCCGAGCCTAGTACAGGAACCAATTAAAAAATGTATAATTATAATATTGTTATGTGTTTACCTTGATTGACGGTTTGATGTTAAACCATTTTGTTAACAGACAATCTGATAAACTGTGATAATAAATTTTTTTTTTTTGGTAAACGTCGGTTGACTACAGTAATAATTTTGGTAGTTTATGTATGTTTGTACCAATGTAGCGCATAGAGTACTGATCCGATTTTAATCAATGAGGTGTCAATAGATTCGTAGCCTTTTTTTTTTTTTTTATTTCGCAAGGGAAATGCGTTACGCATCCCCCCGGGAGGGTCCCCGAGGGGTATGTGGGATTCCCGGCTCGCTACGGCCGGTTTACCCACTAAAACCACTTGCGGATTGCCATCAGCCGTTATGTTGTGTGGAGTGCCTGGGTCTGTCTAAACACAGGCTACTCCTCCCTCGACCGGCCGGTTCACCTCTACAGGGACCGGACTTCCATCAAATTAAGAGAGCGCTCCGGCAAACTGAAGCGCTCTCCTCGGCGCCGAGACTGACAAAGCCGGGGAAGTTATCCATCCCTCTACCCGGAGCCCCGTACTAGACGTGAGATGGAAGAGCCGCAAAACGACGCCTCCGCACCCCCGTCCTGCGCCGGCGAAGCGGAACAGAGATTGGGTCAATCTCTCTGTCCCGCTCCGAGGCCTCCTTCTGCGAAATGACGTATTCGCAAAAGGAGACCGCCGCCTGCCATGCCTCATCGCTCTCGAGCATGCAGCGAACCACCATACGGGGTCTGCGCCAGAATCTCACCCCACCTTCGTAGCAACCACTGTTGCCCCAGCCTCCGCAGTCGCGAGAGCTCCTCCCAAGTCGGCGCATCGCCTTGCAACCTCTTCTCGACGCGTAAGAGGTGCACTTCGGTCAGCACCGACGCCTTGAGCTCCCACGGCGGATCTCCAGCCTACATAGATTCGTAGCCTGGCTAACATAGGCTAAAAAATTACGTAAATTTTATGTATACCTATTACTTATATATTATGTCTATAATTCCACTGTATAGTTTGTTTGTAATGTTTTGTAAGCACAGTAACTTTAACTTATTTTTATATTTTTTGGTTTGTTAGAAGAAAACCTATAATTTTGTTATCATCCTAATTATTATCATCCGTGTTTCTTAATCTTCAGTTCATCATATTATTATATCCCATATTTCATATTCATTGTCGCAAACGCATGTTGTACTTCACCTATCATTGGGACTCATTTTATCTTAAAGCCCTTTTTGTTTTTATATTTTATTTATGTACCAAATGTTGTTCTGTTGGTGAGTCAATAAATAAATAAATAAATAAAAAGGGATTGGGTTGAAGTTTGCTATAAAAAAGAGGTTATTCATAGATGGATATATCATGCAAATGTTGTTCTTTTTTATACATGTAACAGGATTGTTCGTTCTGTTGTCTCGCTAAAACTCGAGAATGTTGACGGAGTTGCGAAATAAACAAAATAAACAAATAAGGTCAGGGAATGTAAAAACGGTGAGAAATATTGGAAAAACTTCGTGGAAAATAATAAAAACGGTAGCATTACTGCGTAAGTTCTTATCTTCAGTATCGCTTGACTGGCAAATATAGGTGTGTTCGTTTTATCTGTTGGTTGGACTGCAAAATGCAAATACTTAGTTTTACGTATTACAAGAAACCGACAAAGTGCGAGAAGGACTCAGGCACAGGTTCCGTACAAGACGAGCATAAAATGACATTTGTTGTATAGGAACTCCCTTAAATATTTATTGTTTTTTTATTTAATATAATAATAATAATAATTATGTTTTCACAAACTTTTTCACAAGAGAAATCAATTAAATCTAACAATATTTATACATAGAGCTAGGTTTTAAAAGAGTTTACAGCGGCTCTTACTGTAATCACAGCTTGTATCGCAAGAACCAGAAATATAGGTACTCAGAAATAGCTCAGACATAGTATGAAAAGTAAAAGTTATGTTAACCTAATAAAAACTAGTTTGTGTGTGTGTGTGCATTCAAAATTGTAGGACTAGATAATATAGTAAAATAACTTCTTACTACACCTACAAATAAATTTCACAAAGGTGAAATTTATTTATTACACAGTTCATAGTTCAGACGTAATGTAGAATTCGCTAGTAATAGATTGTTTTATTAAATAGTTGCTCAACAGGTGCTGACATTAAATTAAGCTTTATCACAATACTGAAATAGCAATCAATGGTCATAAAAAGTCGTACAAAATTGTAACAAAATAAAAGAGGACCAGTAACTCATAAAATTGCAATAGGTATAATCATATTTTACTTTAGATTAAAGGCAGGATGAAAAATATGAAAAGTTTCTATAATAATAGGTCCGAAAAATAGCTATTAGCTAATGATCGGCCCAGAATCAAAGAGTATACATGCAAGCATTATGATAACTATAGGTAGCCCTGAGTTAAAATTTTGCTATTATTAATTAATTAACGAAATCTATGCTTTATGATATAATATTCTTCTAGTTAGATATAAAAAGCAGCAGATTCTAGTAGATTTAGGCATTAATCTTATGTAT
Organism: Celastrina argiolus; assembly: GCA_905187575.2. Taxonomy (NCBI): domain Eukaryota; kingdom Metazoa; phylum Arthropoda; class Insecta; order Lepidoptera; family Lycaenidae; genus Celastrina; species Celastrina argiolus. The sequence goes on along the minus strand of LR994581.1, from coordinate 6,247,193 downwards.
TAACTCTGTTGAGGAAATAATTTAACTCATAATTAATTTCATTTTAAGGTTTGAATTTTCATATTATAAGGGATCGTCTCTTGGTTAAAACACCACAGACAAGCTTAATTCGTTAAAAACCAGATAATGTTAATTCAAATCTTATGTCAACTAATTGATAGTCGTTTGAATTAACCTTATCTGTTTTTTTTAAATTACTGTCTACACACCTTACATCAAATAAACTTTTACTGTGTCAAATTTCATACTCCTACGATAGCACAATTCTCGGAAAACTCAAAGTGAAGATGATAGTATCAATATACCTATTAGTAAGTAAAGTGAAAACTTTATATTTTATACATATAATTTATGTATATAAAAGCTACAATATTAGGGAGTCGATGTCCCATTATGAAGATTATGCTTACTATAGAAAGGTTGCTGAATAAATATGTAATTTATAAAAAGGGTTTTCCCTTAAAAGCCAATAGCGCCCTTAGAAAATCAAATACACATTTGGCGATACTTACCGATATTGGAATATAAAGCGTACATAATTTGATATATTCGGCTCTCCAAAGATCCATCCTTTTCTATTTCTTGCGCATCATTTTTAGTTTTAAGTGAGGTAATAATATATTTCAAAGTGGCTCAAGGCCTGAACGAAAATGATAAAAGCTGCCAGCCAGCCGCAGTTCTCGTACTTATAATTTTTTTTATGCAACTTCTAAAAACTCTTCTTAAAACCTTTATATAAATTGTTTTTTTTATATAAGTAAATTGTCGTACTTATTTATTTTATGCAACTTCTAAAAACTTTAAAGTACCTATATAAATATTTTTCTTTATATGAGTAAATATTTTTTATTCAAGTAGAAATGCATATTTCTACTTTCTAACATATGGGTTATGACCCTCCATCAACCAGTTATATTGGACCAACAGATCTTTGCACTAGACTTAACAACTCATTTTCGTCATCTTTTTTGTCAGTCAGGTGATCAACTGATCACCAACTCTCAACTGAGAACCAAGTTCTAATCACTGGACCATTGAGACGATGCTATCCGCCAATTTTGATATCAGGACAAACTAGTTTTGCCTAGACTAAACTAGTTCTTACTATACGCGATAGGATAAACTAGTATAGCCTAGTCCAAATCAATCCCATCAAAATATTACTTCTAAATAATGCCAAGTCTCGCTACTTAGTTCTTTTGACGTAAAAAGTTGTGAGTTCCATGTGATGCCAAACCGAGGTAAGTCGGTCGGTATAACAAAATCTTATAGTGATCATATTATGAACGTTATTTAAACATTTAAGTAATTTTTTTTTTAAACATAAAATATTTCTTAAATATGATCACAATAAGATGATGTTATCGGTTAGTGAGTGAGTCAGTCAATGTCAAAATTAGGAATACTTTACAAGTTATAATTATAAAAATTCGATTTCAAATTGAATGAAATTTGAAACATGCCATGTTTATACAATGCCTGCTTGGTTTTTAATAATAGGTACATAGTCTAGTTTTTTCCACAACCAAGTTATGGTCAAATATGGCCCGAACAGTTTCGAGAAATGGATGGCACGGCCGTGCTCAACATGGCGGGGGCACTGCCGTGCCCCCAGAATTCTCCTAAATCTGATACGATGGACCAGCTTAGGCTAGTCCAAACTAATTTGTCTTAAGCCCGATAGGATAGACCAGGCGCGTAACTAGTTGATCCTGATAAAAATACGCACGCTCGTGAATATTATATCCTTGAGTGTGCGTGTAGCTGCTCAACCGTGCGATATTTAATAAAAAATAAAAGTTATAAATACCATTTATTTCAGGCTGCATAGGCCCATATTATAAGACTAACATATATATTAAAAATACTTAAAAACTACACTACACTTTTTCCAGAATAAAGCGCGATACACGTCGCAGACAACCCGTGTTTAAACTACACTAATAATATATAAGTATGTTCTTATAATATGGACCAATGCAGCCTGAAATATATATATTTATTTTAATATAGCACACAGTTTTAAAGGACATGTAATTTTAAAGGACTCTGGAATCTCCCCGGAACCTCCTTTATAACCGCCTGTCTCAGTCCCATTTATATTAGTATTTAAAAAGTGGTTACTCCCCTAGGATTATACTGTATATTCATCCAACAACAGATGCAAATTGCATACGCCTAGTTTTGTACAGACGAAAAGATACTGCCAAATAAAATCAGATTGCAAGTCGAGTGCACAATTTACAACGACTAACATATTCAGTGAAACAAATGTCTGTTGCCAAATTTTAAATGTTCACGCTAATTTACATTTGCATTCTAGGTACAGTGTTTTGAACCTTATCTCTTTACCAATAAGGTGTTACAACGGATTTGTCTGTGCTTGCAGTGTGCGCCGCTAATTTGTATTCTTGCGTAATATGTACAGCTCATTTTCAGCTGGTGAAATGAAACTTTCTTTTGTAATAAAACTATATTGCGAGTTCTGCCAAATAATTTACATACGTTTAGAGCCGTTAGATAGTAGAATAACTTTTAATACTGAAACAGACGACATTTTTTCTAACGTTTTGTGATATGCAGCATTTCTCGTTTGAGCATCTCATAAAAATTACTTAAATAAAAAAATACAAAAGGTCTAAAATGACTGATGATGGATTATGCTGGGGCTCGCGGGCTCCTAGCCTGACCAGAGTTGAAACTCATCTGTTTTGTGACTTTTATGGAGATCTTGTATAATAATTATGAGTTTACTTTATTACAACTATGATAAATGTGGAAGTACCCTATCTTTAAAAACAAAGTCATGCATTTTCAGTACACATTAATATAAATTTTATATTATGTGTACATACACAACATATTACCATTAAAACACAGTTTATGAGGATAAATGGATGAAACTTCTGACTCTACATTTTCCGTAAAAGTACAGCAGAACGAAATAAAAATATTAAACATTTTTCTATTATATTAAACGCATGAGACTATTTAGAGGGTTTTGATGTTAAATCAATTGTAATAAATAATATGTTTTATTTTGTAGATAAGTTTTTATTCTCTTAGGGCCGATTTTTTAATCGTCAGATAACTTTTATCTGTTGAATTAACATGTGACTTTGATATTTGTTCCATGCAAAAACTGCCAAAGTCACATATTTATTCCTTAGATTAAAGTTATCTGACGATTGAAAAATGGGCACTTAGTCAACAAATCATTTATAATAATAATAATATATATGGACGCTTCTCACCACGTCGATTTGGCCCCGTGCCGCGAAGAACTTGTGTTACAGGTATCAGACAATAGAAATATATTTAATACTTATATACTATAAAGTATAAACACTTGTAGTCCAAACAGATTATATAAGAAATCATCGTCATCAGCTTGGTGGCTGCTTGATAACAGAAAATGTTACAGAATTGCTTAAAACTGTTGTCACAGTAGGGCTTGTAGGTGTATGTCGCAGTCATCTGATTGAATCCGCTATTTAATGGAATAACTAGACGTTCATTGAATTCTATTTTTTAATCCGAGACTAGGACAACCATTTAATATTTTATTTTTAAACTTCAAAATTTCCGAATGTGTACTATTATAACGCACATTAAAGTAAATTAATAAAAAAAATATCTCGACACATTGCTATCTGTACGAGCTGTTTGACGAAATTATATAACCCCGCTAGTCATTCAATTAAATAAGCAGATTCAATCAGATGACTGCGACGTATACACTAGTTTTTGTTTCATTGAAAAAAGCCAAGTGATAATGAATTTACAGACATTTGAAATTCTTGAAAATTTCGCGGCCCGTAGCAGATGTTGAAAAATGACGTCATCGGATCGAGCTTTTTAAAATTAAATATTTCGGAAACTACACGACGTATCGTAATAATTTTTCGAGACATATTATGTTTATCATATTTTAACAATTAATTCACTATATTTATTTCATTACAAAAAAATCTAGTATTGAGTTTGAGTTTACAGACATTTCGAATTCTTGTAAAATTATAGCGTTGTAAAATGGCGTCATCGCATCGAGAATTTAAAACAAGTGTATCTCGGAAACTACACGAACACACAATGTTTTTTCAGACATATTATTTATTTTCAACAGAGTGGGAAGCTAAAATTAAAAATATATGATCATTCTCCATTCGGAGTTACTCATCTATTAGAAATCTAGGAAGGAAGTTTTGGAACCATCTAGGAAGTTTAGATTTCAAACACTTTATTCTTATAACTGTGTATTTATTTTGTATGATAAATATATCTTGGCACGGATATGAATTTTACGCTGGAGCCTGCTGCCTGACCCCGAGCACCCCCGAGTGTGTACACATCATGTATATTTATGGAGGACATTTGAATATGTCAATAGCGGGAGAAAACATCCCAGCGTCTCCTAGATAACACAGAAGTTGTACTAATAATATACTTCACCGATTTCTGACTGCGGCCGGTTTCGTTACCAGCCACGCATGAATAATTTTTATAGTGCCCCAGTATGTGCGCACAAATACTCTCTTGTCTCCCATAACAAAGGAGCGGATAAAGTCGCCGGCCAATTTTTTAACATGCGAATCCGTTATCCGATGCACGGATAACTTTTCTTGTCGGACAATCAGGTGAACAGCCGAAATCAAACTTGAATTTTCAAGTTTGTTCCTGTGTTAGAACATCCAAAATGTAGTTCTACATTTTTAGTTGTTCTAGTTGTTCCTGTGTTGTTCTAACACGCTGAACAATGCTAAACCCGCGAAATTATCCCCTTCAATTTTGCAGATATATTATGACCCAGAATTACCGTAAACTTTTTTTGCCCCTTGGCTGGGATTTGAAGCCGCGATCTCTAGCTTGACGTAACGTAATAACGACATCTGTAGATCATTAAGAAATATATATTAACGATCATGATAGGGCCCGTGCTAGGCCAACAAAACTTTGTATGGAAATCAAGAAACCGTAGGAAATCAAGGTAGTATTTCTTTTAACAGAAAGAAAATAGCCCCTTTTATTAAATTAATCGCTGCTTTATCTAAAATTATATTTAAAAGTTTGAAGCTGAATATTAATGTAAGTATTACTTAAAAATTAAATACCAGCCGTTCATCGTGTAAATTAGAGGCAACTTCGGATTTTTTCCCTATCGACTAAAATTGTATTTTTAATGGAATATTGGCTGAACCTAATTCGACAGCAGCAAATTTATTATATAGTTATATAATTAATAAATAGTAATAAGTCCATTTTGTACGATGGGATTGACATAGCCACAATGTGTGCTAAAATCCCTAAATTTATTTAGAATTAAAAAAAAAGACTAAAATTGTATGCAATCGTGTTTTAGTGGAACATAGTCACTCGAGTTAATCGTGAACTTTGCAGCATTTTAATTTGCGATTCAGTTTTTCATTAATATTACTGACGATCATATGAATCCATCTGGCATAGTACGCGTCCTTCCCCAAACAACTGAAATTTTAACAAACTACCACAAGGTTCTCTACGTAAAACCTTAAATACTTTGAATATTGTTTGCCGCTTTGTTGTGTATTAAAATTACACGCTCACAAGGTTTCATCGGAGCGATAAATCAAGCTTAAAAATAAACAAGTTAACATTTTACACAACCCAAACTGCTCCGGAATTAGTTTCAGATAGAACAAATTGCAACCTTGATATTTCACGTGCTCGTGTACTAATAGACTGAGATCACAGGCCCGCCCGACTACCCTTATATTCTTAGTTATAAAATGTAAATCATTTTATAGTATATGTGTACAATGAACGTCTGCATGCTAGTATGTGCCGTGGGCCAATAATTAGGAATAAGGTGTTAAAGTTGCGGAAAATTGTACTCATTTTACTTACAATCTGAAATAGATTAATAAAACTTATTTTTTGGTTTTAAAATAATATAAAAAACAAAAATGATGGTATTAATTTTTACATTATACCGTAGTTTAGTTTAATTCTTTTTTTCTATGGATGATTTTGCATTTTTTATCTTTATGAAAACTACAACATAAATCGATGTGAGTGCTTTTAAATAATATTTAGTTGTCATTTTTCTACTACGACATAAGAAAGTCTGTGTTAAAAGATTTTTGAGTCTTTGGCGCCGGGTACCTAAGTAGTGCCCACGGCACAAACTAGCGAGTAAGCATACGTTCATTGTGCACACTAGTCACTAATACTACAACATGGTACGTGATAATGACAATATTATTTATTAGTAAGAGTTTAAGGGGTGTCTGACGGTGCGGGGATCTCGGTCTATAACGGTAACTCGGAAAACGGCCAGGAGAGAGTCGGGCAGAAAATATTGTTGCTATGTCGCGGGCACAACAATTTATCAACTAGGCGGTTCCCGCTACTTCGTACTCGTAAAATGAAACTCCGAGGAAGCCGTACCTTCTTCTGAAGTAGCCTAATGTGTTAATCCTGCATATAAACTACTACTATACAAATTTCATCAAAATCCGTTCAGTACTTTTTCGTGAATGAGTACCAAACAACCATCCATCGATACTAATTATCTTATATAGAACATTGTGGTATATCATTGATCCTACACACGTATACTTTCCTGTATAACGTCTAAGATTCAGAGTTTCTTCGAAGAGGTTTGTAAATATGTTGAATGAACGTTGGTCGTGAATCACCAATCGCGAAAACGTGTCAATCAGCCACACATAAAAGGGCGTTAGTCATTGGAAAATCCTTTAGTGCGATTCAAAATGAGTCCTTTCCGGATTCCAAGTGGACACGTGCTGAGCGCGCTGATGATGATCATGTCTAACACACCCACATGTGACGTCATGGATGTGTCGCATCAAAAGAATTGTGATGAGGTGTTTTCCATAAGCGGGTCGTATTCGCTGTCGACTGTTTCCTTTTGTGACTAGTGGGGTTTGGTGTGAAAACGGCAATCTGATTCTCAGAATGAAAGTTAACAAAATACTCTTTGAATTAAATCTTTTAAATTATAATACTTTAAACGACAAAGTTTAAAATATTATCATTTAAAATATTGAATCCTCTCGCTACTTTAGAAGTGTTTTAAAGGTGTTGAGTAGATCAGCTGTGTTTAATTTGGTTTAAATTGTTTAGTTCGGAGAAGCTTTGTATTAATATTAACAAACTAAAAAATACCTAGTAGTCGCCCTGTGACCGATATTCGAATTTTAAATTGTAACTTTTTTCCGCTTCTTAAGATTTTTAACCGACTTCAAAAAAAGTAGGAGGTTCTCAATTCATCCAAATATATTTTTATGTATGTTCACCGATTACTTAAAGACGTCTGGACCGATTTGCAAAATTATTTTTTTGTTTGCCAGTTTATATTATTTACTTTGTGTTATTATACTACTTTGTGACAGAGTATAATTTCCAGGGTCTATAGTCATCAGGTTAAATCTGAAGATGACATCCTTGAGAAATTGGTGAAATTATTAAAATTTTATAGGCGATTTTAACGTTTTTCACTACATAGTATAAAACAAAGTCGCTTTCTCTGTCCCTATGTCCCTTTGTATGCTTAGATCATTAAAAATACGCAACGGATTTTGATGCAGTTTTTTTTAATGAATAGAGTGATTTAAGAGGAAGGTTTATATATATAATACATGCATATTATAGTAGGGAAAAGCCGAGAAATTTTAAGATTTGTAATGTGATGTCGTAACAAACATATTTTTCTGTGCTTACATACCATACGAGATAGATCAAATATCGACGAACGAGATAAATAAAAAAAAAAGATGAATAAAAAAGTCCGCACCAGCAGTTTATCTCCTAAGGAGAACCCACAGTAGGTAACTATTTTTATCTTTTACATATTACAAAAAAATATGGGTTATTTACCAAGCTTTTTTAAACAATACAGTATCATTCCTTACCCAATTAAATACATTACATACGTTGTGCATTTCATGTAGATCATAATTGCCCTGTACAGCATGTGATTTAAATGAGTATTTTCAAAAATATTACAGATATAAAAATTGCGGGACGTAGCGTTTGCGGCGGTACCGGCCGGCCTATAAATAGCGCATCGGAGGGAAAAATGTAAAAATTAAATAAGTAAAAATGTTGTGTATGAATATTAGTATACTCATACAAATAATATAGCAGGAAATCTTCATGGTATAGGGAAGGGGGAATTGTTTTACTCGAAATTTAACGCGTGCGGGCCACGGGCAGTAATGAATAAATCAAAACTACTGGAACGATTTTAATCATTTTTTCAGTGAGTGACATAGGCTATATATTTTAAATACCCGTGCGAAGCCGGAGCGGGCTGCTGTGTTTTTATATAGATACAACGCTCAAATTTTTTCTGTAGTGTATTTAGTATCATGTACCCGTGCGAAGCTGGGGCGGGTCGATAGTATCATAATATAATTTTTAGTAGTTGAAGTCGGTTTTTTAAAACGTAGTTTATAGTATATTCTAACATATAATTTAGTCGTTGTCTATGAAATCTGGAAAGGAAAGGTTGCTAAATGTGGAATAATATGAAAGAGAAAGCCAAATATATCAAACCTACTGTTATTATGCAAATGCATGATAGTGCGTGCCGTTGTGTGTGTTTTTGTAATTATCATTAATTTTATATATTTTTAAGCATTATTTAAATAATATATTAGCATTCGGCAAACTTTCACTATAAAATATAAGTCTGCAAAATTTTACAATTCTCGTGATATTCCTGCTAACACGCATAAAACTCCTGTAGGTAATTCGACGTATTTCCATTAGCAGCTAGTAAACTTACCTCTATGCTTGCTAACGGAAATACGTAAATATATAAATATAGTAAATACTTATATTATTGCAACCCCCATAATATGTATTATGCAAAAGTGAAACGTTTTTGAGTTAAAACAAAAGCTATTTCCATTTTATCTATTTTTTTTATTTATTAAGTCAATAATTCAACTTAAAAATGTATAACAATATAAAAGATGCTACGTTTGTAATACATGTAATAAATGTCGAGTTAAGCGTCCCTATTCCATCAATAATTTTATCACAACACTAGCTGTGCCCGCGACTTTGTTCACGTGATTTTTGAGTGACTTAAACCGTTTATGCAGCGCACGCAACGAAGGTACTCAAATGTGAATAATTTTCCCCGTTTTTCAACATTTGTCACTGACGTTTCGCTCCTATTGGTCGCAGCGTAATGTTATACAGCCTAAAACCTTCCTCTATAAATGGACTATCCAACAAAAAAATCATTTTTCAAATCGGATTAGTAGTTCCTGAGATTAGCGCGTTTAAACAAACAAACAAACTCTTCCGCATTATAATATTAGTATAGATAGGTTGTAAAAGTGTCAACCCTAGCGAGAATCGCTGACCGATCATGGATCACTCGGAGGCGTGGACCAGACGTAACGTGTCGGGTTTCCACGTAGCTGCACCACATACTGTCTACTACAGGGTTTCATACTTTTTTAACTGACTTTCGAAAAAGGAGGAGGTTCTCTATTTGGCTTGTTTTTTATTTCTGCGTATGTACACCGATTACTCAGAGTTTAATGATCCGATGTGTGCGATTCTTTTTTTATTTGGCACAAAATAGATGTAATCTGGTTTCCTAAAAGTTCTAAATTTTGACCTTGTAGATTTTATTTTCTGAACTTTTTTCACCAGTTTTCAGAGGTGTATTAGGTATGTACAAACATTTTTAACATGGATGATGTATCATGTAGTTTCAGTGCGGCTAATTTGGGAGTTATTCTCTTTCGCATTTATAATTGACTCTCGACACAAGAAGGATGTATGAATTATAAATATGGAGTGTGTGGTGTCTGCCAGTCTGTCTGTAGCATCGTAGCTACGAAGTAACCGAACTGATTTATCCTACTGTAGTTTACTTTGACTTAGTCATACCTAAAAGAAAAAAAATAAAAAGAAAATTACGTTTAAAAAAACCGACTTTAACAACTAAAAAGTATAAAATATGTTTTTTTATCATGTAGTTACAATTATGTTATTTTTGAATTGGGTTTCAGATACTCATGACGGGGCCTTTGTCGTGGTGTGAACAGTCCATAGATATTATTATTATGTGCCATAATTTTATGTCAACGCAAAGTTAAGGTAAAGTGATTGAAAAATCAAATCACGAAGTGAACATTTAAATTACATCGTAGGAAAGCCGCGACCGCGAGATATAAGACAGTGGAACAGTAGCACTGTCTGCTGACGTTACTAATAAGAAGTCATAATAATAGTATTACATATTTATGACTGTATAAAATATGTTACCCCAGAAAACCCCACTTATTCAAATGTTTCTCAAACTAATCATGATTGACCTTTGGCACTGACTATTTCGAATCAAATCAAAAGTATTCTATTTCCAAATCATCAACACCTTTCTTCAATCATTGACTTTCTAGTCAACAAAAAAGGCTTAATATAGTACATCATACGGAAAAAAATTGTTCGAACGAAACCTAAATTGGTTTTTAATGCGTAGCATATTATTGTACTTTATACATAAACATACCACATAAACAGTAAACATGCGTTTGCATTTTACAATACAAGAACGTATCACTCAACTTTCAAAAAGGCTGGCAACGCTATTCGTCCCTTTATCTTCTCAACCTCGTACCTAAAAAATCACTGTTTTCTCGATAATATCTAGCTTGTATTAACCTAAATTATAAAACTTAATTTTTATATACTTTAGGTTAATACAAGCTAGATATAATACTTAACTGAATTAAATAAAAATCCATGTCATAATAAAATCTAAAATTATTAAGTTTCTTTACTCTACTGAAAAGTTGTAGTTTTATAGATACGAGGTTGTCAAGGTAAAGCGACGTATTACAATAATATACAACTTTATAAAAAATATTTTAGGACTCGACAAATTAGGATTCTTTTGTCGAAGGTTTAATAACGGATGTCTAAATCTGTTCTATGACGGATCACCGCTGCACTGACACTACAAGATAGATTGTAGTCAAAAATTACTCTTTAGAGACTTGCTGGTCTTAAAATCGAATAACGTTTTCTGCAGGTTTTTGATTGTAAAGTAGAGTAAAACTTGTTAAAGACGCGAGCACTTTTGACGACAACCCTCCCGTCTAAACAAGTATATTATAGTTACTCCCTTGTATTCAATGTAAAGTAATAAAATATACCAATAGGCAAATAAAAAAATGGGCAAAATTTTATGTCTTCTTCTTTTGGCATAAGTTTTCTTCTTCTTCTTTTTAAGCATTCCCCCATCGCATGTCTTCATTGCGCGGTGAATAAATGACGTTTGGTATCATTGTAATGCTTATGCCCAAGCTTAGCTAGTCTGATCACGAACCGAACAAAGTGTTAGTGTCAGAGCTATCCTCGGTGCTCCATACAGGTTGTCATCAACAACCTTTAATAAATCTTTCAAAAATAATACTACACCTTCAAAAGTAACTAGGACATAGGGCTATATAAATAGGCACGAATAGCTGTTCTGGTGACGCCGCCGCCGAGGATCGAACTCGGCTCGCCGAGCGGTTTTAGTGGCATTTATTCCATGAAAATGCTGACAATTCCTACTACCAGCTCGCGAAATGACCGTGTATTGTTTCTATTACTCAAACGGGACTATTTCATAGTACGCTCACATACGCGCCGAAGATCTCTGTACTAACATTTGTATGGATTTTGCGCCGCAGCGACTGCAGACGACGATTGTTTCACGCCGACGCGATCACGAATATTATCAATAAAGAGGTAGAAATCCATTGTACAGTCGACGCCCTCGCGATATTAATCAAAGGCATTAGATTTGCAAATCTCGTTCACTTTGTAGTTGTGGCTAAAATACTCACGCCGATGCGGCGCTGCCACGCCGACTGGGGTCTGTCAGAGCGCCGGCGTCGGGAAATTTTGTTCGGCGCCAATGTCTATTCTGGTGACAGACAGACGGACAGACCGATAGTGATATCTCAGTAATAAGGTTCCCTTTTTACCCTACATAACCTAAACGTTTGATATTAAAAATAAATATATTGAGTTTGAATTTCGACCACTAGTCTAGTAATAATCATGCTCTTAATAGGTATACTACGTCCGAGATGAATTTAATGTGAATGTAAACAAACCCGTCTATGACACATGCATAAACTAGATAGTGATGCAAAAACATACAAAGAAATGAAAACGATTCAAATGAATCGATTTTGATTTCTTTTATCGATAAATACTATTAATGTTGCTGTATGACTTTTATCGTTCATTTTTCTACGACTACATTGTCGTAGTATAGTCGTGTTTTATTTGCAGTAACAAAATATATAAAAAAATGTTATTTAATGCTCTTGACTTTAAAAAACCATTAAATAACATTTTTTTTATTTAATTTGTTCGCCAATATTTAGAAGTTCCGTATTTTTAAACATGAATTTTAAATTGTTAGAAATAAATTACTAAAATTTACAAAAAAACACAAGAGAGCACCCGTAACGTACGACATCCAGAGAAGCGTAGAAACGAATGGCGTTTAAAAATACGCAACGTCTAACCGTTTTTTTTTTAATTTATTCATGACATATTTATACAAGTCCTTCAGCCGTAATATTCATTCTTTTTTAAAAAATAAAATTCTTTTTTTATAATAACTAGTTATAAATTTAGAGTACATTGAATATTATGAGACTTTATACAGTAAGCAATTTCAATTCAAAAACAGAAGTAAAAGGCTGAAATAATAATTTTAAAATACTAACTCAATATGACAAAGAAGCAGAACATAAAGTAAACACACAAATACACCTGTCACTGAATAATAAATAAAAAAATCTAATATTTGCTACCGTATTTACATATTGTAAATGCTGTAGGTAATTTAAATAAAAGAATAAAATAATATAAGTTTGATAAATAATTCTTTTAAGACGCGGGGGACACTTTGTGATTTCTGTTCTGCAATATCACTAACCTCAACATGTCTAACAGTTATTATGATAAGTGTTGCCAAGATACATCGATTCACTATAGCTTTTTTTTCATTCATAAAATGCATAAGTCTTGGTAAAATGCAAAATATATTATATTAATGCAATGTATTTAATTTTATTTATATGTTTTTAATTATTCTCAATAAATCATTCCGTTTTGCAAAAACTAACTCGTAACTAACCTATTTAGACGGTCACTTAACACGTTTGCATTTTGAAATCGCAATCCTATGGAATAGCTATTTCAAAACATATTTTTTAATATATATGTGGAAAATTTAAATATACAATATTTCCTACCAATCGCAATTACGCTAAATATTTAATATTATTGTATCAGTCTCGTTGTACTAGAAATAATAATTGCAACTATTTGGTATTATGGAACTAATAAATTGTAATGTTTTCTTTTTTTTTTTAATTATAAGGAATAAAAAAGGCTTTAAATACATAAATAAATAAATGTTTTCTTACACGCTCACACATTTGAAAAAAATATAATAATTTTATTATAAATATTTCCAGTAGGAAATAATTATTCGCAAGTAGAATTCCAAAAATGAATCGAGTATATTACTATTAGTTGTATTGCCGATCGTATAATTTACATCACTAAATCCAATCCATAGACTATAGACTTTATTCTACAGTCGGCAGTGTCAAAATGGCGTATTTTTTACGGTGGAAGTTTTTCATTTAATGTTTAAGCAGATAAATTATTGTTTATTTGTTATAAAATGTATTGGATATTAAAGTATGATATTTCAAGATTCCAGTGAAAGTGTTGATAAGTGTGCACAATATGTGAATAAGTGAAAATTTCGATGTTTTCGACGACGATTGTTTCACGCCGACGCGATCACGAATATTATCAATAAAGAGGTAGAAATCCATTGTACAGTCGACGCCCTCGCGATATTAATCAAAGGCATTAGATTTGCAAATCTCGTTCACTTTGTAGTTGTGGCTAAAATACTCACGCCGATGCGGCGCTGCCACGCCGACTGGGGTCTGTCAGAGCGCCGGCGTCGGGAAATTTTGTTCGGCGCCAATGTCTATTCTGGTGACAGACAGACGGACAGACCGATAGTGATATCTCAGTAATAAGGTTCCCTTTTTACCCTACATAACCTAAACGTTTGATATTAAAAATAAATATATTGAGTTTGAATTTCGACCACTAGTCTAGTAATAATCATGCTCTTAATAGGTATACTACGTCCGAGATGAATTTAATGTGAATGTAAACAAACCCGTCTATGACACATGCATAAACTAGATAGTGATGCAAAAACATACAAAGAAATGAAAACGATTCAAATGAATCGATTTTGATTTCTTTTATCGATAAATACTATTAATGTTGCTGTATGACTTTTATCGTTCATTTTTCTACGACTACATTGTCGTAGTATAGTCGTGTTTTATTTGCAGTAACAAAATATATAAAAAAATGTTATTTAATGCTCTTGACTTTAAAAAACCATTAAATAACATTTTTTTTATTTAATTTGTTCGCCAATATTTAGAAGTTCCGTATTTTTAAACATGAATTTTAAATTGTTAGAAATAAATTACTAAAATTTACAAAAAAACACAAGAGAGCACCCGTAACGTACGACATCCAGAGAAGCGTAGAAACGAATGGCGTTTAAAAATACGCAACGTCTAACCGTTTTTTTTTTAATTTATTCATGACATATTTATACAAGTCCTTCAGCCGTAATATTCATTCTTTTTTAAAAAATAAAATTCTTTTTTTATAATAACTAGTTATAAATTTAGAGTACATTGAATATTATGAGACTTTATACAGTAAGCAATTTCAATTCAAAAACAGAAGTAAAAGGCTGAAATAATAATTTTAAAATACTAACTCAATATGACAAAGAAGCAGAACATAAAGTAAACACACAAATACACCTGTCACTGAATAATAAATAAAAAAATCTAATATTTGCTACCGTATTTACATATTGTAAATGCTGTAGGTAATTTAAATAAAAGAATAAAATAATATAAGTTTGATAAATAATTCTTTTAAGACGCGGGGGACACTTTGTGATTTCTGTTCTGCAATATCACTAACCTCAACATGTCTAACAGTTATTATGATAAGTGTTGCCAAGATACATCGATTCACTATAGCTTTTTTTTCATTCATAAAATGCATAAGTCTTGGTAAAATGCAAAATATATTATATTAATGCAATGTATTTAATTTTATTTATATGTTTTTAATTATTCTCAATAAATCATTCCGTTTTGCAAAAACTAACTCGTAACTAACCTATTTAGACGGTCACTTAACACGTTTGCATTTTGAAATCGCAATCCTATGGAATAGCTATTTCAAAACATATTTTTTAATATATATGTGGAAAATTTAAATATACAATATTTCCTACCAATCGCAATTACGCTAAATATTTAATATTATTGTATCAGTCTCGTTGTACTAGAAATAATAATTGCAACTATTTGGTATTATGGAACTAATAAATTGTAATGTTTTCTTTTTTTTTTTAATTATAAGGAATAAAAAAGGCTTTAAATACATAAATAAATAAATGTTTTCTTACACGCTCACACATTTGAAAAAAATATAATAATTTTATTATAAATATTTCCAGTAGGAAATAATTATTCGCAAGTAGAATTCCAAAAATGAATCGAGTATATTACTATTAGTTGTATTGCCGATCGTATAATTTACATCACTAAATCCAATCCATAGACTATAGACTTTATTCTACAGTCGGCAGTGTCAAAATGGCGTATTTTTTACGGTGGAAGTTTTTCATTTAATGTTTAAGCAGATAAATTATTGTTTATTTGTTATAAAATGTATTGGATATTAAAGTATGATATTTCAAGATTCCAGTGAAAGTGTTGATAAGTGTGCACAATATGTGAATAAGTGAAAATTTCGATGTTTTCGGTTTGTTTACCTTCACATTAAATTCATCTCGGACGTACTATACCTATCTGGTACATCTGCATCCTTTGTCTGACCACAATGGCCGTGAGAGTGCAATCATGCTCCAGTCATTATCGTTAACTTATTTCGTGATTAAAATTCACGATTTGTCGAGCAAACCATTCGATCACCGGCGATGGGTCGATTGCGGATTTCACGACCAACTGGCGGTTTTCAATGGTCGAGTTGAGTGCTTCGTGACCGAGAAGTTTTGACAAGTGCGCCGACAAAATATAGCGACATTTTTTGCACAAATAGTTAAATGGATCAGTGCTAATTAGCCCTGTATTAATGTACTTTACTGGAATTATTTATTCACATTTCAGAGCAAGTGACATTCTATAGGTTAACTCCGTACGAGCCGTTTCAATAACCTGTCTTTAGAGAGTTATTTATTTTCTATCACTCAAAAACCAGTCGAATTGAGAACGTCCTCCTTTTTTTGGAGTCGGTTAAAAACGTATCTACTAAGTAAACGCGAACTGCGGTCACATTTTTCTTGAACCACTAGTTATAAATATATAGACTTCTACTTTAAATATAACAGTAGGTTTTAAGGATTTGATAATTTTTCTTCATTTTAAATTTTTTCCTTTCCAATCCAGAAACAATATTTTATTGCGTATCTAAAAGGCGAAAGAACATGAAATTAAACAATTAAATATGAATTATGGTCAAATTTCGAAGACAGTGTGACCTCTATACTAACGCACAATTTCAGGCAACATACTTTAAGTATAAGTTATAACTCATAACAATTTACTTAGCTTTTGACATAATATATATTTTTCTTGCAAAGTACCAACAGTATCGAGATATAAAAAGAACGACACAGTCATTATTAATAATTATTAATCGTTTTCTTGAGTACAATTTCTACAGAGCGCGGTAATAAGTATTTTAATTACTTCTTTAACTGCGAATGGAAGAAAAACACTCCCGCCCCGGATGAGTCTTGGCGATGGAAATTAATGATAGTCATTATGGTTTCCTATGTTTGATGTTATGACGTGAAAATCTGATGCAATTTTCAATTGCACGTATGCTTAATGCATTCTGACATCATTAGATGAAAATACTTCAAGAACGTAACGGTATTATCCTTAAGGCGAGGTGTTCGGCGGGTACGGAATCCCAGACTGGTCCTAACCTAATTTCCTGCACAACCATATTTTTTGTTTGGAATTTACCATGAATTCATTAAATATGATTTTAAGTAAGAATTGGCTGCAAGAGCAAAATACCAGTAATATTGTTATTACCAGTTATATTTTTTATATCCAGTATCCACAAATAGAAATCCCTGAAATTATTCCATTTAAACATAATAGAACATCTAATGGCGTAACTCAGTACATTATACAGACATTGTCAAGGTACAGTGACTATATTTTTGAAGGGTTTTCCTTGGTGGTAAATGCCTAAACCATTAAATCTAACATTTTTGCCGGCTTTCGGCCTGTACACCGCCTTAATAACATCGTAAATCGTTAAATCACATTGTCATCGTTGAATGACAAAATGTAATTCTACAACGATTTTCCCAATTACTTCATACATCGAATCATTGTTTGCGAAGTTTGTACCTTGATCTCACGCGGAGCTAGTTATATACATACCTTATTGTACTAAGGCCCGTATTAATAAAAAATGTCTACTAGGTATCTAGGCAGGTCTCGGTTTATACGACCTCAAATTGCAATTAGCTTCTCAAGATGATACAAATATCATAACACAATAAGGTATATACTATTAATCAAAATTAATAGTCTGATTTCAGCATATCAGCTGAACCTGGTTTAGAAGCGCAGTCTCAACAACGTAATCTCACAACAGAAAACTGAATTAAAAAAAAAATTATGACATAAAATATGTTTTTGCAGTATAATAATGAGACAGTCGCATCTGCTAATATTATTACTTTTTTATTTGTTGAAAAACAAAATGGCCTCTTTAACAAAGCAAGTCTCAAGTCATAGTTTCACGTTAGCGTTACTCACGAAAGCTTGAGCTTTTATATATATGTCTTAAGACAGGGGCTTAAGTAATCTCTATTAATTAAACTGTCATCTCAAATGTTGTCTTGATGTTGAGATAGTTTTATTAATACGGGCCTAAGACTCGGAGACTATATTGTTTTGAATCTCCTCGTTCGGAGAGGACCAAGGCCTCAATTCTCGTGCCTCGTACTTCGTTTCAATTCTTAGTCTATTCTGGTCATGCACATGTGATTTGGCGCACGTGCAAGCGGGACAGACTGACGATCGAATCGAAGTTCGAGTTACGAGAATCGGGATCACTGAAAGTAGGTAAACTTTTGTCTGGGCAAAAACAATTATTGAGTTAAAATCTAACACATGAGTGTTGTGTTGTCAAATTTGACACTGACATTTGACTCGTCGTGATCTATACAGCATATCTATTTATGTAAAGCCCAACTAGTTTTTAATTTCATCGCAAAAAATACTTTTGTTCTATATAGTAAATCTTTACGATATAAAATATTTTTTAAATCAATTTCTTTTGGTAACGTGAATAAAAAGGTTTTTTTTTAATCGATTTTATCGCTGAAATGATTAAAACCGGCCAAGGGCAAGTCGCACACGTGTTTGATGTATAGGAGCCCTTTTAAATATGTTACATATTTTTTGTGTGATTTTGTAGCAATTTATGGACGACATGGTCATTTCTCTTTGTGAACCAAAATATATAGGTATAGGTAGATAAAAAAAAAAGTATTTGTTGATATAGCGGCAACAGAAACACATCACTTGTAAAAATTTCAAATTGCTGTTCTTGAGATATATATAGATAGCCAAGTCTTAGTAAAAGGTTCCCTTTTTTAACCGACTTTCAAAAAATGGAGAATGTTCTCAGTTCGGTCTGCCTGTTTTTATGTATGTACCCCGATTACGCTGAGATTAATGATCCGATTTACGTGATTCATTTTTATTCGACGCAAAATAGATGCCATTTGGCCCCCTAAAATTATTACATAGCTTGGATCTATGCTTTAAGATGATGTAGTATCAGTTCGACTATTTTAAGAATTTCTAACTTTCGCATTTATAATTGACTCCAAAAGGAGGTGGTGTTATAAATATGGAGTGTGTGTGTGTTTCTATCAGTCTGTAGCAATTTGGTAGGTAGCTATCAAACGGATGAAATTAATTGTAACATTATAAAAATAAAATATTTTATTTTAGTAGTTAAAGTCGATTTTTGCGCTTCGGATATGGAACCATATAATGAGAGAAAGCTGAAAAGCGAAGAAACCGCTTTTTTAAACGTAAGTTTTTTACGCTTCGGATTCCATAATCATAAAAAGCAAGTATGTATGCTGAAAAGCGAAGTTCTGGCGAATTGTAAAATAATGTTCTCTTTTCCTCCACTTCGGCGGTGCTTAATAAATGCGAATGTCATAAAACAATTTCAACTAACTCCCTTGAGGGTCAATGAGCCGAAAAGTACCTTGCCCTAATAGGAAGCAATTAAATGAGCTGTGCCCTTCGCTGATGACGTCAGAGGGATACCCCAACGGTAATGGTATTGGTTGAGGAAAATTATCTTACACTTTTTGCTTTGGTATCTAATTAATATCAGTTGCAAGATGCTGATTTCAATAAATTACCGGTAGGTTAGGTAGGAGATAAAACAATAAGGCCCATAAAGCGCACAGTGTACATCGGCTGAAGAGACAGGTACAATAATTTTATAATTAAAAAAAGCATAGGAACTGTATACTTAGCTGTACCCTTAACGTTGCTATTTTGAACCCAAAAAAATGTTGATTTCAAGTTTGGTTAGGACAATGCAGGCCGATCACCTGATTAATTATCTGACAAGAAAGATCCATGCGTCGGATGGGCATGTAAAAAGTCGGTCCTGCGCCTGTTCTCTCGCCAGTCGTGTTGGTTTGCCATCCCACTGGGTTATGAGAGTAAAAGGAAGAGAGAGTGTCTTTGTGTATTGCGCACACACTTGGGCACTATATAAAATGACCCTGAGTAGCTGGGCTGGTTGCAAAGAAAACGGCAACCGACACCGAAATCGGTGAGGGGAGCTAAGTGTGTGCGAAATACACAAAGACATTCTCGTCTTTGTGTATTTCGCACACACTTGGACACTATTATTTTGAGCCCCTGATGAAAACAGAGGGGTGTAATAAGTTTGACGTGTTTGTGTAAGTAGTAGCGTAGCTCCCAAACAGATGAACAGATTTTGTTCTACGTTGTCACAGCTTCGTAAGCTTGTGTTGTAGTATGTAACGGAGTCTCTATGCAACGGAATATTTTAGGTATAGTTTCGGTATTTTTCTAGAAGTCTGATTAATTTGAAATTTTGCATATCCAGGACCAATGACAATTCAATTAAGGCCGTGTTTCACCAAGCAATGTTAAAGTTAACGCCATGGTAAAGTACCATGCCATATCATTCATTGACAGGAAATACGAGAGGGATAACATGATATTTAACATGGCGTTAACTTTAACATGGCTTGGTGAAACACGCCCTAAGCGTGTTTAAAAGCTGACGTGACCGAGAGTCTTCTTACTTCTTAGTTAATCATCATCATCAGTTCACTCCCTGCTTGAAAATTTAGGGGTTACTTTGTTTGTTGTCAAAATATTCCTAATGTCTTATCTCTTTCCTGCCTTTTGCTGCTTGCCTCCTCGCTGGCCTGCTTTTTTCGCATCCCATCGACCTCACTTTAAAAATATGTTGCTCAATACATATATACCTACATACTTGCGTTTAAAATCAACCTACTGTGATCATATCTAATTTTCACACATCTTTGATTAATTGGGTATCTATTGTTCTAAATTCTAAATGGGTAAGGCCTTTAGCCACATAGCCTTTGTAGTATTTGAGGAAGAACACGAGACGAAGCTTAGGCCTTGTTCAGAAGGAACGTGCGTTAACTCACGTGCGATATTTATAGCTTCAACGTAACGTATGTCGGCCTAATACGATTCGCGCGGATGAAAGTTGTATATTGACCTCCGTAGCGCAGTTGTTGAGCGCGTTCGAGCGAGAGGTCGCGGGTTCGAATCCCGCCGAGGGAAAAAAAAGTTTTCAATGTTCCAATGTTTTTTCAATGTTTTTTCTGTGTATGATATAATAAAAATCCTAAATATGTGTATAGTATAAAAGTATGAAATATATTTCCGTTGTCTGGTACTTGTAACACAAGTTCTTCGGATACTTAGTATAGGGCCAGATTGACGTGGTGTGAAGCGTCCACAGATATTATTATATTATTATTATTATATGTGTATGGGGTAAGGGGGGCCTCGAGTAGGCAATGTTTTCTCGACTAGAGATTGCCAATTCGAGATGTTACGCGATTAGAAATTACAATGCTCGAAATTTTCGGAATCTCGATAATTAATAAAAAGGTAAAAATTGGACGAATGAAAGCGATGAGAAAAGTAAATAAATTAATTATTAAGGATAGTAGAAGGAGTGTCGTCTTTCTTTGTAAATTATTGTACTATAATATTGTAAATGTTTCTTGTGTACAATAAATTGTTACTTAAATAAAAAGAAATTACGTTTAAAAAAACCGACTTCTATAATTAATGAAGTCGGTGTCAGCAAAGGTGAGTGTCAATTCGGCAACTTCAGGATGTTGTTCTTTTAGCTGACACCGACTCCGAAAAGAACATTAATTATAATTACATTATAAAAGTATTATTTTATGTTCTCTACTTATTGAAGTCGGTTTTTTTAAACGTAGTTTCTTTTTATTTTTTACTTTTTAGGGTCTCGAAGTTAAAGTAAAAGATAAATCTGTTTGTTAGCTACGATGCTACATACAGACTGACAGACACCATATTTATAATTTCCACCTCCTTTTTGTGTCGAGAGTCAATTATAAACGCATAAGTAAAAATATCCTAAATTAGTCGTACTGAAACTACATATAAATAAATCGTTTATGTAAAAAAATGTATCGTCAAATAGGTATCATCTCGGGAAATTGGTGACATATGTTCATTATATAAAAAATATGTAAAAAAAGAATCACGCAAATCGGATAATTATTAACCTCAGAGTAATCGGTGTACATACATAAAAATGCGCTTGAATTGAGAACCTCCTCCTTTTTTGGACGTCGGTTAAAAATATAAAATAAAGTAAAAATTACGAGTGATTCTGGAAGTAACTGCTTAAAAATCAAAGATTTTATGACTACTAGGCGCAATTCATGGGTTCCTGGTACCTCGACTTACGCATAAGCATCAAGTGCGTATCAGTTCGTGGGATGTATGCACTTTCTGCACACAATATATGCGAGCCAAGTGCTAAGACTCGCGCGTATATATCTCGTGCGTATAATTTCTCGGTAAATACGCGCTTTCTGGGCGTGGGCTTAATTCGTGGCGCCCTTGGCTCGGTTAACAAACGTAGCGGGAATCTGTATTCGTTAACATTTGCCTCTCATTTACATAATCCTATTAAACTCTAACGATTACTCATTGCGGTGAGGTAATTGAATTCTTTACAATATACCTTAGTATATTGATAATATATTGTTCTAAGATAATAAGTAAATCACATACTCAAGAAATTATGTTATACGAAGAACTCTCGTCGTCGTCGTTTCAGCCTTTTATTTTGTCCACTGCTGGACATAGGCCTCTCCAATACATTTCCAGTGCGACCGGTCCATTGCCACCTGCATCCAACGTGACCCGGCAGTTTTCACCAGGTCGTCGGTCCATCTGGTAGGTGGCCGTCACACACTGCGCTTGCCAGTACGTGGCCTCCACTCTAGGATCTTTTTGCCCCATCGACCGTCCAATCTTCGTGCTATGTGGCCGGCCCATTGCCACTTCAGCTGACTAATCCTACGGGCAATGTCAGCAACCTTAGTTCTTCTACGGATCTCCTCATTTCTGATTCGATCACGTAGAGAAATACCGAGCCCTCTCCATAGCACGCTGAGCGACATTGAGCCTTTTGAAAAGATCCTTCGTGAAGCACCACGTCTCAGAACCGTAAGTCATCACTGGTAACACACATTGGTTGTATACCTTTGTCTTAAGGCACTGAGGTATTTTGGACGAGAAGACGTTGCGTAATTTACCGAACGCTGCCCAGCCGAGCTGGATCCGTCTACTGACCTCTCTCTTAAAGTTGGACCTACCTAATCGGACAGCCTGCCCTAGGTATATATATTCCTCGACGAAGAACTCTAAAAGCATATAATTTACCATAATTATTATTTGTCGCCAAGTTGAGCACGGCCGTACCATCCTTGTCTCAAAACAGTTCAGGCCAATTTCGACCTCTAATTTCTTGTCTATAAAAGAAGCCTGTATTTTAAACTAAGCAATCTTTGTATAGGTAAACACAGTATATTTCAAATTTAATTCAATTTGAAACAGAAGTTTTAGAGTTAAAAACTTGTCAAAGTTCCTTAATTTAGACCGATCATCAAAAGTGTGAGGCACTTCTAGCAGCTTCATAGAATCTTTAAATTTGGAATATAATATAAGTAGTGTTAAGTGTATAAATTAAGGAAAAACATTGAAATAAATAGTAGATTGACTTGGCAATCGCACTAAATAATCTGATTTTAATATGTTTTACTCGTGAGATGGATAATATATTATGTACATTGTATTTTCATGCGATTTTTCTACTCGTTACTATCTTATATTAGGTATGTATTATTGAACTTTTTTTTTCCAATTATACTTACTAATAATTATTTCCTTACTAGCATCATAGCTTGTTAAAATAAAATATTTAAGTATCTTATCTAAACATCATTGTCGATGTTCGTTTTGTATCTCAATTGATCTAAATCAGTCTAAGTGCACCAAAAAGGTCATGTACCTGATCAATCAGCTGATTACATACCCAATTGACGGCCATCTTGATTTCACTTGCAGATTTTCATTGGATAATAATTTAAGGTTATTTACACACATCCTGCGCAGTGCAGGATTTTAATTTTTTTTGACATGTGATAATCCGTTAATTATAAGGTTATATTTTTTTTTCCAAACTTCTCTGTCTGAAATCCTAATTCGGCCAAGTGGCCGAATTAGGATTTCAGTCAGAGAAGTGTCTTTAAAAAAAGTTTTGAGTTGAGAGAAAGAATCATGCTAACATTATAAACGAGTATAAATATTATAACCTACATTGTGTTCTCATAAGTACATAGACTGAAAAATACCTGTTTAAAAATAGCTTGTTTGTTTCGTTATCAATTTATACCCTTGCCCTGAAATAACTGAGTACTGTACATTTTATCAGAAAAAGATAAACTTCGTACTTGAGGCAAATTTGTTTGCAGTCTTCGACCGATTTGATTGTAATATTTTGCATATAAATATACAAAAAAGATAACTATTTCACCTGGCGGTTATAGGCCGCTATGAAGGGTTTTAAGCCGTTATGTCTTGGATCTATCTAATAGAGGCAGTTGCCAGCCAGTCGTGGGAGCTCCCCCCACGATCGTCCCCCAAAAGGGACCGGATTCCAATATTTTTTTACCGAAGGCTGGCCTTGTCAGGTCCAGACGTAACTGCGACTCTTCTGGATCTATTGTGACTCCTTAGAGTACCGTCCCCAGTCCTATGTTACTCATGAAGTGAACTATATGGTGGGGGTCTGCGAATTTCCTCTGCTGTATTCGTGCTGTCCGAGGCACTTGCTCCCGCTTAGATGAAGAGCTGGACAATCAAGAATAAGGTGGAGGGGTGTCTCGTCTTTCTCCTTGCAGAAGTTATAAAATTACCTATACCTATCCTGTGAAGGTGTTTGTTTAGCTGGCAGTGCCCGGTTAGGGTTCTGGTGAGGATTCTTAGTTCGTTCCTACTCATAGAAAGCGCCGATTCTGCGTATCGTTTGTTAAAACCCGGGATCGGTGCTTTGGAGTGCTCTAGTCCTGGGGAGACAGCCCACTGCTATATGTAGCCTGCAGCTCCATTCCTTAAGCTCTCGTTTGGTAGTGCTGGGAGGTATTCCATAGACTGGTTCTGGGCCATACATGAGGCTTCCAGCGCCCAGCTTTGCTACTTCGACCGGATTCCATACTCATCATCATCATTATCGTTTCAGCTATGAGGTCAATTGATATAAGCCTACCCAAAGTATTTCATGGGGGGTAGTTGCCTATACTCGTCACGCTTAGAAGACGGGTTGGCAAGCGCATAATAATAATGTCCGCGGAAATGTTGCTGCCCATTTCCGGATATTCCCTCTGTCGCCGTTTACAACACCTACGGGAAAGATGGTAGATGAGGAGGTTCTTCTCGGGCATTCCACGGATATTCCATACTAAAATGGAAGGCCGATTATTTGAAGTTCTGCCAACGATTCGTGATTTCGCAGAAGATACAAGTGTTTTCATCACACACGCTCTCCGGTCCCAGGACCGGGGCCCCTTGCACTGCTTGACGTCCCGCCATTCAGGTACAGCCCTCCATGGCTCTCTTAGCGCCACGGTTTTCCCCTGCGTTCCGCGGGGGGTTTTCCCTAGAAAAACTTGGAATTACTTCGGCTCGGTATCCTCAATACCGGGCCCTTCGACCTCACGTAGAGGGGCTCTTTAGCCCCTGGTCGTGATTCCCCCGCCCTGGGCCACTCTGGCCCGGCGTGCGAGGACTGCATTAGGTAGGTACAAGTGTTTTCGAAAACGAAAATAAAGATACATAAAACGTTTTGCTCGGAAACAAACTTTGCATATTTATAGTAAACATCTACCTAAGTAAACAACAAACTAAACTGTTATCGTACCAACTGTGTACACTGAACACGCCATGACGACTGGCTTACCTCATTCGCTTATTCCATCACCTAATCCATTTATGTTGTTATCTGTTCTAGGTAATACAAATTCTGAGTTAAAAATACGTATTAGCAGCTCCGACCAAATAGAAAATTGTAGAAAGAAAATGAAAATGAAGAATCTTTTATTTATAAACTGGTTAGAAACTCTCTCTACTGTTAGGGAAGTAGCCCGGCGAGAAGAACCGCAAGAAACGAGCGTGGCTGGCCTTCTCAGCAAAAATAATGTTTTAAAATATAATAAAAATATATATTTTATTAAACACATAAAGGGACATAACACAGCCAAAGGTTAACAAAACCACAAAGTAGATAATATAAACAAAACACTAACTCGCACATATTAAGACAAAAGAAAAAAATAATAATAAAATAAACAGAAAGTTTAATTCAAACAAAGCTATGATCATTTAAAGGGAAGGTTTTCATTTTCTTTTGAAAAAAAATAAGTATAATAAACTTTAGTACTAACACAAACGTTCATTAACTACTTTTTTTAATTTATTAAAATAGATTTTGAAAACTTTCTGAGATTTTACTAGTATACAGAAAAATCTCAATATTATAATGTTTATACTTATTGCTGCGAACGATAGTGTTATACATAGCAAAGATCATATTCTATTGAAGCGTCCATAGATATTTAGTACAAAATAATAATAATTTTCGAAAAACCGATGAATTCTATGCAACATGCATTGTGCTACAGCTGGAAGGAAAAGAAAATATAACTGTTATTTCTATTTCGTGCTTGATACTAAGAAACAATTAGCTAGTCTGGACTCTGGAATTAGACGTCTGTTTTAGAAGAGTAATCAAAGTTACGGGAATAGTTTAGGGATTTCCTATGAGTCATTTGACGTAGTTAATGTGTGCAAAGTACAATACTCGTACATTGCACTTTGTATAGTTCGGATATTTATCTCCGATAGATAATAGCTCTCCGATAGCTCGAACATGTGAGTCATGTATTGACTATAATAATTGACTTGTAATACGCTAAAGTTCGTTGGGTTATTCAACTAATGACGTAAACAGACTTTGACAACGGTAACACGTCACCTGCTGGCAAACGTCATGACTGATGACTTCGCCGACGTGCAACGACGCGACGTAGCGTCACAGTGCAATGTCACGTCGTGCAATTTCGTAGTTCAATATTCCGTGAAAGAAGTCATCTTGACGCGACGCTGTGATAGCGTGACAGTATGCTAAGTCCCGATTACACCAACACATGTTAGTGCTAACGGCTTGTTACATTACCATGCCTTCTCATTCATTGATAGGAATTACGAAAGGAACAACATGATATTTAACGAAGGATTAACTTTAACATTTCTTGGTGAAACACGCCCTAAAGCTATACTTTAAGATACCGAATGAAAAAAAAAATACTTAGGCCCGTATAATAAGGAAGTCTCAAACCCAACCTCACTTGAGAAACTATTTAACTGCTTGTTTAACTTGTTAAATCAATTACACCTATCGCGGAATTTCAACGTTGAACCCGCAACGCGGATCCCGTAACGCGGAACCCGCAACGCGGATCCCGTAACGCGGAACCCGCAACGCGGATCCCGTAACGCGGATCCCGTACCGCGGAACCCGCAACGCGGATCCCGTAACGCGGAACCCGCAACGCGGATCCCGTAACGCGGATCCCGTACCGCGGAACCCGCAACGCGGATCCCGTAACGCGGAATCCGCAACGCGGATCCCGTAACGCGGATCCCGTACCGCGGAACCCGCAACGCGGATCCCGTAACGCGGAACCCGCAACGCGGATCCCGTAACGCGGATCCCGTACCGCGGAACCCGCAACGCGGATCCCGTAACGCGGAATCCGCAACGCGGATCCCGTAACGCGGAACCCGCAACGCGAAATCTGCAATGCGGGTTTCTTTTATATATAACTAGCTGACCCTTGCCCACTTCGTTGAGCATAAAAAGAGTTTATGATGAAATTCAACTAAAAAAAAACTACGTGGGAACCCGGAACCCGCAACGCGGGAACCCGGAACCCGCAACGCGGGAACCCGGAACCCGCAACGCGGGAACCCGGAACCCGCAACGCGGGAACCCGGAACCCGCAACGCGGGAACCCGGAACCCGCAACGCGGGAACCCGGAACCCGCAACGCGGGAACCCGGAACCCGCAACGCGGGAACCCGGAACCCGCAACGCGGAACCCGCAACGCGGAACCCGCAACGCGGAACCCGCAACCCGGAACCCGCAACGCGGAACCCGCAACGCGGAACCCGCAACGCGGAACCCGCAACGCGGAACCCGCAACGCGGAACCCGCAACGCGGGAAACCGGAACCCGCAACGCGGGAACCCGGAACCCGCAACGCGGGAACCCGGAACCCGCAACGCGGGAACCCGGAACCCGCAACGCGGGAACCCGGAACCCGCAACGCGGGAACCCGGAACCCGCAACGCGGAACTCGGAACGCGGAACCCGCAACGCGGAACCCGCAACGCGGAACCCGCAACGCGGAACCCGCAACGCGGAACCCGCAACGCGGAACCCGCAACGCGGAACCCGCAACGCGGAACCCGCAACCCGGAACCCGCAACGCGGGAACCCGGAACCCGCAACGCGGGAACCCGGAACCCGCAACGCGGGAAACCGGAACCCGCAACGCGGGAACCCGGAACCCGCAACGCGGGAACCCGGAACCCGCAACGCGGGAACCCGGAACCCGCAACGCGGGAACCCGGAACCCGCAACGCGGAACCCGGAACGCGGAACCCGGAACGCGGAACCCGCAACGCGGAAACCCCGGAACCCGCAACGCGGAACGCGCAGCATGGGAACCCGAAACCCGCAACGCGGGAACCCGCAACGCGGAACCCGCAACGCGGAACCCACAACGCGAAACCCTAACGCAGAACCCGCAACGTTCACGGAAACGCTGTCAAATGGAATAAATAGTATCCTATGTCCGTCTACTTGCTCTAAGCTACTTCCTCACCAATTTTCAGCCCTATCGATAAAGCCGTTCTTGAGTTATCAATAATATCTGCATTTTCGTTTTCAGTACCTAGATATCGTTGCCAATGCCAAAAAAAAGAAGAAAATATCGTTTAAAATGTCATATTATGCATTTAGAAAAACGTTGCTAATTGAAAGTTACAAACTGACATTTCTGAACGCATAGTTGTTACATCATTTGACAACAAATGTTTGACATTTGATGAACAAAATATGAGCATTTATTTACATGATTAATTATTCATTACACATCAAGTTTTCACTATTTTTAATATGTATTCTGCTATTCGGGGAGGAGACAAATCCAACGAATCAAAAACCATGAAAATTGGTTCAGCCGTTCTCGAGTTATAAGTGTTGTAACAAACACGACTTTCTTTTATATATATAGATATATCGAAATTATATTTTTTCAACTTCCAGACATCATGCCTAAATAGTGTGAATGTCAACACCGCACAAAAATTTAAATAGAAGTTTATTAATGTAATCAGAATCTATTTAATCCCACACAAATTGTGATCCATGCGTACAGTCTGCAAAACAAATTGCCGGCCAAAAATTATTGTCTGGAGAAAATTTTAACTTAAAAAAATATGTATGCGCTAATTCTATAGTCTTGACAATTAAAAACACACACAATTGTTAAGTTGTCAAGTTTGACATTCACAGTTGACTCTACACTCGTGTTTTCAGCTCTTGTAACCTTTAGTTTTCAACTAGCAATAATCGCACCGCGGATTTACCTCATTGGTTACGATATTGCCTCTGCGCAAAGTAACTGTTGTAATCTAGAGTTCTATGTTTTCAAAAAGAAAAAAATGTAATAAAAGTAACTTATGTAATGTTGTTTATTTTTAAAAGTGAAACGAAATTTTGTTTTGTATATCAAATAGGTTTTCAAGTAGAGGTTGTCCCAATTCACGAGTTTGAGACTTGTTTATTAATACGAGCCTTATATTGGAATCATTCTACCCGCGCATATAGAGCGTTGTTTCC
Source organism: Celastrina argiolus (assembly GCA_905187575.2). Taxonomy (NCBI): domain Eukaryota; kingdom Metazoa; phylum Arthropoda; class Insecta; order Lepidoptera; family Lycaenidae; genus Celastrina; species Celastrina argiolus. The sequence continues at coordinate 6,217,417 of LR994581.1, read as the reverse complement.
ATTTAGGTTAGGCACATTGAATCAGAACGGTTCAGCCCAGTGGACTTTCGCAGTCAACAGTACCAGTATTTTTAGCGATGTATTCACAGTACCCAAGCTTCCAATTGATTGATAGGGTGATCTCATCCATGAATATCAATTATTTTCACTTAGAACTTCGTTGAAACAATAACTGAGTTGACGCATTCAATTAAACTCTATTTCGACAATGAGCTATGTACCTAATGGTCAAAAACCCCGTGGTCAGTAAAAATGTTGTAAATTTTGATGTAGGACTATCATAATTTAAATTTTGACACCTCACATCCATGCTCGTTAAGCGGCGATACCGCCATTTTGAAAAACAATGAGTCTTACAGCGATATCTTAGTGTTTAATATTATTATCTCCTTTCAGAGTTTCAGACTTATTTTATAAGCACCTATTTAGAAAATTATATTAATTTGGTCTTTCCAGTAATCAGATGTTGTGTAAGGTGCATTAATATAATTATTAAATTCTTTGAAGTGATGTAACAATAAACAAAGCATGTTAAACAAAGTGTGCGAATGTGTGTCATTGTACTTTAAATTATTCCTAAATATATTCTTTCATCCACCATTCATTATTCATTTATTGTGTACTTTCTGTTATTATCATAATATTTGGTATTTAATTCTCGTATTTGTAGATACTAGATAGCAACATATTCCTTGGTCATCAGAATATTATAGCAGCTATGAGGGGCCTATCTAAGAATGGAATCCACTAGGTATCTAAAAATAGTCTGTGTGAACATTCAACACATAAAAGTTATCTCCAGCTGGATTTCTATTAATACGCCGATATTGAGATAGGTGTCTTCTAAAAAACAAATGAAGCAAAAACAAAAATTGTGAAAAAATTGATGTCGGGTATTGGTACAGGACTTTTAATATAGATTATGGAGAGATATGTATGCATTTTAAACAGTTTATTATTTATGCTAAAAAAAAACAATTAATATTCAATTTTTGACAATTATTTCTACAATTATGTCTATTTATAAAATACTTAATACGAGCTATATGGTTTCGATTGTGAACCAGTATTGTAAATTAGGTCCAATATCCTTACATTTCTTTAACCCTAGATAACTAAACTATATTTACAGTTACATAGTAACTAAACATTCGTCGAGCAGACTACGCTGTAAAAAACCTGAATATTATCAAAAATGTTTAATAAAACCAGGAAATTGTTACATGTCACTTAAGTTTAGTTTAATATAAACTAAAAATAAGAGTAATAATAATTATTTAATTCATCATACAGCTACATATGATAATATTGTGGGAGCCTCGAATAGCTCTTTGCATTTTATGCAGCGATGTTTTGTCATTCTACAAGCTTTCGATGGACATGACATGACATGCAGATTTTGCGCACGATTGAAACAGTAGGAAAAGAACTTATATGTTGAAACAATCGCCAAAAAATTTCTTGTATTATGACTTTAATATCACTCCGCAAAGTCACCGTCTAAATGCGCTGCCGAAGCCAGTGCTCCATCAGTTGATCTCCCACATTCATTAAAAAATCGCGCCCTGACATTGGTTTTTTTATGTTTATTGTGTTATTTGTGAATACGCATTAATAAATAAACAGATTTAGCATATAATATTATAAAAATGTATAGCAACTATCTTTAAGTTTTTCTGTTAGTACATGTATTGGGGCACATCTGATAAACTGAGACTAATGCGCCATTATTATCATGATAAAACTTGATTATTTCTGATTAAGAATCTATAATTTGATGTTATTTACTCTCACTTGGTTGTATAATAACGTTTTCTGAATCTAAAAATTCACTAGGACAATCTATAAAGCTCTTTTAGTGTCGTGATGATCTTTATCCCTCAAAATTTCCTCAGTCTCCCGAATTGTCAGACCGCTTGTCGACCACATCTTCTGTTTCTCAGATGCTCAGTTCCTCATATCCTTTTATAAAAATTATAAAAATGTATAAAAAATGGCTAATAACTTAGTTTCCTATGAACAAACAAAGAAAACTACATAGGTTTTCTAATTGAAGTATACAAAGTATATCTTTATATAATTATTTTTATAAGTTTTTGGTAAAATATAGATAAACTATATTTATTATAAAAAATATTGTGTGTTTCTTATGTTATATAGAAAAAAATAATAAAAAAGTAATGTATACACCTTTGCAAAACATACTACGTAATTACTAAACTTTCGTCGACCGGACGACGATATGACCGTAATTCAATTTCTAATTATCGTATGATTGAAATTTCCTCACATGATGTACTAAATTGACTATTTAGGAAGGTAGAAAAAGATTCGTGAGCGGGGGGTACGAGGAACTAGGTGTACTCGACTATCGTGGGTTACTACCCACGCTACTGCGTAGTCGTGTAGACGAATGATTAGTTATCTAGGGTTAAAATAAAGTGCTCGAGTGCCGTAGAAACGACATAGGCCTTTTATAGCGCGTTTGTCTGTTCGCTATAAGCTCAAAGATTACTGAACCAATATTCATGATGTTTTCACCGTTAGATAATACTACACAAGCAATGTTAGATAATATTACATTAATATAGAGATCTCTGATTTACGTCACTTTTACAAAAAATACGTAAAGTTTATTAAAATTACAAACCACCAACGATTTCAACTTGTAAATTATATAGCCTATGTGCTACCAGGGCTCTTATTCAAGATGCCATCGCTATTATCACTTACGAAGTTCGAAAACAAAATGTCCCATACATTTAACGTGGGTGACATACGAATTCGTGTGTCACGTAGCGAAGCTTATGTCAAATCCCAAATATTTTTTTTTCGAACTTCCTAAGTGATAATGGCATCTCGAATAAGGCTCCGGGCTATTATTAGGAATATATTGACATATTTGAACACCTCTTTCATTATAATTGGATCAGTAGTATAGGCGCAATGGTGGAACATAATTACGCATATACAAATACTGTCAAAATCATAACCCTTCCTTTGGCTTAGCCTCAGTCGGGTAACAATAAAAGATCTTGTCGCTGCGGACCAATAACATTCCGTTAGCGTTCTCGTCTCAGTCCAATGATTTCATGAAGTCACTCCGGAGACCGGTCATTCACCTGCATTGAGCTAACAATACATGATCGGATATTTGCGCCCCTTGCGAATACTGACGTCTTCTAGAAGTTGAGTTTGCATTATAAGAACTAAGAGCTCGAGAGCATTATTTCTTGATATTTTAATCTCGAGAGCTCATTTTCGGCGATTACACCAAAATATCACCGAGATAAAATTAGAACTAGAACAAGGAATTAATGTCACGTCTGTTGACACAGATATAATGTGTTTATTTGATGTTACCTTAAGGCAATTTCGAGGAAAACTCTAAAAAGTATGACCACGTAACTCACTTAGTTCTTCTATATATATTATTATATACTTCTGAAACCACTAACAAGAAGGTCTTTAAAAACCATTGGTGCTTCCAGACAGGTCAACGTCTTTTACAGGGAGCTTAGCACAATCAATTTACAGCAAAGTATTCGTAATGTTATTGAACGTATTTTGCTATGAGTTCTGTCATAATTTTCATTCAATCCTTATTAAATATTGTTACGAATATGTTCTCGTTAATCGTTTGTGCCAAGCCTGCAGATATTGATTTTAAGAAGCTGACGACTTTGACTTGACGATAAACAATCGGTAGAATACATCATATATCTGGGTGACACCACAAAATCAATAAATAATACAATTTCATATCAAACAACTCTTCCTGAAAGAAATTAAGAATGGAGCTTTATTCTATACTAATAATATAAAGCGGAAGAGTTTGTTTGTTTGTTTAAATGCGCTAATCTCAGGAACTACTAGTCCGAATAGAAAAAAATTTTTTTTGTTGGGTGGTCCATTTATATATTATGTATAATGTCATGTGGTAATTTACACATATTTGTAATAGTAATAATATTCCGTAATAACTGGTTATTACGGAAAATCATTTAATGATCTTCATGACTATATTTTTCTTAAATCATAGTCCAAAGGTAAACTTTCAAATCTTTTAAATGCCAAAGCGTCTATACTTCGTTTCGATTCAATGTGATGTAATTGTAAACAAATGGCGACCTCCGTAGCGCAGTTGCTGAGTGCGTTGGTGCTCCAGTGTGAGGTCGCGGGTTCGAATCCCGCCGAGGGAACAAATAGTTTTCAATGTTCCTAGGTCATGGATGTTTATTAAATTTCTGTATAATATAATAAAAATCTTAAATATTTGTATAGTATAAAAGTATTGATTGGACGGAAAGAAAAACAAATATAGAGGTGCTTAAAATAGTGGAAGAAAACAGACATATAATTAAAACAATTGAAAACAGAAGGGGAAAGATGGTTGGGCACTTGATACGACACAACGAATTTCTTAAGAATATTATGGAAGGAAAAGTAGAGGGGAGAAGAGGAAGAGGAAGTTATATAGAACAAATAAAGGAGAAGATAAACGTTGGGTCGTATCGAGAGGTCAAAAGTAAAGCACAGGAGCGAGAAACATGGCGATTACTCCATCGACAAGAGCCTAGCTCTTAAGATTTGAATGAATGTCTGGTACATGTAACATAAGTTCTTCGGTTGGTGCAATCGGGAATTAATTTTTTACATACAGTTCTTTAATGCGCGGTGAAAAATTAAATTAAAAGCATTATAGTAGCCCATATTGAGCTTTGTTTATATTTAGATCGCATTTATTCAAAATGGAGTTAGTACATTTTTCCCCGGTTTCTGAAAGGCTGATCAGAAGCTAATATGTGACTTAACAAGCCATTCTAAACGCTCATTGTCGAACATCACTCGCAACAACTTCGCTCACTCGTTACGTTCACCAATGAGCGTTCAGTTAGCTGACCGACGAATTGAGTG